>JAULSW010000010.1:0-1209015 GCA_033439775.1 Podospora didyma
ACGATGCACTTAACAGCCTGAACAACGCCGAGAAGGCCGGCAAGCGCCAGGTCCTCATCCGACCTAGCTCCAAGGTCATTGTCAAGTTCCTGCAGGTCATGCAGCGTCACGGTATGATGCCCTTTTCACCCCAGCCGTGACAGGTCCTTGCAACCCCTCATCACCCACCCCATGCCAATTCGGCATGATAACTAGACGATGGCCTCACAATTTCCCACGGCCCTAGTCCTTTAAGTTGCCGATATATGAACCCCCATGCGAAGATCTTACACGTTTTCTGAGTCATCCAATGACGAACAGCTTTTAATTCTTCGCAACATGCTCACTCTTCTCTTGTTAGGCTACATCGGCGAGTTTGAGGAGGTCGATGACCACCGCTCCGGAAAGATCGTTGTTCAGCTCAACGGCCGCCTCAACAAGTGCGGTGTTATCTCGCCCCGCTACAACGTTCGCCTCGGTGAGCTCGAGAAGTGGGTTGTCAAGCTTCTCCCCGCTCGTCAGTTCGGTTACATCATCCTCACCACCTCAGCCGGAATTATGGACCAGGAGGAGGCCCGCCGCAAACACGTCTCCGGCAAGATCATTGGATTCTTTTACTAGATGCTGCGAATGAAAAGCTTTGAGGACTAAAAAATGGGGGCGTTGGGGCGCTTCTGATACCATCCTTGACTCTGGAAAGAGGCACACTGGGAATGCATTGTTTGGCAGAATCTGCTGCAGATATTGTCCCTTAATGTGATCAGCTGGCTCGTTCTCCCCCCATCTTTGATTTAACTTTCTGGTTGATGCCGGTGATATGTAACCCATTGAATGTGTCGAAAAGAAAATCCCCGCCCCCCTCTCCAAAACCCCCCCCCCCCCCCCCCCCCCAAAAAAAAACCCCTCCCTGTAAGACCTGTAAAATTCTAGTATCCACTATCGAAATAAATAAGGTAAAAGCTGGGGATCAAGCAATCTGAGGCGATCAAGCTCAGGGTTCACCGTTGATTGCTTAACCTTCTTAAACTAAAAGTTGGGGCAAGGGTTGTGGCTGGCTCCCGTGCCGACGCCGCCGACGACTGTTGGACACCTTGCCGTTTCGGGAATAAACCGCTCGTCATAGGGGCAGCATATTGCACAGTAAATTGAATGCAGATGCTAAATCAGCGATGACAGAGAGCACATGAACCAGACACACACTGTCACAGGAGCATGCATGTAGTGTATATCTTTAGTCGGTAGCTTCTTCTTTAAACTCTTGGCCTACCAAGGTGCGAGATATCCGTATATTTCCTATTTGATTGCCTCTCGGAAGCAGCCAACCAAACATCTCCGCCGCAAGCAGCGGCGCCACTCCTGCCAACTTTGCCAAGAACTCTCCGTTTTGCCGCACCATTGAATCGGAAAAGACTGAGATAAGAATGCACCCTCTAGGAGGTACCTACCTTCCCAGCTAAGGGACCTACCAGCGTGCCATCCTATCCTTCACCAGCCTGCCCATTTCGAACGAACTGCATACTGGACCCTAATCCAATCCCATGTGTCAGCGATCGACCCGAGTACCTCGCATCTTATTAGCCTCCAATATCCCCTAGCACTCCGACAAACCTCCTTAGCTGGCTGCTCCAGCTTCTTCCGCCTGTCTGCCCGGCCTTCCCTTGACGCTAACGTCATCGGATGGCAGTCGTGCAGAAAGAGGAAAACGAACCGAGCAGTCTCCCGACGACGAAGCACGACCAACTGCCCCGATCCAAGAAGGGGCGCAACGTCCTCGGTGCCTTTCGTAGGCTAGGTCGCGCCGCCCTGCGCGACGACACCAAACGCACCAGGATGCGGTCGAGGCAGCTCGTCGTCCTCGTCGCGCTGGTGTTTGTCACCTACTGCGCCTACTCTCTCTCTCAATCCTCGACCTATTATACTTCAGGCCCCCCACCGCCACAACAACAGCAACCTCCAGCCCAGCAGCCAGGGCCAGTCCCGGGCGGCTCCTCCTCTCAAGCCACTCCTAACTCAAAACCGAAGCCCGCGCCTGGCGGCTCCCATCCGATATGGCATCTAATCAACACAGCCGAGCGCGACCTCGAGACGGTCAAGTCGCGACAGTCGCGCACGTTGCGGGAGGCTGTGGCAGAGTACCGCCGTCGATACGGACTCCCGCCTCCGCCCAATTTCGACAAGTGGTGGGCGTTCGCCAAAAGCCACGACGTACAGCTGGTGGATGAGTTTGACAACGTCATGGAGCTAATCATGCCGTTCTGGGGTCTCAAGCCTGCCACTCTCCGCGGCCGGGTTAAGGAGGCGCTCGGCTTTGGCAACGCGCTCATGGGAATAGCCATCCGCGGCGGTGTTGTTACCCATGTTAGCGGCGGGGCCCCGTGGCAGCAGGAGGCCACTCAGGGCATGATCAAGGACTTCATCGAGTTCTTGCCCGACATGGACCTCGCCTTCAACGTCAATGACGAGCCCCGCGTCATTGTGCCACACGAAGATATGGCCCATCTGGTGCGTACGGCCCGCGAGGTCACCATGCCCGCCGCCAACGCCGCCCGCCAGCTCACGAATGAGTTCACCAAGAAGCCGGAGGACCTGAACGACGGGAAGCGATTTGAGGAAACCAAGCTCACACGCTTCAACGACTTTGCCCACCAGCCCACATGGACGCACTCGCGCATTTCGTGCCCCCCTGACAGCCCGTCGCGCATCCTCGAGGAGGCGGACCGCTTCGACGACGTCAGCAAGTACGGCTTGGGCGAGCTGGGGTTTGTGTACAACTTGACGGCCATGTCGGACATCTGCCTGACGCCGTCGCTGAGTGAGACGTATGGCTTCTTCGACCGCCCCAACGCCTTCAGCATTGTGCACGATCTGTTCCCCGTCTTCTCCCAGTCCAAGATCTCCTCCTACTCGGACATAATCTACCCCTCGCCGTGGTACTGGGCCGACAAGGTGAAGTACGACGAAGAAGAGGACCCGGAGTGGAACAGCAAAAAAGACCAGCTGTACTGGCGCGGGTCGACCACGGGCGGGTACAGTCGTAATGGTGGATGGCGCCGACAGCACCGACAGCGACTCGTCAAGAAGATCAACGCGGGTGATCAAGCCAAGGTGCTGGTGAATGAGGGCACCGAGAGCAACCAGAAGTGGGCCGTCAAGGAGGTGCCGCGCGGCGACTACCGGTCCGTCATGGACGTCTTCTTTTCGCACATTGGCCAATGCGACGAGGGCGACTGCAATGCCCAGAGACAGTTCTACAAGGTCAAGGATCGCGCCGATCCCGAGAACGCCTTCAAGTACAAGTACTTGCTCGACATGGACGGCAACGCCTTTTCGGGCCGCTTCTATGCCTTCCTGCACAGCCGCAGCCTCGTCTACAAGTTTGCTGTTTTCCGCGAGTGGCACTCTGAGTGGCTCCGCCCTTGGGCTCATTACATTCCTATGAGCCTGCAGGGAGACGACTGGCTCGAGGCTGTGCGCTTTTTTGGCGACGGCAATCTTGGCAAGAAGGAGGCCGAGCGCGTCGCGCTGCAAAGCAAGCAATGGGCCGGCAAGGTTCTCCGGAAAGCGGACATGGAAGTGTGGTTTTTCCGCCTGCTACTCGAGTACGTGTCCCTCTTCCGGACGGCCAGTAAACGTGGTACACATACTGACGAACCATGGCAGATACGGCCGCGTTATTGACGACAAGCGTGAGAACATTGGCTTCATGTCATGATTGTAAAGCAGAAATCCAATTCGGTTGGTAATGAGTACTTGATATTATCTAACACAAACACGCCGGAACCGGACCTTCCGAAGACCATTCCTCACGCACCACCGGCCACGGGCGTTTCCTCATTCCGTCACCATCCTTCTATTGAAGGAGAGAAGGGAGGAAAATTATTATCTGGCCTCCATTCAGCTGAATTAGTAACCAATGCCGCATACGCGCTAGAAAGAGCAAGACTGGGTAATGCACTGATTGCATAATGGGGTTTCTATCTTGGCGCAGTTGCGATGAGAAGCATATCATAAAGACGAGAAGACGGAAAAAGCACGAATTCCTTGCGTTTCGGCACATAGCTTCTATGCGTGCGCTTTGGGATTTTGCTATATATACAAGGACAACGGAACATATTCAGTGGTATAGGAAAGGGAACGCGCCTCTTTTTTTCTCCGCACGCCGCACTAAAGATTATACATCTTTGATATTGGAGTTTAGGGGCGTTCTTGGTTCTTTTTCCTCCCCATTCTCCTCCCACCCTTTTCCCATTTTCCCATTTTCACCATCTCCTTTTTTCCTCCCTTTTTTTTTTTCTACTCCTCCGCATTATAAAGCGAAATGGGGACAGGGCACGGGAAGGGGGTAGGATAGGGCGGGAACGGTATGATCGATGAAACGGGAATGGATTTAAATGGACGCTGACTACCAGACAACAAACAATTTGGTTGTTTGGGGGTTTTTGGTTATAGGGAGAGAGAAAGACTGTGGAGACTACCTAGGTAACTACCTACCTATCTATCTACTTCCTACTATCGGCTTTTGCCCTGCTTACTTGCTTTTGCTTTGCTTTGCCCAGGAGGCGAGGCTTGGCTTTTAAGCAGGCCTATTTTTTTGGGGGGGAGGGGGGGGGGGTTCTTTATTTCTTTGTATATATTACATGTATACTTTACATAGTATATGAACATCCCGATGAAAGGGAAAAATGGAAAGGGTGTATATAAAGTGAGTGAGGGTGACATAGAAGGAAGGGGTGGAGGAGAGGTACTGAATAAATCAGTCGGAAGGTAATAAGTAGCATTTATTCACGAGTTTTGACAGCTGAGGGGTCGGTTGGTTGGTTGTTTTTACTGAATTAATATGGTGTGCGAAGACTCTATTTTCCTATTTGTTGTTGATGTGTCCATTGCCTCCTTAATAAGAGGAAGAGACAAGAAGATGAATCAAAGATAGCCGTCAGAGTGTTTCATGAATAGGTATAGGCATATTCCAATGCACGTCTCTTTTTTTTATGTACAGAATAAACGCATTCCATAGCTACCAAGAAAGATTTTATCATTGCCCAGGACGCCCGCCTCGAAAAATTGAAAAAGAGAAAATAAACATGCCATGTCTTCCGTTCGCCTTTTCGTTTACTTCTTCTCACTCGTCATCCACCTCAGACTCGCCCTCTGCGTCGGAAAGCTGCTCTTCCTCGTCCCGACGAGGCGACGCGGCTCTCGCCGGCCCGGGCTCGTCCTCTTCGTCGTCGTCGTCCTCCGGTAAGAACCCAACAGGCTGCTGCTTGAAGCGCAGCAGCTCGGCTTTGAGCGCCCCGCTCGGCTCTTCCACCTTGACGTGTAACTCGTCAAGGTGCGATTCCTCGTCGTCGGTGATGCCGATCGTGCGAGCAATGTTCTTGGTGCGCTGGCTGCGGATCGTGCTGCGCTGCATGACTGGGTAGTAGTAGACGGCTTTGCCGGCGCTGTCGTCTTCCGCGCTGGTACGGCCCCGTGACTCGGTCTCGTCGTCCCGGTACGCCAGAATGACCTCCTCGTCATATTTATTATCGTGGTCCATTTCTTTTTCCTGCGCCGTCTCGTACGCTCGCAGCCGCGGGAATCGGAAGAAGGGACCGGATGCGTCATTGGCAGTGTACAGCGAGGAGTTATCCCGCGACGGATTGTCCACGTCGAACTTGGCGCGGAACTTCTCGGCAGTCGTGCTGTCGGCCGCGAGAAAGAAGTCGTAGTTCATCATGTTGGAGGGCTTCGGGTTATTGGCCGGGTCTCGCTCATGAGCCGCAAACGCAGCTTCGAAAGCTTGCTCCTCGGCCGCGCTGCGCTCGATCGGCTTGAAGATGCCCGACATCAGGCGCGTGTCGTAGACTTCGCTCGGCGCGACTGGGTTCGTGCTGAATTTGACGGTCACGTAGGCGCCCGAGTCGGGGAAGGCCTCGAGATCGGGCAGCAGCGGGAAGGCATCCACGCATTTAAGGTTGCGCTTTGAGGGATGCTTCACGCGGGTCAGGTCTTTGAGGTTCGCCGCCGCCACGTCAAAGCTCTTGTCAATTCTCCGCTTGATCCAGGCGGGCGTGCCCTTGTCTGGCTCGGGCGATGCCTTGCGCTTCTCGGGCCGCTTGAGCGCCGCATTGGCCGTGGATGGCTTCAAGAAAACGTTGTCTGCTGGTCGAGGCTTTGCTGCCACCGATGAAATGTACTCGGTGCGTCTGAGGAAAGAGACAGATGCGTCGGTAATCTTTGGCTTTCCGAGGGTAGCAAGCGGTCTGAGGAGCATGCGGTCGTGGGGGTGGATAGGGGGCGCTTGGGCAGGAGCCTGGATTGCTGCGCAACTGCGTTAGCCACGACGTTTGACAGAAGGCGCTCACGACGGAGAGGGCGGCCGAGGAGCGTGGAGGGGCGTTTGGCTTAGCATACAGCTCTCGTCGCCATCAAAGACACCAGGCATGCCCACCAGGTCCAAGGGCATTCCGAGCTCGGCATCAGCCTCGATGTTCAGGGGCTGCTCGCGAGCAAGGCGAGTAGCGAAGCCGGGGGTGGTGTACTGGCCGCTGGCGAGTCCTGTATTCGGGATGTCGAGCAGCTTTGGGGGATTTGGTGGTGGAGGGAGCGCATTTGAGTATCTGATGCGCGCGATGTAGTCCTGATGGATCATGCGCTCGCCGCCGTTGCTTCTCGTCTGTGAGGAAGACATGGTGATTCACACGCGATGTCCTCGTTCGGCCCTTGCAAACGAGTGGAATTGACAGAAGGCGACTCGGGAAGTGGTGTTGAAGGCGCGTCGTCACGAATTGGATGGATACCAGGCCCCAAAATCTGGGGACGGACAAGAGCGCGCGAGGCTGAAAGTTTTCGATCCTCACTTTTTCGTCTTGTTCGTTCTAGGGAATGAGAAGGTAACAAAAATGCGAATGCACAGAAAAAACTCAGGAAAAAGTCGAGTTTTCAATTCGGTGCACTGAGTTTTATTCTGCTTCAGAAATTCTATTGCCAGGTTTGGCTGATCGATCTGGTTAACTATACATCTGTAAGAGAGACTGCTCTTTCTTCAATAGGGCACTGAGCCATTCAGTCGAGTGAGTTCAAAGTGGGCCCACCCAAGCTCCCCCTGGAGTCGCGCCAACTCCACTCATCCGTCAACCCGAGAAGTAGTAAACGTGCCTTACATCCCATTCTCCACCTGTACAGCGTAAGGAGGGAATCTGTTCTCCAATCCAAACTCAATGTTGTTCTCAGTTCGAATTTTTGCTCTAAACAATCAGTCAGGATACCCAACGTTGCTTTGCCCCTGTCGTCCCGAACCCTTCTTCCAAACCTCCCCATCAAAGAAGGAATCATTAGACCGCAAAGCCACCGCCCCGGTTCCCAGCGCCGCGGCCGCAGTGTCGGAATTAGAAACGCGTTATATAACATTATACAGGGGTCCAAATGTCATGAGTGCCGAGCATGTTTGTGTCAGTCATAATACATGCACCCCTACCCTCCTTCTATAGCCATTGCGTCCTTTGTGTCGTTCTTCCCCTCCTAAAAAGCAAGCTGGCCTGTTGAAACAAACACTGGGCCTTCGTCGAAGCCAAGTCGGCGCGCCTTTCAGCCGCTCCATCAATTGCTGTTCTTGTTGTAGCGCGCCTTGCCCATTGTGAAAGGCACATAACGGTACTTGATCATGTGCTGGATTTGCTTCCTCACTACAGCGCATCGCGGTCAGCATCTCTTCTTGCCGTGCATGTCTCTCTCTCTGGGATTTATGAAGGGCAACCCACTTGTCAGGACAAAGAGCATGATCCAGTACATGACGAGGACAGGCCAGAAAACGGGCACGTTGAAGATCTCGAACCAACTACACAGGAACGAAATGGCTACGGCACGTGTGGCCGAGTGCCAGAATTTGAACTCGGGCAGCCGGCGGATGAAGGGCCGGAACTCCTCGTCCTGCTTCGTCGGGAGCGAGCCGACCGCGCCGTCCTCCATGTCGTTGTCTAGCGCCTCGTTGGAAGGGTCGAACTTGGGCTGCAGGAATGCCAAGAAAAGGTTGAGCAGGTAGATGCCGAGTGCGTATGCGACTGTATCGATCACACGAGTTAGTAAACAATGCCGCCAACTTTTGGCCTGGGAGCTGCCGTATCTATCGCCCGACTTCTTCACCTTCCCAAGCCCTGTTGTCGCGAAGATATCACTAACCAATATACCATCCTTGCGCAACGAACACGCGGATAAAGAAGATGCCCAGAAAGACGGCCGTGCCGATCCACCGATAGAGAACGTGGGGCGTGGACTGGTCGAGAAGTGATTGATATTGCTGGAGAGGGCAAGTCAGTCAGGGCTCTAAGGGAAGCAAGCCAGTGTCACAGCGGAATCGCACCCTTTGAAGCTTGTTAGACTGCGTGGTAAATGTGCCGAAAGGCGTCGAGGGCTCCTCGGCAGATTCCATGGCTGCGAGAACGATTTCCGGTAATTCCTGTTATGTTGCGGCTCTGTCGCGATCGGCAGAATTGTCGATGCTTGGATGTCGTCGATGGGGGAAGCTGGTGGGTAATGGATGGCCGGTTCTGAATTTTTGTATTAACGAGTGGCGAGGGCGTTTCTCCGTCGTTGTCGTCGTTGAGGCGAAATTCGCGATCTTGTGGAAAGGAAATTTATCGAGCACGGCTGAGAGGAGGCTAGGGACTTGCGCGTTTCCCTTCCTTGGTTCCTTGGGAGATCTGGCGTTAATTAACCCCAACGCTAACCCTTGCCATAAATTAGTATGAGTGGATCTTTAGTGTGGCGTTGCTAAATTGTTAGCATTTTCTCTATTTTGGGACTAGCCCAAATCTGATGGAACAGCCTGGTTGGTTTTCAGCTGTGTATCGTCTTCATCCCGTCTCGGTTTTAGTTGCCCATTTTTCCGAACCAGCTTAAGGGGCTGCGACTGTGACTAACAACTACCTTGCTGTTGCAAAGCTTATGATGAAATTCGAGGATGAGTGGTTATTTCCAGTTTCTATCTAGGATTCCAATGTCGCCCATTTTATCTCCCCTTTCCTGCCTATCATATAACCCTAGCCCTCATATAACTTGCACATCATGTCTCATTAACGGAACGTCTGATGAGGTGCTAGTTGAAGGGGAGAAATTTAACAGAACCTTGTCCTATTGAAGTTGAGCTGCCATGGATTTACGATTCAATTAGTCACACATGAGCTTCGAGGGTGAACTTGGTTACAGATATAAAATTTTCTCCTCCATATTCAAACCCAAAAAGATTATAGAGATACTAGCTTGTCCTCGCTCTCGTTCTACCCCAAACCCCTCATAGCTAGCTCTCGTCGTGGAAGCAAAACGGTCCATCGATGCAGCAGACTGGAAGAAACGACTTAGAACTTGACGATCTTTTTTCAACACTTGCTATCGTCATACCTGGTTATACCTCGGCTTTCGGCCTACTGGCCAAAGCAAGGCCTTCCATATCTCTAGTTATACCCCGTATTCACGTTGTAGCATCCCGGGCCGAGCATGTTGATGGCTCCATTGCCGTCGCGGCAGTCTGTATCTGCGGAGGCCCAGTATTGCCATAGGTGCAGTTGCCGGACACCCTGAACGAGTGTGCGTTCTCGGTCGCTTCATATAACCGGCACCCGTCGGGCGTGAAACACTCGGACAAAATGGTTTCACGACATGCCGACAAGCGTTATAGTTGACTAGAATACTATATGCAACCCTAGCTTTTGAAGCGGCCAGATACATTAACTAGAAGCCATGGCGCGCGAAAACAGGCACTAGTTGTTATTGGTCGTCTGTCCCGTCGCCGACTTCCCGGTCGGCGACAAGTTCAACCCCAGCGATATCAACCTCATGCTTGCTAGCCTCCTGCCCATGGGTGATTGTCGTGGGCGGCACGCAGCTTACAACGCAAACCACCAACCTCCACGTGCCTCCACCGCCCATAATAGCAACATCCAATTTACTTATCGTCAAATCGGCGTTTTACATGAACTCACATGTCTTGAGGCACCTTATCGGGGCCTAACGAAGGATGTGGAGCGAGTGACTTCAAAGGTGTGCTATAAATTTTGGGTTCTGTATACAGTCCTAACCCTAACCCTAACCCTTTGGCAACGCAATACTGTTTAAAACAGCAATTTGTTGTATCTTGCTCTAGGTCATCAAACTGGGAATACACTTGAATCTAGGAATGAAACTGGAAGTAACCGATCAGATAATGATCTTCAAATTTTATCATTTGCTTTGTAGTTGTTTGGCAGTTGCTGTATCACGTAACTGCGGACTGAGTGCGGCTCATATGGAGGGGATTGGAGGAGCTCAAAGAGGGGCTGCCCACCTCCAACACTTGCATTGCTTTATCCAAATAAAGTTAAAACCGTCAATCGTGCCCGGCCACCTTCGCTGGAAAAAGAAGTGGTAGCGTATCCGTCAGTGGTGGATCTCTTACAATACAGGCATATCAGCGCTGGCTTGCTAGCTCGCCGTCGACCTCAACCCGCCAGTCTCACATTGAATACGACGTCCCATACGATGTCATAAAGCTTGATCAGGTCGGCGCCTGCGACACGCAATTAGAAATTTGTTAGCATCGCCATCGTCAACTCACCTCGCTCCACAGCAGGCTTTTCGACAACATGGACGCGCCGCCGTCGGTCGCTGGGTCCGACACCTCCATCAAGCTGAGGCTACAGCTGCCGACGAGCTGTGATCCGCCTCAGCCCGGTGCCCAGAGGAAACAGCTGGTCTGGATTGTAAGATGCCGGTGTCGCTTTCTCGTCCGTCTCGTGCTTGGCCTGTCCTGTCGCTGAACCCCCAAAAACAGGTCTTCGGAGGCACTGGTCACATGGGGCGCTCCCTGGTGAAGAGCGCCCTGAGCCACGGTGACCTTGTCACCACCGTTGGCCGCGTGTTCGAGTCGACGCCCGAGTCCATGGTCCAGCAGAACAGCAGCTGCCTTGGCCTGCTCTGCGACGTCCGCGATGGAGCCTCGGTCGCGCGCGTCGTCGACAAGACGCTCGAGCACTTTGGCCGCATCGACTGCATCGCCAACTGCTCCGGGTACGGCGTCATAGGCGCCTGCGAGGACCAGGACGACTATGAGGTCCGCAACCAGTTCGAGACCAACTTCATGGGCACCCTGCACATCATCAATGCCAGTCTTCCCTACTTCCGCCAGCAGAGCGCCGGCCGCTATCTCATTTTCAGCTCGACGTCGGGCGCCCTCGGCGTCCCGGGACTTGGCCCTTACTGCGCAACCAAGTACGCGGTGGAGGGCCTGGTCGAGGCAATGCTGTATGAGGTGGACTCGTTCAACGTCAAGGCCACTCTTGTCGAGCCCGGACTTGTGCGCCGCGACGAGCACGATTCCAAGGTGAATCCCCTGCCAACCTGGGGCCACTTTCTGATCAAGCCGGCGAGTGAGCCCTACGCCCACGCGACCTCGCCGGCCCTGCATGCCAAGAGGATGGTGCAGTGGCTGGGCGACCGGCAGCCTACAAGTGCGGTCAAGTGCGCTGAGCTCGTCTGGCAGCTGGGCCACTGCTCATATCCCCCGCTGCGCTTGCTGCTGGGGAGCTACGCCATCGAGAGTATCCGAGACCGACTGCGGTCCGTGACGGAGGAGCTGGAGGACTGGAAGCACCTCAACTTCCCCGTAGCGCCAGACGTGCCTGGCGCCGAGAAGACAGACCGAGACGAGGGGGAAGAGAACGACGAAGACGATATGGAAGAAACAAGCCCGAATGCTAAAGAGACATGACTGCGTTTGGTTGTCGATAGCACGGCATGTACTTGTATGAAGGGAATGTCGCGTCTCATTGCCTACATACTCATGAATATACGTGCATGCATTTTACGTTTGTACTGTTTATTGGACTCGGTTTGGATGTTGATGCTGGACCCGGAGTTACATCCGCTTCCTTGTACTGTGTAAGTAATATGTCAGCTCTTCGTCCCACGGAACGTTCAATGGAGAGTAACAGAGAAAAAGTTAATATGAACCTGGCCTGTCATCCCTCCTGGTTTGCTTTTGAGCAAAAGGACGGGAATATCGGGGCTCCACGGGGGTGGCTGAAAGTGTGGCTGATGCATGCTACTAATTTTATATCCTGTGGATGTGCCCCACCCGCCTGCAAAGTTAATCCCTTTTGGTTCGGTGGGGTTGGCTGCGAGCCGGGTTTCGTGTGCAATTTAACAGGGGAACGAATTCTCCAGACCCTCTTTCTCCTGAACACGCGTCTCCACCGAGTCGACATTTCCTCTCCTTCGGCGACAGCCTACTCTCGTCCACTGACACTGGGAATGACTTCGCCTTGAATGGTTCCGTCTCTCTTTTCTTGTTTCAATTCGCCCACATACCGCTGTCCACGAGCACCAAACCACTGCCGACAGCTTACGGCGCGTCATCGCCATCGCCCGACCAGCGTCGCTTGGGATCCCCCATCCATCAGATCTGGCCCCTGAACTCGACTCTACGTCACCGTTACTGTCGCTGGCTTCTCCCGAACTCTGGTGTGCTTCTGTGACCGATGGCCAACATGTCGAACAAGAGGAACGAGGACATTGAGATGAGGCCCAAAGATGGCCAAGACTTTGCAGAGGAGAAGGACTCGTTCCTGCGCAGAAACAGCTCTCAGCGGCCTGCACCAGTCCCCATAGCGCCCATCATAAGCAAGATCGACCACAGCCCCGGGGCCTCGATTCTTGCCTACTGCCTCTCGTCCATCAGCATGACGGTGGTGAATAAATACGTCGTTTCGGGCTCCTCCTGGAATCTCAACTTCTTCTACCTTGCGGTCCAGGTATGTGTTTCTGCCGTGTAAAATCACCAATACCACTGAGTTGGAGCTGACATGATCTTTCTCAGTCTCTTGTCTGCACCGCTGCGATCCTCCTCTCGAGGCAAACGGGTCTCATCAGTAATCTGGCCCCGTTCGACCCCGTCAAAGCGAAGAAATGTACGTTGCTCGTCCCTCCCTACTGCTTCCAACTTGGGCCTGACTGGTTTCTCTAGGGTTCCCTATCTCCCTGCTTCTCGTGGGCATGATCTACACAAGCACCAAGGCGCTCCAGTTCCTTTCTGTTCCGGTATACACGATCTTCAAGAACTTGACCATCATCGTGATTGCATATGGAGAGGTGCTCTGGTTCGGTGGCAGTGTAACCCCGGTGGCCCTGCTATCATTCGGCCTAATGGTGCTCAGCTCCGTTGTTGCTGCGTGGGCCGACATTCAGGCCGCTATCAATGGGATTGGACACACGCAGGAGACATCTGTCGCGCTCTCGACACTCAACGCCGGGTATGCTTGGATGGGCATGAATGTTTTCTGCAGCGCTGCCTACCTTTTGGGCATGCGCAAGGTGATCAAGAAGATGAACTTCAAGGACTACGACAGTAGGTTTTCATATCCGATGACAGGCTGGAGAGACTCCGGTGTAACTATACTAACCAGATCTTCCATACAGCCATGTTTTACAACAATCTTCTCACTATCCCGGTCCTGATCGTCTGCTCCTTGATTGTCGAGGACTGGTCTTCCGAGAACCTGACCAGGAACTTCCCTCCAGAGACGCGCAACGCCCTGTTTGCTGGCATGATATACTCTGGTCTGGCAGCTATTTTCATCTCCTACTGCTCTGCATGGTGCATTCGTATCACGTCGTCGACGACGTATTCCATGGTTGGAGCTCTCAACAAACTTCCCATTGCCGTCAGCGGTCTCATCTTCTTCAACGCGCCAGTCACTTTTGGTAGCGTTTCGGCTATCTTTATTGGCTTCGTCAGTGGCATCGTCTTTGCTTGGTCCAAAGTTCGACCAAGTGAGAAATCAGCCAGTGTTTTGCCGACTTCTAAGCCCATGATGAGTGCCAGCTCAGCCAGCAACAGGGATGCTGCCAACTCATGAGCCACCGTCGTGCTAGTGTGTTCTCCATAACCGTTTTTGACTGCCTGGAAGCAACCGCGCCATTGGATTCTGATCTAGCTGAAGAAGACACTGTTCTTAGTCACTCGGGCGCGAGCTCGAATTCAGATGAAAAGATTTGCTTAGGCCGAGTGACGAGGTGCAGATTTGCAGTCTGTTTTTGTTTCTGTACATTATCTGCTTCTTGCTCCCTTTACCCATTTCTTCTCGACATTTATGGGTTGGTCCGATTTAATTGTAGCTGTCAAGCTGTGTTTATTTTTCTCTTTGGCTGGGGAAGAGCAAGGGGGGGAGCAGGGGTTCCTCGGGGCTCTCTTTCTTCGTCCTGCTTTTTTAAGACCATTTCTTCCGAAAACGGCGTACCTTGTATCTATGTTTCGGCTTTGCAGCTAGAGTTCGGTACTAAATGTATATGAAGAGATAATTGCGCGTTATGGTATGGACGGCGTTGGGGGATGAAAGGGGGGCGGCGGCGAAAAAGACAGCATGTCGTTTGTTGTTTTTATCGGTTTACGTCTGTTTAACCTCTTATTTTTCTTTTGGAAAGAAGAAGAGAGGAGGGGGGAGGATTGTTTGGTTTCTGGCTGGTTGGTGCGGCTTCCCAAGGGGAAACGGCCTTTTCTCCTCCCGGAAGTTGATGGCTGGGCTGGGCTGATAGCCAACGAGTGGTCTGGTAGTTGCTTACTTAAACTTAATATGAAACCAGTTATCTTATTTTTCTTATGACGGGTCTGAGAAATGTGTAGATGTAGTAGATGTAGATGTATGGGGTACATTGGGGTGATCATATTCTGTTTTTGGATACGTGTGAGCAACTTCGGGCGATACCGGTGGTGGGAAGTGAGAGATACGGAGCGTTATGTACACCTCCACCACGGAAATAAAGGTGTGGTTATTGAAGTACTGTACATCCAGACGCGTCAAATGGTAATGTTTTGGGGATGTTAAATTATTTGTTACGCCTGGATGGTACCGTTGAAAGGCATACTTGGCTCTTGAATAGAAGCTAATATATTTCATCTGGAGGCCCTATTCGGTGGAAGTATACCTGCCTGTGCTTCGGTTCACTCACTAACATGTATTCCCTTGGTGGAGGTGGAGGTAGTAGGTAGGGACGGAGAGAGGTCACTTTGGTCGTTTCCTTGCCCTTGCCAGGTACATACGCACTGTCAGGATGGGCAATGCTCGTAGTCGTTATACGGATGTCTCATTCGATTGATTATAGTTTTCACATGGGAGGAGGATCGCGAGACTACGATATCCAAGCACTTGTTTGGCCGAAAAGGCTTTTGATAACATGACCATGGATAGTTTGAGGTAGGTAGGGAGATATATGCATAGAGCATTGTGTATGTATTTATATATATATACGAAGTCCGCATGGGAGCTTCTATCACTTAGTAAATGCCAATGCTGGCAACAGGGTATTGCTGCTCTCGGTTAGTGACCACAAGTTCTTCCAGAACGCAATCGCGCCACCGATGAGGAGAGCATAGTACGCCACAGTCCAGAGAACGGAATGTTGCTGCTGCCGCTGCTCCCGGGAACTGGAGGGCTGCACGCGGCCCCAGACCCTGGGCAGGCCCATGGAGTTGCAGAAGGCGTGCACGGCACACACGGCGAGCAGCGAGCCGGTGCGCACGAATACAAAGGTGGCGTAGGCTCCGAAGACGGTGGTGAAGCTGAGCTGGAAGAGGGACCGCAGGAGGGCTGCCGCGGCGGGGACTTGGGGGTTGGTGAGGCGGAACTCGTAGAAGTGGTGCACGTGCGCCAGACCGAACAGGACGGGCGAGAGGAAGATGGTTTGCTTCACGGGGGTGTGGGCAATCAGCATCAGCGGCACCGAGGCCGAGCGGAAGAGAACCTCCTCGGTGACGGGACCCTGGAGATGTGTTAGTACTTTTTGTTTTTGTTTTTGGATGTGTTTTCACTCTCTCTCTGTCTCTCATTCTTCAAGGTACATATTATATATGATAATACACATACGGCAACAATGTTCCGCCAGGTCAGCCAGTCGTCCCAGACATCGCGGAGCGGGTCCAGGCAGAGCCAATCGCGCCACCCGTCGTCAACGACGAGGTAGCTGAACAGCGGGCCGGCGAAGAGCAGGGCGGTCAGGGCCACGGCGCGAACCGACTCGGCCAGGGCGGGCGGCCACAGCCCGATCAGGTGCAAGACCTCGGCGGTCGACGCGCCGGCCGGCCCAACCAGCACGGCATAGGTGGCGGCGTAGCAGACGAGGCACGAGGTGACGACGGACCGGATGCGGGCCCGGATCACCGACGGCACATCCCGCGACAGCGTGGGCGACGGCCGCGTGGTCCGCGAGGCGTAGAAGGGCAAGAAGTACACGAGCGTGTACACCACTAGCAGACCGATAGCCGCCCTGGCGCTGATGGGCGGCGGAGCGAGAGGTTCAGCATCTAGGAAAGTGAGGAGAACGCCGTTAGTTGCTTTTTGTCCCAATAATGATGATGATCATGATGATCATGACGGTAGGCGGCTCCCCCTACCCGTATGGTGGTGCCAGGGGTCGAGCCTGCGCATCGCATCCTCGAGGACAGGCATCTCGGGAGAAGGCGAAGAAGAGAAAGAGAGCCAGCCAGCCCTGTTCTGTTGCTTGGCTTTGCTTTGCCTTGCCACGTCGCCGAACGTATATACAACGAGGAGGTATTACTAGTGTAGTGGGTTATTTGCCGCCCTGCCGCCGCACCAATACAAGCTGTTATAATAAGGGAGGTAGGTATGTGATTGTGTCTGGTGTTCGCCTGTTCAACCCAACCCCTGTGCTTCCTGGTTCCTTTCTTCCTTCGGATCTTTGCGAAATGCTTCGCTTCGCCGTCTGGCGGGTAATTGTTTTGTCGACAAGGACTCACTGAACAGACAAGGGCAGGAAGATGTGGAAGCGGAGGCTGGAATATGAAACGTGCTTTGAAAAAGACTCAATTGAGTTTAGGCCGTGCATGAAAAAAAAAATTTGTGCAAGAGAAAAAAAATAGTCCACACGCCCGTCCACATGTCCCATCTGGAGTGGAGTGGAAACTGTTTCTTTGTTCTCCTTGTTCTTTCCGTTTTAGCCAACTCATGGGTCCCTTTCCCCCTTCTTTACTGATTTTTTGGGCCCTAACTGTATATAGTTCAGTAAAGAAGGATGGGAGCTTCTCTTGTTCTGGCGAAGCACAATCTTCAAGGGACCTCGGACTTGGTGGACTAGCGTGCTAGCTGTTAGCCACGCATACCAATGCTCCCACAAGGCATGGCGGTGCATATTAACGCCACATTAAACACGAAATGCACGCGAATTAAGAGGCTCCCCAGTGCGCTGTCCGTGGTGCTGCATGACGATTTAATTAGAGCCCCGCCTTCGCTACGGAACCCCTGCGTGCACCACTTCGGTTTATGGCCGCCCAGTTTACCGTTTTACACAAATTACGGCACGCCGTCTGCTGTATTTCCTGTCAATTGGAATTGATCCGCCGCCAAGAATCTGCAGTCCATCTGCATCTGTCGGCCAGCAGCATCTCACGTGTCCCCCCATCCATCTCTGGAGGTGTTTCGGCCCACATGGCGCCTCGGGCTCTGGAGAGAAGCGTTTGGCGGGCGCCTCTTGACACTTGAGGGGAGCACAGAACTAGTCAGGATAGGGGTTGCAGCTAGTGGGGATTAACGCCCACGAATGCTTTCTGTTCAAGGGAACATGTCCTATCCTGTCCTCCAGTCCATCTGGTCGCCTTACATCATACTCGAACGGCTAAGCCAGCGAGAAGCAACGAGACCGGCCTGCATGACCCTCGGGTTCAATTTACCCAAGGACACGCCCTCGCTCAGCATAGGGTTGAGACCGCGTCGGCTTTGGGCTGCTGCAGCGGTGAGGCGATCCGCACGCGACTCGCAACTGGAATGTGTGCTTTTACGTCAGATCAACCACTTGCACGCAGACCACCAATGGCTGGCTGGCCCTGAAAAGGAGCGGTTATCTGGTGCGCTGGCGTGGTTGGCCGCTGTGCCTCCCCTGGCTCAGCAAGCTCAGGTACCTGACGTACGGAAGTGGATGAGTCTTGGTGGAAAGTGGAGGAGCGCGAAATTAGACTCAGCCTTGCGTCCAGGTCTGCAGCGGTTTAGCATGTCCAGCGCAGCGGTGTCCCAGGCGCCATTTCCGCTTCTGGGCGTTCAACTCGCCAACAGACCCTGCTCTCGTCCCTGAAGAGTGCATGCCCATAACAGGCGCTGGCGCTGAACCAATGAACGGCGCCGCTGCCATGCGGTCGCATGGCCGAATCGCGATCCGCGTCGTCGAGGGAGAAAGAATTCTTCAGGGTCCGCTTTGCCGTTGGCCTTTCTCCTCTCCATTGCCCCCTTTCTCTCTCCTGGTGTGGTTGTGTTTGGGACTTGCAACGAGTTGCCACTTGACACTGGAGATTTGGAGCTTGCCCACCCCATCATCCTGTTCGACCTGACCTGGCCGCATACTGCCGTTGTCCGTCGTCGGCTGCGACTGCGACTGGAATACAAAGTCCACAATATACCTGGGTCCGGGTAAGGTATTGGACACGAACCACCACCCCCTTGACGCCAGCGAGCCACCAAACCCCCGAAGAAGCTTGCCCCTTGCCATCCGCTGTCCCGATCGAGACCAAACCGGCCAGAGAAGACTAGGCGCTGCCTGCCATTCTCCAGCCTCTATCAAGGCTCTGTCTCGCCCGCCTCCTCTTTCTCCTCTGCCGCTGCCAGGACCTATATGGGACGACTACTATTCGTCTTGGACATATCGTCGCTGTCCCTCCTCCACCCCTCCTTCCCTCTTCGCGACTATCTTTAATCTGCTACCGTTACCTGCCTTACTGTACTATTTTGTTTCTTTCCCTTCGACGCACTCGTTCTATTACCTCTTCCCCGCCCCCTGAGGTGGTTAGTTGATATTTATCTTTAATATTTTTGCCTGTGCTTTTGTCCCGACGCGACGGCCGACTCCATCCGCCCGACCCCTCCGAGTCCACAACTCCCGACCGGCCTCTCATTTCCAGCAGCCTGGAGCCCCAGTCCCAGCCCTAGCCCTAGCAACTGGCATCGACATTGACAAGCTCCGGCCTAGTGAAGTCAGTGGCTGTCGGAGCCCGTGATCGACGTCGACGACAACGCCTTCACTGCCGTCCGGCCCCCGGCCTGGAGAGCGCACGACGCACGACACCGCAGAGTACATGAGGTGGACATGGAGCGCATCTGAGCTGACCACCTACATCTGGACGTGCGAGCTGGACGCGCACCAGAACTGCAGCCTCCCGGCCGAGAGATAGCCATGTCGGCGTCACCCACGCGACATGGCCGAACGACACCGCTCAACGAGAGATCACAGTCGCAAAACAATACTCTGGCCATCCGCATCGTCCCTTACACACCGCCGAGACTTGACCCCGATGGCCGCGCCCCGAGCCAGGCGTCGTCGCGCCCGGCGTACGGACCCGGCGAGCGGTTGTTTGGGGGTGCCGAAGAACAGGAGAAGGCCAGCGGCAGCATCAGCAGCACCAGCAGCAGAAGCACCAGCACCGCCAAAGAGCCAGGGCGTGGCGGCCAGGCATCAGAAGGTTATGCTGGTGGTCGTCAGGGGTCCGCATTGTCGTCCCCCTCAGCCTCATCGCTTTCATTGGCGAGGAGGGCCAGGGGCGATCTGAGGGTTTCAGGCTCGAAACCCGCTACCAGCCCCTCGTCCTCGTCCCCGTCCCCGTCCTCGGGGAGCTCGGGCCCCCCAGCCGCCCTTGCGCTGAGGTCATCGTCCGAAGTCTCGACTCATATCACGACAATTAATGCATCACCAGCGCTGCAGGATACCCGCCCCGGCGAGTCAGCCTCCTCGCCCATCTCTGCCGGGGCTGGGCCTGCCCCCCAACCACGGCCCTTGTCGAGACGGGCGAATCTGGTTGCTGTGCACTCTGACAAGACCTTTTCCCTCGTCCGTCTGCGGCCCCAATCGGATGTTTCTGGCAGCCTCGGCAGCATCTCATCGCCGCCCTTGTCGTATTCTTCGAGAACCTCCAACTCGCATGACCATCCGTCGATCAGTGCCTGGAGCGAAGACCGTGCCGGCTCCCCATTGACAAGCACCGGGTCCACCGTCCCGGATCACAGCTTTTCTGATCCCGCACCCTTGACTCCCTCCCCTGGTTCCTCGTCCACACATTTGGCTGAGGATCCCAGCGCCTCGTCTCCCTGGAACTATCGCATGATAGGTGGCCTGCGCAAAGTGCCCAGGACTCCCGACCTAAAGAAAAAGAGCCCACTGTATGCAACAGCACCTTCAGCGCCTGAGACGCCTCTTGCCCCACTGCCCGAAGTTCCGCCTTACGAGCACGAGAACGACCACACCGACGACCAAGACGAGGACGACCACCAGGACAGGACACCGTCGCGGACCATCGTGCCAAAGGCGTCATTCGCCTCGAGCATCTCTGCCCTAACCGTTTCCACCACGTCCGAGAACACGAATTACAGAGTTTTTGGCCCCAGTTCCTCCCCCCAGCAGTCCAACGACAGCCTTCCGTTGCCCTCGTCCAGCCATTCCAACTACGAGCTGCTTGGCGAATCTTCGCCAGCCGCGCCCTTTTCCAGTAGCCCCCCGCCCTCGAGTTTATTCAACGACGAGAACTACATCTTGCATGGCGACCCATCACCGTCCTCGTCGCTAGCCACTGTTCCCCGGAGGCCCCGGCCGACTTACTCGCAAGAAAGCCTCTTGGTCCCTCCCTTAAGACCGGGCAAGAAAAGGTCCCACGAGAAGATTGGCTACTACAAGCAGCGCTCGCGCGAGAACCTGCGAGCCCGTGCCGGCTCGCTGCAGTCCCTGAAAAGTATCTCGTCCATCATCAGCACCCAGGACGCCTCGCAAGCATTCTTTGCCGCCCCGGTACTGATCAACTTTGGCGCATCTACCACGTCTCGGTCTGCCCGAGCAAGAGAACCGGAAAACACATCGCAACAACAACATCATCCATGGTCGGCTTTGCAGACGTCAGGATCACCGACCGGCTCTTATACCGCTCCGAGCCTAATGACCCAGCGGCCACCGGTCCCGATGATCCAGGCGCACCCTCACCAGTGGAGCTCTCAGTTATCAACAGTAGTATCAGAGAGCGAAGGTGATGGGGAGAGCGAGCGTGGCCCAACCCGCTCGGTATCGCCCGAGACGTCGAGCGGCAATGGACACCGGCGCCGCAGCAGCAACGGCTGGGCAAGCTCCCTACATAGTCGACAAATGCAGAGCATCTCGTCATCCTTGGCCGCCCAACTTGAAGAAGTCTCCTCAAACAGCGACTCTCTTGAAAGGCCACAGCCAACATATGCCAGAGTGGGCCCTTCGCAGCTACTCACGGTTCGGGACCAGGACGAGGATGGCGACGGGCTGGCCGACTTGCAACAACAGCCCTCGAGGTCTGGTCTCTCGGCCTTCTTCACCAGCAGTAACAGCTCCAGTCGGAACTTGCATTCCAGCTCCAGCTCTCGGGCCAATAGCCTCACCTCGTCAATCCCAGCTTGGGCCAAAGTGTACTATGGCTCTGGCGAAAGGCGCTTCCTCGGCGCTCCATCCATCGTATCGCCGTCTGAGGCTGGAGACAGCCGACCAGGCAGCTCAGCATTCATGAGCAGCGACTCCCCCAATACGGATCACTTCCCGATGAATATCCACAGCTCGCGCAGGCGGGCGAAGGAAGTCCGTCAGACCACGAGCCACCGCGCCTTTTCCGATTCGGGATCCATGGAAATTACCGCTGCTCCTATGAACCAGGACTATAATGTGTTCCGATCAATCAAGCGAAAGACCTCGAGTATCTGGTCTCCTCATCTCCGTATGGATCGCCGTGCGACTCGGTATAGTGTGTGGGATCCGCCGAGTGTGACTTGGTCCGCTGATACGGGCATTTTGGGCAAAAGGAACGCCCAGGTGGTGCTATTCACCTTGGGATTCATTTTCCCCTTTGGTGGGTTTTCACACATGATTTGGGATATCCGTTCTCGCGTCGAGTACTAACTTCTTGCTTGTGCAGCCTGGATGATTGCCGCCCTTCTGCCGCTGCCTCCCAACCCCACCCTTCATATGCTGGAGAGGGACAGTAGTCAAAGCCAGTTCAGCCGTGCGCGACCCGAGTACACTTTCACACCCCGTGCCATTGATGAAACGCGATACGAAAGCGCTCGGTGGTGGCGGAACCTGAACCGCCTAATGTCCATTCTGGGTCTCCTCATCATCGGTGCCGTGATTGCTCTTGTTGTCGTCGGCGCCAAGCAAGGCTGGATAGTCAGAACTTCCTGAGTCTAACTCGGTACTCACCATTCTCCTAGCCGAACGCCTATCTCCTTACCTCTTCCTCTTCCACACATACATACATACGACTTATACATCTCTTTGTTCCGCTACAGGGTTTATCACAACGTATTTCCTTGCCTTCTCTTTCTTGGTCTCGGAGTTTTTACGACTTGTACGACATTTCTACAACGAAATCCTTGAGTCAGTTTTCTCTTGGAGGCGCAACTCGAGATTTTATTTGCCCACTCACGCCTGACGACGCCTTCGACGGTCCACGCGTATTTGTCACGTATTTCACGACCCACTCACAAAATATACTCATCTCCTTGTCCATCACATCCAATCTACATCTAATCTACATCCAATCTACATCCAATCTACATCACTTTCTAAGAGGATCTATTTATTCGCCCTCTACACCTTTCATCTTCGACTGTACTATCACCATTACCACCATGACATAAAACCGATTAGACGTCTGCGTCGTAGACGAGAAGGGATATATTTTGACCCAAATGAGCGACGTATTAGAAAAGAAGGATACCCATCATGGCTTGAAAAGACTGGAGTCGGGCTACTTACTTTTTTATGAACTTGGAAGAGCGACCGACAAAAACGCCAACTTTTTTTTTTTTTTTTGGAGGGGGGATTCCCCCCCATTGTACCAACACATAACCACCTACCTCCTACCTCTGCCGGTTGCATATAGTGCGTCCAGTTTTGGGCCGGTGGGATATTCATTTCTCAACTCAACTCAGGACAGTTGGCCTCTGAGATTATTCGAGTATCTTTTTTTCCTTTCTATATATATTATCTCTCCTACGAGTTAATGCAGCATGCAAGTAAGCCTGTAATACTGATGATTAGTTAACGTAATTTAAATACCACATATATACCTGTATACACAACATATATTACTTCATACTCTCCCTTTCTTGCTTTTCTCTCGTGCCTCTAGCTACGGGCTACCTCATAATTCATAATACATACGTCCAAGCACGTGCAATGAACCTTCGTTGGGGAAAATGGTGATCCCTTTTCCAATCGGGGAGGGGGCGACATTTAACTTGGTTCCCCCTTCGTTTCTATCTTTATGAGGTTTTGATAATTCGATCCCGACCGAGCTGGAATACCCCTTCCCCCCCCCCTGTCCTTTGTTATTTTTCTTGTTCATCTTTCTGCAAATTTTCTCATTAAGGGAACAGACAGACAGACGGTCGGTACTGCATACACACACTATCAAGATGGTCAACGATGGTTCCTTTGATATGAGATTTATCTTGACGCCGTGCAGTCTGGTTGGGCATGTTCATTCATTCTGTATATACAGACAGATATATACCTATACATACCTATATAAACTTTACTAATATCTTTGACTGAGAAAGGTACACACATCACCATTTCCAAAACTTCTCAACCTATGCTCATAATGAAATAAGCCAGCCTAAAAAGGCCCCGGTGTCTTTGTGGACTCCTTTCTCACCGCCCGCTATGCCCCATCCCATGCTTTAATTCACATGCTTGATTTGGCCTGCGCCCGCTGGATAAAAGAGAAAGGACGGAGGCTACAAGCTGCTGTTATGTACGGAGAAAAAGAGCAGCATCCTAACCCTCTTACTATGATATCCGCCTCTAGTAATTCGATAACGATGAATCGAATATTTATGCCATACGCAGTAAGCCGTCAGTTTCCAGCTCGGTGTCACCGGTAGTGAAGAATAAGGTATATTCTTCCTCTACCGCGAAGTCTTCTTCATCTTCATCTTAAGCTCGGCGCGGCGCCGTGCCTCGTCTACCTCGGCCCTTATTTCGCTCAGCGCCTCATCCAGGTCACGCTGCGGATCCGACGACAGTCCAAGCCCAAGGACCGCCTCATCCCGCAGTGAGTCGGTGCTGACTGATCTGCGGAGCTCGCTGACGTCACCTCGATCGGTGACGCTAGGCGTTATTGACGCTCCAGTCTTCTGCTGTGTTGAAGAGGCCTTGGCAACACGCTGCTCCAACATATGCCGCAGGTGCAGTTTAGCGGGCGATGCGAAGAACCCCATGCTAACCAGAGTTCCAATGATGGCGAAGAAGTAAACACGGGACCAGGCAGTGATGGAGCCGGAGAAGGAGAGAACCAAGAATGGCGCGGTGGTGAAGGCGAAGAAGATCTGGGTGGTTAGCCACGAGACAACGTCGTAGTGTTTCTTGCTTGGGAGGGGAGCCTGGGTCTTGGGGTCCAGGAAGAAAGGCCGGATGTAGCGACGGACGTCTGATGCAGAGAGTTAGTCATCATTCTTCCGGGAAGGGATGGTTTGGATCATAGGGACTTACTCTTCGCTACCGTTTGGATCAGGCTTGCCAGCACAAACGCCATGTAATAGCCCGGGTAGAAGCCGTGCCAAAAGGCACTTGTTACAAAGGTGGCCAGCGTGGCGCGGAAGCCGGGCTTCTTGCCGCGCGGTGTGACGCGGAGATAAATGTAGTTTCGCAGCCACTTGTTGGTGTTGATATTCCACCCCCCGAGATAGGCACGTGTGTTCTGTGCCAACTCGACCTCCATGGGGTCGATGTTCTGTAACCTATCCCATGACACCTTGCCTGTGACCGGGTCGACGCCGCTGTAGCCCAGGCCAGCGAGGATGCAAGCGCCTTCCGTCATGGTCCACACGCCGTAGTACTTTGTGCGCGCAGTCAGGGGCACCATGTACAAAACAAACAACCGGCGCAGGAAGCCGTACTCGAGGAAACGCGGCTGCGTCAGCACCTCGGGAGGAAAACTGGCGGCCAGCTTGGCAAAGAGACCAATCCACACCAGGCCCGTTGCCAACTTCACCATGGCGGGGGTGCCGCTCCGCGGGATCTTGCGCTTTCGGCGCGTGGGCGGCTTTTTGGAAGGGTCGACGTTGGCGGGGACCTCAAACATGGTCGTGTCGAGCCAGCGGCGGTAGTCAACGTAGTCGAAAGCCGGACCAATCATCAGGCTGGGGAAGAAGAAGACGTAGCCCGCGTAGTCCAGCAGGCCCGGTAGCTCGAGCAGCCGCCTATCCTTCTGGAATTCGGACAGGTCCGCGTCGGGCAGGCTGCCGTCGGCCACGTTCCAGCAGAAGGCGCTAAGCTTCATGACTAATACCATCTGCGCGCCGGTGATATCGACAGACCGAGGGTCGTTAGCGGCCTGGCGCGCAATGTGGTTGACACTCATATGGCCCATCAGAAAGACGAAGCCAACCCATGGCATATATGACGACCCTCGCAGGAATTTGGCGATAGCATAGGCGCCAAACGATGAGATTAGAATTGTCCGCAACCCATCCCACAGATCGAATAGACCGACGAGGTAGAATATGGAAACGCTGTGGGAGAGCGACACTTCGGGTTAGCGCTTCGTGTTCCGCTGTCGGCCATGGGCTAGGTGAACGCACCTGAGGACAAATAGGTTCTTTTGCGCAGGATGCGCATCGGGGACTCGTTTCAAAAGACCGGCGAGCGGGTAGGATAAGAGGAAGGAGAATACGAGCTTGACTGGGCATCGAAGAGATCTGGTTAACTCAGGCGCCCCTGGTTCGGTTCGCAATGGCAACACTTACGTTCGTCGGAGCCGATACCGATCTTACTCCCCAAGTAGGCGAACGCTGTAGCGGAGAGCAGAGAGCAGAGGTCAGCAACGCCGAGCTCGGGGAACAGCTCGAGGGGTATGGCATACGAGCGTCTATGTAGGGTAACATGGTGGGCGGTGGGCGGTGGGCGGCAGCGGCAGGTGGTACGTTCCGATCTATTCCATCACACAGATTGATGTATGTCGGGTTTGATTTGGCTTCGCACTGGCGATGGTGGCTTGAACGAGTGCGGGTAAGCAAAATTGCCAGGGAGAAGCTGGGAAATATATAGAAACTCTAATGTTTGCAGATGCTGGGCCGCTCTCTGTTCTGTCAGGACCCTGGCCGAATGGAGTCGAGCGATGACAGTGCCGGTACTTTTCCCCCAGCTGTTTGTTTTTGCTGTTGTTAGAAGTTTCGAGGTTGGCGTGACATCACCAGCACGGCTGCAAAGTCATGCGCGCTAGGTACCTACCGAGCTCCTGTGCCTGGATCAGGTGGCTCCACTCTCAACCGTCATTGGACTCGCTGCCTTTTATACCACCGAGACATGGAAACAGCTGAATAATAAGGTTTTCATTCTGTCTCCCTATCGATTAATGTGATGGTTTCATCTGACATCTTCTAATGGGACAGAATGGCCAATTTTCTGTCTGTCCAATCAACACATAACGTTACAGAAATTGGCGTTTTTTAATTCAAAAAAAGACGGTGTCATTCTTTGTGGCTTAGTTTAAGGCATGGTTGCATAATTGCAAGTCAACGATAGATGCTAAATTCCCCCTGAAATAATTGAGACTACACCGTCTCCTTTCTGAATGCGTTCTGAGGTTACAATATCAATTCCGGGTTTGTCATGCGGTGGACAGCCAGAAACAAAAGCAATGTCAAGTTCACCAAGACGCGGGTCTTACATCTCCACCGGAAAAACTGAGGTTAATGATGTCCATTCTCAGATACGTCAAAAAGGTATAATCAGGGCTTTCTAGTAACTTATCATACCCGAACAGGAGAGTTTGATATTTTGGTGAGATAAGGCAATTTGACTTAGTTACTAAAGAGGATTAATAATTTCCTCTAATTATATGCCGTACTATTAGAATAATGCCTGCGCTTCGACTCATAGGTGATAACAAGCAGAGACGTATTCCCTCCAGTCAGTCACAGGACGACTCCCGCAACTTCCAAATCGTCAACTTAATAATCATTTAAAACGTATTCCCCCTTCTTCCCACTCTTGCCTGCCCACTCCATCCCAATGCTCGCTACCCGAGTATAACTTCTATAGGCTTTATTTAGTACCCAAAAGCTCACCCACTAACAAGCTCACTCTTCTCAAAGCTAGTCGTCTTCTCCAGCCTCTCCACCGCCGCCTCCAGCGGAGGGGGAGCGCCAGCAGCGCAAGGAGAAGACGTCTTTGTCGCCGTCGCGGCTTTTCTGTCCTGCCCACCTCCCCCCTTGACCTTCCGCGGCTGAATCGCGCCCTTGGCCATCGCCTCCTTGGGCAGCGGACGAACAATAGGCTGGACGACCCACCAGGGGCGCTTGACTTCCCTGACGGTGCGAGCAGAGCTCTCTTCGTCGTCGTGGCCGTCTTCCTCCACTTCTGGCACTGCCGCTACGTTCTCCTCGACGCTCTTGCCGTCCGTCTTCTCGTACTCGAGTAACCCCTCGGCGACCTTGCGCTCTACCATCTCCAGTATCGCCTCGTACCTGTCTAGCTCGCCCATCCTCAACTTGGCTAGGGCGTCTCGGACGTCGTGGTGGCGGGTGACGAAGTGCCGCAGGAGGTGGAACAAATGGCCTTGCATACCGGTGAAGTTGGTCGTCCGCGGGACGGCTTCCGCCTTCTTTGCCATAGCCGGATCTTGGCCCGCAGATTTATGCTTTTTGCTCGGCGGTCCCCCGTCGTCGGCCATTTGTCGCTTCTTTGGCTGTGGCTCGGAAAGCTCCAGCCCCTCGATCGGGGAATTCATCCACCCGATATCATCCCCGGGGAGGAACAAAGGCTTTCTCGCGGGCGCTTCCTTCTCTAGGACGTGTTGGTGCATGATATCGAGGTAGCGTCGAAAGACAGCGTCGACACGCCACCCTCCTTTGCCGTCCTTCCCTCTCCAATACTCCCGCCCCTCCTCACCGATTGGCGGCGGCACGGCAAAGATTCCAGGATTGCTTAGGTTCCCCTCGGCGCTCATGACACCGTCCGCACCCGTGGCCGTGAGACACTTGTCTATATCACCCTGCTCGAGGATATTGCCGTTTGCAAAAATTACCGTCTCGGGGGGTAAGTTGTCACGCAAATAGCGGATCATCTTCCAGTCCGCTAACCCTGTCACATGCCCCTTTTGCTCGCGTCGTCTCCCGTGCACTGTCAATATACTCGCGCCCGCGCTCAGCACGTTCTCGGCGTAGGCAAGCGTTGCCTCCTTTGTGTCTAGAATCCTAATCTTAGCCGTGACCGGGATCTCGAGGTTCTTGTGTAGGATGTTGATGAGGTTGAAGATGAGTTCTTGATCCTCCTGAAGGAATGCGCCATAGTGCCCCTTCTTGGCGATGCCTTGGGGGCAGCCCAGGTTGAGATCGACGGCATCGCAGTAAGGGGCGACAATCTTGGCAGCGGCCAAGAGGTAGTTTGGTTCGTGCGAGGCAAATTGAACGAAGAGAGGGCGGTCGATAGACGGGTTTCCGTCGAGGAAAGGGGTGTGGATCGCAGAAGGGTCGGTATCGGGCGCACCGAAGGGCTGCCGCGTGGGCTGGAAATGTTGGTCTCGGTACTTTTGATTCTCGGCGAAGAGCCGTGAGTGAAGCATGGGCGAGTACGCAAGGACGGTCGAGCGTTGAGACTCCGGCAGGAAGGATCGCGACAACATGCGCCAAGCCTAGCCCTCAGTGACCATGGTTAGAACACCTTGAAAGCCAGGAACCACAGTAGCAGTATGTTTAAAACAAAAGCGACTTACAAATTCCGACTGGTCAACCATCGGCGCAACAATGTACTTGGGGCTGCCTATACTCTCGTAAAATGCGCGGCCGTGCAGCTTCTTGGGCATCGCGCCGTTACCATTGCCATTGACGCCGGAGGGTGTCTCGACCGTCGCCATCGTCGCCAAACGGGCAGAAAATATGCGAGATACCACCGACGCCGACGATGCCAAAGACGCCCAGAGGAGCTTCGATATTATCTGAGCCAGCGTGAGAGGAGTCCGGTGAGTTGGCTGCGGGAACCTTAGAACTATGAAACTC
The DNA here is from genome assembly GCA_033439775.1 of Podospora didyma. NCBI lineage: Eukaryota > Fungi > Ascomycota > Sordariomycetes > Sordariales > Podosporaceae > Podospora > Podospora didyma. The sequence continues at coordinate 28,989 of JAULSW010000010.1, forward strand.
GAGGTAGTGAATTGCGCTTGAGTCAACAATCAATCTCTCCGAACCAAAGAAAGCCAATGACAAAACATTAAAGTGGGCTTGGGATCTTTCAGCTGCGCAAGGCTGAGGCTGTCATTTCATCTGATTGGACCCTGTCTTTGCGGGATGAAGCAATGTCCCGCAGTAGCGGGTAACCTAGATATGCAAGGCTACAAGTAGCAACCAAAATCAGAGTGGGGGAGCGATAGCAGAACTCTCAGTTCGCACAGTGCAGCGGCACCTTTCTCAAACCCGTTGCAATCCGCCCCCCTTCTCCCCCTAGTTCCAGAGGCCTGCACTAGTTAAAGAACAGGTTCCATCCCATACGAGGAAACAAATGGGACGGAACTCCACCGCCTCAGAATGGAGTGCAGTAGCGTTTGAATATTTTCCCTCTTCTCGTGACTAGGCTTCTAGACTCGTACGAGTGCGAGTCAGCCAAAATGCGCGTCATCTGCATTCTGCATTGTTCCGCTTCGAATTCATTCGAACGGCCAGTCAAAGAGACTCAAGCCAGTCTGCTTAGCGTGCAGGCCTTCAACCGTCAAGCCGCATTGCAGTAGTCCGCACACCAGTTTTCGCATCACGCATCGTCTTTCACACACCGAGAGCGCCAATGGAAGAAGCACCCCAAGACTTACATGCCTCCTGGGCTCGAGCCTTCTTGATATAATAAACATAGCTTGGACTGACTATAAATTGACTAAATTGCTAGGCCATCAAACCAAAAACGAAAAGCAAACTGTAAAAAGGGGAATAGGAATTGAAGTCTCCTCCTATTCCACGCCCCCTAAGTATTGTTTTGGTTCCTGTGGCCCATACAATATCGCGTCGAAACTTTTTCGCTCAAAAATGCACACCGCTGGGAGTTGTGTCTTGTGTATCTTTGCCTGTTGTCCTCAAAACATTGTCAAGTTAAGAGGAACGACCTATTGCTGTATCAAAAGAGGGTGATTTGTGTCTGTTTCCTCGTGTGATGATAATAAGTACTCCGTCATGCTCAGCCCCTCTCTACCTCCACTTGCTGCTGCAACTTTGTCTGGTTCCTTCATCCCGGCCCAGGAAGATCATTTTGATCTCTGCTAATTCTTTCTTGCCCCCGTACAGTCACCATCGGAACCCACGATAGCTGGCGACGAGGGAATTAAAACGCCGGGTCGGTTCGGCGTCTCTTGGGATTAAGTCGCTGTGCCAGATTCTAGACGCAGAGTTGCCAAGATCGATATAAAAACAAACGCCGCGACACCGTACTATGCTGTCCATAAACGCCACGGAAATGTGAACCCTGGTCAAATACATGTCGGGTCTCTCAAACCCTGTATGAAACGAAACGAGCCGAGAGATGTGAGTTGCACCATTGCCATAGTCGTTAGAAGAAGTGCGTGTATATCTTTGAGTTCTCGTGAACCTCCATCTCCTACAGGCGCATCATTGATCAGTACAGCACCACCAAGCGTATTCGAAGGGGCGAGAGGGCTTACCATCTTAAAAGTGTTCAGTTCCTCCTTAATCTGCTGGGCCAACATGGGCGTCAGGCGGTTGCACGTGGCAATCTCGCCCCGACGGTCATATTCCTGGCTTGGCCATGTTTCGTAGAAGGCAATGCGGGGACTGAAAGTTGCGTTGCGCCTCATTGTGCCATGTGGAGTACCAGGAGCACTCCTGGTGTCCTGCCGCAGTCGAAGGGCCGACACAAAGTAGTCCTCGCTGCCGATGGAGATGGGCCCCGTTCGTCTATGTCCCTGAGAGTCGTCGTTGGGAGTGCTAGGGGCGCTCGAATTCGGGGACTCGGTCATCGCGGGCGCAATAGACAAATCGAGAGCTGGGGCCCTGGCGTCTGAAGGACGAGGCGAGGGGGTCGAAGGACCGATGGTATCTATAAAAAGAAAGGAGTGGTTAGCATCAGCAACGATTGATGCACTTTGGTGGTCTTACTCTTAAGAATGCCTTTCCGAACAGCAGCGAGAATCTCCGCCCTCTCCTTCTCACCGCCAATGATGCTCTTTCTGGCAAACGAGGCATCAGTATCAGTCCCAGACGTATCCAGGCGCTCCGAATCTTCGACGGGAGGGTTAGCGGCATCGATGGAGTTCTTTTCCAGATGGGGGAAGCCGGTGCCTCCTCCATGTTGTGAGTGGAGATCGATGCTAACGTTAACCAGCTCTCGCTCGGCTTCAACCGTAACCATGGAGACGGTCGCCTCGCTCGCCTCAGGGAGCTTCGCATCGGCAGCCGGGGCGCCAATGATGGACTTGGGTCTAAAGAGACCGACCAGAGAACGCGTGCCCTTCTTCATGCCCCGACCCATCTTGCGAATCATAATCGAAGCTGAGGAGGCCGTAGACGAGATGGAGATGTTGTCCGTCGACCCAGAGAAGATCTTGCCGCCAGAGTAGATATTGCTCCCAATTCCCGCCTCCTCTTGCTGCTGGGCAATACGGGCCTGCTCGGCATTGTAGACCTCTTCAGGGTCCCGTTCCTTATGAAGTTTGGCATGACCGGCCGTCGAGCTGGCAGAATTCTCCATAGCATCGTTCTCGGTAGCAGCCTTCCTGAACTCGGCAGCACTGCCAAAGGAGAAAGCACGTCGAAGTCGCGACGTCTTGTTCCTTGCCTTCCCTTTCTCGTTGATGGCAGACAGCTGCCTAACGGCCGGGCTCTCGACCCGCGGCTCAGCCGGCTTCACGGGCGACACAGGAGTAGTGCCAGCGGCATGTGCAAGCTGGCTGTTCCCTGTCTCCTTCGTGTCCATGGCCACCGGCTGCGAGAGGGGAGACGGATTGTTAAGCCGCTTCGTGTTGGCGGCATCGGAAGAGGACGAGCTTCTTGGGGGGATGTTGACCAGGCGTGGGTAGTCTTGGCTGTTCCCGGTTTGGTCAGGGAGGGAAGACTGACGGGCGGGGTTCACGGCGGGGCTAGTGCCATTGGTGTTACGGTAGGCGGACTAGAAACAGTGGGAAAGAACCTTGTGTTAGCGATTGAACGCCTGCGATGGCGTAGAGAGTTTGCATGTGAAGGGGGCGCCGTCGTCATCGCCATTACCATGCCAGAACAAGTAAGAATGAAAGAATGAAAGAAAAAAAAAAAGGGGGGGGGGGAGGTTAAGAAAACTTACAGAATTGTTGCTGCTGGCACCACTGCTCCGGCCAGAGGAGCGGCTATCAGAGCTCCCAGCTCGGACATGAGCGGGGTTAGCGCTGCTCCTGTCAACAGCCAGACTATTATTATTATTACTGATGACGACTCCAGCAGCAGCCTTCTGGTCCCTGTCAGCGCTGTTGGGGCATGCGGAATGTTCCAGGCGGGTCGATTCTTCCGGCTGCTTAACTTCAGGCGGGGTCGGGGGTTGGGAAAATCCGGCAGAATCCAATGCAGGCATGCTCCGCCTCCGAAACTTTTTGATGTCGTCCTGGGACTGGCTGCTGGCCGGGACCTGCATGTCGTCGGCTGCCGACCCAGGCACCAGGGCAATGCTGTTGGGCCTGTTCAACTGCGAAGCCTGTTGACTCCGTGCCTTTTGATCCGGTACATTTCGGGAACCGTAAGATTGACCAACGGCCGCCACGCCCGAGCCAGACGGGGCAGCGGACACGGCTCCATGTGCCAGCTGACCTAGGCTCTGGCTCCCTGAGTCAACACTTCGCATGGCCGTTCGCCTGTATCTCTCTGGTGAGACCCTGACTGGAGCAACCGGCGCCAGCGATGGCTGCGACGATGACGCTCCATTCATTTGTGGAGGTTGTTGCCTAGGGGCCGTAGCAGCCCGCCTGTTGCTGCCGGGCACGGGAAGAATCGAATCATCTCTGGCACTCGCACCTCCCTGCACACCAAGAGCGCCCGTGCTGGGCAGGTTGGTCATAGACACACTTGCTGAGTACCGCGGCCGCCCTGCAGCGGCCTGGTTATACTCAAATGTCTGCATGGTTGGCACCGCAGGCGTGGACGACGTTCGGTATGTCCTGAACTGCTGCCATTGGGCAGCCGGTGTAAGGCTGGGCGTATTTGTGAAAGCGTAGGGCTGTATGGGACCAGAACTGCCTCGGTACGACCCTGACGATACCGCTCCACTGGGAAAACCGTGGATGCTATTTCTTTGCTGGGACCCTGCGTGGCCATAATGCGAGCCGGATTGTACTTGTGCGGGCTGGAGCATGCCCGAGGCCGATGTTGGCCGCGTCTGCAGCATCGTCACGGTCCCCGACTGTTGAGGGTATCCTTGAACTAAAGCCGCCATGATGAGGGGAGACTGCTCAAGCAGACTGTGCACAGTACGGCTGTGTAACAGTTGGCGAAATGTAAAATGGTGCAAGGCGGAGTGAAGCGAGTGGGATTGGGAGACAGTAAACTGCGGTAGTAAACCAAAGAGAACTCCTTAAGGGAGGTGTCCTAGACAGGCCACGGATTAGCATGGCGAGCAGCGGCGCAGGCAAAAGCAGGAAGGGAAGAAAAATTAATGCCTTGATTGTGCGGGGGGTGTTTAGTGAGTCCTGACGCGAGGCAGTGCCGCCGTGAAAATGGAACGAATTAGAAGAAACTCACTTGTCAAACAACGGGTAGGTTGGACGACCGCAAAGACGGCCAGGCCTCTCACAGGCCAAGAAAGCGAGTTAAAAGACTGCGAATGACGAAGACTTTAACGATTGTAATTTATAAGAATCGAAGGACGCCTGCGGCCAAGGAAGGAGATGGATTGTCCGTTCTCCAAAGATGCCCACTATCACCGTGGACGTCTTGGCTGGCAGTTTGTTTCCGGGTCTGCCAGAACGTCGGGTCGGGCTGGCTTGCGGGATCGAGCAGTGCCACAACTGACACCTGCAAATCGATCTGCTATTGTCGCGAGAAGGACATAGGAAGGATTTGTCCGTTCGAACTTGCGGAAGAGAGGCGGACGACAGAGTGAGCGAGTGGGCAGCGAGATCGGTAATGGTCGATCTGCCGTGGGTGTGCAGTCAGTCGGTCGTGATGAGGCAGAAGAGACGTTCAAGGTAGGATGGGTAAGTCGAGCGGGGGAAGGTCGGGGCGACGTAGGATGCCACAGCGAAGCAGAGAACCCGAGAATCGAAAAAGAAGGGGCGTCCCGAAACGAGGCCAAGTAGAAGAGGAATGATGGTCTGGGAGCTGGCCTCGAGGAGAGGAGAGAAGGTGGCTTGGAGGAGACGCGCTTGGTCTCGCTGTCTCTCGCAACTCTGGAACTCTCTCGCTCACCTGATGACGGGGCCCTGAGAGAAGTCGAATTGGGGGTCGGGCACACAGGGCAGAAGGGGAATAGAAAGAATGATAGGATTGGAAATCGAAAAGGGGGGGTGAAGAGAAGGGGCCGGCGAGTTGCTCGGGAACTCTTGGGGAAGTTTTGTGGTTTGGTCGGTCTTGGGACTTGGGACAAGCCTGCCAGGAGGCAACCCCCCGGTTCCCCCTGCCGTCTGATCGGGCGACCGCCAAAATTACAGCGTGGGAGACACGCAGGCTACAGGTCAGACACTCAGAAACACAGGGCACCACTGCACCTCCACTCGCTAATAAGCAACGCAATGCGCTAATACAGGAAACGCAATAGATCGATGCGACTGACTGACTGATCAGAATGGCCTTTGGACTCTCGGTGCATTGGTGTCATTCTCGACACGCAGCCATATACTACTTCTCAAATCTCTAGATAAATGCGATGCCATCCCATCCCATATAACCTCGATCCTTCACGGTAGGTAGGTAATTACCTTGCACTCCAACGAGAAGGCGAGCCACCGTCCTGCAGGTCTGGGCAAGCTCCCCACAGGCAAAACACATCTGTTCTGCCCACACAGCCAACCCGGATCTGTTCAGAGCTGCTGCGGCTCGGGGCACAGGATGGGGCAAGCTCCCACCTCACTCACTGCCACTGCTCCCGTCTTCTGAGATACCTGGTGTGCAAGCTGTCCACAACGTCTCCATGATTACTACCATTCCTGGGGGAGGGCTCAGTGGTTCTTTTGGGGAGAGCGAAACGTCTTCTTTGCTCGCTTTCGCTTGCTCGCCACATTGGCTTCTTAGGCACCTTTTTTTCCTTCTCTCCAGGAACGAACTGCTGATGGAGCCGTCAAAGGGAAGGTCGGTGATTGGACAGCCCAACCATGGGATGGCATTGATCCAAAGCACGCTAACAGGGTGGTCCTGCAGAGAGAGATGCCATTGTTTCCTAGATCCCCTGCCCTGCCGGACCGTGCAAATGGCACAGTGAACGGCGGGAGTGGGGCGTTGAGTGGGCGTGAACGCCAGTGCTGCAGCTGTTGTACCCAGGAACCGCTCACTCAAACAGTTAACGCTTGCCACTACGCCCCCCCCCCCCCCCCCCCCCCAAAAAAAAGACAATTGGGGGGGGGGAGCTCCGGAAAATCATTAATTTGGATCTTCGTGCAGGCTCAAGCCGTCCGAGTCTCACTCCTTCGGACAGAAACGGAGAGACCGACCACGGGTAGGCAAAAAAGACCAGAGACATCACCATTCCACAATCCGCCGCGCAGAAACATGGAAAGTCACAGACGGCTTCTTAGGATCGCTGCCATATCTCATTCCGGAGCAGAGCGCTGTCTAGGGAATGGGAGGGAACACGGGCGATATCCCCCATTCTGGTTGGGTTGGGCCTAGTTTGATAAGTCGGCGCGCGGGCAGCCGGGCCTCTCAGGCTGCCGCGTTTCTCCTTCGTCTTCGTCCCCTGAAGATTTTTGTGGAATTGCGTGCAGAACAGGAAAGCGGATTGTGGTATTGCGGCCCCATGGATGTAGTATATGCACTTTACGATCCATCGTGCCCTTTTCTTCTTGCCCCTAAGAAGCCGTTCGTATCTGCACAGTGTGCAATTAACTCGGCGGCCGGGGGGCTTATGTGACCAATAATAAATAAATAATTCGCGACTCACTTGCCTTTTTGAATATCCCTTGTGCAGGGCAGGGCGTTGTGTCGCGTCCGATCTTATTGGACTGGGCGCCCCCTTTCATCTTGACGTTCCAATCAGCGGGCTCAGGCCTTCGATGCATACAACAGGAGAGACCGACCTGAGCTCCACAAACAACCTGCATTGGTATGTATATGAGAAGCATCGCCAACGCAGTTGGCGATGCAGCGCTTTCCGCAACCAACCGACTGCCCTGTACGGCGCTATCCAACTCCTGTATTAGCTTTTGTATTGTTGTTTCTGTTCGTGGTCTCGGAAAGCCGCTCGTCTCTAGTGCACTCTGTGATAGGCGGGGGAACCAATACAACATAGCCCCGCCCGTCGCGAATTGACAAGAAACCGATCAGTCGGATCGGGCTTAGCCTGGTTCTATTAATTCCACGCTTTGTGAGGTTAAAGTAAGCCGTTTCTTGGGGTTTGCAACAATAACAACAACAACAACAACAACAACAACAATGCTTTTTTGAAGCATTGATTTCTGGCCGAGCTTGGGAATTCAAACAGCATATCCATCCCCAAATCTACTGTTCCTTTCAACGCCAGGATGATTACAGACCGGGGGCTGGTTCAGAAGGAACCTGCCGGATTGAATCTGTACTGTGAAGCTACGTCGTCATTATATTATACACTGTGTCTGAGGGGCGCAGCAGGAACATAGCTTGCATTCCAACCTCCTCTCCTCCGCATGGAGAGAGGGGGAAAAGAGGTTTGATTGTCGTTCCTGACAAAAAGATCGAAGGCTTGCCAGACCAAAGGTCTAGGATTACGTAGTCCGTAAGCACCAGCAGATACAATCTAGAGCCCGAGATCACCAGAGATCAGACCTTTGATGGACAGATCAGCGAACTAACAGCAGATCAATAGGGCAGAGGCGCGAGATAGATTTGTCTTGGAACCCTCTTGTTCTCCGTATTGATGGAGCTCAGCTGTTTGAGGTGGGCGAGAAACAATCATTCGGTCACTGACATATCGCGTGTCCGAACCCCTGAATCTGGATCTCGTGTCTGGGTCCAGGACCCAATGGCGACCGAGAGAGGGGCACCACCAAAGAACAACAAATTCACTCTCTTAGAGACGATGGGTGATCTTCTAGAAAAGTTCCATGTTGACTGGAAACTCTTTTTATTCCCGGGATTAGAAGTGAGCATCATGCCTACTCTGCCACAAAGGGGCATGCTTCCTCATCATTTCGCCTTGGCTTTTTTCACGTTTGGACCAGTATGCCAAGCCCGTTGTCCTGGTTGTGTCCCTGCACGACGGTGCTCCCAAGTGTGGAACCCCAAACCTTTGACCCGTTGAACGATTCACGCCATGAGATTCCAGGACGGAAAGGCTGTCTTGGGGTGCAGCTAGTAATAAGATAAAAAAACGTTCATCCACCTTTCATCCCTAACAAACTGAACTGTTACCTTTCTTTTATCTGCCGTTCAGGAAACATGAAACGCCAATTCCGATGATGGGCACGAAAATGTCCGGAGCAATCCACGATGACATGCGCCAGTCTCTCTTGGCGTGAACCTTGATAGCACCCAGCTCGACTTTAGACGAATTGGATGGCAATGCCTCTGACGCCACGCTCGATGTTTCGGAATTTGCGGCCTTGGAATTAACGCACGTATTGCGTCGAAGGCATGGGTATGCGGTCACTCCCCTACCGTATCCCTACCGTATCTAGATCTCGTTTTTTTTGTCTCCTCTTCGAGAGTAAGGTAGGTAGGTGTGTTTTCCTTCCGTCACTCTCTTAGTGAGTGGGCTGGCCACTCCTCCCCCGACAGGCATGTGCAGAACATCACATATGATCACGTCACTGCCGCATGCAATTATCGTTCAGTTCGGGCGTTGTCCGGGCCATGTCGTCGCACAACTTGTAACTGTTTCTTCACCGCACATCGAGATGCGGCGGCGGCGGAAAGCCGTGGAACAAGCCCAATGCCCCTCCCTCTCGTGCCCCATTATTACGATGCCCGCATCCGCACACGTCGTCGCCATCGAGCACAGGCGGCTTCTCCGAGGACGAAGCATCCCCTTCTCCCCTCTTGGCACCGAGTAAATCTTGGAATGCCCGCATTCCTCTTCCCTTATCCCCCCGCTGTGGGAATTTCGCCAGCAGGGTCCCCCATCAATCAAGTCACTAGGGGTCCAATAATTTAGGGAGTGCGGGGATACGGATACATTTTATTCTGTTTCCCGCTCGGTTGCGTGGCTGATAGCAACCTCATGCCGCAACAACCCCCCCAGCGTGCTGGGTGATGAGCCGTCATGATAGGAGGGGGCCGGAAGGAGAGATTCTGGGGGTCTGACCGACACGCTACTGTGATGTCTGCCGCGCACATCTCGGACTCGTGTGTTAAAAAGTGGTCGTCAACATGACTGACCGCCGCCGAAATACGAGTCGAGAGAGAGGTGCCCCCCAACCTGTCGGCTTCTCGCCCTGGTTAGTGCACTGTGTATGTAAAAAGTAGTGTATAATCGCATGCCGCCGACGACCGTTGCAAAAGCTGTGAACGGTATGCCGTGCTGAGGGTCGGATGCGCTCCGTTGCACCACGCCCAGTTTTCGCCCGACCGCCGATGCCACGAAAGCACAATGCCCTGGACCACGTCAAGGCTGTTCTCGTCTCACCCGGTGTCTGGAGGCCCTCGCCCTGCCGCCATTTATTTGACGGGCGTTCTGTTTCGCCGATATTCGTTGACTCTCGTGTTGGACAGGCAGGCAGAGGCAGGTCACAACATAACCCACTAGAAAAACCGGCTTTATCCCCGTCATACTCGAGGCAGTCGTCCGAATATTGACAAGGTCTGCCCCGCCATCCCGTTTGCTAGCCAGAGGTGCGGATTTGCCTTCCACAGCTTTACAAGCAGAGCCGGCAGCCATCGTTGTGGGTGGTGTTTCTCGAGACCAAAAGGCAGGCAAGACCGGTTTCTAACCGACGGACGCATATTCTTTCTATACCAACGGGTTCGATGTCTTTCCCAGGCGGTGATATGTGGCACGCGTCCTAGTGGTAGTTTTCGCAGCATCACCGTCGGGAATAAGATCTCGCCAAGAGCCCCGTTATAACGGCGCCCCCAAGCGAACCCCTGTCGGCTTGGCCTCTCCTTGCCTTCCATGCTCCTTGCCTTCCATGCTCCTTGCTTTTTCGAGCTTCGTCGATTCAGCCTCACTCAGCCTCGCTCCTGTCATCTCCTCTGTTTTCAACAGATGACCCCGCCATCGCAAACTGTCAAGTTTCTATGTCTAAGTGGACGAACGACAAGTTATTTACTATCTAGATATCTAGATACTTTATATATCTTTGTTTGCCATCTGTCTGTTTTCCATGCCTTCGCCCTCCCCTCCCAACACTTCCTAGCCGGTTCGTGCTATTTCGGATGCCAAGATGGTTGGTGTCCCGCGCAGTGGTGGATGTGCCTTCTGTGTGAAGCGGCGTGTGAAATGCGACGAGGCACGGCCGGCTTGTGCGAATTGCGACAGATACGGGGCGGAATGCCCAGGCTACGACCGTCGCTTCAAGTTTGTTGCTGGCAAACATGTGGTCCGCTCCCGAGGCCGCCCCGTCGACGTCCACGGCCGTGACCTCGACCACGACCAACTGGCCCTCCCATCTTTGGCCTCGGCCTCGCAACCAGGTCCTGAATCTCATGGGATGACGGCCCGATGGAGATCGCAATCATACCCCATGCTCGTCTCCCCAACCCCAAACCGGGCCCAGCTCATCGGGAACACCATACAGTCCCTCCTCCACAATAAAAAGTCAGCACATGAGATCATGCTGTTTGCTCCCTGGTTCAACGCCGTGCCCGAGAGGCTTGGCAACAAGATAGCTCTGGACGGTGCCATGGCCGCCTTCACCATCCATCTCCTTGGCAAGGCTGAGGAATCCGAACACTTGGTTGCCGAAAGCCGCTCCCTCTACGGCCAGTCCTTGGCAGCCTTGCAGAAAGCACTGAATCACCCAGTGGAGTGGAAGTCTTCCGAGACACTCTGCGCTACCATGCTGCTGGCACTCTTTGAGGTTTGTTGCTGCCGCTTGTGGGCGCCTCGGGTGCCCGTACAAGAAGCTTACCAAGCCGTGTGTGCCAGTTATTTGCAGGAACAAGCGACCCCGGCAGCCGTACTGCTGATCCCGGCAGCTGGATGAAGCACACAGCCGGTGTATCGTTTCTCATACAACAGAGGGGCCCCGACACCTATAAAGAGTCGTGGGACCGCTCCATGTTGATGTCCTTCCGCACCCTTCTGGTTCGTGATTTCTTGCACTGGTTCGGCATTGTGATATATATATATATATATATATATATATATAACCTTTACTATCTATTCTAACGCCACAAGCAGATTATGGACTGCCTGTTTTCTGCCCAGGAGTGTTTCCTTTCCAAGAAAAAGTGGCAAGCCATCATTCTCGAGCCAGTCACTAACAGCTCAGCTATCGCACTCCCAGAAAACTCGGCCTGGGTCTTCGATCTATATTTTGCCCACCTAGCCAGGGTGCCTGGAATTCTACAACGTGGCCTGGCTCTACGGGAGTCAACGAGATGCGGCCTACCCGTCGATATGCTACAGTTGATGTCACTCGTACAGGACACAGCGAAACTGCGCGCTGACTACGTGTCATGGTTCGAAAGCTTTGAACGGGTTGCTCCTGCACCGACCGAGAAGCCTTCATGCGACTCAAGCACCATCTTTGACACAGCTCTTCACTACGACAGTGTCTGGCACGGGAGCGTGTTTATGAGCTATTGGGCGACCATGCTAATCCTTCAAGAAATCCTGAATATTTGCCAGTATCCGGTGGATTTCGTCGAAAGCAATCGGCAGATGGCAAACAATATATTCCGCTCCATCGAGACAGTTCGGCCTGGCTATATGGGCCCCTATAGAATTGGATATCCGGTGCGAATAGCATACGAGTTTGGTGACACTCCCACCCAGATTTGGCTGAAGTCCGTCATGGCACAGACAGAGCAACATTATGCTGCAACGAGCCCCATCGGGTACCCAGAGCCTGGGACGACACTTCCGGCATCAACCAAGAGCATCCGACCCTCTTGGTAGCTGGTTCACTCCGACTTATGGATATTGGTGCACATTGGCGGATCTATAATCCAGAAAAGGGGGCACCAAATATGCTACGATTAACACCAGACGGCGAGCTATTTATACAGGGTACTAACTAGTAAGACGTGTTTCGTTACCTCATTAAACAGAAAAGAAGGCCAAAGGATCAGCTAAGTAACAGCTTCCTAACAATGAAAAACAGAGCATCCCTGCCATATACTCTCCCATAGCCCTGATGCGTATCCGGATCCGTCCCGTTCGCACAGAAGGGGTCGGGGGAGTCGCAATATGCCTGTATTCGGTTCTCGAAGGCCGAGCATTTGAATCCCACGGGCCGTGCGGCAAACTGTAAGGACGGTTGAAGTCAGCAGTCTGCCTCATAGACACAAACAACAGAGATTGCCTTACCCCACCAGCCGTGGCGTTGCCAACGTTGAATGGAAGACCATCAACGTGCCGCGGGTTGCCCATCCAAATTATTGCTGCCACGTTCCGAGCTGTAGCTTTTGATACGAGTGACACTGAGGAGTTGAGTTGAGGTAGGTCAGGCCCTCCGCAGAAGGCGTCATCCATGATCTGGGCGCCCTGTGTTTTGTATCTCGCCCAGTCAGCTAATCATGCTTCTCTCAGACGAGGCGGGTGTGCCAGAGCCACGGGTTCTCCGGAAAGCTGGGCCATTGTGTTTGCCAAACAACACGTACCTGCGAATATCCGTGCATGATTATGATACTCTCGGGGCATCGGGCTGCAAACGTCGCCGTCTGTTTGACAACAGCAGCTATCCCTTCTCCCGCGCTCGTGCTGTAGTTATCTCCCCCTGCGGCTGGGTATATAATCGCCTCGGATGTCGTCCCGGGGAACGTCTTCATAAGCATATCGACAAGAGTCTGGGTCGACCCGAATCCCGGGGGTGTTGTCGTCTCGCGAGCGGCAAAGATATGAATATTTGGGCAGGCATCGGGGTTCGGAGCAGCTTTTGATTGCGGCACTCCAGAGCAGGCATCAGCATCAGCGCTGGCGCTGGCTGCTGTCAAAGCAGCACTCCACAGGCCGATCGACATTGAGAGTAGTGGTAGTAGCAGTGGCTTCATCTTTGGGCATTACTTCTATAATGCGGTGGTTCAGAATAGAATAAGAGAGACAGAAAGGTCATGTTCATCCAAAGAACTAGAGTGGGACGGGAAACAAACTTAGGAGATCACCGGACCTTGGCGGGCCTTTATCAGCAAACTGAATTCAGACACCAGATGGATGGACGGCACACAACAGGCAGATGGTGCGGCTCACTGGCTTGTTTCCTTTTTTTTGGGGGGGGGGGGGAAGATCATTTGGGCAAAACATAGGGACGAACACGAACACACACACACACACACACCGACACTTCTGCCACCCCTAGGAGATCTGAGCCCGGGGTAGCAGTGCTTCACACACGAAGCTCTGAGCTTGTCCTACGACGTCGGTCTGGAGAACTGACCGTTTCACTATTCTCTAATTGAGGACAAGGGAGGCGTGCCAAAGCTAGTTTTGGTTTCCAACGGGGAGAAAGTACTTTGACAGAGACGGTTGAAGAAAGAGCTATGGTTATTGGCTGGTTTGTTGGTTTGTTGGTTAGTTGGCTGGACTGAGTTATTTCATAGTTTCATCACCATTATTTCCTTTTTTTTTTCAGCTTGAGGGGAGTTCATCATCATCAGCCGCGCTCTGGGCATGAAAACGATCCGTACGAGTCGCAGATCGTTGGGCCGGGCGTTGTGAATCGTTTTAGCCGCAACAAGGGGGGGCTTGTCGGGTAGGCGGGCAATTTTGGCAAGGTCCGGGCATCAGAATGAATGTCTCGGGCCGTTCGTTGTGTGTAGGAAGTCTCTTGGGGTAATATAAATTGATCTACTTTGCCATGGAAGAGTTTCGCTGTGAGGCTGACTGGGCGAGCTGGGCTGAGTGACTGCTTGGCTGATGCTACCCGACAGACGGCAGGCTATCATGAACAATAGAGTCGTCGGCTTTATCGGGTACTTCATAGTCATGGGTGCTGCTGGATTCACCGTCTCATTCTTTTTGCCCGAGCCTTTCATTTGTATGAAGGAAAGATAGAGAGTCAGTTAGATGTTACCAGCCCAGCCCAGTCCAGAGCCGAGAGCCTTGCCTTGCCTTGCGTTATCTTTGCGTTGAAAGACGTTTGAGATCTCGGCTCACCCATCCGGAACACCCCTGATCCTTGACTGCGATGGCAGGCTGGCAGGCTGGCACGCTGGCACGCACGCTCGCACGCACGCACGCACGAAAAACGTGTCAAAGACTGGGTAGATCTGCGACCCTCTTCTCTTCTTCTATCTTCCGACCGTTTAAACGTTGACATTGTAAAAAAAAATTGGAAGTGTAATGAACCACGCCCGCCCTCCTCAGGAGTATGCGTGCGTATTTATTCATGACTAGCAAAAGCGTTTTTGTTGTGAAAAATCGTTGGGGAACGAACATTTTGGCTGTCTATTGTTTTGTCCTTTTCTCCCTTTCCTTCCCTTAATTTTGTCTTCACCCACTCACCCACCCACTCACTCACTCACCCACATCCGCCTAAAAACAAAACTTGAAACGGTGTTTTTTTTCTTTTCGCCGTGATGCATATCCGTTCTATTTTCCCCGTCAAATGTTACAAAATTACTTGAGAAGAACAGCCAAAATGCTAGAATCGTTTGAAAGAAGAAAGAAACCTTAGGTTACCTCTATGTTTGCCTAGGTAGGTAGGTATTTGTACCCCGCGCTGTTGAGAGACACAAATACTGGTTGGTGATGACTTTATTTTAGTGGTTGATGTGTCGGTACCGTTCCATCGTCTCGTCTCGTCTCGTCTCATCATGAGCCACGTGGGACAAGTGACGGCGGTGGTGTTGGTGGTGGTGTGTGCGTGCACAAGGTCGTATTCTCTGTCTTTCTCTCTGTTTTACTTTCCCTCCCTCTTTTGACCTCCAACAATGACTTGTAAACTCGAGATGTTAACATAACCCACGGATCTTTCCGTCCACACACACTCGCACACACATACACATGTACAAAATCTAACCCTATTCACTCTATTCACTCCTTTTTTCGGGGCCTTGCGTCTTGGCTTGGTTTGTCTTCAAGTTTTACCGACGTTGCAGTTGCGACTTGGCTGGGACCGGATTGAACAACCTGGGAGATGGGCGTTCACAGGAAAGTGGTGATACGGTATAGAAAGGGATAAAAAAGAAGCCTTCAATTTTGAAGATATGCGGCTCCGATGGGATGAGCAGAAGTTTGACCTTGTGTGTGTAGGTTCGGACTAATATTATAATGGTAGATATTGATGGTAGAGAGAGATTTGATGGAGGAGAGTCCGAACCTGAACAGCTGAAATACATATCTAGGGAAAATGGCGAAAAATAAAATTAACTATACAGTAAATCCTAAGAATAATATACAGAGGCTCGTCTGAAGGGGGGAAACGGATCTCACATGGTACAAGGCGCGATTCGAGGTGCTGCGGTTTCGATAAACCAAGTTGCTAGACACGCCAACAAGGGTGACTAGTGAGCCCTTGAACAAGTAGTGCAAGACGCGTAATGAGATTTTGGTGATGAATTATAGGAAATGAAACATGCCTTCTGAGGAATGGAAGAGGCTTAATCACCCAGTGCGGAGACCTGTGCAAATTAGATACACTCGTTCATCATGCAGTTAATTGGCCCACTGACCATTCAACAGAGCCCAATAATATTTCCACCATGCGCCATGAGATATGAGATGTACATTGTGAGGAACGCAAGCGGCCTGAGAATATCCTCCTGGGCACTGCGTTGTGGTTCGGGGTAGATATTCTAATATTAACAGAGGCTCGAGAAGCTACCTAGCCATGTTCAAATATTTTATCCAGTGTATGTAGGGATATGTAAGGGGGGGTTTCAAAAGACAAGCTTTGATATATTAACTAACGAGCCGGCAACACCATCCAGCCTGCGAGAGAATAAAAATATAAGTTTGCTTCAGATAGGGACTCTATGATATACTGCTTCGCGCTATGAATACCATTACACAATGTGCTACCAGCAAAGGTAAGCTCTAGATAGAATCTTTGAGCTATATAAGTGAAGCAGAACGACGGGAGAAGTTCCCAAAAAGATCACGAAATATCACGAAATGATAAAATGACATGAGCTATAGTTAAATTCAAGTGCTTTACTGCTGGCTCGTGGCCCAGAGAGCAATGCCACTTGACCATCGAGCCAAATTCCTAGACTTGGCATCTGGACATCTTGGACCTCATATGCCGCAAAATCTGCAAAGGGCCGCTTCGAGATGCGCTCGAGCCCAAATTGCCACTGGTGATCTCGACACTCTTCGACGTCCCTGGCAGGCAGGTATGAGGTAGTATTGCCTCTCGATATGCTTGCTGTCTTACCTCAGTAGAAATCGAGACTGTGCTAGGGGCTCCCCGTTCGGCGACCCTTCA
Organism: Podospora didyma; assembly: GCA_033439775.1. Lineage (NCBI taxonomy): Eukaryota > Fungi > Ascomycota > Sordariomycetes > Sordariales > Podosporaceae > Podospora > Podospora didyma. The sequence goes on from JAULSW010000010.1 coordinate 45,461, forward strand.
CGCACCAACTGGTGTATTTTTAGGTAGTATTGTCCATAATTGGGGAAGCCATACCCCTAAAACAAATTCAGGAGGCAAAATATTTTGGGCTACTCGTCGCCCCAAGTAGCCCGCATCAGAACCGTACATTAAAACGAACGGCTCACCAATGGCCATCGAAAACCAATACACAATTCGATCAAAATGGCGAGGCAAGAAACACTAGAAACGATCGGACCCCATCCATGGCTGTCAGTTAACAACTCTGTAGTTCGTTGGCTTACCATCCACACCACTTCGGTGTTCTGCTTTCTTTTTGTCGCTGCGGATTCTCACGATCGGAGCCGGAAAGGATTAGCCAGATGTTTCAGGAAAGACGGATTTCTATGCGGCGTAGAAGTTTGGACGATGCCATCCTCACAGCAATGGCTGTCGGCACATCAGGTTGAGGGAAACGGCAGTCCTGCCACGAGTGGGAAGCGGCAAGGCGAAAGGGAGTCGTGGAAGACTTCTAGAAAGATTTTCATTCAGGGGTTGCGGGATGCTGAGAGCGCCAAGTTCTCCAAAGGTGGAGCCTTAGCTCATCTCTGACCCCACGATCCCATCCCTGGGAAACATCGGTCCTTGGTTCGCAGGGGACGATGAAACGACGCTTGAAACATGCGTGTGCTGATCACTGCTCATTGTGTTTTCGTGTATTCAGCCCCCCATTGTCACCGACCTCGAGTCATGCATCAGCGCCATGAATAGGATACCTACACGAGAAGAATCTCGTGATCATCGACAAACTCACCGCAGTCAGACGTCTCCGCGGATGCCGTACACTGTTAGTATTATTGCCGATCTTAGAATGGCGTGTCTTCCCGTCCTTGATTTTGCAGGGCATCGGGAAAGATCCAAGTTGCCCATCACGTCCGGGTTTGGAAGGAAGAAGGCGTAAAATGGCCTAACAACAGGATTGTCTCCAACTGTTGTTAGGAAGTCAGCATGTTGAACTCAGTTTGCCAGTCTGTACCACTCACATAAAACCTTCGACAGAAGCCGTTTGCTTTAACCTCGAGCCGCCCGCAACAAGGCTAGGGGTATGGGAAGTGCCCTTCTGGATGCGTCCTAGCCCGAGCTATCGTCTTCGCTTGCCTGATGTTCTGCCGGGACCCCTTTTCCCCCGCATGCACATCAAATTCAAGTGTCGTTAATCGTTAATCGTTAATCGTTATTTTAGGTCCCAGGTCTCTGCGGCTGTGGACATGAAGCTACACTAGCACTACTAGCAGTAATGCACACCGGATGGGGCTCCGCCGGATTGTCAAGATGGCTCTCTGGCAAAGCATCGGCACATGGCAGGATGCTGGGCCGTCGGTCATCAGTGTTTGCTTCGGCGTTGAAAGGGCTGAAGCCTGAGGAAGCGATCCTTGCTTCACGCGCTCTGCAATTTGAAATTGAACCTTGGATGGCCGAAAGACCGAATAGAACTGCGTTTTCTGTATGGTTAGCACTCCTCGGGCTCCTTCAGGGTCTGCGCCGCCTTCCCGTGCCCCTCCACGCCACCTGCTTGGCCAGATGCCACTCATGCGCCCAAAGCCCCCAGCTGCAGCACCTAGACTTGACGTTCTTGCCCAGTCGAGTGGGCGGCCAGTAGCCAGTAGCCCCAAGTGCTGGGCGCGGTCGCGGCTTTCAATTTCATCAAGCGGCCGCATTCGCCCACTGGGAGTTGCCTGTGAGCGACTTCCTTGTTTGACGCCCTCACCAGCTCACACACCTCCATCATCCACAACCCCTGTTGCTTTCGCATGATTGCATCCATTCAATCCCTGTCGCCCACGCGATATGCAGCCGATCCCACTTTCTGGGTTCCCACAATGCCTCCCTCCACCGCCCAACCACCCACCATCACTGCCCACCATCTCACGGGTGCCTTTTGCTAGGAGTTTTGCTGCCCCTCAACAGCGTCCACCCCTATTCATAATCACCAACTGGGGTTTCTCTCCCTGCACACGGTAGGTTGCTGCACAACAACAGCCTGTCCACTCTTCCACCATTTTACATACGAACATTGTCTGACACGTGGCCGAGCCAGTTAGCTACCGTATCACGCCGCTTCCCCGCCGACGCCCAGTGCTGTCGTTGCATTCGGGCATCTCGTGGTCTGAAACCTGACGCATTCTCAGGGGTTCGAGGCAACTCCCGGCTGCTCCAGCTTATGTGCCCGTCTGCAACAGGCTATTATACCCACGGCCTCTGTGCTGGTGTGTGTGCTCTTTCCGAGTTTTCCAAAACCTCTCCACCCAGACCAGGACCCTTTCTCCGTGCTCGACTCGTCATCCGACGGCAAAGGAAACAGCCCTCAGCTTGCTGCACGAGCCAAGGGGTGTTTTTGTGGATAGATCGTCTGCCAAAAGGAGCCAACCACGGTTTCCCTCCCGCTGACTTTCGGTCCAGAAGCGCATTCGCCTGCCTTATCGTAACAGAGAGGAAGGAAACTTTGCCATTTGACAGGCCATAGCCTGCCGCCCGGGCCTGCCGTGTATCTGGCCTTACTGCCACTCCTACCAATCCCTTGGGCCACCCCAACCCTGTCTCAAGTCCTCCAATCCCTATAAACCTTTGTGGCCCTCCTGCAAAAGCTTCTTGCTCCTCCTCCAGTCATGTCGAATCCCACCCCAGCCCAAGAAGAGTTCGCCGCCTTCGTCGATAAGAACAACCACACTGACCACGACGACATACACCCCGAGGATCGAGACGCTGCAGCGAGAGACGCGGCTCACAACAGCGAGGACGAGGAAGACCGATACCGGGCCGAACAGATCGAAGCCGCCATGCGTATGACAACTTTGGACAGCCGTGCGGACCTCCATCTCCCTCAAGCATCTTTCGACAGCGGACATGCCACTGGCGTGAAAGGCGTCATTGCCGATGCTCGATCATACGAGAACGCCCGGCGAACCAAATGGAAGGACAGGGTGCGCAATGCGCGCCGCAGCGTCTTTGGTCTAGAGAGCGTCAAGCATGATCGGAGCAGCGGGCCTGAGAGCGACGGAAGCGGTGCTGAAGACCCGGACGAGGCCTCATTCTTGGAACAGTGGCGAGAGAGCCGGAGGCGTGAGCTCGAGGCTGAATCCATGGCCCCAGTGGCACGAAATCGGAGGACAAGCCCGAGCTTGAGGCTATTTGGCCGCTTCGATGAGGTCGATGCCCTCGGCTACCTAGACGCCATAGAGAAGGTCGGGAGAGACACGACCGTCCTGGTTTTCGTTTATGATCACGAGGTAATTTTCTTTTTGGCGCCTCCCTGTGGAAGGAGTTTACTCCGGCCATCTCTGAGCATACACATATACTGACCGAGCAATTAGTCTATGGTCTCCTCGACCATCGAGTCGGCACTATCTCCCCTTGTTGGCACCTATCCCACTATACACTTCGTCAAGGTCCACTACGAGGACATTGAGTTCGACAATGCCGGCGTACCGGCTATTCTTGCATACCGAAATCAAGGCGACCTGTTTGCCAACCTGACGGGACTCATAGAGATGCTCCCGGACCACGAGGAGTTTGATACTGACTCTCTCAAGAGGCTATTCCATAAGCATAACATTCTGTGAGCGTTCGGCCTGGAAAACTCTTAGCTGGGTCATATATAGTATGATCATGGTCTCAGCGAGCCGCGAGCGCTTCTATTTCTTCGGTTGAACATATTTATTCTTTACGAGTTTGAAGTAGGGTCCATCGGTTGTACTGGAACGTTGTGTGCGTTATGTCTGATTTTCTTTGGGGTTTGCTTGGCTGATGGAGGAAATGACCGCTTACACATGGCAGCTATGTGTCAAGGACGGAGATACCATTTTATTTCTTTTGCATCAAAAATTTTCAGCCCTGAATGCTGACTAGGAGTTCTTGTGGCTATTGTACCCCTAGCTATTTTCTTTATAATACTACCTGAAGGCGGAAATCTTCATCTTCTAACTGGCGTAGACAATTTATGGGATTTTTAAAATATCTGGATGAGCCACGGAATTAATCTTCATTTTGAACATGCAGAAGATATAACAAGAAAATTTTGTTCCTCGTGTTGTCTTCTATTCTGAGGCTTCCGCTGAGGACGTAGGCGGGAACTCAAATTTACATGAAAGCAGACAAACATGGGCAAAATCATATGAACGGAGTACTTGGACAACCCTAGGATGGCAGTCCCTGGCGTCAGTATTCACTGGCGCCGCGCCGACCATTTTGGGAGACGTACGTGGAGGTGGAGGAAGTGAAAGGGCGCTACAGCCTAGGGTGTGATTTCAACTCCACGCCAAGGCAGAAGCGGAGGGGAGGGGAGATCCGATATCAGTTGGGCGATAACGCACGAGTCGAAGAAGCCGCTCGACTTATCTCTTTCTTTGTGCATCAGCGTATACAGGAATGTGAAACAGCTTTCGGGATTAAGTGTAGCCTGCCGGCTAGGATATTGCGCGCCTTTTCCGTCCTCCCAAGTCATTCATTCATTCATTTACTTGAGCGACAAGCAATGAATGTGATCGAATTCCACACCAAGGATGGCGTCTTGGACTTCCAGAGGCATTGGCCCCACTTCGATGTCGAAGCTCCCGCCAGGCAGGGACAGCTGAGGACGGCAATCGTTAAGATTGATGTGGAAGTCATTCGTCAACGAGACAATAGGCACATACCTGTCGAGCACGTCTCGCTGCGGGCCTGGTCTGCTGCCACGAACCTTGCATGCTGCCGCTTCGCTGCATTGCTTGGGGCCTTTTGGCGTCGTGAATCTAGTGACTCTCAATAACCCCACTATCGACTAACACATCAAAAAGGAGGGCGCTGCTGTCACCGATAGCAGCAAAAGTGTAGCTGAGAACAAAGCTACGGCTTCTATTGGAGGGCGAGCAGGCAACAGAGTGGTCAGGCGCTGAGGGGCACTGCGTAAGGTTATTGCTTCATTGCCTTGTTGGCCCGTATCATACGTCGTAGCCCGCTTTTACCGCTTTATCACTTACCACACTGCATCTCTATCGCATCTGCCAGTTTCCCCTCTCCGTGCTTCACCTTGCACTATTCTGCGTCTGGATCTCGCGCTGTAGCCCCTTCTTTCTGCCTCCAGTGCGGCCAACACACTCGCAGCAGATTCGCTGTTCTGTTGGCTTTTTCAGACTTTCGCATCGCCTGACAAGACCCGAAGGGAGCTTGCGCCTTCCGTCCTTGGTTCCCCACCCCCGCCAGCCAACCTACGTACCTTACCACCCCTCCACAAGGCAGCTTCGCCTCAGAGCATAAGGACAGAAACCCAACAGGGCGGACGGGTTGCACCTGCCCCAATACTCGATCAAGACCTCATTCTCAGCAAACCCTTTTTTTTCTTCAGAAACGGACCCGCCTATTCCTCCTGCACAGCATCTCTGTCGGATTGATCGGCAGTCCTTGCATACATCCAGACCCCGCGGCCTTTTCCCAAAAGCATCTCCAAGTGAAGACAAGGCTCGACGCGCTACCCCGCCATCGCCGCAACCGCCGACAGTCTTCCCGTCTATGCCAGCCCTTCGATTCCCAAAACCACAGGGCAGCCAGATCCTGGCCAACTGGGTCTCGAACAGTTCGCCTGACATTTTGCAAACGCCAGACAACACGCAGAACATGCAGCCCCCCAACATGTCGGATTCCAGCAGCCTGGCCGATTCGGCCTACGAAATAATCAACAGCACAGACAGCGAGAGCCAGGACGGTCGCATGTCCGAGTCGACTGGCTCTCTCGAGGTGTCCCGCCCTGAGGATGTCCACAGCCTGGACGGCTCCGAAGACCATTCCGATAATCACTACGATACCGACTCTACCGATTCTGATGCCGAGTCCGACCAGTCTTCCAACGCTTCCTCCATCCGATACGCCGACCAGTCGCTCCAGAACCCCTCGACACCCCTCCCAGGCAACAGCCTTCACTATGACCCCTCTTCCGAAGTGCCTGAGGGTCCCGAGAAGGTCGGCGCTGAGAAGCCCGGCAACACGGAGCAGCCGGAAGACGACGATGAGCTGAGCGAGCCTGTACCAGATCTGACAGAGATGACGGAGAAGACGGAGAAGCCCTCCTCGACTTCGATCTCAACCACAAAGATCTCTCGCGATCAAATCATTGATCTCGTGGAGCGCAACAAGTGGATCGCCGCTCTCATCGTTCCGGTGATCATGGCTCTCGTCGCCCCCATGTTTTCCGCGCTCTTCTCGAGCTTGGCGGGCAATTCCTCGTCAATTCACACAATCCCCTCGCCTGGCATTGTCACTGCTTCGTCGATACCTACCATCAACCGCCCAGAAGCCACTGCCGGGGCGGCATCGACATCAACAACGACTGTCGTCATCAGCGTCACGTCTACCAAGACAATCCAAATTAGTCAAGTCCGGCCATCAGCTAGTACCTTGGCTTCGGCTTTGTCTTTTGCTGGACTTCTCTCGGATAAGCCGTCTGACAAGCCGTCCGCCGGCTCCGCTGAACCTGATGCACAGAAGACTCTCTGTTCTGTCCGCATCCATGACCAACATGAGATCTTGGTTTCAATTCCCTCCGGCAACAAAGCATCATGGCTTGCCAAGGGCGCGATCGACATTGTCGTATCTCGCGGAAACGAGCCCGTGAGGACAAAGCTCTCCTCTGTGGACGAAGGAATTATTGTCGAGCTCAAGCAGAGTGACGCCTATGGCGTTGTGAATGTCTCCGTCGTCACCACACGCAAGCCCAAGATCAACGAGACATTTGAAGTTGACTTCGGAAAGCCTGTGGTTGTCGAGGTAATGGAGGCAAGCTTGCACATGCTGCAAGGTATTGCCAAGATTGTATCCTCTACCGCTGACGAGACTGTCCACCATATGGTAGAGGACGCATACGTACCCGCTGCTGCCGGCCTTGCCAAGCTACGCGGGGAGGCGGCTTCTGCCCTCAAAGATGGTGTGACGGCTGCGAAGAGCCACTATTCGGAGACTGTCAACCGTGTGAAGCATTCGGTCGGACGGGATGATGTAGCTCGGCTGGCCAAAAACACCAAGGAGCGTCTGTCTCGCAAGCTCCAGTCGGCAAACAATCTGCGCGAGGTTACAGTCCTACAGGCGCAGATTGCTTCCAAGCTGTGGTGGCTTAAGTTCCAAGGAAAGAAAGAAGAGTACGCCGAATACGAGCAACGCGCAGCACGCTTTCTGAAGATCAAGCATGCCGAGCTCCACCGGGTCCCAAAGGAATCCGCAAAGGATGCGCCTAAAGAGCCGTGTGGCCTTTTTGGCAAGCGGCAACACCGGTGTATGAAGGATGGCAAACTGCGTGGCGGTGCGAAAGGGTGGAAGAAGATGATCAAGGGGTGAGGTTTCCTTTATTACCCTGTTTGTTGTGGAGCATATTGTATTTGTGTGTTGGCCCAACGGACGGTACATGGATTGGGGAATACCTAACGTTCGCGCTCGGGACGGAGGCTAGGGATCTGGACTGGAGTTGCGCGGCTTCTTGCACATGATTTACTGAGTTAGGGGTTGCATCTGTTTCTTATTCGGCCCGGGGCCCATAATCATCTTCACTCGGTCCATATTTCCCTCAATGAAGATGCGGTGTCTAAAGCAGTGATCAGCCCAATTCTTTGATCGAAACCATGGACCAATGCCGAAGGGACAGATTATGAGCATCAACCAAGAGGAGGGATCAAAGGGCCCCCCCTTCCTCAAGAGCAAGGGGCCTGTGGATGGCGGTTTACCACATTGCATCTCGCAGTCTGGGATCCAGATCTGCCTCTCACATTGATCTAGAGCACCAACTTCGTGGTAAATATACAGCAGAACTACTTCACTCTGAGATATATTTGTAAGTTTTTCTTTCTTCGCTGTGGTGTGGTCATCGACAACATTTGTTTTTGTGTGGCTTTACCAAGTTTTCTCCCATTAACTGGGAGTGTGCATATCTGCCATTTGGGCAGGGGCGATACGTCGTCGAAGGTATTGAGAATATAAGATTGTGAAAAGATGTAGGAAGATAGCCAGGTCCCCAAATAGAAACTTGATATCAGAAAAAATAAGAAACGGACTTTTTTTCTTCTCTAATACTGTGGGATGCGTAAGTGGTTTTGTTGCTCGTTATTCTCGGAGAAGAAATTGTTTGGAAAAGGGGAGAGGGTGGTCCAGTGTAAATGGGCGGGTTTCTGTTCTAGACTGTGTGTGTGCATGTTGTTTGGATCCATCCTTCGATGACCATACAGTATTGCTTGAATCGAGTCCGCTTTATTTAAGAGTTGAGGCGGCCTGTACTGTATACGCGCGGACTTGAATATTAAGGACACTAGGAAAGCTCCTCAGTGCTACGTACGTATTAGAGAGAAATTTACGGTATTGTTTACAAGTTAAGTGTAATGTACCATAGATCGAAGGAGGGAGATTCTCGAGCATGGTGCTTGGAGGAGCAGATTTGTACTAAGATGAAGGCATTATAAGTCTCTCGTGCATAAAATAAAATGGTCGAGTGTCTATGAATGTATTCTTCATTCTTGTTCCCCTTCAGCTGTTTGTTTTGCTGCTGCTGCTGCCCTGTGGAAGGACCCGGGGAGCCGAGATACAACGTGCTAGAAGGGAGGAGTCTCCTCGGCTGACAAAGAAGTAAAAGAATCGAAAATAGTGGTATCAACGGCAAGAAGAACCAGCGCGAGTAGATTACACTTACGAGGTCAATGAGAGAAAGCACCTCCCCATAAGTTCAAGAAGCTGCGAGGCTGCTCACGAGAGCAAGTCCATCTTCTCGAAATGGAAACGTAACGAATCGATATATTACGCCTCAAAAATGCGGTAAGCAGTCAAACAAGTGTCTTAACCTAGTGTTCGACTCTTGCGACCCAATCAGCGCGGGTCTGCAGGCAGCCAGACTTCCTAGTCCCGTTTGTTGATTTTGGGAGGTGAGGGGCAATCATTTTTTGGCACTTTCCACCTCCATCATCCACTTCTTCTTCCATTAGGTCCCCACGAACAACCCAACCAAAACCACATCGCACACCAAGGCAGCTTTATCAAACACAGTCCGACCTGCCCACCGACGACCTGCAATATTTGGTATGCTTGGCCGACCCTTCTCGACCCCTTCGTCCGTCGGAAAATCGCTTTCGCAAGTCCAAAACACCCCGCCTTACGCCGATGCGAGCCCAAGCCCATGGCGGGGTGCCGGTGGCGTGGCGATGGAGATGCAGCTTCGAACAACTTCTCTGACATGCGCTTTTCGACCTTTTAGTAGCCGCAGCTTCGCAACCCAACGCAAACATGTCTGCCGAAAACGTTGACAAGCCGATCGAGGAGGTCAAGACCGAGGAGGCCGCCCCTCAGGAGGTATGTACCCAACCATCTCGTCTCGTCTGTCATATTTGCCCTGTCGCCTCAAGACCGCGCCAACCCACCAACGCTGGTGGTTTTGCTCGACGTCGTTGCGCTTTGCAGCCCAGCGATAGACACTCCTCCATCCCGATTTTTTCTGCACTTCAAGCAATATCCTTACCACTTCACTGCAAGACATTGAGCCTCTGACTGACATGATGCAATTTTTTCTTACCCATAGGCTACCGGCGTTGCTGACAAGCTGGCTTCTGCTGCCTCCGTTACGACGTCTTCGGTCTTCTCCATGTTCGGTGGGGGTGCCAAGAAAGAGAAGAAAGACACCGAGGAGGACCGTGGTGACAACTCCGGCAGTGCCAAGGCCCAGCGTGAGGCTGCTGCCGCCGCCGCTGCTTCCAAGGGCGAGGAGGTAAGCCGACTCTACATGGCGACTCATGGCTCTCACGTCGGGTTCAGCCGCTAATATGTACTCTATCTACAGGAGGATCAAGCTCCCGAGTCCGAGGACATTCACTTCGAGCCCGTGATTCACTTGACCGAGAAGGTGGAGGTTAAGACGAACGAAGAATCTGAGGAGCAACTCTTCAAGATGCGCGCCAAGCTTTTCAAGTTTGTGCGTGAGTCTAGCGAGTGGAAGGAGCGCGGCACTGGCGATATCCGTCTGCTCAAGCACCGCGAGAACGGCAAGACCAGACTGGTCATGCGCCGGGACAAGACCCTCAAGGTCTGCGCCAACCACTACAGTATGCACCCTTAGATTTTGCCCCTATTATTTGTCGTTCTATTCACTGACATGAAATCAGTCGTGCCCGAGATGAAGCTCTCTCCCAATGTCGGCTCCGACAGGAGCTGGGTGTGGAACGCGGCCGCCGATGTCAGCGAGGGAGAGCCCGAGGCTGTGACCCTGGCCATCCGGTTCGCCAACTCGGATAACGCCAACCAGTTCAAGGATGCTTTCATCAAGGCCCAGAAGGAGAACGAGGCCCACTTCGCTGCTGCTGAGGGGTCTAAGGAGGAGGTTAAGGAGGAGACCAAGGAGGAGGCTAAGGAGGTGACCAAGGAAGCCTCCGCATAAAGAAGTTGAGAGTATCGACTATTTTATGGAAAACCAGGTCGGGAAATACACACCAAGCACTTTACAAGACCGAACCCCCACGCCCGTAACACCACCCAAAGAGGATTAAGCGATTGGGAAGGATGAGTCATTCACGATGGATGGGATGGATGGGTGAGCGTGAACCTGTCACGGAGAAAGCATGAGTCTCTCTCTCGGACTCTTAGCGGAAGATGACGTATTTGCCTTTCTTTGGAGCAACGAACCAAAGCAACGGGTAGTTGTAGATAGACTAAATAGCATTGACTTCCCCCTTCAAGTCCGTCCAGCATATCATATTGTATGCGGTATTTTATTTGCTATTGCTATCCTCCCAGTTTGGCGCAAACAGGCTTCAACATTATAGTTTGCAGTTGGGAAAACCGCGCGGCGAACACTACTTCATAAGAGGTGCCTAGTAATTTGGTGGTGAATGGGGAAGAAAGCGATAGATGTCTTCTTAAATGCCCTTCTGCGGGGGTCACGGAGCACTGACCTCTTTTGGTGGACTCATCACAACCGACATCGCACTCTTGAGGCCGCTGATGAGTGGTTCTGTTGTGAGCTGCGGTTTTCGAAGGTTGGCTACCCCACGAAGATGAGGGCGAGAGCGTAACTCAATCAACCTGCAACTCGACTTCCTTTTTCACCTTTGTCGCTCTTAAAAAGAACCGCCTCTGAGAAGTCAACCTCCAAACTTTACAATCTATTTTCCCCCTTGCCTTCTAAAGGCTTCTACGTTAAGCCGTTGAGCGACCCTCTTCGTCGTCGTCAAAGGCTCCTTGACAAGCGAATAACCCAAGTCACAGAAGATAACGCCACAGAGCGGATGAACCCTGGCGAGCCCTGCAACCCAACCTCCACTTTCGGGAACCACGTCGTCGAAACCCAACCTAGCACTGCCAAGTACTACCCAGGTTCATTCTGCGCACGGATAGAATGGCGCGTTCGCGTTCCAGCCACAGAGGGGCGCCACAGGTGCAGGGAGGTACGTGCAGAAACTCTCTCCCGCGCGTTGGAATCCATGGATGGTCATAGGTCGATGCTGCTGCGGCTGCGTCCCGACGACCGTCTTTTGTCGCCGCCATCTGATTTTCCCCCTACCACCCCTCCCACCACAGCTAACCACCACGCCGTTGCCGCCAAAATCCCAAGGTTTCGAAACATCCAGCTTCAAATCCGCACACACGCTATCTGTCCACTGACTTGCTGTCCTTGCACATAAATCTCCCCTAGGCATTTACACACGTAGCTGTATGTTTCGTTCAGCTCTCCTCGTCTTTATCTTTATATAGAGACCCCTTTATCCGTTCTGCTCCCTCGTCCCTCTCCTCCCCACAAGCCTTCTTTATGTTCCCGCTTTGTTGTCCCTCGCCAAGCGTGTAACCAACTAATTTTCTCGCCCTGTCCAGAGGTTCAGGAGGCAAACGCCCTCGAGGAGATCGTTGCGAAAGCTCCCCGCAAGTCTCTGCGCATCAAGAGCGCCCAAGGAACCGTCAAGATGATTGTCGAAGTAGGTCTGCAAACTCCAGGCGACGAGACCCATCGAATTGAAATGCCCCATTCCCCTCTGCCGCCTCTCGTCAGCCCTTTGCGCCGAGGAGCATGGGCAACAGGGCGGGGCCGCCGCGATCCGTTAAGCTATGGGGGATGAGTATAATGGCTAATGCGAGTTGCAATAATCACAGCGCAAAATCAAAGTCATTACCGAGCAGCACAACATGTAAGTGTAATACGGAAGCTGGTACACGGGGAGACGCGAATTAGTCGGCTAACCATACTCTTTTCTCGATAGCAACAAGCCCGCTGTCAATGAGGGGTTTCCCATGAAGGAATGGACGGTTGAGATCTATGTCATTGATCAAGATGGAAAGGAGAGGCCTGCGAGATGCTTCACCAAGGCCGTCTATCATCTTCACCCGTCGTTCGATAACCCCGTTCAGAGTAGGTTTCTTCGCCGTCATTGCATTGTTCGGTCAATTGCAGACAGCTAACCGTTGGACAGCCTTTCTGGAGCCTCCTTTCAGGTGCAGAAACGAAGGATGGGGCGAGTTCGAGATGACGATTGATCTGTTCACAACGGAGAAGGGCGGAAAGTCAACCATCGCTCACGACCTCAACTTTGCCGCTCCGAAGTACGACAACATTCACACGATTCAGTTTAAGAACCCATCCCAGTCGCTGCAGCAGCTTCTCCGCGAAACCGGCCCTCTCCCTTCCGACGAAGAGCGTAAGCTCAAGAAGGCTGACGGCACTAAGAAGAAGAAGTCGTTCGACGTCGAGAAGATGGCGGATGCGCTGGTGAAGCTCCCGGAGGACGACCTCCTCCAAGTCATTCAGATGATCCACGACCACAAAGACGAGAACACATATATCCAGAATAACATTGATGGTGAGCAAAAGCAATACAACGACCCGGTCTCCAGCGGAAATCCGCCGAGGCAAGGGGACAAGGGGATTGGCGGTGGTGCTGACGGGGCTATAGCTGGCGAGTTCTCGGTCGATCTGTACACGCTTCCGGACTCGTTGATGAAGATGCTCTGGGACTTCCTCGTAAGCGGTGCATGGTCTGATGGGCCTCTTTATGATGTCTGACTCTCAGTCTTTCCAGGTTAAGGCGTCGGTCCTCTCGTGATGATCACCGCCAACGGAGTCTTCCCTACTTCTATCGCACTCGCGCGATAGGTTTACGCTGCCGAGGCCAATAAGAGCCATGACACACACGATACAAAATCAAACCTCACATCTGCATTGCAAGGGCGTATCTGGCGTCTAGGAGGGGAGACTAAAATAAACGCTGGACAGTTTCGCCAAACTGCAATTCCGCCTGCTCGATCAGTCCTTGCAGTATTTTTCTTTGTTTTTTTTTTTGGGGGGGGGGGGGGGGGGGGGCGGGAGCACCTTCACGAGATTTGAGTCCTTCCAACATATCCTCAAGCGGCGAGACGGGTTATAAAACAACCTGACTCCTAGCATAGAGGATAATGCGAAGTATCAGGTTTGGCATCTTTTCTTACTATTTCTTTTCAGGCCTTGTTTTTCCCCTTTCCTTTTTCGGTTGGTAGTTCTAGAGGGGTGGTTTGGCTGGGGAGATTAGCTACGGTGCTTGCTTCCCTGATGGTTATCGGCGCTGGTGTGTCAAACCTATCATATACACACGCGGACGCCCCACACAGATTTGCGTGGATGGCGATACCCTAGTTTGCTTGCATTTTGCGACTGGAGGGAGGGTGGGTGACTTGATCTCTGATATCAAGTCGAATCGGAGCACATAGGCACTACCAAAATATTATTATCTTTCAGAGACAGCGAATTCAAGCTTCATGGACACGTGGGCTCGTTTCTTTGGGGCTAGCGTTGTCTGTTGAGTGAGGATGAGAGGCATCAGGATATCCCAAGGTAGCGGTTTCAATTTTTCTCTCATCACCAACCGTTGTCATTTCGTTCTAATGAATAGTCTTCAGACCCTCCTTGCCAACTCTTGCCTGGAAGAGGTGGATGGCGAGGTATTGCTGTGAAGAGGTGGCAATCTCTCTTCCTCTGAAGACTATATAATGAGAGTACCTGAAACTGATTGGCATATCCGCCTCACTTCGGTGCTTCGCGTCCACTTGCGACTGTCGTCCTCCTCAACGTGTGGAGCCCCCCCCCCCCCCCCCCCCCCCGGCTCGTTGGCGCCTCTTCAGTCAGATACTGCTTTAAACTGAAATTATTATCAGTCTTCCCTCACCTCTTCGTGTTGTGGTGCATTATAACTTCTCCTGCGAAGATTATAAGGGCCCTTCTCCCCACCCTCGGCAGCTTTCCCTCCTACAACCCCCTCCGTATCTTCTGCTGCGGAGGTATTTAAGGGCCCTCGTCTCCCCGCCCGGCAACTTCAACTTCCTACAACTCTTTTCTGTGCGCTCGTCTTCTGCGTCAGTATTTAAGGGACGTCTTCTCGTTGCCCAGCAACTTCTTTCTCCAACTCTTTTCTGTACGCTCTTCTTCTGTATCCTCCAGACTTTGTTCTTCATACCTCTCGTCAACAGCACACATTTCGGACTTTGGTGATACGTGAAGTAGCTCCCCCTGCTTTCTCTCGTTACTTTTTTGCACCTCACCTCTCCTCGCCGTGCAATCTTTCTCCGAAATTGGTGTGTAGATGAGCCGTTCTCCTAGGCCTCGTCTCGTCTCTCCTCAGGCCCACACTTACCTTTCTCCTACCTTCCACCCGGTTTTTGGCCAGCTGAAAACCCTCTCATCCTCCTTTCTACTTCACAACCACACTCATCACCTTTCCAGTCTCAGACATTGGTTGGTCGAAAGGGTTGCCTTCTTCGGCACCCCCCCTCCTCGAACATACCTATCATTTCGTTCCCAGCTCAGACTTCGGCCAAGTGAGTACGCTTCTCTTCCTCCCTACTGCCTTGGATCCGCCTCTCTTCACTATTCCATCTCCGACACCACTCTATTGAAAGGCACTGTCTAACTGTGTTAGGACAACAGCCACACCCTGTTCTATTGGACTGCTATGGCTGGCCAAGCCACGAATCCCAGCCCAGAGGGCAGTATCCACCTCCACTGGCTGCTACAGCTGCCGCGGGAGGAATCCTTTGAGAAGCTGGAGAGCGGCGTAAAGGTTGGCCTCGAGATTCTTGGTGACCTCAAGGCTGCGCTTCGCAATGGAAACAAATTCCCCGAGATTGCGAAATTGACCAAAGATATTCAGAGCCTGGAGAAGCAAGCTGTACCACAGCGTACTGTGGTTGGCGTAGTTGGGAGCACCGGCGCGGGTAAGAGCTCCGTCATTAACGCAGTCCTTGACGAGGAGTGCATTGTGCCGACAAATGGGTATGTGACACTCTTTCTTCCCTCAAGATTCATTGGAAACTATGTTAAATGAGTCTGGCATTTTTCATAGGGCATGGATAACTGACAAGACTGTTCAGGATGCGAGCTTGCACGGCTGTCATCACCGAGATTCAGTTTAATAACTCGGTGGACGATGACGAGAAATACCAAGCCGAGATTCATTTCATCAGCGCAGATGAATGGAAAGCCGAACTCAGGTCCTTTTTGACGAGCTGCTCGGGCCTGATTGCCAACTCAGCAGCGATCTACGAGATGAGGAGACGGAAGCCGGAGTTTCCTACAGCAAGATCCGTTCTGTCTATCCCACGCTGACAAGAGACGATATTATCCGCTCAAAGAACAATCTGGAGGATCTCATCCAGTCATTCCCCTCCGTGAAGGATGTCCTGGGCACGGTCAAAAAGATCTCTACGCGCAGCGATCAAGAGTTTGCCGCTTCTCTCCAGCAATACGTCGATTCGAAAGAGAAAACAGGGCACCGCAAAAAGGACAAGACCCAATGGAGTACTGGCCGCTGATTAAGGTGGTCAAGTTTTTGGACTCGTCCTAGTTGATTTGGTAAGTACAAGAACAATTCCTCCACTCCCTCCTGAGCATCTTTGCTAGTAGATGATGCAGCCTAGCGTACAAGACAGCAACGCCGCTCGATCGGCCATTGCCTCCAAGTACATTGAGCAATGCACCGGATTATGGATCATTCCCCCTATCCAGCGGGCAGTGGACGGGACGTACGGAAGCGTAACGTTCATATGCAGCAAGACAGACATAATCTCTCCTACGGAGACCCTTCAGCGCATGTCACCAGAAGATCACGGCCCCCAGCTCTGCGAACGCCAGCAGGCTCTCAAGGACCAAAAGGAGAAACTCCAAGAGGAGGTCAACCCCATTAATGCCGAGATCAATGAGCTTGCTGGGAAGATCAAAGAGCTTGATAGAGAGATCGATGCCATTGAAAACGCCCTAGCTGTTGCCGAGGATGAAGAGGATCTGTTCATTGTCTCTCCCATACGCCCTCGAAAGAGAAAGTGCGTTGAAGAGAACCCAACACGCAAGCGCTCTCTCTACCACGAGAGCAGTGAGGGCGAGGAGGATTATTCAGACAGCGACTTGGAAGCCGGAGATACTTCCCAGGTGTCAAAGAATGACGCATCTCAGCGCCTTGAGACGATAAAAGCTGAGAAGAAGGCCCTCCGGGTCAAAAAAGAGGCCTTATCATGAGGAGCTAAGCCCCTAAGCTGCCAATTGAAAGAGATGAAGTCGGATATAAAGAGCCTCCAGCACGAGACCAAGAAGTGGTGCATCAAGTCTCGCAACAATAGGACCAGGCCCGCCATCCAACAGCATTTTGCAGAGGGGATTCGAGAGTAAGTTACTATTGTTTTGGGTCCTATACGATCGATCATTAGCTAACTGTTCTATAGGCTCGACCAAGACATTGCTGCTCAGCAAGATGAGGACAACTTTGACCCGGACGAGGAATTGCGGGACTACGCAAAGGTAGCAGCCAATCTACCGGTCTTCTGCGTATCAGTCTGGGCCTATCGGAACTGTCCGGAAAGAACAAGAAAGATGACCCCATCTCGGGGTTTCTCGATAAAGACGAAACTGAAATTCTGTCTCTTCAGGCACATGGCCGCCAAATTGTCAAATATACTCGCCGAGGTGCCTGCCGCAAATTCTTGAACGACGTCTGCAAACTCCTCACGTCGCTTTCCATTCGCGTACTTGCGGCCGAGGAAGCTCTTAAGCTTGCCGACGATATCCGCGACAGGGAGCTCAAACACCTCAGTGAGTCTATTAAGGTCCTACGGAAGGTAAGTACTAACTATGCCTCTTATGCCTTACTACTCTGCTCACCCTTGGGGCTCGTCACATAGTCTCCGTACCCTACCACATCTGCGTTATCTCAACAATCTAATCAATAAAGCTAACTTATATACAGAAAACGGACGTCAGAATTGAGCGCGCTTTCACAGAGTGTCGAGAGGCTGTGAAGTCAATGCTGTTCCCGAAGCTTTCATCGGCCGCCAAATATGCATCTAAGACCGCAACAGCGACTGTCAACAAATGGGGTGTGTCTCGAGAGGAAGGCGGTCTTGCGTTCCATTCCTACTTTGCCGTATGTCGCCGAAAGTATGTGTTCACCCTCACTCACGACACGTCTTCCATCTCACTAATCGTTTTAATAGCGGGGTATTCCAAAACGTGCGCAAGCAACGCTGGAACTGGAACGAGGGTAAGCAGAATACATACTCACCCAATACCGCAAAGAAAGAGCAAGAATCACTAACATATTCATAGAGCTTGCTGCCTCGCTTGTATCGGAGCTCGCCAGGCGATGGGAGCACACATTCGATAAGCGCCTCCCCGAGCGTGTCGAATCTCTCGCTAGACGCCTGGCCAAGCCGCATGAAGCATTTGCGACCCAAATGAACGAGCGCCAGCACCTGAGAAAGTCGCTATCCTTCAACCTGGTGGCCCAACAAAAGGCTATTGTTCAGACTACTATCAAGGACACCACCTCTCTGAAGGCGCACATGAAGGAGGGCCGGAAGTAGGCAAACCGGCACTCCAACCCCACCGTCCAAGACTATATGGCAAAGGCCTACTTGCATTGTGCGGCTCAGTCAGGTACGAAACCCCCGTTTATATATAAATTCTATGTCACCCAAGAGAAAAGAAAAACGATGCTTGTTTCTAGGTACGGGATGCTTCAAGAGGGCCAAGGAGATCATGCAAAACCATGTCAAGGACATGAGAGAACGCATATTCAAAAAGGCCACCTCAAAAACCGAGGATTGTATCAACCAGATCCTCTGTGATCTGCGGTCCGGTTTCGAGAACCACATTAACCATGTCATTGACTAGGTCCATGATGATTATGCGTCCCTTGTCGCCGACCAAATGGCTTCAGAGCCTTTGGCCGAGGCGCGCGATAAGGTCATGAGTCTGCTTGCTGGAGCGGAGAGTCGTTTTTAGCGAGCGATGAATCTTTCAGCTCCGACGATAGCTCCCGACGTCATCGTCAAGATGGAGGATGTCTGAACCTCTTTTCCCTTCTTGCTGGCTGCTCGACGAAAGCCCAGCCAAACCCGGCCTCCTTTTCCTTTTCGCTCTCTTTTTCTTTACTCGATTCTCGATTTTCGATTCTTGACGCAAATTAACAGGTACTTATCTTGCGCCTGTTTGTCAGTGGCATACATGCGGCTAGCTGTGCTATATTCATCTTGTTCCTGATGTTTCTGTTTCCCTCCCACTAGGAGAGAAACATTCAGCAGGGGGGTTGGTTGGCATATTTCTATGTGTGCCACATACTCTTGTCTTTTTCTTTCGATTACTGTTTGGGATTACTGTTTGGCGTTATCCCGGAGTGGGTGGATGGATGGATGTGTTTTGACTCAGGACTGAGACATGATGTGGCTGTATTGGGAGAGGGGTAACCTGTTGCACAATCATTGCTTTTTTCCCCCCCTAGTCGAACGACCACGGTTGGGAGTGTAGGGGAACGAGTTTTGATCTCGTTCACTGTTATGAGTTGGCAGAGAGGGATTATCGGTAGATACCTGATGATCCTGTTTGAGGAGCTGGTTGAGGGTATACTGGCGTTTTAGGCGGTCTCGACGGGGACTGCTTGCTTGTTTGGTGGCGATGGTTGCACTGGGGATTTTAAAAAACGAACGAGTAGGTAACGTTGATGGACTCGGAGTCATTAAGCGCTTAGCTTAGGGCAGGCAGTGACAACGTGGTTCTTACTAACCAACATTCTACTTGCTCGTAGTGTGTTGTGTGTTGTCGATATATTCATGGTAAACTGGCAAGGCTATTCCCGGGTTGATGATACTTTTTCATTGATGCTGTGGGAGATTCACTCAAACAGCATGAGGGGCCGTCGGAAGCTGGCAAGTCAGTGGCCTGCCGCGGACGAGTCACATCCGCTGGGTGGTCTCGTATGGAACTAAAATGTCGGGTATCTACTATCCATGATCCGACCGGCAGCCTATCTTATTAACCAGTTGGGCCCTATCGTGATAATTGACCCTCGCAAACCCTAGCCCTGCCAGCCTGTCTTACCGACCGGCATTGGGATTTAGCAAGCAGACCGGCGAATCGATATTGCGATTTGTGAGGGATGGCGTGGCCACGGCCAAATGGGATTTACCTTTTTTTCTAGTGATACCTCAAAATGCTGCCAGTTGAGGTAGGCATGGCATTGGCTGATCTCCAGCCTCCCATCCATCGTTCAGTGTTTTTTCTACAATCCGTATCTTAGTTCTTGTCAAGTCTGGTTGACAGACCGTCTAGACCTCGCGGTTCTGCACTAATAAGTTGCGATAAGGCCTGGAACGCTGTAGCATGCCATTGTTAATACCCAGGTTCTGGCCAGGCGCTATCCGTATCGGATGTCGGATCGCCAGTGGTGGATTTGATTTCTACCAGGACTCTGGCTTGAGCTTCCCCCCATCTCCTCCACCTCCCACCCCGCTGCCCCTCTGCCGCTAATAAGCGACCCAGAGAACCAACCACCCGACACCACCCTCACCGCCTGGAGCTTCCCGATCGCCCAGTAAGTACAGTTCGTACAAGTGCGTCCACACCGGAAACCCCCGCTGAAGGTTTTCAATTCTTGATCGGCGATTTGGGGTTACCTCACCATCAGCAAACCAGCAAAAAACCACAAACCTTCCAATCCCACATCCGTCCCCCTTGAGATCTACGACACACATCTTGTTCCTACGCGCCTTCTCTCCAATATTGACCGACGGTCACCCGCGCTCTGCTCGCAACTTTTGAAACCGAGGATCATGTGTGGCAGCCTGTTTGTCGCAAGCCAATTGTGTCACGCGCGCCATCACTTGCGAACCTGAGTGGCCGGTATCGCCCACAGCCGCCTGCCACACACACCCACACCCATACATTTCTCACACACCCACCCGCCATGGACGACGCCGCGAGGCTCGCGTCCGAGCTTCGCGACAAGCTTGCCGAGCTCGATGGCAAGGTCAGCGCCTACCAGCGCGACATGCTAGCCGAGTTCCAGAGACACATGGACGACTGCCTCAAGCAATACCCCGACCACGTCTCCAGCGAGGTCTCACGCGTCATCGCCGAATCCATGTCCCAGCATCGAGCCCTGAGTCCGCCTCCCCCGCCCCCTCTCGACACCTCGCAACCTCCTCCTGGTCTCTCCCCCGCCGAGCGCAAGGCATGGTACGGCCGCAAGTCACCACCGCCTATTCTTTATCACACCTCGGGTCCGAAAGGCCCTCGCAGCCCGCACCAGCGCGAGCAGGAGTTCCAGGGCCTGTTTACCCCTAGCTATCTCCCACTGCTCGACAGTACCTATCACAACATCCAGTCACCGCCCACGTCCCCGGCACCGACGACAACGCCAGCACTTGTCTTGTCCGAAGATAATGTCAAGAAGGCGGAGCAGGAGTTGGCAAAGCCAGTCGTGGTGAAGCTCGAGGCCAGGCCTGGTCCCGTTCGACGATTGACTGACCGTTCGTCGTCGTCAATCGACTCATCCAGCAGCGAGGCTACCAAAGTTCGGAGAAGTGCACTGCGTCGGACGTCGAGCTCGACCAAGGGAAGTCCCCGGCGGGTGCGATTTGAATTCCAGGGCGAGGAAATATATCCGTCCACGTCCCTGGAGTCTGCAGTTGATTTGGTGCTGGCGGATCCCGCGGTGGAGGCTAAGCTGGAGGCAGCCAGCGCGTCAGCCATAACCATCAACGATGAGTCACCGGCAGTTGTGTACACCGGAACGTCACTGCTTGATGTCGAGGGCGAAGAGGATTCCTTCCCTCGACCCAAAAAGGTGTCCTCAACCCAGGCTCTCCGGGCGCTTTCTCGTAGTCCCCTGGACGAGGGAACAGTTTGGACAGTGGTGAATCCGGTCTCGGACGAAACACCAAAAATGAACGGCAACGGCAAGGAGAAAGAACCCACAGCGCTATCCAACGCCGAACCATCACTCACTGCTGCTCGGCCAGGAGATGACGTGACTGAAAACAATACGCTTCCTGACGAACTCCTTGGTTCGCCAATCGAAGAATTAGAAAACCACAACGAAGACGATACCTCCGACGACGAGTTTCTCTCGATGAGGCCCAAGGCTTCTCCGAGGATTCCCTCACCTTCGGCTCGATCTCCCCTTGGCCGATTTCCGGTTTTTCCGGACACGAGTGAGACTGTCGATGAAAGCGTAGAGTCTCCTTTGGACGACCCTGACCGGACACCCACACTGCCAGAGACCCGGATTCCCACTTTACCAGTGACCCGATCTCGCGTAAACAGCAAAGCCCTCCTGGACGACGTTGAGGATCCCCTCTTTGACTTTGATCAAGAAGGAGGTGGCGCACCGCAGAAGTACCTCGCCGATGAAGACATCGACGACGACGAAGAAGAAGAGGAACTCGTGGTCCCTGAGCCTCCACGCCAGCCCGCTCCTATTGGCACGCCATCGTTCCATTCGATGCAAGCAACCCGTCTGCCTACCACCTCTCCATCAGCAGCCCTGTTCGGACACTCGGTCGGTTCATATAAGGGCAACATTATGAGAGTAGGCCCCATGCATAACACAGCGCTCTACGACGAAATCGCCAACATGAAGGACGTACACTTCTTTGTTGGTAGCGTTGATGGCCGCAGCGGTGTAGAGGCAGCGGATTTAGGCAGCTACCGGGCCGCGAGCATTTCAAAGGCTTTCCCGGGAACGCCCCGCAGCTTTTCCGAGAGATTGGCATTTGAGGAGGCCATGGAGCGACGGAGAGGGGAGGCAGCTTCTCCGGACAGCATGGATGATGTTACTGACACCAATGGGGACTGAAAGAAGGAGGGAGCATGTTTTTTGTCTCATTTACGACATCGTACACCTCTATCGGAAAAGAACTCCTGCAACGCGGGTAGGTAATGGATGGGGTTGGTTGGTGTGCGGGTCAGGGTCAGGCATGATACAAGATCCGCCGTGCAGGTTGTGGGCGATGTTTATCAAAAGTCCTCGTGTACAGTAGCCGCATCAGATACCAGGAAAACAAAGGAACGGCCTCGCGATAGTTGGTCTCACTTGGGAGATGGGATAGGTATTGACGTAGACTTTGGGACTTGTTTATTTGTGTACTAGGGGGAGACTTGTTGTAAATAATATCGGAATCTTGATGAATCGATCAAGTGAAATTTTGGGAGGGGGGGAAGGGGGTGAAATATGTAGGTGGGAGGGATACGGCGGCCAGAGCAATAGGGTTTTTTTTGGGGAAAAAAA
Organism: Podospora didyma; assembly: GCA_033439775.1. Lineage (NCBI taxonomy): Eukaryota > Fungi > Ascomycota > Sordariomycetes > Sordariales > Podosporaceae > Podospora > Podospora didyma. The sequence continues at coordinate 67,981 of JAULSW010000010.1, forward strand.
AAGCCACCTTAGGTCCCTACACCAATAATAGGAATGCATACCCACCTGCTACTACAACCTAAACGTGGAATGGCGATCGCCGTTGATCACCGGTCCAGTGCCCGGCAATGGCGGCCCGGCACACGGACGACACAGCTGACCGGGCCAATGGCGGCGGGTGGCCATTTCGAGCGACCGTGTCAAACCACTGTTTGGCGTCGAGGGGTCCCAAAAGTTATAGGTGGTCCCCAGCACCCACCCCCCTGAACCAAACCAACATCAATTGCCGGACAATTGTTGCTGACGGTCACAACCCTTACATTCTCCAATCCCCATTCTAGTCGTTCAACTGTCCACGTCGCAATAAGCATCGTCTATCCACAGATCGAGAACGTCTCTACTCTACCCAACCGCCACTAACAGAGAAGGCATGAACCCTGTGAGTCAACGACAAGGTTAGGCAGGACGCCGCCAGCCATCCTTCGGGCCAATGTCGAGCTTACGCCTCCCGAGACGACTCCGACTCCGTCCCAGTCCCAGTCCCGGCGCACCCTTCTCCATCCTGCTTCTGGCTGCGCTGGTCCTGGCCTTGCTTTTGTTTGTCACTACGACCTTGGCTTACAAGCCACTGTCAGAGAACTTCTTGCGCCAAGTTCCGGGCGGCGATGGCGATGACTTCGATATCCACAACGGCGAGCTGCTGGCGCCCCTCCTCATCCCGCGCGTCCCTGGAACACCCGGCCAGGTGAAGGCCCAGGAGCACTTGGTCAGCTTCTTCAAGCGCTGGCTACCCAAATGGGAAATGCAATGGCAGAACTCGACCTCGCGCACCCCCGTAACAGGAGACCGCGAGCTGCCCTTCGCGAACCTCATCTTCCGCCGAGAGCCGCCCTGGACCAAGCCCGGTCAAGCCAACATGCTCACCCTCGTCGCCCACTACGACAGCAAGATCGAGCCAAAGGGCTTCATCGGCGCCACTGACAGCGCAGCCCCGTGCGCCATCCTCCTCCACGTCGCCAGGACCATCGATAAGTACCTGACCCAGATGCACGACGAGATGGCCGCCGCGGGTGAAGGGGGCACCCCCGAGATGGACATGGGCGTGCAGGTCCTGTTTCTGGACGGTGAGGAGGCCTTCTTCCAGTGGAGCGATACCGACTCGCTATACGGCGCAAGAGCGTTGGCCGAGGAGTGGGAAAACACGCCCTACCCGGCCCTGTCTAACTTCCAGAATCCCATGAGGCAGATCAGCCTCTTTGTACTGTTCGACCTCCTCGGCGCAAAGAGCCCCAGGGTAGGATCTTACTTTCAGCTGACGCACTGGGCCTACCAAAAGATGGCCACCATCGAAGGCCGGCTGCGCAGTCTCGGCCTGCTGAAGAGCACGCCCAACCAGCCGTTCCTTCCCGAGGGCGGCAAGCTGCCCGTGCAGTTCGAAGGGGGCGGCTGGATCGGGGACGATCATGTCCCCTTCATGCACCGCGGCGCCCCCGTCCTGCACGTCATCCCCTCGCCCTTCCCGAGCGTGTGGCACACCATGGACGACGACGGCGAGCATCTGGACACGGACACCGTCCACGACTGGGCCAAGATCGCGACGGCGTTTGCGCTGGAGTGGCTGGACATGATGGAGGTGGAGCCTCAGACGCCACAGGTAAGGCACACCCCCCGTCTATTTTTGGGGGGATGCGCGATATCGTGGTTGGAGAGAAAGGCTAACGCGGATACAACCCACACAGTCATGACTCACACTCTTGGAGAAAGGGGTCTAAGAAAGGAAAAGAGCAATATTGATGAGAAGCTTAGGGCGACAGGAGCATTCAGGTTTGATTCAAAATGACTGATCGGGCGATGATAGGACCGGCCAGTCTAACCTCAACTTCAGATTTTCATCTCATTGCTTGGTTGCAGAGCCAGAAGCCTTGTAAATATCTGTTCTGCGTAATGCCCGTGTGTCCAACAGCGCTTCGAGTTGTAAATTAGTTTATATATGATAAATCCTGCGGATAGACATAAGCTTTTTCAAAGAAGTTATTTGTCGGAAGGCTCAAATAAGTTGACAAATACACGCATGGAATACCTCGAAACCTGATTGTAGAAGTTGTTTTATGTGTTCAATCCCAGCACAGTGTGCTCGTCTGGTGCTTCTAGTATCTGTCCGCCCAACGGAATAGAGTTGCAGTGCCTAGAACCAGCCCATGGGTTCCATGTGGTGGGGTCATCATGGTGGCGGGGCAGCGGGCTCTCTAGCGTCGTGCAGGCCAGGCCACTCAAGCCATGCCCGCCCCAATTATGACTTCCAAGCTGGCTTGGCTGGGTGTTGGGGACCTTAACCGCCACCGCAGCGACCGCACTCCTCGCCGTTCCCAAGGCCTCTTCTGACCCAACAGCTCCTTCTGACGCAGGTGTCTTAGTTGGCTCTTGAAACATCCCGCCTCGCAACAGAGTAAGAAAAAGGTTCATCTCTCCATTCACGATTCTCCGCCCTCCGACAGCTCCCTCTTCACAGCCACATAAACATCTCGCAAGGAACAGCCGCCCAACCAACAACCCCCTACGGATACGCAGACAGACTATTGTCCCATCGCATCCCTGAACTGTGCTCATTTATCATTTGCAAGCCGTCTCGGAGCGTTGCGGCGGACTATTACACACGAGACAGGTACCAGCTGAGACAGTGTCTTGAGCAGGGGAGCCGTAGAGACCAGAAGCGTCGCATTTTACAAGGTTGGCCGTCCATCTCGTTCTCTTCTCTTGCAGAGACTGCGTCGGGCATCTCTGCTCTCAAACACGGCTTCTCACGGGTCTCAGTCGGCGACACCCCAAACTGCTCCCACCGAGACACCAAGACGCGGCATACTTCACAAGGCAGAGACCGCTGGCAGTATCTTATTCGATCCCAGATACACCTTGCAGGAGCAGCCGCCTCCGACTGCTCACTACGCCATCTATCCCGCCCCCACCGACCCTGACCATACCCCTTCTCCGTCCTCGCCGACGGCAGCGAACCGGAACACCGCCCCTTCACGGTACAGAGCAGCCCCAGCAGCAGCCATGGACGGCAAGAGACATCCTAGCTCCTTCCAGCAGCTGGAGAAGCTCGGCGAGGGAACATATGCTACAGTGAGTAGCTCTGAACACGCCAACCCCTCTTCCTAGCTTGCCAGCTCGCTGACATTTGCAAATTTAGGTTTTCAAGGGGCGTAATCGCCAGACAGGCGAGCTTGTCGCCCTGAAAGAGATCCATCTGGACTCGGAAGAAGGGACGCCGAGTACAGCGATTAGGGAAATCTCTCTCATGAAGGAGCTCAAGCACGAGAACATCGTCGCCCTACATGATGTCATCCACACGGAGAACAAGTTGATGTTGGTGTTCGAATACCTCGACGGTGACCTGAAGAAGTACATGGACACCCAAGGAGACAGGGGAGCGTTGAAGCCTGCTGTCATCAAGTCCTTCATGTACCAGCTGCTAAAGGGCATCGACTTTTGCCATAAGAACAGGGTTCTTCACCGCGACCTCAAGCCGCAGAATCTCTTGATTAATAGCAAAGGCGCCTTGAAGCTGGGCGACTTCGGTCTCGCGCGTGCATTCGGTATCCCGGTTAACACCTTCAGCAACGAAGTCGTCACGCTGTGGTATCGTGCCCCCGATGTCCTGCTGGGAAGTAGGACGTATAACACTAGTATTGACATCTGGTCGGCCGGCTGCATCATGGCCGAGATGTTCACGGGCCGTCCCCTTTTCCCTGGTACGACCAATGAGGATCAGATCGTGCGCATCTTCCGCATCATGGGGACCCCGACGGAGAGGTCGTGGCCGGGCTTGACGCAGTTTCCAGAGTATAAGACGACGTGGCAGATGTATTCGACGCAGAGTCTGAGCAGCATCCTTCCGCAGATTGACCCCGCGGGGATCGACCTACTGCAACGGATGCTGCAGCTGCGGCCGGAGCTGCGCATCTCGGCAAACGATGCCCTGCAGCATCACTGGTTCAACGACCTCATCCTCCCTCAGCAGCAGCAACAACAACAACAACAACAACAACAACAACAACAACAACAACAACAACAACAACATCACCAACCACAGCAGCCGCAGATGATGGCACAGCAGCACCGGGGCTACCAACAAGGGGTCCCTGGCCAACCAACTTACGACAGCTATTAGACGCGGCGTGCGGGGTTCCCTCATCCAGCATTCCATCCACCGCCGGCTTACGGACCCAATGCGCCAGTATCTTCATTTTTACCCCAGGGGATACCGGGCCAACAAACTTACGACAGCTATTCGACGCAGCACACGGAATTTCCCCGTTCAGTCTTCAATTTTTTGTACGGCAATGGACCAACTTACTTTGACTACTCAGGGCCCAATAACCATTTCTATACGACGCAGTACTCTGGGATACCTGGCCAACCAACTTGCGACAATTATTCAACACAGCACGCGGAGCTCCTTCCTCAAGTGTATTATCCACCGCAGTTTTCCGCGCTCGATCCAGCATCACCTCCATTTTTTACCTAGAGCCCATGGTGACATCGGGAGCCCCCCGAGATGTCCTATCAAGCCCCAATCCTGCCCCTTGTCAGAATAACAAGCAGTGGAAATCGAAAGGGAGGCGAAAGCGGGAAAAGAAAGATAAGAAGCACAAGGATAAGAAAATCCTTCCCAAACCCCAGGATCAGTGACGCACGGCATCAACGTGGCCTCATATCCTCATCGTTTCCGGGTCCGTGCGCTGCCGGAGGGATACGGATGAGAAGTGGAAGCGGAAGCGAAGACTATGCCAACAGCGGGTATTGAAGACAGGGGGATGGATCTTGGGCTTTCTCATAGCGCTATATGATTTTATTTGCTTTTTCCTTTGTGCGGGTTGTTTGTCTATCGGGCGCTCTCATGTATTCGCGGAGACGAGGATAGGGGCACGGAGGGTCAGCTAAGACGAGAATATCAGATGGCAGTCGTCTGGCAGCGTAACATAATCCTACTTGAATATCACTTCAAGAAAGGGCGACGTTGATATAATATACCCAGACCGTTAGTATCCATCCTCACCTTGTACGCGCCGAAGGGGAGGTAGGTCCCTAGATAGTGTGCGAGTCAAGCTCCTCTCCCCGCTGACGGGAGGAGCCTCCAGGGAACATCTTAGCGGGGGATTGTGGTCATATGCCCCGGAAAATGGAATGTGTGCCGAACTCTCCCAAGCGCCCCGCTAAATGCCTATCGATAACCTTAAATGGTCTCCACCTCTCCCCAACCGCTTAGGCCTGCTGCCTGGGGCGATCGGAGACTACTGGGTGTCGCCTCTAATCTCTAAATCCACCCCGACTTGCCATTCCCTCTCCGTGACCAGACAAAGCAACCACCGTGGGAATTTCCCCAAGGAGCTGTTGCCGATATCTTTGCATTTCCTACCAGAACACCCATTTCCCCCCTTCGCATGAGTACAAAATTTTGACAGCCGACCACGTCGTCGCTACGGCCATGATGGATTCGCGCAAAGGTTTGGGCCCCTCTCCAGCGATGCGCACTGCGTCTATCGGCTGTCGCATTTTGTCGCACGGCATCGCTGACCTTTTCCGTAGATGAAGAGTCGACCACCATCAAGGTCGCGTCGGGCAAGAATTCTACCACTTCCAGCAAGCACAAGCAGTCTCGAGCGAGCGCCAGCGTCAACGCCAGCTCTGGCAGCAGCGGCAATGGCATTCTCAAGCTCAAGAAGCCACCGATAAGACAGACGAAGCCGGGCAATTGGAAGGAAGGCTCCATTATCGAAGGTTCGACTTTTCCCCGATCATTTCGCTCTCAGCCTGTTCTCAACTTCGCTTTGCCTTCTGTTGTCGATATATATGTTTTCTAAACTAACGGCCCCCATTAGATGACAGCAAGGGCAAAGGCAAAGATGACGCCATTACGGCTGCTGGACCCCTCACCCCCGTCTCACCCGAACCTGTCGTCAACCTGCTCGACGACGTGAATCGCGAAACCTTCCTGACAGGACGCCCTCTCGACGACCCCCCCAACGTGTACCAGTGCAAGCATTGCAAGAAGAGCATCTTAATTACGGCGGCCAATACCCATATTGCGCAATGCCTGAGGGTTAAGAAGGAAAAGGCTCAGCGGAAGAAGGAGGCGCGCGAAGCTCGTGAGCGCGCCAAAGAAGCAGCGCGGGAGGAAGAAGCTCGGAAAGCGGGCGGCGGCATAGTTGCCGAAAAGCCGGACGATGACGACAGCGATGACGATATAGAGGATAGGAAAGATCCCAACGCTGGCAAGACCACTGGCGGCAAGGCTACCGGAAAGAAGACTGACATGGGCGGAAAGAAACGGAAAGCCGAAACCGAGCTCGACAAGGGACCCAAGCCGAAGAGAAAGAAAGAAGAGCCCAAGGCCAAGGCTGCCAAGCCGAAGGGTCCTGTCGATGTCGAGCGGCAGTGCGGCGTACCGCTGCCCAACGGACAGCCCTGCGCACGATCTCTCACGTGCAAGAGCCATAGTATGGGCGCGAAGAGAGCTGTTCCGGGGCGATCGCTGCCTTATGACATGCTGTTGGCGGCATACCAGAAGAAAAACCAGGCCAAGCAGCAGAAAGCAGCTATCGACGCAAACGCGCCGCTGGAAGAAGAGGATGATCCCAGCGCCGGCCAAGTCGACAGCGACGAGGAAACAGCCGCCGTCATGCACGCCTTGACGCACTGGAACCCCCAGCCTGTCGTACCGCAGCCTGTCTTCATGCCCATCAAGCGTCAGTACCAGCTGGCGCGTCTCCATGAGCAGCTCCAGATGGCGACGAATGGTGGTCGGGTCAATATATTCAAGGTCAATGGCTATGGAGCGCAGCGGCTTCCGGAGGGGCATCCGGGCCTGTACGACAACAACGAGGACGCGCAAGGCGAGCCCGACACAGCTGTGATGGGCTCTTTTTCTCGGCGCTCCTCCAGCTTCAGCCTTTCGGGGCCACCTCAACGACGACAATCTGTGTCCAGTCGAGCTTAGGACGCTCGATCTCACAGATCACCGTCGCCGTTGGGCGCCGCCCCACAACCGAACGAGGCACCAATTCTTTCTCGTCCCATTTCCCCTATTGCTGGATCAGCAATACCAAGACGAGCAAGCCAGCCTACAATGCCAGTGCAGCCAGCGGCAATAGTTCAAGGTGCTGGGTCAACCATGTCTCCCATGATACGGTCGCAGTCAACACCGCTCCCAGTCCGAGCACAAGCACCAGCACAAACTCCGGCTCCAGCAACACCACCGCGACCGGTCTCACGAACAACTCCAAAAAAGGCGACGGGACAAAAATACCGACAGACTACTCTTTCACTTTCGCCTTCGGAGCTTTCCCTATCAGCAGATCCTTCTGCAGAAATAGCGCCATCAAAACGTAATGCAGGACAGGGTTCAAGACAAACCCCGAATAAGGCGACTGAACAGGGTTTACGGCAGACCACAATCTCGAGGTTGCCTTCAGAGCTTTCCCTTTCACTAGAACCCCCTGTTGAAACGCCTGCTTTAAGGCAGAGACAAACCCCCAAAAAGGCTACACAAGAGGATTTACAACAGAGGATGGTACCGTCATTTTTGGACTCGGCGTCCAATTCCGGAGGACAGGCAACGCCAAGACAGACTCCTCGCCCATCTTCAATGCCAGATCCGCGTCCAGTTTCGACAAGTGGACTAAACTCCGGCAACATGACGCCACGTCCTCAGCTCGCTCCTCAGCCAGCTCCTTGCATGCCGTCCTCCCAAGGAAACGTACAGCTTGGGTCTCCCGTGAATTCGATCATGGGCTTCCATGGCGGAGTTGAAGCGGCACTGCAATCTCAAGTTGGCCCTTCGGATGCCCCTCGCTCGTTCTCTGTGCCAAGATCCGGTCCAAGCCCTCTGGGTGCTATGGCACCCCCACCGAAGCCATCTATACAGGAAGCCTCTCCAAGCTTATCAACATGCGGGGCGCCCGTGGGGATAAGGAAATCAACCCCTCAAGCATCTACTCGACAAGCTCGCCATCCTGCCTTGGTGGCGTCGAGTTCACCTTGCATAGGCCTGCCGCCAGGCTATACGTCTAAAATTCGGGGTCTCGCATCAAGCTCGGCTCTACCAGAACTTCTCGCCCAAGCACAACAGAAGCGCGCTGCCTCGGGCTCTTCATGGTCGCCAGGCGTATCCGGAGGAAATAATCACCATGTCCTCCATTCTCAGATCCCATTCCTTGGATTCAATCCATCATTGGGGCAGATGGGGTCACCGGCACCACCAGTTGTCGACTCCGCTCCAGTTCTAGCAGAGCCGAAGCCCACAAATACTCCTCGGCCCATGACGCAGGTAACGGGAGGACAAGATTTGGCCAATACCACACCACAGCCAGGGCAGGAGGCCGTCCCCAACGAGTTGCAGAATCTTCTTCGCTACAGAGCTTCGTCATCTCAGAAACTTCTTGCCCAGCAGGCCATGTTGAACATGTCAAGACCGGAGTTCATGCAATATCCAAATTCGGATGCCATGCAACCGCAGCGTCAGGGCCCTCTTAGTCAGATGTCCCAAATTGCTGCTGCCATGGGCCATCCGCTTCGTCATGCCTTGGCGAATTTCGGCGACTTGGTCTCGACGCAGACTCGCTCTGCCTCGGCGAATGGTGCAGGCTCAGTCCCAACTCAGACTGGCTCTGCTTCAGCAAATGGTGTAGGCTTGGTGTCAGCGCAACCTCTACCCCAACATCAGCAGAATCGCAACACCTCGGCGAACGTTGCAGGCCTAGTCTCGGCACATGCCCCTTATTCCTACCCAAATTCACGGACTGTTGCAAATGGTGCGGGCTTGACCCCGACACAGTCTCCCCGTTCGCACGCCTCGTCGATTCTTCAAGGCTCGGTTCTGTCGCAGTCTTCTCGTCAGCGCCCTTTTCAACAAAACTCGGCGAACGTTGTGAACTTGGTCTCGGCGGAGGCTCCCCGCCATCGCCCTATTCAGCAAAACTCGACGGACGTTGTGGACTTGGTCTCGGCGGACTCTCCCCGCCGGCAAAACTCGGTGAACGCCGTGGGCTCAATCCCGATGCAGTCCCCTTGTCGTCGCCCTGTCGAGCATATCTCGGCAAACGTTGCCGGCTTGGTCCCAAGACAGCAGAATCACCAAACTCTGTCAAATGTCGCTGGGCTCGTTTCAATGCAGTCTCCTCGTCACCCTTTAGCGGTAAATGCTACGGGTTTGGCCACATTGTCGCCTCCGTCTCACTCGACCTCGGTGTCACCGCAGCCTTTCTCTCAACACCAGACAAACTATCAAACTTCGTCGAACTTTGCGGGCTTGGTTTCGATGCGACCTCCATGTCAACCGACCTTGTTGTTGACACAACCTTGCACGCAACATCAGACGAATTACCAAACTTCGTCGAACGTCTCAAGTTCAGTGTCGTCGCAACCGCCCTCTCACCTGGCACTGGTTTCGCCACGACCTCTGCCCCCACAACAGCCGAATGACCAAACTTCGACGAACGTTGCGGGTTATGTGCCATCGCAACTTTTCCCTCAGTCTCCTGCTCCCACGAGCCAGATGACGGTCGAGATGCAATGGCATTAGGAACAGCTTTTGTTCAGTGGTTGGTAATCTAACCATAACCCCTGTTTTGATATAAAGAAACCGAGGCTGGCATCAGTATTATACGACGATGGTTGTTGCTGGATAGGGCGACCAGAGCGATCAACCATCCATTGTTCTCCACCCAGCCGCCTCGTCAGCACTAGGCCTGTTTGTACACAATTCTGGCTTTTTTGCTTTACCTTTTTTGCGAGGGTGAAAATCAACCTGGGCTTTTTCCGTTTTATTCTGTTTTGTGCTTATTTTTGTTTCCTTGTCTGGGGCATACCTGGAGGCGTTTTTCGGTCTGGTATTCGTGGGTCTGCGCATATGAGACAACAGCAAGCGTGGGAGGGCAAGGCAGGTTATAGGACGGCGCAATATATATCCCCGAAGCAAAAGAAAACGGAGATTGCTGGGTTTGGTGGCCTCGGTGGATTTCTCGTCGTTTTCTATTATTCAACTGTTTTACTTTTTTTTTTGTGTAAGCGATTTGTTTATGTACGCTCTCTGTAGACGCATGCACGAGAAATTCGGAAGGGCAGGTGAACTTTATTCCTGCTAGTGGGTATGTTTTTGTGTTTATTAGTTAGGGAGGAGGGATGTTGTTTGGCTGATGAAGTAACTCACTGCTGACCGGCTGAAGCGCGAAGCCATGTCATACAATACCTTGGTTTATATCACATTACACGTCAATTTCACGTTGGGAAATGAAATGAATAAAATCATTGGGAAGGGGGAGGCTCAGGCATGGAGTTGAACTTGTGTTTCATGTTTTCATCCATAGAGTGGGTAAGATGCATATGTACCTACCAATATATATATATACTTACCCAGCTATTTGGTCAGGTATTGTACGTATCAGGCCAGGGATAGTGAGAAATAAATCCAATAAGGATTGAGAGTGGAAATAGAAATGATGTGATAAGAGATATGATATAAATAAGTACTAATGTATGGTATGTAAGTGTTTTCTTTTTTTTATAACCGTGTACGTTTACAATAATATAGGCAGCTAGGTATACTTTCGAGGTGGAACTTGGGATTCCTATAGAGTGGGAAGAATAAGTAAGTAATAGAGACCGTATATAAGATTCTAAGCATTGCTTCGTGAAAATGTCATTCTATGAATAGAGCATCTGGAGCCCGTGGTGGAGGTTGGGAACATGCCTCGCTGGGGGAATGTCATAATCAGACATGGACCGATCTAGCAATAGATATAGCTGGTAGGGTTTGTCCGTATGCGTAAACGTACGTCCTGGATGGGATTTCCATATAGGCAAGCTCTCCTTTTCTCGTTTTATCTAAGGTCTTTTGTGTTATTTTGGATGAGGGAGAACTTCTTTTTCGTAGGTAGGTTAGATACAATTTGGAACCAATTCAGAACGACACACTCGCCCGTGCCTATGGATTACAAGGGGCTGTGTCCCTGGAATACCTACCCCTGTCGTGGCTTGGCTTACCTTAGCTTAGTTGTACCCTGGGGTACAGGCGGGATGACGTCGACAACATTCCCGCGCGGCGTCAGGGGGCACCACACACACCTTGGCACCCCTGATCTATGAACGGCCATTGCTGGAGCGTGGTCAATGACCACCACAAGACACACATATATGGCTGACATATCCGTACTTTTGCTCGAATATTTCCTTCAATATCTGTCTATATGTAATTACTTTGTTGGATCGCAACCTTGTTCTCTTCATCTTTCGGACATTTTATGCAACAATCCTCCTACCCTAGGGACGTTGTTTACTTGCATTGCCGGCCGCCTCGACATCATCACGAAATAACCTCTATAAAGTCTTGTCTGTCTGCTACTTCACCCTTTATACGTTTCATTCTTTCCCTTTCACCGAGACGCACGCACATACATCCATCATCACATACACATCCCACCACCCTCGGAGTAGGTAAACGCACAAGAGAGGGAAGGAAAACAAAACCATGGTCCGCGCATCCAAACTCCTCCCCTCCATCGGGCATGCCGTCTCGGGCGCCGGAGGGACAGTCATCTCCACGCTGGGCACGTACCCGCTCGACCTGGTCAACACACGCCTCAAGGTCCAGCGGCAGCTGCGCGCGGACGGGGCGATCGGGCCCTCGGACGGGTACGGCGGCGTGCTAGACGCGTTCGCGGCCATCTACTGCAAGGAAGGGGGGCTCGCGGCGTTCTCTGCCGGCTTGGGCCCCGACCTGGCAAAGTCGGCGGCCGACTCGTTCCTCTTCTTTCTGTTCTACACGTGGTTCCGCGCCAGGAGGCTGCACAGCAAGAACCATGCGGCGCTACCCTACTTGAGCACGCTGGAGGAGCTCGCCGTGGGTGCCGCGGCGGGCGCGTGCGCCAAGGCGTTCACCACACCCGTCAGCAATGTCGTCACCCGCAAGCAGACGGCCAGTCTATTATCATCGCAGGGCGGCGACGGCGGCGGCAGGCAGAAAGAGAGGAGGGACAACAACGACGACGATTCCACTACTACACAAGAACAAGAACAAGAGCAACAGCAACCCCAAGGAGGAGAAAGAAGAAGAAAGAGAGAAGGGGGAAATATGACGTTCCGCGAGATCGTAGCCGACATCCGGCGGGAGAGGGGCGTGATGGGCCTGTGGGCGGGCTACTCGGCCAGCCTGGTGCTGACGCTCAACCCGAGCTTCACGTTCTTCCTGCAGCAGATGCTCAAGCGGGTGCTCGTCGACCGCCAGGGCTGGGATGACCCGGGCGCCAGGACCACCTTCTTCCTCGCGGCCATCAGCAAGGTCGTCGCTACCAGCCTGACGTATCCGTTCCAGATCGCCAAGGCGCGAGTGCAGGTCTCGGCGGCGCCATCATCATCAGCAGCAGCAGCAGCATCAGCATCAGCATCAGCATCAGCAAGCGAAAAGTCAACTGCTGCCACTACTCACAGCAGCCAGTCGTCGTCGTCGTCATCCTCGACATCATCATCAAACGCACTATTGTCAGGAGTCAGAGATATGGCAAGCGATACCATCTTCGCGACGGTGCTGAGGATAGCGAGAGCAGAGGGCGTCAGGGCGCTGTATGACGGCATCGGCGGGGAGCTGCTGAAGGGGTTTTTCAACCACGGCACGACCATGCTGTCCAAGGACATCATTCATCGATTCATCGTGCGGCTCTATCTCGCCATCCTTGCTGCCCTGCAACGATATCCCCGCATCAAGTTCAATCTCTTCCGCCGGACGCAGGAGCTTCGGCAGGAATACCTCCTGGCTTCTCCGTCGAGCGCGGTGGCTATGCGGCGCCGGGGGGCACGGTATGTGGAGAATGCTTACGGCTCGGGGCAGAGGGTCGTGGCCATGATACTGAGCAGCAGTTAGACGCAAATATATATACATAAAAAAACAAATATAAGTTAATCGTTTTCACGGCAGGTTCTACTTTGCTGTCTGTCCTCTTCCCCAGTTATCATTGCGCACACACACACACACGAGTTTGGGCTGAAGATATAGAGTAATTTCTATAAAAACAGCGTGCGCATGTATCTTCCTTGAGAAATAGTTCATTCACTACACAAAGTTAGCACTGGAAAGACACGCCGACTTTCTTGACTTTGTTGGCGCCGTTTGCCGAAAAGCCTGTCCCTTCATGGTGAAGCTCAACAAGACCCGGTTTTATTCGCTCCTTTTCTGCCTTGCTGCCGCCGCCGCCGCCATCTTTCTTGTTTTTGGGGTTGTTGTCTTTCCTCTCTGTCAAGTCAGCATCACACACGTAGCAGCGGATTGCCTCTGGGTCTGAATCTGGCAGGGGGGCGTGAGGATCGTGCTGGTGGTGGTGGTGGCCCGACGGCGGCGGCTTCATGAACTTGTCGACGCAGCTCTTGCAGAGGACGTGGCCGCAGGGCTTGGCCAGCATCGCCTTGGATGTGTTGGAAAGCGCCCGCTTGCACGACGGACATATTCTCTGCTGCGACGACTTCTTCTTCTTTGTCGTCGTCGAGGAGGTGGTGGAATTGGTCTCTTCTTCTTCTTCTTCGGTGGTGAACTTGACGCTGACCAGGGTGTGTAGTGAGTAAAAGTGCGGGCTGTCTTGTTGCGACGCTGGGCAGACGGGCTGGCTTTTCAGCTTCTTCTTCACTTCGTGGAGGACGTTGTTTGTGTTGGACGATGGTGTTACCGAGGGGGACCAGAAGGAGGGGAGCGTTGGTTTCGATGACTGAAGGGGAAAAAAGCAAAATTGGGTTAGTAAAGACGGACGGGTTTAAATCTGAGGTAAAAAAATTAAATAAAAAAAAGTAGAAAGGGAAGTTTTTAAGCGGGAAATTGGATTATGGTATGGGCATGGGTATACCTTTTCATCGTCAATCGCCTTTCTCGCTTTTGCTCGCTCCTCCATGACAATCCGAGCGACCTCGTCTCCGTCCAGCGAGAACTTGCGCTTCTCCCCTCGTTTGGCGGCGGCGGCACCACCGTCCGGATCTCGAGGCGTTTCCGGTTCGATATCGGGCATGTGTGGCCCAGCTTTCAATTTTCTGCTGCTACTGCTGCTGCTGTGGTTGATTTCGAGGCCGGCCTGAGTCAGCTCGAATTCCTGGATCGAGCGCGCCTGAGCCTCGGCGTCTTTCCGCGCCTTGTCTTCCAGCGTCTCCGAGAGCTCCTGTTCCCTCGCCTTTTCAGAGCGCTTGATTTCTTTCTTTTGCGCCAGGATGTTGCTGAGGGCGCATTCGCGGCAGAAGATGTCGCCGTGTAGGCAGGATACCGGGTCTATCGCGGTTTCGAGGCAGAGATGGCACGATGCGAACGGCAGAAAGGACTCCCTAGAGAGGCGGGCTGAGGAGACGCCCCATGCCGACTTGGCCATCTCCCGCTCGTACGAGGTGAATATCGGCCTGCTTGTGTTTCTTTTACCTGTCTGGTCAGCTCTGTGTTTTGGAGTCCAATGGTTTGGTGGTGCCATGGGATTGGGCTGCAAGAGGAAAAACAAAAAGAAGAGACCTACTGTGCGCCATGTTTGCGACGAGTGAACTGGGTCGGCGATGGTGGGCTTTATAGGTTTCTTCGTTGTATTCCTAATGCCAGTCTAGTAACTAGGGAGGCAGTTGACTTTGTGCTTGGAGCCACAGTTATCGAGACTCAAGAGCCGCTCCGCCAAAATCATGGGGGTGGGCCCAGCCTAGCCTGGTGCGCGCCCCGTACGCGTCCTTGCGCAGCAGGAGCCCCTGTCGCCCACATGCTAGGGGCGCCGAGGACAACTGGGAAATCAGTGGGGTGGACGCCTACCACCTCGAATTGAGGCAAGGCGGCTGGATCCAACCCTGTTTCACAGCTGGTGAGAGGCTGCAACATAATAATTATTTTCCCTCGCCCTGTTACGTCCTTCATTCAGTCGTACCAAGTCGATCTTTAATATCTAAGCTTCTTGCCGACACGTCCCTCATTGCATTTGGCTTCTTTCCCCGCCAATTAGGCTGTTATATATAGTCAATTGGTCCTAGGGAATGGAAGCGAGCTGACTCGGTTGGCATGTAAAAAAAAAATCGAGACCCATCAACTCATTCGTCCCGCCTCAACAGGCTTTGCGCTCTCGCCGCTTAACAGACAGATTGAGCCCTCATCGCGAAGTGCGCGCTACGTTGCCCAGCCTCGGGGGCTCCTGCGCGAAACCATGGCGTCGCATCCGCCGGCTCCTCAAAGCCCCGGCCTGCCATGGCGCACGTCGTCGTCCATGATTATGGGCATGACGGGCGTCATATCGCGCTTTTTACTGACCGGCCTCAACACTGTCGAAGTCACTGGCCTCAGCCGCTTTCTCAATATATTAAAAAGCCGTGAGGATCCTGAAAAGAGACCCCGGGGACTTCTCACTGGTGCGTGCACACACCCGCCTGGATTTCAAAATAGGAATAGGCAAACTCTTCATGCTAACTTCTTGTCCAGTATCCAACCACATCAGCGTGTGAGTCTCTACACGCCGCCTCTCAACTCACGTCGTGCCAATCATTCGGGACTCGGGCTCACTCTTTGCCGTAATTCCACAGAGTCGATGATCCCCTTATATGGGGTTTGCTTCCCCTGAGTCAAGCTTTCAACCCGTCCAATCTTAGGTGGACGCTGGGGGCGCACGACATCTGCTTCAAGAACAAGTGTGTTGCACCCTCACCTCTTGACAAAGGAGCCTTCTCCACTGACATGCCCCCAGGTTCTTCGGCAACTTCTTTACCTACGGCCAAGTGCTGCCGACACATCGCCTGAAGCACTCTGAACATGGCGGGCTTTTCCAGCCGTCGTTGACCCAGGCCATCCGCCTGCTTTCAAGCCAGCCATTCACCTCGTCGTCATCTCCCTCCCACCTCTCCGGGTCTGCATCCCGTCAACAGGATGACGATATTCCCGACCCCTTTACTGTCGGCACTCTCACCTTCACCACCAACGGCACAGACAGCATCCCGGCACCCTCCGTCTACACCCGCAACCGTCACAGCTGGGTACACGTATTCCCTGAAGGCCTCGTGCACCAGCACCCGGCCGTCGACCTTCGATACTTCAAGTGGGGAGTAGCGCGATTGATTCTCGAGTCGGAGCCCGCGCCTGACATTCTGCCCATGTTCATCGACGGCACGCAGCAGATGATGCCCGAGGACCGCGAGTTCCCGCGGTTCCTCCCCCGGTTTGGCAAGAAGATCCGCGTCGCCTTCGGCGATGTGCTCGACTACGAGGCAACATTTGGCGACCTCCGGCGCCGGTGGCAGAACCTTGTGAAGAAGTCCAACGAGGAGGAACGCGTCCGGCGCAATTTATTAGTAGTGGCAGCGAAGAAAAACAAGAAGACGAGTGATGCCGACGTCGACCACGACTTCAACCCCCTCCAGGACGAACCGATGCTGCTAGGCGAGCTGCCAGACTACCTCAAGTTTTGCAAGGAGGCCCAGGAAATTAGGATCGAGGTCGCTCGCCGCATGCGCGAGGAGGTGCTCAAGGTCCGCAAATCGCTGGGATACCCAGACCCGGACCCGAGCCTCGGGTCGGCCGATACTTGGGTCGTCGAAAAGACGGCCGCAACGAGATACAAGAGCAAAGTTGATGGTAGCCAGATCAACCAGGATTAGCATTGATACCACCAACGTGTATGCTTGTAGCGATCAGCGAGCCAGCCAGCCGGGGGTTATGTTTCTGTATTGATGTAGATTATAGATGGAGTAGAAAAGTTATGCCATTGGCTTTGGTTTGGCCCCCAAAAAATTAGGGAGGTAAGTATGTGGGTATTTCCACAGAAATATTTTTTTAATTACATTTGATAGAACCCGAGCTATACAGGATGAAACAGCCAAACGACCCGACATCAAGTCAACTTTTTGGTCTTGAGAAAAGCATTACCTACATTAACCGCCCTTATCTACCTATCTACTGACCTGTTTGTGCCTTTTTTTTTTAACCCTCAAGCTACCTATACGCCCTACGCCTTCATCTGTATAACTGACGCCCTCAGTAATACTAATAATACACATACGCCTTGAGCTGCCCCTATCAACCCCCTTCATTTTCTTTTTCAGCGCCTTGGTTATAGCCCTTAAGGCTTCAATTTTTGTCTCTGATGTCTTAACCTTTTTATGGAAGGCCTTAGCTACCCTCTTTCAGGGCCTCCCGAGTGACAAACTCGCCGTAATTAACGTGAATATGCACAGGTTCCCAGCCATTAGTCAGCCAATGAATGGAAACTAGGGAAACACGGAGTTGTTCAAGGTCTTTCGGCTGTAGCCATGACGGGCATCCGTTGGATGGAGAGTCACAAAGCCCTCGCTGGGTTGGATTCTATAAGGAGCACTGCTGCGGTCTGCCAGCCTTAAGCTCCAGCGCTGCGGCGATGCTGTGTTTGAATGATAAACGGAAAATACTAATCGCCGGCATTTGCCTATCAAATCATCGTCGCATGCAGCCTGGACAGACGGCTATCCTAAAAGTTTATACATAATGTACAACTAGTACCAGTCAGGGCATCAAACATAATCCCCCTTCCAGCGGTATATACCAATCATTGTATATAAACATGTCACCCCATCATTCTGCCTTCAGGATTTCCCTGCTATCATCCTTCTGTAAATGTTCCTGGTAGATCCTTGAGAGGTTGTCCGCGAGCGCTTTGACGTGAAACATTCCCGTGTCCGCCCACATGGTATCGAGAATACCCAAAGCCCAGGCTCTGTAACGAAGGGGAACCCCCGGTGCGCTGCCCGCTGTTTTAATGTGATATGCCAGAGTCGGTATCCCTGCGGCGCCTATCCCCGCGCCGCCCTTGGTCTTGTCAAAATAGTCGCGGTGCATTCGCGCCAGCCTAGGATGACGGTAGTGATTCGGGATAGATATTAGCGTATCTCGAGCTAGGCGATTGATGCAGTCGAGTAAGTTTTGTTGCTTGCCAGCCGAAACGAGTGATTGGCCACATATCGGATACCGTTTTACTGCCTCGAGCAGCAGCTGATCAACCGAAAGACGGGCACACCTATAATGGCTCCAGACACGGGCTGTCCACATATTCGAGTAAACGTGGTAATGGCCCTCGAAAACAGCCTCGGGTGGGAAAAAGCCATCATCAGCATGGCCTTCAATAACATTCCATATGCCATCTTGACCCTGCTCCCAAGCGTCTAGCTGTGTGTTTAACTGCAGTGCGTCAAGAATCATGGCGGCCGTTCCAGACCGCCCATCGAAGAGAACATGGGAGCGTACCGATGCCAGCAACTGCACAAGTCGCGTGGCTATGCCGAGAAGTTTGGCCGACGGGCTATCCGGGGCTGTGGCTCGACTTTCGCTTGTGGCCACCCAGTTGAGAAAAATAGCAGGTAGAATACCCTCGTCGCCTGGGGCGGCTGAATTCGTGGATGTTTGTGGAATTAGTACGTTGGGTTCCGGGGAATGCAGCTGCAAAGAGCATTGTATTGAACCTAGCATAGAGAAGCAAAGCTGTAGCTGTGCTCGCAGACTCTCCTTTGGCGACTTGGAGATAGGAATAAGGCTCGCTAGGAGAGCAGCCGCTCCCATGATGTGGGTTCGTGCAGGATTGACAACCTGTGGCTGAACTCGAACGACCTGAGAAGGAAAGCAACAAGATGGTTAGTGCAGTTCAGTAAGAAGTAATAGTGCTCTTACCTCAAACAAGGCCAGATTGACCACGGCACGGAGGGAGACTTCTAAATCAAGCCCTTGTATGTTTTTCAACGAGTTGACGATAGTCCGGAGGGCAACACCGTATTGCTGGTTCGCAAGTGTTTGCATTTCTTTGTCACCTGTGAGGTTCGACAGGCTTGCCAAACCCACGGCTGCCATAATACCTCGCGTCTCTGGGGTGTGAACCCATGATTTCCCACGGAGCTCCTGTCCAACCTGAGGCTCATCAGGAAGTCCTATGACGTAGTGCTCTATGTAGAACTGGATGGCCCGGTCGACTTTGGTGCCACCAATCTCTTTATGAAGGCTGGTAGGAGAAGACTGGCTTCCGGATGGCGGTGTTAGAGACTGTGAGGACTGGCTACTGGCTGGAGAAGCACCAGTTGATGCCGATGTTGGCGAAGAGCCTGATGACTCTCCGGCCTCCGACGCACCCCATTGAGCATGGGCTTTCCGGATGACTTTTGTGCTCTCATCCCGGAACATTAAAGAGAGTTGATCTCGATAGCCAGGACATATCTTCCCAACTCGGATGCATTGTGTGCACTGTGGGAGGACTTTGTCGCACTAGTCTTGGTCATCAGCTTCATGCATGGCCAAGGACGATAAAAGGCTCTGGCTTGACAGTTGGCGAGACTGAAATAAGCAGAAAGATGATTAAGGACGCGAGCCATATCTTCCTGGAAGATGGCTCGGCTTTTGAGCGAATGCTTTGAGGGATGTGAGGAGGAGGCTGCGAGAGCAAGTATACGGAACTAGGGCTTACCTTGATCCGTCTTCCTCGACAGCTCTGACAACCCTGGGACGCTTTGCCACAATAGACCATTGTTACCCGGTATCTTTTAGAAAGGGACAAACGAATGCAGCGCCCAGCTCTAGGCTCGGTTACGTTGCTTCAGAGTGGGAGGCGCAGAGCAAAGAAGGGAAACCAGATCGTGGAAGGCAACGGCTGACCCATTCCTGCGCGCTGGAAGGTCACATTCGCCAGTGCGGCAAAAACATGCTATGCGGGTGGCAGCATCCCGCAGCGATAGGTGGTTATGTCGATTGACGTCCTGGTCAAGGCGAGCAGAGAATTGAGGCGAGGGCGCGGGAGCCACGGGGTGTAGAAAGTTGGAAACTCGTCCTGGCTGTTCCTTCCCAGTGGTGGGCCGAGTGGTATAGGGATGTCACGAAAGAGTGCGGGGTGCCTTATTCGATAGCAGATTCCTTCGAAAAATAGCCGCAGCCAGGCCTGTGTTGGTTTATACCCGTGACGAATGTATATGGGTTTGCAGTTTTAGCACCACACGGATTTATTTTGAAGTTGGTCAGGGGAGATCGCGAGAATTGGTCAAACAAACAACAGTAGGACCCGGATATTATTCACAACGTCGACCATCTATCGCTGAACCATTTAATAATGCATTGTATAGGGATGATGTTCTTAGGCCCATGCCTGAGCCGTTGGCATCTCGGGGGGGTTCGTCCGTTTTCCCCACGATTCCGTCTTTTTGGTGGGCAGATAGGTACCGGATACATAGGATTCAGAACGGACGCGATGTGCCAAGGGGGCTCATTCCCACAGTTAACACACCTGCCGACAAGGGTCCTGTGCAATACCATTTTGTGCTCCCAGGACAATGAAATATACCCACCGCAGGTTAAGGTAGGTGGTAGACAGGTACCTACCTCCCTATCTCTGCCGAGGAAATGCATGTCAGTCTTGATGTATTTTATACTGATAACGTCTTATTTTTCAGTCTTTCGTTCTTGAGGCAGGTGCCATTGGCTCCAACATGCCACTTTTGCTTGGGGAGACAGGGAAAGGCTAGACCCATGTCAAGTACCGAGGACTTGAGAGAGGCCAAGTCCACACCCCAGTGACAATAATCTTCATGGTACGGGTGGGCTTCGTGCACCGGCTGCCCTCGTCCGAGCGCTACAATGTGCAGGGAGGCGTTCTCACTGACGGTGCAAGAATGGAGCTCAAACAAGGAGGCCCAAACCAACAATCAGGACCCCCAAGGAGAGAGAAAATAACCACACTAAAATCTTTTTTTAAAGAGCAAAATATTCAATGACTCTTGGAATAAGCTAGATGGGGTTGCTTACGATAAGAAAATAATTGAATGAGTTCGAGCCTGGAAGCAACTAATTCACATAAATATTTCCCCCCCGTGGATGACGAACAGCATCCAATTCCATCGCGCCCAGCCCAATTACTCAATGAAGTGCGGCTGGGGCATGGTTGAGAAGTAGTTCTGCACGAAATGAACTCAGAGCGGTCCTATCGGTTAGGTTACCCGCATCGTGGGGAAAAGGAAGATGGATAAAAGAGAGCTGAGAAGTTCCGCAGGCCAGACGATCCTGGGTTGTTGATTGTGGCAGCAGCAAGCAAATACGGTGGGCTTCCTCAGGTTGGTCTTTCAGAGCCGTCTATTTCACATTGTGGTGTATGGAAGCATTCCAAGGTTGTTGGAGGCTTTGGCAACCTTCACTGTATAAGGGCGGAGAGGAAGAGGGGACGACAAAACGGATCGGGATACATGTACGGCCTTGATATGCAACCAGCACAATGGGATGAAAGGACAATGGATAATGCTACCTGATGGCACGTATTTGGCTGTCATGCATTCGCCCTCAATTGCAGGCTGTACAATAGCTAGGTAGGTAGGTAGGCAACTCCCGAAAACCGAACCATCATTGCTCGTGATCGAGACTGGGGGAGAGGCTGCAAACAACCTAATCCCGCAGGCCCCAACCAAGCTTCCATACCTACCTACCTACCATCTATCTATATATACAATAGCAACATGAATGTAGTTACGAATTCACGCAGCTTTCATCCCAACCCAAGATACATAGGTATATAGACCTAAGGCCAGCATGTGGGAGGTCGTTTGAGAGGTTGCAGTATGAAGCCTTCTAAGCTTCAATTCCTGTGATTGGCCGAACCTGTGATTGGCCCCGAGATCGGGTGGCGGAAGTCTACAGAATCTGAGGGAGAGCTGGCGCACTGGCCACCCATTCACTGAAAGGGCCAGACGCGCTTCAACTGGTAGCCGCAGGGCAAGTTCCGCAGAAAGTGTGGGGCCAGAGTCGACTGAACAACTTTGGTTGTGACCCAAACTAATTTTCTTGCGATCATCCATCCATATTCAGAGCTCGCGACCACAACCTCCTCGTCACTCTGAATCCTCAACCGCACCTCCTCCCTCAAGCCAGCAATCAGAAACTTAGCTAAGCAGTCGTTCAGACGAACTGATTCATTCACCCAGAATATATCGGTTTAGTCTCGTTCTGCATCGCGAGTCTTTTCACTTCACGCACGTCACTGGTTCGTTTTCCGAGGCTCGCCGAACCTTCTTCCTCTCCGCGCCCAGCGCCCAGCCGTTCCTCAGGTACAGCCTAGTGGCCTAGCTCTGGTTTGCAAGTATTACTTCGAGGCGTTGCTGATGCTTTCCCCAGTTACTTTGCCCCTGTCCTTCACTGTCACGTAGCCTCGTGCTTCGTCGGCTTTTCGGTCACTTGTTCTCAGACGCGTGCGCTGAGTTTTGACATTTGCCCCCCGACCATCACCCCCTTCTTCAGCACTCCGTCGCCTAGCAATCATGGCGACAAACGGTAACATTAATCACCACGACCAGTACAAGAGCTCTGCCGACCAGTATGCAGCTCCCACCACAACAGAGGCTCCTACCAATGCCAGCTCGGGCAACACCCATCTCCCTAAAGATGAGGTGGGCTGGTACTTTGTTGAGCAGTACTACACAACGTTGAGCAAGTCGCCTGACAAGCTGCACGTAAGCGAACAATTGAGCTGTTCCCTGGTGTGACGGAGAATTGACATATTTCAGCTGTTCTACGGCAAGCGGTCGCAGTTCGTGTGTGGCCCCGAGGCTGAGGTCTCCAATATTTCCGTCGGCAGGCAGGTCAGTAGTTACAATCTCCTCTGCACACACGCATGCATATATATATGTGCATTTAGGTTAGTTCCCGTGCTAATTTCTCGTGCAGGATATCCAAGAGCGTATCAAACAGCTCGACTTCGAGGATGCCAAGGTCCGCGTTACAAATGTCGATTCCCAGGGATCTGGCGACCAAATTGTTATTCAGGTCATTGGCGAAATGTCAAACAAGGCGGCAGAGCCCAAGAAATTTGTCCAGACCTTTGTGCTTGCCAGCCAGCCCTCCGGCTATTTTGTGCTCAACGACATCTTCCGATACATCGACGAGGACATTGAGGAGGACCCTGAAGCAGCTGTCCAGGATCTCAGCAGTGTCACTCATGATGCCCCTGCTCCTGCCGAAGCCGAGGTCGAGGTTAAGCCAGAGACCCCTGTTTCCGAGGAGCTTCCCCAGGCCAAAGAGCCCGTCGAGCTGGATGCGGCTATTGTCGACCAGAAGCTAGAAGAGGCTAGCTCTGCTGCCCAGGAGACCCCTCCAATCTCGACCTCTGGTGTGCTCCCTGCCGAGCTTTCCGAGGACGTCCAGGAGGTTGCTACCCCCAAGGAGAGTGTCCTAGAAATGCTCCCTGAGCCCCAGCAAGCTGTCGAGGAAATTGCTGAGGAGGAGGTCAAGAAGGCCGAGGAGCCGAAGGACCCCGCCCCGACTCCCGCACCTGCTCCCCCCGCTCCGGTGCCCCGCGCCGCAGCTCCGCCTGCTGCTGCTCAGCCTGAGAAGCCGAAGGAAGCCCCTAAGCCGATGACCTGGGCGAGCCGCGCTGCCGCTGCCGCATCCGCTGCTGCTGCTCCGCGACCACCGGTTGCCCTTCCCAAGGCTGTCGCCACTCCTGCTGTGCCTGCGCAGCCTCGCGCACCAGCTCCTGCGGTCGCTCAGCAGTCTGCCCCGGCTCCCACACAGGCGGTTGAGAGCACCCCCGCCGCCGCCGCGACCAAGGAGCAAGACAGCGAATGGCAAAGTGTGGCCGAAACTAACCGCAAGGCCAGACTTCAGGCCACTGCAGCCGGACCCCCCGAGAAGGAGGGGACTATGGCTTACATCAAGTATGTCACCGATAAGGTGCAGGAAGAGGACTTGAAGAACGAGCTCCTCAAATATGGCGAGCTGGCTTACT
Organism: Podospora didyma; assembly: GCA_033439775.1. Taxonomy (NCBI): domain Eukaryota; kingdom Fungi; phylum Ascomycota; class Sordariomycetes; order Sordariales; family Podosporaceae; genus Podospora; species Podospora didyma. Next base: position 91,716 of record JAULSW010000010.1, read on the forward strand.
TCGACATCAACCGCCAGAAGGTATGCCGCACAAACAAGCCAACCTCAAGCTGATATATATAGGCTAACCTGGATTAGAACTGCGCTTTTGTCGAATTCAAGAGCACCTCTGGATACAACAACGCTGTTGCCGCTAATCCCCATACCGTGAACGGCGAGAACATCCTCGTCGAACAGCGGCGGCCGAAGGCCAATGCCTACGGAGGTAGCAACTATAGCGCCACACGCGGAGGAGCTGCCGGACGTGGTCGTGGTGGGTTTGAGGGCAGCCGAAGCGGCCAGGGAGGCGGACGCGGTGGCTTCCCCGGACAAGGCCGGGGACGCGGCGGTGGCCTGCGAGGGGGCCGCGGTGCTTCTGTGGCTGGCACGGCCTAGTTGGCGAGTGCTGCTTAGGGAACCGGGAGCCAAAAAAACAAACAGGATCACGCCGAATCCGCTCATCGGTGAGTGATTATAGTCACACACCTTCGTCCTCGGATCACACTGGAGTTGGAAGGAGAAAAGGCATTTGCTCTTGCCGCTTGGCAGTCGAACTACTTCATTAGCTGGGGAAAGCAGGACATTATCATTTTTTGGTGCAAAGGCCACGGGGGGGGGGTGTTGGAGGTGGATTCGGAACATGCATATACTGTATGCCCTCCCCGAACCAAAAGTTGCCATATTTCTTTCGTTATCGCTAAGGGAGCGGTAGTGTGTACATTTCGGTGGTGTTGGTGAGGTGGACAAGACCGTCCATGTCAGCAGTCTGCTCTTTCGAGGTCGTCACGCAGCAGAGGAACACAAAACACCCTCGGTCACCTGTACAGTACGAAGAGAAGGGACAGCAATTCGTCGGCGCAGCGGGCGGTAGGATTAGATATGACGTGTAATGGTAAATGCATAAAGTTAACCACCTGCCTCTTCTTGTCATTCTGAACTGGCGTGATGTCGTACTGGCGATACCCCTTGTGGATTAGGGGATTTTCGTCTCGACTTCCCGTCAAGTTCGTTCCATGTTTAACCAGAAACTCGAAGTATGTGCAGGACTTGTGCCGATCTCTCTCGTAGGTTTGAAATGTGCTAATGCCACGCTTTCGATGGCCAAGGGAGATAAGGAAAGATGATGCCATTATGCAACAAGGATGATTGTTTTTGATTGTACATGGTTCGGTACACGTGACTGACGGCGCGATGTTTTTGATAGTTCACTTCATAGAAACATAGCAGCAGCAGCCGTTGTAGTCTGTCTCGAGCAATATTCCTCCTCCCCTTTCTTCACTTCTCGCTCGCACCCCATTTATAGCCGGCCCTCCTTTTCGTTGTTTAGGGGTTGTTTATCTTTGGAAGCAGGCTGACTAGGCTAACTGACTGACTATTAAAGTCAACTTTTTGGAAGCAAAAAGTTCTCCCGCGCGGTTATGTCCGCTGATCCACCAGGAAAAGAAGGGATGTGACATCTTCGCCGACCGGCTGGCCGGCCGGCCTACCTGGGTCGGCACTTGATGGGTATATGCCGAACACTCACTCACATCCTTTGTCTATCATATCCCCATGTCGTTCCCCGTCCCACGTGCTCTACGGTGCGGTGCGGCGCCGTGCTCTGTGCTGCTGGTCTTTTCTTCCACATTGGGATGGTGGTTCCGTTCTGCTATTCTCGGGGGTAGATGCTAGGGCTGGGTGTCAACGGGTTGGGATGAGAACTGCATGAGAGTTATATGTAGTATGTTTGACTGCGAGGCTCTTTTCTTTCCCCTTTCCCCCTTCTTTTTCTATATCGATTTAGTAGTCCTTCTTTTTCTTTTAGGTGGGATAATGGACATGTGCTTGAGAACCGCCTCGTTAACTAGTCCGCTTTTGAACACAAAAGGGAAAAGGAATATGATAGTATCGGATAGAGGGGAGGGGATAAGAGGATGACGGATAGCGGTCACGATGGACGTCGTCGCATGCATTCATTGTGTTTCAGCGGCTCTAGCCGATATGTCCCGTTGAAGAAGTACCGAGGGAGATCGATTTCATGTTGCTTTTCGTGAGCAGGGTAGAGGAGCACCTACACTAGGGAGGAGGGACGCGTAATGGCAATATCTGTCTCTTGTTGGTTTCGTTTCGTTCTGTAAATGCAGCGTGATTTCTTCCTCCCTGTCGCTCATCGGTGCCTGATAGAGTTATTGACCCCCTGAAAGGGTGATCACCTGTAAGCCAGTACCACTAGTTAGGCCGATCACCGACAACACATCGTCATCATCGGTCGCTCGAGCCATTTCCCCCTCCCTGCAGAGGAGTTAAAAGCCAGAGCAGGAGGAGTACACTTGTAGAAGGATTCGACATCCTTGATGTTCTGCTTTTGCCTCTGGCCCTTCATCCCTCGTAAATGACGATACGCTTCCCGGACTTCCAGAAGAACACTAGTATGGAAGGGCTGGAACTTTCGAGAGGTCAGAGAGCCTAGCCACTTTCTTTGTGACTTTTTCCCCTCGCATTCCTCATCTCACCGTGGTTAGTCGTCCTGAGATAAAACAAACTCGTCTGGGCTTCCGACGAAGTGGCGACTTTGAGATATGGAAGGAAGATTGGAAATTCCAAAGGGCTGAGACCTGGACTAGAAAAATCGAAACAGAACAAATCCATGCCGATCAGCCAGCCCCCAAAGAGGACAAAAACACCAAACAAAACACTCGAAGGTTTGGGGAATAACATGCTCTTGGCCGGAGGATCCGGTTTTATTTCGTTTACTCCCTTATTCAATCGAGGCGCCCCATATATTTGTCTGTTTGTGTGAGCGTTGTGACCATGACCGAAACGAAAGTGCAACCAGCAGCAGCCGCAACTTCAAACAACCCTTGGTGTTCCATATAATAATACGGGGTATAATCATCATCAACTGCCTCTTTCTCTCTGTCTCTTTTTTTTAATGTCGTTCTCTTCTTCCCGTTGACGGAACCGGGGCCGGAACGGCGTTTGAAAGTTTGGTAAACAGGGGCAAGGGTAGGAAGGAGAAAGGACGGGAGAGGAGGGGGGGTCAGTTGGAAAATCATTTTGAGATTCATGCGAGTGACACTGATGACAAGCTTTTATTTCCCCTGCCTTCCTTCTCTGGTGATGATAGCGGCGATCATCAAAAGAAAAGAATAGAGGCGTAGGTACCTATCATTCCCCCGCGTGGCGCGGGGCCCCTTTTTCTTTTCTCTCTTGCAACCCTGCAGTATCGAGCCGAGATACCGGCCGGGCCAGCCGCCTGCTTGTCTGCTGTGTCCATTCGCTTGGTACTGAGCCAATGCAGATATGGTGCGGAGGATTTCCGATGGTGGTCTCGGCAGCAGCGCCTAGAGGCTTATCCCCGTGCGGGTTGGGAATATTCAATGGGGAATGAGGGGTGCCCAGAAAGAATCAAACAAAATAGTCCTAAAGCCGGTTTGGTGGTGTGGTAGACAGTGATGTTGCTTTTGCTTAGGTATTATTATGCCGCTTGGCGACTGGGGATGATAGCGATGCTGCTTGAGGTGTAAACTGTAGCGAAGGTTGCGCCTTGCGTGCTGCTTGGGTGCTTGGAAATGGGGCAGGGGGAGCAGGGTGGTGTGTGGCCCCAACCTTGGGTCTCCACTCTTTATCAAAGCGAAAAACCACTTAGACCCCCGCCAGTGACCCAAACATCGTGTCTTGCACACTCCCACCTTCCCAAACGGACCAAACCTCACACAGGAAGAAAATTTACCAAATACACTAAGATGAAAAGACCTGGGCCCACCAAAGCAGTCCTGTCCATCCCCACCAGAACGGTTCAGTTCAGCCTTAGGTTGGCAAAGTACTGGCCTGGACGGGACGCGAGTCCGAGATGGCAGTGGTTCAAGGAAGGGCAAGGAAACGGTAAACGGTTGGAGCTTTGCTGGCCTCGTCCTTGCTCGCTCTCTCCTTCTGCCTTGCGAAAAGACTGATGGAGCCTCGGAACGGCGAGGCCCGCCCCATATCCAATGTGGAAGACACAGCGATGTGGCACGCAATGATGCCATGCCATGGGAGTTAACATGACCAACGACAGGCTGGGGTCGGAGGGTAGATGCTGGGGATGGGAGGTCGTTCTCAGCAGATGAGTCCAGTTCAACCAGCGGAAACAAAAATGAATGAAACAACGCCGCCAGAGAGGCGGCCTTGATGAGAGATGCTTGTTGCTTTCGCGTCACACACACATATGCAGATAGATTGCTTTGCTTGGTTGTGTTCTTGCTTGCTGCTGCTGTCAGGCACACACAGACACAGACACAGACACAGACACAGGCCTTGCCAGCTGACGGCATGCCTCACCCGGGGCACCTGGGTGCTTCCTTCTCGAATAAGCGACGCGGAGAAGGCGATACACCTGGGCTGTTGGGCAGTCGCCTTTCGTCCCGTGCGGCACAGCTGTTCCAGCTCATCAATCGACGGCAAGCAAAGATGGAAGGCGAAAAGGGAGAAAACGGGATTGGCGAGAGAAGTATCAGCAGCAACCCCACCAAGATTTAATATCGTTTTTAGCCGTCCGAGGGGATGGGGAGGGGTGTTGCTGCTGCAATCGGAATCACCAGACGGCGGAATGGTGACACCTCCCACACATGGCTGTCTTGCCTGTCTGGCTTGTCCAGCTTCCAGGGGTTGGACCAGGTGTGGTGCTAAACTCCGGCACCAGCATCGGTCCTGCCCTCAACCACCTACCTGGAACAGCCTAGCCTGCTATGCGCGGAATGACTGGCGAGAGCGGTGCCACGCCCAGTGATTGGCCGGCAGATGGCTCGACCTCTCTCCTGCACGCCCATCGGCCGACAGGGCATCGGCGGCGGCGTGAGACAGGCCTTCTTTTGGGGGAGGTGGGGCCGAAAAAGTCGTCCCAGATGAGTTGGTATGCACGCCAATATATGCCAGACGGAGAGAATCGCGAGCTTCGCCAACCACAGATTCGCCGTCATTGTTCGTCGCAAGGATCCTGGCAGGCTGGCTGGTGGAGAAATTTACGCAACAGAAAGAAAGCCTGGACGCTTGTTGGACTCGGGGCCCTCCTGGTTCTGCCTGCCGGTCGTTACCTTGCGATGGGCAGCAGAGAGGTCGGTATCCCTATCTGCAATACAATAATACAATGTCTTGAGATATGCAACCAATCCGTCGGTGGTGGGTGTGTAGGGGGCCGTAGGAGGACAATCCATCTGTTCGAGGGATTGTGAAATGCGGACGGAGTGGTGACTGGCTGTGAATGCCGACGGCAGGTAGGTGGAAATCTCAGGGACCTCGGGAAGAAATCGTTAGTAGCCGTTTTCCAGGTGGCTGCTACTGCTCCTGCCCGCTGCTGGGACAGAAAGCCCAGAGCCCTTGGCGCAGGTCGTCCCGGGGTGGTTCAGGTGCCTCAATCAGCGCTGTGCTGAGAACCAGGGGCCCAGTAGCCCAGCGGCCCAGGGATACCTCGTGGTGTGTCGTGTGGTGTGGTGTGGTGTGGTGAGTTAGGAAGGCGGCTTTCAGCCCCTCAACTGTTGCCAAGGCCTCCCAGGTCATTCTCATATTGGCAGGCACGACTTCCGCTCATCTCATCTCTCTCCCGCCCGACAGCTGTCGACCTTATCCACCTGTCTGCTTGTCCATCCCCTCCACCATCGTATCGTTTTGCTCTTGCTTTTCCATAGCACCTTCCGGGTTGCCCTTGCACACGGTGCATCTCCTACTCTATTCATAGGCCAAGCCGTTGTCGCGTTCCGTTTTGCTTTAGCCTCATCTTGCTTTGCATCCATCGGTCCATCCATCCAACCTCACGCTACCACCGACTTTCTCTCACTCACTCACTCTTATTCTTTTAATCTTTTTTTCTTTCGATTTCCTCTTCTTGCGCTATCGCATAACGCAGCCCACACAGCTAGCACCATCTGCCCCCAATCCCATCTTTGCTCCCCTAACATCCTCTAAAAAAGCCTACCTTGAAAAGGTTCCGCCTCGGCCTTCATATGCTAAGCTTTCCCGTCTTGGCGGTCACTCCACACACTTGCATCTCCCCGCATGGTGGTGAGCAGGTAGAGTGAGTGAACGAGACGAAGCAGCAGTTGCACAGTAGCAGCACATCAGCAACACGCCACACCACGCGAACTAGGGGCTTGGACAGTGAAGAGGGATCGAGCGCGACTTCGGCCTCAACTGCCCCCGCCGGGGGCTGTCCAGTATTGTGTTGTTGTTGGTGTATAGAGCAAGACGGGGCCCCGAAGCAGGACAGCCAGCCAACCAGCCAGCCAGCTCCGTCGTCTGTTCGTTTCGTTTCCACCCAGTGTTTCGTGGTACTCATTACGCACCGCCAGCTCCAGCTCTAGCATAGGGCTCTCTCTTCTCCCGCGCAAATTTATTTGGGAGGAGCGGGGCCGGGCACCATGAGACAGGGGACGGATTAGGAAGGAGGGAGTTACCAGAGACGACACCGACAGACCGGTCGCCAGGAGGCCCGAGAAGAGACCGGCTCTCCAGAGGAAGGCGACCGAAACCAACGCAACATCTACGCTTCCCCGTTGCGCTTCCCTTTCTCCCCCTTCCCGACCGCGTCGCCCACCGATTCGCGGGAAGGCATCCCGTCCCATGGAGACCAGCGATGCCTTCTCACAGTATGATGTTGGTGGCGAGAGGCCGTCGGTGCGCCGCCGCATGTCCATGGAGGAGGATATGTTCTACCGCGAACTCATGACATCGCGGCCTGCCAAGCCACCGAGCTATGAGTCAGCCATGAAGGCCGCCGTCGCCGCACAGAGGAAGGCCCTTGCCGCCGCTGCCGAGGGCACGTCCCTAGACGAGCCACTCGACGTGCTGCCGCAATATTCGTGTGACGTGCACATAGAGGGCGTCTTCATGAGGAAAATGGAGATCGAGGACACCATCAAGAGAGCAGAGTATCGGAACTGGCAGATGGTATACGTCGAGCTTCACGGTACGGCTCTAAACATCTACCAAGTCAAGAAGGAACGGGCATGGTGGTCTGCCAAGGACGACGGCCCAGATATATCCCCCGACAACCCGCCGTGGGTGAAGAAGGCAACGTTAGAGAAGAGCTACAGCTTGGTGCATGCGGATGCCGGTATCGCTGCCGACTACAAGAAGTGCGTCTTTTATCCGTTCCTCAGTCCCGTTTAAAAAAAAACAAAGACGAAAATACCCTCCAAGTAACGTTTGCTGACCAGAACAGGCGGCGCTATGTCATCCGTATGAGAGCTGAGACAGACCAGTTCCTCCTCTCCTGCGTCGAGTTGGGGACTTTTGTCAACTGGCTTGAGCGCATATTCTCCGCCATCGATGTCGCCTTGCCAATAGACGAGCGCGACTTCCCTCGAGACCAGAGCATACCGCGCATCCAACGGATACGCTGGCTACGAGGGCAACGGCCCCAGCCCGAGGACAACGGCACCGGATTCCAGCGGCTAAACGAACGAAGGGGCAGCGTTTCCTTGACGGTGAACGGCATGGAGAACGAAGGCGACGGCGATGGCGCTGATATGGAACCAGAGCCACCTATTACGGAGGAGGATGGCAACCCAAGCCTGAACGCATTGGTGGCCCGGACTGAACACCCGGTTGTGGGACGATTATCGACCACGTCATACCCCAATGAACACATCGACCCCGACACTGGAAAGTGGGCACCGCGACACAAGTGGACCGTGACACACGACCAGCTCTATGCTCGGCTTTGCTATGCGGTGCTGCTGTTTAAGAGTCCACGAAAAAGCAACTACATCATATCCAAAGGCAAGCGGTGGTTTGTGGACTGGACCACAGGGCGGATGGTCAGAGTGCTGCCGCCGGCCTATGGAGAGGTGGAACTAATCAATTCGTGGCCGGCGGCCATCATGCCGGAGAACAGGCTCATATGAAGCAGGCCGACAAACGAGAAGCGGAGGTGGCCGGCGAGCCTGGAGCAACTCTCGATACGCCATCACGCCCTTGTGGCAAGGTGCCGCATTTTCTTACACCATTCAAAACACACAAACACACACACACACACACACACACACATTCAAAAGCGCGGTTCGTTGTGCCTTGACATTTGTTACCAACTGGAGTTATATTGGGATTGCGGCATCTGGGCACATGTCTTTTTATTTTATGCATGAACGAGGTACGTGAAAGTAGTCTCGAGGGCGGCGGCGGCGGCGAGCGAAGCATCGTTATCATTATACCATTATACCTAAAGCTGGGTTAGGGCATGTTGAAGGAGGTTTGGGCCTGGGCAGGATGGGGTTTATTAAGGATACATTACTATTATTATCTAGCTGCCCTGCCTTCCCGGGTTCGGCGAAGATTTGTACATACACTTCAGAGATACCAGTCGCCATACAGGCTTGTAAGAATTACAGGCATTATTGTGTGCATTGGCACCTTTATTCATGTGATACCAAAGCCGCACCGATCAGGTTGAAGTCAGTTCATAGTCAGTAAAGCCCACGAGGCTGAGAGCTAAGTACGCAAGAAGGGATACAGACTGTTTTATCCACCACCCAGCGAACAACATACATACATAGCCGTACCGACATATGTACATACAAATAGACCACAACCTACCTACGCCGAACCACGAAATATCAGTCAGCCCATCTACCTCATTTATTCCCTCCATTTTTACCAAAGCCACTCCAGATCGCTGTTGCGCCATCCATCCGTCCGTCCAACCATCCGTTTAGTGTGGTAAAAAAATAATACAGAAAGTCAGATTAGCGTAAGGAGCAAACACAAAACTCCATTTCACCATCCATCCAGCCCCTCTTTGCACATTGGTGACAGAAGTGGCCTTATCGGAGTATGATTAATACGATCATCCCATCCCCCCATCATTCTCTACTAGGTAGGTAAAAGCAAGGGGAGAGGGGCGGGGGGAGGGTGAATCAAGTCAGTCAGTCAGTTCACCCGGACATGTCCATGTCCATCTCGGCCGTTCTCGTCTCCTGGGCCAGGTCGTCGACCACGTGGTCGAGCAGCTCGTTGGCCCCGTCCATGTCGGCCAGCACCATTTCGACCGATGCCAGCAGGGACTCGATCTCGGCGCGCTGGGCCTGGATCTCGTCGAAGAGCCGCGTGTTGGACGCCTGCACGTTTTGCAGTTTGGCGTTGAGCTGGGATTGTTGCGAGGCTAGGTGCGGCGCTAGGTGCGCGGCTAGGATCTGTGAGGCTGGGAGGGTGTGTGGCCTTTTTTTAAGAGAAGAAAGTTGGGTTAGAGTAGTGGGACATGAATGATAAGAAATCGTATCCTCATTCTCTCCCTTTTTTAGGCCTTTTTTAGACCTTTTTTTTAGAGAGAAAAAAGAAGACAGACAGAGAGAGAGAAAGAAAGTAAAACGACAAACGTAATGAGAGGTGAGGAGGGTGTGACGGATGGTGAGATTCCAGCAACCAGGGGGGAAAAGGGGGTTGCGAGGGGAAAAAGAAACGGAAAAGAGAGGAGAGAAGAGCCGGAGGGAGGGGGGAAAGAAGAATAAACTCACGGCACCGGCGCCTCCCCCGTTGCTGCTGCTGACGGCCCGACCTGCTGCTTGCGGCGCGCGGCGTCGCTGACGAGGCTCTCGAGCTCGTTGAGCTTGGCCACGACGTTGCGATTTTGGAGGACGGATTCGAATTCTCTCTGTTGGATGGAATTAGCTTTTTTTCTTTTTCTTTCTTTCTTTCTTTCTTTCTAGGGGGGTATTGAAGAAAGGTAGCGGTAACAATAATAATGAAAACTACAGTCATGATAATAAAAAACCCCCTAAAAAAAACCCCCTAAAAAAAACCCGACTCTCTCTCTCCTTTCTGTTTGTGTCTCACTCATAAGTGGGTGGGTAGGTGGTGAAGTAAAAAGAGTGAACTGTAGATAGATCCCATCGCCACTACAACAAATCTAGTTCATCTTTTTTATTTCGTGTGTTTCAAAACATGAGAAGGAGTTATGAAGAAAAAAATTCATCTTTTACACTCTCTCACTCTTCCTTTCTTCACGAACATTACCAGCCAGCCAGCCAGCTATATTATATATATAGCCCAACATCCCGGTGATGAAAAACAAAAGAAGAAAACTCTCAGGGAGGGAAAGAAAGATAAAAGAGGAAAAAGAGACGAAACATACATTACACTGCGCCCCCAACCTCTCCACCATCTGGCGCTGGACAAACTCGAGCGTGCCCGGCGCGCGCACCGCGATGGTGGGATAGCATGCCACAAAGTTGTCGCGGCTGATCTTGTCGAGGGTGTGCTTGAGCGTGGAGGCAAACAAGTCCTGGAGACGGTTCGCGCGCGGCCCCGGCGTCACGGCCGTGTGTTTGCCGGGGAGGGGCGGCGAGTCTGGCTGCTCCTGCTCCTGCTCCTGCTCTACTAGCGTCGCTGGTCCTCCACCAGTAGTAGTAGTAGTAGTAGTAGTAATTGCGTCCTCCTCTGCTGCTGATTCTGCTGCCGCCGGCGCCTCTGTTGGATTAGATGGTGGTGGTGGTGCTGCATCCTCCATGTTTTGATGGCCGTCTTGTGGTTGTTGCTGCTGCTGTGGTTCTTTTTTGTCTATCGACATGACGTGAGACCACCTTTAGGGAACCCAAAAAAACCCCCGTGGGCGATGACGCTTGCTATAAAGTGAGGTTGGCTGTCACAACTGGCAAGAAATAAGACGGGGAAAAAAGAGGTCGTTAACGCGTCGACGCGATCCGAGTGGGTGGACGAGATTGCGGCGTTGTTGCGGTTTTTGGCGGGGCAATGCAAGGGGGGAGCTGCGGCGGGATGGTAGAACGCGGGGCGGAAGCTTGTTCTTGACGACCGGGCTAGGTTTGACTGGTGGCGGGATCATGAATGCAACTGTGATCTGCCTCTTTTGCATCCTTCATCCAATGTTGGGCAACATTGTCGTTGGAATGAGTAACGAAAATAAGGCTTCTTCAAGTCGCTATCATATAAAACGTTTGATAAATATAAGTAGGTATTCATGGCTGTTCTATGCTTGGCCTTCGTAATAATTTATCTCACTCGAAGATAAGGTACTTACACCTCCGATTATGTCTCGTCCGAGAGTATGAAAATGTACAACAGCTGATCGTGTCCTCGTCATCCAAATGCATCCCAAGCCCTTGACACCCCCCAAAAAATGAAAACCCATGGACACCATGCCCCTTCAACAACATACATATTTTTTTCTGATGCGATGTGGCTTCGTAAACAGAAAGGGTATGCAGCCAGTTCGATACGACATCAAATTCTTTCGTCACTCAAACTCGACTCCGGGCTTTCGTTGATCTCGTCTCTCCAGCCGCCTTCGCTGCCGCCGGTCCGCTGCCGATGCCGATGCCGTTGTCGGAAGCGGCCCGCTAGGTGTTGGGCTAAGCGCGCTAAACGTGCCGTGGCTTCCTCCCGGACTCGCCAGGCTCGAGACCGTTGCGCCCGCACCCGCCATTCCACCAGAGGGCCCGGGCTGGCCCGAGTAGTACGCCGAGTCCTTGCCCTGCGGCCTTCGTCCATGCGCAAAAGCCGGGTTCGGCGGAGAAAGAGGCGCCAATGGCGCCGTCTCGGCGTGCTGCTCCGCCGCCTGCTCCGCTCGGCGCTGACTCGAGTCTCGCTCTCTTCGGTACCGTCTGTTTGTGGGTGTATCGGCCTCTGATATACTGCTCACCGAGTCATTACGTCTCCGCCTCGCCTCTGCCTCTCGTCTTGCTTCCTCGTCTGTCAACCGGCGCAGTGTGATATTGTCTCTGTCTTCGTACACCTTCACCTTCACGCTGGCCGAAGGGCCTGGCGGCGTATCTCCCCTTGTTCGCCCTCTTCGGCGGCGATCTTCCTCCTCTTGTGCGGCCAGCGCGCTGGCCGAGGCTGCAGCCGCAGCAGCAGCCGCTGCCGCCGCGCCGCCATCTCCCCGTCGGGACTCATGGAGAACCCCTTGCGGATCAGCTGACATTGGCGGCATCGAGACGGTTTCGCCATCATACCTCGACCTCGATGGCGGCCGTGATGATCTACCACCAGGGACTGCAGGCGCCGCGCCGGGGACGAAGGTCGGGCTTGAGCCAAACGCAGGTGGCGGGAAAGAGCCTGGAACTGGGACAGGGGGACCGCCGTGGCCGTGTACTGGAGCCGGGTCATAAGGAGTATCGCCTCGCGGCTCAATCGAGGACTCCGACATGGCCGAGGCAGTTGTGGCAATTCCCGAAGGCGGTGGGCGAGGACGACGAGGGCGTTGTCTCGACCCCTGCCTCATTGGCCTCGTTGGTGTCGGATAACCATCGCCAGTGTACTTGGACGTCCGGTTACCCGCCCGCCGATCTTCCTCATCCCTCCTCCGATCCTCCTCGTCTCGCAGCCGTTCCTCCTCCCTCCTGTCTCTGGCATCCTTTGCCTTCTTCCCCAGAAAGCCAAAAGTCAGGCCGGCGAGGATGCCCTTACCAACCCCGCCGCTACTCTTTCTTCTTTCGGAATAACGTCTCGAAGGGCTGACATAAGAAGAATAGTCCGAGCCGTCATTGCTTTCAAACCTCGAGTGACCCGCGTGAGAGGCACGCGGAGGAGTCATGGGTCGCAACGGCCGGGGTTCCGCGGCACTTAGAGCATGGGCGGCCATGACCGGGTCACTAGGGGGTGGAAGCAGCGGAGAATGCCTATCGTGCCGGCCGTCATGCCTACCATCGTGTCTGCGGATCTCCTCTGTCCGCTCCGTGTAGTCACTTTCGCTATAGGTAGGCCTTCTTCCGCTCTTCGTGGGTCGTCGGCTTGGTGTCTCAGTTGAGACTGCAGAGTACTCATCGGTACGGCCTCGGTCTCGGCCTTTCATCATGCGTGCAACCAATGCGCCAGCACCTAGGGCTGCGCCTGCTCCAAACACCTTGTTCATAAACCCTCCCCCGCTCGTGCGTCGCTCCGTGCGCTTCTCGTCGTAGTAGCTGTCCGATCCGCGCGGGGATGGGATGACCTCAGGCCCACGGTGGGAGTGGGACCGCCCTGAAGGACTCGGGCTGCGGCTTGATCCCCTCTCCGTGTCCTTTCTCTTTTTGCGACCTCGGAGCAGGGTCCAGATGCCGGCACCGGCGGCGAGCGGGCCCAACCATCCCATGCCACCACGGCCAGACTTTGAGCTGACCTCAGTGTCGTGACCGTGGGTATGGCCACCGCCACTCATGTAGTGTTCCCGTCGCCCTTGATCTCTGTAGTCTAGAATGAAGTACAGGAGCACCAAGAAGGCCATCCAGAGGGCGAAAAGAATGAAGAGATATCTAGGCGAGCCGTATAGCGTCAGTCCAAGGGGGACCTGGGCGATTCCGAGGAGAGCGATGAGCCGGCCGGACCAGCGGTGAAGGTGCACGCGCAGCGAGCGGCCCGTGATGCTCCGAACAAGACGGCCACCGATAGCTTGTAGCAGAATCAAGACATAGATGGCGACACCAATGCCATGGTGAGGGTTTGTAAGGTTCCGGGGTGGGCCCACAGCCATGAAGCCGAGAATGAAGACGACGGTGGTGAAGCCGACGGCGAGGATGTTGAGGTAGGCATGGTACCGAATGGCGCTGCCAGGAGCCCGAGAATAAAAGCGCGCGAGGAGGACGGCGAACGGTATGATGAAGAGGAAGGTCAGAGCGGCCAGCACGGCGTGGCCTGTAATGAGACTGTGGTATTGCGTGAGGGTTGCGAAGCGGTTGCCCATGCCTGCCGGGTTCAAGAGTGTAAGCAATAAGAATACACCAGCGCGTGGATGTATGGATGCACCATACCATTGTACTGCATTGTCTCAAAGTTCAGGCCAACCAGGTTCGGAAGGAGGAACGTATTCTTCGTAAAGTCCCATGTCCCGTCACCCACGGTCAAAGTATTGGACGAATATGAGCTCGACCCGGGTGGGGAGAGGGTGTCTGCCGGCGCCATGACGGCGACGGGAGGCCCAGCTCCAGAGCCAACACCAGCTCGGCGTGAGGAATGCGGGCGCCGTTGGGGTGAGGTGAAGCAGCGGGAGTTGTTGCTGCTGGAATGTAGCGTGTGGGGTTTTGGGGCAGGTCAATCGCAACTTGGCTAGGTATTAAGATCGGGGGGTTGATGAAGCAAACAGCTGACGACGACCAGCGGCTTGGGCAGAGGAATATGCGGTGTGCGGGGCAGTAGGTAAACGGAAGGAACCTAGGTCGCGGTTGGCTTGAGATAATCGAATGGTGCGTTTGCCAGTATCCATCCAGGTGGGTGCCAAAAATGTCGCAAGACAAACGTCGCTTTCGCCAAAGTCGAGCTCACAGGGCGATGTGACTTTTTTTCTCTCTTCGCTTGCCATCATCATGATGTAGCAATCTTCAGCGTGGGTATTGTTTTAGGGGGCCCTGTTTCCCAGCTCAGCCCGTTGTCGGGGGGACACAGCTTGGGCCACGACCCAGCCATCCAATTAGCGCCAACAAATCATTTGCGGCGGCAACCAAGAGATGGGATGGCAGGCGACCCTACAGGTGCTCCGTCAGCCATAGGGCTGGCCGTACATCGCTATGCATTTCCAGGTTGGGTAACCTTTGTGTGTTGTCCAATGCTCTGCTCTGCTGAAAAGCCCGCATGTGCACTCTGAGGCTATTGGATACGCACTTGTTTTTTGCTGTCGTCCGCCCGACGATATCACACTAGGCGGAAAGTCTTCTAGTTCCTAGGGGGGGCTATGCTCTCCATTTTCCAGGGGGGTCACTAACAATCACAACAGCAGCCTTCGCAGCCTTGCCTTGCGGTCCAGAGTCTTTGCCTCGAGGTGACATAAAACCTATCTTGTTTTGCGTGTAGCTAGCCGGACTACAAGATTCGATCTCCGGTACCAAGTTGAACTCGCAGCCTTTTTCCAAAAACTTAGAGTTTATTCCCAAAAAATGCACCCAACGCACCGGGTTACTTGACAACCTATGATGAACGCAACATGCAGTCCGAGCCTCGCTGTTGAATGAGACACGTTAACCCTGCCCACAACGGCACATTTCGCACGAATTTTAAAGCCTCTCGCCTCCCCATTCATGTCGATACAATGGGCTCAACCTTGAACTTGCCATATTCGAGTTTGGATGAACACCAACCTAGTGCCTCTAGCACCACCGCCACCATGTCGAAGTCTCCCAGCACCTCACCCTCAACAAGCTTTACAACCCTTTCCCTTCACAAGTCTGACATCATACGGTTCACCCAGTCCCCCCCCGAGATTTACAATACCATCTTGCCCGTCCTGCAAGGATCATGGGCACCTGGTATCCAGTCACATGGACCCTACGACATGTCCTACGAGTACAAGATGCGGGGCAGGCCGTTTGGCTGGCCCGACAACAATCGCGAGGCTGTGTACTGCTGCCGCTTAATACGCGATGCCCTGGCCTATCTATATGACCATTCCTGGGAGTTTGTCACATCGATCGCCGGCAGCCGCAAAGTGGGTGCAAAGAACACCCTGATCTTTCGACGGCGTCGTGTTGACGCGGGCCCCCCGCCGCCATTGAGGTGGCTGTCGGTCGCCATGATGGGCAGGGATAGGCTGCGAATTATCTACGACCCCGAGAAGTCTGAAAGTGCCGACACCAGCCCCGACCACGACCATCTCGGGGCCGTTGTCACGTCGGTGAAGACGTCCCTGGAAGAGCTGAATTACTTCCAGAAAGGTAGTTGGAGCTACAACTCGTTCGAATTCAAGCTCAAGGGGTGGCCGTGGGTCTCGGAGGGCCGCGAATGTGTCCAGGTTAGGCTGCTGCTGCTGCGCATAGTTGAGTGCCTCAGCTCCTTTGGGTGGCAATCGCTTTGCACCGTGCACCAGCGCACCGCGACGAAAGACGACCCTATATTAGACACGTGGTATTTCGTGCGGTCTACCATGCAGGATAATGTAGTTCTAGATAAGACCGCGCTGGTGTCTTGAAGGGCTGCTTCAGATGTCTTGCTTGAGATGTCTTGCTTGAGATGTCTTGCTTGAGATGTCTTGCTTGAGATGTCTTGCTTGAGATGTCTTGCTTGAGATGTCTTGCTTGAGATGTCTTGCTTGAGATGTCTTGCTTGAGATGTCTTGCTTGAGATGTCTTGCTTGAGATGTCTTGCTTGAGATGTCTTGCTTGAGATGTCTTGCTTGTGATCTTGTCGGCATATCGTCAGAAGTTGTCTCCTGTCCTTACTGTTTCGCGTATGCATAACCCCATATTACTACATGAGTTGGACACACAGAACACTCTTCGTGACTCTTATCTCCAGAAGTTTAGCCGAATCTTTTCACAAGGTCTCTCATGTCGCCGATCATTCTTTGTAGCTGGTTAGCTGTATTACTATATAACGAAATCGGAAGCGCCCTTCACTTACTGTGCTCGAAGGTTTGGATTAGGGGCGAAGAGAGCGGAGACGTGGGTATTGAAACGGCTGTTGTTACTTCCCATCAGCATTGTCACAAAGTGGCTCGTTGGGAGCATCATCTTCTCACAGCTTGTATAATTCAAGGCGTCCTTCATAGTCCTCTTCGGGAGGAGACACTGGGACAAAGGAGTGGTATGCTTTCACGTATTCAGGCCCAAATTTGTTGCAGACCGGGCGCCATTGACCCAGCTCATCTGAAGGGTAACATCAGCTCAGCGGCTCGATTAAAGAGAGTGGAGGGCTGCATACACTCATTATGGGCGTAAAAGCAGCAGGCATCAAATACAAAACATTGGTCCGTAAATGCATCGATTGCTGTGTTACCATACCACAAGTCTCCATGAACAAGTGAGGGCTTCACGGATCGCCCTTCGCTTTCAAGAGGACCGAGCAACCTGGGGATGACTTTCTCAAAGATGGTGAGTGCCAGTTTGTTGATCTCCTCGCTTGGCCCTTGGACGGCGAGCTCATGGTCGAGGGCATGTTGCAGCCCCTTGGCGAAATACTTCTGCCAGCTGTCTTCCCACTCGTTTTCCTGAGACAGGTTTCCACTATAGGTGATGACATGAAAGCCGAACTTGCCGTTGGGTGACTTGCTCTGTTGGTGCATATCAGCCAGGCGAGCGGCGAACTGGGATGGATCGGGGAGTTCGCCTGACATGGCCTTGAACTCGCAGAGAAAGAAGTGCGCATCCCGGTTGATCTCGAACGTCCCCCACGCGATGGGTTCAGGAGCGAAGTCAGGTAAGAGGCCGTGGATGGCTGTCATGGATTCATATTCCGATTCCACCATCCGCCGGCCCACCTGGCTCGAAACGACCTTGATGAAGAAGGTCTCGGGCGACCCATCCTCCAGCTGCACGTCGATGCGTCCCGAGCTGGCCCAGAAGCTGGTGCCGTGTTTCTGGGTCGACACCACGCGGCAGCCCTTCGGCAGCTCTAGGGAGGGAGACCATGGAAGTTAGCACTGTAGGATTGGGGTGCAGGCCGGCGAACTGACTTGCAACAACACTTGGGTCAAGATTTGTATTCCCGTCTCCGAATTCCAATCCAGGTGAGCCATCGTGGTTCATACCTGCCATGTCTAGATAAGGGTCTATCTCTATTTACCAGGATTTAAGGACTAAGTTCAGGGAATCTAGAGAAGGTTAGGAAACAGTCGACTGTTACGAACGTTCGCGTGGCTGGCCTTGCACATATGGGGTCGATGCTTCTTGCCCAGCTGTTGAGAGGCGGTAGAAAGAGACACTAAATTGCCGGCCAAAAATCAAGCTCGGCTAACAGCGGGGCAAGACTACGTTAAAGATACCAATACCAAAGGAGCCACACCGTGTAGGAAACGGTGCAGACCTCAGGGGTCCCCACCAAATAAGGTTAACGATGCGCATGCACTGCACTGCACTGCACTGGCGGGAGTAGGCGCGCCGCGCAAACGCCGCAAGCTCGAAAAGCCACCCTGTCCCAATGATAAACAAGCCTGTTGTTAGCTCAGTGGTCTTCCTCATCTGGACAGATCATAATCAGCGGCTTGATGATTGCATAAACAAGAAGACTTGTCGTTCTCACCACTGCCACATCTCATTCGCTCATTATTTTGATTAATTTTTGGCGGGTGTCGTGCTTATTCTCTTTTCCTTCTTTTCAAAAATCATAAAAGAGAGAAGAAGGGGCATTTGATCTTGGTCTCTTATACCTGTCGCGCGCTGAACCAGTTATTTTTCTTGATATTATTGAGCCTTTCGTGATTTGGCGAGGACAGCCATCAGCCATGGCGCGCTCAAAGCAAGCCACGCCACTTCGGCGCGAGCCCTCCTCAGAATACTCAAGCAAACACGACCGCACCACGGGGGGCAAGGAGGCGATAGCAAAAGACGCGAGTGAGAAGGCTAATGGGCAAGCAAAAGGTCTGGCGTCGTCGGTTGGAAAGGTATCAGCCAAGAAGGAGGCTGGCCTGGTCACTCTGTTCATCGATGTCGCCGGCATCTACGCTTCCTTGTGAGTGCTGTTTTAAATGCGATACGAAAGAAGAAGAAGCAAGTTTCTAATACATTGATGATAGCTTGACATGGGGGTACCTCCAGGAGAAGCTCACGACAACGTCGTACGGCGTTGATGGCGAGCGGTTCAAGTTCTCCGTGTTCCTGTTGACGATCCAGTCCCTGTTTGCGGCTGCTGGTGGCAAGCTGTTCACGGTGCTCTCGACACCGCGCGGACAGCCAGTGCCGCCCATGATCCCCAACCGGCAGATCCTGGTGCCGCTGCTCCTGGTGGCTTTCACCAACGCGCTGGCCGCGCCCTTTGGCTATGCCGCGCTCGCCCACATCGACTACATCACATTCATCCTGGCCAAGAGCTGCAAGCTGCTGCCCGTCATGTTCCTGCACATCACCGTCTTCCGCAAGCGCTATCCGCTGTACAAGTATCTGGTCGTGGCCGCCGTGACCCTCGGCGTCGCCGTCTTCACCCTGCACTCAGGCAGCGGCAAGAAGCGCGCCTCGTCCCACAGCGGCCAGACCTTGTGGGGCATGCTGCTGCTAGCCATCAACCTTTTGTTCGACGGCCTCACCAACAGCACCCAGGACTACATCTTCCAGACCTTCCAGCCGTACACGGGCCCGCAGATGATGATGGCCAACAACCTGCTCTCGTCAGTGCTGACGGGCAGCTATCTGCTGCTCAGCCCGTGGCTGGTTCGCACGCCGTTTGGCGAGTGGTTTGGCATGGACGTGACTGGCGGCGCCGGCGAGCTGGCTTCGGCCTTGGCCTTCCTCGGCCGCCACCCGGCCGTGTGGCGCGACGTGCTCGGGTTTGCTCTGTGCGGCTGCATCGGCCAGGTCTTTATCTGTGAGTCTTTCTTTCCAATCATGTTTCTTCTGTTTGCGCCCGTGGGCTAATCTCATATACGTCTGTAGTCCACACACTGTCGACCTTCTCTTCTGTGCTCCTCGTCACCGTCACGGTAACACGCAAGATGTTCACCATGATTCTGAGTGTCGTCGCCTTTGGTCACCGCTTGTCCAACATGCAGTGGCTGGGCGTCGGACTGGTGTTCGGTGGCATTGGCGTCGAGGCTGGGATTGCGAGGGCCGAGAAGGCAGCCAAGGAGGCGGCCAAGAAGAAGAAAGTATAGTTTTTCTTGTGTCTGCCGGGCGATAGGTACTGTATTCGACAAGAAAACTGCATTGCAAAGGTGTTTGATATCTGCTCCTACTTGCACTTCTTCCCACGGCTCATAGACGTATACTATAACTAGCATAGATGGTTACATATATCTCTATTTGCGTTGAAGACTACGGGAAGATGTATATGTTTTATGGCGCTTGCTGGATAGGTAAAGGTGCCTTGGTAGGTAGCTCAGGACGGAAAGCGTCATCCCAACCTGTTTCCATCTGATGTTTTTGGCAGCTTCAGACCCCACTTCGCACCGTAAACAATATGAAGAAGAAATCACAACATGCAGAACCGCCAGGCAACTCTCCAACAAAACCACGTCACTCGCAGGCCCGCTTCCCAGCACGCCGCTATGATAAATTCGATTTCGACTTCTGACCTCCTCTCCTTCACTCCAACTCCTAAGCGAACTTCGTGGACGGCTAAGAACGAGGCATATCTCCCAGTTTGGAATACAATTTGCCAGACTGCTCTGTTTTCCTGCTCGCAAACCTGATTATCACCCTGACAACGTCGCTTGCCTATCGAAACTGCGCCAGCATTTGAGTAAACATCACTGTGACAGACACCGCAACAGACGATTCTCTTAATTCTGGTTTGTCTATATCCGCTTTTCAAATATGAAATAGCCTCGCTGCTTGAGCACCAGCTTTTCACGTAGCATTCTTCAATCCATGGTATCTTGTGGTCAATCAACTTCTTCTAGTGCCCTTCAGATATCTTCATTTTGACCAAATATCCCGGAGTTATGAACTGGGCCCTAACAAACAGCCATTATTGCATAGTTCAGTGCCCAGTCTTCGCCGACCATGAAGATCAACATCTCCAACTTCTGGCAGACCTTGCCCGCGGTGCTGGGAGCAATTGCCAACGCCCAACATGTAGCCTTCGACGCCGAGATGTCCGGCCTCCGAACGAAATCCATTCCCAGGGTCCTCACCCCGATGTTCCTAGACCATACATACGAAGCCGGAGTCCTGGCCAAATTGATGGACCGAACGCTCTCCTTCCCGTACGACGCACTTCTCTTCCTCGGCTCCCACGGGTTCTCGTTCGAGAGGGCCTTCCAAACGGGCATCCCTTCCTTAAGCCGCCATGGGGCGCGCGGGGCTAGAGAAGTGTTTCTCTGGAACCCTCGAGAGGTCGAGGTTGAGTTCATCGATGTCAACGAGAAGACTGGCGATCCGGACACTCGACAGTTCTACGAAGACGCGCGTGATCAGATTTTTCACTGGCTGAAGAATTCTGACCTGTTGCCCTTTGCCGCCGTCACAAATCCCCATGGGGGTAGAATGTCGAACCTGCAGATCCGGCTGCTCAATCAGCTTGTTCAGACCGAGTTCAAAAACTGCCGTGCTGTTTATAGAAAGGCCCTCGAATGCATGCAGATCGTACACTTCGATGCAAAGCATGAACAAAAGGTTTGACTTTTCTCCGTGCTCGTTTTTTTTCGTTTCTTTTCTTTTCACTGAACATCACACGCGCTGGTGTATTCTCAGTCGTGGGAACAGAAACTTGAAGCTCGCCGCGACGCCGTGGTGAGACAAACTGGTCAGTAGTAAATATGAGTGAGCATCCATCGTCGTCAGATAAACGGTTCAGCTAAAAAGAACACACTGTGTATGTGAAGGCTTCCGATTCATCATCGAAGCACTTGCAGGGGGCGACGGCTGGGCGTCTGAGATCAACCCGCCCTCCTACTCATAGGAAATCCCGACAAGAACGAACGCTGGTCCACCGTCGACAAAGTCAAAGTCGGCCTCAGCGCCCTCGAGGCACGACTCAAGACGAGCCGTCCGGTTCCGATAGCCACAATCAGCTGTTTGACCTCTGCTTTCTCTACCAGAGCTTCCTGGGCCCTCTCCCAGAAACCGTTCAAAATTTCAAGAAAGAGACGCGTAAACTGTTTCCCCACCTCGTCGGCACAAAGCACATTGCCTCTGTCTCAAATACTGGCACTGCTGCCAGCGACAAGAACCTCTTCGAGCTATATCGCTCGTTCAAGAGCTTTGGGTTGCCAAGAATAATTGCGGTCAACGAGAACCTAAAGAACTTCTGGCGGCAAGAAGGAAAGATGGCGCACTCCCACGAAGCTGGAAATTGGCAGCTGGATGACGGCTGTTTCGTTTGCCAAGCTGTCAGCTCTCAAGCTGCGAGAGCAACCAATGCTCGCCTCCTCCCTAATAGCATCATCATTGGCAAGAGAAAATCTAGTAGAACTGGGAGGAGGATGTGGAGGGGGAAGAGGAAGAGGACTCAACCAAAAGGATGATAATACTGCCGAGGAGACAAAGCTCAAGCCTTCCGAGATATCGAGGCCGTCAACCTCCGTGTCATCACCATTGGGAGGAGGAGGAGCAGGCCCCTCTCCCCTCTTCTCCGAGCTGAATCCATTCAAATGAAACGAGCAGCAGCAGCCAGTGGTGAGCCCACTCGGCTCCTCGCAATCACCAGTGTCTCAGCGCTCCTATCCTCATACTACTCCTCCTATTACTACACTGCCGAAGCCAGCAGCAACAGTTCATTCACAACAAAATCTTGAAATGCACCACCACCACCACCACCACCACCAAAACCCTCATGGTAATAATAAATCGGACACAACAAAAGTAGTATCCCCAGCGCCGGGCATCTGGCCTGCAGCAGATCTCAGAAAAACCCCCAGCTGGGACACCGAGTTCTGGAACAAGCACGGCAATAAGCTTCATTGGGGAAATGGCAAGGTCCTGGACTTGGCGGCGGCGGCGGCGGAGGAGTAAAAGCAAAGGTGAAGTTGTGAAAAATAACAGACACAATTCTTCAAGAGAGGGGAGGCAGGAAGGACATGTTTTACCATACACCTACCGTACCCCAGGTATTGTTTATTTTACTTGTTACATCGATGTATGATGTGAGTGTCTGAAATCCGAGAGGGAGGGGGGAGGAGGGAGGAAAGGGCATTTTCACCTACCGTACCCCGTTTGTACCTACCTAGATTTTTAAAGAGCGTCGATAGAACGGGACGATGGAAAAGTCTTGACGAGAAAGAAAGAAAAAAAAAAAAAAACACCAGAGGAATAATGTAACAGAGTTACTGGTCTAAGTTAGTATGAGGGATGTATTTTATAGATGCTGTAAGTTTGTGACAGTGCATCCTTCTCACAAAGGCAGCAGCTACAAAACAAAAAGAAAAAAGAAAAAAGAAAAAAGAAAAAAGAAAAAAGAAAAAAGAAAAAAAGAAAAAAGGTGCAAATAGCCAGCACTTGTCTTCTATTATCTCACATGGAGAAAGCATCACGATCTATGTTATACGCGCGGTGGGCGCACACTAGTAGGTAGGTATACAATGAGACAGACAGGGGTTTGCGTTAAAAAGCTTTAATACCTGTAGAGAGAAAAACTTTACGTCACGATGGAGGAGAAAAAAAGACTAATGGCTAGCTGGCCTCTTTTACTTACTTAAGGGGCGTCCGACTACCCTACTCATTCACTCACTTACATAACTCTCTCGTGAGTTTGATAGTAAATTAATTGACACAGGAATCCAAGAAAAAATTATTATCATATACAGATAGAACCGATAATATAACAAAATAAAGTTTTGACGCACCCCGGCGTTTCATTCAATGACTAAAAAAGATAATGAATAGACTTGTCAAGGGCTTGCGTCACTCATTACATTATTCCTACGTAGGGAGCAGGTGAATAAATGTATTATACGAACTCTAGCGGATAGATTAGAAAGAGGAAAAGAAGAAAAAGAAAGAAACCCGCCCCCCCCCCCCCCAAAAAAAACCAAAAAAACCACAAGGAAGCTGTGCAATTCGTGTGCTGAACCACTAACTGGCTGATAAAAAACAGACAGGATGTGTGTGTGCGCCTTCATTTAAATACCCAATATCAAGAGTCAAGTTGGGGTTGTTCAGGTCCGTCCGGAATCTGGCCAGAAGAAAAGCATTAATGGTCTTCAGATGCTTGAATAAACAAATAGATGGAGGAATACCTACCTAGGTTGGTTGGAAGATTTTTTTGAAACAGACAGCAAACCAGCCGAGTGCTGCTATACATATCATAAACCAAAAGTAATACATAAACATACATTTTCTCTTCTTCCCCCCTCCTCTTCTCTCTCTCTCTCTCTCTCTATTTATGAATATATTACAACAAGGTGTGTGAGTGTGTGTGTGTGTTACAGGAGCGTTTTCAGCTCTGCTCTTTATATATCTTTGGCAAAAATTACTCTGCCCACCGGGTGCTCGCTCCAGCTCCCTCTCACCCAGATATTGGGGGGCGGGCACGCAGGGTTTTTCGTTCCCCCCCTTTTTGTGTGTGTGTGTGTGTGTGTGTGTGTGTGTGTGTGTGTGTGTGTGTGTATGTGTGTGTGTGTGTTTCACCTCCGGCCAAACATATTCCGCACGCTGTTGTAGTAGCTGCGCGGGAGGACCTCCAGCAGCTCCTCTTGCGTCAGCCATTTGAAGTCGACCAGCCCGTGCTTGTTTCCTGTGAGATCGGCTTGGCCGGCCATGATCCTCCCCTTGAGGAAGAAGGTCTTCTCGCCGCGCTTGACAATGGACGTGCCGTCCTTGCCGAGCTCGACCTCCGTGATGTGGTGCGCGACGGGAACGCGACCGACCACCCATGTGTTCATGTTGACGCCTGCTGACTCTTCCAGGACGCGTGCTGCGGTCTAAGAAATTGGGAGTATGTGTGGTTAATTTTATGACTTCTGGAAAACCCGAGAAAACTGTAGGGGAGTGTGTGTGGGTAATTGTACTATCACTCACCTGATGAATCGCCTCGTCCGTCCCGACAAATCCAGAGGGAAAGCGCCACGTGGGCACCGCCTCGCCGTCCTTCTGCTGCAGCACCACAAGGTAGAGCGTGCGGTCGAGGGCGCGGTCCAGCCGGCGCACGTCGCCCTGCTTGTCGGCTTCGGTGCGGCGCGGCATGGGCCGCTCGACGGGCATGCGCTCGTCGTCGGCGATGATCTCGCCGTCCTCGCTGATGCGCACCTCGGCGTCGTGCAGCAGCTTCTCGGTCAGCTCCTCTTGCGAGCTCGTCCGGCTGTTCACCAGCACCTCGTCGTTCCACCCCATCCGCCCCCGCGGGTTGTACCGCCCAATGTCCTTGGCCGGCACGCCGTGCCGCTCCTTGAGCTTGAGCTTCCAGTCCATCTCTGACGATGTGTCCGTCTTGAAGTAGAAACCGGGTCGGAACGGCGCCACCAGCCGCTCGTTCAGCCGCTTCTGGTACAGGAAGAAGGACGACTCGAACGAGGTCAGCTCCCTCGTGAGGAGGGGCGGCCGCGTGAGGATGATGCCTGACTTGATGCGGTACCGCGTCGCGGTGCTGGTGCTCGGGGTAGGCGTGGATAATGATTCGGATAAAGAAAGGGGCAGCGGTGGTACATGGTTGCTGCTGATGCTGCTGCTGGTCATCGTTGCCGGGCCATTGGAAGCTGTGGAAGAAGCAACAGCGGCTTCAGCGTAGAAGCGGCGTGCGCTCAATGGCAGGTAGGAGGAGGAGGTTGAGGAGGACTGGGTAGTCCTACATTGGTAGCAGACCTTGCGCGGCGAGGAGTCTAAGTTATCATTCAGTTAGTTAGCTCTTCGGTCCGGCAACAAAATCCATAGAGAGAAGTGAGTCGAGTCGCTGCTTCTTACTCCTTAACAAAGCCGACAAGGCATTGGCTCCCCTGCTTGGCGCCGACATGATTGCTTTTTTTAAAAAAAAGAATTACGTTGGGTTTTTTATTTCAAGCTGAACCAGCGGAGGGAACAGCTAGGTGACGAGACAGGCAGTGAGTGTCTGAATACCACTCACGAAAAAGGGCGGCGCCCGTCGAACTGGTTACCATGAACTTTTTTGATGGGACCCACTTTCCTCTCCCCCTGCTTCTTCCCCAAGCTCGCCCCTTCTTCCAATTCAATCCCAGCACCCACACCCAGAAAAGAACACGTGCAACCACACGTGCCCGTCTCCAACTCCACCAAACCCAATTTTCCTCCTCCCCCTCCGAGGGCCCAGTATAAAAAACTCCCTTCCCCCTTCCTTTTGTCCATCTCTCCTTTTTTTCCTTCTTTTTTTCCTTATACGGCATGAATCCTTATCATCAGAACCTGTTCCTCCCAGAACGTTTTGACCATTTATCAATGTGCCCAGAAGGAAAAAGCAGTCTAATTCGCTAACGGCGTCCGCAAGCGGCACGATCTGTGTCCGCCCACTTCCTACCGGGGTAGCTGTTAGATAGATTCTGCAGACATACCCACATTTCCTTCACTCCTCTTTGTGTGATTTTGAAGCCTTTGAGTTTTGGCGGCGCGTTTCGCAATATCTCCTTTCCCCCCTTTTTGAGAGTCGCAAGCCGAATTTATGTTCCAAAGATGTCCACCCGCCTAAATGAAGAAAATTAGTGGCGCCCATTAGAATTCTCATGATCAACGTGTATTTCCCCGCATGTTGACTTAGTGTTTGAAAACCCTTCAAACACAATTATTCATCTAAAATAGCGGCGAGAAATCACGAGCTCGATTGCAAATCACCGCGTCGTCAAAGCCTGATGCGATGATATATACACACACCTTCAGCTGCGATGAATTTTGGCAAGGACTCAACTGCCTGCCGCTTGTCCGAAACTGGTACATGCCTGAAATCAAATGGCTATCAACTCACGGATCTTCTACATAATACATATAGGTAAATATATACAGGCAAGCCTCCGCGGTCCCTAGTGTCATGAACGAATCTTGTCACCCACCCATTCCGCCGCGTATACCTAGGTCCGAAATTGAGCGTATGGATGATCGGAATAAATCCTCCAGCTCAGAAGCTGAGTCCCAATACCAGAACACCTGTGAAACCAGAAGCCGAGTCCAATACAAGAACACCAGAGACAAATGGAGAGAACCAACGCCAAGTCAATGCATGGCATCTGAACACCGAGATAAGAATACCAGAGATAAAAATATGACACCGATATTGTCAAGACAAGACAAATATCGCTCTCCTCACCGGGTATCTAACCAATGCGCGCCTCCTCGTTCACCATGCCGTAAAAACGCCCCGTTCATTATGCAAACCACAGATTCGTTCAGTGTCGTTCGTGGTCGTGAAGCCGCTAAGTTGAGAAGGTGCGAGTTTAAAACCAGGTCAAGCCTTCAGTCCCGCTACAGCGCGGGCAACTTCCTGGTTCGCGATCTTCTCCCACGTCTGTTTGATATCTTCGCCAATGTGTGTTGAGTCTCTCACTTCTTCGTATATTTTTCGAGAGATGTCCCGGTTGATGGTTTCATATTGAACCGCTGTGAGCTCGGCAGACCTCCAGTGCGGCCTCAGCGCTGTCCGCACGATGGTACTGATGTTCTCCTTGACATCGCGAGGCAGCGGGCTTGTTGCTGGAGACACGTCTTTTGAGTTCGAAATCATGACTGGCTGCGTTCGTCGGGGCCGTGGCTGACGGACTTCAGAAGCGCCATTTCGTCGGGCAAGAGTCTCAGAATCGCTATTTTCGGGCGAGGATTGATTCTCTCGCGCCGCCAAGTGTTTGTTTGGGGATGAAGAGCGTGAGTGTTTCGTTGGGGAGGATGATCGCGTTGGCGAGTAATTCGCGGGTGGGTATATGGGCGCAATGTATGAGCTCAGCGTCATTTGGGGAGAGCTTGGGCGAGCAGAATGGTTAGGGGGCGGGGTGGTTGACAAGGCCCGAGGGCTGCTATAGCCGGAGGGCGAGGGCGAGCGGCCAGGCGACGAGACATCATGATCACGATCACGGTCTCGAGAGCGAGCAGGATCACGATGCAATGGTCCATACAAACTCCGCACGCTCTCTTCATCGGAAGCTGTGCTCATTTCAACTTCTTTCAGCAATGACGACAGGAACGAGGGAGCCGTCTCGAGGGCGCGTGAAGGCCCGGCGAGTGGGGTGGAACTATCGTGTTCGGACTGGGCGGACGCCGAAGCCCAAGGCTGCATGGGGCCCTTTGCAGCAGACGAAGACGACTCGCCATTCTGCTGTTGAGGCACTCTTCGAGTTCGCGGTCTCTTGAGCTTTCGTTCAGGTTCTTGCTGCGGCTCACTTGGCTCGGCCGTTGCCGATCGGGACTTTCGCTTGCGGTTCTCCCCGTCTCTCGCCTTCTCGAGGGCGCCCCAGGCCATTCGCTCTTCCCTTGACTCTTGGGGAGTGACGCTGCCCTGAAAAGCGGGAGGGATGTGGCGGGCGAAGTCTCGAGCACCTTGGCGGCTGGCAATGTTGAGACGCTGCTGCCATCGCTCGTGTTCGCGGCGTTCCTGTTCGTGTAACTGCTGAGAGCGCCGGTAGTCTTCGAAAACGGCCGAATTGTCATCATCGTCATCCTGATAGTCGAGGTCAAGGCTGAGGACATTCCAGATTCTACCGGCAATCCGGCCCCAGGCGCCTTGCCATTCGTTTGCTCTCTCCTGCTGCCTGGCTCGCCGCATGGTAGCGGATGTGCGTGGGAAGAAATACCTCTGCCCCAATGCCTGCTGGGCCTGTGGTGTGCGCTCTACCGGCTGGATGACATCGGGGCCGAGGGCGTCTACGCACTCCATGCAAAACCAGGCACCGGCCGGGACAGAATCCAGGCCGATGCAGGTTGTGTGATATGCAGCATCGCAGCCGTCGCAGAGCAGGAGGATTTCTTCTTGGTCGGCAGTGTTGCAAACGGGACAGGGGTTGGTGTTGCTCTCCTCCTCCTCGGCCTCGTCCTGCCATGCTCTCGGATCGAACGCCCGAGGGTCGAACTCGGCAACTTGCTTTTTGTCCTCGATTTTTCGGGAACGTAAATGGGTGCCTGCAGAAACAGAGGAAGAAAACACGTTAGCAATGCACGCACTTTGCACTTGAAGACGGCTACAGAAAAGGGGCAACTCACCTCCAACTTTGTCGTAGACATGCACCAAATGGAAGGTCTGGCGGCAGATGGGGCAACTGTTTGCCTTCTCTGTCCATTCTTGCAAACAGAGGTCGTGCAGCACGTGGCCGCAGACCTGAATCTGCGCTACATTGTCGTGTTCGTGGGTTTCGGTTTTGGGCTGCGTGGTGTTGCTGGTTGGGAGAGCGAGTGCATCGGCTGCAGCCGGCACGGCTTCAGGCTGCTGTGGTTGCTGTGGTTGCTGCTGCTCCTGCTCCAGATGCTTAGGTGCTGGAGAAGCAGGCGTGATTTCAGCGGCAACGAAAGGCTCAAGTGGGGCGGGGGCTGCTGGAGGTTCGACCTCCAGGTTCTCCAGGCAGACAATGCATTGATCAGCCATGGCGAATGGGGAGCTGAAATGAAATTGGTTTTTCCCAGATGGATCGACGTTTGGAAGTCATGTATAAGTTGTATCCGCAAGTGGATTTTGACACAATTACGGGATGGGGGATAGTTGAAAGTTGGATGATGTTTGATTTGATTGCTGCGAAGGCGTGTGTGGCAAAACAGGTGGGTGCTTTTTGCTGTTATTGCGTTGCTATTTTGCTGCTGGCGTGGGTGGCCATAGGCGTGTGTTCACTGTTGCAGGCCGCTGGCGGGTGTAAGTGGTGGGTGGGTGCTGCAGACAGAGAGGCGGGGTGATGGGATAGCGGGAAGAAAGTGGATGTGAGCTGGAGAGCAGGCTTTAGGTAGGTTTTGGGGGAAGTGTCGGGTGAGAAGGGGAGAAGGGAAGAAAGAATGCCTGCCAGGGCGGCTTTTTTTTCGATGCCTCCGCTAGCGCAGCGGAGCCCAAGGCCAATCAAGTTCGGCCTGTGCTCGACAGGGGTTGCCCAAGACACTGCCTTCTTGGGAACAGCCACTGAGGCCAGGTGACTGAGTTCAAGGTGGGGGAAGAGGGTGTTGGGACTATGAACAAACAACGACGAGTCATCAGAATGCCGGGACCGTGACGAGATGCGAATGATGCTATTTCTCCCTTTTCGCCATTTTGTAGTATGTGCGGCCTCAAGTTCATCATGGATATTAACCATTGCGCTTCGAAACTTTCCCCAAGTACCACGCAGTTTGCGGCGAACATGTATGTACGCGGTTTACCTCTGGTACGGATGGAGAAGAGAAGCAACGAATGGGTTTCGACGCGAATGCTCCAAACACCGTTTTGAGTTTCTGGTTTTCCCTTTTTGCCCACCCCGGGGAATAATTCCCACCGTCTCTGGTCCGGTCAACAACTCTCCCGCCCCTCTCGAACGAACCCCTTGAACGCCAAATGGGGAGAGCCCTCGCGCTTATTCAGACGATCATATTATGTTAGCCACCTTTCATTCCCTTCCGTACCTGCCTGCTTGCAATCAAGAGGCAATATTGCAGCAGCGCAGAAGCCTGGTTTCTCACTTGATTTCAATCGTATACCACAAGGCTACTCTGTAGATACCTACCTATCTACTTACACTGCAGCTTGTGGGTTTATTCCACATGGGCAATCAGGTCGGCTCACCAGTTCATTTTCCGGATGAAGACGGACGGAGACACACTTTGCCACCTCACCCAGCAAGTCGAATGGGAGAAGAAAGTATGGAGTCTTTGAGTGAGTGAGAGGGATGTGGAGATCCCGTCTGCCGAGCCGACACTTGTTGAACATCGTAGATCCCAGTCACCCCAGTCCTAGTCATCCCAGCTGCATCGCAGGGCTCTTTCACAACTTATTATTTATGATGTGTCGCGGACCAATGACCATGGCCATGCTCATTTAACCAGACCCTCTCGAGTCTGAGGAACGTATTATTTACTTGCCTACACGTGAAGTATCTAACAGCATTCGGGTGACTTTTTACCAATTTCTAGTAGTGCCACAATACTGCGAAGGGGTTCTTCCTCCTAATGGAGCCGAATGAGACCTTCCGACTATGAATAGGGTCAATCAAGAATGCCAATGACTGCCAGGTAGAATAGCTACCAATGCGGCCCGGGAAATACCGACCTCCGTGAGAGGAAATTTGTGAAACGGTGCACAATGAAACCACGGCTTGGGGCTTTTGGAAACGACCAGTACTTCCATTTTCCTCCCAACTAAAACGTGAAAGGGGCGGGGTTGCAGCAAAGCACACCGGGCATGTGTTTAAAACCACTCATTTCATCGAGGGCGGGAAAGGCTCCGAGTCATCCTCTGCACACAAAATAACACAGCATTTATGACTAAAGTGAGGCACAAAATGGCCCACTAGACCAACCTCGCCGCACAACCAAAACCACGTTTTGAGGCGGCCGTTGTGCAGCATCTGCGAATGTCGTCATCCGCATCGCTCACCGAAGTGGCGACCATGTCGACAAGGCGAATGACCAGCAAGATAGTGTCATGGATCATTGTCAAGGTACCTCGAGCTCTCTAAATATGGCGAGTTTTCGTGACTGCTTTCCAGAACCATTATCCTTTGCATGTCGGTCTCCCTCTCGCCCAGCCCGCGAAGAAGAAATGCGATACGTGGCTGTGAACCCGTCGTTGTGCAAGGAAATCTCATTGATCGACCTGCCGTTCCTAACGGCTGCGTAAAGTGTATTGAAGAGCCTCCGTTGTCCTTTTCCCCGACACCAAAACATAAAGTCAAAACATGTCCAACCGCTTTCCTCTAAACTTCGGTAATCTCGCGCAGTCTGCGCAGGGTGGAGCGCATGGCAGCCGCCGCGGGGGTCCTGTTTATTGTCAGGATTGGATATTCACCACGTAGGAGGGCTGCGCCCAAAAGTTGTACTCACGCGACAGTGTAAGCACCACCAGCAATGGTCTTCTTGCAAGACTTGCAGGCCCAGATGCCTACAGACGTGCGACGAACGCTATCCTTTCCGCAGAAGGCTATTCTATGCGTCAGCATTGGATTCATCAAGGCCCTGGCACTCCAGGGAGCCCAAGGTATGTGCGCCGCACACAACGCCTGGTGTAGTCAATGTGCTATGGCTCGTAGATCGGATTACGTACTGCACGTGTACCGGGCATGCTGTGACACTTCCTGCTTCTTGACGAGCTTACGGAGCGAAGCACCGTATCTGTTGTCGTCGTCAGCCTCCAGTGCGATTTGAGAGATATGTTCAGGCCAGTATCGGTCTCTCGAGAGGGAGCTCCAATGCGAGTCAAAGGGGGGGGGGGGCGGCAGTGCCACTATGAGTGACATGTCCCATTTCTTGAGATCATGTTTGGCACCGTCGTGACTCGCTTCCTGAACTCGAATCATGGCTCCCTCTCTCCAGTCCCTTCTTGGTCGCCAGATTCATGATATGGACGTGCAATCCAACACCGCGCTGCTTGCCAGCACTACAACGCAGAAGTCATGGGCGAGAGTCTTGCGCTTCAGCCAACCTCTGAGACCATTGGTTGGCGGATGCCACAACGCTGAATCTCCCTCTCATAACTTATCGGCTACTACGATTTCTGGTGCTGGTGCTGGTGCTGGCGCGGTGTCATAGTCTTCGTCATCGTCGTCATCGGATAGGGTGATGTTGGAACCGTAAATAAAAAATTCGTTGTGACATACCTGGTACCGTACTATTTCCCCTCAGAGTCAGCGACAGGCCCGAAAGAAGCTGGGGAGTAGTTTGGATCATGCCGATATTGACTTACCTTGCCGGAAATTCCGACCTTCTTTGTGCGCTTGGACATCTTGTCTGATTGATGGACTGGTGTCGTTGATGTCGACGGGTTGTTGGCGAAGCGGGCGTAATTTTTGATGAAAGTCCAGTGCAATTTTCTGGTGCGCTGCGCTGCGGGCGGGGGCTCCAAAAAGGTTGCGGACGCTAGGCGAAACCATTTGACCGAGATTTCATATTCCTGTGGGCGACGAGGGCGTGGAGGGGCGGGACTCAGCTAGGGTCGACTTGCCAGACTTGCCAACTGTCAGCCCACTTGGCCAGCTGCAACATACACACTCCATCACCCTCTCCACCTCCTTTCCAAATCCAACCCTGAAATCCTGTTGCTTTGCATTGCTCTCACACTGTCACACATTGCTGGGCCAGAGAGCTGCAGGCCTGCAGCCTCTTCTCCAAATATGTCCTGACAGGTTAGACTTCCGGAGACATCACCGGGTCACTATGTTTTACCGCAACTTGCCCGAGACGAACGACGGGGCATGACCAAATCTGGCCATGCCACCCGGGCAATGGATGGACGAAGATACAGGGCTCCATCTACCAGCCACTTGAACCTTCACAAGACCGCAACCCCTCACCTCCCGGCCAGTAACTTGAACGCCTGTTCTCTCGGGGCTGGCTGCCTATTCGGGCTGAACTTGTGAATACCAGACACACCCAGAATAAAACCACAGACCTGCAATTCCATGCCTTGGAGGATGCTGTGTGGAACTTCCATGCTGGCGCGTGGTTTGGTCCAGGGGGGCGGCAAATTCGATAGTACATGACCACAGCCAGCACTTTCATATTTAGGTGGGCGATGATGCGCATTTTGGGAAAGAGCGGGTCTTCCAGTGAAGATAGCGAGTTCGATTTCCATTTTCCTCCCACTTTGATATATGGGAAGGAGTTCATCATATATTAAATTTGGAACCTCTTTTCTCTCTCCATTTGCAGTGTTCGTTGTTGCATTTTTTTTGAAGAGCATCATCTTATTTCTCAGGCCTCACAAAACGAGTTCCTTGCTCCTTAGGTATGTGTCGCCGCGACATTGAAGTTGCACCTCCTCTGAACGAAAAGTTGGATTTTTTTAACTAAAAAATCCGCTTACTATCCTTTCCAACAAGCCCCTTTATCTGTTGATTGTGCATCAAAACAAAACAAAAAACGGCCAACATGCCGTCCAACCAACACGGCCGCCAATATGACGTGGTAGTCTTTGGAGCCTCTGGTTTGTGCCCCCCCTCCTTTTATCGAAGTGAGTCTGACTCTTGCCACCAGGTTACACGGGCAAATACACGGCCCAGCACATCGCAACCCATCTACCAACGGACCTGAAGTGGGCGGTAGCTGGCCGGTCGCGCAGTAAGCTAGACGAGGTGGTTGCCGCATGCCGCGAGCTCAACCCCAACCGCCTGCCGCCTGCCATTGAAGTTGCTGAGCTCAACGACGAGGACCTCGCCAGCCTCGCCAAGAAGACGTGCGTGCTCATCACCACGGTTGGGCCCTACGGCAAGCTGGGCGAGCATGCGTTCAAGGCCTGCGCCGAGAACGGCACCCACTATCTTGACGTCACGGGAGAGGTGCCCTTCGTGGCGCGCATGCTGGCCAAGTACGAGGCCGCCGCGAAGGCCAGCGGCGCCATGATGTTTCCCCAGATCGGGATCGAGTCAGCCCCGTCCGACCTGATCACCTGGTCTCTGGCGTCGCTCATCCGGACTGAGCTCAAGGCCAAGACGCGGGGCGTGGTTGTGTCGATCCATAAACTCAAGTTAGCACTGCTTCTCTCTCCCTTTCTTTCTTTCTTCTTCACTCTATCGATGTGTGTGTGTGTGGTCCACCTACACACTCTGTTTATATATCGAAAGCAAATGATATAAAATAATACTGACTCGGACGGAACCAGATCTGCCCCATCAGGCGGCACGCTCGCCACAGCCCTGAGCCTGCTCGAGAACTTCTCTCTCAAAGAAGTCCGCGCCGGCCAAGCACCCTTCATCCTCTCCCCGGTGCCACCCCCATCCTTCGCACCCCCATCGCCCTCCATCCTCACACGCTTGACGGGCCTCATCACCGTCCCGTCCCTGGGACTCCTGACCAGCTCCATCGCGGCGCGCACCGACGCCGCCGTCGTCGAGCGCTCATGGGGCCTGCTCTCCACGATTCCGGCTCTGCAAGCCCAGGCCTACGGCCCCAGATTCTCCTTCCGCGAGTACATGAAGCCGCGCAACTGGCTGACGGGCATCGGCATCCATTTCGGGCTGATTGTGTTCGGCTTGATCCTCTTCACCCCGTTCCTGCGCAACTTTGTTGCCAAGCGCGTCTACCAGCCGGGACAGGGCCCTGACGCTGAGCTTGCCAAGCGTGATGAGCTCGAGTATCGCGCCATTGCGCACCCGGATGTTTCCCCCTCTGAAGAAAAGAAGAAGGCGTTTGCCAGGTGCTGGTTTAACGGGAGTACCTATCACCGTGAGCTACCCCCTACTCTCCACCTCATCCACGTCATGAAAAACTTGACCCATGAACGACTTCATGACTGACCTGTGACAAAAAAAAAGTGACCGGCATTCTCCTCGCCGAAGCAGCAGCTACGCTCCTCGAGGAAAAAGACGTCCATCTGCTGGGCGGAGGACTCCTGACTCCTGCGTGTCTCGGCCAGTCGTACATCGAAAGGCTGGACCGCGCTGGGTTCCATTTCGAGAACAAGATGTTGTCGGAATGAAAAGTCCACCAACACATACAAGACGGTGACACCCTGA
Source organism: Podospora didyma (assembly GCA_033439775.1). Lineage (NCBI taxonomy): Eukaryota > Fungi > Ascomycota > Sordariomycetes > Sordariales > Podosporaceae > Podospora > Podospora didyma. The sequence continues at coordinate 126,471 of JAULSW010000010.1, forward strand.
ACCTCAGAAGAGGGAGACAGGTGGTGCAATTGTATGTACGTATATTGCAGGGCATTGGGGGTGTATGTAAGTATAAAACCAAGAAATCTATATGTGGACCGGGTTGAATATATCCAATTGTTCTACTCTCAGGAAAAATAAGTGAATATATCGATTGCACCATTGGAAGTGGTATTCTAAGGGCAGTAGTTGTATATCTGATCCGACCTGTATCTTTTTTTCTTTCTCTTTCTCAACTCCTATATTGATATCATCTAACCATTCTCTCCCACCCACCCCTTTTTGGGGGGGTTTGTAGAAAAGTTTCGCATCCTAAACAAACTATGTTTTCAAAGAACCTATCTCGCTAGCTACCGGCAATACCTTGCGCAAGATGATAAATAGTAGAAAGGAGAAAAGAAGAAAAGAAGATAAAAAACCTAATCATGGGGGTATATATATAATATAAAATAAACGCTAGATAGCGAATTTGCGACGCCAAACCCTCCCAATTTCAAAGCAACACACACACACACACACACACACATAAGGGGTTTTTTTTTTAAAAAAAAAAATCGCGCGCGCAACGCAACGCAGCTCCTTCCTATACCTCTCTCCCTTTCGATCTCTCTCTCTTTATATATCAATCAATACAAATCGTCATCAGAGTAAACATAGGAAGAAGATGATGATGACGACCCCTCCAAGCTGCCACTACTACGAGCTCGAGACCTCGTCGTAGTAATCACGGGCGGCGGCGGGGGCCTGTCTTGACGATGGGTGGTGGTGGCGGCCGCCGCCGCGCCCACGCCGCTGAGGCCCAGGGCCTTCCACGTCCAGGGCGCCCACCATGTCCGCGCGGTGCTGAGGGCCACCAACATGCCCTCTTCCTCCAGCACAACAGCTACTGCCTCGGTATTGTTGTCGACATTATTGCTGCTGTTGGTGTTGCTGCTGCTGCTGGTAGTGTCATCAAGTCTGTAGTCCTTGACGAAAAACGCCAGCACCACGAGCGGCACGCAGCTCAGCAGTGCGATGTGCAGGAGCACGGTGATGGTCTCCTGGTAGGCGCGGGCGATGGCCTCGCGCTCGGGGCTGCCCCAGGCGTAGCTGCAGGCGACCACGACGCTGGCGTAGATGTCGGCCGCGTGCTCCTTGGCGTCCTCGGGGAGGTAGGCGAGCAGCTTGCCGGGGATGAGACGGCCCCATACGGCGCCCGAAACGGCGGAGCCGACGGCGGCGCCAACCTCGACGAGTGTGAGGAAGGCGGCCGTGGCGATGCCGACGTGCGAGTGCTTCTCGCCGCAGGACGCCTGGACGGCCAGCTGGGTGGCGACGTGCATGAGCCCGGCGCCGGCGCCGAGGCCTGTCTGCGCGGCGAAGAGGGAGGCGACTGAGGCGGTGCGCTTGCGGGTCTGCAGGAGGACGGCGATGGCGACGCTGTAGATCAAGGCGCCGGCGATGATGAAGGGGCGTGGCCGGGGGGCTGCGGATCGGCGGATGGCGAGGGAGGCGAGGAGAGCAGCGATGGTGGAGGCGAAGGAGAAGGTCTGGGTAATGGGGCCCGCACGGCTGACGGGGAGGTTGAGGGCCACGAGCAGGTATGAGTAGAAGTACGGCTGGACGGCAATGTAAAAGACCATGAAGTAGAAGAAGCCGAGGCCACAGCCCGCGCAAAAGCTGCGTGATTTCAACAGCTCGAGTGGCAGGAGGGGGTGAGGAGCCAGCCGCGGGTTGGACTCCCAGAAGGGAAAGAGCACGAGGAGGACGACGCCGGTGGCGATCATGGCGAGGATGCCGCGGTCGTGCCACCCGTCCGGAGACCGAGACACAAGTGTCAGAGGGATCAGGATGAGGGCAAGCCCGGCGCTGAAAAGGAGCGTCCCGACGACATCGAGCTCGTAGAAGAGCTTCTGAGAAGCCTGCCAAGGCGCAACGCTGCCGTTCGGGTGTTGGCGCTTCTTTAGCAGACCGAGCCGTTCGGCCTTGCGGCCGTTCAGAAAGAGGCTCATGGCGAGCGGGAGGAAAGCGACGGGGAGGATGACGGCCCATACGGCGTATCCCCATCGCCACGTCGAGTTGGCGAGGATGAAAGCGGCGATTAACGGCCCGATCCAGACGGTGATCAGGAAGGGGCTGTCCGGAAGGCTAGAAAACAGGGCGCGGTTCAGGAAGCTGCTCGTGTCGGCAATAAAGACCTGCTGGAGGATCTGCAGACCCGTCGAGCCGGCCGAGTAGAAGATCTGGGCAGAGGCATATGTCTCGACGTTCTGAGAGCCAGCCATCTGGATATAGCCCAGGACCATGAGAAAAATAGAGAGCGTAAAGGCCTCAAGCCGGCCAAAGACATCGGCTATTTTGGCCATTGGTGGTTTGATGACGGCTAGAGAGGCGGTCAGCCTTTGGGTTGGGTCTCGGTATCCGACAGACTGAACGTACCATTGACAACACCTTGGACGACAAAGACGGTCGACAGCAGTGAATGGTTATTAAAGGAGCTGACAGCGAAGGCCGCCAGCGAGTAGGTGACCTGCCCCTCGAGCGATGTGGTGAAGGCCATGAGGAAGATGCTGGTTGATGGCGGTATTAGCAAGTTTCAACAATGTGAAGAAGAAAAAAGGGGGGCAATAGCAAACCTCATGTAAGCAATGATCAAGGCCGTCTTTGACCAGGTCCGCGAGACAGCCTCAATCCGCAGAACGCCATCCTGAATATCAGGGGAAGGAGGGCTTGAGGGGGTAGGACAGTCGGCACTCTCTGCGTCATGTTCGTGTGACACTATTGCGCCGTAGCCGTCGAGGCTGGGCCTGTCTTCAAGGTGCTGTTGCTCTTGTCTCGATATGAGTGGCGCCGCCTCCTCCACGCTGCTGCTCCCGTTATTGTCGTCATGGCTAGCCATCCTCGGTAAGGATGGGAACGGTGCAACTGGGTATGGTATTGCGTCCGTTTGACACGTGTAACAAAACAGACAGGCAAGCTTTCGAGGCTGTTGCGGTAACCGAAACCCAAAAACTACAAGATTAAAATGAATTCCCAATTACGAAGCCGACTCTTCAGAACTGGTTGGCTGAGGTACCTCGCGGGCACTCTAGCAAGCATCTCCGAAAGTGACCCTGAAAGTTCGTTCGTTGCCTATTCTAGAGCCTTAGGGAGGGAGGGAAGGAGGTACTGTGGGGGTTGTAGTGAGAGAGAAAAGATGGAAAATGGGAAAACGAAACGACCTAGAAAGCCAGCCAACACGCTAATCCCCGGAAGAAGGCACTTCGTCCTATGGCAGGAGAGAGGAGGAGAACATGATCAACGTCTCAGTTTCTCGCCCCGAAGTCCCCCGACGCCTGCCTCTCACGGGGCCCGTCATCCTCTTTTCGAAGGGTTTTGTGACAACTGACAAGACAAATGTGCCCACGCCCCACCTGGTCTTGGGGAGTGAGAGGGGGGTTCGTCGCTCGACCCCGCTATGATTGGCCCAAGATTATCTAAACCATCTGATTAAAAGAAATTTCGGCGCCCGAGCTCCAGATCCCTCCCGCCTGTCCTACCAAAGCCCTGCCCACCCCCCCTCCCCCCATGTTCCCTCACCCCATGTTCCCTCCCCTTCCCGTCCGTCCATCCATCGTCCGTCGTCCGACCCTCGGTGTGTGCGTGCAACACCCATCTATTACAACTCCACTGCCCTTTGTCTGTGGAAGCGCAACATCCACCTGTACTAGTAATGAATGGGCTGTTTTTCTTCTTCTTCTTCTTCTTGCATGTGCTCATTGTGCATGGGAAACAAGCCTCCCCGGAAACGATTCCAAGATCTGGTTGATAGCACAGTCGAGAACCGACATCGTCCAGAACATATCAGATCCCGTAGCATCAAAACACTCATTTCTACCCAAATGGGGGGACAGTACGGCGTATTTATTTCGTCCTGTCATTCCAAAAGGGCTCGTGCCACTACAGTATCATTTGTTGTTGTGTAGCGGGGTCCATAACTTAAGGTACGGTAGGCAGGTAGGTAGTACTCCACCGAGCGTATCCGGCTGAACCGGTCGATATCTTTCCCGGTTTGACGGGCGGTGTTGCGTAACCCGTCAGTAGGTAGTACCGGTAACGTGAAGCACGAGTGGGTAAAATGTCAAGCCCGGGCATCCTAGTCCACCTAGCCATGCAGGATGACTTCCACAGGAGGAGGAGAGCTGCTGCGGCAGCTCCCGGGCCTAGGAATCTAGGCAACCTGACTTTGGCGATTTCCTCGGACAGAAACGCCCCACGATCAAAGGATACGCCACTCGGAGTAATGAGCCAATCATTTTAGAGATTCTTTCGGGTCAAGTCTAGAGTAGAAGACACTCCACTCGCCTGCCACCGGTACATACTTACCTACCTGCCTGATTACTTGAAGTTATAAGAAGAAACGTGACAAAACTTGATTTATAGCTAGTGATATCTATATACTAACTAATTCATTCATATCTGCATGTCGGACAGGCAAAGATGCACTCAACCACCGCAATACACAATCACAGACATATACGACGAGACGATGAATAAGTCAACTTTCTTAGTTCAGGTGGCATCGCAGCAAAAGTTTTATATAAAAATAAAACAACGCACGCAGAAAAGCAGCGCAATACTATAAGCAATGAAGAAGACCTCCCTTTGCCTTTTCCTCCATCATCCTATCCCTACGCGAGATCGAGAGAATACAGATACCTTTCAACCAAAACCCCTCCATCCCCCTAACCACTTTTCCTTCTCCCTTTGTTTTTTTATACATCAGGGTCCATATACAACAATGATCCAATTCAGCGTCCCTTCAAAGTTGACTCTTCCTACCCCCTTCCTCTCGTGTCATCCAATCCATAAACAAGAATATGAGTCAACACATAACCCTCACCTCCAAATATTAACAGGGCTCCCCCAAAGATATAAACGACACTTCGCCCACGGGAATTCGCCAAGTACAGTAAGAAGTTCGAAATTAAAAACGAAACAGAGTGGTATCTTTCCATCGCTGTGCCAACATCCGAATTGAAACTTTGAAATATGTAAAAGAAAATCCGTCGCTACAAAATGACGACCAATGCCAAGAAAAACTGCTTCCAAACAGTTTCAAACAAAAAATAACTTTGGAATGACAATCAAACCGTGGAAGCGTTAAACTTGATCGCATCGCGAGTCGTCCCTCGTCTATCGCGGTTGAGACATGGGTCCGGTATGGGTTCGGTATGCAAGGGTTGGGTGTGTGCATGACCTAGTGAAGGGATGATTCCGGAGTGTGATCATCAATGGCTTTCTCATTCCGGAGGAGGAAGGAAGTGGCGTAAGTGTGTGATGCACGTCAAGGTGGTGACGAGTGAAATCCGCCCCCGATATAAATCGTAATACCAGTTACACGGAAGGGTGCATTGCAATAGCTGTCAGAATGTGCCGAGACGTGCCAGATATGGCAATAGCCTTCATTCATGCCTCTTCCATAATACCGCCTTCGCCACCCCCTTCTTCACGCCACTCACGGCTCTTGCTAGTGAGCTTCTTCACACCGCTCACCCTACCGGCCCAGAGACTTTCAATGGGCGTGCGGAAGGTGAAGGCGCGTTGTGAGCTGATGACCCCGATCGCCTGCAACACGGCCTTACGGCTGTCGCGGCCGAACACGGCTGGGTGATTGATCCACTCGAGGCTGGATTCCAGCTCTGCATCGAGCGCCGCAACCGTGTTAGCATCGATGCCGGCAGCGGTACCCATGCTGGCGAGGCCAAGTCCATCGTTGGACCGGCTGCGGGGTAGTAGCGGCCCTGGGAAACCGTTGTTGGTGTTTTGGCTGGCAGACGTTGGCGAAGGCGTGTTTTTCCGGTCGGGCGTGCCGGCAAGGGTTGGGGATGCGTCGTTGGACGGGTGTGGCGTTGACGGCTGTGACTTGTTGCCGGCCGGTGTTGGAGGGACAGGCGGAAGGCCTCCCTTTCCGAGGCCCTTCAGAATCGAGCGCGTCTCGTTCAGCAAGGTGTGTGCCCGATCGTGCTGGCCTCTGCTGACCAGCGTTAGGGCCCGCGTCAACATATCTGAGGTCAGTAGCTCCATGCGCCGCTGCACGATATGGGGGTGTGGCGGAATGGGGGGTGAGTTGCCCCATGGTTTCTTCGAGTTTGATGCTGGAAGCATAGTGATTGCCAAAAGGCTCGGTCGTGTGTGCTGTGAAGTGCCGTCCCGGAGAATGTCACCCCAGCATAGATCTGCTTGGATGAGAGGGACCTCCTCCACCGAGATGGCCCTTTGCTCATCCTGGTCCATAGAGCCGCCTAGGGCTTCCAACCCCGACACAATATTGTCCCAGGGATCCTGGGGCAGCTGCTCTTGAGACGCATTATCTGGAAGGATGACCAGTTGTACAAGAATGTCGCGCTTGTCACCAAAACGAAGGTCGCCGAGAGCTGCCTCGGCATCACGGCCAGTTGCACGCTTCGTAATCTGGAGCGCGCCGCTGATCTTGTGGAACTTGGCCGGCGACCCTTCCGGCAGCTTGAGTTTGAGCTTGACGTTTTGATGTGACAGCGTTTGCATGGATCCCAAGCAGCCGGCCAGGCACTCCCGGAGCATCATCCAATCCTTGACGTATGTATACGATGCTTTTGTCCTCGTAGACAGTTCGATCATGGTATCGGGCTTGTGGGTCATGCCCAAGCCAAACGAGTGGATAGTGATCTTGGCTGCCTCTGCGCGTGATACAACAAAGTCAACGCTGTCCGCATCAGACGTCGAGGCATCGCTGATCAGCATGATGGTAGCGATGGGATTGTTGTACTTCCGGCCCATGAGAAGGTCCATGGCCACGTTTGCTCCTTCGACCACGTCGGCCCGGTGGCTCTTCTGGCCCACGGGCTTGATCGAGTTAAGCACGTTGCTCCAACCGGGCCATGCCTTGGTTGTCATACCCACAATGGGGACGCCGCCGCCCGAGGACCCGAACGTCACCAGACCCATGCGATCGCGTTCCCCCAGAGCTGCAACCATAAACCGCAGGGCATCGCGGACTAGGTTGATCTTAACGCCCTGCATCGAAGCCGAGATGGGAACCACAACCACTACGTCCACCGGCACGTGGATCGATGGCAGCAAGGGGCTTCGGACGAAGTTGGTATACTCTGTGGGCGCAGTGGTGGCCGATTTTGCGCCACCCCACGACGAGGCCAGCGAAGAGACGCGCTGTGGCCGGCTGGATGCAGGCGTTCTCTGCCAGTCTTCTTCGTCTGTCTCGGAGAACTCGCCGCGGTCGTAGTCGGGGCTGCGTACGGGCGAAGTCTCGATGGCATTCAGGTCAAGGAGAGCCTGTTGCCACAGTTTGAGCTGGTTCCGGTTCTCAAACCGGAGGTGGAACTGCGGCAGCTCGGCCACGGAGAGACTCAGCGTCAGGACATTTTCATCAATGTTGCCCGTTTCCGACACCTCATTCAGATGCTTCTTGATGAGAATGGAACCCTTGAGGGTGCAGCGCGTTGACTTGCGCGGGGCTTCGTCGTCCCATTGAGAACTCGATGCCGCCTGAGAGTTCTTCTTCTCCTTGACGCAGATGAGCATCTCGGCAAATAGGAAGCATTCTAGCTCCTGCCACGACACTTTGTCCTTGCCGACGCGGAGTGTGCCGTACAGCCGAAGTTTGCCAAATCTACAACTCCTTTGTCAGTCATGCCCAATTACATTACAGATTAGGTGTAACACCCGAGATTGCCAGAAACCAGGTTCCTGGGATGCTTTCATCTTTTTCGCAAGAAAGCACTTACCGGCTAAAGTCCAGCCCGTGCCAGTTGTCGACACGGCTGCGTAGGTTTTCCGTCATCTCGGCCAGCGCCTCGTTCGATTCGTAGGGATAGAAGCGCGGCGCACTCCGCGCGGGCGATGGTGCTCGGGCAAACACTTCTTCGGTCCGCGTTGGCGCAGGAGGTGGCGGCGCCGCCTGTAGGTCCTCCGGATCTGGCCGCCACTTGTTGTCTGTCACCTCAACCGTGATGAGGCAGGTGAGGGTCTGCTGCTGTCGCGATCTGCTGATAGTGGGGAATTCTGACCGGACAGTGACAGTCGGCGCGGGAATGGGGTTCCGGGTCACGGAGCGGGGGCTCGCCAGCGACGTCTCCATGGCCTGGACATCATAGTCGTGTCGCCTCGGCGGCCCGCTCTGGGTGGTTTCGGGGTAGCCTCCGGACGACGCCACGCCCGTGGCCTCGCTGTCGCTCCGCGCATGCCTCGACGATTGTGTCTGTGCCGTATAACGATGTTCCGAGGTTGGGGGCTCGCGACTGTCCCGGCTGTCGCGCTGGCTGCCGTGGCTCCCATGGCTGGCCCTCGGTACGTTCTCGCGAAGTCCGCTTTGCCCTGGCCGAGTGTTCGAGCCCCGGCTGGGCGGCCGGCCGCCCTGCTCGTCCCACGGCTGAGTCGGTGTCGGCGTTCCCTGGGATCGTGAGTCGTTTACGGATACGGCCCGCACCATGTTGCTAATTTTCTCTGCGTGGTCCGTGTCAGCGATGGCTTTCCTGGCCGAAAACGTCTGCATGTTCTTACCGATGTCGAGCACATTGCCGCCGCGACTGGTGTCCAAGTGGAGCGGCGCATTGCACGTCGGGCAGTATTGCGACTCAAAGTCGCGGATGAACTCGTAGAAGCAGGCCTCGTGCGACACATGCGAGCACGAAAACTGCAGTATCCTCTCGCCACGCAGTGTATGCTCCAACGGCTCCTCGCAGACGGCACACTCGCTCCCCACAAACGTGCGCTCCCGGCGCGACCGACTCCTGTCTGAATTCATTCCCGCCGCTGTTCGCGAGTTGCTCTCGCGCGACCTGGCCGAGCTGACTGAGGGCGACGAGCGATGCGACGGCGCACGAAGGGTGATGGAGCTGTCTGATGCGAGCGATTAGCAGGTCGTTCGTCCTCTGTGATAAATCGATCGCGGAGGTGCATTCGTCTGTCGGCACCGACAGAACAGAATCTGACCAAACAACAGGTAGTAGTGGTGGCACGGCGCAGCGCAGTCACCCCGCTCACACCACCACCGTCACTGTGCCAGATCCAGCAGGACAAGAGGAGAATAACCTACTCTTTTCGGAAAACGTCGCTGCTTCGCCGTAAGGCCTCCCAGCGCTGCTGGTGGAGTAGTTGTGGTTGTAGTTTGGCCGGTCGAAGTCTGTTCTCCAGGCGCTGCCGCCGCCGCCAGACCGCGCCGTCGATGGATCAAGGCTGCCCAGCCCAAGCGCTGGCAGTGTCGACAGTGTCAACGGGATGTCGTTGACTCTCCGCTGCTGATCTTTGGCGAAACCCTGATTCTTGTTGTGGGATCTACTGAACATGTGGAGAAGGTGGTGTTGTGACGAAAGCCGACGTGCTCAAGGTGCTTCGGTCGCTGAGTAGCGCGCAGGGTAGGGCCTGGGATTATTTTGGGACTGGCGACTACCGTATAGTAGACCAGCGGCGCCCGGCTCGGGTTGTTTTGGCTTTCCTGGGGGATCTCCCTGTTGGCCTGTCCTTGCAACCGGTTGCTGCTGCGCTTATAAGAGAGGGCGCTGGCTCCCGTCCCGTCTGCCGGAATCCTAGAGCGGTGCCACACAGGCAGTCTTGGGTCGACTCTCCGGGGGGAGGGGGAGGCGTTTCAGACGTCGTATCAACAATGCAGAGGCAGATCAAGGTGAGGCGGGCAGGGCATTGTTGCGCTCAGAAATCAGAAGTAGGCAAAATTGATTTCTCCAGACTTGCCAAAAAGTAAATCGTAGCCGTCCACACGTCAATAGCACCGCGCTGAGTGCCTGGACCAGTCGGCGAGTTTTTCCACTTGGGTTATCTTGTCCCGAAGTCACCGACGCCAGACCAAAAGACGGCTTGACGATGCTGTGCTGCAGCCGTCTTTTCCCGTCAGCAAATGTGTGAGGCGGGCGGGCTGGTGAGAAAAGGGGCGATGGTTGGCGGACCACTCCTATTCGCTGAAGGGGGGGTGTCGAGCGTGTAAGCGGTTGTGAGGCCTTGTTGTCGCAGCTCCAACGGATTTCGAAGTTGAAATAAAGGAGTCTGCTCTTCTGTTTTTGGATGTTCGAGATGCCGTCTGCGCCAGAAAAGCTACACGTAGAAGCCAATGCGTCGTGCTGAGGGGCCTGGAGTAAGAAATCGTGGGATCGGTCCTGCTTCCGCCTTTTTGTCCGGATGAGACAGACACCCTTCTGCGGCGAAACGGCGCACACAGTGGCTGGGCCGCGTGATGGGTGGTGAGAAAAGGCCCTGCAGGACTGCCAAGGGCAAGCACTTCTAAAGCTTCTCCTCGTCTTCCAGAAAACGGAACGTTATGGATGTCAATATTTAGAATGTGCGGGATCAGATATTGATGACCAGAGGTCGAAAAATCGGGGCCCGCAACGAGTTTTATTAACTGGTTCGCATCGCACAGAGAGGACGCAGTCAGAGAACCCCAGCCAGGTTCGTCCTGTTGTTGCATCACGCAAGCTGGGGGAGGATGGAAGGGGACCAAGGGGACACGGGAGGGAATGGGGGCTTGAGTGGGCCGCCTGTCGCCTGGGTGGCCAGGCCAAGAGGTGATGGGCTAACGCATCAGCCCTGTCCCTGCTCCTTGCTTGGTTGCTTTGCAGTGGAGTTGACCAGGTCAAGTCTTCACACTAACGGCTCTTGCAGGGAGCTACATCTCCGTTTCTCAGGCCTAGCAAGGGATGTTCGATTGGGTGTTCCTGGCGCCGTTGGAATTGCCCTCAGAGACAGACACTGTGGACGAGTCGCCGACAAAGAGAGGCTCAGGGGCTGATGGACGACGGATGGGTCGTGGCTTTTCTCCGTTGAGCCAGCAACTTTGAACTCACAACGGCAGCCATCACTGTGGCCTCCTCGTTCCAACTTTCCTGAGCCTCCAACCGTCACTGGTCGTGCAGTTTGCACAACTGTCCACATTGCACTTTTGTCGTCTCTGCGCCTCAGAGCTGGTTTATGCCGATCGTGTGGGTTCCACAAAGAATTGTCCTGACGAGGGCTTTGCAGGTGACAATTCGTCCTCGCGCACAGCTGCCGAGGATGCCTTGAGGGCAGAGAGTCCGTGCCTCTGGGGATTACACTGCCCATTGGTGAAGTTATGAATGACCGTACGGCACATGCTGCAGTGTAATGCACCGAAGGTGGTCCTAAGGCACGACTGGAGAGGTACCTTCAGGTCCGCTTATTGTTCGCTCTGAGACGCAGAGTGCCAAAACTTGGCAGGCCTTACTACACGGAACATGTACCGTACATGTATGCAGTACCTTAGCTAGCTGAGGAAGCACCCGGCAAACTGTGTCTGCGCAAAAGAGCCACTGAGAGCCTTGTGTTTCTGTCTCTGCGAAGTAAATGTCAATCGAAACTCGGTGCCCAGGTCTGTGGACCGGCCCTCTTGCCATTATGCATAGAAGAGCACGGATCATCAGTGTCCAAGTTATGTCGTTGTGACGTAAAATAGAGCGGGGTGAGAGGGTTCGAAGATGGTTCTGCCTTGCTCAACTTTCCTCAGAGGAGGAACACCGGCTGGGGATCCTCTTCATCGAGATGCCCTGGCAATTGATGAAAGAGGAAAAGATTACCGTACTGGTGTGGTGAGGCTCGGTGGCGATCCCGGGGACGCCCTCAACACGTGGCATTTCGCTCAATGATGATCATTTCGAAGATTGCCAAAATCGGTACCACGCGTCTTCCCGAAGCTGCTAAGGCTCAAATTGTCTACAGAGCGTAGTTCGCCGTTATGAGGGCCTGTAATGCTCAGGAACCTATGACATGTCCCGAGGAGCCACACACACTTCGGAAACAATTGTATCGGTCGGATCCGTCGAGTTTGCCAAGAGCGGGAAAGACATTTGACATATGTTCTGAAGTTGAGCGCCTTCTTCAAAAGGACTAGCATATATGGCGTCGATAAATTAACATGTGTGGGAGATCGACGACGTCGTTGTTGTCGTTCAAGTTGAGGTCAAGAGATCGAACACCCGAGAGGAAGCTCGCGAGGTATATCAGAACCCTCAAAGGAGCGTATTGTATTTTCCTGGTATTTCGAAGGAGCTGGAGTCCTTGCGCCAGTATGCAGCAGGACATTTCCCCACAGAAGTTCTGCAACGGTCAAGCCTCGTTCCTCTTTCTAGGTAAACCGGTCTTTTCGCGTGGTTGCTTTGACTTTTAACGGCACTTTGTGGACTGCCGCTTGTTGAAGTCTCCAGCACGCTCGGTCTCTGCACTGTCCGTGCGTGACGCCAATGGACGACCGACTTTCGCGATGATGGTAGTGGATCTATATGCTTGAATGCTGACAGCCACCGCATATACCGCTTTCTTCCTTGAGCGGACTGGCTGTGAATGTACTTTGCTGCACGCCTTGTTCTCAGGAATACCCAGGCAGGAGGATTGTCGATAATCACTCAACGGACGAGAGCGAGCTGGTCACTGGACTCCCCCACGAACGACCAAATGCAAGGGCCTGGTTGGCCTGCCTGTGCTTGATGCATCGAAAAGGGGCGACACTGATTGCAACGGGTTCTGGGCTGTCTCCTTTTGGAACCAAGTTGCATATGCATGGAAGCATCTGTAGAACAGGGCCGAAGGGAAATAATCGGGACGGACAACGGCGGGCGGCGCAGTCGTGGCCATCTCGGATCCGGAGAGGACTGTTACTGACCAAGTCCGCGAGAAATCTTGACTTCTTCACCTTTGCTTCCACACTTGCGTTGATCCAATGATCCCATTTGAAGGGCTCGAGATGCATGTTGACCGACCGCACCTTGAATCCGTACATGCCTAGGTATTGTCCCCTAAACCATTGTTGGAATCTTTTCCATGTGAACCAAGGTGAGCGAGTCTTCCGCACGACATCCGTCCCTCAAGAAGCCTAATCGGAACTGGTCTGGAACTCGTCTGCTGGGAGCTAATGCGACTACCAAGTCCACGTCTGGACTTCTCGAATCGAAAAGAAGAAATATGAATAAAGATAGTGTAAATTGTAGACGAGGAAAAGAAAAGAAGTAGAGGAGGTTACTGGGTGGCCAAACACCGAATCTGGGTATATCAAGCGTGTTCAATACTAGACACTTTGAATGCACAATTTTGAACACACTGCCGAAGTTGTCGTGGGTAACTGCTGTTACTGCGAGGAGTGACGTCTCTGACACAGCATCACAAACTTGAACCGCATGCATGGCCTCTTGGTACGCCAGTCATCGTCGCCGTCTTTGATTCTCTGACAATACCGTAATGAGGAGCCCAGGACGATGACGACCCGTCCCTCCCGTCTTCTGACAAGACAGACATCCCTGGAAAACGTCGACTGCTTGAAGGAGCAAATTTACGCCACCAGGGCGCATCCGTTTCATGCAAGACCTACACTGACGAGCGGGGTAGAGGTGCTTGTGGTCGTGGGGGCGACATAGATAAAGAGAAACGGGTTCAATGGCACTGAGACCATATTTTCTGGGCGTAGCGAAGGTCGTCAGCCTCGATGGGGTCTTGCTGGTTGTTTTTGTGAGCCAAAAACGAGTGCCGCATCGTTCAAACGTGAGTAGATACGCGTCCAGAAGTTGCCTCCCCGGCTCTCCTTCCCGTCACAAACCCAACGAACCGCTGCTCACGCTGTCCCTGGGAAGGTGGGGCAACGTCGAGCATCTCATTGCTCCTGCATGCCAGTGCTCTCCAGGTTGCAGGAGCAAGTTCCCAGTTGCAACATCAGGAGGGGCACGGCAGGCATGACCTAGGGTTCCTCTCTCAGGGATTGGAGGCGGGTGCTATCTGCTGCATCCCGTACAAATGGTGGTTAACACTTTCCATGGCGGGAGCCAGCCTAGTATATCATTCTGTATGGACGCAACGCCATCTCGAAAGTCGCACAGACGGCGAGTCGCCTGTCTGTGGTCATTGCACATCTTTCAGCCAAGCTTACATCGCAACACACGCCGTGAAGGTGAACGGACACTTGACAGAGCTAGCAGCGTCTGTCTGTCTGTTGTCGTAGCTTCCTGGCGGCTGCCTGGAATTGCCACTCGAGACACACCAAAACAACCCATGTTCAACAAGTTGATTGCGATGTGGCTCGCCGCCCTCACCTCACTCGCAACGGCTGCCGAGGGCGGGTGGACGTGGATTGACGACAAGGGCTAGAATCCCTCCTGCTCTGCTACCGCTGTCGCCCTCTTGACTTGGCACCTTGGCAGGTCCGGATGCACAATACTGGCGCCACTAAGGTCCAGGTTGGCCAATTTGTTGGACGGACCAGTCTGTCGGGCTTCCCTGCTCATTCGTTGATTGCTTCTTTGAGTTTCAGGAAAGCTTTCCCCAGGCACCGGGACCCCAGTTGTTCCCAAGAGTCCTCAACCTAGAGTAATGGCCCCAAAAAATATCCGGCGCAACTCCATAGGACACTGCCCTGCCACTGGCAATTCGAGCCAGCAATTGCGAGACAGGGGTTTACCAAAAAGAAAAAAAACCTGGTGTCACAGCCAAGACGAAGAAGTTCCTTGTGTCTCGAACCAAAGGCATCTCAAATATACCTAATTACCTTGTTCGCCACTTTGCTCTCCTCAGTTGCCTCCACAAGTGTTGGTAAAGTACCGATTACCCTTCCCCTCGCTACTTATCATGCCTGCCCGTTGAAGGCCAGCCGCGAAGGCCTACCTGGCGAGGCCTGCTCTCATCCTGATCGTCGATCAGACAACCTAAGCTTTCACCATCAATGCCGATTTGATGGCCGGGACCAAAGTTTGGAGATCGGCATTGGGGGCTCAATGCCTCAATCCGGGTCCCAAGGTGATTGCGTCAGATGCGACGAGCCTGAATATACCATCGAAGTTTCTGATGGCCTCTGCCGGGCCGATCTTGAATGCCTCGTTTGTGCTTTCTTCCTTCTCTTTCCACGATACGGATACAAATCTCACTTCAGACCCCTGGCGGATAACAAGCAGCAGGACCTCCCATCGTGCCTTCTTCACTCCCTGTTTAGCTCACAGACCATACTGTGTAAACAAACGCAGCAAGATAAGCCGATGTTCCACTCCAGGCCGAATGGTGCCATGGGGCTTGTTGCAACAGTGCCTGGTAGACAGTGGTCCGCGAGGCTTTTGCCCCTCAAACACCCCGACCTCGCTGGAATCATCCCCGCGACCCCTTTGTTGCGTTTCATCCTGCCCAGCGGGGGACCTGAACCTCAGATACTCTGCACATTTTTAAATTTACCATCCCTTGTGCAAACTTCGTCTGTGCTCAGTCCCCATCACTGACGGTGTCGCAAGTGGCCATGGGTGGGATGGAAATGACGACCAAGTCTCGACGACGACGTTAACAGCAACATAAACCGAATTGCTGCATTGCCGGGTAAAGGCCGATCAAGATGGGCACAACTTATCGGCCATCAGGGGTTCCAACGACATAGAATCTCGCTCGCGGGGTTTGTCACTGTCGCCATCGCTGCGCAGCAAGCAATGACCAACGTGGACTGACAACCACTCCCTTGATGATGGGGGCAGACCGTTGTAACGGAATGTTAATTTAACTCCCGCTTATTAACTAGGTAGCCTCCCGAACCTTGACTTTCTTCGCGAATGCTACCAGACCAGCCGCCCACAGAGTACCACTAGCACAAATCACTTATGGCCTGCTCCGGGCTCTTCATCTTTTCCCGCGGCAACTGTAAATAGCTGGGTTGGTTGTCGAAGCGATCATCACATCGGATTCTAGTCCGGGTACTACCTCTTCAAAACCGACCCCTTTTTCTCCTTGGGAAACCTACTTGTCTACTCTGGAGGGTTGAGTCTGGACAGCGAGCAGAATACAGTCGTGAGAGTTTTGACTGCACCTACCCCTCTTCTCACTCCACCGCCCAGCCAAAATCCGGATGTGATTCTGATTCTCTCCACGACGATGAACGTGCGTTGGCAAAACGGGTGCCCAATGCGTCGTCCGTGAGCCGCCGACTTTATTTTCTTCTCAGCTAGCCGTCCCGAACCAAACAATGCCACCGCCATGATTGCCTGTCCGCCCCAGAGCCGGGTCTCCCTCGTCATGTTCTTTCTTCCTGCACGCAGGGACATAAGACGCATCAGGGTCAGTGTCTTTTTTGCCCCCCATCCCGCCTCAGATTTCCATGATACGTGCGTCTGTGTGTTTCTAGGCATTGCACAAGATATATCCGCATTCTTCTTCTGCCTTCGGTTGCACCAAACTCGTGAATCTTTGGTGATCTGCCGGTAGTGGCGGCATGGTGGGATTCGGTAAGAACCCAGAGTAGCATCGTCGATGTGAAGATATGTGATTGTGAGGCCATCACATCCATTCCTTCGACTCTAGGGCAGTACACTGGATCTCTTATATGTCATGTCTACACCGCTACATTGCGAGGCTCGTCTGTTGTTTATTTATCTTTTACTGCAATAGAGGTAGATCATGATGCTTCCCTTGCACAGTGTGTTTTCTTTTCTTCAGTCTTGTGTCTTGGTTTCTCATCCATCCACTTACACCGCTTTCCCCTCCGACTTTGGCGGGGGAGGAGGGGTGTCAGGGTACTTTCTAACCCTTCCTTTGCGAGGGCCAGGTTGAAGTCTTACATCTTTGCCAGTCATTGCTCACCCTTCTTGTTACCTGCATTGTGACCACCTCGATCAGGCGTACCTGCCTTCCTTTACAGTCCAACATAGTCCAATATGAAAAATCAAGGGCTTCCGGGTTTTTCGTAAGTACCGAGTACAATTCTCGAGAGGAGACGTCTTCAAGGAAGGAATCGAAGCAAGCACCGAGCATTTTTGACATTTTCTTCTTTCTGTCTTTTTTCTTCTTCTTCTTCTTCTTCTTCTTCTTTCTTTTTCTTTTTCTTTTTCTTTTTCTTTTTCTTTTTCTTTTTCTTTTTCTTTTTCTTTTTCTTTTTTGTTGAGAATAGACTAGATCCTTCGCACAGGATGGCGGTTGCTAAATCAAATCCCAAACACATTTGACCAACCAGTAGACTTCAGTTACCATAAAGGCATCAGAACCTTGCCTGCTTCCTAGCAAGGGAGGAGGGACACTATCAAGCAAATCATTTCCACGTTTGTTCTTCAAACCCCCCCTCCCAAAAGGGTTTTTTGGGGAAAGCGCGTTGTCAAATATGAGATATTACCAAAGGCATGTGGGAAGAGATTCTATGAACATTTCAACAACTACCTTATAGGTAGGTGGTAAACATCCCCCCCAAAAACCTGTACACATGTAGAAATATTCGTGGAACTGTCCGGTCGGTCACGAGAAACAATACCTACCAACCTGGGTACATCAGTACACATATATACACATCCGTCTCAGTTCAAACCCAAAGTCATATTGGGTAACATCCATGGAGGAATCAATAACCCAGCGCAAAACATCCACTTCCGCAACCGCCAAGTTGGTATCAAAACGAATAGAAAACCACACAGAAAACCCCATCAGCATCTCATATAGTCTTGGACGCGGCTTTCATAATCGCGAGATTCATGTACATGTACATGTACATACACCCATCCGAGATATATACAAATGGGGTGGAGGGGGAAGTAGTTGACTAGGTCTTGTATATAAGCCTTATCTGATAACCCCTTATATAACCAAAGAGGGGATGATCAAGTTTGCAGATACAAATCGAAGGGACCTATCTCATTATTCTAGTTTTTTTTGGGATACCTACCGTCTCACTCAAAGGAGTAGTAACCTACACCTCAGCCCACGCACCATTCTTAAACTTTTAGTTTCCTCCTTCC
Organism: Podospora didyma; assembly: GCA_033439775.1. NCBI lineage: Eukaryota > Fungi > Ascomycota > Sordariomycetes > Sordariales > Podosporaceae > Podospora > Podospora didyma. Next base: position 144,185 of record JAULSW010000010.1, read on the forward strand.
CAGCAGAGGGTCGGTGTATACGATATGAATCTCTCTCTCTCTCTCTCTCTCTATCTTTAGACCAACCCAGCAAAGCAAGCAACCAACCAAAATAAAAAAGCCACTTACGTGTTACATACCGTACTGTGCACACGACATAAGAACGGACCAAGAAGCAAAGAAGCAAAAAGCAAAGGAAAACAAACAAGCATGCGTGCCAAAAAAAAAGGGGAGAGAGAGAGAGAGAGAGAGAGATAGCCACGTGTTCCTCCTCCACGTGGTGGAAATCTCGATTGGGCGACACAAACAATAATCAGAGATGAACATGGTGTGTGTCGTCACGTAGGATATGCATACGTATAGGGCTGACAGGGCAGGCTATGTTTTCAGCCGCGGCCGCTCGAATCACGCTGAACGACGCGACATGTGGAATGGAGTAAGCAAGCCAAGCAGCAGCCGAGTAAAAAGAAGCACAAACATTTTGTGCCGAAACGATGCATATGTAGCTGTATGTATGTAATATGTACACGTATAGATGTGGGCCTCCTTCGGACTTGCCGTGACCAGGATGGGGGGAACACGGATGTGTGTGTGCCTTAAATAACGTGGTGGCGTCATGTTGCGTGACGTTGGGCGAAATTAAAGGCTGGCTGTCAAGCCCAGGTCTCGGGAATCCTGCGCTGACTACAAGCGGATTCGCTTCGTGGGTTGGTTACCGGTTATATGGCACGGCGGCAAGAGTGGAAAGGCTGGTGGTGGCACGGTAATATACGAAAAGGGGGACGAAATGAGGAACACATGAGGGATTCTCCGTATCCTTCTTTCGACTCACCAGACTGGTATTGGATGGAATTCAGGGCAGCACTTCAAAGGAAGCAGAGCATCTAGACCAAGTTTCGCTGTGCAATATAGGCCTTGAGCAATGAGACGACAGAAGTCCAGGTTTACACAAATAAGGCCAGCATCTTTTTATCTAATCATTAAAGTCGCTCTCTTCTTGCGCTAGGACGTCCAGCTCAGTCCTCGTCCCAGTTCTATTTGGCCGTTAGAATCATACCTCATTGAAGGGGTAGCAATGGGTACTTACTGCGTTCGGTCCAGGGGGCTTGGGCCCACCAGCCTGGCGAGCCACGATGATCTGATCAACTGAAAGTACTGTTCGGGCTGCTTCAGTCGCGAGTTTAATGGCCCACTGTTTCGTGACAAGGAGATCCAAAATGCCCTCATCCTCGGCATCCAAGGTTCCAGTACCGTCCGAATTCTATGGCTAGTTAAGACAGTGTAACCAGTGATTAGGAGAGCAAGAAACGTACCTCGATATCAACTCCGGTAGCCCAACCATCCTCTTTTTGGTGGGCGGCGTACAGCCGACTGAGGACCTCGGTGGCATCTAAACCGGCGCTCTCAGCCAGTGTTCTCGGTATCACCTCGAAAGCCTCGCCGAACTTCTTGATGGAGTACTGAGCGAGACCCTGGGTCTTGTCACCGACAGCCTGTATCCTCTCCACCAGCGCGATCTCTGTTGCGCCAGCTCCTGGGACGAGGCGGGCGTCCTTTGTGATGGCCTTGACAACATTGACACCGTCATCAACGGCGCGCTCAATATCGTCCAGGTGGTTTTGTGTGGCTCCACGGAGAACGATTGTTGATGTCCTTGTCACCTCGTTCTCTTGTCTAAACACAGTGACCCGGTCGCCGCCAATCTCCATCGTCTCCACGACGTCGATGCTGCCCATCTCGTCGGGCATCGGGGCGCCCAGTCTTGCCAGGGGCGTCGCCCCGACGACCCTGCACACCCGCCTCAGCTCAAACTTGCTGAGGATCTTGATCACCAGGATGCCGTATCGGTTGAGGTAGTGCATGGCCAGCTCGCCCACCGTGGATCCTGCCACGATGACTCTGAGGCCAACATCATGCAATTCCTTGATAGCAGCCTCGAGCTGGTTCTCCTCCCCCTTGGTGAAGTTGAGCATCTCCTTTGCGTTGTGCAACAGAACAGTGCCCTTGGTCTCGGTTGCGCTGGTGTCGATGGGGCATGTGTACACGGCAACCTTTGCCTTCTTGGCCTTCTTAACAGAGCCGTTGGGCTCCTTGGGAAACACCATGCCCCTGACGACGCGGCTTTGGTCCAGGCTGCCGCCCATGATCTTGACGACCCGGATGTTGTCGACGTTGAAGTTGGCGGGGTTCTTGGGGAGCACGGACAGGACAGCCTCGGAGACGAGGCCGGCGAGGAAGTCCTCGTTGCCGCTCTGCTTGCTCGCGATGACGGTACGGATGGCCTTGCTAAGCTCCTCGGCAGACTTCAGGTCCTCAACCTTGTCGACTTCGAGCTCATCGAGGGTGTCGAGGGCAATCTTCTGGGCACGCTCGTAACCGGTGACGATGTCGGATGTCTTGAGCCCCATGCGCAGCAGGTCCTCGGCCTTCTTCAGCAGCTCGCCAGCAAAAACAATAACCATGTTTGTAGCATCGCCCATCTCGGACTCCTGCTGCTGACTGGCCATGACCAGGAGCTTGGCGGCGGGGTGGACGACATCGAGCTCGCGCAGGATGGTGGCAGCATCTGAGGTCAAGATCATCTTCTGGAGGTGGTTGATGACGATCTTGTTGCGCCCGTAGGGGCCCAGAGACGTCTGAACGGTGGAAGAGATCGCGCGGCAGGCATCGATATTGCGGAGGACAGCACCATCCTCGGAATCGTAGCTATTGTCAAGGGGGAGCGGGTTTGTCAGTTGATGGGCGGGGCATTTCTGAACAAAACACTTACTTGTTGTAGCCGCCCTTGAAGAGGCCGGCATTCGGGGCGTTGGGTATATTCAGAGACATGATGGCGGCTGCTTCTGGCGTTCTTGTCCTCGGTGTGGTGCGGACAGGAATCGGAGAGGCAGCTGCTTGCTATTGGTAAACGAACCTGCGACTCTTGGGCCCGATGCGTTTGCGTAGTGCAGTCCCATAAAAAAGTTTCGTGAAGCAAATCAAAGGTCAACAAAACGGCAGCCTTGGGGGGCTCAGTGTGCTGTGTGGCTGCCAATAGCAAAACGGCCTAGGCCTGCCTTTGAGATCCACACCGCTGTTCGCTGCCCGCAAAGTGGGCCCAGCTCTTTTGACTGGCAGCCTTGTCCCTTCTCCTTGTCCCGTCTAGTCTGTTGCGCGACGCCTTACGCCATCCATCCATTGGACCTTCCCGCTTGCTGTTATTAATTGATCAAACGACTGCTCCCCGTGAACCATATCAAACATAAGCCAACATAAACTTTGCGAAGAGAGACAACCCACGATCAATTTCAGTTCACTACCACAAAACCATAACACTATAAAATTCAACAGCTGACATCCGCCTTTAAACCACCGCCACTGCCTCCTCCCACGTTTCTTTCACAAGCTAGTGCTTCAGCAGAACGCCAGTCGCATCAGGTTTGCGAACATCGCTCATTATGGCGCCAGGTACGCAATGCAGCTACCCGTCGACTTGTCCCTCCCCCCCAATTTCATGATTCGCTCTCCCCAGTCTCCGTCTTGCCCTGCCATTCATTGCTTGTTTTCTCGAGATAAATCATGCGACTGCTACGCCATCGCCCACCCCTAGCAGCGGTCGCTCTCTCCCTCCCACGCGTCATCCTCGTCTCTGGAATGGATCAAACGTACTCGACTGACACTTTTTCTCCCGACCTCTTAGCCACCGCCATCCCGCCCGCGCTCCCGCCATCGGTCGAGGAAGCCTACCGCCGAAAATGCATCCAGCTGAAGCAGCGCACCAACGAGGTTGAGGAGTCCAATGATGCCGCGAGACTGCGCTTGATACGCCTGAAGCGCCAGGTGGAGAAGATGCGGCTGGAGAGGGCCTTCCTGCTCGAGCAGCTGTCCAAGCGAACGAGCGCCAACGTGGAAGATTCAGACGGCAGTCCCAGCCCCCCGCCGACAGTAAGTCCTGCTTCAGGCCATCCAGTAACAACCCGCGCTCTTCGCACGCTGAACAACAACGCGCAGCCTAAGGAAAAGCCCTTGCGCCTAAAGAGAGGTCACCGCAAACCCTCGATGCTCACCAACCTCGAAGCTCCCTCCGCCGGCGGTAGCGCTACCTTTATCAATCAGAGCCTGCACACCCAGTCCCCCAGCTCAGATACCTTCTCCGCCCAGCACCTTGACGCCGCGGGGAGGACCAACGGCGTGCACAAGGCCCCGCGAAAGCCCGGCAATGCGTTCCAGCTCTACTGCGACGAGAACCGCGAAACTGTGAAAGAGAACAGCGAGGACGCGGGCGCAAGCCTAGATGAGGAGCTTGCGCGCGGCTGGAAGGAGCTGTCTGAGAAACAGCGCGAGGAGTTTACGACGCGCGCCAAGGATGAGATGACCAAGTATCACACAGAGAAGGAAGAGTACGACTCCAAGGCGGAGTCGCGCCGTGCCGCCGTAGCCGAGGCCGAGGCCGAAGCTGAAGCCGAAGCCGAAGCCGAAGCCGACGGGACAGCCGAGCCCGAGGCAGAGAGAACGGCAGCTGCTGGTGATCAAACCCAAGAAGACATCGAAATGGATAACTACGACACAGATCAAGAAACCCAGGGGGAGAAAGCCGAGGAATAGGATACCCGGGCGCTTTGGGCGCGTTTGGGCCGTCGGTTTCCAACAAAGGCACCTAACAAATTTAAGCCGGAGATTGAATAAATACACACAAGCACACACCTCTGGAGAACGCATGTGGGTGAGAATTGAAATAATGGGATCAGCATTAAAAAGAGATAAGCCAGAGCGGATGAGTCGATCAAAACCCCCGCTTTCCTGGTGGGATGGACGGTCCGAAACTGTTAAAAGGAAATGGAGTTTATCACCTCGAGATGGGTGGAATATTTATTGTATATCATTGGCGTCGCTTTGTGAACTTGAAAGCGAAAGAAACGAATGGATAGGCTGGCCCGGGTTATCTGTTTCTGGCCTTTTTTTCCCCTTTACTTCTTTTCCTACTATTCCCTCGTATTTTTGGGGGCATTCATTACGGATTACTTTGTCAAATTTTGAAAAATACTTGAATCAACCTGTGAATTTGACCACACCCGCCGATTATTCTACGCTACCTAAGTCGTTAGGTGGCTATCAAGCATCTTGCATGTGGTGTTGTCTGGCTCCATCTCTATCTCCATCTCGTGGTTTCACATGTCCATGCATGCATACATACCTGTTGAAGTTGAGAGAACCCAGCCCCAAAGGGTCCTAGGATCGTTGAAACGTAGGTTGGTATTGGCTGGAAAGTGAACTCTTGATATAAGTCCAATCAAACAAGCAGTTAATCAAACAAGGACTAGTCAGCCGTATCTGTTAGCTGTGTGTGTCAACTGTATTATTACTTTCTGCTTGATAATATGCCTGCCCGGCTGGGTAGGTACGTTTTCCATACTCGCTCGCGGCACTGTATGGAGGGTTAGATAAGTTTGTTGGTACTTGTTTGAACTCCCCTGTCTGTCTGTCTGTCTGTCTGTCTGTCTGTCTGTCTGTCCCTCCCTCTCTGTCCCTCCCCCCTCTCTCTGTGTGTGTGTTTCATGTCTCTTCTCTCTGCTCTAAACTTCTCTCGCGTATATTCATACACATTTATAAACAGACACTACATTATAAATTCAAAAGTGTGCCAGAAAAGGAAGAAGGAAAAAAAAGGACCCGCTTTGCACCCCTTTTGAGGAGGTTCGGGATTAGATGGGAACCCAAAAAAATCCTTCACCCAGTATAATGATAATTCCAAATGCGATGCTTAAAAGACATCAAAGAAAAACAAAAAAGGGGGGAGGAGGGGAAATGTCAAAGAAGTTGAAAATGCAATGCAGCAAGCAGCCCTTATGCGATGCAGCGGTACTGGAAATGGCGATGGTAGTGTGGTAGTGAATGAAACCCAAAACGAAAACAACAAAAAAAGAAGAAAAATATGTCCATCTATGCCTTTGCCGAATGTTATGCATTGTATATTATTCAGGCCTCAATCAACACCTACGTACAAATCGACAACGATATTTACAAGCGCCACGAGAATCTCGGCAGCGATGAGGACGATGACTATACACCGGGAAAAACTTGTTAGCAAGTTCTAGGTATGAATATATTGTGATAAGGGGAAGGTCAAGGCTTACCAATCCACTCGAGCTTCTCGCCGTGGCCATGGCTGAGCTGATCCTTGAGCACAGCCAGCAAATCCGCGATAACGTCTAACCGTTCCGTCAGCAGGCCGACACGCTGGTCCATCTCGAGATAGCTTCGCACGGCCTGGTAGACCGGCTCCAGCTGGGGCTCGACCCAGAACAGCTCTGGGGTGTCGAGGACAGAGCCATTAAGGTGGATGTTAATGCGTAAGATAAATAGCTCGCCGATCTGCATGTTGATCTGCGTACGGCTGAGCGCGATCTTGCCTGTTAGAGCGATCTGCGTCGGAATGTCTTTGCACGTGTCGATGGTCAAGGCTATCAACTCTTCGAAGAGAGACGTCTGACAAAAAGGGGTCAGTCTTTGGGGCAACTTTATCCGCGAGGTATAGTTTCTCGACGTACCTTGACACTCTGGGCCAGCGCATGAGAGATAGCTAGCTTGGTCATATAGTTATTTTTGTCCCGCAACGTGATAAAGTCGTTATATATCCGGGCCTGGTATTCGTGGGTGTAGTAGAAATTGAAGAATTCCGTCTCGACGTCGTCAGGCGCCAGCTTCTCCAACTCGAATTTCGCAATTTCCTTCAGGAAGCGCTGCTCATGGGCAGCCGTCATACCCCATATCACCACGACGCCGTAGTCGAAGAGAAATACTTCGGGGGTATGAACGGTAATGTCAAAGTCTGGAACATCGTCCACCATGGCACTTGTATCCCCCATGCCCCGGCCTATCAAGTCGCCGGCACTCTGGTGCTGGTGCTGGTGTTCCATGCCATTTGCTATCTCAGATTGCGCGACCGCCTCCCCCAAGTCGATCAGATCTTGCCGGTGGAACCTACCCTCGCTCTCGTGCACCTCGCCGGTCGAATGCCTCCGTTCGTAGTTGGTCACTGGGTTCCGTACTTCGGCTGCTACCCGCTCCTGGCGCGAGCTTTCGGCCTGCTTGGCATTATAGCTGTAGGGTGTGTATAGGCACTCGTCGATCAGCTTTGGATTTGCGCCGCGGCCCTTCCCTCTCCCTTTCAGAAACCTCATAAGCCCATCCATCTGATATCTGTTCGCCGTGCAGTACGCTGTGACTCTTGGCAACCGATTGCGGTCGGCCTTGCCGAGGCGTGCAGCATCCCTGCGTGCCGTCGGGTCCTTGATGCGCGTGTACTGAGAGTATACATCGCGACCGCTTTCTTCATCCGGTTCCGCCTCGTCGAGTTCTGGATTCGGCAGAAGCTTCAGCTTTTGAGCATTCTTGGTGCTGCGCTGGGGGCCAATCTTGGCCTGGTGTGCTGCTGCTGCCGCCGCGGCTAAGGGAAGCCCAGCAGTATTTACGTTGCCGTGACTGTTGCGTCTGCGGAGCTTGTTGTTTAGAGCTGAGAGCATTGGCGGACCGCCACCAAGGCCGCCAGTGCTGATGGCAGATGAACTAGAGGGAGACTGGGCCTGCTGGTGGTGTTGCTGGAGAAGTTGCTGGGGAACGACTGGTCGCAGGTGGCGGCGATCGGGCTCAGGCTCAATGGTCTTGGTGACGGGGTTGGGGTTGAAGGTGACATTTCGCTGCGGTCTTGGCGGCCGTGTAGACTCGGGTGATGAGGGCGAGGGCGAGGGCGTCGACGAGGTATTTGACGACGGGAGGAGGGGCGTGTTTTCTGCCACAACGGTGCTCGCCATGGTGATTGCTCTGGACTCTGTCTCTGGCCGCGCGTGGCTTTGGTTTGGTATGAGATACAGGTCTCTCGCTAAGCTCCAAGGTCGCACGAAAGAGAAGTCCTGTTATCGTCTTGCCATGTGGTGGGGGAATCGACAATGCTTCTGAGTTTGGTCGTGGTGCGGCCCGAGTAAAGCTTTTTGGAGTACGACGAAAGTCTGGTTCGAGCTCTGGAGACCCCAGTCTCTTTCTCTGTTTGGCTTCCTCAAAAGTTGAATGACGTCTGGGGCCCAGCCTTTTGCGCCCCCACCAACATTTGCTGGGTTCGTGGTCCCGCTAAAGCACAACTGCGCTACAGATTCATGCACTACAGATCGCACCCGCCATGGGAAATATACTAATTGTGCTTGATCATCTGCTATTGAGAAATATCAATTCATATACACTCACCTCAAAGGCCACTCATTGTTTCCATTGGGAGTCTTCGCAAGTTGTTCTTCAGGATGTTCTGATTATCTGCGATATATCTTGCGAACGAATCTGTTAATTTCTAGGTCAATCCTGCTCTGCCAAAATAATTGCGGGGTATGCATTCCTACGCTAAATCTGCATGTGGCTGTCAGCGAATCACACGCCGTGATTTATTTTTGAGAACGAGACGCCAGGGTTCTTGGCGTGAAGATGCACGACACCCAAAACCCAACCAATCAGGAGCGTGTCTGACATCGTGTAAGCTGCGAGACGAAGTACAACACGTCTTCTTCTCAGCCTATATGCGTGTGTCAATTCAGAAGATGGACAGCACCGATACTTGACCTGTTTTTAACTACCATGGAAGAGTCACCGTTGCGAAAACTAGAGCCTAAACTGAAACGAAGTCCCCACAGCAATGTCGATGACGGCCAGCCTGAGGACTGTCCCTGTGGTATCCAGCTGGAGGGTGAACCTGAAAGGCAGGCAAGCTCAACTTAACCTAACCCTTGCGGAGTGGCTGCTATCTAACGATTGGTTAAGGCTAGCGAGGTGGGGGGGGGGGGGGGGGGGGTTCGAAGACCATGATCGGACGAAAGCTGTGTCTTGTGCTATAAGTTTATCCAAAGTGCAACTATACGGACTCTTCTTTTCAATTTTGGGAGGGGTTTCAAGCTTCGGTGACGCTCAGCCACTTTCCAGAGGTACCTTAGCTCCTTCCTATACTCCTTTTTGCAGAGATACCAATCATCTTTCATCTGAAGAACACTTGCCCTTCTACATCTCCAACATCTTTCATGCCCCAGGTTCTGGAACATCCTCAACATCTAACACGTTCAACAACAAGCAAAGCATATAACCAGCCTATTCCTATGGCATCCTTGATCTTTTGCCTCGAACCCAAGCACCTCTTCTCACCCTCTACCTTATTAATCCAAGTGATTTCCTTTCGTCGTCCATCAACTGTCTCACACACCGCCCTTGCGCAAGGGTGTTAAAAAAGTTGGTTATGACTTCTTGATGGGCATTTGAATTACCATTTCAACCAAAGACCCCGATTTTGGTCCGGTAATTTTATATCTCTCCTGGTCAAGATTCAGCTTCTCCGTCCTCCTTCTCCAACCATCAGCATCCACACTCTCCATGTCCAACCTATAAAGAATACCTCTCGTGCTCGGCGAACCCAAACCATGGACGGACCCCAGCCGTCAACTCTGGCGGCGATCGACCAAACCTGGAGTTTCGATTTCAGCACTTCGGGTTCTTCGTTACCGGTGGCCGATAGTCCAGAGGACAAGTTGCCGACCACTGGTTCGTTACCATGGCCTTGATAGCGAGAACCAGCATTAGTATTCCCCTTACGCAGGCTATCAAACACCGTCTGAAAGTTGCGAGAGCGATGAAAACGATCTGACGGCAGTCCTTCGCGCGCGTGTTCGTAGCAAATCCAGCCACGCGGCAAGGGAATCTTCCTCGGAAGTCTCGGGTCAACTCAGGCATATATCGCCGTGGGACCCAGACAGAAAAGACGGGACGATCAACAAGTTTGGGGACCGAAAGCTGGGTGTGACCATCTTCAGAAACTTTTTGACCCAGGATTTCAAGAAAACGCGGCTTCCTGGCTCAACTCAGAAAACGCATTCCCCAAGTGTTCAAACCCCAAGGGAGGTTTTGGCATTTCATCCCAAAGAGAAACACCCATTGAACACTTCCAACGAGGATAAGTGTTCCTTTGGAGTCTCAAAACCAGAGGTTCCAGCATTTGATCACAAGCGGGGAAAACACTTGCTCAACCCTTCAGACAAACGAAAATACTCTTCAAACATCTCCAAGGGCTCTCCAAAGGTCTCCAAACCAATGGGGGACGTGCAAGATGGTTCGCGGAGGCGTTCGTTCCTCACCGAGGAAGGGCTCGAGGCACTGTCTTCGGCTTCTACGTCTCCTTCACGTGAGGAGCGGAAAAGACAAAAACGGGAACGGAGTCTATATAGGGAGCGGCATAGAGAGCATGAAGCGTTGCCCGTCCTGCCAGCCTAGGCCGTCCCACCAAAAGGCCAGGGTCCAACGTTTGACTGGGGAGAGAGATCAAGCAACAACCAACCACGTCCGGGAAAACCTTTGGCTGCAAACAGCCAGGCTCTCGATAGCGTCAGGAACTTGATTAGCCCCCTGAAACTTCCCGACAATCCAGCTTCAAACACAAATACCGAGCTATCAAGCGCGACCATGATGGCCATGAAGAAAAGCATTCTAAATAGTAAAGACACTGTGGGTGGTAAGGCCCCGAGACAACATAGATGCACTGAGGAGAGCCAAGGCAGGGCATCGTCCATCAGCTATGGAATCAAAAGCTACCGAGAAACTATACAACAGCTTTGCTGCTAAGCAACAGCGTGGGCCGACTTCGCGAATCACCACAGGACTTACAGATGGCAGCAGACAGCTCGAGGCCAGAGACGACCGCAACATTCTTCTTCGCAGCCCAATTCCTCAGAATCAGACGCAGCTGCTCTCATCCTTCGTGGACAGATCGAAGCCCTGATCACGACTCAAGAGATGCTACGCTTGCGCCAAGTCTAAGCAGAAATGTATTCATGAGTTCCCAGGCTGCCAGAGATGCTCCAAGATGGGACTCGACTGTAGCTTGCTCAACGACCAGAACCCAGGTCCCAGGGGAGGCATCAAGAATCGTTCAGATATTGTACTTCCTCTTGGTCCTTTCCCTCTACCTAGCTCTCCTCCTGGTATTCCTACACGACTGCGGCCACAAAGGGTAATAGCACCCGCAGCAGAACTCGTAGAAACGTCAGCATATCTGCCTCAACAGATCCAAGTCCAGCATCAGCTCCAGCCCCCTCGACAGACGGCCCCGGCAGCCGATATACTTGGCGAGGATCGGGTTATCACCCAATGGGCTGTCTACCAAACGCCAAAGTTCCTACCCGAGGAAAGCAAAACAAAAAAATCCAAGGTAATTCGCACGTTCGAGTACGTCGACAAAAAGACCGCTAACGATCAGACCCACGATCTCCAGGAAAAGGTTAAGAAGGATGTAGTCGGAAACTCATGGAACCATTCCGGGGACAAAAAGTTTTTTGACGGAATGAAAATATTTAAAAATGGCATAGTGCAGTATTTCTGGGTTGAGATGGAGCTGAAAGATTTGTTTGCGATCAAAAACTCTTGCCGGATTATGGGGAAGGGCCCTCTCCTTCTGGACGCTGACCTCGCCGGTGTGTATTAACGCAAGCAGTATGAAGTTTTCTCCATTCGCTGGGTTCATACCGAGAAGGGATTGGCTGCTGAAGAAGCAAAGGCTAAAAGGAGCCAGAACGTGCTCGCTGATTGCGGCGGTGAGAATAATGGTGAGGATTACGATGAGGAGGATGAAGATGGACATGAGGAGCAAGTTGAAGAGGAGTGTGATGTTCCTGAAATATCTATTAAGGACGTGGACGTGGACGTGGACGTGGACATGGGCACGGAGGACAGTGTTGAAGGGAACAGGACTGAACTCCCGAATAGCTAAGGAAGCCCTGATACTTCTGGCTTTGCCGACCAAGTCGAAGCTGAAGAAGTCTTTATAGATAGTGAGATGGGAGGCATCGCTGAGACAACACATGGGGATGGCACCAAGGACTTCGAGGTTGTGGATGGTGTCCAAGATCACCCCGAGATGAGTGGCGAGCTCGACCAAGCCGAGTCAGAAGGAACCAGCAATGATTGCAAGAGGACCGATGATCGCGAGAAAGAGGATTTGGCTCAAAGGTCGACGGAGAATAACAGCAGTGAGGCTGATGTTGCGGCCGGCAGCCAAGCACCCGGGTTCGGTGGCGAATCTGGGCAACCCCAGATTCAGATGGCCGCCAGTAACGACAACGATGGCGAAGTCACTTCTGACACGGAGAAGGGCGAGCCCGCTAAAAAGAGTCACAACAGAGACGACGACGGCGAGGACGACGGCGGCAGCAGTAGCGAAGACAATGACGACGCCATTCTATCACGACAAAGACGACGCGAGGGTAGTGTTTCCAGCAGCACAAACACATTGGCATATCGGACGCGCCTCAGCCCCCTAGACCTCACAGAGCCTAAGCACATGTTTCATGGCAGCTTCACAACCCTCAAGCAAGCGAACGAAATGGCCGTGACGACATTCTTCCGCCTCGCCCCGCCGGACAATCGACGCCTCGAGGACAATCATCACTGGAACTACACATTGAGGCCCGAATGGGAGAAAGAATTTGCGGCCACCGACATGGAGGACGGCCTGCTTTGTTTCAGTTTCGGCCCGCCGCTGGAAGCTTGCTATAAGTGGCCTTTTTTTCGATTGACTATTGAGGTCTACGAGACCGAGCTGCAGGGCCCCATCGATGTCGGGGGCATGGTCGTAGGGAACGAAGATGAGGTGAATTGTCGGTTGGTCACAAAAGCCAAGACAGCGTTTGCAGGACGTCGCAACGTTGCTCGATCTGCTGATGCTGCTCATGGAGGAGGAGCAGTTTCTTGGAGTCCCGTCCCAGTCGACGAAGACGACGAAGATGACGATGATGACAATGTAAGCGAGGAAGAGTGAGATGTGTCAGAACGAACCCTCCCTAGGTATTCTGGCAAGGAAAACGCCACCAGTAAGTAGGTGGAAGCAAACGGAAGGAGAAGGTTCCCAGAGAGAAAGAGGAATAATAGTCTCTGCTGTCCTGTCTTGAGAAGGGAACCAAACCATCACCACATCGTTGACACATCTCATTTTCACATAAATCCATTGCACATACACACATATACGCGATTTTCTTCTTCTCTCTCTTCTCTCTCTCTTCTCCTGGGGATGGGTCGAGACGACGAGAGAGATCTAGAACATAAAAACCAGGCCCACGGGTTTTCTTCGCTTTCCTTTTTTCCTTTTTCCTTTTTCCCCCCTTTTCCCTGAAACGGTGAAAAAGAAACATGGACTGGCTGGAGGGAGTGCCTGGGAATTGGGTTGATGGACAGTCAAGAAGTGATCTCCCCGCGCTCAGTCTGAATGACAATCGGACGATGGACGATGGACGATGGACGATAGACAACGGGACAATATTGGACGCTAAATGGATGGGGAGAATGAATGAACAAGCAACAAAGACGGAACGATCTAAACCCAGCTCAGCTCATAGCATACCGCTTTCTTTCCTATTTAGTCCCCCCTTCTCTTCCTCTAGATTAAGCACTCAGCCCTGATTGGTTCAAGAAATGGAGGAGCGGGAAGCTCACAGATAACTGACTGCACTTTAGCAGACAAAACATTGACTTACCTACTTTCTACCTTGACAAGGCAGCAGGCATCTAGGTGAGAACTACGTACGTACGTTTTCCAATATGAATGTCTGCTTGCTTTTTCTTTGCAACAGCAAAATTTCTTTTCGGTTGTGCACTAGACCATCATGATGCCTGTTGTACTTTTTTTTGGTCTCAATTCAATTGAAATTCTGAACGAATGAATGCCTTTATACACCCTTTATACACAAGGACCAACACATCACGTCACCACTCTACGTTGCTAGTCAGAAGCAAGTCATCAGCTTCACCATCGCCATCATCACCATAAATCCGTCAGATGCGCGTCATGATCATTATCAACATAATCGATTGAGACCGCAGAGAGTCTGGAAGAAAAACCATCGTAAATTTAGACACAGTCTATCTGCTTGCTTGGTAAACTTTTCCCCTCCGACTCCGAAAAGGTAAGAAGAATGAGAATGAGAAAACAAACCCACCCCGATCGCATGCAAAGCTGAATGTGTGTGCGTAGGTACAATGGTATGAGTGGTACAAATGCTACATACAAAGCTACATACAAAAGAAAAGGAGCTGCATCGAGTATTTCTCGTAGCTAGGGGTATCGCGGATTTGGGGATAGATCCACACAGCCACATTTAGCTCCGCTGTGTGATAGTGTCGTGTTTGTATCGTGTTTTTTTCGTGCTGTGGGTGAGCTGTGCTATGTGGTGCGGTGTGTTGTGCTGTGAATGGTGTGTAAATGCGGTTATAAATGTGGTGTGCTGAAATCCTGGCCAGCGTCATCATCCCCTAACCCCTTTCCTAGTTTTTGTTCCTTAAGCCACTCCCAACGCCCCCGCTCTCCCAATAAGCAATGCTAGTAAGCAAGATGGTGTCGTGAGTTTCCTCTTCTCCCGAATGAATTTCGTAAAATTACCATCGAGAAAGTCACGTGGAGGAAATAATTTATACTGTGCCCCACGACCCTTCCCTCTTATATCCTACGCACCCCCAGGAGCAGATGAACAAGGGAAAAAACTCCCCGAATGATTATGTTCGTGAGGGATTGACCGCTATGTTGCCACAATCTCCGATCTAACCCATGGTTTTCAAGAAACCATCGAGATCGAAACTCTCCTCGTACTGGCTGTTATCCCATAGCTCGCCGAGGCCGTCGAGCCACGCCGCCTTCTTGCCGGGCTGTCGGACATCGCCAGTCTCGATATCCACCATGTCCTCTTCCCGGCCTTCGATACCGTCTCCAGATTCAGGGAGCAGATTTGGCGCCCCGTCGCCCAGATTGAAAAGGTCTAGAATCTGGTCCGTGTCCATGGTGGCGAGGCCGGCGTTTTGCTGGTTGACGACGGTGCTCGCAACGTCGATCTTGAAACGCTGCAAGCTGAGGATCTTCTCCTCCAGGGTTCCACGAGTGATGAGACGGTACACGTTGACCACCTTCTTCTGGCCGATACGATGGGCGCGATCCATGGCTTGTAGATCCTTCTGCGGGTTCCAGTCATGCTCAACGAAGATAACAGTGTCGGCGCCAGTCAGATTCAGTCCTAGGCCACCAACGCTAGTGGTGAGCAGCAAGACATCGTATGACGGATCGCTGTTGAACTTGTTGACGATGTCTTGGCGTTTGTTGGCCTCGACGCCACCATCGAGACGAAGGTATGACACAGAGGGAAGTAGCTTCTTAAGCACCGTGTTCTGCACCATATCCAGCATTTCCTTCATCTGGCAGAAGATGAGGGCTCGATGAGGTTTGATGGGCGTGTATAGCGGGTCCGACGACTCTTGGCCTTCGATACCGATGCCACAGTCCACTAGAAGGTCTCGCAGAGCGGTGAGCTTGGGCGCATGGGACGGGTCTTCGAGGCTGGTATTCTGCCTGGCTAGGAAATTCTGCGTGTCCTCGTACGCCCGGTGGCCGGGCTTCATGACCAGAGCAGGCGAGTTGCAGAGTTTGCGCATGTATTGGAGCGCTTGGAAGATGTGTTGCTTGGCCTCCTTGTCGTCGCGGCCGGCTTCCTCGGTGATCTTCTTCGCTTCCCGCTTGGTGAAGTCCTCAAACAGCTTCCTCTGCAGATCGCTTAGGTCGCAGTAGTAGTTCTGGAGAATCTTCGGCGGTAGGTCGTTGAGTACTTCTTCCTTGAGACGACGCAAGAGGAAGGGAAGCACTTGTTTATGCAAAGCCTCGATTGCCAGAGCACCGGCTTCCTGCTCCTTGGATGATGCCTTGCTGTAACGACTATTGGCAATGGGTTTCGCAAAGCGGTCGAGGAAGACTTTCTCTGCGCCGAGGAACCCCGGCATCAGGAAGTCAAACAAGGACCAGAGCTCGAGCACGTTGTTCTGAATGGGCGTGCCAGTCAGGATAAGACGGTGATTGCTTCCCAGACGCTTGACCGCCTGACTGATCTTAGCCTTCGGGTTCTTGATCAAGTGGCCCTCGTCGAGAACTACGTAGTTCCAGTTATATTTCTCGATAATCTCGATGTCATTTCGGCAGACATCGTACGAGGTGATGACGATGTCTGTTTTGTCCAGCACATCCTTCATGGCCTTGCGCTCTGCAGGAGGGCCAACATAGGTTGTCACGGACAGGAACGGAGCGTATGCCTTGATCTCTTGCTGCCAGTGTCCCGACAAGGTGGGAGGGCAGACAATCAAGGATGGAAGTCTTCTAACATCCAAGGCTCCCGTCTTGGCAAAGTCCTCAGCCCGCTGATGGTGGTCGCTTGCAACGATGCAGATGGTCTGAAGGGTTTTGCCCAGACCCATATCGTCGCAGAGAATGCCGTGGAGATGATACTTGTTGAGGAAGTGAAGCCAGTTGACACCCTCCTGTTGATAGGAACGCAGCTCTGCCTTGATGGCAACGGGGATCTGGAACGACTCAACCTTCTTGGGGTCGAGGAGCTGGCCGATAAAAGTTCGCTCCCTGTCCCTTCCCTTGAGGAGCTCCTCCGAAAGACCAGGAGGATCAGGAATGCCGGCCTCGAGTGGAACCAGTTTGACGAGAGTAGCAAACGAGGTTGTGGCGATGAGGCGGATCTCGTTGTCGGAGTCGCTCATCCGGCCCAGAACGGGCACAATCAGGAAGATGACATAGGGGAGGATGCCATCGCCCATGACGGCGATAAGATGATAAATGGCCTCGATGGCACCTTGCCGGAAGTTGAGGTCAACCGGGTTGTTGATGGACGGAAGAACCTTCTCAACCAGCGCGGTCATGCCCTCGACAGTGATGACACTGCAGATGGTTGCCAGGCACTTAGCAGCCATGTAGCGGAAGACGGAAAGCTCAGAATGAAGTGCCTTGATGATTAAAGGCACCTGCCTCATGACGAAGGGGTGGAGGGCAGCGTGCAGTGTGGGCGCCATGGTCCGAATCACCGACATCGAGTCGACGATCTCTTGGCCAAATGTGCTCTCGGGGTCCCGGGCTTCTTCTGGTAGGTCGCCCGAGAACGCCTTGGAG
Source organism: Podospora didyma (assembly GCA_033439775.1). NCBI lineage: Eukaryota > Fungi > Ascomycota > Sordariomycetes > Sordariales > Podosporaceae > Podospora > Podospora didyma. Next base: position 161,142 of record JAULSW010000010.1, read on the forward strand.
AGAGGCTCTTCCATGAAGGCTTGCAAGCTTGGGACTCGGGCGAGGAGATCGGCGCCAAATTTGCGGGACAGGATCTCCAGGGCCTCCTTCGCTCCGCGACGAGTGACGCGGGCCGCCTTCGCTTCTCTGGCAAACTTGTCTGCGTCGGCGTGCTCGACACGGTCCTCCTCTTTCTGCATTGAAAGGATGATGTCCTTCTTGAGAGCATGGACCGGGAACTCGGGCGTTTCGGCCACCTCGACGCAGGAGAACTTAACCAGGTTCGACACCACCTTGTCGGCCGGCCCACGGCGACCCAAGTCGGTGAAGAGCTCAACGAGGCGAGCTATAGTGGCAGCCGAGCGGACCTGGAGTTCTTGGTTCTCCTCCAGCTTGATGCTGTCCATGATGGCCTTGATAAGGGGGCTGGGCTTCTTAGGCAGGGCTTTCATGGCAATCAGGGCACAAGCAGCAGCAGCCCGGATGCGTGTGTCGCGGGCATCCTTGATGAACTTGGTTTCCTCGATTACTGTTATCGTTGCCTCCTGTGCTTCCTCTAGCTGTTTGAGGGCAATCAGCCGTTGGCCAGGCGTCATAGCCTTCTTGAGTTTCTCGAAGTCCTCGCTCACCACCTTCTCAGCGTTGGCAATCGAGAAGGCACCCGGGCCGGCTTCAGGCTCACCCTGCACGACAACCGCAAGCGTGGGCAGTTTACTGAGGGAAACCTTGCCATGGTCCCGGAAGAGGTTGATGAGCTGCTGAGACTGCGACCGGACCCGGTGGACATAGCTGACCAAATCTCGGTAGTGGGACGGACGCTCTTCGTCGATGATGTTCTGCAAGTACGGGACGAACCGAGTGGCCTCGTTGCCGGCGACACAGTTCTTTGCGTATTCGTCAATGACGATGGCAGCCGTAAGCTGAGAAGAAGCATATGGGGAGGAGAGACCGGGCACGACAATAGCGTCATAAGGAGTAAGACTAGCGGCCGGGAGCAAGGACATCAGAAAGCCCATGGCTCGAGCCGCCGAGACGCGGGAGCGGACTAGCACATCCATGCCCACCAGGTCCACATCGCCTTGCATCATGTGGCCGTCGACGTCGTGGCTGTGCGTCGTGACAGGCACATCATCGACCTTGGTCGACTTTCTCCGACGTTTGGTGGCCCTCTCGGCGCCGTCAGGCGGCGACGACCGCCGAGTGCCAACAGGTGTGAGACCCGGGAGAGAGTAGGTTCCTCCGGATGGCTTCTGGAAAAGAGACGCGTTCATCGGGATGGGATGGCGTGATACGCCAATGGGGTGAAGTGTCAGCTGCATGAGCGCGTCCACGTGTGGCTGGAACTCATCAGCAAGGATGGCTGGCGTCTGTCCCAGATTCCGGACAAGAGCAGTCCAAAGCTCGATGGACACGTTCAGCGTCTCCGAGTCGCGCTCAACAAGAATATTTTGAAAGATCAGACGCAGAACTCTCCCGTTCAGCCACCCTTGGGAAGTTTCTTTGCCAAGGTTGGCGAATGTCATGAGCGCTTTCAGCACAGCAAGCCGCACCGAGGTGATGGTGTGACGAAGGAAAGGGTACAGTCTGGGGACCAAGAGGGTGAAAGATCGCTCCTCATCTTGTGATGCCGATACCTTCATAGCTTCCAAAACTTCAGGGAAGCTGCAGAGAGTGGCGAGGAGATCCATGATCTTGCCCGTCGAGGCGCTCAGATCGTCGCCCAAGTTGGATAGACTCTCCCACACGATGTTGATGAGACCATCCAAGGCACCTGGGCGCAGGGTCACAAACTCCTTGGCCATGGGGATCAGGGTCGCGGCGCTGACTGCGCGGACATCATCATCTGCGTCGCCTAGGCCTTTCATGACGGCGCAGATGACTCCATCAATCATTTCACCGTCACGGAGGAGCAGGTCTTTCCGCACGGCAACGACATATCTGAGGCCCACCATGCCGCCGTGGCATATAGCCCAGACGTGGTGCTCCAGTTGGAGATCATCCTGCATCACCATCCGGTAGAGCAGCCGGTAGATGGAATGAACAGACCGGGGAGGAACGTGGCGGAGGACGGATCCAAGAGTTTGCCCAACTGTCTCTCTAATGGGAGCGACAGACGTGTCGGAGCTGTAATCAGTAAACTTGTCTAGCATGAGCACGCAGAGGAGGCGGCAGGCCAGGTCATCCAGCCACTTTCGGTTGAGCTCGTCGTTTTCCTTGCGCGATTTGCCCTTGCGTCTTCCAGCGCCGCAGCCGTGGATCCTCACGACCTCCCTCAAACCCATGGCAGCACCATGGCGAGTTTCCCACTGCGGGTCAAACAGATCAACCTTGAGGAAATCGCACAGTCGCTCATAGGGCCATTCAACGCCGTCCAACTCGTCGTCGACCTCCAGCTCCGACTTGATGGGTATCATGGGACCCTTAAACTCCGAGACGACTTTAGCGTTTTCGTCGACACCAGGCTCCCTGCTGAGGTCGAAGTAATCGGCCATCTTGCCGTTCTTCATGTCGCCATCTCCAAGAGGAGTCTCGTCGCCCAAGCCTTCAGAACCGGCTGTGGTTGTGCGGCGGATGGACAAATCGCCAAACCCGCCTTTCCCCTGGGCTGCCTTCTGTGCCTCCCGCTTGCGCTTCCGCTTCAGCACGTTGAGCTGGCGAGTACTCAGGCCCGACTCTTCATTATTCTGGCTCTGGCCCGCCTTGTCGCTGGCCTCCTGACGCCCGAAGCCATTGGCGCCAGAGCCTTCTTGCGGTGTCGAAGGGCTCATGGCATTCTCGCTGATGATGGGGATCTCTTCATCCTCGAAGATGCGGCCAAGGAGACCCAGCCGGCCATTGAGGGTTTTCTTTTGGTGAGCTAACCGGCTCTGCGGCTCAAGAGCGGCGAGAGCATAGTCAACGTTGCCGCCTCGCAGCAACGGCCTTCCGAATTTCAGAATGGTGGCTATATCAAGATGGTCGAGACTGAAGTTGTGGTCAACCTCGAAGGAAAAATCCCTAGCTTCTTCTTTCTTGACAAAGCCATTCTCAGTCTTGGGCTCGTCTTTCGAGTCCTCTTCATCGGCCGAGTTTGGGTCGTAGATGGCCGCATACTCGTTGATCTTCCCGATGGCCTTGGCAGATGTCGTTCGAGTCTCCCAATCCTTGTGGCGAAGATACGGGACGACTCTGGAAAGCAAATTAAAGAGCTCTTCTGGGTGCTGTTTTTGCCAGTCAGCGAGCTGGTTGACGGCAGTGTCCCTGATCAGTCGGGTGCTGCCTGTCTCGAGGATCCTACAACACGAAAATGTCAGCAATCTTGCATGGCTCTACGCAAGGGGAGGCACGGTTTCGCAAGGCAACACAGGGTGCTGCTGCCCTACGCAACATGGCATCGGAAGTGCGGGGGACGACATGCGGATCACACGCCGTACAACACGCCGTGGATCCAATAACAAGGGGTTACCTACGTAACGAGCCGGTCAAGACTGGAACACTGTTAGCAACTGAAGGAAGGGTTCTATGCAGCAAGCGAGGCAGGAAAAATACGTACCGAGAGGCCATTTTTTATTCATGTCAGGGAGTTCGGGAGACGGGGTTATGAGTTGAATGTCATCGCACTACATGATGGTCAGCTTTTTGTTCCTCCCTTCTGTTTGTTGGCCATCTTTCTCGAAATGAGGATGAGATAAATATCCCTGACTTGTATGAATATTAAATGGTGACGATGATCAGGGAGACGCGAGAGGAATCAGAAGCCCAGGCCCAGGGCGGGCAAACGCAGCCGACTGGTGCATCCTGCATGGGACGGGCCGGAGAGGCGACAGATTGGAGTCATGAGTGCGACGTAATTGGCCTGCATCATTGGCCTGAAGTAAGGGTAAATGCTGTGTCGTCAAGCACGAGCACGGACCGCGTCCCTGGCCAATTCGCCAGGGCAGCCCGACCAGGGACTGGATGGAGGCCGAAACGACAAAAGCCATTGAAAGGGATAAGGGATAAGGGATAAGGGATAAGGGATAAGGGGTAGAATTGGAGAAAAAATAATTTTTAAAACAAAAAATGAGAAAGAAAAAAACAAACAAAGCGAGGGAGGGGCCAGGACTCAACTCGAGCCAAACGGTACTCGACAGCAGAGGCAAAAAGCTCCGGGGATAAAAAAGACAAATGACCAAAAAAGCTACGCACCTAAAAAAAATTGCGGGGACATCCAAATCATCTGCTTTGTGTGATGCGAAGCAAGCAGGCAGTGACGCCGTCTTGGATGATGGCTCCTTCCACGTGACGTGTGGTGCAGCTGCTGTTTGTGGGTATCTGCAAAATCATGTCTTAGTATGTTGAATGAAGGGACGGATGCCAAGCCAGCGCGCATGCTTAAATAAATATCAAAGGGGCAAAGACTTACAGCAACGTAACGAAACGGAGTTCTTGGGCCAGGCCAAGGTGAGCGAGATGGCAGGCAATGTGGGGGCCGAGACTTGATATACGGTGTGGCCCAGGTGAGGCTCGGTGTGGGCGGTGTGCTCGCGCCTTGGTGCTGGGCGGAGGTGCGTGCAGCGACAAGTGCAGTGGAAAATTCGGGTGGAGGGCGGCAGCTGTCTATAAAGAAATATTGGTTTAAATTTATAGACAGCCGGCATTTCCCAACGTCCCTCCTGGCGAATCTTTAGCGCCATTCTGACAGGGGTGCAACCTTGCCATGCCCGGCCTGGCCCCACACTTCTACCCCCGGTCCCGTGCGCACCTACCAAAACTTGGGACTTGCCTGCTTCCAGCGAAGGTCGAACAAAAAAAAGAAGCCCCCATCGCAAGTCTCCATCCATTCATCTCAGCCTCCAACAAGCAAGCAAGCAAGCCGCCTGATCGCCAGTGAAAGACGTTCTTTTACTCTATATGCTATGTGTGTTTATCGCCTCACTCAGGGTCTGTGAATGGAGATGATGAAGTTTGTACAATCAACGTCACGGGCAGGTGAAATGCACGCGCCACCACATTCTCAGCACCGCCAAAGAAAAAAGGTAAATGGTCCTGGCTACGGATACGTGTCCGACTGTTTTGCTGCCTCGCAGGCGCATCCTGCACCGTGCCGAAAAATACGGTGCCGGAAGTTGCAGAGAGCGAGGCTCTCAAACATCCAAACGCGAGAGACGGGACCATCCACCCAGCGTATCCCAATTAATCATAGGAAATGCGAGGCTTGGATTCACTGCACGCGTCCTTGCAAGTTGCGCCTCCCTCCCATTCCAACGCACGATTATGTGGTGCAACCCTATCCATCTTGACTGGGGGGGCAGCTGCTGTCAGAATCTAGAGCCTTACCAACCTAACCTTACAGGAGGTATGTACATGCATTGTCGCCAAGATGGTTGGCAGGTCAGTAAGGTTAGGTGTGTAGGTACATAGGAAGATACATTTACAGCACGTGTCCACGAGCAGGCAGCAAAGATCATCGATCGGTAACTGCTTGTCTTGCACGTGCGTTCCCCTGGACGAATGTTAGTCTTGACAACAGCCGCGCCTCAACCTTCGCAAGCCACTGGGCCATACTGCCTACATCTTGCAGACAAGCTGTCGGACCTCCTAGCCAACAAGGACAACAGCTAGAACCTAGAGATGATGTATTCGTACCCGACGTCGACGATCAAGGTACCCCCCTATCTTGACCTAGGTAGCCGCGAGTTGTGCGCCAGACTTTTTGGACAATGACTACCATCAACAACTAAAGGAGTCGACTCGTCAACTGAACAGGATATATAGGCCCCTGCCTACTTCCTAAGATATAAGCAAAATCTCGCGGCCTCTCGCACATGCACTACCCACCACTGCCAGATGTTGCTACGTAGGTTGAAGAGGAGCGGAGCGGATCTTGCGGGCTGACGGATGGATGCCTATCCTAGGGCGGCCCAGCGCATTATTTCAACTCATTTGGTTGCTCTCCCAAGGAGGAGAGAGAGCGCCGTGAGATGCTGGTACTGGTGAACCTAGTCTTCAAAAAGATGCCGTAATCCGAAATGGGAGTGGAAGGCTCTGGTGTGGTCGATATCGCTTGCTGGCTTGCTCCAGCTTTGGTCCTCCCTCGACAAAAAATGGCGTGCGAGTGCGGCAGGGAAAAAGTCAGGGGTCCTTGGTTCTTCAGTGTTGAAGCCAGGAGCACAAGGTTTCGGGAGGGGGGTAGGGGAAAGGAAGTGCATTTGTTATTGCAGTCACGTGCATTGCCCAGAAGAGGCCCTAGCGTTTTATGGTGGGGAAGCCGCGATCGCGACAGAAACGCGTGAAGGATCCCCTCAATCAATCAAGTGCGCCCCGTCAGTTTTGCCCCAAAATCCAAGTTGTCACAAAACCGAATAATGCTTCCTGGCGCACCCGCAGTCGGCCCCAGATTGTCGCGTTGATGCGTGCTCCGTAATCCATACTCCGATTTGTCCCATTTCCCAGTTCGTTGTCTGCTGTCCTGTCGACAGCAAGCTCGCGCGGCGCAAAGATGCACATCAAGCAGATCATCATTCAGGGCTTCAAAAGGTGCGTACAAACCCCCCAGGTCGCGTTCGACTCCTTTCACTTGCGCGTGCAGCAGCGCGCCGTGCTTCATTGATGCGTGTGCTGTGTGCTGACCAGCCGCCGCAGCTACAAGGAGCAGACTGTTATCGAGCCCTTCTCTCCCGGCACCAATGTTATCGTCGGGCGAAATGGCTCCGGCAAGAGCAACTTCTTTGCCGCTATCCGCTTCGTGCTTAGCGATGCCTACACTAACATGAGCCGCGAGGAGCGGCAGGCCCTCCTGCACGAGGGTTCCGGCTCGGCCGTCATGTCCGCATATGTCGAGATCATCTTCGACAATACCGACAAGCGCTTCAGCGAGCCCGGCGACGAAGTAGTAATCAGGAGGACGATCGGTCTTAAGAAAGACGAGTACTCAGTCGACAAGAAGGTGCAAAGCCGCGCCGATGTCCTCAAGATTCTCGAGACAGCTGGGTTCGCTAAGGAGAACCCCTTTTACATCGTTCCCCAAGGACGCGTCGCCGCCATTACCAACATGAAGGAAACCGAGAGACTCAACCTCCTGAAAGAAATTGCAGGAACCAACACCTACGATGACCGCCGGATACAGTCTCGCAAGATCATGGCCGAGACCAACAGCAAACGGGAGAAGATTGACGAGCTTCTGGAGTATATCTCGGAGCGGCTGAGCGAGCTTGAGGAAGAGAAGGACGAGCTGCGAGATTTCCAAGAAAAGGATAGAGAGCGTCGGTGTCTCGAGTACGCGCACTGGCATCGCCTGCAAGAGACCAATCAGGCGACACTGGACCAGATCGAGGAACACAGGCAGGGAGGTGCCGGCGCGTCAACCAAAGATCGCGCACAACTCCAAAGGACCGAGAAAGAGATCGCGGCTATGGAGCAGAAGCTTCACGAGCTGAAGCGGAACCTCGAACTTCTTGCCAACGAACGGCACCAGCTGGACGAAGACCACCGAGAAAATCTGCGAGCGCGCGCGAAAGCAGAACTCAAAACAAAAAATCTCGACGAGAATCGGCACGTTCGAGAACAAGAGCAGCAGAAGCAGGCGGCTGAGTTAAGGGAAGTCAGGCGCAAAATCGAGGAAGCGGAAGCGGAACTTACCAAAATCAGCCCGGGGTACGAGAAGTTGAAGGCGGAGGAAGCTGAAGTCAAGACACAACGAGATCAGGCCAGCGCCGGACGGAACCGTCTCTTAACCAAACAGACTCACACCACGCAGTTCAAAACGAAGCAAGAACGTGATGCTCATCTCAAGCAAGAGATCAACGACCTCACGACACAGTTCGGCTCGCAAAAAGCCAACGAGATGGATGCCAGGGAGCAGGTCGAGTCTGTGGAGGCTTCGATCGAGCAACTCAAAAAAGACATCCAAGCCATCCGAGAGAAGATCGATGGTTATGGCGGTAACCAATCCACGCTTGCCAAGCAGCTTGCCAAGGCTGAAGAAACCCGAGATCAGCTGAAGGAAGAGCGGAGGCGGCTTCAGCGCGAACAGGACAGGCTTGTGTCCCTCAAGAATAACACGCAGAAAGAGAGAGACGACGCGGAATCAGATCTCTCCCGCACCATGGACTCCGCAACAGCAAGGGGCCTCGCGGCGATCAGACGGCTGAAGCGCGAGAGAGATATCCCCGGTGCCTACGGAACTCTTGCAGAGCTGATGACTGTACCCTTGGAAGACTACCGCCTGCCCGTTGAACAAGTCGCGGGAAACAGCCTTTTCCACTACGTTGTTGACAACGAGCGAACAGGAACGATGCTTTCTGATCATCTCTACAAGAACTACGGCGGGCGACTTACATTCATGCCCTTGGAGCAGCTACGGGCTCGGCAAGTCAAGATGCCAAGAGCCTCGGATGCTCAACCGCTCATCAGCAAGATTGAGTATGATCCCAAGTTCGACAAGGCTTTCCAGCAGGTTTTTGGTCGTACCATTGTTTGCCCTAACCTGGCGATCTCCTCACAGTACGCCCGTACTCACGGGCTGGATGCAATTACTCCCGAAGGTGACACCACCAACAAGCGTGGTGCGATGACTGGAGGTTGGGTAGACTCGAGGAGGTCGCGGCTGGTAGCAGTGCGGAAGGTCAACGACTTGCGTGACCTGTTTGATCAACAACTAGAAGACCTAAACGAAATCGAGAAGAAGATCGATGTCACGGAGCAAAAGGTCACTAGCGCTGTGGGCGAGGTGCTCAAGCTCGAGCAGCAAATGCGCCAGTTCGAGTCCGGCTTTGAGCCTCTCAAGGCCGAGCAGCAAAGCAAAAACGCCCAGCTTCAGCGCCAGCAAGAACATCTCGAGAAGGCGAGAAGGCGCCTGGTCGAGGTTCAAAAGAATCTGCAAGAGTTCGACGAACAACTCACAGACTGTCGGGCCGAACTTGCTTCGGAATTCAAGAAAGCCCTATCAGCGAACGAGGAGCGCCAACTCGAAGCATTTACTGCCGAGGAGCATAAGCTGCAACGGGAGTTGAAAGTTGTTAGCCTGAAGCGAGTGACCCTAGAAGGCACCAAGACGCGGTTGGAGACCGAGCTGCGTGATCTCAGGCCGCACGAGGACCAACTCCGGAGTCAGGGCTTCCAAGACTCGGGTGCTGGCGGCAGCGGCAGTTTCAAGGACGCCCAAAAGGAGCTCAAAAAGGCTCAGAAGGCTGCCGCCGAGGTTGAGAGACAGCTAGCAGAGAACGAGAAAGAGGTTGACGGCGTGCGTGAGGAGGTTGCGAGGCTCGAAGCACAGAAGGCACAAAAGGAGCAAGACCAGCAGGAACTGCAGAAGCGCATCGACCAGTACCAGAAGAAGATGGAGAAGAACATCCAGACGAAAGCCCGCCTCACCAGCCAGGCAGCCGAGTATGCCAAGAACATCAGGGATCTCGGCATATTACCTGAGCAGGCGTTTGGAAAATACGAGAGGATGAAATCCGAACAGGTGCGTCTTGGACGTGAAACGCACAGTGCGTTGCAATCCCGCTAATAAGGAAACAGATCGAGACCAGGCTGCGCAATGTCAACGAGGCTCTGAAAAAGTACAAGCACATCAACAAGAAGGCGTTTGACCAGTACAATAGTTTCACGACGCAGCGGGAGCAGCTGCTAAAGAGAAGAAAGGAACTCGACAGCTCGCAATCGGCAATTGAGGAGCTGATCGAGCATCTTGACCAGGCGAAGGACGAGGCCATCGAGCGGACCTTCAAGCAAGTGTCGAAGGAGTTCTCGACCATTTTTGAGCAGCTTGTCCCTGCAGGCCACGGGCGCCTTGTAATTCAGCGCAAGGGCGATCGCGGTAAGAACCGCAACGCCGAAGAGTCGGATGAAGAGCCAGCGACTGGAGTGGAAAACTACACGGGAGTCGGCATCAGCGTCTCATTCAACTCCAAGGTCATGGACGAGCAGCAGAAGATTCAGCAGCTCAGCGGTGGGCAGAAGAGTGAGCTTCCTCTGTTCCCCTCCACCTTTTTCACGGACAGTATGCTAACCGCCGTAGGCTTGTGCGCCCTGTGCCTCATTTTCTCTCTCCAGGCGGCCGAGTCTAGTCCGTTCGTTATCTTCGACGAGGTGGACGCCAATCTTGATGCGCAATACCGGACGGCCGTGGCCAGTCTCCTAGAGTCCATCTCGCAGACGCAGAAGACGCAGTTCATCTGCACCACCTTCCGGCCCGAAATTGTCCTCGTTGCCGACAAGTGCTATGGCGTGACGTTCCACAACAAGAACAGCACCATCGACTGTGTGCCGACGAAAGAGGCGCTAAATTTCGTGGAGGGCACAAAATAAAAACCTGAGGGAGACGAAGGACGACGTCATGGTTACATGTATGTGGTTATGGGCAATGCGCGCGCGCGTGTGTGTGTATATGCTTGTGTGTACAATCAAGTTCGATAATAGCCACCTCACCCTATCTCTTTTTTTCTTTTCTTTGAAGCCTCCTCCTGTTTATCCTTTTATTGATTTGTTCTTTATGTCTTTGATGGATGCAAGGGAAATCGGTGTTCAAGGGCGAGGGCAAGGGGGTGTTTTATTATCTTTATTATTCGTTATTCGTTATTCGTTATTATTATTATTATTCTTACTCTATGCGAGACGACGCATCTCTCCTATTTCAGCTTTGCTTTTTGTGTTGTGTCTCTTCTGGATGCTTTTTTTCGCGCTCGTTTGGTGTCGCTTGCTGCTATCAGTTGCGTTTCTTCCTTTGTCTGCCCGCTACCTAGCAGGTAGCTGCCTGTGGTTAAATTGAGTAGGTTAAATAGTCATCCCCTGCATGCGGGTGACGCGGAGAAAGTGTTATATACAGCCCTTACCTCCCCAATGTCACCAGTAAGAGGGGGTGAAAGAGGGGGAAAGATTTATATAACCAACCACTATATATATCGTCCATATCAAGGCAGAAACTACCTAGGCAGCTCCAACGGCCGGAAGGGGGGGGATGTCCTGCTGTTCGCGAGATCTGCCGAACCACGGTGAGATAGATAGATATCTCATTCCCAGCCCTCATTGCTTTTTTTTTTCCAAAGAATTTTCAGTCGCTTCCGAAAGGGAACATCACACTCCCCTTTTCTGGACACTTCATAGCTCATTTCAACAGGTGACTGGTATAGATTCCAAGAAGAAGAAAAAACATGCTTGGCAAAATCGCCCTCGAGGAAGCCTGGGCCATCCCAGAAAACTTCCAGGTCTACGATGTCTCTAGCCTCGCTCCGAAGGGTGTGATCGGCGGGGACCTGACGGCGAACCTGCTGGACGTGCACGGGACGCGGCTCCAGCAGATGGACGAGAACGGCGTGGAGATGATGGTGCTCTCGCTCTCGTCGCCCGGGCCGCAAGGCGCCACGGATCCCGTCAAGGCCGAGGCGCTCGCCAGCCTCGCCAACAAGCGGCTCGAGGCCGAGGTAATGGCGCACAGCAACCCGGGGCGGTTCGCGGCGCTGGCGTCGCTGAGCATGCACGATCCCGTCCAGGCAGGGGGAGAGCTCAGGCGGTGCATCAACGAGCGGAAGGGGTTCGTCGGGGCCATCATCAACGACTTCCAGAGCGCCGGGGACGACAAGAACACGATGCTGTTTCTCGACCGGCCCGAGTGCGATGCGTTCTGGAGCGTGGCCGAGGAGCTCGACGTGCCGGTCTACATACACCCGCGCGAGGCGACGCCGCTGGTCTTTGAGCAGATGTGGAAGGACCGGCCGTGGCTGGCGTTTTCGGCTCTGGGATATGCGCATCGCGTTGGTATGCATGTGCTGGGCATTGTGACGGCCGGTGTGCTGGACAGGTTCCCCGGCCTGAGGATTGTGATGGGGCATATGGGAGAGCATATGTAAGTTGCTTGCTTGCTCACCTTGTAAGGGACAGACAGATAGACAGACCGGAGCTAACTAAGTGAACAAACAACAACAACAATAACAGCCCATATGACCTGTACCGCATCGACCACAAGCTCAACAGGGCGCGGTTCCCGGACATGCCCATGGCCAAGGACAAGCTGGTGCGCGACTACTTTGGCACACAGCTCTTCATCACCACGTCGGGCCACTTCTCCACGCCGGCCCTCCTCTGTGCCATGCAGGAGCTCGGCGCCAAGTCCATCATGTTCTCCATCGACTACCCCTTTGAGAGCATCCCCAACGGCTGTGTGTGGTTCGACGAGCACGTCCCCATCGCCAGCCGGGACCTGGTGGATATTGGCCGGAACAATGCCCTGCGCGTGTTCACGAGGCTGCGCGGGAGCCCCCATGGTCTGCGGGAAAAGGGGCCTCGTGAATGCGGGGTGGGCGGTTTGGGTACTGACAAAGGCGAGGTGGAATATGGCTTGTACAACAAGGACTGGAGCAAGAGATTGGAGAGACGTTGAGTTGGCATGAGTGGAATAAGATAGGGAGCTCGAGCGGGCCAGGGGTGGTCTAAACAAGTATATATACATCTTTCCGCCTTCTCCATACTGTGAAGTCATGTTATGCGTAATTTTAATTTTGTGTTAGTTTCGAGGTTGATATCTGACGGAAGATGTTGGCAAGAGTTTGTTGGTGTGTTGAATAGGTAGGTAGGTTGCATTGTGGAACCTCCCCCAGTGGTTCATTCCAGAAGGCACCAGGTGCTCGCCAAGGGGGCGCTAGCCAGAATCGAGCTGCGCAGAGTGGACGTCAGTGTCCAAGATCTCCAACTGGAGGGGCTGTTGCCCCGCGTGAACGACAGCGTCTCGAAAGAGCACATCGGACATCATATTCCACAACTCGAACCGTTGTTGATCTTTTTTCTTCCCACATCTGGCGACGATACCAAGTCTCCTTTTTTTTAAAAAAAATACTGGTTATCTCCATAGAATAGGGCTCAAAATGCCGATTGACTACAGCAAATGGGTAAGAATTGCTGCTTCTCCATCGAAGCTTTTCGATGCTTACCCCTCCCTAACCACACTGCCGTCAAAAAATCGCAAAAAGTCAAAGGCTGACATGTCTCTCTCCCCAGGACGCGCTGGAGCTCAGCGACGACTCTGATATCGAGGTGCATCCCAACGTCGACAAGCGCTCCTTTATCCGCGCCAAGCAGAACAAGATTCATGCAGAGCGGCAGCAGCGCAGGAACCACATCGAGACTCTCAAGTACGAGCGCATCATCAACGATACCTTGATCAAGCGCATCTCGTCCCTGCTCGCGTCGCTCAACTCGCATGCCGCCGAGGCCGAGACGCGGAACCCCGGCGAGGTCGCTTTCCGGGCTGTCATGGAGACGGCCACGTCGCTGGACCCCAAAGATGACCAGCCGCCTCCGAGGCCCCAGGGCGTCCACAACGCCGAAGAGCCCATGCCGACGTACACGAAGATGATGGCCACGCTGCTGGATCAGGTGAACAAGGCGCTGGACGAGAAGAAGGTGGAGCGGAGCAAGAGGTACGAGGCCATGGTGGCAGAGGTCGATGACCATCTCCAGAAGGTCACGACTCTGCAGTCCGACCTGCACAAGAAGCTCGAGGAGCTGGAGAAGGAGGAGCACAGCAAGATCACCAGCGAGAGCATCCACACTGGCTTTGACAGCTCGCACATCAACAAGTCGGCCCCATCGGCGTCGTCGAGCGGGGACGTCAAGAATGACTCCAAGCCAGAGCTCCTCAACCCGAACTACTCGACCACCCAAGCAATCCCAGCCCCGTCATCATCGGGTGCTGATGCTAGCGGCGGCGGCGGCGGCGACGACAACGACGACATTGAGGCCTCGCCCATGGCGCAGAAGTTCTCCAAAATCAAGGCCACCGAGCAGCGGGAGAGCCTTGCGTTTCTCTCGGCGCACCCCGAGATCCTGACAGAGAAGGAGACGGATGGGATTCTCGTGCTGGCCTTTGACGCACAGCTCGAGGGGCGTGACGACTATGCCAAGAACTGCGTGCATCAAGCGCTGCTTCTGCAGTACTGCCGCGCTCTCGGCCGCGACGGCGTCGCGCTCTTCTTCAAGCGCATCACGACTCCCGGACACCAGGCCCAGGGCGTCTTCTTCAAGGACGTCCAGGATACCTACCAGAAGATCAAGACCCGGGCGCGCGAGATCAACCTCGAGCGGGCAAAGGCAGAGGCGGAAGGCGGGGCCGCCGGCGGCGTGGAGCTGATACAGCTCCATGCCGTGGAACCCGGCACGGTCATCAACATCAAAATCCCCGCCAAGGACAGCCAGGATCCCGAGGAGAAGGCCAGGCGGGAGATCTTTGAGAGCTTCTCGCCCGAGATGCAGAAGGCCCTGGAGACGGGAAGCTTGGACGAGGTCAACAAGGTTCTTGGCAAGATGTCAGTCGAAGAAGCGGAAGACTTGGTTGGAAAGTTTGGAGAGGTAAAGCAAAAAATTCCTTTTCCTTTTTTTTCCCTGTCCCCTCTTTCCCCCCCCCTCTTTGTTTTTCCCCAGCGTGACACTAACGAATCCTTTCATAGGCCAATATTCTGAGTCTTGAGGAGGAGATCATCGATGCGACAACGGAGGAGGGCAAACAGAAGCTGAAGACTCTGGAAGAGGAGGCCCAGCAGCATGCCGGTGACCCTGAATAATTCCAACCAAGTTTATCTATGGTTCGGGGGGGTATGTATGTGATGGGGGATAACGCGGACTCGCGATGCATATTGTACCTAGGTAGTTAAAGACGAAAGGGAAAGAAAAAAAGCGTATTGCTATTATTCTTGTTTGGTCTCCCCCCTTTGCGCGTGTGTTCAGGATGTTTTTTTTTTTTTTTTCTCCCTCTTGGTTATGTTTTTTTGGGGGGTTTAATTATCATGCCACAACAGCGTGTTTTCACTCAAGTTTGCTTGCTTTGGACTTTTTGATACTCGGAGATAGTACCTAACTGGGTGATTTTGAATGTGGGCGGAGGGGGGGGGGAGGGGGGTGTGATGATTTTGCTTGTTTGTCCCAAGATTTCATATGATACCCACCTACCTATCGTTGATTAGGTAGTTGATTCTCCCTTCATCCTTCATAAGGTTTGAATGGGAGCCTGTTCCAGCTGAACTACCTATCTACCTAGGTGCCTAGGTGGGTAAGCACAATGATTAAAGGGGGGAAAGGGGAGAAACAGAAAAGAAAAGAAAAGAGGATGTAAGTATAGAATATAGGTAGGTAGGTAGCTACCCATAGCCCGACAATAGGTGGTTGTCCCAGCAATCACTCAAGGGTGGTCGTCGATCTCGAAAGATAGGGGGGCAGATAGAATAGGTACCTAGAGGTAGTCTTGGACAGAAACCTTTATTGAGGTGTCATATAGAGGTACGTTAAGGTGCCTTCTTGTTAGCTAATAACCCTCAAGCCGCAGTAGGGCCGTTATGTCAAAGTCTAGTTTTATATGTGAACAAGTAAAAAAGGTAAGGTAAAGGTAGTTCAAGCAAGTTTTTCGTAGTCATCTTCTCCTCTTCTTCCTCCGTGTCGTTTACATTACATTGCATACTTACTTACATACACATACCCCAGTAAAAGGGTTTCATTACAAAATCACAAGAGCGACGGCGCAAAACGCAACCAGCGCCACCGCGCGCGTCGTCGTCCCCATATCCCCCCGCATCGACGACGTCGCCCTCGCAGCAGAGTCCGACGTACTCGACTGGCCGGGGCTCTCTCTTCCCATGGTTTTGCCCTGGATCCCGTTGAGCGCGTCGGCCGCGTCGATGGCCGGCCCGCGGTCGAAAAAGTCGACGAGGATGAAGACAGGCTTCGCGCCGGTCCACTCGGACTCGCACCTCTGGGCATGCGCGCCGAGGGCGCCAGTCGTGGTGTTGGATGGGCTGTTTGTGGTGTCGACGTCGCCGGCGTTGGGGATCTCGATGTCGGACGTGATTTCGGTGTAGGCGAAGTGGTTCATGAGCGGCATCATGCCGGCCTCGATGGCGTCTGCCACCGAGCTGTATTTGGCGGCTGGGCGGTCCAGGTTGCAGGTAAAGTTGTCGAGGCTCTTGACGTCGTAAGGGGTCTCGAAGACGTGGGTGAACTCGTCCAGCAGATATGGGTAGCTGGGCGAGTAGGCCGGGAGGGGCGCGATGAAGGTGACCAGACGCTTGTCTTTGTCGATCAGCTCCTGCAGCGTGGGCCAGCCGCCGGTGGTGGTGGTGGAAGAGGAGGAGGAGGAGCTGGCAGCGGCGGTGGGCGACCTCGGCGTGTAGCCGTACTTGGAGATGCCCGAGGCCTCGAAGTCGCCGCCAAAGGCAGACGCGTTCTTGCTGTCTGAGTTGACCAGCAGCAGGGTCACGACCTCGTTCGGGTTCCCGTCCATCCAGTGCCGGATCTTGGACAGCCAGGACTCCAGCGAGCCGGCGTCCAGAAGCGCGCACGACGTGTGGCAGAGCTCTAAACGGCCGTTCAGGTCGTGGACCTGGCCCTGGAGGAGCCGAATGCCGCCGTCGAGGGCGACGGTGGCGTTGTAGTACTGGTCACCCGCAATGCTGTTCCCGGTGCTTGCGTCTCGGAGAAAGGGGCTGTCATGGGCACCCATGTACGTGACATTAGTATATGCCCGTGAGCAGAGCGAAGGCGAGTTGTTGCAAGCTGCTGCTGTGGCGGCCACACCTGTAGCCATCGACATCGACGTTGCCGTTGTCGTTGTCGCTCCGGATGCGCCTGAGACATCGAGTATTAGTAGTAAAGGTAGCGTCGATACGAGTGCCGTCGACACCGAAACTAGTATTGGTATGATCATTGTGCCTCGTAAGTGATTGGACCTTGCGGTATTCCTTCCAGGTGAAACAGCGGGGTGCGTTCAAGCCATATTATATGACATGTCTCATCGGGCTGAAGAGACAGACAAGGGACAACGAGCGAGACCAAGTCGGGTAGCTCGCACTCTTCGCCACGAGGTAATGCATCATGCCTCGCCCGCCCCGGCAACCCAGGCGGCTGGGAACCGTCTAGGATTCGTGTCAATTCCAGGGAGCCAAAAAGGGACCTTGAAGCTTCCTAGAAGCCAACACTAATAAACTGTAAACAATGAAGATCGTGATGTGGAACCCGAAAGCCGTTCAATAGCTGCGCCCCGCAAGTATAACAACGGCTGCCGCCTCAGGGCTTGACCTCAAATCAGGGGGGGGGAACACCAACTCGTCGCAAAGGCATGAAAGGCAGACAGCTCCCAGGGTGGTGGCGGCACCACCGCCCAAGACAGACAGACGTTCAACTCTTCCGGCCCCTCCTCGCTCGCTTCCCCCCTTTCCCCCATTTCACCCTCCCTTTTTTTTTACCACTTCACATCTGCTCAGGGCACAACAACATCATCTAATTTCAGACCAAAAAAAGGAACCGCCGATCGGATTTACGCAACCCTACTTATATCGCCGCCCATAGTGGCAAAGACATTAAATTCACGACGAGTCTCTTTGGTGAAACCCCCTTTTTTGGGGGGGGGGGTCTTGCGCAGGGCCGAGCAAGAAAATGGTTGTTTGCTTGAGGCGAGCTTCGGACCTATCTACCTGCCTACATAAGCTTGGGGGACCAAAAATAGCGGTAATGAACGCTACCGGAGTACCGCAAACCTTGTGAGAGAGATGGGACATGGGACATCATGCCGACTGATATATGTACTCCCCCTCCTCCCCCCGGCTTTTTTGCACCAGTCAAGACGTACTTATTCGAGCTGAGGCGGTTTGGCTGGGGGGGAAGATCAGCGACGCTGAGTGATGAAGCCGAAAACCTGAAAACCTTTTTTTTTTAAAAAACCCCCCCCCCCCCCCCCCCCCCACCAAAAAAAACCGCTTGACTAATGCCAAACCCCGAGCCGACCACTTCAGCTTCAGATGACGACGAGGGGCATGTATGGAGCCAACAAAAGCAAAAGTGTGTGCACGGGGTACGGATCTGTGGGACTGGAGTTCCTCGAAGAAGAAAAAAAGAACCTTAATAGGTACGGAATATCCAAGGTTGCATATGTACCGCACCACGAACCTCCCAAATGGGCCTTGCCTTAGTCATCTGACTCAACCACCAAAACAACCTGGAACGCAGTGGCATTGGGTTGGGGGGGGGGGGGGGACAACCCCTGATATAAATGCCGGAAAAAGATCTACAAACAAATATTCAAAAGGCCTAAAAACCGATTCCTTGGTTATTTGCCGGCATACCTATACCTAAATAATAGCCCGCCCACCTTTCACAACCCCCCCCCCCCCCCAAATCATCCCCTTACCTATCTATCCCAAAATGTTGTTGCTGTTGCAGTTATTTATTTACTATTGTCTGTCGTTCAATGTTGAAAAGGCATCGTAAGGTCAGTAAGCGAAAGCTAGGTAATCTCTTCCACATCTTTCTTGTGTCAAGAGTTACGTATCTCTCCACCATGGGTTGACAATTTTCCTGTTTGCCCGCCGCCCACGTCTGTCTGTCCTGTTGCCATGATGCCCAACCAACCAACCGCCGACACTTTATATCAGCCCGGTTCAGTTCCGCGCCATTACATGATAGACCGGGGCCATTTTTTTTCCCTCCTCGATGCGACCGGCCCATCCGATCTCTCCCACAATGCCCCCCCACCCCCGCCCCTCCCTCCACCGGTCAAAGTTGCGTGACGGGTGACGGGTGACGGGTGATGGGTGATGTTGGTGTTTGGTATTGCTCGCTGTAGCGCGTGCTTTTTTTTTTTTTTTTTTTAATCTTGTGAGAGATGGGAAAATCGAAAAGCGGCGTTGTACAGAAATGTAGGAAAAGAAAAGGTCGTACACTCAGAGGGGGGGTGGTTCTATGACTAAAAGGAAGTGCTAGCGCATCTTTTGGGAACGGAAGTTGAGTAGTAAACGGAATAATTTAGGAAAGAAGGGGGGGATGGGCGGGTCGAAACTTGCCGCCGATTTCCATGCAATCTTTCTCGTTTGGAAAAGATTGGAACAAGAAAGACAAAATGGAGTGATGACAATTGGGCAAGAGTGTTACAGATCGGAATGATTCTTTTGGGGGGGTTATTTCAAGG
Source organism: Podospora didyma (assembly GCA_033439775.1). Lineage (NCBI taxonomy): Eukaryota > Fungi > Ascomycota > Sordariomycetes > Sordariales > Podosporaceae > Podospora > Podospora didyma. Next base: position 180,025 of record JAULSW010000010.1, read on the forward strand.
CGATGATGCTGGTGATGTTTGGTGAACTGTTGGGGAGCTTGAAAATAAAGGTTAAACTTTCTTCGGAGCCGAGTTTGTGGAGGCAGAGGGGATAAAGGTCCCAAAAAATATTAAGAAGGAAAAAATAGGTAGAGCTTCCTTTCCATCTTGCTTATGAATAAATAAGTTCCATGAGGAGTTGGAATTGTGAGTTGGACTGAAACTGGGAAGTGAGGCAAAAAAAACAACGAAAAAAAACCCAAAAAACACTGGTGTTGGATTTGGAGCGCCGCCTGCACGAGGCACTTAGCTAAGTAAGCTGTTTGGGGAGCTACATTACACACTTTCGGGGATCGCCTTCCACAACATCACACTCCCGCAATCATATTACGTTCATCCACGCCCCGTTTTGCAAAATCAATTTTTACTCCCTGTTTTCCAGTCTCTGCTCAGTACCTAGGTAGGTACCCACTGCCCGGTCAATGAAAACTCTCGACTGCATGATAATCGTTGCCGAATCCTAGGTTCCCATGCTCTGCGCTGCCGTTGTCGGTAAAGTTATGGCCGTCCAGGAAACGGTTATGGCTTGGAAACAAGCTGTTGCCGTAGGTAGTAGGGTAGGCAGCAGCAGCAGTATTGTCGGTGTATGCGATGTAGTCGTGGACAGATGGGGACGAGTTGACTCCAGTGCTGATGAGCGGCATGATCGGCGGGTGGTGGCTCAATGAGGATGATGATGATGATGATGCAGGGTTGACAGCAATGCCTCCTGGCAGCGCCGTGTCGGTGCCCGCCCTGGGTTGGCGCGGGTATTTTCGGGGGTCGGACAGGCAAACGTGGCATCTCGTCAGCAAGGACACCACATCCTCCCGCGCGATGCTGTAGCACTTCTTCCAGATGCGATCCCATGTTCCATCCTGTCTGGGGTGCTTGTTTGGATTTCCACTGGCATGAAACGGCTCTACGGTCTCCAGAATGCGGTCTGTAACGACCACCTCCTTTTTCGCCCCCCCTTTCTCCCCTTTGACGTTTCTCGCGTAGAACGTCGCTCAAGTCTCCTCGTCCCACTCGAAGTGCTTGTAGTAGTGGTGTCGGCTGTGCTCTTGCTGCGGCGACATGGGCTCCCCCTCTTTGGTCTTGAGTCGACTGTGCTTTTGCTGCTGCGGCAGCTTCGGCTTGCCCCGTTTGGTCTTCCAATCGATGATGTCGTTCCATTCTGGCTGAGTTATATGGCATTTGCTGCCGCCCGGTCTCTCGAGGTGAGTCTTGAACTCTGCTATTACTTGAGGCGATGAAGCAAAAGACCTGTTGCCGTCAGCCATAATGTTGATTGCCGTCCCAGTCTCCAATGGGTATCAATTACAAGTTGGTTATCACCCACCGAGCCAAACCCAGGAGTCATTTTGGTTGCTGTCGGCCCTGAGCGCACTCGAGTCTCGGAGTACGCCCAGAGTCGATACCGCTGTAGCACGCCCAGAGTCGAGAGGCCATGATATCGACTCTCGGGGTACTCCCAGAGCCGAGAGATATCGAGCTGGGGTCAACTGTATTCTCTCGGCTATCGTCGTACGTCCGGGATCGCGAGACAACGGCACTGACTTGAGAGTTAACCACCGTATTATCTCGATGATATTCATACACCGAGAGCCGAGCGTAGCGTGCCACAGTCTCTCGATTCTACGCGTACGCCGGGAGTCGAGCATCGCCCTACCTAAAATGGAAGAAACGGGGCGTTCCATTTGCGGTTACACAACCTCAACATCCCACGTGCCCCGTCCCGCATCCCGCGTTCAGCATCCCGCATCCTATGGCGTCCAGTCAACTGCAAGCCGCGCCAGCAACCGACATTGATGAGCTGGCGACGCTATGGCAAGCGGCACTTGACAATTACGCAGCGGACACCGGTGCCCAGATCCAGAAGTACAACAAGCCCGTGAGGGATCTCGATGGCATTATTTCCTGGGTCCGGGGAGAAAAGGTCAAGTTCGCCGACTTCCGGAACCATGGGTCCTATAAGCTGGTCCGTTATAGGAAGTGGGTGAAAGAGTGTCTTGAAGGTCTAACGCGCGTTAGTAAAACAGTCGGCCATGCAGCTAAACTGGTACGTCCACATCAAACTACAGCACTCCACCACACTGTTTAGTTTACACAAAACCACTGTCCTCTAACCTCAAACCAGTCCTTCCCCCCAGCCGAGGCCATCTGCTCAGCATTCGACAGGCTTCGTCCAGGTAAGCCAAAACCCAAGAATGCTCGTTCGATTTACAGCACACACCGACTCCTTCCCCCCACCTACCTAGCCGATTCTCAACGTGTCTGCAGACTATGACACAACTGTAAGCTTTTGGAGGGGTTTTGATTCGTACCTGGTCGAGCTGGGATTGTCACCAGTCCAAGCTCTGAGGGTCCCGGAATTGCAGATTGTCATATCAAAGATCTTCGCGGAGATCTTATTACTTAGTAAGACTTGGACGAAGCATATGAAGTGGGGCCCAACTTGGGGGGCGAATCAGTAAGTGATCATTCCTTTCCATTTGGTAACCGCCATGTACTGGAATGGTGTTGCAGTAATAGGCCCTTCATTTTTATCGGTAGCTGATGCTGCCTTCCTTGCAGGGAAAGCAGTGAGATGCTTTGCTTCACGGGATCGGGATCCGCTTTCGTCGTTCGAGGCTTTCAACTTCCTCGTCATTCGAGGCAAAGTCAATACTCACAACTGTGCGATTCAACCGTATCGATGAGAATTTGACATACATTGGGGACGGCGTGACACAAATGAGGAGCGATCTGGAATCTAGAGAGGGTAAGAACCGTTGTCGAATACATGCGCCCAATCCATCTAATGGGTTTGCAGACCAGAAAACACGAGAAGCTATCCTCACTTGGCTATCGCCCTGAACTTCAAGCAGAAGCAACGCGAGACACTCATAAAATGGCATAAAGGCACCGGGAAGTGGCTACTGGATTCCCCTTCATTCCAGAAAGGGGTTGTTGGCGAGCCGAACTCGACACTCCGGTGTCCTGGAAATGGTAACGTTGCCCCGACCATTGTCGAGGTTGATGACAGAATTGTTGACTAATAGCCAATATAGCTGGCGCCGGCAAAACTGTCATGGTGTGAGTTTCCTTATTCATCTCTTCTTGTCTCGACGGCACTTCAGCCTAACTTTGTCAGCCCATTTTGCTTACGCGCTGAGCAGCTCGGCTATCATCCGCCACCTCGATGAGAACACACAGAAGCCGCAAGATGCAATTGCATTCGTATACTGCGGCTCCGAAGTCCCAGAAACAACCTCCGAGGTGGGAATTCTGTCCAGCATATCCCGACAGCTGGCCCAACAGTGCAGACATCTCCCTGTGGAATTGCGGGCGTTGTACGAGAGGCAACAGGAATTGTCTGCCTTCCGATCAGAGGCCGAACTCGTGTCGCTTGTTGAGAATCTTGCCAAGAACTTCGAGAAGACCTGCCCATCCCCACTCACCATGATGTTGATTGTTACCGAGTTCCTCATTACTGACTGAAACGATCTTCCTTTCCCCTTCTTCTAGGACGAATGTCGAATAGAGAGCCAAGAAGCATTCATGGACTTCGCGAAGGACGTACAACGTTTCGCCTGCCTGCTCATCACGTCACGACATAGCTTAGAACTGCAAGAAGCACTCCCAGGCTTGCATCGAGTTGACATTGTCGCCTCGAGCGGCGATATCGAGGCATTTCTGGAGTATAGACTCAATGACAACAAACGGATGGTGAAATTCATGAAGCAAGACGCAGGCTTAAAAAGAAGATTATCGACCGCCTCAAGAAAACGGCCGATGGCACGTAAGTCTCTACTATTCTGCCGGCAGCCCTGTACGGGCACCCGGTACTAACTTTGGATATTGCCCAGATTCTTGCTTCCCAATCTCCAGGTCGAGCCTTTATTTTCTCAATTCAATCCCAGGGGCGTTCACGAAGCCCTCGACAAACTAGCAAAAAACCTGAGTCAGATGTGCAAGGGATCCCTGGTTAAGATCATGTATAAATTCTAGATAAGAGAGAGCTTTTGCAACAAAAAGGACGTGTCCGAGATGAAAGACGGAGAGGGAGAGCATCTACCATGAAAGAAATTGTTCGGAAAAGAGAAAGCTGCGAAAGAAAAGAGAAATGTGTAAAAGTGCCGAAACTCAAAGCGCTCGTTTGTTCGCTCGCCCAATTTGGAATTCATCTCCCAGGCATGGACAATCACTCCTCTACTGGGGACCATGTATTTCCCCGGTTCGAGATGTTGAGTTGAACAGGGGTGCCAGAGACGCCACCGGCGTGAGCATTATCGGGTGGGAGGGGAAGCAGGTCTGGACATCGGCGCATTTTCTCGGCATCAAGTCAAAGATAGCCATTCTGCGATGGTTCTAGACCTGGGTGTCATGATGTTGGGCCGTTGGCTGGGGGTCTTCCTCCGCTCGGCGGTCTTCCAACCGCGCATCTTCTCGTGGCCAATGGGAATGCCAGTCCTGGGACGCTCCCAATCCACATCTCTCCAGCCTGGGTCTTTCCAGTCTGGGTCTCTCCGGTCTGGTCGTTTTCGTCCACCTCCGCGAGCAATGCCCCGACAACCTGGATATCGCCATTTCTGGCGCCTACTTGGGCGGGGCTTTGCTGACACTGGCGGCTATCACTCGCATTGGCGCCATATATTCTCGGATGAGCAAGTCCGCAATCTTGTCCAGGCCCCAGAGGGCTGCAACATGGGACGATTTGATCGACTTTGGAAACTTGTCGTACCACCGCATGTCCACCTAGCGGTGGGCCAGCCCAAACTGGAGCTGGATGGCCGAATCCAGCTTGCCACTGTCTTGTAAGGGCCCTCGAAGAAGATGGATGGTTTTCTCGTCATCCTGGTGTTTCCTGACATGATATCCCCAATGGCGAGAAGCGTAGTCCAGGAAAGGGTACGCATCCAGCCGCTGGTCGAGGCTGTCTCCGTCGTCGCATGATCCGCTTTTGAACTCGTCAAAACTCAGGTACGTGAGGCATGTCCTCGCCATCATGGCATCGGGCTGCGGCACGAGCTTGTCGCGATTCTCCTCCCTTGCCAGATACTCGCCCAATGTGACGTGAACTAGACGCACGCAGCCGTTCTCAGCCCCAATCAAACCATTGGAACTATTGACAATGTCGGCAATTTCTGAGATGCCATTTCTGTCCAGCTCGGTGTCGTCGCGATCCGCAATGGCCAAGGCATGGAGCAGCTCGTTCACCCTGAGTGGGCGTTCGGCGCAGAAGATGTAGGACAGTGCTCTCGTCACATCTAGAGCACCGTCATGCTCCTCTTGTTTCAGTATACAGACAACTATTTCACAAACCAACAAAGACTCTTCGGAGCCTTTTATTGTCAAAGTCACTCTTGATTGGTACCCACCAAGTACCCAGTATACTAAAACAGACAACGGGCTACCCAACATCAAGGAGCACCTTCCGCTTAAACACCACAACCCACAGCGACCAATATCCAGAAGCCACTCATACATTGCCGCGCTCACCTTTGGCCCCAGGCGGACAAAGAGAAGGAGACAAATCTCCCCATAATACAGCCCCGATTTCGGTATCGACCGCTAACGGCAAGATCTATGAGCATAATTGGCCACCACCGAACTCGTAGAAATTGCCCCCAAAGATTGAAGAATCCCTACCAAGACTGGAAATTTTCTACCAGGTAGTGAAGGCTGCCTACCGGGCTGTTTTTGACGAGGAATTCTTTCATCTTATGCATGAGGAATGGAGTCTTTGGAAAGACTACGAACTGTACGGTACTACCAAGAACCGCCATCCTTTCTTGATCGGAAACACAGAATAGAGATGGAGAAGATGCCGGTACCAATACCCTTCTGCAAGCTCGACGAGTTCTGCTCGACGCTAGCGAGCCATGCAAAGAGAGCCAAGAATCTCGCCCGCTAGGAGGAACTATTCGGGTACTCGGTGTTGTCCTCACAACTACGACTATCGCACGAAGAGGAAATGGAAAAGATTCTCGGGTCGTCCATTCTGCCAGCGCTCGAAGTCAACATCCTGCTATTGCAAGTAAGCCTTGCTAATGATCGGACATGGGAGTTGCCCGGCCAGTGGGAGCTTGCATTTGGAACACTCCTAGCTGGCTGCCCGTATAGGTTCAGGAGGCTCGAACACAACCTCGAGACGGCGTGCAGGGCACTCGCCGAGATCGCCAAGGCTCCGCCGGCGGCGGGAGACGAAAAGCGCATTGTAGAGCTGTCCCAAGCAGACGTCGACGACGCATCGCAATCCGCTGCCGAAGCTCACCGCGTTATGGAGGAGGTGTGCGCGGGTCCAGGGGAAACCAACGATCTTCCAGCACAACTCGTCATGTACAGTCTCTGCAAGGTCTTGGCAGAAACGGCTCTGTCTGCATTCAGATCGGAAAGCCTGCTGGACGGTGTGGTCAGAGAAAGCACTGCTACCAACTACGATGCCCAGAGTTGTCGCCTCAGTCTTGATAGGTTTCACTAATAATCACGATTTGAGGAGGTCGTCCCGGGAAAGAGGGGCCATATTTCTCCAGAAACTCAAAGAATTGAGTTTGAAAAAAGCCGATGAACGGGAAAGATCTGACCAAGAACTCGCCGCAATAGACAAAAGAGTTAACCAAAGGTGGGAAGAGAACAAATTGAGGGATACCCGTCTCAGGTATAACATATAAAGGCTCGCTAGAGCTCACTCACCAACCTATGAACCGGAAGGCGCCTACTAGGTAGTCGATAGTATTGAGCAACTGCGATCGCAACGAGAGAGAGAGAGAGAGAGAGAGAGAGAGAGAGAGACGCCGTGCACACTTGGGCATCATAGCAACACGAATACAAATGCAAAACGTAGCAGCCATCCACACACTGGGACTGGAGTCAATCTTTTTAGTGTTCATTCATTCATTTTTGATGCGACGCACTATCTTGTCGTCATCGTTGTCCGCAAGGCGGCCATGCGCAGAAAAGTGCTCACGCATCCAAGCACCTTACTCAGGTACCTAAGTATGGTACAAAGTAACCGGTGCCACGCGGGTCTCATGTCTCTTGCATGCCAGCTATCTATTTTATGGACACTGCTAGGTAGTATTGCTGCTATCTTTTATACTTCGTCGAGCTCACTCACTCTCCTTTGTCGGAGTCTTGAAGAGAAAGCCCCCCCAACCAATGATATTTTAAAGCATCTTGCCGGATTATTATCCCCCCATAATTATTTACCGTCACAGTAAGTAGAACTACCTATCCTTGTTCATAAGGGCCTTCATCGCTACAACGCCTGCCTAAAATATGTGTATGTCTCAGCTTCCTTGTCCCTGGTACAGGCGTCGTTGGCTGTACGTATATACATGTCAACGGGTTCGGCTCGTTTATGTGATTTTCTAGTTTGTGAGTGCCATTTATTTCCCCATAATTTTCCTTTGGCAGCAACTTGGCTAGGTACCTACTAGTAACTAACCCAGATGTGCCCAAACGCGCCGGAGTATTTTGTGTGCATGAGACAAGGAGTTTTTGAAACACATGGAATGGAGATACGGCAACAGAGCCGGGGAGATGTTCGAAGCTGGAGGGAGAACCGTTTCCTTGGGAAGGCCTGCCATCGCAGCTCACAGGCGGCTAGCTGCAGACAGGAGAAAGAAGACCGATGACTTGTTGGACGAACACAAACCGTTCGGGGTTAAGTGGTATCCCGAGAACGCCTCCATCCCAATTCCCCGGCCCACAAAACATCAGCCATTCCCGCCCGATGTGGTTCAACGTCGATATTCGCGAGATCACGTTCCAATCCGTCCAAAACCAGATGGCAACCCCACAGAACCTGCCGGGCTTTTCTTGTTCTTCCAGACCAGAGTCCAGCGGCATTCCAATACCCTTTGTTGGGGAGCTGAGGGCACCAGGGCTGGCGAGGGGAGTAGGCGAATCGGCAAAGGGCTGGGCATGAGATTCGGATGGACGTTTCGTTCACCCCAGTCCTCGTCTCTTAACGGCCCAAGGTTGGATTTCGATAGAACACCGAAGCTGGAAGGGGCTGCCCCAGCCAAATGCTCACCTTCCTTCACCCAAGGTGGCCCCTCACACTATGGCCCCATGAGGACGAGGAGACGGGAGTTCCTTCTTCTATCAAACGGCGCCGGGGAAGGCACAACCCACCCCCCTTGGGGCATAGTGTACTGTCCCTGCCTTACATCCATAAACTCTCTCACGAAGCCCATATTCAAGACCTTAGGCATTTGATCAACCCAGGCACTTGCCTGCCCAGCATCCTGCCTTTACCTTTGTTGCACCAGAGAGGGGGCAACTGCCGCAGACTCCCACCTCCCGCTGCCATCTGATCACTTCCTCGCTCGCGCACCTTCTTCTCTCGTTCGACCCCGCAAATTCACTATGCGCAGGTCGTTTGGTCCTTGATCGCATTCGTGCTTTTGGTAGTGGCCCAGCTGACAAAAGCCAGCATCGCATGCTGCCCTATCCTCCCCGCCCCCGGTACTCTCCTTTGCCTAATCTACCACCTATTCGCCATGAGCTCCGAGTCGGCCACGGTCTTGACGTTTTACGGGCAGCAAATGCTCATGCTTCACAGGAAATATGCGCTGTCGGCGAATGCAAAGAAGCTGCTCGAGGCCCACGACGACTGGAAGCACGGAAGGATCGACCAGGACGAACTCGGCCGACTCGTGCGTCTTTCGGGCAACATGCGCAAGGCAGTTACCGACACGATAGCGAAATGTGCCTCGGTCATGCGCAAAAAGCCCGCCGAGTTGAAGAATTGCGTCGACATCATCCAAGCATGCACCGAAATCCTGTCTGCTGCTGGTAAGCCGGCCCCTTGCCACCTGGTGTCAAACAAGGGCTGACCAGGACGTTGGACAAGACAAGCCGCCCTCGATGGATGGATTCCCTCTTCTCAAGTTGCCTGCCGAGATACGCCGCAACGTATACCACCAATACACGAGCAAGTTCTTGGGTGGCTATCGCAACGCAGGTGCGGGTTTTGTCCCATTTCCCAAGAAGTCGAGCTGCGCGTGTGCCGGCTATGCTCCGCCGGCATTTCTCCAGCCTCGCCTCATCAACATGGCGCTGGCGGCGACGTGTCAAAGGGTGCGGAACGAGCTCCTCGAGTACTTCTATCGCAAGTACCAGTTCCACTTCAGCTGCGGCTGTGAGCTGCTTCAGCACCTCAAGACCAACGTTTTTTTGCGCAAGATGCTCACGTCCGTCAAAGTCCACTGGACTGGACCCAAGTCGGACAAGGGCTTCGATCTTCTCGCGAAGTGCCCGAAGCTGAAGGAATTCGAAATTATCATCTCCAAGTCAACCACGGGTAACCTCACAAAGCGAGAGACCCAGATGCGAGAATTCTTCACCTCCCAGAAACCCCCGCGTCTCATTGATGCTCTTGGTATGGACGAGTTGATCTTGATCAGAGGCGTCGACACGATAACAGTCACCCACTTGGTATGTAGCCCGCAGCGGCTTGTTTCCTTTCCCCCGCCCGTATATGCAACCCAATAACCGTCTGGTCGTGGGGAGATGAGCATGCTGGTAATGATGGAATAGCAAGCACGGCAGGGCGCCCGCCGGAGCGACGAGGAGAGAGCAAACCTTGGCGCCCTGCTCCGAGACAAGTTGACACGAGCGCGGGAAGACGGCAGCCTCGACGAGGAAGGCGACGACTAGCGAGAAACATTTGCTCCAGGGAATACCGCTTTGGCTGGGGAGATGGTTCTACTAGACATACAATATGAGGGGAAAATGGCTGGGACGAGGGACCTTGGGCTGTAATCCGTGAGGCATATCCCAAAGACATTGGGCAATTGGGCTGATGTATTGAAAGATACGGGGAAAAGGAGGTATGTCGCCCTTGTATCCATAGGGCAGTGATACTTCATCTCTACCTCCGCCGGGGGAACAAAGGCTAGGGTGTGATTAAAATGAAGCACATGTAGACTTCCATAGACTCCGACATCGAAATAAAGTATCAGCCCTTTTGAATAACGGATAATTCCCTATTATCTTATAAATATACCTTATATTTATTCATTCAGGTGTGATAAACTATGGAGAAAGCCCTCAATACACTGCTTGAACGCATCTGAATGTCCTTCATTGACCTCTACTTCCCTCATGAAGGTGTACAGCGAACGAGACGACGAGAAGCTCTGTCATCTCGGGCAAAATAGAGGGGAACAATTGCACAGCACAGCGAGCAAATAATTCAGAGGGGACGAAAGCAGGTAATATTCGAGGGAATGTTGGAACAGCTAAATTACGAGAGCCATCGTGATATAGCTGAGAAGGTCCCGTACTCAAAAAGCATTGCAGAATTTCGTTCTTGTCTTGTACGCACAAAAAAAGGCGCATCCTGGTTCAAGGGCAACCGCGTGGGTATGATGGTTGACCGAGTCAGGTGTAAGACGCCATGGCAGCAGCAAACTGAGCACTCGCAGCGGACGTCCGCCAAAAAAAAACCCCAAAAAAAAGAAAGCAAAAGCAAAAGCTCGCAGTCATCTTTTTCTTTCTTTTTTTTTCTTTCTCCCTCTCTCTCGCGTGTAGGGTTCAAGAGACTGAACGGACGGGGGAGAGAAGAGATGAGAAGAAAAAAAAAGGGGATGGTTGATGGGGCTGGATTGGTTTTCATCCAATAACCTACCTACCTAAGTACCTATCCTATGCGAAATTCAGCATTTGATAGGTAACTAGAATGATGGTAAGGAGAAAAACTTGGAACTGAAGAAGAGTTCAATTTGGGCAGGGGGGGGGGTGGAGGAAGATTTGGGTTGGCACTTGGAACCTGCCAGTGGCACGCGCAGTTTGTCACAGTTTTAGTGAAGGGGGTTTTTTGGGGGGGGGGAGGGTGTTGGGGAAAATAAAGAAGAACATAATAAATACCTTGCGGAAATAAAATTGGGGGCGGAGGGGGAGAAGGCTAGTGCGCTGTTATTCAAGTTGGACTGCATGTACAGCTGCCAGCGGAAGCTTGGCATGATTTTCGCCAGCTGGTGGCCCTCGTCAATTTTGGCTAGGTGGGCATCTTTAACCGACCGACAGGGATCGATCCCCTCCCTCTTTTGATTTTTCTTGCCCCCATCCTGGTGGTCCCCTTCTGAACGGCGGAATGTCAACAAAGTGCCTACCTTACCTAGTACAATCCGTACCAAACCTGTTGTAGGGTATGTATAGCCGGCGCATCTTCCCGTCTTTGATGGTGATCATACTTGGCAGCAAGATTTCGACTACTATGGTGTGGTTTTCTTCGAGTTGTGCCCTCTCTCATGCTCGAAACCATGGTAGCGATCATGTAACAAACACCTTCACTCAACCCCCTTTGAAAAAAAGAAAGAAAAGACATTTCTCATTGCCACCGCCCGGCGTTCACAGTACCTCATGAGCAGAGCACATCAAGACAAAAAAATGACAAAAAATATGTTCGACTCTGGCAAACAGGCTGTGTGGCGTGCCATCTCCCCGCCTCGCCCCGCACATGGGCATGGGCGTTCGAGCTCCAAGACAAGTGTTGTTTCGTGTCGAGTTTTCAGCATCGAATCGAGGGAAGGTCAGAGCATTGACAGTTGACCTTGAGTCGTGAGAGAAGGCTACAGTCTGTGCGCTCGTGGGCTACTCTGATCAAACGATAACGACAGCCTCCTTCTTCCAGCAAGCAAGCGATGGCTTTGGTTGTGTTGCTAGCTCGAAGTTGTCCTTCGCTGGATATGGCATATTTGCTGTGTATGGCAAGCAACGCAGTATGTGTGCGTGACCAACGTATTACGCCGAGTCTTGCAACTTGCCTAGACTGAGTCATTCGTATCGGCACCACGCCGCCTCGTAGCCATGCTCGGGAATATTGGCGTCGCAGTCTTGGGACGGTGTCTCATGATACTAGAGCCTCAGACGATGTGTTTAAGCGCCGTTCGCCTTTCCCCCAGCTCAAGAAAGCTGGATTGCCACCAGGCCTTGCCTTTCTGGGGCGGATCGCATTCGGAAAGACAGCTTGCCTCGTTCATATGAGACGTCCTTGGAACCGCAGAACGCGCATTGTCGACCCCACACGGCACTGGGAGTGGTTGAGAGAGGCTCTGGAACCTGATCGTTTGATCGTTTCGTCGATTGCAACACGAGAAATCCGGTCAGTCTTGTCCCCCTCGCTCAACTGCTATCTTCGAAACCGCAGTCCCGGTTTTGGGGTTCACGAGAGTCAGAAGCCGGAGATCAGGCTGCCCGGCCCCACAGAGGATGGTGATACTCGTGACGATGATGCGCCATGATTGATTAGCTTATAAGATAACGAATGCCATGATCGTCTTCTATGATCTCTCTGCCGTGAGCATCCCCATCTCATCTTCCGGGCTCGACCTGCCTTTTCGTCTTTTGCGTTCTGTCTTAGGAACGCTGATCCATACGCCCCTTATATCTCTCGTCTTCTCTTTCAGGAAGGCTGTAAGAAAGGGCTGGTATTTTTCCCCGCTGCCTTACAGTTCACATACATGCGAGCAGCTGCAAGAATACTATAGACGCAAATATGCGGTTCTCACAACTCACGACGGCCCTCGCGGGCTTCGTGTTCCTCGCAGCAGCGGGTATGTCAACAGATCCGTTCCCCAGCAATGTATAATACGCCCGGATCAAAATCACTGACATGATGTAGCGCCGGCGTCTGTTGAGCTGGAGGCATTGCCTGGGGCGAAAGGACTGAGGCACAAGACGAGAGCGCAGGGGAGATCTCCCTTGACTTTCAACCAGCCCAACATTGTTGTCGTGCAGCAAAGCAACCAAGCAGCTATCGCCCAGCTCGCACAAATTGCAGAGCAGGAATTTGCTGCGCTGGTCCAGGCTGAGGTTGCTCTGTCCACTCAACTCGAGACCATCAAGAACAACATCCGGATCAACAGCATCCGATCCCAGTTTAGTCAAGTGGTGTGTATCCCGCATAAGCCTTCCCATCGCTGCCAGCTTTAGAATAGCACTAACGTTCTGGGAACAAGAACTCTGTCATCGTCACAGTGACAAACGTTATCGACGCACGAGACCCTACCCGAATTAACAAACGGTATCTGCTGAACCAGCTACGTGTTGATAATGGCCATCCAGACAAGGAACACGTCGTGATGATGACGCAGAAGCAAGACATGACCATCCTGCCCACACCAACCCGCAACCTTGCCGCCATCCTGGCCTCTGCCTCCGCTCTCCCCTTCGCAACACAGCTCGCCATCCCACGCGTCGTCAACATCGGTCTCAACAGCAACAACAATAACAACAACAATGCCAACAATGCCAACAATGCCAACAACGCCCCCTTTGCCCTCCTCAACCAGAGCCTCATCCTGCCATACAACTCACCAGCGCCCGGCAATGCCGTCATCGTAGAAGACCCCGCCAACATCATCTTCGCAGACCAACCAGGCCTGTTCGTCGGAAGCCTCAACAGCTTCCAGAGCGACTGCCTGCGGTCTGGCGCCAGCGGCGCCAGCTCCTACCTCTCCGGTGTCGCTGCCGCCGGCCAGCTGTTCAACTCGGTCGAGGCCGCCCTCGCCGCCCAGCTCGCCAGCCTGCAGCTCGGCTCCGCACTGCCCATCATCCCGCCGACCGTGCTGCTGAACAACCCGGCCCTGGCGTCGCTGGCTTCCGCCGCCGCTGTCGCCTCCGTGGCGGCGGCGGCATCATCATCTGCTACTACTGATGTTGCAACCACCACAACTACGACGACGATCCTGTCTTCTCCCGCTACTGCCTCCACCACCACCACGGCGGCGGGGGCGGCAACCGACGCTGTCGCGACGCCCGAAGCCGCAGCTGCGACTAGTACTGCCGCTGCTGCTGCTACATCCGAATCCGCGGTGCCACCGTTGGACGCCGTCACGGGGGATGACTCTGGTTGAAAGAGAGATTTCATATATAATCCCCCTTTCTCCCCCCCTCTTTTCTGGGTTCTTTCTTTCGAAAGCCTTTCCGCATAAAGCCTTTGTCGTTCGTTTCCGTCGCCGGCCGACGTTTTATGTTATCATTCACCCCTGGATAGGTATTGGTTTCATTAATAGTTTTCTTCTTTACCTATCTTTTATTGTATCTAATTTTCGTGAATAACGAGCTGGCTGGTTGGGTTCTTGTTGTTGTTGCTACCAGTACGTGGCGGCGCTTCCTACCTTTGGGGATTTCTGGCGTATACCGTGTTTTTCCCCCCCTGGTGATTCAGGAAGAGAGATTGGCGTGAGGGCTTTGGCGTGGCTCGTATGAATGGGATGCACTTATATCAATGTATGTCCGTACCTAGGTACCGAGGAACGGTGCCGGAGTGACGACTTGATGGCGTCGGGGGGAACTGTTGGTTCTTGATGTATGTACGTACTGTTTCGTTGTCGATGTGCATTGGAAAACCTACAAGCACGAACAAATCAGGCCGAAAAGCGAAATAGGATGGAAAGATTTAGAATGTATCTGCTAGTCTGAGCCATGGAGAGTGTGCATCTTAGGCAGAAAGCGCCAGCCATGCATCGCTTCGATTAGAAATTTTAGAGTGTCGTAATGTGTTCAGAGCATCGTGGAATCTGGTGCCGTGAAGTCCCTGCCCCACAAAATGGCATCTCACCGAGGTGAGGCTGTGGGTCCGTCCGAACCGCCCAATTGCTTTGCCCCACCACGTGACCACACAAATTTCGAAAACCCGCGGCTCAAATTTGCTTGCAGCTCCTTCCACGAATCTCCGACACAACCAAATCCACAGACAACGATTTCGAGGCGCCCGTCTCGACAAAGTTGCCCATCATGAGTTTGGTGTCGGGAGAGAAGGTACGTCAACGCAGAGAACAGTTCCTACCGTATTCCCCTGCCCGCAAAACCCCTTGTGTGTCCTGCTCGCCATCTGGTCGCGCGGTTCCCAACCACATCCCGCGACTCTCCATCCTCGCCAAACGCATCCAAACGAAAATCGACTTCGCCCCAAGCCCACGAGCATGCTGCTCTGAGGAGCCAGGCGCGATTAGCTCGACCGCTGGTTTGTCAACATTCGGGGCAACGAGATATACAGACAGGAAGGCAGGAAAACCTGCGATGATGATGAAGAGGAATACAGGGAAACGAGAGCCTGTTTCTGTGAGCAGCATTTCAGGCTCGCACCCTGCAATGCTCACCGATATGGACTGGACTTCGGCGATTTGCATCTTGCGGCGTTTCAGCATCACCAATCAGAAAACCAACTTCAATACGACATGACCAGCAGGTTTCACATGTCCATCCCACGAGTGACAAGCAAACGCTCCTACTCGAGGACAAGACTAGCGAGTGCTGGGACGCATCATGATTTGGCAGAAAACCAGAGTTGAGAATAACGGCTAACATCAATCCAGTCTAACTTCAACCACATTCTCCGTCTTCTTAACACGAAGTATGTACCCGCAATTCGGCCCACAGATGAATTCTACAAATTCGAGCCCGATGTTCCAGAACAAAAAAGACCTCTAGACCCGTACGAATTTTGAGTGGTTGGGCAAATGCTGACTCGCATTCCTTAATCAGCGTCGACGGCAAGCAGAAGGTCGTCTACTCCTTGACCAAGATCAAGGGTGTCGGTCGTCGTTACTGTATGTTCTAAACTGCCTGAGAAAGTCTCGGGGTTTGTCTTGGTATAGGAACCATGCTGACCGGCTCTTTACGAACAGCCAACCTGGTGTGCAAGAAGGCCGATGTCGACTTGAAGAAGCGCGCCGGTGAGCTCACCTCTGAGGAGCTTGAGCGCCTGGTTACCATCATCCAGAACCCTACCGCCTACAAGATCCCCTCGGTACGTTCCGCGCAAAACCCGACTTTACTTGCTAATCACTAACCGTTGTCATCAGTGGTTCCTCAACCGTCAACGCGATATCGTTGATGGTAAGGACTCTCAGATTCTCGCCAACGGTGTTGACTCCAAGCTCCGTGATGATCTCGAGCGCCTGAAGAAGATCCGCGCCCACCGTGGTCTCCGTCACTACTGGGGCCTGCGTGTCCGTGGTCAGCACACCAAGACGACTGGTCGCCGCGGCCGGACCGTCGGTGTGTCCAAGAAGAAGGGTGGTTAGACGTGTTGCCGAAAAGGTGCATGAACTTTGGGCAATGCTGTATTTGTCTTTTTGGTGGTGTTATTCCAGGGCTTGAGGATGGTCACGGACGGCTCGGGCTGAATTTCTTTACCTGGCAAGCCCTTGCACTTAGTTAGCAGTGACTGAGGTGGTCTCGCGGGATTACTTAAGGTTAACACTCATCAGCATGAACAGCATGAAAATACAGGCCGGGAAATGACCAGAAAGAACTCAGCTGTGATCGGCTCTCGTGACCGTGATGGAGGATAAACCAAATATCAAGTATCGCAGTGACATTAATATTTGTTCTTCATTTTCTGCGATGCTATCAACGCCCCAAGAGCTATGAATAAGAATGTCGCATGCTGGGTTATCAGACAGACAACTTAATTCAATTGATCAATCCTCATGAGTGACATCCATGTCCAAAACTTCTATTCTACCCTGACCTTTGGTCTCGCCTCCAATGAAGTCCGAGAGCCCCTTGAAGGCGCCCGGCTCCGCAAAGCCAACGACTTCCCACTCCGAGCCCACCACGTCCTGGTGCTCAACCAGCTCGATGTAGCTAAGGATCTTGTCCTTGACCGTGCCGTGCTGTTGCTGCTGCTGCGCCTTGGATTCGGCGTTTGCATCTCCGTCCTCCCCTTTATGGCCATGACTATGACTACCATGAGCTGCCGTATGGTGGTGGGGCGGCTTCTGTGTCTTGACGGACTGCTTCAGCACCGGCGTCGGGCAGGTGATCCTCAACTTCATCCGAGCCCGGGCTACCGGGATGGGCTGGTGCGCGATCAGGGCTTTCATGGCGTCGAGGGCCTGGCTCTTGGCGCTCTTGGAGGCGACTACACCTGTCCATGTCGGTTTCGGGGCGGCAGCAGCAGCAGGTTGTGCTTCTTTTTCCTCCTCCTTGTTCTTCTTCTCGTCGCCGTTCTCCTCTTCCTCCTCCGCCTTTTCAGGAGCGGTGGTGGAAGCGGAAGTGGCAGTAGTAGTAGTATCCTTGTCTTTGTTGTTGTTGTTATTGGTGGTAGTGTGTGCCTGCGAGCTGAGCATGTCGAGCGCCTTCTCGATCATGCCCGTCGTATACACGTGCTTGGTGCGCGGGTCGACAAGCTTGCTGGCCACGATGCCGACGACCTCATGGTGCACGCGCTCCAGCTGGGCCGTGCGCTCCTTCTCGCCCACCTGCAGCTCGCCCTTCTTGAGGATCTCGAGGATGATGGCGTCGGTCGACGTGCTGGCGCCGAACGCCTTGGTCAGCTCGGACGAGGGCGCCGTCTGGCCCTTGGACACGTTGAGGAACACGTTGGGGATCTGCAGCACGTTGTCCAGGTCTGTCTCGATCCCCGACCGCCACTCGAGCACCTTGTTCTTGTAGCACGCGATCTCGAACCGCTTCTTGCCCTTCTTGAGCCGCACGAGGGACACGTTGGTCAGCTTGATCTGGTTGGAGGGTTGCTGGATCGGCATGTTGGGCGATGTGGTGGGGTAGTGTAGTGGTGGCTGGGTGGTGGTTGTTGTTGTTGCTCTGGTTGCGAAAGCTGTTTGGAGTAATGGAAAGGTTATAAGAAGGGGGGGGAGGGGGGAAAGAGGATTGAATGGAGATAGGTTCAGGGGGGCGAAGTTTTTTCTGTCAAGAAACTTTTTATAAAGAGATGAAGTTACGCTGAAATAACCCGACGGAATATGAGTCCTCTTTATAGTCGGACGATGTCGTTTTTTCTCTACTCCTCTTCACGTACGTTTGTCTCTCTCGCTGCGTTGTTCGTCTTCTGTCAGGCGGCATGTCTCTTTGCGCTGAAAATTACCCCGCGATTCATTGGGAAACACGACCCAACGCTCTAAAAAGAGTGCTCCGCATGAAATACCCCTCCCCCCTCTGCAATCACACTCACCGTAACCAGGTGGCGCGCGCGCGCCTGATGATCCACTGCATTAGGACCCGATTTCGATTTCAGCGCCTTTCCGACTCCTCTCTGCCTATTGAACTGCCTCCTCCCTTGGAGTTGCGTTTGTCAGGGCGGGCGGACATGGCTGAGTGGCGACTAGATCCAGGTTGGCATTGGCGGGCTGATGCGAGTGCATGACTTGCCGTGGTGCCTTACCGTCAGTGTTTGTTGCAATGTTTCCTAGGAACGAAGAAGGAAAAAAAAGGAAAGAAAGAATAGCCCTAGAATGGTACTGGAAGAGACCTGCCACTTATGCTTTGAACTTCCCATCAGACGCTTCGGGCTGGAGATGGTCCAGCCCCCTGGAGAATTCGTGGTCGAGATGGGGAAAGCTCCAGCTATGACGAAGCTTATCGGCGGAGGAGTCGGATAGCCGATTGGGACCACGTCTGGAGGGGGCTAAGGGAAGCGGGCTGGACAGAATAACATGTATATAGCGAAAAACAGCATCAACAGAACTTGAGATATGAGATGAATTTCGAGCATAAAAGCAGTTGAAATGTTTTTCTAGTAATTCAAAGAATTTTTCATGCGTAAATAGTATGTTTCATTATCACATTTGGATAATACGGAATAGAGTTGGAAGACGTCGGATAGTGCATCGACTTCCTTTCTTGTTCAGCGATAAAGTTGCGCTCGTGACCAGTCTGCAAGGTACCCAAGGTACCTCGCCAACCGTGGTGGCGCAACCAATACCTGCCTAATCCGCAGCGGCAGCCGCAACAACCGAGTGCGGCGAGAGCTCTCTTCCTGTTTCAGCTATTACGCGCGGTCCCTCCAACCTCTCTCTTCTCTCTTTCCCTCCTTCCCTCAACAACATCATCACTTCCATCTCTCTTATCCGCCGCCCATTCAATCCGCCGCACGCTTCCTCTTCATTCAGCCATTAGCTTCTGGATTCTTTCTCATTTGCTCCACAAATACAGTTGATTCTTCGCAATGAGGATCGCGGCGTCGACCGTGCTCCTTGGGGCTGCTTCGGCGGCCTCGTTCCATGACCAGGCCCAGAAGGTCATGGGTGGTGGCTTTGGCCGGCCGCACGATGCCATGAAGCCAATTGCCGATGCTTTCGCCGGTGTCAAGACCAATCCGATGGAGAAGATCGAGGAGGCCTTTGCCGGGATGGATTCCCAGGCCAAGGCCCTGTGGGATGAAATCAAGCTGCTCGTCCCCGAGGGCGCCTTTAACAAGAGCTCCTGGCTCAGCCAGCCCAAGCCGCATCGTCGCCGCCAAGACTGGGACCACACTGTCAAGGGCGCCGAGGTCCAGGACCTATGGGTGCAGGGCGCCGATGGCGAGAGCCACCGCCAGGTCGATGGCCGTCTTGAGGACTTCAATCTACGCATAAAGGCGGTTGATCCTTCCAAGCTCGGCATCGACACTGTCAAGCAGTACAGCGGTTATCTGGACGACGAAGCCAATGACAAGCATCTGTTCTACTGTAAGTCCCCGCCCGCCCCCGTGACGACTGCCCCTGAATCGGATGCTGATGTCGAGTCCAGGGTTCTTCGAGTCCCGCAACGACCCCAAGAACGACCCCGTAGTCCTGTGGCTCAACGGCGGCCCGGGCTGCTCGTCCCTTACGGGCCTCTTCCTTGAGCTTGGGCCTTCGTCCATCGACAAGAAGCTCAAGGTCATCAACAATGAGTTCAGCTGGAACCAGAACGCAAGCGTCATCTTCCTCGATCAGCCCGTCAATGTCGGATACTCGTACTCGGGATCCGCCGTCAGCAACACGGTCGCTGCTGGCAAGGATGTCTACGCTCTCTTGACTCTCTTTTTCCACCAGTTCCCCGAATATGCGAAGCAGGACTTCCACATCGCTGGCGAGTCGTACGCCGGACATTACATTCCTGTTTTTGCCTCTGAGATTCTGTCCCACAAGAATCGCAACATCAACCTCAAGACTGTCCTGATTGGCAATGGCTTGACCGATGGCCTCACTCAGTACGAGCACTATCGCCCCATGGCCTGCGGCGATGGTGGCTATCCTGCTGTGCTGGACGAGTCTGAGTGCCGCAGCATGGACAATGCCCTGCCTAGGTGCCAGTCTCTGATCCAGAACTGCTACGACAGCGGCAGCGTGTGGAGCTGCGTGCCCGCCTCCATCTACTGCAACAATGCCATGATTGGCCCCTACCAGAAGACTGGCCAGAACGTCTATGACATTCGCGGCAAGTGCGAGGACAGCAGCAATCTGTGCTACAGCGCCCTCGGCTGGATCAGCGACTATCTGAACCAGCAGAGCGTCATGGATGCTCTTGGAGTCGAGGTCTCTGGCTATGAGAGCTGCAACTTCGACATCAACCGAAACTTCCTGTTCCAGGGCGACTGGATGCAGCCCTTCCACCGTCTGGTGCCCAACATCCTCAAGGAGATCCCCGTGCTCATCTATGCTGGTGATGCCGATTTCATCTGCAACTGGCTGGGCAACCAGGCCTGGACTGATGCGCTCGACTGGCCGGGCAAGAAGGCCTTCAACAAGGCGTCCATTCAGGATTTGACTCTCGCCGGATCCAAGAAGGGGTACGGAAAGGTCAAGGCTGCTGGAAACTTTACCTTCATGCAGATCTACGGAGCTGGCCACATGGTGCCCATGGACCAGCCCGAGAACTCGCTTGATTTCCTCAACCGGTGGTTGGGTGGCGAGTGGATCGAGAACTAAGTTTTCTCTTGTAAACACAGATGCATACATATTTAGGGTTAGGTTTCATTTTTAAGAGCATGCTGTCGTCATTGAACGACGCCTTTCGTTCATGGTCGTTTTGGCTGGTCTGAGTGAATTGGGTATTTGCTTCCCAGGCACACATACAGAAAGAGCACAACGTGTTGGATGAGTATTGCTGTGCCGTTGTACACGAGTTTATTTAACAAACAAGTCATAACTACTACTATATTGATTGTTAAAAGATATTGTCAGTCTTGGGTGACAAACCGGTGACGTCTCCTGCCTAGTATCCATCCTCTGTAGTGGATATTAACTTTGCATCACATCATATGTCGCGTTGCGTCGGAATACCAGCGGGTGACGAGAAACGCAACTTGGATTTGGTAGCCGATACGCTTTTCACCCTGAACCGTCTGTCATTCTATTGTTTCTTCAACGTGATCCCAGAAAGTGTGTTTTTGGTTTTAATACTCGAACCTCGTATACCTTTAAGCTTGTTTTCAAGGACTTTCTTGTTTTTCGAGAGGGCAGTTTTATTCCTCATAAGACCTTTTAGGTGTTGTTCAAAAGCTATTTCTGCTTTTTGATGGGCGTACTGGTTCGATACTTTATGTAGCATAATGGAACGTTTACAAGATATCTTGAAACGCCTTATATATATATCATTTAATGATTTAGCCCCATTATCCTGCTAAGTAATTTGGTGATTCTATAATATAGGTGCCATTTAGGTATATATGTTTGTCTGTTTGTCTGTCTGTCTGTCTATCTATCTGTCTATCTGTCTGTCTATCTGTCTATCTGTCTGTCTATCTGTGTGTCTGCTTACTACGGCCATCCGTCACACAGAGGAAGATGCAAAATCGAAACCTTTGAGATTGACATCTTGCAGGCCGTGCCACCCCGCCCCCCGTAACGCTGGTAAACAGCACAGCAAGTGACGTTAGGAAGTTCGTGTGCCGGAGATGGATCGTTCGTTTTCGGGCATTAGAAGTTATCTTGTCGCATATTACTGGAGTAGCTTATGAATCAAGAAACCCTTCAAGTATGATGTTCTCGTTACTTTGACGTGAAAAGAAGGTGATTGTAAAATAAAGTGATTTATCCCACCTAACCTGTGGCACAAGACGGAGAAGATTCGGTCTCTCTTTCTGCCATTGCTGTATATCGCGAAACCAACCCCACGCGGAACAGTACAGATCCGTACTCTTACGTTGTCCATACATATGTATGGTTTGAGTTAGAATACCATCACTCGATTTCGAGAAAGGTTGTGTGGGGTGGGGGAAATAAACTAGAGTAAGGGGTAGGGGGAGAAAGATAAACTAGAGTAAGAGGGGGAAAGGATGGAAGGGCTCTGTTTACTTTTTGCTATCAACGCTTAAGCGATGGTTCAAAAGGCCGGAAGTTCAAGTTAGGTTTCATATAGGCTTAAAAGGACAACCTCGAGTCGTATACGAGAGAGAATATGCTTATTATCTTGTAAAAATTGGTATGTGATCCTAAGGAACGGGCAATAAAGTCTGTCTCGAGTTATAAGGTTGTGACATATATCCGAGCGATATTATGGGATGTATATTCTTTTCTTATAACTTACCTACCTTCCTATCTGTCAACACGACGCCGCGCGACTTAAGCAAACGGACAAGAGCGGTTCAAACGCCTTCGTGTGTTCTTGGAAAATATAGAAGGCATTATTTGTAAGTAGCTAGCTTCAAGGTCTAATAAAATGTGGCCTTTTCATACATGACCGAGAAACAAATATGGAAGAAACTCGAGTTCCCCTAACCCAACCTACCTATCTCAACCCAACCAATGACACATCGGCTAATAATCAAACACATATAAAACTACAAGCAAGCGGGTAATGAAGACACACCCCTCTTCTCTTTCCATCAACATCGCAATATAAGTTATCATATCTATTTATTACAATGAATCTTAAACAAAACATCCAAAAAATACTCCCTAGATTCACTAAGGCAGTAGTGTTCCCTAACCTCTCGAGAACTACCTAGGTAAAGTAGAATCATACACTCTATTCGAACACGTTACAGAGATGGATACGTAAGCAAATCAAACCAACAAGGTAACAGCGGGGAATCTACAAAAGGTACATATAAGGTATGTACATACCTAGGTTGCCCATCCCGGCCACGGCCATCATTACCACGACACTGGATACAAATTAAATCGAACCAAACCAAACCACCTACCCTTAGGTGGAGCATAGATATATATATTCACACATGTTCACCTAATTGTTTGCTTATTTCCGTAACTATCTTAAACCCCTCCCTCCCGTCTATCTCCCTTCCTCATCTACTCATCATCCCTACACCTAATTTCCCGCCACAAGCCGCCATAGTCAAGTAGGCAGTCACTACCCACAGCCACTATGAAAAGCCTAACAACCGCGCCTAATTTTTGTTCTTCAAGAAAGGAGAGTAGATAAATAATATATACATTTATATATATATATAATGTGCTTGTGTGTTTGTATATATACGGCATCGAAGCATAACTAAAATACAGCAAGCAAGCAAGCAAGCAAGCAGGTAACGAATTAACCATAGAAATAAACAGCACAGAACAAAAAACGTACTTTAGACAAACCCCTCCCCAAATACATATATAATATGCAACCCAAACCTACCAAACTAAACCAACCGAACCCCCCCACCCCAATTCCGAGAGATAAAGAGAAAAGAGACAAACAACTCTCTCTCTTTTTTTCCCCATCGGAACACAATCATCATTTCTTTACAAAACCGTATTTATATATGGAGGAGGTAAAAGTAAAAAAAAAAAAAAAAAAAAAAAAAAAAAAGTCATAACTCCCCCACCCCCCAACCTAACCTCTCTCCGGCACAAAAGTACATACGTACACACGGTACACACACACATCCACACATTCTCCAAGTAGTAAACAACAACATGACAAGCCCCTTTCTTCCTTGGCTTACCAGCCCAGCCGTAAACGCCTAACCCCATCCATCCCCCTCCATACGAACCGATATCAATACCCCGTGATTTTTCGTGTTGGCGGATCGGTTGTTTCAAGTACGATCCCAAGACCCCCCTCACAAATGGAAAGAGCCAGCAGCCAGCCATTCTCTTTCCACAACCTCCGCTCACTAATATGCACAAGGGCCGCGTGTATGCACATCAACGGTCGTACTATCAACAGACAAAACGTGTTAAGCTGGTCAGGCGCCCAGTCCCCCCCCCGAAGGATATACATATATGGACCGGGAAACCACCCAAAAATGCAATGGAAACAACAACAATGGAACAATACAAAATAATGCTGGACCAGCACCACCAACCCCTATTATACATAAATCAGGTTCAAACAAAAAAGAAGTAAAGCAATTTACGTGCAATCTCCTTTCAAAGCCTGTACACGTCTGTTTATGAGCGGCGGTGGCGGGGGCTCCAGGAGCAAATCCATGGTCCGAGTTGCCCCTGACTGAGCATGTACTTCTTTGACTGCTTCCTAGTGGTCCTAAGCAGTAACACACCGGAACGAATCGTCTCGCACCTATGCCGCCTTGGTTATTGCTAGTATTTAGGCTTCGAGAGACGATCGTTCGGTCGACTTGACCTCTCGGACGCAGCCAGATATTAATACTTTGGTGTGAGAGCATTTTAGGGAGACAGGCTGCAATGTATATCCTATCCCACTCTATCGGCAGCGTGTAAGGGCGGACTTGGGGATTTGTGTTTTCTGAAGAAAGGCAAGGCATTGATCCTAAACCGACTTGGCTTCTTCTTGAGTGACTTGCCGCTCTCTTCAACCGCATCTAGGCTTTTCACGGTCCCATTGGTATTTGAGTGGCCGTTCAAAAAGCAGCGTTCGTCAAGGGGGGCGTTATTGAGTTTCAGCTCTGGCTGGCTCTTTGCCGATTCCGGGACCGTCGTCGTTGACTCCTGGGCGGTAATGGTTGTCACTGGGACACTGTTGGGCCTATCCAATGAATCTCTGCTAATGATACTCGTGCCTTGCGTACTCGGCGATAACGGCATCTTACCCGTTGTAGCACTCGTCGCCTGCGAAGCCCAGTCCCCCGAATAAGGCGCCGAGCTCCCTTCCGTAGTTTCACTACATCTTTGCTTGGCCGGGCCCTGAGTCTGGCCACCATCGATGTTGAACGGATCGCTGCGAGCAAAGTCGGCTACGGCTTCGAACGTCGTCACTATCCCATTAAGCTCTTTGAACTCGATTGCTGCTTCGGGAGTTTTCGGCCGTTCTTTCATTGGCTGTTCGGCCTGCTCGGTTTGTTGACTGCTGCCCTTTTCTGTCGGGGATTGGCTCTCGGCCACCCTGGCAACTGTCTCGAGCGCCTGCTTTGTAGGACGTGCTTCTGTCGGCGGCTCTGGGGTAACAGTGAAGTTTATCGTCTTTGGCGAAAGCGTGCTGTCGCGCTGGGGCAGGCTTGCCTTTTCCACTTCATCGGCTACGCATTTCTCGAACAGGCTCTTGTTCAAGTCGAGCTCGTCGACCAAGTACTGCATCGAGGGTAAGATATCCGCCACGCCTTGAAATAATGGGATAGCGAAGAAATTCATAAAGCCCAGCTGTGCCCGGGCCAACGCCAGTATCTCCTTCTTTGGCGGCGATATGAGTGACGTGGGAATGGCTAGCTCAGTCTCCATGGTGGCCTGGCGAGAAAACTCATCTGAGAGAACATGCATCCACCGGACAGCTGTATCATGCCTCCGTGCCTATGCAGTAAGTTAGACAAGCGGTTGGTTATAAAAAAGGCTTTGGCCGCGGCATCCACTTACAACATTGCTAATATCTGCGCACTTGATGAGAAGAGCACAAACGAGCGCCCTCTGCTCATCAACCATTCGCGGGTTCCAGTCTTCAGTGCTGTTGCTCTCACGCAACTTGTCTTGCAGATCACACAACTTTTTCATGTAGTCGAAATGCATGCCCATATCAGTCGCCAAGATAGAGCTGATCATAAGATTCCGCATTTTGTGGTCGCCAAAAGCCGATGGCCAATGTCTTCGGAGAATTTGTGAGTAGGCGGCGCAATGGAATGATTCGAGAACCGAGCGATCGTTGTACAGCTGGGCGAGAGGCGCATTTAGTGTCACCAAGAAGCCGTTGTTAACTCCGGGGTGCCCAACGTCATGGCCAATGGCGGTGATAAGAAGCGTTAGTGCTTCAAACGGATGGAGGAGAAGCGCCATTGGCGACTTGGCGCGCGACACGGGATGCGGGATATCGGAAGAGGGGTAGGGAGGCAATGCCCCTACACGGATCAGGAAATGGAAAGTCGCTTGTAGAACATCGACAACGTGGCGAAAGTTGTGATATGGCACGAAGCCGTTGTAAGCAGCCCGGCAGGCGACTAGGAAGCAGTGGAGCTGGTCTGGAGGAGGCGGTCAGCAAAGAGGGACAGGAGGATGCAGGACAATAATAAGCCGGGCTGAGACTTCGGCACACAAACAAAACTCACACCCCCAAACATTGCAACGTACCTGTTGGTATCCGCCACGCCTCCAACTCCGGCATGGCCAGGGCGTGTTTGAACATGACGGCGGCTGCCACGATCAACTCGTCGTCGGAGAAGCTGTGGGCAGAAAAGTACCACTGGCCCACTGCCGACGAGATGGCAGCTTGTTTCTCGGCCCCCACCGATATCTTCACACTTCCTACAGCGTCGTCGCTGTCGCTTCCGATGCGGCATATCCCATTCATGAGGCCAGACACCATTGCTTCCCGGAGGTAGGCAAACGGCTTCTCCTCGCTTATGCCCACCCACGACCGCTTTCGTCCGCGACGAACCTCCAGCATCGACTTTTGATCCCGAGCAGCATCTCGATGCGCGCGATAGACATGCACCTCAAGGTTAGTGATGCACTTGCTATTCATCGGGCTTGCCATAACATCAGTAGCGCCGAGATCGAGACACCTTTTCAGCATCCTTCTGCTGGCAGATCTCCGACTTCCCGATGAGCCTGGATAGAGCTTCCCGTTGGCAAACTCTTCCCTCGCATCAACAGGACCGTCGTTGCCATCCGCCCGGTCGGATGTTGGGAAACATATGACCGGCACCGGTACGACGAGCTTGGACAAGTTGCGGAGGTACGATTCGGAAATGATCCTTTGCAACAGCGCGAGCCCGTATAACTCTTCCTCGTGGTTCTCCCCGTCCTCATCGGGCGGCGAGTGCGGCGACGGCGTCCTCGACCGTGACCGCTCGGGTATCCGTTCTTGAAAGGGGGTATCTATGAGAATGATTGTCGGTTTTAAATCCATCATCGACGTATCCTGAATGTTCAGCCATTGGGTCAGGCAAGCACCTCCAGTGCTACACAAGTGGACTTTTTGCGACAGTTAGCCTCAGCATCGTCATGACGATTCACAGCGGGCACGCATACCTTCACCAAAGATATCCAACAAAAGCCTGATGTTCTGGGCTGTGTGCGCCGATTCCCACTCCACGGCGTCCTTATCGAGGCTGCTTGCGCTCCCCTTGATGTACCGGTCCTGACATATGGCACGATCGACGTATATGACGTTGCACGAAGCATGCTCCATGGTGGCCTCGAAAAGCGACCAGTCTTGCGACTAGGTACGCCTTTGCCACGGGGTCAAGTGTAATTGAGGGCCAGGCAGGGTCGCGAGCGAAGGCGTCCGGCACACACAAACTGATACGGCCCAGGCCGAAGACCCAACAGCGAGGTCGACTCCAATCGCGTTCCAGGAAAGGCGCAATACCCGCTTCTGTGTGAAATTGGTCCTACTCGCAAGGGAATCGGGCTGAGAAGGGCCGGAAGGAGGCAGGAGTCGAGGTTCGAAGGCGATGGACGAACCCTGAGGCGACGATAACGGCGAGGGCAGAGGCGGGACGCTTGATAGGTTTGTTTCGCATGAGGTACATAAAAGGTAATATCGTCGGCTTCTATGAACGAGTTGGGAGGGAAGCGGAGCACTGCGATTCTAATGGCGCGAGACGGGTGTTTAGCAACTCGCACAAGACTTGGGACGATCTACCGCCTGGTTGCTCAGGGTTAGACATGCCGCGCCAAGAAGCTCAGACAGACAAGGCAGGCGATGGGAAGCGTTGCGGATGGTGACATGTGCGGAAACAAGGCTACTGGGTCGGGGCACTGGGGGGGGGGATTGGGGATGGAAAAAGGGTTGAGTGTTCAATCGGGGCGACAGAATTGAAGGGCTTCGGTCGCATGGGGTCAGGCAGATGTGTGTGGGTTCAAAGCGGGTGGAGACCAGACGAGACCAGACCAGAGACCAGAGAAGACCAGAGGGAGGGGGGAGGATGCGTGGAAACGGGGAAGAACCACGGCGCGCACGCACGGTGTACGGACTGTACTTAGCTGGCTTGGTATTGTTGCAAGGATGAAGGGACGACATACGGTGTGATTATGTGATCTGAGTACCCAGCAAGTGGTAGGCAGGTATTCGCCGAGACTAAACTGTAGCAGTGTACGGGTGTCGATGCTGGTAATCAAGTCTTGTGGTGGTGGTGAGTTGGGGGAAGTTGGGGCTGGCTGGATGAGATGGAAACACCATGGGTTGGTTGATGGGATGGGGGGTAGCAGGATTCGGGCAACTGCGCCTCGAGTCAAGGGCCAAGAGCGTCAATGTTCACACCTACATACCTGCTAATCTGTAAACTGTACACAGAACGCACTAAGAAAGAGAAAAAAAAACCAGACCAGGCCCAGTCAAGGCCACACTCAGATTCCCAGAAGCAGATAAAAAGAGGTGTGCCTTGTGCCTCGTGCCTTGTGCGGCGCGCCGGCTCGCCCACGCTCTGTCGCTCTTGTCTCGCGTGCTATCAGCGCGGGCAGGCCCATAACGTGGAACGAAACGTCAGTGGGCAGCGGGCAATTGGGGGGGGAGAGGGGGGATGGATGATGGATCAATTGGGTCGGGAATAAAGCCTCTTTTCGCGATTGGACTGGGTTTTGATGAAGATAAATGACATGGCAAGGACTCCAAGGCGGGAGGGCAGCAGAATGGATGGGTGGGGACACCTTCTCGACAGGGAAGGGGGGCCATTTTCGATGGAGCATGCGCGGAAAGTGTGGATGCGTCCCTTCTTGGAGCCCCCGGCCCACCAGTCATGTCGTCTCGGCTGTGGAAGGCGCTGCTGCGTGAACGGGAAAGGTGCAATCTCAGGCATGGTTCAAGGACTCAGGGCAGCCTTTCAGTGGCCTGTCTAACCACCCCATGGCTTCTGGCCGTCTTCTCGAAAACCTATCGAACAACGCTACTGCAAACTAGAACCCTCGACCCTCCCGTCGCCCACGCCGCTTCAAGTCCCACAAGGAAAGAAGAAATCCCGCCTGCGACATGCAGCCTATACGCGCCCCCAAAAAGTCCTCCTCGTCCCCCGCCGTAGCCTGTCCCAGCCAACTGATGAGAGGTGCTGCGGTGCGGATTTGCGGCCGCAACGCCTTGTTGAAATGAAGGTTCTTTTCTTTGTGGGTTGGCAGGCACACAGATGTTGCGACAAAATTGAAAGACAAAAAAACCCCCCCGAATCCCCTCACTTGGTATCGACGGCTCCAGAACATCCGAGCCCTTGGGCCTGGGAACAAAGATATCATCGGTCTTGTAGTGGGGCGCGAAGACTTTTGTGGTTGTCTGCCCTGTCCAGTGTTCCATGTGTCGATTGCGACGCCATTCCATTCGAAACTGTATTTAGGTCGCACACACTGTACACATGCCTTACCCAGTCGGCGGATACTGTGACAACCTATAGGTAGGTATTGAATATAAGCCTCGGCTCGCTCGTCACATCATCACTACTAGCCGTCGACCGACCACTGGCCGACCTCCGTGACCCACCAGCGGCTGAGGGAAGCTTTTCTGTCAGCGCAGGTCTTTTTAAGCTCATGTGTTTGAAGTAAATGCGCTGCGCGTGGATCAGGTAGCGTAGTCACATCCCGACCTCTGTTTTTGGGGAGCCGTTGCTTGTGGCACAGCGCTGTGATCCGTCAACTGTAGGTATAGACTTACGTACTAACCTTGCAGGCGCGGACATGTACAGTGCATTTCCTGAACCTCTAGCACTCTCTATTCATCAATCAATAGACCATCCTTTTGAATACGCACGCGAACGAGGAATGACCTTCAAGTCGATCGCCGCTAGAAGACAAGGGCTTGAAGGGCGCCAGACTCATTGATAAGGCACACGTGTAATACCTAACCCGTACTTCTTTACCAGTGTCTTTGATCCTGGGCTTCCCCCCTTCTCTCAAACGTTCAGAGAGACCGTCAGACCCTCCAATAACGGCAGTTTCATACCCCGGACATCAATCAGGGCCGCAGTCTCCGCATTTAATACGTATGCAAAGGGGGCAGAAAGAAAAAAGAAGGAAAATATTTCCAAACGTCTAAATGCTTCCCTTGAACTGAACGGCTTTCTCCTCATGACTCCTCACAGCATCACGTCGGTTTTTCTCCACAGAAGGAATCAGAGCCGAAAAACACACTCGCACGAAGTACAAGTTTGCTGTCCCGCGTTTGTCAGTACTTGGTGCTGAGCTGACTCTTCACCCACTCTTTGGGCGTGTTCTGCCGCAGCAATACATTTTATGTGCCTCTTGTGTCCGACCCGTCCGGGACGCCGGTGTTTTTTCTTTCTTTTGGACTGTGCCTGCCCACAAACAGCCATTGTGCCGTTTTCGCCGCCGTCCCGACCCCAGGAAAGCGCGGTTCAGCCGTAAATACAGATAAACGATGAGCTGTCAGGATGTGTGTGGCATTTTCTCTCGCAGCTGGCTGGCACTTGGCCGCATGCCGATCCTATCTTATTCCTCGCCGCGGCGGGTTTGTCTCCTGCTCTTTTTTTTTTCTTCTTTTTGTTTTTTTTTCTTCTTTTTGTTTTTCTTTCTTTTTGTTTTTCTTTCTTTTTGTTTTTCTTTCTTTTTGTTTTTGTTTTTCTTTCTTTTATTTTCTTTCTTCTTTTCTTTCCTTATCTGGTCCGCTTGCTCGCTCGCTCCTGCCCAGTCTCCCGAACCCAAAACTTTCTTGTGGTGGATGTTAGAGTTCGGTCGCAGACAGACGCACCCCGCTTGACGGGCGGACCGTGGCTTGCGCATGGGTAGTATTGTCCAATTATTCTCAAACCCCCGCCGCGACCTTCCCAAAGCGAGCAGGCAATCCCGTGCGCCCCTAGGCTTGTTCCAGGAAACTAACGACGGGCTTGATCCTCCGGACACTCTTAGCCAACCCCACGGTCACTGGACCTGACCTTCTAGAAGGAGAGCCCGTTTCGCTTTCCCGAGACAGAACGAAGCCCAAAAGCCCCTTCCCCCAAAAATGTGCGACTACGGCCCCGCCGAGTTGGCTTTGCTTGCCAAGACACGATGGAGTCGTTTTGCGAGTCGCGACCAGCATTTGCCCTTTTCTTTTTTTGGGGCTTTTTTGGGGGGCTTCACCGAGAGAGTCCTTGGCTTGGCGCATTCTCATTTGCGACCCTCTCTTCCTCTCGGCTTCTTAAAAGAACCGAGGTTTAGTCGCCGTTCCCGACCCGACTGTTATCTTCGCACACACACACATCACTTGGCCAATGATGGAGTGAGCGTCTGTCACACCCTTTTGCCGCGTCTTGATTAATCTGCAGGTGTTGCTGCACTGGTTTGCTGATGCTCTGCACTCAGTCTCCCTTTTCCCCAGGCCCCCATCCCTTCCGCGGGGAGAGAATACCCGCTGCGTGTCGATGATGCGTTCAGCCTTTAGCCGCGGTGCTTCTTCCCCCCCTCAAAACTTCACCAATGACAGCTGTGCCAAACATGCCAACAAAACCATGACCGCCTGTTCAGCCCGTGAGCCGGCTCATTTCGTCCCAGCCTATCACGTATGACAAGACGGCTGGCGATGGTAACACTGGGCTGGCACTCAGTGTAGGGGGGCGGACGGGGGGGCATACGTGGTTCTATGTCCTTGAAGTTGAAATCCACGGACCGGAGGCGGAACCGGAGCTAACCACACTTCCGAATCAGCCCGTACCGACGACGGCGCTTCCGTCAAAAATTTTTTTAACAAATTTAGCATTCGGAGGCAGCCCTCCACACACCTTGTCCGGCTCCGGCCAACTGCGCGGCTATCTCCCGTCGCTCCGCATACCTAATCTCTCAAATTTGCCTTCGAGTCAGCATCTGCCGACATCGCGACCCCTCCCTCAGCCAAAGGGTCTGTCTAGGTGTCTCGGTCCCCCTCACACACAAAACTTCCCACTATGGCTAAAATTTTTGTTTTATCAAAACGGCTCACGCTTAGACTCAAAGCGCACACGCGCCCATCTCCCGCTAGGCGGGCAGTTTGAGACATGCATGCCAAAGCTCTTTGACCCAAACAAGACATAATGTCTCCCCGTGGACACACAATTGTAGTTCGTCCCCAAAGTTGAAAATGTTTTTGTATCCGTCTTTTTCCGCCGTCCTTTTTCTCTTTTTTGGTTCCTGAGAGCAAGCTGCAATGTTGTCCCGTCTTACCCCCCCTTGAAGGTGTACGTAATGTACTACCTATCATGTTGCCATTATCAGGTCAAGCCCTGCCATAGATTTGGTTTTGCTTACGCCTTTCCATGATATTTTTGTATGACTACCAGATTGCTGCTGGGAAACAACACCAAGACCCCCCCAAAAAACCCCCGATTCTATCTCTTGATAGAGCAAACCTGGGAGGGGCTGAGATAATGATCACCACATCTTCCACCGGAAAAAACATTGAAACCCATTCTCATCGATCTGTACACAGCATTTTATGCATTTGTTGTGCGCCTGGACCCTCCAAAAAAACCCTAGGACATCGAAGAAACTAGAGTATATTTTACAGTACTAGTTTGCCGTGAGGTCCTCGGCAAGTATAGCGTAAGTAACTGGGTAGGGACAAAATTGAGACTCTTTCCTTCTTCAACCAAATGGGCATTTTGGGTTCAGTTTGGTGTGTCCCCATTGTTTCAACCCTGCCGATCGTGTATACATTTTTAGTTCTGTTACACAACGGGAGCCCCATCCATGCCAGTAACACACAGATAGATACCACATTTATATATATTATGCCATTACCCTTTCCCATGTGACATGTCAACCCAGCAGACAATGACACAAGGACAATTTGAGAAAACCCGCATCTTTCCTATGTTATTATTAATAGATAGATCATCCTCATGGTTCATGGTCTGCGCAATATACGGGGGTTAGCAAAGCATGGAAGGCAGACAGATAAAATGACTGAACAGCGAGCAAGACGAGAAAGACCAAGACACAACGGGTTTCCACTACGATTATCCGATCCGCTGTGTTGAGAAGATGGAAATAAAGAACAAAAAGGATGGGAACTCTCTAGGCTTTTGAAACCACTAATATAAAAAAAAGGGTAAAATTTTTTTTTTTTAAAAAGGGGGACCTAGTAATAGTATGTGACGATTCCAAGATGTGAGACAGAAACACTAATCCAGTTAGAAAAGAAGCCTAACTCTCGCTTTGGCACCAGCCAGCCAGCCAGCTACTCCTTGACAAGAACGAACAAGAGAAACAGCCAAAAAGTGGCATGCATGCCTATCAGTAAATTATCACGGGGCAGGGACGACCAGGCACCACCATAACCGGCAGTCAACCCTGAAACATCTCCGGAGTGTGTGGAGCAACATAACACATACAGTGAAAAAAAAGGATACCGATCGATTGATGCGTAGTGGATTCGGTCAGTCAGCCCACCACGTAATGTATGCATACATGTGTCAGTCAGCACCTAGTATTTATGTCAGTATTGAAATATCTTCTTTCTCCCTCACTCCCCTATCCCTCCATCCCTCCCCATCGAGGTTGTTATAATTCCTAGCAAAGGGGAGGGGGCGAGCATAATAAGGGCACTCTAAGTTTTTCTGTCCCGTAGTGGAAAACATACACGTGTGTCCATACTTGATGTAATCAATCCCACACAAGTACTTCTCTTCATTTTCAGGGATGATCAAAAGACAACAAAACAACAACAATAAACAGCAACCCCCCCAAAAACCCCCCATTTCGAACATCCCTCCCTCCTGCCTCCTGTCTGCCTGCCTGCCTCTCTCTCTCCCCCCCTTAAAAAAGAAAGAAAAAAGAAAAAAAAGGGGTCCGAATCTGACCCAACCAGCTTAGTTATTCTTAGTCAAACCGTACGTACGTACGTATGAAAAAAAATTTGACAACACATAACGAAACCGAAACAGCAGCACGGAAGGAACAACCTCACCACCGGCAGCAACACAAGCGGCAGCAGTAACAGTAACAACAGCAGAACAGCAAATGAACTAAGACCACCCACCCATCCAATATAAATATCCCTTCATTCCCCCTAGGAAACAAAGGAAGTAAGTGAAACAGGTGGGTGGGTGAGTGAGTGAGTGCAGTACAGCTCCCAAAACCGAATCAAATCTGATCTGATCTGATCCGATACGCGCCCCGTCCCCCCTCTCCCAAAACAAAATCGTAATCAGGTCGTAGTAGTAAAGTAAGTGCATTCTAATTTAGGTGATCCCACGTTCAAGTGTGTATTTATATGTGTGTATATATGCATTATTGTTGTAAACCGACCCTATGAAGATGAATGCGTGCATGTGTGTGTGCGTATGTGTGCGTGCGTATGTGTGCGTGCGTATGTGTGTATGCGTATGTGTGTGTGTGTGTGCATGTGTATGTGAGTAATGCGTGGGTGTTTTGTTTTGATCGTGTGAGTCGTGAGAGTAATTTGAATGAGGTTTAGGAAGTTGTATAGACCACCACCATCCCGTGTTCGTTCCCCCTTTCGCCGCCCCAGTTCTTTTTTTCATGATGACTGCCTATCCCGGTTGCATAGATGCAGAAACAAAAACCATTAGAAAAACATAAAAAGACAAAAATAAATGAACAACTAACTGACCCTTTCCCGCTTTGCTGCCTCGGGTAAGCAATGCTTTGGTTGGGCGCCTCGCTTGTCTTTCACTTTTGTTCTCTCACAGCCAAAATTGATGCAAATCGACTCATCCTCCTCTTACGCACCCGTGGCCTCGGAGTCTATCGTGGCGGTTGCCGGAGGCAACAAAATCCCACAAAAACAAGAGGGATGCATA
Organism: Podospora didyma; assembly: GCA_033439775.1. Classification (NCBI taxonomy): domain Eukaryota; kingdom Fungi; phylum Ascomycota; class Sordariomycetes; order Sordariales; family Podosporaceae; genus Podospora; species Podospora didyma. Next base: position 214,772 of record JAULSW010000010.1, read on the forward strand.
GAGAAGCATAGTCGCGACCAACCATCAAGTAATCCAAATCACCCGACTCTAAGCTCGTCTTTCCATAGTCTACAGCCCTCTAGATGGTTATATGTCCTTGTTGCTCCTGTTCGTCGCCGACATGTATCTCAGCAACCTTATCGCTGGCCACATCGTCGCCAATGTCAGCAGGCACCGTGTGCACCTGGTTCTTCATCCAAGCCTCGGTCGCGAGCTGGGTCATGTAATCACTGTCCTCAACTAGAGGAGGGGGAGCAATGTCTTCAAAGTCCGTGTAATCCTCCTGCTGTGGCTCGGCCGGCTCGATGTATTCTGAACCGGGCTCCTCAGCGGCCAGGCGCAGCATCGAGTTCATGGCGTCGGCCTCATCGGCCTGGTCAGCAAAGGCGTCGACGGATGAGTTGTCGTTCTGGGCAACGTCACTGGCGATGTCGTCCTCCAAGCTAGTTTCGGCCGCTTTGAGTTCCGTGAAACTCCAACCTGTATTAAGAACCGACGTGATGCCGGCCCCCGCGCCAGGGCCTGCATTGGCGAATTCGGGAAGGCCGATGCCCTCATCCTCGCCATCGCCCTCTATGCTGTTGTGCAAAGTGCCCTGCTGGTTCCACTGCAACGGCGTGTCCATCTCAATATCATCGTCGTCTCCTACCTGACTAAGGATGGAGGGGTAGGACGGCAGCTCCGTATCAGCGTCGCTGGTAAGAAGACCGTTGATATCGGCGTGACTGCTAGCCAAACCACGTTTTCCTCGAGGGTGAGTTAGACCTGCTCCGGTCAAAGCGCTCGGCGATCCACGAAGGGAGGAGCCTTGGCCGAGACGCTGACCTTCCCCCGAATCCTCCATGTCTTCATCGGCGGAATGTAAGGATTCATAGCGCTCGAAGATCTCCTGGAACCTCGGGCCACCAAGCGGGGTCTCTGAGCGGCGTCGGTAGAACAAGAGATAGGCAGCCGAAGTAACCATTCTCTTGGTGTCTTTGGTCAATGACACACTCGAATCTAGCCCAAGTTAGCAATTGCAGAGATAGTTTGGAGTACGCTCAGCTGACCATTAAATTCATAGAACTGCCCGTCCACAAAATTCCTGGCGAAGGCTGTGTAGTGGCCTCCGCCCAAGCCACCCCAGTGATCGTCGACAGCAATCAAGTCGTATACTTCTTGCTTGCCATCTTCTTTGTCGATGACTCGAGTTGTGAGATCGAGCCCCTCGACTGGGAAGTCCACAAGGATGTCGAGCTTATCACGTCGGTACCCACTGGAACTGAACCGTTTGAGGTGGACAACGAGGATATCCGGAGTCTTCCAAAGGTCGAACTTCTTGCTCGCCCTTCGATGTTCTTTGCAGCGGGGACAGTACCATGTATCCTGCTCAGAGAGAATCTCTTCCTTCTCAAACTCGGCCAAGCAGTCGTCCAGAGTAATGCCGTTCTTACGACGCGCCGTCCGTTGCTTCCTCATGGCGTCGAGTGCCGGGTCTTCGAGCGTTGGGACGTTCTGGTAGGTTTTCATGCCCGCCATGCCGTTCAAAACCGTCCCGCCAAAGACAGCCTCGAACGCTGATTCGTTCCAGTCCACAATGAGGCCCTCACCAAGGCGGATGAGAGGCCCGTTGTCGAAGCCCGTGGCATAGTCCGCACCAGCCAGCCGGTTTTGCGGCTGTGCCAGTACAGCTCGCTGTTGCTTTCCAAGACGCTTCTTTGCCTTTTTCCCGTAAGTCTTGGACTTCATCTGTTTTGCCCGAGCGCTTACTTGATTTTTAGTGGCTTGCAGCCGTGGAGCCACTTTGGAGTAGTCAGAAGAATCCTCCTCGCTAGACTCATCGGCCATTCGTGTTAGGTTGTTCACGTTTGCGTGGCTTGGGCCAAGACCCGGACCCTTTTCGCTCCCGCTATCCTCCGAGCCTTCCCACGCCGCCGGGCTCCGCATCTCAATATCGGAAACGATCGGCTTGGGCTGCCTGGTGCTTAGCCTGGGAAGCAAGTTGTCATCCTGTATGCTATTCCAGCCCGTTGGCATGAGCGAGTCTGGCTCTGTGAAGTAGCTGAGCTCGAAGAGGTTCTGAAAGTTTGGGTCAAGGAATTCAAGAGGGTTAATCCATCTGGGCCTCCTGTGGTTGAATTCCTTGAGTCTCTGGGGATACCTTCAAGGCTGCTGTTAATATATCGCGATGGATTTGAATATCGGGACAGGAATCGCTCACTCTTCTGCGGGTACCGAAGTGGCCACTTTGCGAGCATCAGCTGTGCCGGTCATGGTGACATCTACAATATCCTCTTCACCCTCAACAGACTTGGCAACAATCTTCGAATCACTTGTTTCATCAACGTCCGACACCGTGTTCAGCATCTCGGGATCCGTGTTCTCTGCCGCGTCAGCCTCGTCCGCAGCACTGAATTCCGACCACGTTGAAAAAGTAGCCATCTTCTCCAGCACCTTGCGGCGGATGATGTCTTCGTTGCGCGCCTCGGTGGGCGTCAATACGATGAAGTGCGGGGGCGGAAGGTCGCTACTGCTCTTGGCCCTGTTATACCGGTTTTTCCTGAAGCCCGGCTCTTCTGGGTTGAGACGGTGAAGGACGGGAACGAGCAAGCGTTCTGCCATGGGATCATCCCAGGCAGTGTTTTCCTCATCCTCGCCATCAGAGAGCAGTGACTTGGCAGTCCGCTTGTTTTTAGCCTTCTTGGCACCAGAAACATTGGTCGGGGCCGCCTCAAGCTCGTACATCATGGGTTGGTCATTGGACTGGATCTCGTCTGAGACCGACGACAAGTCATCGTAGAATTTGAAGAACTTTTCGCGGAACTCTTCGGCGCCAAACAGACGCTCGATTGGGACACCGACTCGCACAGAGATGAATTGCTTCAGAGCCTTGATGCTGCTGTTCTTATCAATGTCGACCGATATCTCGACTGGGTAGTCATTGAGCGGGAAGTATTTCACGGTTCGGCTCCACACATTGGCGACTGGTAGCGGCAGGGTGAGGTTATTGAAGGGATCAAATGTGATACTGACCTTCTCACATACAGGGCATACCAAGGTCGACTTGTACATGCCAGTGAAGAGATCCGCGATGACCGAGTCGTCACGTTTCTTGGTGATATCCCAAACCTTCTCCGCCATCTCCCGGATGGCTGCCGGGTTGTTGATCATGTCGTCGGTCGAATCGGGCTTCTCGATGTAGGGCTTCTTCTTGATGCGATTCAGGTCCTCTTGGAGGCCGTCCAGCAGGAAGCCGAGAAACTCCTGCGAGTCCTGCTGACCGTAGCCCGAGAAGGCTGGGGCATATTTCCCAATCACGCTCTTGAAGTATCTTGGTGCAACAGAGGTGGGTGCCGGGTCTTTGTAGATATCAAAGAGCAGCCTCTTGTACGCATCAGCGACCTCGCCGTTGTGAGAGAGCGGGTTGTCTGGATTGATTTCCTTCGCGGCTTCATTCGTCAGGAAGTACTTTGTGAGCTCCTCGACGCTCCTGACACACTGCAGGGCCGAGTTCATATAGCATGTGTTGCCAAGATTTTGCAGGCCAACAGAGCCAACAACACGACCCGACTTCTGTTGCGCGCGACCTCTAGTAAGCGGGCCTTGAATGGCTGGGCTGCTGCGGCCACTTGCATTGGCCCGGACTTGAGCAGCCAGACTCCCTGAGCTGCCCCGCGTGGCCAGGGTCTTGTCTTTGAGGCTACCGCCCTTATAGGTAGAGACAAAAGCACCGCCTTCCACAGATTCGTCGATGACGAGGGTTTGGTCAACAGTGAGACCCACTAGGGCCAGACTCTTCCTCCCATTGTAGTTTCGGTTTGCGGAGGTATCCTCTGTATCGATTAAGCTGCGGTCTTGGTCTCTCTCGAGCTTGGTGAATGTTTCCACATCGACGAGCATTTCCGGCCACGCTCCTGGCGCAAGAGGCGGAAGAGTAGAGAAAGTGGAATCGCGGCCTGGAGAATCCGGGGGCGTCTTCATCCCCTGAGAACCTGCCACGGGATCCTCTTCTGTTGGAATCGTCTGGAGAAGTCTCCAGAGGCGGATCTTATGATCCAGGCTCACACTGGTAAGAGTCTTGGCCTGTTTCAGGAATTCGTTGAACGAAAACGCACTGCTCTGGACGATGACAGGAGGGGCTGGCTTCTTCGACTTGATTTCCTGGTCTATCGGAATCGGGCTGGTTGCTGACCACAGTCGATGGATGGTGAAAACCGGGGGGTGGTACTCGAATTGTATGTTGGGCATACTCGTAGCATCAGGCGCCGTGTTGTGCGCCACGCGCTCGATGGGCGACTGCCCAGGGGCTAAGCCGTACCACGACATGAGAAGATCCCACGCGTCCTTGGGGAAGGGCTCAAAGTTCTCAACCCCCATGCCCGGCCTCAGCTTGACGCAGGCTTGGCCGTTGGAGTCGATGAATATTGCTTGAATTATGTCGGCATTGTCCACAGGACCCAGACCCCCTTGCAACGACTCTTTGCTAGCATGCTTCGCGTCGGCGCCGAAAGCCTGCGCTCGGTTGAGCCATTGTCGAGAAACAAGATAGACTTTGTCGCCCTCCTTAAGGGGTGTCTCGGCGAATGCCTTGACGATGGTCTCAATTGTCTTGACTTGCTGGTTGAGCGGGGGGACATCTGCCGTTCCTGTCAGCACAGAAACCGGCGCAGGTGTTGCAGATGAGGAGGAGTGGGAAGAGTATTTACCAGTCCTCAAGGGTAGTTCGCTCTTGAGTGAAGCCACGGGTTCGGCTAGCTCCTGGGAAACATTGCGGGTGACAGCCTCTTCTTCTCCCAGGGCGGGGTCTTCCATCTGTGGCGACGCTTGGTCTTGTGTCTCGGGGGTCGGAGGAGCAAGCATGTCCACGTCCTCCTTGCCATCCACGGCGTCCTGGTCTGGCTCCATACTGGAGGCCCGGCGCTTCAGAGGGGAAGAGGACCGCTGGGGTGTGTCGGCGGCGCCCCCCATGAGCGCGCGATGGACGGAGGTGATCAGGGGAGACTGGCCTCTCGGGAGTGCGCGATCGGGTGGGTGCAGGGTCGAGGCAGGGCAGCCGGCGGCGAAGTCGGGAACGCGATCGTTATCCAGACAAAGGTCGGTGGACGTAGCGCAGGGCGAGCTGGCAACCGAAGAGCTGCACTCGGCGGCCAGGCGAGGGGGTACGCCCGAGGCAGGTAACGAATCCCCTCGGACGTAGGTCGGTGTGCTCAGGCCGGACGCGGTAGGGGCGGCCGAGAAGGAGAAGGCCGGGTCGGGATCGGGATCGTGGATGCTGTAAGCGAGAGCGTCGTCTTCGGTCGATGGCAGCACCAGGTCGTCACAGGAGGTTGAGGCGAATTCTGGGTTCCTGGTCGACTGGCGGGTAATCCTCCGTTTCTTTTGGGAAGACGTGATGAAGGTGAGCTGCCTCGACTGGGCAGCTCTAAACAAGGCCGGCTCGACAAAGACGAGGACGAGGGCGGGATGTCAGCGGCAGTCGCAGCGGTTGTGGCAGTGGCAGTGGCAGTGGCAGTGGCACTGGCACTGGCGCTGGTGGAAGGCGGCGGAAACTGGTCGAGGTGGAGGACGACAAGACCTGGCGGAGCGTTGAAGCAGGTGGGCGACAACAAGGGCAAGGGCAAGGGCGGAAGACAATAGGCCTGGATGTGAATGGATGGAGAAGCCAAAGGGCGGAGCAACGCGCAGCCGAATTTTTCTTGGGGATTTGGCATCAGCAACCAACGCCAAACATAGCGCAACCTAGCCCGGGAGTTACAGTGGTTGTGGTCGTCGGCAGGGTAGGTACCGGTATTCTAGGATACACCTGCGACAAAGCTGAGCTGGATTCTGGATCATTCAGCGGCGTCTGGCGGCGGCGGCGGCGGCGGTAGCACCCTGCTGTAGCCAGTCTTGCCAGTGTGCCCAGACAGCGGGGGGGCGAGTCGCAGTGGGCAGGGAGTTCCAAAAGGGCCCGATTCTAAGTGCGCAAGTGTATGCGCATTCCTTTCCGCACCGTGACCGGACGAATCGGGCGAAGAGTCAGCGTCGAAAAAGGGAATTTTTTTTTTCGAAAAATCGAAAAGCGAAACAATCAATCGATCGACTGAATTGAACGGAGTCAAACGGCGCTGGAATGAAAGATATTTGACTCCCAAAAAACACAAGTAATAAGAGTGGAGGGCAGTTTGGCTGGCAGGAGAGGTGAGTGAGCTTTTCCAAGTTTGCGTGCCAAGGGAGCCAATGACCCTTTTTCGAGCCTCTTTGGTAGGTACCTGCTGGGCTGGGTCTAAGCGGCGGCAGAGGTGGAGACGCCTGTGGATCTAGTAGTGTACTTACAGGGTGTGCGCAATGGCGGCGCTGGCCGCTGTTGGAGTGAATCGCTCGTTGACAGAATCAGCCCTGCCTGGAGCTTCAGGCATGGGTATGCGTCGTTGTTCGCTGAAGCCTGGGTGAATCAACGCCTGGGTGAATCAACGCCTGGGGAAAAGCGGGTTCAAGACAGCCAGAGAATTCAGACCTGAAGCCGAAGTCTTACTCCAACTTCGAAATAAACAAGTATGTATAATAAACAAATATGTATCCACGGCCGCTGCCTTATACCCAAGTTACGGCGGGAGTTACGGCGTAAACCAGGAAACAGAACACAAAGACATGTTTCTCGTCGCACATTTCTCTCAATTATGCAGCACTAACACCGGATGAGCAACTGTCAATTCGTGCTGTGAGACTCGCTTTTAGAACGGCAGGAGATAGGAAAAAAGAGCAGATGGATTGAAAGCAACGCCATTTTATTCGTCTATCAACTGTACCACCGCTGATGATTTGATGGTAATGCATGGCACGACACACGCCGATGGGTATTAACATGTCTGGCCGAGCCTAGGCCTTCGTGAAAGAGATGCACCTTGTGTCCCTGCCAAACAAACAATAATTTCCAACCCTCAGCCACGCAAGATATTCCCATATCCCTAACCCGGCTGGTTTTGTGACCTCGTCCTCCAGCCACATGTACATTTCGTTTGCAAAGCTCCATCACCCATTGTATAGGGAGCACCGCGAAGCAGTCAGTGGAATAATCTTCCCCCTCTCTCCCCTCCCCGCCACGGATGTCGCCGAGTCAAGCGACTGTCTGCTATAGCCCTCGAACGAGTCTTTGTGGGCCTCAAAGTTTGGAGTCTAGCTCCTCGTATTCACTAAGGTCTCTCGCAGGCCGGGCACCGGCACTCGCGACAAGGCTTGCCTTGAAAGACCTCACATCTTCGATGAGGAAGGGTGTTGTTTCATTTGACGAAGGTGGCTCTGCATCCTTAACCACCCCGTTGGCATCTCCCCGTTGTGCGTGGAGCTTCTTCCATGCTTCCTTGGCAGCCTCAATCTTGTTTTCAGCAACCTTCAGCTCATGAAGGAGGTACTCTGTGAGGCCCTCGATCTCCTTTGTTTCGTCATGGCCTGCGGCACTAAGTCGAGCTTGGAGATCAGTGGCAGCCTGAGCAGAGGCAGTCGAGTCTAGTCCAAGCGTCTTGACCAGCTCCGTGATTTGTTTCGTTGACACATCGCTCTTTGCCTGTGCTTCACAATAGACAGCTAGCTTGGCCCGGTGCGACGATGACGGGTCCATGTATTTCTTGAAAAACTCTTGCACGTCTGCCCGAGTGAGTTTCTTGATATGGACTGCGTCTTGCTGGGCTGTAATAGGAGAAGGTGGTGTTAGTATGTTGCAGGGCACATAATCGCCGGGAATGCATAATGAGAACTCACCCGACTCGAAATCGTAGTATTCGCTGTGGATCTGATTCCAGTGTCTGCTGGTCTCCTGGTCCAAATATTTTGGCTTCTCGAGACGTTTGACGATCAAACTGCGTTTGTTGCTCTCAAAGTCCGCATCGCTCATCTCCGCGATATGCTGGACCATGGACTCCAGGAACGCTTCAATTCTAGTTTCGAGATAAGGTGCTGTTTTCTCACTCTGGATGATGAACCGGAACCCATATGTTGTCGGGCCGGCTCGAACACCAGAGAAGACAATATAGCCGAGTTGTTGTTTAGTCCGAAGCTGGTCAAAGGACGGCTCTTGGAGAATCTGTTCCAAAAGCATCGTCTGGGCGCGGACAATGCGGTCCGCCTTGTCGCCCACATACAACCAGTACTCTATGCAATGGTTGACGTTAGCGGGGTCTTTCAGCTCCTTCTTCCAAACGTAATTCGATCCCGGTGGGAAGATGAGAGAACGCTGGATTGGCCACTGTGCTCGCGGAAGTATTCTGGGCTTTAGTGTTGACTCAATCATATCGGTCAACTTCAGCGCGTCCTCCTTGTATAGGTTTCCGTGAACGTAGACCTCCATGTGCATTTGAGAAAGCAACTCCTTTCGGAACCGGCGAACATCTTCAGCCGTGATATCGGGTAGCTCGGCCTCAAGCTCCTCGACTACGTGGTCGTGTTCAGTGATCAGCCAGCTAATATAATCGCCAATTTGTGTCCACGGTGCTTGAAGCTCCCAGTTCCGATAGGCTCTGGTGAGGCGCTCCTTGATAATCGAAAATCTATCCTCGCAGATTTCAAGGTCGCGCATAGTAATCAGCACCTGCTCCAAGAGCACTGCAAGCTTGTCGTTGTAACCCGATACCTCGATAAAGAGCCCCCGCGAGTCCAAAGAAACGGTGTACTGCAAGCCTGCCAGCTCGGCGTCATATGAGTACTCCTCCAAGGCATCTCTGACGAGATCCGTGAAGAGCCGAGCCTTCACTGTGTTCGCTGCCGATGCATAGACGAGGGGATTTTTGCAACTGACAATAAAGTTGGCCTTGGGGACCCAGAACGTATCGTCTTTCTTGTACCAGGTACGAACCAGCTGGTCATTGCGGATAATGCGAGGCGCGAGTGCAGTATCCTTGATGTCCTTTTTCTCGACCTCCAACTTCGTTGGAATAAACTGATTTTTGTGAGGAAGATGAAGACTCGGGATCCGGTTCTTAGTTGGCCCCATTATGGCTTGCTTAATTTCCTCCATGAACTCGGCCGGAATGGGTTGGCAAGTATACTCGGTCCCGTACCACTTTTCCTTCTTCTCCCATGTACCTGGAACATCCCGAGAGACGATCGTCATGCGGAAGTTATCGGGCCGCAAGCACTCGAGCCCATCTTTGATCAGCTTGGCATCGAATTTGCGCAGCAAGCTACCGCTCAGCAACCATTCGCGCGGCAGAGGCCTCTGCATGACGGCACTAATCTTGCTTGTGAAACGGTAGGATTGCGTCTTCTGCTTGAATTTGAAATCCACATCTGCCATCCCCTTCTGCTCCTCAAAGATCCATTGCTGGGGTTCAGTGTCTCGCAAAAGACCGATGTATTGGAAAATGACTTTGACAACCTCTTTATAGTTCTTCAAGCCCTCCTCTGTCAACCGTACCTGGCAGTCGAACAGACCGGGACTCCCAGGACAAACAGGCCATGCACCGGCCGTGAGACCATTGGCCCAGCCTTTACTCTTAATATAGGCCATGATGCTGCCTGGACCTTCGTGGCCAATCAGATGACTGAGGTACTGGCTCGGAGTCGATTCAAAGAGAAGGTCCTGATCAAGGAATGGGAAGGTGAGGTTGAGCTCTCTCGAATCCATCACAGGCTTCGCAAAGCACTGGATTCCGAGGTGCTCTTTGGTAATGGGGAGCTCATCCACCCACCTGTTGGGCTCGAGGTCCTTGTTGGGAATCTCCGAGAAGTACTCAGTTACCCAGGACTGCAAAACATCCAGGGGCTCTCGCCCGAGGACGCAGAGCTTCATGCGGTTCGCCGAGTAATGCTTCTCGTAGAACTCGATGAACTTGTCCCGCACATTAATTCCCCGAGACTCTGGGATGGTCTTCAGTGTCTCAAGGTTTCCAGTGGAGAAGTGGCAGTAAGGATGCTTGGGATTTGCAAGTGATTTTTCCAGTTGGTGAAACCGCCATTGATCGCTTTGCAGGTTCTTCTTGTTCTCCGAGTCTACGGCTTGGAGCTCGCGGTCAAGGGTATTGGCAAGAAACAGAGGCTGGACAAAGAACTGGGCGAAGCGGTCCAGAGCGCCCAGTAAAGGCGATGGATTGGTGGCCGAAGGCTCCTCATCATTGGTGGGCTTGGCGGACACCTCAAAGTGGTAGTTGGTGGACGTCGCAGCAGTGTAGGCATTGGAGCTTCCAGAGTTAGCCGACAGGTATTGGCCGTAGGCATTTTCCACTGGATATTTCTTGTTGCCCATGAAAAGAAGCTAGTTTCCAGCCGTTAGTGTCGTAGAACAGCACAAGCAAGCGGGGCCTTACAAGCCAAGGCAGTACATACATGCTCGACGGCGTGTGCCATGCCCGGCATGTCATCCTCGTCGCTGAAGCTGCCAACATTGACATCCATGGCAGCACTGGCCTTGTCAGTTGTCGGGTCGTGTACCAAGAGGGCCTCTAGACGGTTGGAAAGACGGATAACTCGATATGTACGGTCGTCCAGAGACGGTGTCTCCAGATGGTCGGCCAGAAGCTCGACGGAAAGTACGCTTTCCTCACGCAGCGGGATACCTGGCGTACCCGGCGCGGGGCGCCCCGAGCTAGCCATGACTGAGTGGTGACGTTGGTTGATGCGGGGGGTGGTCGATCGTAGAGAGATGAGTGTATGGGGACGTAGACGGAAGGAAGAGGTCTAGCTTGTGGCTTTCCGGGATATATCAGCGAGACGGCCAGCGAACGGCAAGACGAGGGGCGGTGGCGGGTCTTCTGGGAGGAACGAGTATGATATGAATGGTGGTGGAGGCGGCGGCGGCGCAGAGGATACGAATAGTATCGACAGGGTCTGTGCGGTTGGGTGTGGGGATGAAATAGACGCTACTGAAGCTACGATGGTGCTAGCCCAGTCCAATGTTACCGATGACTTGGGTGCCAGGCAAACGGGTCTGGCGGCAGTTGCACCTCCAGTGGAACGGCAGCCTAGCGGTGTCCGTTTTCTGTCCGCCCTGGTCTTGGGTAGGTGGAAGCAGCAGCCGGAGTGAGAGCGATGATGACGGCTTTGCAACGAGGGCCGAGAGCACGAGGACGTGGGCTGTCTGACAGTAAACCGTGTCGATTGTTGGATATGTAAGCACTTGGCAAGGGTTTCTTCGGCTTCTTGCAGGCAACAGTTGAGAAGCCTTCGAGAAGTCATGCACTTGAGTTGGGAACAAGAACAAGGACAGGATCCCCGGCCCAGCGTATGCTTTATACTCAGCCCGTTCCAGCCCGCTGAGTCAACGCCGGTCGGGTTGCAGGGAAGCTGCAAAGTTGAAATAACCTGCGACAACGCTGAGGTTTCTCACGAGATATTCAACTGCCTGGCTGACTCCCGAGAGGCCGACAGACGAAACAGCGATTAGGGAAATGAACGACGGGAAGAAGGCAACAAGCCGTCTGATCCTTTGCTATAAGACTATTAGTATCACAATGGACGGATCGACGGAGGAGGCGTTCGCAGGCAGGTATCAATGGGCTCTACCAATATAGGTTTTGATATCGACTGGGAGGGGGGCGTGGAGACAGGAGATGCGGAGCGGGGATGAGAGCCACACGGATGATTTTAAAGGGGGCCGGGGAGAGGGAGGGGGAAGGAGGGAGGGGGAGGGGGGACAAGGAACCCGCAATGTGGCAAGAGAGCAGCAAATTCAATGAGAGTGTAAACGCCTGGCTTCTAGCTCGCCTCGCAGACGACAGGTGAGGAGCAGCCCATGACAATCTTAAGCAACGGGCGTCCGTGTTCGCCAAGCGCCCACCAACCCTCTTAGACCGCAGGGTGTGGGGAGATGAAAAAAGAAAGTCGGGCAAGATGACGGAACACCCCCCCTCAACCCTGGCACCATGGCAGCGCCCCTTGATTGCAGCCGCGGCAGGGAGAATTAACATCAACCTCAACAGCCGTGGCAACGCAGACTGCGACTCGTCGTTGCCAGCGTGGTCGTTGTGAGGCTTGGAGGACGTGGGACAAGACAAACAGCGGCGGCGAAATCCGGAGAAAAAGATATGTGATTGGAAACGCTGAACCGAGACCAAGGGCACCAACAGCACACTCGAATCACCGCCACCACGCGGTAGTACGAGCGGAAAACAGCAGACACAAATAGACAGCCAACGACACCCAGAACCGACCGGCGAGATGGGGCACCCGCAGCAAGCAATATTTGGAACATAATAAAAAATAACAATGAAACCGGCGGTTGTTGGACCTACCGGTGTGGAGCACGCGCGAAACAGCGCTTCGATGCGGGCCTGCAGGCAGTGATGGGCAGAGAAAGCAGGGACAATCCGAAAGACGGCCAGCGAGGACAAGACAGCGTCATCAGCTACCTGGAGACAGAGTCAACATGACGCCGGGGGAGATTAGCTGTCGGTCGCGGATCAGGCCGGCGGCCCAACGCTGAAGGGGAGGGAAAATGGATCCGAAATATTGGAAGAGGAGACGAACCGTTTACTCGGTTTTCCTTCTCCCCAATATTGGAGTGGACAGACTGGGTCTGCAACCTGAGTTGGCGAGATTTGGCAGGTTGGGTTGGAAGAGTCGAGCCGATAGGAGGCGTCCAAATGGAGATTGTCCAGCCCGCTCAGGTTGGGATGTCTTGTCCAGCTAAGCAGGCGGATGTCTGGCCATGAAATGAAAATGGCGGGCGAAGATTGGAACGGCCGATGCCGCCTGTGACCAAATGATAGACCTTGGAAACCAAGGCCGGGCGGGCAGCGTTCCCACTTCAGGGCAATCCACGCGGGACAAGCTGACGGTGCCAGCTCAACGGGGGAGGTAGGTAGCTCCGTCGGTAAGGCAGGCGGTGAGCGTGATGCACCTAGGAAGGAGGGTTATCAAGGAAGGTGTCTTCCAGATGAAGGTAGGTTCCAGGCTTCAGAAAGCCTGCCTAGTTCATGTACCTTCCAAGTTGCCAGTTGCTCTATATATTTGGCAGGCAAGTTGGATGTCGTGATACACGGAGTAAGGTTAACTGTATTCCTGATACATTAGGGTTGGATGGGCACTAGGTAGATGACCCCGGCACGCCTTTGTTGCGCGCCCAAGCCTAAGCCCGGTGAGGTGGACGCGGGGATGGGATGGAGGAGCGACACTGGAGGTGGGGACGAGGGACGTCGTCTCGATTCCATTGGGCCAGGCCGGGGTCACCTAAGAGCAGATGTTTAAGGTCATTCTCCCCTCCTAATGTCAGAGGAGGAAATCAGGTGAAGCAGGTGCGAGCCGCGCAGTTGCAGGTGGTTGCATGGAACCGACACCTTGACGGGTACGCTTCGAGGTTGGCTCTTTCCAAGTGAATGGGTTGTGGGGGCTGGCTGAGCCGTGACATCCACAAATACTGTTCACAAGCCATCTAGGCAAGTAAGTATCTAGGTACCTACCGACCTCCCTACCTGCCGTGCCCACTCATTGAATTCAGATCTATCTCGCCTGCGAAGAGGACAAAAAGATCCGTCCAGTCGTGACCATTGCAATGATGCCCGCATATGCTTTTCTGTCACTATCTCTCGCCCACGCACGGCAAGAACTCTCTTTTCTCGAACCTTGGGACGACTGAATTCGTTCCGCTTCCTGGTCATGTTACATCCACCGCTAATCGCGTGTTGGGCTGTTGGGAAGTTGGACCGCACGGTCGGTGACCGGGCAAAGAAGGCGTTTTCCGCACCTTCTCGATTCACTCGAGCCTTGCACATTTGCCCCGCAGCCGAACGATGTCTCGAGAGTGGTTTTCCTCGAAGGCCACCTTGCCTGTCTTCTCTCATCAAAGGCATGGGCTGCACGTGTCGAATGCGGTTGTCGATCCAACCGAGCCGGGGATTGGCCTGGCGAAGTCTGACCGAGCCAGGGGTTGAGCTGCTCGTCCCAGCCCGCATGGGTCCCTCCCCTCTTGAGAGACAAATGGGTGACCTGTCGATATATGCCTCCTCTACTTCGATACTTCGATGTACCTTGCCCACTGGACAGACTTTAGCACGGCACAGTCAATCCATAGCCGACATTATCAATTTGTTCACGCTCGTCTTTCCGCCTTGTCCGGCTGCGCCAAAAGTGGGAGAGGAGTGGCTAGATGGACCGACGAGAGGATCATGTTGGAATCAGGACTCGCTCATCTGATACCACTCAGCTCACACCCATCTATGCCCCTCGTCGGGTTTGGTTACGCGTCGGCAAGGCTCGCTACCTTCAGGATTGCCGCTCGAGGCTCTCTGTCAGCAGCAAAATCAGCAGCATGTTCTTGTTGGTGTCCAGCCCACATCATCCCTGACAGAGCCGATGTGTTATGCCTCCAAGCCAGCAATGTGAAGACGGCCCGAGTCCGGCGGCGCGTCCAGGCTGAAGCAGGACAGTCGCCGTCATCAGCCGAAAAATTGCACCCCGAGAGACGGAAGCGGCATTAGTACTCGGCCGCTATAGCCCCATTTCAGCCCAGTTGCGTAAGGCAATAGCCATTTTATACCACACCTTAAACCAGACTCGGCAACTATTTTTCGGGGGGGCGGTCAGAAAAGAACTGCCCAGAGCCCTAGCCTGCATGATATTGGAGGGGGATCGTCGCCTAAAAAAAGCAGCCTAGTTAACAATGCTTGTTGGCACTCCGATAGCACGATGCAGTTCTAGAAGCCGGCATGGGGACGCCATACCGCGATAATCACCCGCAACCATTCTTTGCGCAACGACAACATCACACCCAGCAAATTCGCATTCGGCATCACCTTGCCGGCCGAAGACCGGCTTCTACGTTGGCCTGTTGTTGGCCGAGACAGTGACCCATGTCGGACCATGTCTCCAACGGATGGTACGAGGATATCAACTTTTCCATTGCTCAGCCCAATCGCAATGTGTACACTCTAACAAGCTGCACGTCCTGCATGACCGACTTCAGACCCCACGCGAGCCTGAAAGCTATTGAGTATACACGTCTCTAGGACGAGGGCAATAATCTGAATGTGGTGTACATCAAGCTGTCACAAAGACGGGCCATGGACAACATAGCCTCGGATCTTGCCTCTCGCAACTTGGGACTTCCTGCGGGGGACTCCCTGTGCCTTCGAACGTACCCCTAATACCTATGTCAACCAGAACCACAGCTTAACAACCCCCTGGTTCCCGGGATGTTACCCCCTCGTACGGCTTAACCGCCCAACCCGCAGTTCCGGAGTTTCCTCCCGTGCCTGATTCACCGGTTCATAATGTCGCTGTGGGGAAGTAGCCAGCTCTACGTACTGCGCTGTTTTCTCGGATCGAGTATGAAGAACATCGGCGGGGCTGGGGCTGGGCTCACACAGGGAGGGCGGCCGGGAGAGTGATGCGGGGAGAAACACAAGTGGTGACAGTGAGAATCAAGGCCAACTTGTCCCCGTCGCATAAGCCAAAGCATATATGGGAAGCAATATCGTACAGAGATCCAGAGATCCGCGAATGCACCCCTCAGTGTCAGATTTGGTGCTACTAATTTGTCACGTTTGGCAACATGCCAAAATAGTATTTTGAGATCTTTGACGTTGGCCGGCCACGTCTCAGCCTTTGCACATGATATTCGAGCGATGCGACCCGTTGTCGTCCACGGTACTCGGAGGCACCGCTGCACTGTTGCCTTGCCGCGTTCCTGATGCGACTGGCGAGCCGAACCACGGCAAACTCGAAGCTAGTTCACGGCCGGTTGATTGACATTTAGTTAAGTAAACAACATTACACCCACTCCCCAAAATACCCGCGTTCCCACCGGCTGCATTGGTGAAGTGGAATTCCATGACTATTATTTAGATGGATTTCCATCCTGCAACATGATCTCGTTCGAATGGATAACGCAGGGTACATGACGTGCAAAATCCTTGACCAGTACGAGAGTACGTACTGCGTACTTCATCTGTGCCGTTCTCGCCCCAAGGACGTCGGTTATGCATGTTGACCTTTGCAGGAGAAACCACACTATTCGAAAGTCACATCGGCGCGCGGGGGGGCAAGTGCTACAACCCGCACGCATATACACTATGTGCCGTGTATCGGTATGGGGGCCAAAACCAAGTGAGCTCGATGATACGTTAGGGGGAAAGCATTATGTCCATTTTCTTGTCTGCTTTCTCCTTGCTTGAACCGTTTCAAAAAATTCAATGACCATGACCCATGGAAGGCCAACTTCCTTCTGCCAAGATCGTCTTTTTCGGTCATCACCGAAGGGGCCCTCCCGGCCCGGGTCGATCCGATCCGGTCCGATGATGGCGCTATTCCCTTTTCTTGCTTGTTTCAAGCGGGTATGTACCTTGTCTCCTCTGGGGAAAAAAGAAACGATTGAGAAGCATAGTCTGCTTTAGCAGTTCTGACAGACTCTCATCGGGATTTCCCATCGGTCACACCCACATTAGGCCTTGGTTGTGTGATGTGCGACTATGACCTGCAGAATTACGGATAGTATAAGAAAGTCTTTGTAGACAGGGATATATTTGACTCGGGGGAGTACCTTTGCTTCGGGAAAAGAGGGGCAGACGGGCTGACCTACCTTCATCGGTAAGGAAGTATCTATCCTATGCAAGCGTGCCTTAACCGCCTCTTAAGCCAAAAAGGGGGGTAGGGGGGTTAGGGGGGATGAGACGGGCTGAGCAACCTTTTTTGGTAAAGGAGGTAGTTCTGGTAGGTACGTATGTATGAATGCATTCAAATGTTGCTCTTTTAATTACACGTTTCCCGCGCAACCAACAGGCTGGGAAAAGCGTGGTATGTATGTATATGCAAGGCCCCACCACCTTCAGCCAGTTTACCCGGGTCAACGAAGGAAAAAAATAAAAAGGAAAGGAAAGACACGGCACGGGCTGGGGCAACCCGCTCGAGCGGAGCAAGGACTCGAGTCGTGCGTGTATCAAAGAGAGAAAGGACCAGCGAGAGAAAAAATATTCCGTCCTCGTCATAAACCCACCACGGCGAGAGAGAGTGAGTATTATTCATTGTGAACGCAGGACCACTGATGGACACAGGAGTAGGATATTCTATTGCCCCCCCTGTTTTCCCCTTCTTCTTCCATCACTCATGTTGCCAAGAGACGGAGGGAAATATACCGTCATAACCTAGGGTTCGAGTGAGTCCTTAACGTACCTATCTATTGGTTTGTGAATTGGGGCCCCCGCGCAAAAAAAAAAAAAAGAAAAAAAGAGGAGGGTCCGGCTGCATGTGTATATGTCTTTCTTACAGGTGAGGTAGGGGAGCCGTCGTCTTCTTACCTTGCCTTGTCTTGCCTTGCCTTGCCTTGAAAGTGTAAAGATCGAAACTCTCAAGATGGCCTTACCTACTACCTACAACCTACCTTACTTCTTTTTCCCTTTCATATACAGGTAGGTACTGTACATGCATACCCCTACTACCTTTCTATATTATATTTATCGTATCTTTATTTAATATGGGAAAGGGACACACACTGTGGTGTGTTTCACAAGGAGAAAGTTGGCTTTGCCTACGACGGTGAGAGAATAAAAAAAAGGAAGAAGAGTTTGCTTTTTACCGAGTACCTTGGAGATAGTGGTCCCTGCCTAGGTAGGTAGGTGTATGTCACAATTATAATGAGGCAAAAAGGAAAGAAGGGAAAGTATTGGTCTTGAGTTTCTTTTTCGTTCTTTCCTTTCATTCCCATTTCTCTCTGCTTAGAACTACTGCTTTCGTTCTATCTAATCCCCCCCCCCCCCCAACACACCTTGGCTCGCTGGCTCGCTGGATCGGAAAGTCAACGAGGAAAAAATAGAGCAGTACGTAGGGGCATAGTCAATACCCCCGCGATGATGGCGTTCCATCTATCCATCCAGTAGGATGGGAAAGAGAAATGCGAAGGTAAACCAAAAAGATGTAGGGAAAGAAAAAGGGGGCTGATTCCTCCTCCTCCTTCCTTTGACCCGTTATCCCTCATGCATCCTTCTGTCACACACACACTTCCTTCTTTATGCGGTGCTGTTGCTGCGGTCCGCGAGTCATCATCCACACACACACACACACACATCATTCTGTCTTTCGGGCGTTTTCATGCCCCCATCTGGGAGAACATGAGCTGCCGAGGGTGAGAGAGAAGAATGTAGACGAAACGTCTCCGATAACCAAAAATATAGCTTCGCGGAAGAACTGAGGTCATCTATAGCAGCAAATGTAGTGGATTGAGTGTGAGTGTGAGTGTATGGTGGTATTTCGTTGGGGGCTGCAACCCGGCCGCATGAAAGATTTGGGGGGTGATGTGGTCCGCAAACCGTGTGTTTGTGCCTGGAAGACGACGAAGAAAGCAGTGCACTATCACCAACCGCCCCCAGACAGCAATTCCTAGTTTCGTGGGGGGGGGGGGGGGGGGGGGGGGGGGGGGGGCATGTGTGAAGAATACACGGGATACACACCCGGTCCCGTTTTGTTTCCTGCGGCAGAGAAGAGAAACCAGAAATTACTTGTGGGCGGGTATATATGCCTGTATTTATTGCCGAACTTATACCCTGAAGCCATCACGATGTAGGGTAGACAAGACATATGTGCCGTGCCCGCATTGAGGATATGTCATGGCATATCCCGTTCAGTGCGTATGCAGCAGAGCGCAATCATACTGGCCCAGGTGTGCTAAGGACGAGCGTGAGATGTTTCGTCAGGGAAGACAGGATTACGGCAGGGGATTGTTCCACCATCAGCGTGATTTCTTGGGGCACTCGGAAGCCTTGTGGCCGGGTTTCCCGCAGCCGTAGCAAGCCATACCACCAGAAGCAGAGCGCTGTTGGAAGGCGGTCTTGGCCTGGGTACCTGCCGCAGAAATAGAGGTCAGTTGGTTCAGATTGACGTCCTTCTTCCGACGTTTTCCTGCAAGCTCCTGTGGTTTCTTCCGCTCCTCTCTCCTCGCGCCAGACACGCTAGAGAACGATCGCTTGTTGCTTGGTATCCCCCTTTCCGAGTTTCGGTTCCGGCCGCGATCGGATTGCTGTGATGGCGTGCCATTATACTCTTCCTCGTCCGAGCTTTCGTCCTCTGAGTCAGAGGCTTCTGAGCCCTCGCTATCGGTATTACTCTTCTTCGCTTCGGAGGCCTAAATAATTGGATGTTATCAGCTTTAGGCTCTCGTAGAAAACGTTCCGTGTCTCCGAGGCAGAGGGAAAATATAAACTTGCCTTTGGCTTCTTCATATTGAACCGGCGAAAACGGCCGCCGGCAGACCAGCCACCATTAACCGCCTCGTGCGAGGAAGCCTCTTCCTCTGCGCTGTCGCCTGGCGTAGTTGGATAGTCAATTTGGGCAAAGCCAACCTGGACGACATTCAACAGCTGGCGCGGCCCGCTCTTGGGCACGGTACCAACGCCAGTCAGGACCCAGTGCGAGTCACCCAGCTCGGCGGCGCGCTTCTCGATGGCCGCCTTGCGCTTCTTGTCCTCTTCCTCCAGCGCGGCCTGAACTGCCTTTGTGTCGTACAGCGGCACGACGGGAGTGTTCGGTGCCGATGTGTAGGTAGTCTTTCGCCGTTTCGTGGCACCTGCCTCGTCGTCGGTGTTCGGGGTGGCGGGAGAGCTGGCTGTAGCAGCCGCCGCCGCGCCCCTCTGCATGAACTTCATCGTCATGAGGCGGGACGACATGGTCTTCGTGGGCGTCTGCTTCGCCATGGTGGGCAAGCCACCAGCAGTAAGTGTGGGAGGGGGCACCATGTTTGAAAAGGTGAGGTAGTTGTTGCGCTTGGCGCAGTAGAACAACCAAATCGGAACCAGCACGCGCTGGTGATGATATATCCAAATGAAACCACAAACGTACGTATGCCACCCAGTTAGTAGATGGTTCCGCGGCCTGCAATAGATTGGGCTTCTCTCTCTTGCGCACGTTGACGATTCATTCCGTCACCAAGAAAATCCACCTCAAAAAAGTGTCTAAACAAAAAAATGAGGCCTGAAGAACGCCGGTGCCAATCTCGAGCAAGGGTCCCTGTAGTGGAGTGCATGACGAAACGCTGTGCACAGATCATATTCTTATTCAGCCGCATCTCTTGCTCAGACTAAGTTGACTCAGTACAGATAGCAGCTTATGTCAGCGGGACAAGCTGGAAGCTCAACCTCCCGAATTGGCGCTTCCCTGAGGCGCCGCAATAAACCATCGACAAGCTTGCCTCTGCCCCCTCCACCACCCACGACGCATCTCACCATGTACGCCTTGCGACTGCGGGCCGCAGCACGGGGCCTGGCGCGCCAATGCACCCTCACACAGCGGACATTTGCCGCGACGGCCCGCCAATTGGACTCGACGACGACACCCCCGTTGCCCGCGTCGACAGAGTCAGTGACAACACCCGCTGAGGCGCCCACTACCACCGCCGTCCAGCAGGCCCCGAACCGCACAGAGATCTGGTCCCGGAGCCAACAACCACGATCCAAGGCCATGATGGGCCCGCGGTTTGAGCAGACCGACTTTGAACTTCAGGTACGGGGATGGACCTCCTAAGCAAGACGAGAGAGCGCCGGAAGGGCAAGGGGGGGGAAGGAATCGGATGTTGGAGCTGGAGAAAGATGCAAAACAAAGCCATACTAGGCCTCTCTCTGTCTCTCCCTCTCTCTGAACATACACACTAATAGAGTCGTCCCTCAAAACTGTAGCCACAACCCTACGCAGCCATCGAGCTCATCCACCAGCAGCCCGTGCGGTGGACGCACGACCGCATCGTGGCATGCGACGGCGGCGGCGGTCCGGCCGGCCACCCCAAGATCTTCATCAACACCGACAAAGCCGAGATCTGCACCTGCAACTACTGCGGCCTACCATTCGTACGTCACCACGCCCCGACTGCTCCTCCCTCCCCTTCCAAAGAAGTAGCAAACCCAATTTATTCATTTGTGTTTTCATAGGCAAACGAACATCACCGGAAACACCTCGAGGCTCTGCCCCAGACGTCTTATCCTCTGTGAGCTGTCTCCGGCGGAAACCTGTGATAATAGCATCGGGAGGGAGGTGTTGAATGGGCCGCAGCCAATTGGGCGTGTGGTGTTGTACATATTGAAACAGTTAAAACAAAATATTCATTTTAGTTTCGGTCTAAAAAACTTGGTAAGCTGGCGTTTCTGAAGGTCACAGCTCTCTTGCTATGGGCAAAACTTTGAGAAATAGTCCATTGCACTGCTGTGTGATTGCTTTCTGCTCAATAACTCTTGGGTTTTATTGTCGGCCCGAACGTTGGAATACGAAGCTACAGTGACACGTTTGCATGCCATATTTACTTAATAGTCGGGCTGCATGATACACCACCGCTAAGTGTCCTCCTAAGATATTGTCTATAAACCCATATGCAGTCTACTGTTTTCACCATCCTCGGAGCTGCCTCCTGCAGTAGCTTGGCAGCCTACGTGCAAGTTTGCCAACCCAAAAACATCGTGGTGCCCCGGAAGTTTCGCACTCGCTTCATGCCTATGGCAAAAACATCAAAGCGTAGCCATAAACACCGGAGCGTCAATAGGACCTTCATCAAACACGCCGATCTTGTTTTTCTCGTTCTTGACCACTGGAAGATGGAGGTCTGCCAAGGCGAAGATGGTTGGATGGTCCCAAGGCTTGGTGAAGTGCCTATCGATATTGGTTGTCAGCTATCATATGCCATTAAGGAGCCGGAAAGGATTCATACACATCATCTTTATAACTATGAGCAAGCTCCATTGAGAAGTTGTTGACGCTCTGGAACGTGAGGAGTCTCATCTCGAAGAAAGTCTCGTCGTCCATCCAGCAGATCTTGTAGCTGCTGCCACCGTTGCCGTTGTCGATATCAGTAGCTCCGTCCCAGGCCCAGGTTACGTTGCAAGCGCACGACGTCACGCGATTCTGTAACTCTGAGTTGGGGTCATGCATGTTGACTATATGTGCAGTTGTCAGTCCACGCATGTATTGGCGATAAAAAGGTATATAAAATGCTTCTTACGCTCGACTTCGCAAAAGAACGGGGCGGTTGCGTTCAGGCGATCACAGGCCAGAGACACATTGCTGACTTGGAGAGGCTGGAAGTCAACGCTCTTCTGAGTGCTGCTCAGGATCGACTTTCCCGACGCGGCGGCGATTGTCAACAGAGGGGACGCATTGGAGAAAAGGCACAGGTCCAAGATCCAGAACAAGATGGGAAACATGGTTGTAGCTGAAGCGCTGCCGGAATGACTTTTTACTCGAGAAAAATGTTGGAGTGATAGCGACCTTGATACAATCAAGGATGGCGACAAGGAGCTTTTCCCAACTGTTAGTATTGGCCGGTAGCGTGGAAGAGGGAGGATGAAGTCGGGCCAGGGACTTGTCTGCCCGAAGCACTCCTTGGGCGACACTTTACCTTCTGTGGTCGCGAGTCTCGTGTATTTTTTTCTCGGGTACACTGAGGCGAAAGTAAACGAAGTGTAGTTCTGTAGGAGGAAGAGGCTGAAAGGACAAAATAATTACGAGTGTGGTTGTGCTGAGAAACGGGAATGGGTCAAGTAAGTTGTGTAATTACAGAAGAAATATCGGCTCTTTGGATTCGTCTTTATACCAGCGAATTCGGCCTCGACATCAGACGAGGATGAGATGGTGAATTA
The DNA here is from genome assembly GCA_033439775.1 of Podospora didyma. Lineage (NCBI taxonomy): Eukaryota > Fungi > Ascomycota > Sordariomycetes > Sordariales > Podosporaceae > Podospora > Podospora didyma. Next base: position 237,262 of record JAULSW010000010.1, read on the forward strand.
TCTTGGATGGGAATGGTCTGAGCAAGCTCTTGGGCCAGAAATGAAGTAATAACTGCCGTACTTCTGTCACCCAAACGCCCATTTGTCTCTTGAGGTGACTTCGGGCCTCTCTCCTGCCTCGCTTCTGGCCAAGAACACTCCACTTCTGTCAAACATGCAGAGAGGCGAGAGCTTAAAAGATCATCGGAGAATAAGCGCCACGCGTTTGTGACTCTGATGCACACAAAAGACGGTCAGAAGGGCGGAGATCGTCTGCTCTCCGTGCCCATGTCTTCCAGAGGAAGGAACGAAGGGGTTTTGGTCCAACCAGATGTGTTTCCACTTCAGGGGGGCTCATAGGCAAATTTGCACTTTCCCAATCAACCATCGGAGGAAAGTAGTCTCTGGAAATTGAAGTGGTTCTTGGGCTGTTTGTCTCAAATGTAGAAGCGCCTTGGTGGATATAAGCTGCGCATTTCTTCTGTGTGAGACATCGTGGGATCAGAGGGACGAATAGTGAGCACGCCAAACCCTCACAAGCGGCCGTGGAATATCAGATACCTACGGACTGGCATTGAACCCACAAAACAAAGTTCTGTCCTCCTCAAGTCGGTGAACTGGCAAGATTTCGTAACCGACGTGACTTGCGAGTGCTTCCGCCGATCGGAGTGGAAGCCGCGATGGAATGAGAAAATCAATGCCAGCAAACTTCTTCACTTAGGCAGGCCCACATCATAGCACTTGCCATGTTAATTCTTCTATTTTCATTCGATACTTTATTCACCGTAGTTTTGTCGCTGCCGTTGACATTTGAGAGGGGTGAGGCCATTTTCGCTACTTCAGAACTCATTAAGATTCAGATAGGTAGGCATTAGTGTGAGTTCAATTACTTGTTTTTGACATTATACACCATCGAAGAGCTCCTTGTCCGGTCATCCCAGAGTTTGGGTCAAGGACCACGAGGATTCTTCAGGCTTGCGGCTGTCAGGTAACGAGACCTGAATATCGGTGCTTTATAGAGTTGAGGCTGATCTATTCACCGGATGTACGAACGGTAACCGAAAATGCGCAGGGCCTCATTCGTTATATTCCACGTTGACAACAGTGTTGGCATCGAGTGGTTCAAGTGGGCGGCTGATATATTCTGAACTTCTGAAGTCACCCTCTAGGGAGTCGTATCTCTCCCGTTTGTGTCCTGTTGGACAGAGAGAGGCAACCAGGCCCCATAGTATAGGGTAGCGAGTGATGTGTGTTTCCGTTGTACTTTGAAGTGTTTCCGTTCACTTGAAATGGTTTCATGGTTTGGCTACGGCTACTTGAACATTTGTCATGCTTTGTGTGGTTGTGAGGGAGAGACAGTCACGGGTAAAGGATGCTACTTGAAGTTGTGTAAGATCAATTATATCAGGTCTGACCCAAATCCAGCTTGGAGTTAAAGATTAACTGACTGAAGAAGCTGACGTAGATCGTAACCGAACATGGAACCGCAAAGAGGGATTACTGAGTCCGAGACGGCCCTCAAACCAAGGCAATATTTGATCTACGAACCCTGGCCGGCTAGCTTTCTGCTTCCCATAAACCGACTTACACAAGAGGAAAACTACCTAGTTAATTTTGCCCCCAAACGTCGTTGTCTTCAAGCGTTGTTTGCTTCAGCTTGGACTCCACAGTCGGCCACGAAGTCAACCTTGTTGTCGCATCGGCCAGTGCCGGGGCTCAGATTCTCGGCCCCCGATTTCAGCCTGGCCGATTCGGAGAAGAACCCGCTTGCCACAATGGCCATTGGCGGTCCTCGACGGACTAGTAAATCCACGACAAGCCCAGCTGCCGCCATTGTTTGCATGGCTGCAACCAGCCCATCATGCAGTCAGCAATGCTGCCATGCACGTGGCCGTCAGCAAATTCATGTTCCTTAGATCCTCCGGTAGCTCGCGGGACGCATACCGCCGGGTGTTGCCAGGTTGATGTCAAGCTGGTTTGCTATCTGAAGAAATCCGGACATGGCGACCCCACGCCTTCGATGTAAGGCGACTAGCCGCTACTATTATTAGCGCGCTTGGCCAAATCTCTAACTCCAGCTTTCTTGCTTGGCTTCTTGGCACGCTCGGACCCCACCCTGGGATTGCTTGAAGTTGACGAGCCCCCGCTTGTGGTGGTCTGCGGGGTTCTAACCTGGAAGCTCCCCCTCTGCGAGATAGATGAGGATTGATGAGCAAAACTGTGGTCATACTGACATTATTTTCTTCAGTATGCATCTACCAGGAAAACACTTACTGTCCGGGTAGCATAATAGCCAGGTCAAGCGCAGCTGGCGATCGTCGTCACTCTGGGGGCATATTTCCTGCAGCTCCTTCTATGTCGAGCGGAACAGGACACGATTGAACAGACAGCTCCCATGCGGGCCCGAGGGGCGGTTTAGGTGATGGCTAGCTATAATACCCTTGTTTACAACGGGCATTATTCAGCGAAGCAATGCCGTGGAACAATATAGCAGGAATAATAGGCTCCTTCTGGTTTTGCGCTGTGAGGTGACGTGAAATGCGTGTAACATATACAACTAAGCGCGTAGTAAGGCAGTCGGTTTACACGTAGCTTTAACATTGTGTGTTCGAGATAAGTCAGATACAGACTACTACAGGCTTGTTTATCCAATTTATTCGACAAGAAGCGAAGAAAGAAATAGATGCCTTGATCAATGACTTCGGGCACATGTTGGTACAACTCATGTAGGGGTTCGTCCTGGATGGTGGTGGTTCGGTGTTGGAGAACTCAGGGTGACGACCCCATGGAATTAAGCTCCGGCGGACCGTTGCATCCCGCGAAACAGCCAGAATGAACAAGATACATCGCTCGGGAAGCTCTCGTCGCCAACAACCTAGAACATCGATGGCTCTTCTTGTAGCCGAGACAAAATGGTCTGGTGACTTGACTAAGTGCCTGCCAATGAAGAAACGCAAAGCCGTCTCTTGTTGGGCGAGATGTCCGCTCGAACCCGCCAGAAGCGGGCACTAATAAGGCTTCAGATATCAAAATCTTCAGGTTCCATGTGAGGCTTTGAAGCCCGCAGCCGTTCGAATTATTTTGTAGCCGCCTTACAAATATGCACGCAATACAGAGGAAGGGAGTTGGTTCGGCAGGAAGGAAGTCCGTAGGGAGGTTTTGTCTAGAACTACCTAGTGCTCCCAGTTTTATGCCCTGATCGGGATAGAGCCAATTATTATCCTGGTGCTCCCGTCTCCTTGCCTGGAGTTTGGTCACTCAAAACCTTCCAGTTTACCAACTTTCCCACCTCTCAACTTAACAACTTACATCGCCTGTAACAGTTATTCAACCTCCGTTTCTCATCATCTTTCAATATACATCCTCAATGCAGAGAAGGGGAGAACCAAGCTACATCGAGGATTGATCACCTCACCAGGGGCCTCTCAGCGCGATTGCCTGGGTCACTTTGTTCGAGCAGCCAGCCGCAACGGAAACTCGCAGCGCCAACTTGGCGGACCACTGCTGCTGTGGGCGTTTGTTCTCGCCGCATCGGGTATGGAGTGAACCGACAAATCTGGAACCCCTTACCTCCAACGTGCAAGCTCCTGGCAGACTGCTCAGCATAAGCAAGCCCGCGCTCCCAAAGCACAGAACAAAGCTGCACGAAGGAGAGGCGTTCGCGGCTGGTTCTGAGGGTCATCCCACAGGTGTAAGTGCAGTCACAAGTCGTTCAGTACCATAGCAAGCAGCACATCACATTGGGGAGGCACACAGACATAGCCCCGCTGGGTCCCGAGTTCCAAGCTTCCCAGTTGTTCTCAGTGCTCACTGCAGCACCCCTATTCCCTGCCTAGAGTCCAACTCGACTAAACCATGATCAGCTGGAGAGGGGCGGATCACCAGAGCAGGATCCAGCGAGACAGGCCGCCACCCGTTTCGTTTCGTCCCGTCTTGCCTGTCTCGTTCTGTCGCATGTTCCTAAGCCCTCCGCCGAAGCTCCAGCTCTTCCTCAGCTAAAGGTTGAGCTTCGTTAGTTGCCGTCGATCGTTAACGCCAGCTGCGCACACGAGCCGTGAATGAGGACCGGGGTCTGGACATCCCAGTCTCCATTGCTTTCTCGTTGCGTTGCGTTGCGTTGACCCGCCTGACTTATCGACCCGTTGACCTGGGGCGTCCAAGCGGCGCCAGCCGGCACCACCTCCCAAGGAACGTGCCTTCCATCCAATTATCCAATTGCAGCAGCACTTGCGACACTTGGTTGGCTTCGCCAGTTGCGCTTGCCATCCCATGCGCATCACGCTTTTCTCTTTCCGTCCTGCCTCGTCCAGCGAGTTTGTAACAGCTCCCCAGACGTGAGTCGCTGCTGCCTCCACTCTGTCTGCTGTCTGGCTGCCCCCCGACGTGCCTTCCTGCTGCTTGGCTCCCGTCCGTGCTTCCAGCGGGAGGTTGGTCTTGGTTCTCGCTTTGGTCTCTGGGTTTGGCTTTGCGACTTGCTCCCCCGCTTTCCACACGTCGACGCGCCTGCCCTTGCCAATAACTGTTGGTGTTCGGTTTGCCCTCTGCCCTCTGCCTTCTCCGCACATCCTCCATCCCAGGCCCATCGTTAGGCCTAGCAGACCTCCATAGAGGCCCAGCGCACTGTTTTCTAGCCTGTCCGTCGCAGCGCATCACAGCGCAACGCAGCGCATCATTGCCGCGGCCACCCTCAAGCAGCCCGCCATACAGCTCCCAGCGCGACGGCGCTCTTATCAGTCACGTTTGTATTTTTGTTCACGGGCAAGAATGCCGTCATTCCACCACTGGACTGGCAAAAACAACCGCTCTCAACACAATCTTGTTGGGTCGACGGTTGCCGAGGACTCACCTTCCTCCATCCAAGTGTCAGCTGGAAGCCCGAGTGCGGGTGCTGCAGCAAACACCTTCTCAGCCTCGTCCAACCCGGGCTTCAGCTCCAGCGAATCCTTCCAGCCCATTGAGAGCAACACCGCCGCCAGGACAACCCAGCAGCAACAGCAGCAGCAACCACCACCTCCACCGCCGCCGCATCTAGTGAATATCTACAACAACCCCTCGGCCGCCCAAAATCCCGCCGGCCTCGCGCAGCTGCAGCACTCCAATAGCGTCACGGGCGCCTTCGACGCGCGCCAGAGGGACCCCGATTTTATCGACCCAGTGACCCGCTCCCAGTCGCAATCGCATCGCTATCCCCAGATCTCACCCATCTCAACCCAGCAGCTGCACCCACTCCACCAACACCAGCAGCCCCCTGGCTCGGGCTCTGCCGACGATCTCCCTGCTGCTAACTCGTCCAACATCTCGTCGCCCATCATCGGTCCCTCGCAGCCACTGTTTGCTCAGCAGGCTCAACATCAGCAACAGCAACTGCAGCAACAGCAGCAGCATCATCATCAGCAGCAGCAGCAGCATCATCAGCAGCAGCAACAACAACAACAACAACAACAACAACAACAACAACAACAACAACAACAACAGCAGCAGCAGCAGCAGCAGCAGCAGGCTCAGGCCCAGCCGCAAAAGACAAAGTCATCCACCCGTAAACTAATTAAGGGCATCCTGACTGGATCATCGTCGAATCGCGGCCCTGATTCTCACCAAAACGCTCCGCCGAGCTCATATAACAACAATTCGGTCCTCACCCGCAGACCCTCGAAGCGAGTGAGCCTCCCCCCACCGCCACACCCTCCAACCATTCGCACCGGTGTCTCTCAGGTATCGCTCGAACACCAACAGGCTCTCTTCGATTTCGGAACCCAATCCCACCACTCGCAACCCTCTCCACTGCGAGGGACAGGGGAATTCAGAGACTCCTACATTATTGACGGAGCTGACCAAGACCTGCATCAGCAAAACCCGCACGACATTCAAAACAACCCCACCATTCGCCCAGTACCCCCCTCGGACGCAGAGACATATTCCCCTGACGATAACGGTTACCACCAGCATCAGGGCCATATCCAGGAACAAGTACCGCTTGAGCTTCAGCAGCAGCAGCAACAGTACGGCCAGGCGCTCTTTGAGCCCTCACCCCAGCAGCAGCACCAGTTGCAGCAACAGCAACAGCAACAGCATTACCATCTTGCAAATCCCCAGCAGGCTCAGCAGTACCAGGGCAGCACGCAGCAGATATTCACCGGCCTCCTTACCAATCCCCAGCCGCAAAACCCAGAAACAATATCTCAGTTGTCGCATGAATCTCCAGTGACGGACTCTGATCAACGCTCTGCTTCCAATATTCAGATCTCGCAAGGTTCTCCCGCAGTGACTTACACGTTGCAGTCGCAAGACGTTCCCGCGCGTCAGAGCCCGCCTACTGCTCCAGGTCAAACCCCGCAGCAGCAAAGCATGACCCCACCCGCCGGCGGGCCTCCGGCGGCCCGGCGATCGCAGGACACCGAGAAAGGGATGCGCGACGGAGTTCAACCCCCGCCTGGCCCTCCGCCCAGCTACCGCCAGAGCCAGCAGCCCAACATGAACCCCCTGCCACAGCCGCCGAATGCTGGGGCTCAGAATCCCAACAACTACCGCCAGAGTGCCGTGCAGGACAGACAGCAATTTGAAGGGCAAGGAGAGATCCAGGGCCGCAACAGCCCGCAGCCTCCCCCAAGTGACCGTGGCGAAGACCCGGAAAAGCAGTTTAAGGACCTGTGTAAGTGCAGTTTGTGTCTCACATTGTTCGGTTTTCATTGGGCTCGTTGTCCGCTCTGTATGTTTGACTTGGCATAATGTTTCGCGCTGTTTGAACTGACAGGATCTTCCTTGCAGTAACCAAGTATAAGAACGTCAAGAGGCTTTATTTCGATGGCAAAAAAGAAATCGAACAACTAAATGGCCAGGTCGAGCAGCTGCAGAATGCCATCGCCAACCAGCGCATGTCCGCAAGCCGTACATCACTTGACGATAATGAGTATGCAACGCGATTCAACCGTCTGAATGGCGCCATTTGCAACCTGTCTTTTAATATTCGGAAAGACTGGGTAACATTGCCTTCATGGCTCGTCCCCTTTGTCAGCGCCGATGCTCTGAAGACGGGCAAGCAAGAAATGACAGCTGTCGGGCGTGCCGTTATCACTCGCTGGCTCATGGACGAGATCTTTAACCGCTGCTTCCACCCCGGGTTGGACCCCGAGCTTAGCAGACAGTTGAAGACGATAGAGCAGAACATAAGGCATTTCAGCTATACGATGAGCACGACGGAGGAGTTCGAGGCGCTGACAAGCAAGGTGGTCAACTGGCGCATGGCGACGCTAGATGGCCTCGGCGATGTGCTTAGAAGCGGAGAGAGTGCGAGCCACAAGGCTGACTTCACTCGGCGCGCAACAAGCAACCTCACAGCATGTCTCTATCAGCACCTTAGCGACCCGCCACCGCCTGGGGTTGACGGGAGCGCTGGTATGATCGTAGAATTGGCCGTAGGGATCGCGGCCAATATCCCCATGGAAAGCCGTGACGTGGCGATCGTGTACCCACTGCCTGAACAACAAATTCAGTTCGAATTGATGGATGTCGAGAAACAAGTCATTCCCGCCCTGGACACCCGCGCCTCAGACGCTACCGAAGAGAGCGCAGGGGATGATGGGGACAAGAATGGGGCCAAAGATGCCAAGGATCGACGCGGTGACAAGTCCAGAGCTAGTAAGTTAAGATCGTATTTGATGATCTGGGTAATCGAAATAGCACAATAGCTAACCTTGAGTCTTTTCAGCGGCACCTTCCGTGTCTGTGCCACCCAAGGATCCTGCTAAGGTTCGATTTGCAGGATTCGTTGCTGTCGAAGTCCGCGGACGGCAAGTTCTGATGAAGGCACCTGTCTGGACATTGGGGTAGGCATTTACGTAATCCGTTGTGTGATCCTCCTCCACGCGTCCTCGCACGCGTCCTCGCACGGGGTATGTAGCTGGCGATAGGACAAGGAACGAAACGGAGGCAGGAAATACGGAGGCTACCAGTAATGGCAATGAGAGGGGGTTGGTAGTGAAAAATGAGACATTTGTGTCACGACTTGGGTGAGCGGAAGGAAGAGCGTGAGCGAGCGTGTTAGGACGGCGATGATTTATGTGAAACTTGGACTTTGTCGAGCTTTGGGCGAATGAGGATGGAACGGACATAGGGATGCTTTAACGAACCAAGACTTTCCTTGACGACTTGGATGATATCCCAGAGCACTCGCTGCCAGAAGGGGGAGGAAACTGGATTGTTCTCTTTTTTGCCAAGTTTTATATCCCCGGCTTATTTATATACTAGACGACTCGTTAATAACCTTCTCGCCAGCCTTCGATACTTCACACTTCGATCCGTGCGAGTTTCAAGAGTGCGGTATGGACTCGGCAGGGTGGACATATATTACTGAGCTAGGATAGGGCAACGATGGATATCGCACACCGCTCTCCTCTTTTCGGACAATTCTGCCGCTTCTGCCCCTCCATCCACACCCAGGCAGGCACGCAGTCGAGCAGTTGCCAAATTGATTGGACCCCGCCATCGCATCTTGACAGCCCCGAGGTATTATCATACCTTACCTAGGTACTTATGTACGAGAAATTCCCCCCGTTTGTACCTTGGAGTTGGATATAGGTCGAGTTTGTCACCTCAGCCACCATGTCGTCGGACGCCGCCTGTTCCAATGCTTCTGCTGCTGCTGCTGCTTCAGCGGCAAAGCCAACACATCTTGCGCCGTCAAAGCTCGGGACCAAACAATAGTACGTCTGTCCGTCTGCTCGTCTTCTTTTGTCTTTAGCTTTGCTTCTCTGTTCTACTTATGAACTTTTTTTTGGTGGGGGGGGGGGGGGAGGCCTCTCGCTGTTTCTTGTTTTTTACCACCGTTAGCTAAAACCAAAACCAAAAGAGAAAAGAGAAAAAGGCTGAGAAAAAAAGAAGAAAAAATATAATAACTAACAAAGTGGCAACAAAAAACAGCTGGGACGACATTTACACCACCGAACTGACCAACCACGCGGCCAACCCGGAGGACGAAGGAACGGTCTGGTTCGACGACTCGGACGCCGAGGCCAAGATCCTTTCCTTCCTCGACGAGACCGCCGAGCGGGGGGACTACGGCATAGACAGGAGGAAGGCGGCGGTGCTAGACCTGGGGTGCGGCAACGGCTCGCTCTTGTTCGCGCTGCGGGACGACGGCTGGGCCGGGCAGCTCCGTGGCGTGGATTATAGCCCCCAGAGCGTGGCGCTCGCGCGCAAAGTTGATCTTTCGCGCCGCCGGCAGCAGCCACAACAACAACAGCATCAACAACAAGATGAAGAGGAAGAGGAAGAGGAAGAGGAAGAGAAAAAAGAGGTAGAAGAAGGAGAAAATGAGGGGGTGGTGGAGGTGGATTTCAAGGTATGGGATGTTTTACGCGGACCGCTGGATGACGTGCGCGTCGTCGTCGTCGACGGTTTTTCTTCTCCAGCAGCAGCAGCAGCAACAACAGAAAAGCAGCAAGAAGGGGAAAACGGGGCGGGATACGATCTCGTGCTCGACAAGGGAACCTTTGATGCCGTCAGCTTGAGCGACGAGCGCGACGCGCAAGGGCGCCGCGTGTGCGAGAGGTACGGGGCGCGAGTATTCGAGCTGCTCCGACCAGGCGGCGTATTCCTGGTCACGTCGTGCAACTGGACGGAGACGGAGCTGAGGGAATGGTTTGAGGGGACGGAGACCGGGAGCAGGAGCGGCGACAACAACAACGACGGGGCGACGACTACTGTGATGCTGCGCAAGGTCGGGAGGATTGAGTACCCTAGTTTCAGCTTCGGAGGCGTCAAGGGCCAGACGATAAGTACGCTATGTTTTGAAAAGGTAGTCGTCGGCGGCGGGCCGTGATGATGGTGATGATGATGGACGACGCCGGACGAACACCATGATGGAAAGACATGAAAAATTTGAAAAAATAATACCTAAACAAAAACAAAATAAACGCCGCCGCTGCCCAGCTTTGCTACCTACCACCCTTCTTCTTCCCTCCTTAAGATCTAGACATGAAAAGTACATGTGAATGTGCTATGATAGAGGAGGAGCATTCTTATTACTTAGCCAGCTAATTGATTACTCCTTGAAAAAAGCCTCGGAGGCAAACTTATACCCATTATATCTGACAAAGCACGTTTTTATCAATAAAAAAGTTATGGCATATCAGAAATAGGAAAAAGCTCAATACAATTCATATAAAGCTGACAATGACAACGCAATGCCCTATCACCTACCTACCTGCCCTTGCCCATACAGCCAGCCGTCCCGACCCGGCGTGGCAGATCCTATCTATCTATGTACTTCCTCATCTTCCGTTCTCGCTCCTTTTTTTTTCTTTCGCTGCTGTTGAAATAGTAACATCTTCCTAACTGGGACGGGGAATAAGCGTATAACACCTCCTTTCTCCAACATAATTACCACTCCAACATACGTCCATATGCCCATGCCATATAGATAATGCCCGCATGCCTCTTTATCACCAGCTGATGGCAACATGCTCGTCTCGAGCCACAGTTGGCAGTGCCTCCTCTACAACGACGAACTGACGGAAATGTGTCTGGTCCCTTACAGAGGAACGGGAAAGGCAGAATTTGTGGGACTTGATAATGCGGTATAAATCGGCAGGGAAGCTAAGTAAGTACCTAGTGGTGGAAGGCCGAGAGAAATGAGAATTGCTTCATTAAGGTTCTCTCGTCTATGGTGACGTGTTCATAGGCTCTCCACCTCCCACAACCGCGCCAGACGCGGCTGCTGCAGCCGTCGTCGCAAAGAAGCGCACATCCACGTCATCATCCTTCTGGAGCTTTTCGAGGCTGAATTGGACCCGCTCGTCGATCAGTTGCTGGCCTCTGGGTGACGCAGTAAATGGCGTCTTGGCCTGTTCAAGGGCGTAGATGGTGCCCTGCTCTGGCAGCCGACGCAGCACACTGATTATGACGGCATATGTCTTTGCTACGTTGAAACGAATGTTGGGGATTTCGTCGCTTGTCAGCTTTTCGAGCATGGGTAGAATTGACTTGGCAATGACGTCCATGGTAACAACGCTGGCCAATGTCTGTTTTGGATCATGGTCAGCCGGTCATATCTCTAAACTGCAACAAAATGGACTTCCAACTCACCGAAATAGCAAAGCAGGTTGTCATCCTATAGAGGTAGTTCGGATGCCCACCCATGGCCATGACCTTGGGGATAATGGCCTCGCTGGCCCACTCGACGCCAAATACCTCGGTCAACTTCTTGAGATTGTGGGTTGCCGCTTCGCGAATAGAGAAGACAGTGTCACCCAGCCATCCCATACACAGCTGACTGAGTTTCTCGTCGAAGAATTTGACACCCAACTGACTGGCAAGCAAGGGCATATACTCGATGATAGCAAGTCTTACGCGCCACTGCTTATCTTCGGCGAGTTGCACAATGGCGGGTAGAAGAGACTGGGACAGGAGATCAATGCCGATAACCTGATTTACCAGCTCCAGCTTGGAAATGATGTGTAGGCGAACCTCAGGGAACTCGTCCTTGAGCATTTGGAGAAACATGGGAAGAAGGTGGTCGATCGTCCTACGCAACAGTCAGTAAATATCGACAGGGACGGGGACAGAAACATAACAAAGAGACATACTCTTGCTTGCCAAGAATCGGAGCCAGCCCGCTGATTTGTGTTCCGAGGGCTGCCCTGACGTGTTGAGATGTGTCCGAGACCAAATCCTCAATGCTTCCCATGATCTCGTTGAGAAGAGTCGTCCGGTCAACCAGGGCGCAGAAACCTGGGATCTGACCAGCGATGGCCGTCCGGACTTCAGCCTCGTTGTCTTTGAGTAGTTTTACGAACGCTGGCACCAGATCCCGGGATACCACCTCCTCATCCACGGCTTTTGCAATCTAGGTATGATGGTTAGTCTTAGGCCCGAACTCGACAAGAGAGTAAGGGGTTTCTCGGGCCTCCCACCTTCTCAAATCTATCGGCTATCATGTAGCGAACCCTCCAACTCTTGTCCTCTATCAAACTGCGCAGCGAAGTCAGAAGTACGCCGTGGCTCGACTGCTGTTCCTTGGGGACGACCTCGGCGATAGAAATCAGAATTTCGACAGTGAGTAATCGGACGCTATCCTGGTCATCTTGAGCCAGATGCTGGAACATGGGTATCATTTCTTCGACAACAATTGCGGCGGGCATCTCCTTCACGAACTTGGCCATGTTGGTTGCGGCTTGCCGGCGCACCATGGGGGTATCATCGTGGACGAGCTGGCCAAACTGCTGGCGGAGCTGCTCTTGAGTGGGAGGTGAGACCTTCGAGTAGGGTGCCGTGAAGAGACCGCATCCAGACACCTTCGACGTGAACCAGTCGGCCTTAGCGAGCCGAAGTGTAAGGGGAATGAAATACTCCTCGACTTGTTGCGAAGAAAGATCAACGCAAATCTTGTTCAGCGACTCGACAGCCTGGAAAGAGTCAGCAGGGACGCCCCAGACGCGAGCCGAGAACCTCCTCATTCATACCTTGTCTCGCACGACGGGCTCCTCTATAGCCGCGAGGTTCTCGAGGGGGGACAGGAGCACATGACCCCAAGCAGGTCCGCCAACATAGTCGATGAAGCTGCCGAGCTCCTCGCTCAACGCAACAAGGACCTCATCTTCATCTTCGACGGATTCTGCGGCGGGGGTAAGCTAGGTTAGCCGATGGCAAGACACGACAGCCCCAGCTAGCGAACACTACTAGTGGCTGCTGGGGCCCCAGGGAGGGGAGGGAGGGAAGGGGCGACTGACCATCGAGGAATGGAATCAGCTCGTCGCGAGTCCGCTCAGGGCCCAGCGCGAGGGCAATGGTCGAGAGGCGGTGGATGGCATTGAGACGGAGCAGGACGTCGTCGTGCTGGGGAGGAACATGTCAATCAGCGGGGGTCGTCGGCAGGGTGCAGAGGGAAGCGGCATCTTTACCTTCAATTCGTCGATCAGCACGGCGATAGGGTAGAGCTCGTCGTTCGCGTTGGTCGCGTCGGCCATGGTGGGCGGCGAAGACGGCGGGCGCGGGGAATCGCGGGGAGAGAAGGAAGTTGTTTGCACTACAGACGGGATCTGAATTTTGGCGGGTGTTCTCTGGACGTCCTGATCGCGTGGGGAGGCGGGTGTGATGCAATAGGTGAGTGGAAAGTGGGCGTGGGCGTAGGTTGCGCAGCCGACCGACGGACTTGGTAGTTGAAGTGGGTTAAGAAAGGCAAGGTAGGTAAGTAGGAGCGAGGTCCCAGTGTTTGTTGCACTTCCCAGTCTGGTCGGGTCGTAGGTGCTGCTTCTCCGCGCTTCGGGCACTGATGACGCCGTCAGGAGGTGTCAAAAACGTGAAATGCTACCGGGTGCAACCAGGACCAGTACACGCCCAGGGACTGTGGGTTTTGGTTCGAGGCGTCGAGCAAGATCTTGGGCTGGTGAATTGTTGAGCTTTGTCGGTTTAGTGTGGCAGGTGGTGGTGGTGGTATGGAGTGAGTTGCGTTGTTGGAGGTTCGAGGCAAGCTCCATTCAGCAGGGAGCCTAATAATTTCAGGTGGTCTGCGCTTGGCCCGCCGTCCTGGACAGCACCGCTCCGCTGGGGGGTCGGTCGGGGTATGTAGGCAGGCACGAGGGGGAGGGGCCGGGGCATTTTCACCCAAACAAGCGTTGGGGATTTTCTTCACCTCGGTTTTTTTCCCCACTAGCTTCCTTAGGCAAAGAAACCTTCAGTGTCGCACAGAAATCACCAAGACTCGATCGAGTTGTACATTTCACCGCACCGACGTAATTTACATCAACATGTCTTTCAAGTCACGACACGTTTGCCGTGCAGTTCCTGCACCTCACGCAGCCCTGGCTGAAGCTGGGCAGTTTGGGAAATTGTTAGCGCTGGGAATCTACCTAGGTTATGACATCGATTAATTCTGAGCCGTGGCAGCAGCAGGTTGCTATGCCCACATGACTGGCAGGGCGAGGCTTTCTTTATCCCTCCATCTCCGATGCTGTATTCAACAGCTTATCGACAAAGGCGACCAATAAACGTGCGACATACACTCAGCTGAAAGAGAACACAGAGTTGGGATGAACGTCACTAGCGTCAGTATGCTTTAACAAGTGATATCCATTTCGTCCATCAAGTTTATACACATTTGGGAGTTCAACACCCCGGGAGGCCAACGGATCCTAATTTCATTCCATCCTCTCGCCTGGGAGGGCTGCTATCATTATTTGCTTTAGGCGACTTAAAGGGAGCGCCCGCTATGTCACATTTGGTCGTAATGTCTTTCATAAGGATATATCCAGTGGAGAGCAACCGCTACTGCCAACTGCACATGCTCCCATACAGCATAGGACTTAGCATTTTTAATCCATACTTTTCATTTCCTGCGCTCCGCCGCCTTCATCCTGGTGACCATTCGAGGGCTGGTCTTCACTGCGGCGGCTTGAGCCACCAGCACGATTCCTCCCAGTGCTCGGGCTGGACCTGCCACCGAAGACATTGGCGATACCCATGCCTGATATCTTGTCTTGCAAGGCCGCAAGGGCGCCAGGCATTTCGCCGGTACTTGAGCCACGGTTCAAAGTTGGTGGACTTCTCGCCTCAGGTGTTAGAGCCTCGTGGGCTGATTCTACGCCCGTGAGCACAGATTGGCTTGAAGTTAAAGCTGGTGGTTGAGGGCTACGGGCGGGACTCATTGACCCGCGTGATGTTGGCTCCATCTGATTGCCGTTATTTTCGCCAGTTGAAATAGATGGCTCCGACAGTCCAGACGACGTCTGCTGTGCGTAGGCTGCCACACGCTCCGCTGTTGCTGCGGACGCGTTTAGGTCACCGTTCATCTCATCATCTGTCCGGTTGAACACCTGATGCCACCACCGCACCTCGTTAAGACGTGGGAAAACAAGGCGTTCACGCCCCTTGGTGTGATCGTCTACCGTGGGGTCGTATTGCTCGTTGGTAAACTCTTGACGGCGGCTCAAGAAATAGGACCATACGCTGCGAGTACGCTCCTGTAGCTTGGCCTCATGACGTTGCCGCTCGTTATTCAGCAAGAAGGTGCCATATTGACAAGAATAGACGTGGTAAAGTAAACGGCGTAGGAATCGCTCGTTAAACTCGAAGCGGGTTGGGTGCTGTCGAAGGAGTTGGTAGGCTGCGTCCAGGAACTGGTGGAATACTGGCGAAACATCCTTCAGCCGCGTTGCTTGTCCTTCTGCAACAGGTACAGCTTCCTGCTTAGCCTCGTCCACAGCCGAAGTATCATCGCCTTCTATTGAGGCGTCCTTATCATTGGCCAAATTTTTACTCCAAAAGCGTTTGGCACTCGCCAACGCATTCTCGATAGCATCTCCTCTCCCGTCGTTATCACCAGGCTTGACAGCTAATCCAGCCAGCGCATCGGTATCTGAAGTGAACCAACTCTCATGGCTCAGGTGGCCGGACCGAAGCTGAAACATATGGCCAAAGGAGAGCCAGTCCTTCTCAACCAAAACTATGAAGCCTTCGAGAGTGCGGTAATATGGGTCCAGCATCAACTGAGCGAGTGCGCTGAGCTGGCTAGTCCGATCCCAGCCGTCCGAGCAGTGAATGAGGACGTGGGAATGCTGAATCCCGACTTGGCGGGCAATGATAGCGGAGCCGTCAAGTATTCCAGTGATGTGCTTCAGCCACTTGCTCTTGACCAGGAGATCTCGGCTGGGCGGGAAAGGAGACACGTCCGCATCCTTGATGGCGCTGACAACCTTCTCTAAAGATTCCCTCATGACATGAATATTGTCTATATTGAGAAAGACCTTCTTAGCGAACCTGTAGTAGTCCATATTTTCAGAGCCCATCCCTATGGCCTGCATAGCATATGAGTTGATGGCAGGGCGAGCATCAACAATCAGATTATGCTGCTGCGCGCCGTATATCAGTCTCTTTCCCGTCTTGTCGTCGTAAAATGCGTTGCCGGCGATGAGCTCGTCTTCCATCCGCTCTGTCTCGGACATAGTCAAGTCGTTCTCAGCAATCTCAGCACTATCGGCACTCAGATCGACATGACTGGACGACGGGCTCTGATCAGCATTCGCCGGCAAGGGGGCGTCAATAAAGTCGGACGCGGCTGAGAAGCATGCGCCAACTAGGCGCTCATCTTGAATACTTCGCTTCATCCGGAGCCCCACAAAGGGCTGCGAGCTCCGAGTTATTGTGCAGTTGTTGACGGGGTGGAGGTACGAGAGAGTAGGTATCCGAGCGCGTGATCGGAAGTTGGCTGCATACTTCAGAGTGTTGTCCGATATCTTGGAGGGCACAGCGAGAACGGCCGGGTAGGTCGGGGAGAAGGCATAGTCCTTGTTTATTGCGGTTATCCTCCAGCCCAGGTCGGCGGCCTTCTCGCTGATCCCTTGCCGTCGAAACTCGGCCTTTGCGTCGTATATGCCCCAGCCATCGATCTTGTGCTCTGGAGACGCAGGAGGAGGGGAGAAGGTGAAGGCCAAAAGCTTGTCTATGCTCCCCAGCCTACACGTCCTAGCGCGAATAAAGTCAAAGGCATCGCGGGCCTGCTTGTCGTCTGGGAAGTTGAAGCTGACGTAGGTGAAGTCTCGGAAGCGGATGCGAATCGAGGAGGGGATGCCGCTTGAGGGAGGTGTTGGGCGCAGAACACACTGGGAGATGACGTGGAAGGCGAACCACACTTGCTTGACTTGCTTCTTCAAGCCAGGGTCTGCAGACGTTATCGACTCGGGCGGAAAGCGAAAGACGAGGTGGAAGGCATTAAGGGCCAAGTCGCCAAGCTCGGGTTTCCCGCCCCGCAAAGCATGTATGTCGGAATACCTCTAAGCAGTTTATGCTGCTTTAGCAGCTGGACGAGCCCTGAAGCATGTCGCGGGGAAGAGGTTGGTGTACATACGTGTTTGTTATGCGGCGCCGCCATGATTATTAACAGCTATGCCCAGCAGGTCCCAAGTGGTTTTGGTGTCAGTCAGCTCGGGCAGTCCGGACTTGAAGATGAGCAGAATGGCAGCAGCTTGGGAAAATGAGGGGCAGCTAATGTCATGAGAAGAAGACCAAGAAAAGACAGCTTCAAAGCTCCCGGGCATGCATGACCGCCGCCAGCAGCAAAACAAACAAGCACCGTGTCGTCCTCTTATTCTGTTTGTGCTGCGGTGCGATTTTCGTTGTTGGAATCACACGAGGCCTGCACGCTACACGACGCACTTCAAACTTAGGGAGCCTACTACCAGTGAAGTCAGCCAGCCTCAAGCGGGCGCGGCCAACCTCCAACAATCCATTGCACTTGACATCGACAGACCCCACTCTTGGGCCTGACAGGACGAGGCAACCGCCAGCGGCAAGGGTCCATCTGATTCGTCCCACGATTTCGTCAAGCGGCTAGCCACACCCCTGGTCCCTCAGCGCCCACACCCCCTCAAAAGTTCGCTTGCCGTCATTGGCAGCTGCAAACCCTACTCCACAGCTGCCCGAAAAGGGAAGACAGCCCACCAAGAATTCGCAAAAAGCAGCTGGGCAGGTCGAATTTCCCCCCATCTCCTGAAAAGTTGGGTGAACACCGCAAGAAGGCATCCCGTCAATTTCCACAACAATTGAAGCCTTCCGGACGCTCAGAGCCAATCCGCAACCATGGCTGTTCCCGGCACCCAGATGTAAGCTTACAAACTCCAGTTTCTGCGGCCTCGTGAGAGCCATCGTCGAAGGAGCAGCAGAGGCACACCACGACGACGGCGGCGAGGTCGAACCCCCCCGAGCACAGGACGGGTAGAGAAGAAAACTAAGAGGAAACGAGCGAAGATGCTGACTGGCCATTCTTCCCGCAGTTCCAAGCGCAGAAAGTTTGTCGCCGACGGTGTCTTCTATGCCGAGCTGAACGAGTTCTTCCAGCGCGAGCTTGCCGAGGAGGGCTACTCCGGCGTCGAGGTCCGCGTCACCCCGACCGTCACCGACATCATCATCCGCGCCACACACACCCAGGAGGTTCTCGGAGAGCAGGGCCGCCGCATCCGCGAGCTCACCAGCTTGATCCAGAAGCGGTTCAAGTTCCCCGAGAACTCGGTCTCCCTCTACGCCGCCAAGGTCCAGAACCGCGGTCTTTCCGCCGTCGCCCAGTGCGAGTCCCTCCGCTACAAGCTTCTCAACGGCCTGGCCGTTCGTCGTGCGTGCTATGGTGTCCTCCGTTTCATCATGGAGAGCGGCGCCAAGGGCTGCGAGGTGGTTGTCTCCGGAAAACTGCGCGCTGCTCGCGCCAAGAGCATGAAGTTCACCGACGGCTTCATGATCCACTCCGGTCAGCCCGCCAAGGACTTCATCGACAGCGCCACAAGACACGTTCTGCTCCGCCAGGGTGTTCTCGGAATCAAGGTCAAGATCATGCGCGGCTCTGACCCCGAGGGCAAGGCCGGCCCCCAGAAATCCCTCCCCGATGCCGTCACCATCATTGACCCCAAGGAGGAGACCCCCGTTGTGCAGCCTACCAGCCAGGACTACGGTGCCAAGGCTGCCCAGGCCCAGGCTGCTGCTGAGGCCGCCCGGCAGGAGGAGCAGACCGGTGCTGAGGAAGAGGTTGCGGCCGAGGAGCAGTAGGACGGCTCTCCGGATGTCCGTGACATTTCTCCTGAGGAGGTGGTGGAGAATTTTCCTATGCCGGCGAGTCATCCTCGCGACATGATTCCTCCCGACATGCAGTGGTAAACACTCTGTACATGGGCTCGCTTGGGTCTTTCCGGCGCGTATAGCACGCTCAACGAGGTTGTGGATGGATGGGTTACTCGGCGTCAACGTTTTGCTCATATCGCATTTGCATTGAGACTGCGAAAAGGGAAAGGGACGGGTTTGTTTCTTTGGACGGTGGCTTTGTAACTGCCGACACAGTATCCATGGAAAGGCCAGCCTCGTTAAGATGATTCCGATTCTTGCGAGGGAAATAAACCTGTGAACAACTTACTCTTGTGCCTGTAAAAGCAAGTGATTGTTGTAACGCAAACCATATAACAGAGGCTCGACAGGCTCCATTGTTGCCCTGAACGGCGGACATTGCGGACTCGCCCACCCCAATTCTCGTCTAGGACTTTGGAGGTTTATTTGCTTTGAACCTCTGCTGTTGCTGTGTATAGTATTCCGAGTCCTGTTCGTATTATGCCATGTGGCATATTTTGATATGCCTGTGATTATCATCGTGGATACCTTCAATTATTTCACAATGTGGCTTTGTTGAAGTCATTCTGGCTATAGCGGCCATTATGTGTTATGTGCGCATTTCCTTAAGGTTCAAATCTTTCCCAATTTCACCCTACTGACTCCGAACCTAGCTTGCTAGCGTTATACTGACCGGTTTCATACAAGAATAATGAGGGCACCTGCTCTTACTCCTTATTCCTTCCATCGTATGTGATGGGGAGGTACGTACACCTTAGTATCTTATATAGGTACCTTATATACTCCATTCTAGTCGAGGTATACGATACTATAACGTCTAGCTATCTGGGGTTATTCGTCTCTATTCACATTGAATATAACATATATCCCGCCTCTCATTAACACAATTCCCTATTCGATGGTTCACTTTTTGGGGGTTCAGCACGTAATTACGTAGGTACCCAAGTCACAACGGTGTGGTGACCAAGAAGACATAGAGGGAACGAACCTAATACAAACTTAACCCCCAGGCAGCTTTAGCACACAGCCTGAGGAAACCTTCTATTTTTCACTGGGATAACTTATGGTTGCCACCTTTTCTCCTTCCTCCTTCCTAAAAAAAAGTATAGAAAAAAAAGGAGGAAAAAAGGAGGAAAAAAGGGGAAGGCCAAAAAAAACCATTATACGATTAAGCTGAGTAGGCAGAATGAAAGAAAAAGACACCTAGGCCCTCCCTCCCCCCTGGCCGTCTACGTAACTGCTCTCTCTATTCTTATTACTAGGTATATTTCTATTCCATTTCTTATCATTCCCCGTCTTCCACAAATCGTAGCAAAAAATCCAGACACAAATCATTAAGGTACGGTACGTATGAATGAATACAGACAAACAGACACAAATAAACTCACACTGATGTACTGGAAAACCCCTCTCATCGTCTGGAAGGGGGGGAAACAATATTAGAAATTAGAATCAAACCTCTCTCCCCCACAAAAAAGGCTGGAACCAAAAAGTTCTTAATACTATATCACCTAAAACGCCAATAATGTATGTAAGGTATGGATGTATGTGTGTCATACATGGATGGATGGGACCACACCACCACCACCCCCCAGTTTGTTTTCTCTTTCCCTATCTCTCTTTTTTCCCCTTGCTCTCTTTCTCTCCCAGAGACTCAAGCACAGAAAGAAGCAAAGGGAATCTCGAGATGGAACATGTTTGGAGATCAACCCCCATCCTCCAAGGGAAAAAAAAAGCCAGAAAAAGACAAAGATATAAAAACAAATAATGGCCACCTCCCTTCCCTCCCCCCTTATCCGTCCACTCCTTAAATAGTGTGTCTCGTCCCATTTGCCCATAAGGAAATCCCAGCCATCCCCAACCCACCATAACATTTCCCATATTGGTGATAATTCATTCCCTCCGACATCTCTAAAGAGCCAAATGGGGCAAAGAAAACAAAATACGACGTTTTCCCCAAAGTCCCGTTCCTGGGTAGAACGTGGGCGCCCCTGCCATGCAATGCCGTGGTATAGTCGTTGGCGGCCGTTGGAAAAAAATATACATAGGTGTGTGTGGTGTTGTCCATTGTTGAACTCTGTCTTGTGATGATATGGGTGCGACGAATATGAGAAGGCGGTATTAAAAAAAGCAAAAGATGCAATGCGTCTTGAGGCATGGCAAACCTCCCCGAGCCGAGGAAGCGATTAGAAACTGGTGAAAAAAACGCTTATACGATTCTACGAATCACCTGCCACCCCCGGGTTTTCTGGCTTGCATTTCTATTGCCTCGTTCGGTGGCTTGGGGCTGAGGTGACTCCCGCCGTTTGCGTGCCCGTTTGGCTGTATCATAGGTGACCGCGGATCCATATCTTCGTCCGTGTCCTCGGCCAGATCTGTCAGCCCAAATCCAGCAGCCTCCTCCTCGTCGTACGCCCTAATGAGTCCGTCACGGTCCCCGGCTCGATTGCTCCCTATGCTCATACGATGCCCCTGAGAGCGCCTCGCCTCCATGCTCATACGGGTCTGGAGGCTCGAAATCATGTCGGTGCCGGTGGAGTCGCCGCCACTGCGTCGGGCCAGCGAGCTCGTGCCATTGGGATCGTGGCGGCTCAGGTTCAGTAGATACACTCCAGTAAAGGTAACTAGGAAGCCGCAGATCAGGGATAGCGTGGTGACGGTATCGGTGGTATTGAATCCGCTGAATAGAATGAAGGATGCGCAGAGCGTAAACGTCGTGAAGGTGACGTAGTAGAGCGGATTCACACTATTCCTGACAGTTAGCACATATAACAGACAGCGCTATCGGCGAGGTGGTAGGACGGCTTGCATGTTGGTGGGGAACTGGCTGAGAGCCTTATTAAAGTAGTTCATCTGCGTCAAGATGCAAACGGCTGTGATGATCATGAAGACGTATGTCGAGGGATAGCCGAATTGGTTATTGCCAGCAAATGTCAGCTTCAGGGCCATGCCAAAGGCCTTGACGGACATGACCGAAATGGAGCCAACGGTCGAGCAGATGCTGAGGTAGACGAGGGGGTTCCTCCTGCCGTATATTGGCGCAACTTTGTAGATCATGACGCCGGCAAACACGCAGACGATGAAGGCATACGCTAGGAACCCTATGTAACAGTTAGCATATGTGAGGAGTCATAGGTCTTGACTCGGACGCACCTGGCTGGATTGCATAGTTGAGGATCTCGTCGATTCTCGTGATCTCCTCGTCAGGGGGCGCATGGAGAACGATGATGACGGCTCCGATCAGACAAATAGCGCTTCCCAGCTTACCCAACGTCCCCAGCTCTTCATTGAGGAAGTATGAACCCAGCACGGCCCCTACCAGGACAGCCAGTGCGCCGAGGGGTGTGACGAGGATCGCAGGCGCAAAGGCGTATGCCGCAAAATTGAAGACCTCTCCAAGTCCCACTGTCGTTCCGCAGTCAGTATTGTGCTTTCAAAAAGTTTGCTATCGTCTCTGTCGCGTTGGGTTGGGGAGTTTCGTACAGCAGGCAATGCCCCCCCACCATAGCGGGTTCTTCATGTAGATGTACCCATCGCCTTCAAAACCATGCCGTTCCTCAGCTTGAATCAATCCCTAGACGAAAGAGATTTCGAGTCAGCGCGAATGTTCTTTCTGCCTAGGGGTAACGTGCGCCCTGTGACGGCAGTGATTCGTGTCGCAGGGTGCGCGCAATCGTAGTAGAGAGGACATACTTTTTTTGTGATCACGAAACTTGTACCTGTGAACCGTTAGAGCTGACATCCTGGTGCGCGAGTTCCGGGCAGAAGAGGAACAGGGAGCGCATACCAATTGCTAAACTCGACGATATGGCCAGCGCCAGGCCGATATATCTGTTCAAGCCCCCGACGTCAGCACATTGCGCCCACCGCGGTTATAGGTGACGTGGCAAGGCCATACTTTTCTTCCAGCATCATCGTGAAAAACGAGTGCGGCGGCAGCAGATTTGCTGCCTGAGATAGCGAGTTGACGACGAAGGGCTCTCGGACGATGGACGGAGAGTAGTGGTGTTTTGCCGCTCGCGCCGGGCGAGATGGTCGACAATTGACGGCTCGGTCTCGGTTGGTCTAGAGTTGCAAGGTCGAGGGATTCAGGCGGCCCGCCCAACGATGCATTCGTGCTTTTCTGGGCCGACGGCGGCTGGAGGAAGAGGAAGAATGGTTTCGCGTTGGCGCAGCGTGTTCGTTGATTGCCCGCTCGTCTAGCGTGAGCGTGGTTCGTGGTTCGTTGTTCGTGGTGTGTGAGGGCTCCAGGTAGGGAAGGTACCTGAGTGTTGAGGTCTCCCGTTGATTAGTGGTTTAGCGCGGACGACAAACGACAAAATGCGAACGAGCTTCTTTCGACGTACGGATAACAGTGCAGTGGTTTCACTCGAGGCCCCTGCTGCGTGGTGCGGAAAGTCTGGGGACAGGCGGTTTCAAGAATCAGAAAACCCCTGTCGGAGATTCGGGACACCCCTGGTTGAGCTGTGGCCTCTTCTTTGCCTGTCAGCCATCACCACTGGCACGAGCCAAATCTCACCCGCCGCACAGCTGACGCGGTTTTTAGTTTCGTTTGCTCTGGCTGCTGGGCTACTTGAACAGACCCGAGAAAAGTAGATGTGTGCTCCTAAATTAGAGGCCCACCGCAAATTAATTGTCCAACGTGTAGCCGGCACCCGTCGCCAGAAATACACCACCTTGCACCCTTCCAGTTTTCCAGTGCCTTTGCCTCCCATCCATCTGAATGCTTCCAGCTGTAACTTGGCACTGCATCTTAAGTGCTAGGTACCTCCCGAGTTTAGTGAGTTTAGTGAGTGGGTCGAGTGAAGCAGTTCCTCGGCAGAGACCCCACTGTCCACGTCGCCCTTTCCGTATTTTTCAGCTTTGGTTGAGGCGCGCTCGCTCCACTCATCGAAACATTTCTTGCAAGCTCAAAAGTCAGGGCCCAAAACGTGATTGCGGGGTCTTTTTCTTAGGGATATCTGGACGCCGGGAGAGTTTCTTGTATCGGATTCTGCCGTTCGTTCCCTTTTGGACAGCAAACTGAGTGATGATGATGAGACGTCCATCGCCTCGGGTGATGCATCCCTTTAGACCGCAGATCCTACCATTTTGGCTCAACCAACTGTCCATTCTGGAGTGCAGGACCGTGACCGGATTCTAGATGATGATCTGTCAACTACAACAGTTTACAGATACGTAAACTGTAGGCAGAGTAGTAATTTCGCCCAGCCCTTCAGACCCGCAAATATCGTGGCGGAGCAACTGCCTGCTTTTGAGTTTTGGGACTGAAGCCAGACGGCTGTCAAACATAGCAACATTGGCCTCGTATTGTGTGTGACGGTCGCAATACCAAGAGGCTGCTAGTGTATGAACACTGACATAAGAACACGCAAGAATTTATATCCTCGGAAAACCAATCCTTCTTAGATGCCTGCGTCGGGCCGAAGCGCGTTGAGGATCAAAAAGCTATAAAGCCTCAGATAGGGCCACACGCCCGCTTGTCCTCGGCATTCATCTGGCAAGACTACGAAGATGTGGGAAAAGTGCTGGCTACCGTCAACTCGCCCAAATAAGCCGTCAAAGTTCCTTTTGACTCTCCTGTGTTAGAACGCCATCCAACGGGAGCGGAACGCATTGCGCATTCCCATGCCAACCCAAGCCAAGATCTATAATCCACTACCTGCCTGTCCTGACGCCATCTGAGAACCGCGAAAACAAATATCCGTACAGAAAAAAATCACCACCGCCTTCCTGATGCCTTTCAAGTTGGTAGTGATAAACTCCACGCTTCGTGTAAAATTGTACAAGTATAAAATATGGTTGTGCTGCGAGTGGCTGGCTTTAACCAAGCTGCAATCCGTTAAGGAGACGTAGCCGTATGACTCGGGTGTCGTTGTCCTGGCACATTGCACTCTAGATCCGTGTTTGGTGGACAGGTGCAATCAGATTTGCAGCAGATGGCCAGATGTCGGCAGGGCGTCGCGCTCGCCCTCATAATAAATGTCGTATTAAAACTTACCGTTTCCGAACCCCAAAGCTACTGACCAAGATTTGTCGATGTTCATGTCTCCAGTCAGAAAATGGGGATGGGGAGGAGGGCACTTAAAAACAGAAAGAAAAAAGCGACTTGCGCGGGTTAGCTCACAGCGTACAGTTGAACTCTCAACCGTGCTGAGTGTTAGATCCGGGCATACGGAAGGGGGAAAGGGTCAAAATCCACTAGTGGTCGAGGTCTGAGTCTGGTGATCAAGTCCGACGACGCTTGTGGTCTGTATTTTTATATCAGTTTCGCTTTCTTATGCGACAGATTGAGCAACATACCGGTCTCGTCAGCGAGACTCTCCTCCTCGTCAGGTCTACTTCTCTTTACCGAGACGATTGATGGCGATGGAGACGTTTCCTTTGGCTCCGCAACATCATCGTCGTCTGCATCGTTTTCCCAGTCGATTTCGTCATTTCCGTCTCCAACTGAGTTGGCCCATTGTTGGCTGGTTGCTTCTGGCATGAAGGATTCGGCAGTAGGATCATTCTCTTCATAGTCAATCTCGTCGCCATTGATGGTTGAAGTCGCACTGGTATGGTTCGATACCGTTGCTTGGGCAACCGTAACATCGGCTCCAGTATTGAAATCTCCAATGGCCGAACCGGTTGTGCCATGCTCGATGGACGTCGCCGTTTGCGGCAAGACATCCTCCTCCACGCCGTCAACTCCTTCAAACTCGACACTTCCGTGCTCCATGACAACGTAGTCACTAGCAAGCTCCATGGTAAGGAAGTCACCTGCATAGTCGTTGACTTCGTCTCCATGCTGCTCATCACTTGGGCCCAAAGCAGTGTATTGGTCCAGGGCAGCGGTGACATCATTATCTAGGTGGCAGGTGTCAGCACTCTTTCGAGGAAAATTCGCAATGCTCAAGTCCGACTGTCGACGCTTCTCTGCTTCTGGCATCCAGCTCTGGTCTGAAGATGGCTGCAGGGAAACAGCGCTGGCTTCTTGTTCCAGATAGTGGGCGGAAGCGAGTGTCATTGTAGCTTCCTCAGGATCTGTGTAATCTATATCCGCAATTTCTGGACCTTGGGTATCTTCATGTGCGGAGCAAGCTGGACTACCTTTCCCTTTGGGCCCGGATGCATGTTTTGCGGGCTCTTCGTCGTCCGAATAGTCGATATAAAACTCACATCCAGCTGCATCCGAGGAGGGACTGTTCTGAAAAAGACTGTGGCCGACCAAACTAATGAAAGAGTATAATTTACCATTTGAACTGGATCCCAACGCAGTTTCCGTCTCGCCGGCAGCAGACGTCTCTTCATCGCCAGTGAAAGGTTCGGAAGTGTTCTGGGCAGGTGGCTCCGAGATGTGGCGCGCAAACTTATCGCTGTATGAAGTCTCCGCTCCAACGCCATCATTCAGTTCACCAGAGACACCCAGCTTGGCGTCTGTAAAGCCTGCTTCGCTGTCTGCCGTCTCCCCGGCATGATCATTCTCATCGTATTGGATCTCCTCGTACTGTTGGTCAATGATCTCCTGATCAATGACCTCACTGTGGTCCATGTCTTCTGTACGTTGCTGGTCCGTACCGGTCTGCAAATCGGCCTCTGCTTCTACTCCGACATTGCTTCCATCGTCGAGGGTGTCCTGGAAGTCGGTGGTATTCTCATCCTCTTCAACACCCTCGTCATGGGTAACATTGGAAACAACCTCATCAGCCTCATCAGCAGCATTAGCTACTTCGTTTTCCGAAGTCTCATCGTCTAACGATTGCTGATGCTGTTGCTCGTCCTCGCTCGACTCGGCCAAAGAATCTTCGTCGAGGTCTCCAGAGGCCTCAGATTGCCCAGACTGCACTGTGTCTTCGTATCCTACCAGTCGGCGGAAGCGCACTTCTGGGTCATGGCGTATCAAAAGATGCAGAGCAATCTCTGGCGATTCGGTTGCTTCAACCGCAGACAATGTGGTGTGACAGTCGAGAATTTCACGAAGGCTTCGACGCAAGAATCTCTTCCGCGATTTCTCTCCAAACTCTAGTGCCGGTGGGGCAATGAGAGGCGATTCAACACGAATATAAAGTTCGTCGTGCCCTTGGCACTCATACTGAACGATTTCACGGAGGTACGAGAGAAATGTCGATAAGGGACCGTCTAGCACCTGGACGTCGGAAAGGAAGTATGTTTCGTTGCTGTCTGAGGGTGTCCCGAACAGAGAGTAACGGCAGTCATTGTAGTAAACCGCGATGTCAGGGATTTCCGTAAAAGAATCAGATCTATCCGTGGCGTCCTCTTCCTGGTCGAGAGTTGGGTCCATATTTTTTTGGGCATAATGCTGATCGGGGTCGTGGATACTGGTGGCCTCACCGCCCGGAGCATGAAATTCCTGGTTGTTATCGCCGTTCAAATTTGGCGCATCTTCATTCTGGTCGGCAAATTCATCACCCAAGAGCCCTTCACTGAGCTCCTCTAAGTCTGGATTATGACCAGGTGCTTCACTTGGCTTGGACTCAGTAATATTGGCCTGGGTGTTTGAGGTCTCGTGCGAAGGCTCTGGGTTGTCCTCGAAAAGACCAGGAGACAACCCCGAGTCTAGGGTTGCAGACTGTGTATGTTCCGCATTGACAACCGAGCTAGAGGCAGTAGCTCTCTGGCCGGGCTGCTCATCCTCGTATCCAATCTCATCGTTGTATTCTTGATCAGCGCCTCCGCTGGGCTCTTGCGCTGCCTCGAGGGGGTGTGTCTGCTCGTCGATAGCTTCCTCGGCAAGGTCAGGATGTGGCTCTTCCTGAGCACCGTCCTCTTCGTAGCCGATCTCAAATTCTGCGGTGGTATTTGCGGGGCCTTGGGCGTCTAGTCCAGTGGAGAGGTACTGAGCATCGTTGTCGTACGTCCCATCGAGGTTGAAGTCGAAGTCATCGACGTCAGCAGTACAGAGGTCTAACTGGTAGTCCTCCTGGCCGAGAAAGTCCTCTGCCGAGTAACTCTCAGCCTGTTCCATGGTGGCTAGCTAGCGGCGAAAGCGTATATGTCTGGAGGCAGATGTGTAAGAGACAAGTGGTGGTGTGCTTGCACGACTTGATCTGTTTCAAAGGCCGTTCAAGCACATTTTATTCCTAGAAGCGGGGTGGGGGAATATGTGGCGTGCTATTTCTGCAGCGTGAGGTAGTGAAATCGGGGTGACAAAGGTTGGAGTCGAGTGCGCTGGACGGTGGAAATATGGCGCGGGTGAAGAAAGGGACCAGTGAATTTGCGAGGTGGGCTCGAGGAAGCGAAATCGCTCGCTATGACTGCGACGCGCGTGGTGTCACGTTCAACGCAATCGCGAACACAAACACCGATGCTGGGGAAAGGGAAGAGAGGGATATGGAGGTCCACGTAGAAATGTTGACGGCTATCGTCAAAGTCTTGGTTGCGCGTGTGCGTGCGTGTGCGTGTGCCTAGAGGTGGGATGTCTGTCTACCTTTCAGTGCCTGGACAAGGATCGAGTTTCTGGGTGGCCGCCGCAGCGGTTGGATCGCCAGCAAAGAGGGAAAAGCAAAGTTAAATCCCCAAAGAAATGATGGGCGGTCGGTCGCAGAGATTGACGAAAACAAGGATGGCGTGGTGTTGAGGGATTGCTGGGGAAATGAGGCCGACGAAGAGCTAAATGCGAAAAGTAAAATAGTGAGAGAGAGGTCCTGAGGGCGGGATGACGGAAACCTTGCGCGAAGTCCCGTTTCGAGTTTAGCGCCTTAATTCATTTTGGGCTGTCAGTCGGAGCTCCTATCCCTGCCTCGCCTGTTCCCTGCCAGCTGGCAACCCCTCGTCAGCCGCAGACACAGAGGAGCAGTGACAGGCCAGCGCAACAGCCACCAATTCACCCCGATTCCATCCAAGCCACCTTCGAGGTTGTGTACCTGACTACTTGCCAGCAGCTCCGCGAAGCAGACACAGCTAGGACAGACCGGCATCCTCTTCCACATCCACCCGCCGACCGACTTCAGAAGCTACCACCTGCTGCCAGCAAAGATGGTAATTCTTCTCCTCATCCTCGTCTATACGCTGCGGTCACCGACTGACAACTGACGGGGCCCACACTAGGTTATCCTCGCTGCGTCCATCTGTACTCGCGGCGGCAAGGCCGTTCTCGCCCGGGCTTTCCACGACATCAAGCGCACGCGCATCGAGGCGCTCCTCGCTTCCTTCCCCAAGGCCGCCGACTCGGGCACGCAGCACACCACTGTCGAGCAGGACAATGTCCGCTTCGTCTACCAGCCGCTGGATGAGCTCTACATGGTGCTCATCACCAACAAGCAGTCCAACATTCTCCAGGACATTGACTCTCTCCACTTGTTTGCCCAGGTGGTGACCAGTGTCTGCAAGTCCCTGGATGAGCGCGAAATCCTTCGCAATGCCTACGAGCTTCTCAGTGCTTTCGATGAGCTGGTCACGCTCGGGTACCGAGAGAATCTCTCCATCAGCCAGATCAAGACCTTCTTAGAGATGGAAAGCCACGAGGAGAGGATCCAGGAGATTATCGCTCGCGTACGTAGTACTGCATATTCTACCGGCCATACATGGTCGCTGACGTCCAATAGAACAAGGAGCTGGAAGCCACTGAGGAGCGCAAGAGAAAGGCAAAGCAGTTGGAAATGCAGCGCAAAGAGGCCGGGAGAAGTGGGCGGAGCGGCATGCCTCGCACCCCCGTCTACCCAACATACACGCCTCCCGTACGGCCTGCCGTTACCGAAACCTTCGATAGCTACGAGGCTGAGAAGAACAAAAACAAGTATGCGCTGGCGCTAGCATACACCCCTATTCACTACATACCAGCTAACGGGCCCCCATTAGGTTTATTGCACCAAAGGGCAAGGGAATGCAACTGGGCAAAAAGTCCAAGACTACAGACATGTTCGAGCGCGTCAGGGGGGAGCTGGGCCACGAGGCAGAGGAAGCCCCTCTAGTACCAGTTGCCGCTCCGGTTGCTGCAGCAGAATCCCATGCAGCTGCTCCACGGGCGTCAACGACACTAGATCGAGATGCGATTCACGTTACCATCAATGAAGCCATCACTGCCAAGCTCTCTCGAGAAGGCGGTCTGAACTCGTTTGCTATCGGTGGAGATCTGACGCTGCGCGTTTCCGACCCGTCACTTACCAAGATCAAGCTCAAGCTCCACGCCACGCCCTCGCACGGCGCGCAGTTCCGCACCCACCCAAATGTCGATAAAAATGTCTTTAACAGCACCAAGGCCATCCAACTGACAAACCAAGCCAAGGGGTTCCCGGTGAACAACGCTGTCGGCGTTCTGAGGTGGCGAGCCACACTCAAGGCGGACGACACGAGCGCATTGCCCATCACGTTTACCGTTTGGGTGAACAAGGGGTCGGATGGAAACTGCACACTGACGATTGAGTACGAGCTGACCGGGGGCGATGCGCTGAACGACGTCGCCGTCGTTATTCCGTTCTCCAGCGCAGAGCCTACAGTATCCAGTTTCGATGCTACGTACGAAGTGTCGGGTGACAGCCTGGAGTGGTCCATTGGCACCGTCAATGACGACAACGCGAGTGGCGCCTTTGAGTTTGAGGTGCAGACTGACGACGAGAATGAGTTCTTCCCGATGCAGGTGCGGTTCTCCAAGTCGTCTCCATTTGTGGACGTCGATGTAAGTTCGCACCAAAGCGGTCTCCTCACCTAGGTACCTCTGAAATACGGCTAACCATTGACCAGGTCCAATCTATATCGTTGACTGAGATGAATGAGGAGGTAACATTCTCCAAGGAGATCAAGTGCGTGGCAGAATCGTTTGTAATCGAGTAGAACTACACTAGAAGGAATCTGGGTTATTAAAAAAAACGCGGGAATGGGGCAGCGGTAGTTTTGAGCTCGAGCGCTTCAGCCGTGTTATTTGCCCAGGTCAACGCTGGTGCTGAGGACTGTCAGAGTTGTGAAATGCCATATTTAAACCTACTACTAACGTGGCAACTTGCGAAAAGGCTGTATGTATATGTATACGATTGCAAAAATGTATATTTTGTGCAAAAGCTAGACCCGATAGGATGCGAAACCTCGTTTCACTGTTGTCAGAAGTGCCATGTCACGTACAGTGCGAGTTTGGGCCATTGATCTGTTTTTTTTCGCGGCAATGTCTTAAATCTGCACTGTCCTTCACTTTACACTTGCAAGTTAGACTAGAATACAAGCTGCAAGAGCGTCCAGGAAGGCACCAACCTCGAAACCGTGACTTGCCCATTGATTGTCGCAACAGAAACTTTGGGAAGGGATTTACAGCCACTTTCACCTCGCGCTTGGCGTGCATACAAAGCTGCCTGCTATTGCAGTCAATCTGTCTGCTTTTCCGAGATATGGCCTCGAATTTCCTGTCTTGACACCAGAGACGCAGCGCGATCCTCTCTCATTGAAACTCTGAAGCGGAACAAGACCTAACATGGCCCCTCGTGAGGAGCTTCGGCTCTTTGGTTCAAGTACGCTGAGCGCGCCGGTTTCAGGCGACCTCCTTGCCTGCAATCCTACTATTGACCTCACCGCCTCGGTGGGCGACGGCAGCTCAGCCCTGTACATATGGCGAGCCAACAACCAGGTTGTCTCGAAGCACACCGAGCGGAGCCAAAAGGTTGATGCCATAAAATGGAAGGAAGACGGTAATTTAATCTCCCCTTTTGCCGTTTATTCCTCGCTAAACGGGACGACAGGGCAATTTCTGGCAGCCGCCTGGAGCGACGGCGTCGTGAGACTAGTTGGCCTAGAGAGCAGCAAGGCTGTTCATCACATCCGCGTCGCCGACGGAGCCTCTTCCACCACCGTCTTCATTGCGTGGTCACGCAATTTTATTAGCCGGCGTGCCGCTCGGAGGAGCCTAACGAGTAGGCTGCACGCCCAGAGCATCGTCCTCGACGACAAGAAGGACATTCTCGATCTGCCCCACGAGCTCACTTTTCTCGAGATTGAGACTGCGCTGCCAAAGCTTAGCCCGCTGCCGGTATCTGGCGGCTCAGGGTAAGTACTCTTATCTCCCCCCTCGTCACCTTTAGACATGTCACGCGAAAGGCTAGGAGAACTGACAAATCTTGTAGTGACGACATGTTTCTATTTTCTACCACGGCATCACTGGACTTCGTGTTTCGTCCATGTCGTGCCGAGGATGCAGGCTCTGTACATGCCATGATCGTAGGGACCGAGGATGGCAGCATACACCTCAGCATATACGACTCCTTCGTCATTGGGATTTTCAAGCACACACCCCGTCCTGGTCCTGGGCCCGGTATTTACCAGCTGTGTGGGCATGGGTCTCACCCCGATATATCCACCCATGCTCTTTTGCTTCGACGGCAGGGCGGCAACGGGATGGCGGTGTATCTCGTCCCCATGGACATGACCTTTATACACTATTCGCCCGTTAATCTCTCACTCCTGGCCTCCAAGATGACGACACTCCAGAATTTGCTCCGCTACTTAACGCAGGCCCAGTCACACATGATTAGTGAATGGAAATCAACAAGAGAGCTCCCAGCTCGCTTTCTACTGGGGGTTCAAGAGGACCTCCAGAAAATGCCTAACGGGCCAGTTACGATAGTTCAGGCTTTGTACCATACTGTTGCAACCGGTCATGTCTTTCCCCCGGTGAAAGAATGGCTGGTGGACAGCCTTGCCGAGAGAGTGAGTGCCTCGTTTTGTGTACAGAAAAAGACCATCCACTGACGTCAATTCCCCAGGGACACAAGCGTTGGGACAAAGCGGTGGTGTCTGGCCTGGAAAACCTCCGCAGTCTTGTCCATGAGAACTTCATCCCAGCCCTTGAACGATGCGGAATCATTCTCAGCCGTTTGTTTGGCATTGCTCGCTTTCACGATTCTAGCGAAAACATCGGATTTAACGCTGCTCAGATCACTAGACTGATAGAAATCGTCTCGTGCTTAACAGTTGTGTCCCATAAGGTTCTGCTAATCGTTATGGACGAGCTGGAACACTTCACCGTATTCTCAACATGGCTCCGAATGGAAATTGACAAGCTTGCTTCATCGTCCATGAATGAAGAGCTGTTGGAGAAAGAGGCTACAATGGACAATATCAAAGTCCTAGCATACACCCAGCGGTACCTTATCAGCAGCCCCTTAGCTCTGTACTTTGACGAGGTCACCGAAGAAGAATATACAAAGAGCCAGGAACTCGCGGACGACGGCGCTTCGCTTTTAGAAACGCTTGATAAGCAGCTTAGTCGACAAGAGGCCGGCCAGCCGTACATGAAAGCAATTCCGCAAATTCATTTCCTATTAAAATATCTGAGCAGCAGAGCCAACCATGTCTTCCGAGACATTGCTGAGGCCGAAAAGCGAAGCGTACGGTTCGGCCAAGCCACTGAGCTAGTTATTGGTGAGAAGATTTGGAAACATGATCTTCGCATGTGCTCTAAGAGTAAGCCTGTAAGTTCTGATCCTTTTCTTTCCCCGCCTTTCTGAGGTTTCCCCAGCTGACTTGCCGTTCTAGGATGACCTGGATACTATGACGTTCACTGCGATAGTCCCCGAGAACGACAAGGCAAAGAGTAAGTTAACACTGAATTTCTGTAGCTTAGCAAGCTTTCAACTTGCTGCTTGTGTGGTTACTAACGTAACACGTAGTCTATCTCTTTAAAACTACTATCCCCATCATCAACGGAATCAGCAGCCCACCTTCCACAAGGGCGTGCGGCCTCAATCTACCGAATGGTCTGGTCATTGTTGACTTCAGGTTCTTGAACAGCAGATCCTTGCTCCTTTTATGCGATTCAAAAGGTTCAACTGCGTGCTCCCCACAAGCAGTGAAGATTCGTACTAATTGTCAACTAGAAGAGCCAACACCCGTATTACTTCGCATTAGGTTCCAAGCAACCGCCGTGCCGTACAGAGAATTTAAGGAAGGCCAAGCACCGCGGATCACAAAACTCGAAGCAAAAGCTAGTGAGGCAGTGTTTCTGTGCCTAGAATTCTCCAATGTTTCCGGCTTTGTTCCGATACAGATAGAGGTTCAGAGCGGGAGCAAGGCAAGAGGCGAGATTCCCGCTAGAGTATGTCTCTTGGGGCGTGACAAGGCCGTTTTCAAGACCTACGCCATTCCTGATGACTGGGATGCTATGGCGGAAGCATCCTTGGAACAAGATGTTAGGATGGGTGAGAGCCTGGAGCAATGATACACGCCATTTCTACTTTTCGACTCTGAGACCGAGGACAAAAAGAAAAGGAGGAGATTCGTGACTTTTTAAAGAGGCAATAAGATAAAACTATGTAAACCACCAATCCACTTCAGTCCCACAAGTGAAATGTCAGGAGGCCTGAGGCCATCAATACACAAGGTCTGGAACCTCGCAGGCATTCCCAAATGCAGTTGGTTCCGCCAAGATATTTAGCCTACACTAAACATTCTTATCCGACTAATGACAAGAGTGGAAATACGCCAAATCCGACGCCATACATGAGTGCGGCTGAAAGCCAAGGGCGAGGCAAATCCCGCCGCAATGTTTTATCACTT
Source organism: Podospora didyma (assembly GCA_033439775.1). Classification (NCBI taxonomy): domain Eukaryota; kingdom Fungi; phylum Ascomycota; class Sordariomycetes; order Sordariales; family Podosporaceae; genus Podospora; species Podospora didyma. Next base: position 271,315 of record JAULSW010000010.1, read on the forward strand.
GGCGTCGAGCCATTGCCCTTTTCATTCCAGGCGCAGAAAACGAGGCGTGTGGCGATTGGTTGGCGCAACAGACTATTGACAAGCTACGTCGGGGCAAGAGGAGATTCCTTCAAAGTCTGGGGAATTGGGAGGAGTAGAAAAGAAAAATGTCCGAAATCTTGCAGAGAGATAGATCTTGCTTTTCCTTGTGTGTGTGTGTGTGTGTGTGTCAAGAAGAATGTTGTTGTAACACAAAATCTTTTACTTTTTCGGCTTTGAAGCAATCAACCACTACCGCCATACAGAGTAGCGGTTTGTTTTGTTCACTTTACGTTGGTTGGTGGTTATGGCCCGCCTTCCAGGAGGAGCTATTGCTGCACCAGCAGCGGTGGTGTATTTTGTGGCCGCCCTTCAATTGTTGTTTCCTTTGGCCACGGCGGCGACAACCCAACCGTCGTCGTGCACCACCGTATCGAGCGTCAGAGCTTGTGCTTCCTCCATCACTTCTGTTATCAGCAGGACGGCGTCCGCGTCCAAGTTTTGCTCGTCTGTGCTGGGCTGCCCGGAGCCGACGACGACGACGTTGTTGGGCACGGTCACGACCACGAGCACCAAGACGTTGACCGAATCGTATACCTGGGAGGAACTTGCAGGATGGACTACTGTTACCCATAGATATGACTGGACGGTATACACATCTTATTTTTTCTGGGGGTTTTTTCCCCCTCGAATTATATTCCAGATATAGAAAGAAAGCTAACCTTGCCCTGCATTTTTGTTAGGAAACTTCTACGACAGAGGTCGCAACGGTTACAGCAACACCGACTTGGACTGTTCAGTACGTCTTCTATCCTTGAACCCCCACCCCCAATTGTCTCTCGTGCCAAGGGGGCAGTTTTGAACTGACTTTGGTTTCAAAATATAGAAAGTTTGCCGTCACCACTGTTGCGCCTAAGAAGCGATATGACCCCAATGGTGGCGAGGGCGGCCTTGAAGCCAGGGCTGTCACCTCGGTGTGCCCCTCGTCACTTCAGAAGCGGGCTTGCTCTTGTCTTTATACCTGCCCGGGTCCGAATACCAAGGACAACCAGAAGACGGTCAAGGTAGTTGAGACGGAGACTGCTTACGTTGTATGTTTGTTTGCTGGCTCTCTCCGATCATCAAGAGTATCGGTGATCTGAACTTGCATGACTGACTTTTTTTGGTTGGGGGGGAAAATCAGTTCTCGACGCTCTACGTCACTGCCACCGAGGACGAATATTACCCGACTTTCACGACCGAAACTTCTAGCGTTACGTATACAACTACAGTCAATATTTTTCCTTACTCCCTTTTTTCATAATTATTACTTGCCTTCCTTTATTTCTTGCCTTTAAATATAAGCCAATTTTTTCTTCTTTTTTCTAACATGATTACCTAGTCCGCCGTCTTCGCAACCCACACGCGCACCGTAAAATGCATGCCCTCGGTCGCCAACCCATCCTTCTACCTGTCGGCCACCATCTCGCCGCTGCCCACCCCGCTCCCCTTCAACAACCAATACGTCCGGCTCGAGCCCGACTTCGACTGGTACCGCGAGGAGGGCGCGCTCTTCTGGCCCAAGTACACCCCGCTGAAAGCGGACGGCAGCGTCTTCTCCCTCGACGACAAGGGGCGGCTCGTCAGCCCGACCGTGTACGGGGACCACTTCAGCTCGACCGACGATTTCAACACGCTGGAGCCGTTTTACTTCCTCACCAGGAGCTGGGTGCAGGCCCACAGCACCAAGGACCGCGGCGAAGGGTTCGGCTGGGACTACCTGACATGCGAGCTGGCGCCACCGTCGGGCAAGTACCCCGGCGGGTACAAGGAGCTCAAGTGCCACGGCGGGTATTGGAACTTGACCGTGTTTCAGTACTGCCCGCTCTATGAGACGTATTATCCGTTTGGGACGGTCGTGGGGACCATTTGGGAGGAGGAGGCCCCCGCTTGTTATATCATTACGTTTTTGGTGGTGCCAGTTTGTGGGAGTTGAGAGGGGGAGGGATGATGATGTTGGAGAGGAAACGTTAATAAGGCAGTCGTGGGTATATGTATTGGTCGTAGAACCTGCACATATATGATAGCAGCAAAATAAAGCCAGCACAACAAATCCTCTACAGATTCTCAATAAGATACGTGTTCGGGAGGCAATTAATTGTTGGAGAATACCTTGCATAAATATCTTCTAGGCGACGGGCCCCCTTACTGATAATGCAAAACCTTCGGGCTTTTACTAGTTATTCTATATCCTTATACTCATAAAAACATAAGACACCAGTTCTATTATATTATTCTTGTATCAGGACTTCCGGTTAGGAGCAACATTTTGTCAGTCAAACCATGAGCGTCAACAACAAAAGGTTGAATTCGCCAAATATTGAACAACAAAAATCTGTTCTTATTTACGATCTGTACGTTAACATCGGGAATTTGGACACTATGATCTTTGTATTGGTACGAATAACGATTTCTGTTGTCTTCTAAATACACCAAACTCCCTGTCAGGGCGTCTGGTTTGCTGTTGTTCCTGTCAAGGGTTAGGGTTATGTATCCTCTCAAATGCCAATTCCAGAGTCAACACCTTATTCATTAGCAAATACAGCAAAGTTGAAGGAGTTAAACCTTCAAGTCATTAAATTCCTTATGTATTACTGTTGAACCCCTGCTGGGATTCCGCGAGTGGAAGTGGTTGCCGTGCCACGCTTCAACGTCCAAGAATAGCACCCGACTCGCTGTAAGTCCGCCAAGCGCTGAAGAAGCCCCCTGCAGCCCCAACGGCGGCTCGGTCTCCTGGGCGGCGCTATGGTGGTGGCTTCGGCTTTGAAACCAAACGTCATTGTTCCATGCAAGTGGATTGTCACCTTCCCTCCGACTTTCCTAAACCTATCCCACATTTCCTATCCCTCTCGTAATGCAAACAACGCCTCACACGACCACGACGATGAGTTATCCCGAGTAAGAAATACGATCCCACATGGTCGGCAGCGACCGTATTACGCAATTCCTACCTGGACGCGCACACCTCACTCGCCGTCCCTCCCGCACTCGCACGAGACGATAACGAGCCTCCATCATGGTCGAGCCAACGCCGCCGCCGCCGGTTGCCCTGGCGCCGGGAAAGTCGGGCTCGACGGCACCAGCGACGTCAACGTCAACCTCGGGCCTCCCAGCCGCTGGCCCGGCTCCAACATCAGGCGCCGCACCGTCGTCCCAACCTCGATTCACGCCCAACGGCCCCGCTATGCCCGTCGGTCTCACTGAAGCCGCTCTCGACTCGCCGACTTTCCGGGCGACGACAATACACTTTGCTGATCAGCTCGATGGCGTGGAGCGCTGGCTCGATGGCTACATGCGCAGCACCTCCAAGCTGGCCCATGACCTACTGGCCCTCGAGGACACGATCAACACCTACGTCGCCAAGATGATCCCCCCAGTAGCTAGCGCACCCGCGTTCGCCGACGCCGTTGTCGATGGCGACTACACAATGCTGGCCCTGCGACGCACCGGGGAGACCGCCCGCGACTACTGGGGAGGCATCTTGAGCACCGCCCGCCGTCTCGAGCCCCAAAGCGTCGAGCCTATCCGCGCCTTTGTCAACGGGGAGCTCCGCAGCTTCAAGGAGACACGGCGCACATTAGAATCTGCACAAAAGACATTCGATACCATCCTCGCTCGCTATGTTGGACAGAGCAAGACGAAGGAGCCCAGCTCCCTGCGCGAGGACGCCTTCGCCGTGTACGAGACCCGGAAAGCATACCTCAAGGCGAGCATGGACTTCTGCCAGATGGCTCCTCAAATCCGCATCTCGCTGGACAAACTCCTCGTACGCGTGTGCGCCGATCTGTACCGTGAGATGCGGCGGCCTTCATCGTCGTCGTCGTCGTCACAGCACATCAGCCACCGAGACGAGCTGGAGAGGATACGGGGCTGGTCAAAGGAAATGGAGGCATCCGAAGTTGTGTTCCGCCGCGAGCTGCAGGCTGCCCGCCGTGACATTGGTGAGGGTGCTCTGGCTATCTATAAACCGTCGCGAGAGCTAGAGGATTATAGCATCTCGACGGTGCCTTACCTGGGATCCAGAGGCCCTATGAGCGTTCAGCGCAAGGACCAGGTTGCCGTGGTATCTGAGAAGCAAGGCTGGCTGTTCCTCCGCGTACTGTCGGGAAAGCCCGTCAGGACCACCTGGGTCCGCCGCTGGTACTACTGCCGCGACGGCATCTTCGGCTGGCTCGTCCAGGGCCCCCAGGGTGTGCTCCAAGGTGAGGAGATTGGGGTGCTGTTGTGCAGTGCCAAACCTGCCGTGCAGGAGGAGCGCCGCTTCTGCTTCGAGGTCAAGACCAAGACGCAGACCATCATGTTGCAGGCAGAGACGCAGAACCAGCTGATCGAGTGGCTTGAGGCATTCGAAGTTGCCAAGAAGAGAGCCTTCGAGACCAGTATGGGCAGAGACCAAAGCTCGCTCTTCGGCGGGCTTGATCCTGCCTTTACCATTACGCAGCCCTCGATCCCAGAGTTCTCAGCCAAGGCGCTTGAAGGCGTTGACGAGTTGGGCGGCACACTCGAGAGAGCAGGAACGCTCCCTGTCCCGGGGCCCGAGGGAAACAATGCATCACGCTCAAGCTTTGACGTTAGCGCCAGCAGCACCCGACGCCAGATGGCCAACCTAGGTCGGGAGGACGGTGAGAGCGGCCGGGACCACGCTGCCCGGATTATGCAGAAGCTAGATCTGCACCGTAAGTCCACCTTTGCGAACTCGACCGACAACACGTCTGCGGGGGCGGCAGGCAGTGCCGGTGGCATCGGCAGCCTTATTACGGCCAGCACGAACCTTCATATACTCCCAGGCTACGCGGCGGGCTCTTCTCCCCAGGGCTCTCAGCCTTCTTTCCGCCTACCAAACCCCCTTGCCGCTCCGTCGGTGGACATGCGGTCGGGAAATCTTGCTCCTGCAACGCTCGCCAGGCCACCCATTGCCACCGGCCTGAGCAAGTCTGCCATCATGGCAAGCGTCAGTACAGAAACCGGCCGTGGTCTTCCTAGTGCGGTTCTGGCGAACTACTGGGGCAGCAGTCCCTGGGTTTCGGCGTACTATTCAGGGCCTGTAGCCTCTGATACGCTAAAGCCCAACGTCGATGACCCGTTTGTGACCAGCCTGCAGCCCCGGACCCCAACCGTGCCAAAGGCGCCGACACCACTCGATGCACATAGAAAGACGGCAAGCGTGGACGCCAAGATGGCGGACGTGAAGCCGCAGGAGACGAAGCCTATTGATGTGTTCCCGCCCAACTACCCGGCGGGCCTCAAGGCACAGTACGCGCAGTTCCGGCTGGTCTACCCGTCAGTGCCTATCGAGGAGAAGCCCGTGCTGGTTTTCAATGCGGCTTGGTCAAGCTCTTCGGGCGACGCCCGTGAGGGCCGTGGCATGGCTGGGAACGGACGCATCTTCGTCACCCCTGACAACATGTACTTCTATGGGCACCAGATGGGCCTCATCATTGCCTACACCATCAGTCTCGACGTCATCACAGAGGTCACGGCGGCCCCTGGCAAAGACTGTGATTTCATATACCTCCATCTAAGCCAGGACATGAACGACAGCGGGTTCTCGCGTATCACCATAAAGGTGTTCCTGGAGGATTTTGACCTCCTCCACGCCCGCCTCAATCTTCTGGTTGATGACCTCCAGGCCGAAGAGCCGATGGACGTGTCTGAGATTATAGCAGCCTTGATCAATCTCGAGAAGCCGCAGGATGAGAAGCGGAGCCCTAGTGTGGAGAGTTGGGAAGAGGTGCCGTCTAACACGCCCATCGACGACGGGACACCGTTAGGAAGGCCTGTGTCTAGAAGGCTCCACGATTTGAGGTACCGGTCGACTCGGGGTTCGAAAAATCCCATACCTAAACTCCACCTGCCGTCGCATCCTGTGCTGTATGAGCCGGAAGGAATGGGGAAGTGTGTTGCAGAGAGGCATTTCGAGATTAGTGCCAAGGCATGCTTCCATGTCTTGTTTGGTGACAAGAGCTTCATCTTCCCCAAGCTCTACTTCGAGCGGCGGGCCAAGGAAATCACACAGGGGCCGTGGGAGCTGCAGGACCAGGGGCGGATGCAGCGGCAGTTCAAGTTCAAGGTGGACTATGTCGACATGCTTGGGCGGTCTAAGCCCGGCAACGTGACCGACTCGCAGTCGATCGACATCTTCAACGACCATATCACGTACCTGGTCACTCATGTCAAGACACCATGGCATCTGCCCCACTCAAATGCCTTCACCATCGTGATCAAGGTGGTCATCACACACCTGGCCAAATCCAAGTGCAAGCTGGCTGTCTTTACCAAGGTGGACTGGTCCCAAGCGCCAGCGTTCGCAAAGAGCATGGTGCAGCGCCAGGCGCTCGACGACGCGGCCAACGATGCCGAGGAGCTCGCCGAGGTGGCGACGGACCAGGTGCGCAGGCTGGGTTCCAACAGCCGCACCAAGCGTGCCATCCAGGTCTACGGTAGCATTGGCCAGCAGACACAAGCCGTCGTGTTCACGCCTGACACGGCGTCCGAAGGCGCTAGGAAGCCGCTCATACGTCCCCGCACGTTGACCGACATGCTGCTCGAGACGGGCCGCTCGCTCGCCGAGAGTGCCATTACCTCGGTCATCATGTGGGCGTTCGCGGTCCTCAAGCGTATCTTTACGATTATGACGGCGCATCGCGTCATCCTGGCTCTGCTCGCTGTCAGCGCAGCCTACAATCTCGTCATAGTGTCGCAGGCCAGCTCAACTTGGTGGACCGAGCGCCGGGCTGCCAAGTACATGGGCCGCATCGGTGTCGGGCCGAACCTCGTCATGAGTAAGGCCATCCACCTGTCCGACCTGGAAGAGGCGGCACGGGGGACGTCAATGGCTCTGGTCAAGCCCGACCACAGCCAATGGTAGGCTGCTGAATGATTTCTTCCTGCGCAGGCGTTGTATCATACTGATTCGTATAATATGTAGCTACGACACTTTCCAGGCCATCCTTAACACCACCGACCTCAACGCCCCGTATCAAGACGCCGGCGTCGCCTTCTCCTCAGCCTCGAGCAAGGCCACGGCCCGCCGTCTCCGCCGCACCCGCCAGCGCCTGGGCGGGTATCGCCACGATTTGCTGGTCGCGATGCGCGTCGTCAACGGCATCGAAGTCGAGATGTTGCAGTCTGAGTGGGAGAACTGGCTTGCCGACGAAAATTTGCGGTGCGAGCAAGTCAAGGTCATGATGCTTGCGCCACCGGAAGAGCCAGAGGCAGCAGCGAGAAGCGAAGATGATGGTGGGCAAATGGTTATTGGGGTGAAGAAAGAGAAGAGTAAGAATCAACAGGCTCGGAGAGAGGCTCTGAAGAAGTGGCATGATGAGTACTGTGGCAGCTGCGAGGCGGACCAGAGGGCGCTTATGGCCAAGGGCATGTCGTTGATGTGAGAGAGAGACTGTATGATGAGCGATGATGCATGCATTGGATTCGGTTGATTGGATTGTATTGCTGGGGCGCCGGAGGCGTGCATTGCATATTGCATTGGTACGTTGCATTCAGTTGGTAGGATAGAGAAATATTTTAATTGACGGATAAGTGGTTGTAAGTTTAGAGGCACTCAGCTGTATGGAGTGTAAGTTTAAGAGCAGAAGAGGACGAATAGCATGGCAAGCAAACTTGACAAAGTGTGGCATAGTAGACTTTGCTTACTGGGATTCAACCAAGTCATATCCCCCTTTTCTTAAAAATAACAATACTTGTGCTACTTGAATCGGCAGCTACCTATATAGGTCGGTCATTTCCATTGCGTCGTGAGTTTCAATAAAGGGCCAGTCAAGTGTAATGTGCATTGAAAATCGCGATGGTATGATTGAGTGTTCGTCTTCTGTGACATTTATTAGTATTATTCAGTAACAGCCCGGAACTTGGGATGATTGATTGAGTCTCTACAGCGAATCATTGACGGCGGGAATGTTCAAGAGAATCCGGGTCAGGACGTTTCTGACCCCGCATTTTGGTGAACCTTGGCAGTTCACGCGGCTGGGACAGGTAATGTTTTAGCGCTGGTAGTGACGTTCTTTTGTGCAGGGGGCCAAACAGCCCTGCACATGACGTCAACACCTATTTGCTGTGCTGCTCCCTCAAACACGAACAGCTTCCAAGCAGTCCTACATACGTACCTACCAACCCTGCCCATGCGAATGCGAGGCTTCAACAAATGTATATATGAAGGGAGAGAGGTATATAAGTATCAAGATGGGGAGATCCTTTTGACTTGCAATAAACGTACCTATAAAAAAACCCCAGTTTTCCGTTTGTTAATTCGCTTTTACATTTTAACCTACGATACGACGACTCAGTCTCCCTACCCACCCGTTTGTTACTGCACCGGCTACATTTTGCATTACGCACCTTCTAAAGAAAGAAGGTTTTCGTCTGAACTTCAGAAGAAACTCTGACAATCCGAGCCGGCAGCTCTCTTTGGTGTGTTCCTAGTCTTTAGTTCTTCGCTTTTCCCTGAATGACAATTGGGGTTCATTTTGCGAAACCAATACCTCTCTATCTATACCGTCCGCCAACTCTGGTTTGATTGTAGTGCAGAGCCACCACAGCCACGACGACGTTACGACGCAGGAGGCGAAAAGAGAAACATCAACCACCACACTACGACATAGAGAAAATTTGGGGATATAAACCCCGGATCGCGGATTTACAGAATAAGATTCTTCAAGGGACCGGATTCGGCCACGACAATGGCACATCACGAACCCTTCAAGGCCCTGGGCCCGGTCGAGTGGGAAACGGCCGTCGAGAATAACAGCGACAGCTTGGGAAATCTGCTCTCGACCACGTTTGAGAACGCCCAGGTGCTCGTCGATTCGATACCCTCCACTGCTGCTGCTGCTGCTTCTTCGACATTGGCAACACCGGCAGCAGCAACGAGCAGCAGCGGACGAGCGCGCTCGCACACCGACTCGGCCGTGTTGGGCGGCGGCTTCGACGCCAACAGCGTTATCGCGGGAGGAGCGAAACACCAGACGACCGCAGCACAGCTCCGGAAGGAGTGGAAGGAGATCAAGATCAAGGACAACCCGCTCAACATCAGCGTCTATAAGCTGTCAGCCAAGGACGGCAAGGGCAGCTGGTTCTCGCGCCGGAGCGTGCATCACACCGCGCGGGACAATATCACCTTTGACAAGTGGCGCATGGCACTGCAGCGCGAGTTTGCCGAGACGCTGGCCAACTGCGAGCCTGGCACGGGAAAGGAGCCCGGGACGGGTAACATCAGAGGCATTGGGGCCGAGAGACGGGTGGAGAGGAGGGAGGTGGAAGGGCATGGCGTTGCTGAGTGTAAGTTTTAAAAGTTCTCTTCCCTCTTCTCTGCGTGTTAGAGAAATGTTGGCTGACATTTTCTTGCTCTCATAGTGTTCCAAGTGTCGGCGAGATTCCCAGGTCCGACTACACCGCGGGATTTCATTACGCTGTTGCTCATGCCGGACACCTCGTCAGAGCCCAAAGGAAAAGGGCGGAAACCGAGACAGTTTATGCTAGTATCTAAGCCGTGCGAGCATCCGGACTGTCCCCCAAGATCAGGATTTATCCGCGGCCAGTACGAGTCCGTCGAAGTGATCCGAGAGATCCCCGTAGATCGACCCTTGCGGAGAACTAGGTCGTCGATTGATCTTAGTAGAGAGGAGATGGTCAAGTCCACCCACAAAAGCGGCGCTGACAGCAGTAGCGTTGCTAAGGAGGCCATGCTGCGTGCCGCTAGAATGGGCGTTACAGATCTTGAACCATTTATGGCAGCCCACAGCGCAGGCGAGGAGGAAGACGAACAAGAGATGGCGATCGAGTGGCTGATGGTCACACGGAGTGATCCGGGAGGCAGTGTACCGCGATTCATGGTCGAAAAGGGCACCCCAGGCGGCATCGTGAACGATGCTAGCCGGTTTATTAAGTGGCTCGAGTCAAGGAGCATTGATGACATTGCTGCCGGCGGTCACCGTGATGCGGATGGGAAAGCTGAAAAACACCACAAGGAGGAAAAGGCGAGCTTGTCTGTGGAAAAGCCCGGACAAGCCGCCGTACCTCCCCACCACCCCCAAGAACACCAGCGTACTAGCTCTGAAGATTCAGTCCCCCTTCCATCCGGTTTCTACGGAATGATTGCCAGCGCCCTTGAGGCAGCCGGATCAGTTGTCGTGAGTAGGATGGCCAACTTGACCGGATCAGCCCAAGTCACGGAGGACGAGGACGAGATCGATGAAGACGGCAGCGACACCCAATCAGAGCTCAGCTATGCCTCAGCCGAAGAGGGAGAAAGCGGCATTCTCGACAAAGCCAACAACTCGTCCACCCCAGATCTGTCCATCCGCTCAACGCGCTCCGCCGTCTCTGAAGCGTCACAAGCCGTCTCATCCACCCTACCCGCCACCGCCTCCTCCGCTCAACAACAGCACGAGAAAGAACTACGCAAGCTCGAAGAAAAGCGCCGCAAGGCCCAAGAGAAGATCGCGCGAGCACAAACCCGCCAGGCAGCCAAGAACCTCAGCAAAAACAACAAAAACGGCCACCGCCACAATGACGACAGCACCCCGGCTATCTCCAGCAAAGACGCCGAGAAGGAAGCCCTCGCTCTCGCCCGGCTGCGCGAGAAACACGAGCGCGAGCTCGCCAAGCAGGAGGAACGGTACCAGCGCGACCTGCAGCGCCTGGCCGAGAAACGGCTGGCCGAGGAGAAGAAAGCCCAGGAACGCAAGCGCAAGGCGGCGGAGCGTGAAGAGCGCCAGAACTTGCAGCGCGAGCTCGAACGCACCCGCGCCGAGCGCGATGTGGCTCTCAAGCAGATCGAGATTCTTAGGGAGACGGTCGGCGAGCTCCAGGCGCAGAATACGATGCTGGTCGCGCGGCTGGGGAAGGAAGGTGCCTTGGAAGGGATCTGAGTGAAGACCCAAAAAAACGGAGGGTGGAATAGAGAAAGGAAAAGGGGTACGGAAGAAACAAAAACGAGAAACATTCCAAAAAGGGGGAGAAATGGGGAAGGGGAGAGCGGACAGGAACCCATGAGGACAATGATATAGCAATGGTTTATTTTCATTTTCATTTTTACTGACTGACTGCCGTGGTTTTACTTGCTTTTTTTGTACTTATATTGCACTTCATATAGCGGTGCTGCCGTTACTGCATTACATTGATTATATTATATTTTATTATTACCATTCAGTTTCTGTTGTCAGTGTAGATGTTTCAAAGTAGTAGTGAAGTCAGTCTAGGGTTGGCTGGATACCGTTTATTTTTTTGGGCTTCATTTTTAGCCGAGTTAACGACTCCTGAGAATCTCAACCACAACTACTTACTTAAAGTCTATACTAGGTCCTTGGAGGCACTAGGTACTGAGATTAATCTAAGTCTACAGGTTAAATACTGGCTACGGCTGAGGGTTTAGAATATAACTGATTTCTTTCATGCTTTATCGACCAAAGGAGGCTTTTCTTTGTTTTGGTTTTGCCATGGTTCAAAGAGCAGACAGGGAAATGGATTTCATATCAGAAGTAGGGTTTTGGGCTGCGAGACTACCGAAACAAGTGAAAGGCGCCGCCGTGTGGGTGGGACGACGCTCGGTATTATGAGCGTGTCATACAAAAAAAACGCAAATATTATATATATGTACATCAAGGGACAGTCGGCTCAACTATCGAGCGAGGTAAGATGGTAGAAATTGGTTAGGTTACTTAGAATAGGTAAGTAGAGTGAGTAGGTAGAGAGGTACTCATTTTACTACACACGGTTAACCAACTGCCCTGTCTCTTTTGAAAAACATGATGAACATTCCGACGAGAAGTTAATGCCTACCTACCTATATTAGACTTTATCCAGAGCTAGGAAGATCAAGGTGTCAGTCAAGCTCACTCCAAATAATCCGACGTGGCCGCGGGGTGTCGAATCTTTCAAGGCCTGTGGCTGGCCTATGAGGAGAAAGGATGATGAAATGATCTCAAGCCCGGTTCTCATTGGGGAAAAAAACTTATACTTTGCAGGCACTAGAAGGTAGTAGGCAGTTAGCGCACACAAAAACTCACCAGAACGAACTTAGGCATATTCATTCAAGCATGTAATTTTGGTGTGGGGCGGGATGAAGCGGTTCTGTTTGAACTTGACTCTCTACCCCCGTATTTTTCTCTCTCCTTGTGTCATGGCTCGTATGAATGAGAAAAATTGAAACAAACCGACCGACTCAAAGAGTCTGTCTACCTTCAGAGCAAATTTAAAAAACTCGTTGGGCAACCCGATTTAAAGAATGGAAGAAGTCTCTCAATATAAAGGAATGTAAAGCCTGGTTTTTGCACTTTCTCCATGGGGGGGAGGAGGGAGGTTCTTTTTTCCGTCCGAGCCAGCTACCTAAAATTCAATGAATGCTCTTGTTGTCATCGCCGTCGTCGCCATTGGGGTTCGTTGGCCATTGACACAACCAACCCAGCTGGATTATCCATCCGCCCAGCTCGCTGACTGTTTTTTTTGTCTATCTACCTATCTCGTTGGTCTATCGTAAATCATCAGTCTCTTCCAAAACAAAAAATTGACCGCCCCGTTCTGAGAAGGCTTGATTCCTGTCGCTTGGAGTTTTCACCGTCTGCTCCTTGGTCCACACTGCTTTCTCTCCTTCCTCGAGAAATATCCTTTTCCCCTTCCCTTACCCCTTCCTTTCTTTCATTGCACTGCGGCTATTTTGATCCTTTCACGAGATCAAGTTTGCTCCTCCTCTCCTGTCAATGCTGGTTTGGCAGAGGCAATAAATCATCATCATCATCATCACCGTCATTACCCTTCCGGGCTGTTCCCGTCCCTGTTCGATTTGACCTTCTGCCAGGCCCCCGAATCCGTCGAATTACTGACAAAAGAAAAACCAAACTCCGAAAAGACATCAAATGGCAGAAGTAGCACATCCTTCTTGAATTCCCCCTGCTGGCAACTCCCTCTCACGACCGTCCGCTGCTGGGCTTCCACGGGTTTTCGGAGCTACCGCTGCCCTGTTTCTTGGGTCCCCAACTACCAAAGGCAATGGCCGGCTTTGCGGGAACCGGTGTAGGGGGCGGCGGCGGCGGTGGGGCCTGACTGGTGCTCTTGGCTATCGCTGTTGCTCTCTGCTGCCGCCGAGCGCTCTTCTCTTGCGCCCTTTCGGCCGAACGATCCATTCTACGCTGCTCTCTGAATTGGACGAGGGCTGCACCGGTGTTGGTCGTCGGGACGCCCTCGGTGGCGAAGTGGACCGTCAAAGCGCGTTTGTCCACGGTGCGGTTGTGGAGGGCCTGAACGGTGGCCTGCGCGGCGCCGACGTCCCTGAAAGACACAATGGCATAACCGCGAGGCTTTCCATTCTCGGCTGGCGGGATATAGATCTGTTCGATCTGCTTCTCAATATCTGTGGAGACGTAGTCGGCGATGCATGCGCGCAATTTCTTGTTTGACACCGAGCTGAAGTTGAGGTTGCCGATGTAGACCTTGCGTTTCTCAGTGGCGAAGTATTGGTTGTCGCTCTGGTAGCCTGCTGCCTGGCCTGGATCGCTGGGCATGTAGTCGGTGTATCCATAGGGCGTGGCAGCTCCGTAAGAAGCTCCCGACGAATATGAGCCATATGCATCAGAGACACCGTAGCCGTATTGGGATGCCGTGAAGCTGGCATCTCCTTGGTTCTCCGAGTACGGGTTGCTGCACTGCGTGATGGCAGGGCTGTGCGTGGCAGCAGGACTGTAGCCGTATAGGCTGCCATCCGAGGCTGTGGAATCCGCGTATCCGTGGTAGAGGGTAGAATGACCGGGACTGTATGGGTATTCTGAGCTTACCACACCAGGCCCATAAGTGGTACTGCTAAAGGGAGGCTGGCTAGAAGTATGGGCCGCTGACGAGTCAGTGCTGTAGCCCGCGTACGAGCCCACAACGGACGTTCTCGAGGTGTTGGGGTTCTTGGTTGAGGCAGCAGGAGCTTCAGATCTAGCACTCGAGGCAATGGGAGGGACGCGAGTAGCTGTAGTGTTGGTGTCCATGACCATGATAGTGGTTGGCTTTTCCTTCGCGTTCGGAAATGCCAGAAGGCACTTGTGCCGTAAAGTGACTCCGTTGATTGCTTCTAACACATAATTTTGTTAGGAGAGAGACAGAGACGAAGGAAATAACTAATGGGGGAGGCAGCCCCTTGTTGACTTTCAGGTTTGTAATAAATCCTATCGTTCGCTGGTCGTTCTCACCACCAGGAACATTAAGATGTTATTGTGTTACCTTTGGCCAGGAGCAAAACTCCATCGATTAAGGGGCGCCTCCCGCATCAGAAGGTAGGTAGACATTAGGAACTTACTGAACACTTTCTCGTAACTGTCCTCGCCGTATACCCGAACCCAGGCACCCGTGGGTGGATACAGTTCGACGCAGTCGATTTCGCACTGGGATGTCTCGGTAACAAATCTCTTCAGCTCCTGAGGCGATGTGCGGTGAGGAAGCTGTGAGATATTAGTTAATCAGCCTTTTGGTTAGTCTTGCACGCGCCGGGGCTTGTTAAGTGAGTTGTACATACTCCGGCGAGAGGGATATAGAATATATCCGTTTCCTTCGCGGGCGGAACTGTAACTGAGACGGGAAATTTCTTTTGCCTGACCTGGCCACAGACGCTGGACATGTTGACAAGCAGGCAGGTTTCTGGTGGCGCCAGAGTTCAGGCGAAGGCTAATCCGCAAGAAAGGGATGACACAGACAAGCGAAGTGACAGGTCAAGGTAGCAATCTCTCCGAATTAGTGACCGATTGGGCGGCTGGTCGTGTATAAGATAGCCGTAAATTGTGACTAATGGGGAAGCGTAAATGTCGAGTCTAATAACACCGACAACACTACTACCGATACTGTGCCATCAACGCGAATACCCCCAGCCAGCCAGTTTGCTTCGACTTTGCCCAAGAGGAGCGATGTCTGAGCTTGGCAAGAAATGGCTATCAAACTGTTGCTGAAATGATGTAGCCACGGACTTCAGACGGCTTGTTGCTGGACTGGCTGAAGAGTAAACGGGTGAACGAGTCTTCTTGAAAAGGAGATACCGGCATATGCGCCAGGAGGGATACAAGACGGGTGGTTTCCGAAGATGTGTTAAAACCAGCCAGATTCTGCGGTGACGAGATTACTGAAGAGCGTGGACCCTGTGTAGGTCTTTGGGTGGTATACTGTTCCGCGCTTAGGATGAGCTTGCTGAGAGACTAGACAGTAAAACGTATGAAGAAGTGGAGATCGCGATCTCGACGCGTAGGCCGTAGAGAGACGTTTGATGAGCGCGGCTAAATAAAGACATGAAGAAGAATGTATGGTCACTGTGCGAAATGACGAGCCACGGGAGGCTATTGCAAGGTTTCTGGCGAGTGTAGTTTTGTTCAAGTCTCTGGACACCCGCCTCGTGCTCTGGGAACGCCGGCGAATGGTGGTGATGATCTTAAGGATGTGGAGGAAGAGCAAGGAGGTGTACACTGTATAAGATGCCAGAGACTCGAGGCGGTATCCACCTGGCTTATAATAAACTGGTCCAGTGGGTGATATTGGCACCCATGTCGCCTCCAAACTGGCACTGCAATGTGATACGCCGCTCCGGGCATGAGGAGCTTCGTCAACGGTCCGGCAGGCGGATCATACATCCAAGAGAAACAACTTGCGTACTAAGCTATGGCCGAGAAGAGCCAAACGGATGCCATCATCCATATGTCATGGCTTGCTCCATAATGCAGGCACCGGGAATACCTACCATTATGGGCACAGCAGATGCTGGGTATGCCGGCCTGGCTCAGTGTTTTCAAAGTGCAGTTTCTCTGCGGCCCGACATCAAAACATGCCGAGTCAAGTACACACTGAGCAAGCCGAGACTTGGCGAATGCAGGACCTTGTGATAGCGCCAACAGAAACGGAACGAGGACCTAGTTACTGGTGACAGGACAGTCTGACATGGGCGTGAGGCTCAAAGTAGTGCCTGCGAAGGCAGCAGAGCTGGACTGTGTGGGAAACGGGAGAGCCAGAGACAAGGGGGGCTGAGGGGGGTCTCGTACCCTTGAGGTGCGTCAGTTCACTTCACTACACTAGTTGTTAGTGTATCCGTCTGTCAAATCAGGGCACTCTCGTTCACCTGCATATTATTTGCTTATTGTGCGGTCTAGTCCAATGAGAGAGTGCGGTGTGGCGTTTGACCTTCCCAAGCTCTTCGAACCGAGCAGGCTAGAACGCCGTTGCTTTGTTGCAGACTCCGCTCCCACCAGCTGAAAAATACCATTGCTTCACGGAAGACGAATTGGAGAACTGTCCAGCCACTGCTCTCCTTGCTAAGATAGCAGGTGGTAGAACCGAAAAAGAAAAGAAAAAACACCGGCGGCGACGGAGAGGTAGGAGCAGAGACTAGTTTTGCAATTGTGGCGCTAAAGCCTATCATTTTTGGCGGCCTGGAAATGTGACAGATCCCATGCGTTAACTGCCAAACATGCAATACTTATGCAGTGGTGAACAGCTCAAGGTCTCCTTTCCCAATTTGATTCCAGTTGCATGCGGCTGTCTGCATACCTAGCACAGCATAACACACGAGTGATTGCCTCGAGGGACACTCATAGAGTGACAATGGATTCTTGTGATTCGCGAGGAGCTCGGGACACACGAACGGCGGTAGCTTGACTTATTCTCAAGTGATTCGTCAGAATACCGGTCATGCGGCGGCGGCTGCAACAATCCCTTGCTTTCGACCTTAGAGTACATGCATGCGCTCCCACCCGCTTACCGTTTGTAGACAAATGTGTCCTCCAGCACACTATCTTCCTCGTCTTGTTCAAGGTCTTGCGTTTTCTGGCCGGTCTCGCTTGCTGGGACAAGCTCCAGAGGAGACTCTTCGCGTCTCCCTGTGGTGCTTGGATTAGGGCTGGCTTGGTCTCCCCAAGGCGAGCTCTGGTCCGATTCCGCGAGGGAAGCTAAGACGTAATTGCGGGCGTCAGAGAGAAATATAGCTGGAGGGCTCGATACATCATGGCCAAGCCACAGTGCGCGAGCGTTTCCAGACGATTTGGCACCAGGAAAGTGCTGTGCAAAATCAACCGATCTGGGTCCTTCTGAAAGAGGGTCCCACACAAAGACAACGCCATTGTACTGGTCCCCTTCGCACTTGATTAGAAGCGTCTCAAGGATCGTTGGATGCCAAGATAGACTGCGAATATCGCCATGGAAGAGGAGAACCGCGCGCAGCTCTGCTACCTGAGAATCCCAGATCCAGGCGGTGCTTGGAGAGTCTTCAAGACGCGTGACTACTAGGGCGGATGAAGGGTCAAACGCAATAAAAACGCAGCCCGCCAGCGTATCAGCGTTGGAACTATCAGGAGGCCGGGGAGTCGGCGAGATAACCTGTGAAGTTCTGATGAAGGTGTGAATTGAAGGCCCTGTTTGCGAAATGCCGATTTGTTCTTGCCAGACCTGTTGTTTCAAAGGATCAGCCGGACTGACTGGCATTGTCTAGGGCAGACACAACCACCCACCTGAGAAGTATCCAGCGGGACAAGGCTGGTTGGGTGCTGGAGGCGTAGGGCTTCGTTCACAGAGGCCATATTCAAGATACACAGACTCCTACTGCAGTCACCAACCGCAAGGTAACGGCTATCTGCCGAGAACTGAACGAGCTTGACTCCTGCACCGACGGTGTAGTCTCTGTCCCGAAGTGGGGGGTTTGCAGGCCCAGACCAAGTTTTGAAGATGTGACCGTCAGAGGTGTAGAAGAGGACTTTGTGGCCTTGAGCTGGCGAGTCCCAGACAACGAGCCACCTCCCGTCCGGGCTCCAGGCCAGGCCGTGTGCATCAATGGTATCTGAGGCCCACGACTTCTGCAGCTCTCTGCCTGGAAAGCCGTGAATGCTTATCATGTCCTTACCCGCGACCCTGGTCAGCAGGGCCAAGTGACGTGACTGTGGCCGGAACGAGAAACATGTACATGCTGTCGAGGGAGAGAAGAACTTTGGACTGGCAACTTCGGTGGCCTTGGACGAGACGAGATCGAATAGAGCAAACTTCAGACCGAATGGGGAAATGACACAGACTTCAGAATCGGAGGCGCCGAAGCCCACGTAGGCGGGCTTCGTGCCTAGGCTCACAGGATTCCGGATGGCAGCATTGAATGAGCTGTCGAGGGCAGAGACTACTCGAATGTGGTCTGCCGTGGCGACGAGGAGCAGGCGGGACGAAGGCGACCACTTGAAGGTGAGCACAGGGCCCGTGAAGTCCTCGGGGAGCTTGATCACATTGACCACGTCTAGAGGACGGACAGCCCTGATGTTGACCACGGACGAGAATAGCGTGGCAATGTGGTTGCCATCAGGACTTGGGAGGCAGTGGGCCGAAGCTATGGGCAGCGAATCTCAATTAGTAAAAGCCAAAGCCCAATAAAATGGTGGTCGCCCAAAGAAAACGCGGCCACACCGACCAGCCAGTGGATATGAGTGGCATCATGCCATTGCTTGTTCTCCACTCTCGCAGTATGGAAACTTGACTTACACCTCAGACTTTTTGAGAAGTGCATTTCATGATCTGAGAGCGCGCACGAACCAAGTGATTGGGTGACGATGTGCTCCACACGCAGCTACTGGCAGGAGGTTGCCAAGTTGATTTCTCGAGGCTGCACTTTCCGAAGTGGAAGAGTTGGTTGATACGTATGGAGACCTGCCGTCGGTAAGGGAGTGGGGTGAACGGGTGCATGAGGTGTGTGAAGGGCGAAGCTGCATGCCCTAAAAGCAAACGACGACGCCCAGAGCTGCTGGCCGTTCGTGTGCCAATCAGAATGCGACGTGCAGCAGACAAACACCGCTGCGCGGCACCGCCAGGAGCAAGGCTGGAAGGTGCAGTCTGCCGGCTCCCGTGGCGAGAATTCCAGGCTCCAGGCAGGCAGGGCCGGCGCCGCCCTCCGTCCAGATCAGATTGAAGCGGCTCCACCCGAGCTTCCACCGCGCTTTCCCTTCCCGTCATTCTGCCAGCTCCAGCCAGCTGTCTGTCCCAAGAAGTTGCCACCCACTTTGGCAACAGTAACGTCTAGGTCATTTCCAATGACGCTGACTCACGACAGGCAAGAGCACTCCAGCTAAACTGTACCCAGACGACTATTAAGTGCTCCTTCCTTCCTATATATTTCATATTTATTACAGACGGTGTCGAAGCAAAAAGAAACAACAGTAGAGGACTTCCTCAAAACAGTTTCAAGAGTCAGGGCGTGCTGGATGAAATACCGCCCCCCCTATTTATCATTGACCCCCATTCCCCGCAATCGTGTCACCGGCCTGGTTGGCGATAACGGGGTCTAAGCAGACAAAAAGTCCTAGCTTTTCCGCCATGCATTGTACAACCACGTCCAAAGCCCCCCGGTGATCTGTCAGAACGGTCGAGATAGCTAAAAGCAAAGCAATGGCTTCAGCTGCTGCACGTCGTGCCGGCCAGCGCATGGGGCGGGCCGGGGTGCTGCAGGTGTCACGAACTTCCATCCACCAGCTGAGGCACGCCTTCGCTCCACTGTCGTCACTGGCCCAGCAAGTCGGGCCCCCTCTGCCCGCTCCAGTTCAGGGTCTAAACCAGCCCCCATCCCAACTGTTCCCGCCGTCTCTCCCGTCGACCGCGACGCGGGACAGCCAGGTGTCTGGGAGTGAGAGCACTCAGGTCGAGGCTGCTGCCCATCCAGGGAGTAGCCCTGTTCCCCCAGTCTCGGCCTTTCCCCGCAAAGACCGTCTTCGAGATGTCAAGCCCTTCTCCGACTTCCTCACCGACACATTCTACCGCCAACATGACTACCTGCGTATCTCGGTGACGGAGCGCTGCAACCTCCGCTGCGTGTACTGCATGCCGGAGGAGGGCGTGCCGCTGTCGCCCTCGCAGGATCTCCTGACAACCCCTGAGATTGTGCTGCTCTCGTCCCTCTTCGTCTCACAAGGTGTGACCAAGATCCGGCTGACGGGCGGCGAGCCAACGGTGCGACGGGACATCGTGCCCCTGATGCAGCAGATCGGAGCCTTACGCCCACATGGCTTGCGGGAGCTGTGTCTGACCACCAATGGGCTCTCGCTGCACCGGAAACTCGACACCATGGTCGAAGCCGGGTTGACGGGCGTAAATCTGTCGCTTGACACATTGGACCCTTGGCAGTTCCAGTTGATGACGCGGCGCGCCGGATTCGCCGCTGTGCAAAAGACCATTGATCGCATCTTTGAGCTGAACAAGGCTGGTGCCGGTATCAAGTTCAAGATCAACTGCGTTGTCATGCGCGGCCTCAATGATCGCGAGATCTTGCCCTTCGTCGAGATGACCCGAGAGAAGGACGTCGAGGTACGTTTTATCGAATACATGCCCTTCGATGGCAACAAGTGGAGCAAAGGCAAGATGTTCAGCTACCAGGAGATGCTGGACCTGATCCGCTCCACATACCCAGACCTGCAGAGAGAGCAGGGTCTCAAGAACGACACAAGCAAGACGTACAAAGTGCCCGGGTTTGCCGGCAAGCTTGGCTTTGTCACAAGCATGACGCACAACTTCTGCGGGACATGCAACCGTCTCCGTATCACCAGCGATGGGAACCTCAAAGTGTGCCTGTTTGGCAACGCTGAGGTCTCGCTAAGAGATATCCTGCGGAAAGTGAACCAGGGACAGCCGATTGATGATCAAGTTCTTGAGTCAATGAAGCAGGTTGCCATGGGCGAGGCCAACTATTCCTCGCCCTTGGGCCGCGAGCCTCTACTGGCACCTAATTCAGAAGAGCTCCTTAACATCATCGGCAGGGCCGTGAAGCGCAAGAAGGAGAAGCATGCTGGCATCGGCCAGCTGGAGCACATGAAAAACCGGCCGATGATCCTGATCGGTGGGTGACGAACTTCTTTCTCTGTCGTTTCCTAGGTTTTTCCTTCTCGCATACAAATGGAGTTCTCAGGACATATTGGGCACTACGGCAAGCATGCCAATGGATTAATTTACGGCCTATATATAAATATATATGTACATGTATATGTGTGTGTGTTGAATATACCTTTCGCTAAGTAGTGATTGTGTGTAGATCGAACCGCCGCTCCATATTCTCGCGGCCGTACCCAACTTCGCCAACGCAATTGGCTTCCAACGGGCATAGCATCGGCGTTCCAGTCGCCACCGAATCTCCGTTGCCTTGCTGGTACCGTGGTCAGTGCAGCCAGAATACCTCCCGCCTTCTTCCCGCCAGTCTCTCAGCCCCGGCTCTTTTCGTCCACCGCTTGCAGCAGGAAGGCCGAGAGGAGGAATGTCGGTGCCGATGCCTCTCCCACGTTGACACACGTTTCGGAGTCAGGCGCCGCTCACATGGTGTCCATCTCCGACAAGGTGCCCACAAGTCGTGTTGCAACTGCCAAGTGCGCCGTCCGGTTCTCTAGCCCCGCAGCCCTGACACTCGTCCGCGAGAACCAGATCAAGAAGGGTGACGTGCTCGGTGTGGCACGGGTGGCGGGCATCATGGCCGCAAAGCGTACGCCAGACATCATCCCGCTCTGCCACCCCATTGCCCTGACCCACGTCCGCCTAGAGCTCGTTCCAGTGGATGTGCTTGAGGGGGCCGGCGGCGGCGACAAAGACGTCAGCGCCTCTTGGTCTGGCGGAATCGAGATCACAGCCACGGTGGCGTGTGATGGCAAGACAGGCGTCGAGATGGAGGCCTTGACGGCCGCATCCGCCGCCGCCTTGACGGTTTACGACATGTGCAAGGCTGTCGACAAGGGCATGGTCATTGAGTGCTTACGGGTAGTGCTGAAGGAGGGAGGGAAGAGCGGGAGATGGGTTGAAGGGAAGGCAGCTTGATTCTGATGGTGATGCCCCCTTTTGGATTCACATTTCCCAAGTGTATATAAACAATACAAACCCTCAGAGGTATAATGGTGGGCGAGACAAGATCATGCTCTTGAGACAGGGGACTTAATTGCTATATACTTCATTTCTCTTGGTATTATCTTTTTCAAAACTTTTCTCTAACTAAGTTCTATTGTTGACATTATGAACGAGGCCGAAGGTGTTTAGGTATTCTAAATAATCGAGGCTTCTTGATCCATCGGACCATAACAACCTAGACGCCACTTTTGTCTTCTTTCAGAGTCTCCATCAGATAGGTACTTATGATTTGCCTCCCCCTCTATACGAGACAGCTCGGTTTTGATGCTCAGCATTTTACGCACTCCTACACGAACGCGCGCCACTCCCCGTTGTAGTTTTTTGGTCTGTCACTGACGGAACTCGCCTCCTCGGCTTCTCCGCACGCACGAGAACGGGGCGCCGAGGCGGGAATAAAACTCGCAACGGCGCACTAAGGTCGGTCGGTCGGCAGCAGCGGGGAATTTTTATGGGGTTTATAACTTGGAAGTCCAGATTTTGTTTGCACTTTTTCTTGATAATGTTCCCCTCCAACAAGTGATGAATGTGTCCCACCAGCCCACCTACCTAATACCGTAACACCTCGCCCCCTTTCCCCTCCCCCCAAAGCTCATCAACCCAACTTCCCGTTCTCACGCTAATGACGAAACAACCCTTTTGGGGGAGAGTTCAGAAAAAGCAAAGCAGGCAACGTAGATGAAAAAAAAACAGAAAAGAAAAAAAACTCGGACGAAAGCAATGGAAAGGACGGAAATCAAGCCATTGGTTGGAGAAATGGGGAAAACTACCTGATTTCTCTCTCAGCAGATCGTCTCGTTCATTCACTAAAAATGGCAGGCGTGGGAAAGAGAGAGAGGCTGGGGGGCGGGAAGGAGGGATCGTTGATAACGATTTGACAATTGTAAATTGACTTCACTACGTAGTATAGGTCTGCTGTTAAAATTGTCTGCAGGAAAAGCACTTTGAATTGGATCGCCGGAGATCTTCAATCCAGATCCACAGATTAGCTATACACCAGCGCGGATAGGGTGGCATTTGAGGTGGGTAAGTGTACGTATGTACGTACAACGACTCAGGTACTTGGTAGTTATGTGGTTACATATCCAGGCTGAAAGTGGAAGAAAAAAAAAGAAAAAGAAAAGGAAAACAATTGAAGAGTGTCCAGGGAAGAGACAAGCAAGGCAATCAATTAAATTGCAAAACGGGAAGAAAACCCTTTGTGTCACTGACTGGCTGCCTCTCTGGTTTCAAAGAAAACAAAACAAAAGCCGCTCCAACCCGCCCCGAAACGAAGATAAAATTTACAATAATACTCCTGTAAAGAAAAGCTGCAACATATCAAACAACAGAGTTCCAGTTTTCTCTTTATTTTCATCCCATTTCAACTACATAGTATAGATTTGATCTCAAGTATATTCATAGGTATTTTTCTTCAAACCTCCCTCCCTCGTCGGTCTCCCAAACGAGGAAAGGAGGAGAAAAATCCACCACCCACCCAAATTGTCATCCCGTCCGTCTCATTCGCCACTGAATATCCCAGCGGGCGTGGCCTGTGTGAGCCACGGTACACCCCTGTCAACAACTTTTTAATCAACCAATCATAATTTTGCGATAACGATTTTCCTTTTCCAGCGAATCACATCATGAATGTTCAATATATCCCTTTTCCCCTTTCCTCTTTGGCCACCAGTGGGGTGCCCCAGCACACCAAGGTACCTATTGACTGCCCGGGTTATGGCAAATATGAAGTTGTATTCTAATACCGGTACCTACCTAGGTTGGTACACTCACTGTAGTTCGTGATTACTATATTCCACAAGTAAATACGGAATGGCATCTCCGAGCATGGAACTTTGAGTTTGAGTTGGACTGTAACCCCCTACGAATAGATACCGATCTGATGAGTTACTAACTGACTGACCACGATGAGCAATTGATCGCGCGCATCTCGCGGCAAAACGGTACCTAATTTACACACACACGTTCGTTTTATCAAGAGTCACAAAAGTGTGAGCCACCTACCTTACTACGGCCGGTTACCCTCTTGTCCTCTCTGTGTTCACCCTAGCTCTTCCAGGTAATAATGGTAGTATATTTTAATACCCTTACTTCACGGGCCAGGCGCTGTGTTACAGAAATACGACGAATACTGAACGTGCATAACTAGGTATTGATATATCAGAACAGTGCCTATAGATATCAGAACAATGCCTATAGACAAATCATGCATCAAACGAGGGCTGGTATTCGCGGCTTTGAACAGGGGTAGGGGGTCAAAGGGGGGGCCCATTGCCCTCGTGCTCAATATCACATGCGAGTTCGCGATGGCGAAGTCGCTGTCATTTGTTTTGGCAAAACATAAGCCGCCCTTTGACACTTTGGCGGATATCAGTGGGAGTTGGGCGAGCGCATCTTGGAAGAAAAAAGAAGGGAAAAAGAAGAGAAAAAAAAAAGAAGCAGTCTAAATAACAAGTTCCCCGCTGGGAAAGAGCTTACATATGTCCAGCGGAAGAGTAGGAGCATATCCCTTCTCTCCAGATAACTGCCATTTCCTTCTCCGAGTGCATGCCATCGCAAATTACGCCTACATTTATATATTATAGCTGCGGCTTCCGGAGCTTCACATAAGTATGGCATCGAGATCCCGTCAGCTTAGAGGCCTGAACGGGATTATTGCCAGTCCCTTGCACTTCATGCCCCTGCCATCAGCCTCCTCCCCGGATTCAACCCTGCCCCATAGATATGCTGGCTCGTTGGTGTCTCGTCCAGAACGGCGGCAAAATTTGCCTCTGACTGAAAATAGCATGGTATTTAGTATTAGGAAAAACTTGGCCCCGGTATAGCGCCGATACAGGGCAGTGAAGTACATGGTTTTTCATCAAAGTGCCCATCGAATACGTGTGTCGAATGCAAGTGCGTAGATAGAAACCGACCACTGGGCTGGGAGAGGCGGTGTTTAACTCCCAGATACTGTGGGATGATTTGGTGATGATGTTACTCGAGGTCAAAGTCGCCAAGTCCAGTTCCATATACACCTTACATCACGAGGCAGCAAGAGTTCTGTTTCTTCGCACTCTTGTAAAACATCTTGCTTTGGGCGCTCAGGTCAGAGCTTTTCGCAACCAGG
The DNA here is from genome assembly GCA_033439775.1 of Podospora didyma. Taxonomy (NCBI): domain Eukaryota; kingdom Fungi; phylum Ascomycota; class Sordariomycetes; order Sordariales; family Podosporaceae; genus Podospora; species Podospora didyma. The sequence continues at coordinate 296,348 of JAULSW010000010.1, forward strand.
TCGTCAAGCTTCTCGCCGCGTTGTAGAACCTATATCCCAATCAACATCAGCTCGAGCATGTTTTGGAGATTGAACTGAACGTACACTGTCGATTGCCTTGTGCAGAACAATCTTGGTCTCGTCGAGCTCCTGCTGAATCTTGGCAATGCTGCTGGCTTCATTCGCATCTTGATAGGTTTTCAAGTAGTCGTTGATGGCAGGGAAGGCTACTCCGTTGTCGGCCTTCGCAGCCCTTATGGTATCAATCGGTGTTTCGGCCAGGAACTGGTCGATGAGCTTAGAGAGAACGCTGTGGGCCGCAATGGGTGGGTAGTCTTTGGTGATAATGACACCGGCGATGCCTTCAGACCGGGCGTAACAGTGAACGACGTAGTCTAGTCTCTGGGTAAGTACAGAACACAGAGAAACCATGCAACTAAGAAACGCACCTTGCTCTTCTACACTCTGTCTCTGGCTGGGATTAGTTCGCTCAGCGACCGTCTTGCTGATCATGGTCATGAAGTTCCCATATTCGTTTCTAGTAAATCTAGAAAACTCGCGGAGTTCGTGGGCACCACACAGCTGGACTGCGGGCTTTTCCGTGTTCTTGAACACCTGTACGTATTGGTTAGCAAGAGCCCGCCTAGAACTGATGAGCGAGGCCACTTGCTCCGATGAAGTAGACCTTCATATTGACTGATGCGTAAGGCTAAACGAGATCAAAGGAGATAGTTCTAGGCGGTCTGGCCCAAGCTTCCGGCAGGGAGAGGACGTGCAACTAGCGGTGGACGAGAAGAGGGTCCTTCGGCTTCTCGGCGGAGTGGCGACTGGGGCAGGTAGTCTGCTTGGATGGAGGAGGGAGTTATCGCGGAGCCGCAGGAGGATGGAGAGGCGTGTGGTGGGGATTGGGTGTGGACGAGGCGTCAGAGGGCGATCTGTTCGCTTCGTTCGATTTGAATACGGCACAGATAGAGCGCGGTCGATGTGAAAATCGGGGGGACGGGGGCGTTTGACAAGGTGTTAGTTGGCGCTGAATAGGTCGTCGACGAACTGTAGCTGCCTGAATGGTGATGTCGTGGGCTCGTTGTGGCTGGCGGTGACAGTGCGAAACCGACGAGCGCCTCCGCCCACCAGTCACTAATGGCGGGCGTCGGTCAAACACTTCCCCGCGCTGGAATCTTAGCTAAGGGGGCTTGGTATCCCTAGAGAGTCCCATTCATTACATGCATATCCGTGGTGCCCCGTTACAAGAAAGCTTCTAGGTCCTTTGGTTACGGAACGCTGTTGATTTCCATGGTCTCGGGGACTGGCTGAACACCCAAGCCACCGCATTTTCGCACCGAACAAGCCCGTTTTCACTGGCCATTTTACACCAGGAACACGATGCGAGGCAAGTTGAAGGAGGGAATCAGGACATGTGAACAGTCGAGTCAGCAAAGAGCTCATAACTCGAAACTCGGGTGGTTGACTATGAAGCGAGCATGGTCTCGACTCTCGGCCGCCTCGGTCTCGCTGGTTACAAGGGCCGGGTTCATGCGACCGCAAGCAATTCCGGCCGTGCGTGTACGGATCTACTTGGGTTCCGTAGCATTCTGCTGGGTTTGGCACAGCACATACGAGTGTTGTAACTTGTCAGTGGTCAGTTCCGAGCACGGAGCAAAACTCCCACCGCCCGAGTCGCTCCTAAGAGGCTCTGTGCTTTTGCGCCCTTCCTCTCCGCTCTCCTCTCTGCCCGCCCACCATCCTATGTCATTGTCCCAGAGCCGCCTCAATCGCTATCGGTGCCCAAGGTTTGTGTGCGATAAGACGCGCAGGAAGCCCGCATACTGGGATGACAAAGGTGGCACAAAGCATATCTCTCTGTATGACGACAAGTTGCCCATTTGCTCCTGCTGTTGGCCACAGTACCGCGGACAGATGGCTCGACTTCCAGTCAACCGTGGGCAGAAGAGCACTTGCCGTTTTCATGGCGCGCATGCAACAGGCTTGCAGGTTCGACAGGGACAGGGGTCGGTGGTGCGGATGTCTCTTCCTGCCAGTGCTGCTTGGGTCCACCGCTCTTTGCCCCAGCCCCAAGATCTCTGATTCTCTGGATGAAGAAGTGAATGGCTCCTCCCAACGAGCCAAGGTGCCCCTCCTCAACTGTGCTTCCCTGCAACCTTGATACCCGGCGACGTGTTCGGCCCTTATTATCTCGGTGTCCACCCGTAATCAGTGGAATTGTCTGTTAATAAACCTCCATCTCGCCTTCACCCGCGCGTCTTGTCTCAACCAACCTTTGTCTGATCGATCGGATTCAGGAAGAGCCAAGCGCGTGGTGCAGTGACCTGCGGACCGCCCGTTCAGCACGCACACTAACAACCATTGACGGCACCTCGACCTCGGACCCTTAATTACCTTACCTTTCTCAGTCGCTAGCCCCCCCGCCAGCTCGTGTGCCCTGCCTGTGCGTGTTTGGTACCGACACTATAGGCAGAAGGTGCCGCATCCTTAGTTCGACCTTCGGGGCTCGCCCGCTAATTGCCGACGAGGATCCACCGTCTTCCGCCGCTGGCTCTACCGTGGGCGACTGCCAGTCAATTCATATCCTCCACTCCCCACCACTGCACGACACCTTGACCGTTCTCTGCCCTTCTTATATCCTGCACGTCAGCACGAAACTCTCCCGACCAGCAACCTCCAACCTGGATTTCTCTTTTTGGGGGTGAAGTCTGTCCTTCTCAGCCATTTCGGGAGACGCCCCGGTTTCGGGCTGCGCGAAACGAAACGGCCGTGCTTTTTAGCAACCCGTTCCCTAATTCACACCTCCCTCACTCTCACGCCGCGCTTTCGCCGTCATTCAAGGTCGTCTGGGACCCCCACCGCATCTCCCACTCCCCGTCTTGTCCACTCGACCACCCCGCGTGCGAGATCGGGCATCGGCGGCATCGCGACACCAAATCTCCCCTCCGCCACGGCCAGGTCATGGCCACTGACTTCATAATGCCTCGGCTCGCCGACCCCCCGCAGCACCGGTCTGCCTTCTTCCCGCAACCGCAGCAAGAGCCGCTGCCGACATTCCAGCAAGGGCCTCTTCCGACGCCCCCGCCCGCGCAGCAGTACACCAACCCCCGGATCTCACCACTTAGCACGTCCGGCAATGCTTCGCCTACCTCCCCAAAATCGTACCTTACGCGCCAGATACGTCCGCTGTACATGCCAGCCGTGCTGCGCCCGACCGAGTTTCCGTCTAAGGCACCGCCGGCTAAGCCCAAGTCCGAGGACGAGGACGAGGCCGAGGAGCGCACTTTGCGACCCAACAGCAGCTTCATCAGCCTCGGCGGGCTGAGCGCCCTTGGTCGGTTGAGCAGGCGGTCCACGGGCGACAGCGGAAAATGCGTCGACGGCTCCTGGAACCTCGAACTCTTCCCAAAGCCCACAGGAATGCCCACTCGGGACCACTGGAAGGTATGTCTCTGTCTCATGCTTGCGTCTTGTGATACAGACATTGTTCCGCAGTGTCTCAGACAAGTGCTCCCTCTTCACTGCTCGTTGTCGTACTGACTTTCTGCCTTGCAGCCTGATTGCGAGAGCACCATTTGCGACCACACGACATGCAAGCGATACTTTACGTATTGGGTTCGCCGGCACCACTGCCGCAAATGCGGCAACATCTTCTGCGACTCCCACAGCAGCTACGAGGTTCCTCTTGACCAGGATGCGAACTACAATCCTCGAGGCGTGCCGAGTCGCTCTTGTGCCCACTGCTACTCTCAGTTCAAGGAGTGGCGCAGCCGAACAAATAGCCAGTCATCAAGCCAGACCTCGTCCGACGGTGGCAGACAAGCAAGTCCGACTCTAATGTCTCCTAACTCTGTTGCAAGCCGGGTGCCTCATACCCCTGAGGTGGCTCACAGCGTGCCCAGGGATTGGAACTGGAGCACCTTCTGATGTGCTACATACCATGTCGACTTATTAGCGCGGCCCCGATACCGGCTCGGGCAAGCGCACATCTTCCTAATAACACTGCACTCCCATTTGAGCTGTCAACTGACACTGGCGGTGCCCCAATTATTCCCACTGGCTCTCCAGGGCTGGTGTTAACGACCGATATGACCGAGATGGCCCGAGGAGAGAAACAGATTCCGCATATTTCGAGACATGGATTATAGAATTACACCTTAGACCTCGGGGCGAGGACGCGATCTGATGATACCTGGTTAGCGAGACTTCTAGACATTTTCCTTTCCTCCCATATACAGGACCATCACCTATACCCAGTCGTCACCATTGACGACATTCCCAACGTCCTTTCACCACCCCCCAAGCTACCCCATTATAGTTATCCGTACCGTTTGCAATCACTGTGCTCATAAGCCACCATTTTAGTTAAGCTATTTTGCGGATTGCGCAGGGATATCTATCATCCCCTGAATTCATGGTTGGGAGATTGCCATCGAGATCAGTGTCAACTAAGCAACTTCTGCGGAAACACAAATGTGGCATTTGGTTGGAGTTGGGCTTTATATTTCTAGCAGGGCGTTTCTGGACGGGACCTGCCTTTGATTATGGGTACTTGTTGGAGTTAGGCTTACTGGCTTTTTATTTCTCTTATTTTCTTTCTATTTTCCCTGTGGACATGGAAGGTATCACGTGTCACTATGCCCTTCACCGGTGGGCATGGCAAGAACCTATGGGTTCTTCAGCACGGGAGGGTAGTCTACTTATCGGGGCATGTAATGTCCATCACAGTGGCGTGCCTACTTAATATTTTCTGCTATTTTTCGCTGGGATGGGTTCAGCACGTCTCATGGCGACTGCGGCTAAGCGCCTATGTCAAGACCTTCAACCGGTCCAGGCCAGCAATGATGGGGAGGCTGAAGATAGGCTGGCGCGATGGAGTAGATACTTCATGCGGAATATGACTTTTAATACAGTATTCATTGCAAAAAGAAAAATCCCCCAAGAGAATCTCAATGCTAGGATGTAGTTGTGAGCTTATTATTGTTCATCATATTAGAGAGCTGCAAAAAGCGAGTGTTGATAACAAACGCACAATTACTTGCAGTCTGGTACTGTCAGTTGAGGTCAGTCACTTCGCAAAAATATTCAACATATCATTTCCAATTAATATATGCACGTGCATTTTTGTTCGCTACATAACAGAGAGAATGATGTATATATTTTTACCTTCCGAGCTGCATGTATTCCACTGGAGTCAACAAATCCCATATTGGTCCAGAGATACACATTCAGGGGCATCCAAAAGAATGGGCTGCAAAAGTAGAAACGGCTGTCATAATAATCCATTTTTCTAGTCCAATTCCGCCCTAATCATATGTATCATGTATGTTTATTTACAATGCAGTTTCCTGCCGCTGCTGTGTAGCACTTTTCCTATTACACAGTAGCTAAATTAATCCCAGTTGGTCTCTCGAGCCCCACGCTTGTTGCAAATCATACGCTGCATCGCTTTGTATGCGAGATCTAGGTCTAGATTTGTCTGCACAATCTAGCAGACAATGATATGTCACAAGAGCAAACGCTTCCGTGGGTGACCTCGGCCTGCGCGTGCTTATCTTCCCCCGTATCGAGAGTATAAAAGACCCATCAGGCAAGCTAATAAACTCTAGTTATCAAATATCGGTTCCCTGTAAGTTTTGTTGTTTATTGCCGGCTCCGGAGTGCGCGTCCATTGGACTTGTGGCCCTTAAGCGCACCGTCGGTCAGGATTGCCTCCTCGTTGGACTCGCCGTACACCTCGCGGTTGAGGCCTCGGGCGGCGTCCCAGCCAGCCTTCTCGGCAATGACAACGTTGTTGCTCATGCGGCGGGCCGCGGTGGTCTTGCCAGCCTTGTTGCTGGCGTTACTGCGGCGCATGTAGCTCTCGACGAAGAACGCGCCGAAGAGGTACGTAAGGGGCGCGAGGTACAGCACGTTGAGCCAGACGGCGAAGGTAGCGCTCGAAGACGTAACGCAGGGAACAACGTCGCGGCCGTGGGTCGCCTTGACACCGTCCAGGGATGCGCCGGCGGTGGAGCCGTTAACACCTGCGGAGGCAGAGGCGGCGGCGGCCTCGCTCTGGGATCCAGTGAAAAGCAGAGGGACAGAGTACCAGACGAAGGAGTGGGCCATGGCGTAAGAGGCGCCAACGAGGAACTGGGTGATCTGAAGCGTAGTCAAGCTGCGCTTAACGACCATGGGCACACGGATCCGGAAGGCAGTGATGGTGTAGTAAGTGTACTGGCAAACAATTTAGCTTTGAATCGAATAGTCGGTTGGCAGAGTGAACTCACCATCATGGCGTGAATACCCGAGTTGACAAAGGCGAACATCCAGATAGGGGCGGACATGTAGCGCATACCGGCCCACATGCACATCATGGCACCGGCATGGTGGTAGGTCTGCAGAGTGGAGCTCAGCTTGCCCTTGGCGAGGATAATGAAGGTGTCGAGGACCTCATAGAACTTGCTGAGGTAGAAGATCCAGCCGTAGAAGGCAAGACCCTCGTTCCACAGGCGACCAGTGGCAGTGCGGCTGGGGGAGCCGTCGGCCTCAAGAAGAGCATCGGCAGAGTGCGAGACCCACGAGTTGGCGGCCTCGTCGAAGTAAACGGCATTGCCCAGCCCACCCGCTCCGTTGACACGGCACACCGAGTCGACGAAGCCAGCCATGCCATGGGGACCCAGGGGGCTGACCATGGAGCGGCTCAGGGCGCCGAACATGCCGTAAAAGGTCCAGGCCGAGTAGACGGCGAGGAAGACATTGTGGAGGACGACGAACCAGAAGAAGGGGCGGGTCTTGCTGATGGCCCAGGGCTTCTTGCCGGTCGAGGTGTTGTAGATGTTGAGGAGCTTGGCCGAGACGGCGTAGAGGGCGGCGATGGTGATGGGCACCTTGGGGTCGAGGACGGCGTGGTACCAGCTCTCGGGGATGTCAAAAGGTGGGGCAAACGGAATGGAGCCGACTGGGGGCGGTGTCATAAAGCCCGGGAGCGCATTGGGAGGAATGGACAGGGACGAGAGCAGCGCCTTGGGCGGCAGGGCCACGAAGGCAGACGAGTGGAAAGCCATTGTTGACGGTGTGAACCTGGAGCTTCCTTCTTCTGCTCAATTGGGGAGGTTGTGGAAATCAATTCTCAGAAGTAGCTGCGTGGTGGACGGGCTCGTCGCTTTTGTGAGCACCAGAATCCCAACGCTTTTGAAGCTGTCCAATCTGCGTTGACTGGACTAAAACAGGGGGGCGGATATGCAACCCAGTCTTTGCCGAGACGCGAAACGGGGTTGAGTTGCCAGAGACTCAACGAAGCGGGGGGGCAAAGAAAGGCCAAGAGGGGAGAGGGGTCAATGGAGTCTGGCAGAGCGGGATTGGGGCATGAGATGAAGAAAGAAAAAGAAAGAGCACTCGACATTATTTTTTTGGGCCCAGGGCGAAGGAGCACTTTTATCAAAAACAGAAGGAACAAACAGGCCAATATTAAGCCATTGCTCGCACACACACGCGGCGGCGGCGGGTGGGATGAATCACTTGTTTTTTGGTTTGTTGGAACGCATATGCCTGGCCAGCCCTTGCGCACTTGCGCGCTGGCTGGCATTCAACCCCGAGGGGGACCAGGCAAGCAGAATGCGCATCACAGACACTTTTGCTGCGACATGGGGAAAAATGCCAAAAGACCATCGGGATCCACAAGAGTGCCAGAAACAATCACGACAGGTCCCACGCATCGAGCCCACGAACCTCGGGAAGCCAAGGGCGCGGGCTCCAATCGCGGAGCGATAGAGTGGAGGGCATCTCGATCCGTGGCTCGTAGCTCGTGGCAGGCGTGTGCGTCTTGGGTGATCCCCGAGCCCCCGTGGCGGGTATGTCTCTCGAATCGGGGCCCCCTGAAGAGATCTCCTCAACAAGGTTGATGGCGACTTCCACGTTTGCAGCGCTGGGTAAAGTGAAGAGAAGATTTCGTGCTGCGGCCTTCGTCGCTGCTCAGTGTCCACACCCAGGGATTTGTGGAGACGGCCACTAAAGAATGACGGGGCGCCCGCCGTTGCATAGAAGCGCCAAGCTTCGATAACTATCGCCCTGGCACGAGCCGACTCGGGGCCGAAGCTTGTCGAGGGGAGCCTTCCGATTTGCTTTAGCCCGGTTGCTTGGGTGGTGGTCTTATAAGGAACGTCATGACTTTTTCGGTCCTTTTTCGTGTCTCGTTGTTGTTTGCGACACCGCGATGTTGTTCTTTTGGCCTCTTTGGGGGCTTGAAGCCAGCATGGAAGATACAAGCAAACGATGATGGATCAAGATGATGCCTATACTGGGGACAGAGGTCGTCACATGCGCATTGCATATTACCTATCGGGGGCGGGAGAAGCAATCAGATGCTTCTGCCGGCGATTGACGAACCGAGGCTGGACCCCTACACACCACACGTCCCCACTCCTTTGCCAATTGACCGCCTTCGATTCGATTCAACAAATACAGGTATCCACAAATCCTCAACAGCTTGCATGAGGAGAGGTAGCTCCCGCCCGCTCGGGACTTACATATGCAATTAAGCCCGAACTTGGCACCTGCCTGCTTGTCTAACTGGGACCAGGCTTGCTAGGGACGTCAGAGGACAGGAAAAGCATGCGTCGTCTGATGAGTTATCAATGCAAGTCGATCAGCCCAGAGAGAGAGCAGAGGCAACAGGGGGTTGATGTCAGCACCCTATCAATCTCATCTCCAAGATCCATCCCATTCTGGCTCTCAACATCCCGCTCCCGATAATAGATGGATGGGTACGGATACCGGTATGTACGGCGCAGCTTCCATCATGCTGAGCCTCATCATGTCTTGCAGACAGAAAGGCCAGGCTAGGCCTGTCATCCCCGCACAGACTCGGCCTTGTCTTGACTCGGAGCGTCTCTTGATTGACCGAGCCGGACCTGACAGTTTAAACTTGGCGCTCCTGTCTCGGTTCGGGCTTGGCAGCGAAAGGACGACAAGTCTCCGACCGTCTTAAGAAGGCAATCCCCATACGGATATCCAAGCCGTATAGTAGACTCAGTTTTGCTCCGAGCCTTTCAAACCAAACCTAATGCCGGGCCCTCTTGGCTCTCCTCCCCCCAGAAAGGACATTGATGCTTTTGTCCGCCGCATGTTTGTTCGGAAGGCGCGGAGCCAGGCGCCTACCTTTCTTGCTGCCACTGTTGCTGCATGTATGACCCATACGTTGTGTTACATGAAACTTGCTCCTTCCATCCGGTCACACTTGAAAATCAGCCCGTCTTTTCTTCTCGGACTCATCAAAATCACTGAATTCCATACATCACCAGCACAAACAAGTACCAACGTAACCAGGCTAACCTGCTGTCACTTGGCTCATCAACCCAATCCACGCGGGTACTTCCCGTAGTCTCTAGGTACTGTCTTTTTCAGCTATCGGCCCCACCTTCCCGGGTCTATTCTACATTTTCAAGCGAGCCCGCAAGTCCATCGATCCACTTCACGCTCTGCACGATTCCCGGGAAGACCCTCTCCCTCTCACGACCCGATTCCCACTCTCCTCTCCATCAAACACCCAGGGAAGATGGCCGAGCGGTTAAGGCGCCACGTTAAGGCTCCGAAGTCTTTAATCATCATCTGTTCCTCAGATTCCGTGGTTCGAAAGAGCGTGGGTTCGATTCCCACTCTTCTCAAAACATCTATTTTTGATGTCTTCGCTGTCACTAGCTGCGAGGCTATGTACCGCAAGGATTGATGTGGAAGGGTCAGTTAGTACTTTTTTATTTCCCCCCTTTTCGCTGCTGGGCGAGATCGATATGACCTAATAGCAATGGTCTGCGATTTTTGCTGTCTTTTGGAGGTCAAATTGCCGAAGATTGCTCTGCTTTGGTACGAAATGCAATGTCAAACACGAACAAGTTCAGAACTTGGACAGTGTGCCTTGCCATGACTTTGTTGCCTGTGTGAGAGCCTAGCTTCATTGGTGGTGGCTGTGCCTCAAGCTGTGAGACAGAGGGCAAGGCTGGGCGGCTGGCTATCATTGGGCAATATGCAGTGTGAGCTGGCTGCTAGCTACCTATCAATCAGGTCTGTCAGGCGCCTTAAAAGCGTTGCGATTCCCACGCGACTATCCCTCACCTACCTTGTATATTCTTATCAGCAAAAGCCAGGCCAAAACACCGGACAAGTCATCCTCTATGAATCACCACGATGGAACCGATCGCAGCTCTCGGACTCGCCAGTAACGTGGCGCAGTTTCTCCAGTTCGCGTCCAGCTTGATTCAAACGGCTGTTGAGATTCGGAATTCGTCGTCAGGCTGCACCAGCGATGTTCTGACCTTAGACTCCCTTTATGGACAGTTGAATGACTTCAACAACAAGCTCATGTCCAAGAATGGCATTGTCCGTGGATGTGTCGACCCGCCATCCCGGGCATCTACTATAGATGTCACGTCTTTCCAGGTACTCTCCGATTTGTGCAGGACGGATTGTGAGAAACTGCTACACGCTGTGGCCAAGCTCAAGGTCAAAGATGGCACCAGCGGACGCTGGCAGAGTTTTCGCACTGCACTGAAGGCGGTGTGGAAAAAGGAAGAGATCAAAGAACTTGAGCGGAGGTTGCATAATACCCAGACGACGATGACGTTACACATTTGCACCATCGCAAGGTCGGTTTTTCTCAATAGCCCACTTGTCCCAGACTGAAATCACTGGCATATGCATGACAGTCGCTCCCAAGAAGCACATGCAAGAGAGTTAGAGCGCCTCCGCAGCGAAGGCATGATGTTGGACTTTGATCAGTCAACCAAACTTGACCAAATCATGACCGCACCACGCCTTTTAGCAAAGAATGTGGAGGACATCAAACAACAAAACACCCAGGGGACGCCTTCTATTCAAGATATAGAGTCTCTAGAGAAACAAGTCGCAGCACTATGTCTCTCCCAAGGGGCTGTCGCTTGAGAACAGGCTATCCTGAGGAGTCACCAGTTCCCAACACAGCCAGTTCGCCACGCAAGAATTCCTGAGGCCTATCGAAACACATTCGGATGGGCATCCAATAAACCCCGCGAAGACACAGGAAATTCGGCGACGTACATCGCCAAGTGGCTAAGGGGTGGCGATGGGATCTTCTGGGTTTCTGGAAAGCCGGGATCAGGAAAGTCGACGTTCATGAACTTCATCGCCGACGATCCGAGAACGCGGTCCATTCTGCAGAAATGGTCTGGCTCGAAGCGACTCGTCATGGCCAGCCATTACTTTTGGAGCGCCGGAACCAAGATGCAGAAATCTCAAGAGGGTCTCATCCGCACGTTGCTCTATGCGATATTCAAACAACACTCCGGTTTTATATCACCGTCTTGCGGGGACTGGCGCCCTGTTCCTGGAGGTGGGGATGAGAACGGTTGGACCCTGTCTGATCTTCAAACTACTGTCCGGAAACTTTCGACTCTGGAAACAACATCAGTCCGATTCTGCCTCTTCGTCGATGGCTTGGACGAATTCGATGGCGACCATGATGAGCTTTGCCAGGTTCTCAAGGACCTCGCCGAGTCGGCCAATATCAAGATTTGTGTGTCTAGTCGACCTTGGAACGTATTTGAGCAAGCTTTTGGGGAAAATCTGCTGGCAAAACTTTACATCCAGGACCTCACTCGGAACGACATTCTTGAATACACCCGATTTCGCCTTTCAGAGCACCCGCGATGGCCGTTTCTCATGATTGAGGAGTCCCAAAGTGACTTGCTGATATATGAAATTGAAAAATCCTCCTCAGGTGTTTTTCTTTGGGTGTTTCTTGTTACCAAACTACTTCGCGACGGCCTTACAAACCGAGACAGCTTCTCAGCTCTCTATCGACGCTTAAAGAGCTTCCCAATCGAGCTCGAGGTATTTTTCAAACAGATACTGGATTCCGTTGAACCCTTTTACCGAGCCACAATGTGAACAACGTTCCACCTGGCTATTTATGCCGAAGATCCTCTGCATGCCAAGGCTTACCACTTTCACGAACAACTCGAAGAATGTGATGACGAAAATTACGTCTTCAATCTTCCATTGCGGATAGATTCAAAGGCCGACAATGAAGAGCCGATGGAACAAACCATGTGGCGCCTGGATCGTCTGTCTCGCGGTCTCCTAGAACTGGACAAAAAGTCCAGCACTGTTACATTCTTGCACAGGACTGTCGCGGACTTTATGAAAACTTGAGAAATGTCGAATTATCTTGCCAAAAATTACACCTGCCATGTTCGACCCCCACCTCTCCCTCCTGAGGGTTTATACGGCCTGGATCAAGCAGACCCTATTTGCCTGGCCGACACACTGTCGAGACTTTGGCAAATACCAAGAGCATCGAGCAGTCCTGGAATTACACGAGTGTGGCCTGCAGGCCCTGACAGAGAAGGCTATGGATGCTGCAGAGAAAATTGCTAGCGCGGCTTCATACAAGCTTCTGGACGAACTCGATCGTATATTGCTGTTGAAGTTCTCCCTAAAGCATGCATCGTTGATTTCCGGGCATGCTGAGGCTTTCCTCCCCGAGCAGCTGATCAGCCGACAGGTCATAGGCTTTCTCGCGTGGAAACTGCCACGTGATCCATCATATCTATCCGGACTATGCAATTCACTTATTCTCTACATCCTGACCGACGAAGCGGAAATAACTCTACTCCGCGAATGGCGGAAGCGGGGAATCGAGATGCTACAATTAGCTCTAGAGACCCAAACGCTCCGCCCGGAGCAGATCCAGCAGAACGAAAAAGGGACAAGGTTGTCTTCATCGCCATGGTCCGTCCTCATTTCGGACTTGACGTCGTGGTGGTGGGGAAATATTGATATCAGAGTCAAGCGAGAGCGGTTTTGGAAGATGCTCGAGGCTGGTGTCATATCTCTCATGCTGCTGCGCTATGGGGCGGACCTTGATGTCATGGTCCAGCACTCTGATCAAGAGCCATGCACCGCCTTTGAAGCCTATCTCAATTTGGTTTTCGGGGTTCCTCATGACACATCTCATGAAAGTCTCTATCTTCGTGTTCTTGGAGACTTTCTAGCAGCTGGCGCGTCTCGTCCAAGCCTAGCAGCACCTCAGCCAGTCCGTGTTCCGTTATCCGCTTATTGGAAACAGCTACCACAAAGTTGCACAGTTATCACCGTAACTATAGGCTACTAGCCCGAGTGGTTGATAGGCTGCCTTTCATCACTAGGCATGATTTCTCGGCCGGATGGGCCATAGAGCTGATTGAGAATGCAGAGGGGGATGGGCTCCCGGCACATATATGCGAGCGTCTGAGGACCCGGTTCTCGGAAACCTCATCGGGCAGGGAGCAAGGTGAGAGAAAGAGAGCTGCCTCGCTAGACCTGGATTCACAGCCCGCCAAGAACCTGAAACTGGACACAGGCCAGTCTTCTAAGTGAGACACGGACCAAGGATACATCAGGCTGGAAAATGGTTGGGGAACTGTACATAATTTTCATCTTCTTATTATATCCTCTGACAACTTGTTGGACTATACTCTATCTACAGCTCTAGCTTCTGCGGGGCGGATGGAGATATCTAGGTACTCGACTGCGTTGCCGAAATCCTACTATTGTCATGAGGCTGCCCTTGATCGCAAGGAGCTTTACATCTCGTGGCTTTATCATTAGGTCTACTGGAAATGTAAAGTAACGTGAACTTCCTTGCCTGTACATCGGGGTGCCATCCAGCCAGTGAGTGCTCCAAGGTTTTCAGATCATATAATGGACACTACAGGATGAATCTGAATACGCATAGGTTGATTCCCGACATGATCATGTACAGTACACTCATCATCTAGCTTTCCATGCCATGTAATTCATTATCAGTGTGTTCGGAAGTATAAACGGTCCGGATTTCCCAAGAAAGAACAAGAGTTCCCCCCCCCCCCCTTCCTGCAAAGTGACAACTCCCTCGTGAGAGATGACATTGCCGGCAATACAACAAGAATCTCCATCAAATATCAGTAGGATTAGAGATAACTCCATTACTCCGTTACATATAGTAAGTAGCACGCATGACATTACAGCCGTTCGTTGCGTTTGGATTTGTATGGATACTTGCGTACCCACCCGGCTCTGTACGTTAATACATATAGGAGAGCGTGTCCTCTTATTTATTCTTAGACTTACACACCATACCAACCAGGAGATCAGGTATTAAGTAGTATGTTTATTGGTTCCTTCCTTCTTCACTTGAAGAACCATTCGACCCTCCGCACATCATCTCATCTCATCACACCTCAAGAATAAATAGCAGAAGGACTTAAAAAAGGTTTTTTAAAACTTTTTTAATATTTTGATTTATCCTATCAAAGCCCCTCCCTCCCTACGAATTCATCTCCCCTCCCTTCGTTCTCTCCCCTAGCCCCCTTGCTAACTTTTTCCTTCCTAATAAACCCCCATCCCCATCTCTTCCCATCTGTCGTCTGTCTGTCTGTCACAGAGCAGAGGCTCCGCCCCCATGGACGATGAAAAAAAAGGGAACATCCCATTTACTCCATAAGTGTGTGGGAAGAAAGAAAGAAAAAGAAACATGAACAAATATAAAAAAAAAGAGAGACATTTTCCTCAATCTCCACCGTTCGGAATTCTGCCCCAACCCTGAAACGAGTGGGGTAAGGGGTATATATATAACCAAAGCAAGCTTAATAGATAAGGGGAAAAAAGGAAAGGAAGAAAGAAGAGGTGCACAGGAGATCAAGATAAAGTAAGTAAAGTAATTATTAATATGACTGCATCACGGACCTTATTATCTCTCTCACGCGCCAGGCTGACAAGAGAGATGGCGGAGCTAGTCGTTATTGTAAAAGGGAGGAGAAGGAATGTGGAATGTGGGAGGGTATCCTGCGGGCCCCTGAGATCCATGATATATATGTGCGGGTGTCGGGGGGAGGGCGGACAAGCGCACGCTATGTACAGTCGCTATGATGAATCTGCTAGAGATGGATAATATCATGATCTCATGGCCATGGCATCTTCGACTCGTCGCGGGGACTCGTTGTCCGTCATCATCATATTAAACACCTGCTCATCCGGCGGGTTATGAATTCCAGGAATTCCTGGGTGACCAGGTATTAATTGCGGGACCGGCGGCGCCGCCGCCAGGTCCTGCTGTTGTACCCGTCTGATGCGGCCCGTTTGCTGGTCGACCCAGGATGTCACCGTCCGGAACCGGGGTGGTGAGTCCTCGCTGGTTTGTGTATACACGGTGTCCCTACGGCTCAGTGCTTGCGACTGTGACATCCAAGAAAAGCGCGCGGGAGCGTAGTTGCTGGACTCGGCCCGGCTCGTCACAACCACTGGCTTTGGTGGCGTGACGATGATATCGCCGTCCCCAAAACCTGACGAAATAGAAGACAGCTGACTGACACGGTTGGGTTGCCGACGAGCTGGATCATATGCTTCAGAAGGCTGCCGTGCCATTTCTGACTGGTTGAAGAACATGTCGGGTCCCATTCTGGATCGCATGGTGTTGATCGACTCGGCACTCATTGTCATGGTGCCAAACTGCGCTGCATTGGTCGAACTGAAAGAATCCTGAGGAAGATGGGACGAAGCCATTTGGTTGAGGGAACGTGCGGCACTGACAGAGCTGTTCGTGGGATATGAACCGCCGGTACTAACGGGGCTGATAGTGGTATATGTACCGCCGTTATTGAGCGTCTGCAGACTCGAGGTCTCCAAATGCAGTGGCGGCACACTGGGGGGTTGGTTTGTCCCTGACATCCCCAATGACTCCCGTTGAGGCATCTGAAGGCGGACCTTTTCTTGCCCATAAAATCCATCCATCTCTGAAGGAGCAGCAACGCTGGCTTTCTCCCGGTAGCTGGGTGGTGAAGAAGGGGGAGCAGCCGTGTCATCCAAGTTTTGCCACCTTTTTCTTCCTTTCAGGAAGGGAAGCCTGGTGACGAGCCCCCCTGAGAAGATTTTCTTGAATGGCCTGGAGCCACTTCGAGAGCTTGGCTTATCAGCATTGGCCTTCGATTTCTTCATTGTACGCCAGACAATCCAAACGATGAAAGAGACAAGAATGAAGGCCCCTAAGAACGTATGTTAGGACCGGAAACAACACTGTCGAAACGAAGGGCTGCTTACCAATTGAGCCAGCGGAAACTAATGCACGCTCAGCCATGGGATCCATTGGACTGCCGTTTGCCTGCAAAGCATCCGTCGTGGTATTACTGCCACTATCATTGCCGATGGGGCTGCCGTTGCTATTCCCATTGCTATTCACCGGACTGATCCCATTCTCCTGGTTTCCGTTGCTGCTCGCGGTGCCGTTTATTAATACCGGCAACGGTGTGAGAGCTGCAGTATCAGGCAGAGCTGTTGGAGCGGGTCCAAGAAACGAAGCAGACGGGGAGGTGTTAGCGGCACCAGCATCATTCTTCAGCGCTTCAGAGCCATCGGGCAAGGTCTGGGCCAAGGCTGTCGTAGCCGGTAAATCCGAAGTGGTAGCGATAGGATTCGCCTGAGAAGAGTATTAGAGACTGACAAATTCAATTAAGGTAGTAGGTTCTTACTTCTGAGGATGAGCTTGATGACGCAGAGGACGCCAATGTCGCTGTGCCTGGGTCAGCTGTAGCAGTGGGTGCTGTTTCTGGAGATGTAGCTGTGGCGATGGAGGAAGATAACTTGGGAGCGTTAGAATCTGAGTTGCCGTTATTGTTTTTCTTATCGCCGGAATCGTTCTTATTCCCTCCACTACCGTTGCCCTTGCCGCTGCCGAATCCGTTTCCGCTCCCCGTTTTACTGTCCTTGCCGTCATCTGTGTTGTTTTCGGCTTTATCAGAAGAGCCTCCTCTTCCGTTGCCCTTGCCGCCGAAACGTGATCCCCGCCCTTTATCTCCGCTGTTATCGGCTTCGTTATCAGCGTCTTCGTTATTGTTGCCGCTGCCTTTCCTCCTGCCTCCGCCAAATCCACCGTTCCCGCCGCCCCCATTGTTACCGCTGCTCCCAGGGCCCCCGCGGTCTTTGCTATCGTCGGGTGTGTCCGGCTCGCCATCACCCTTAAGTCTGTTTCTGAACCTGCCACGAGCACTGCCATCCTTCTCTTCGGTGTCGTCTTTGTCTTGCCGAATCTGGATGGCATCTCTCCGTGATGTTTGGAGCTCCTCACTCCTCGTCGTTTCATACAGTGGTGCCATTCCCTCTCCCATCAATATCCTAATGTTGTCCTGGAAGTCGCCAGAGCGTTGGTCGGCTCAAGGCACCCGGTGAGAGGATGCCTCACGTGTCATGAATTTAGGTCGTCGTCAAGATGAAGGAGAGAGCGCGGTCGTATGCCCCAGAATACGAGTTCAATAAAGTCGTGAAGCGAAAGTAGCCTCTTCTCTTTAGATTATCAAAAGCGTCAAGAGAAGGGAAACGGGGCCAAGCGGGTATACAGCTACACAAGAATCAAATGGATTAAAAGGCCCGGCCTTGCGGAAAGAAAAACGAAGGGAAATGAACGACGGCAGGGCAGCTGGGAAGGGAAAGAGAGTGGCGGAGAGGCGGCATGTAGTAGGAGCACAGCAAACCTGGGGCTGATCAACATGCCGTGGGTGTGTGCATGATAGACGTCGCCCCGACCTGCCTCGATGAGTGCGTCAGGGATGAGGGCAATGAGATGGACAGCGGATGTACCTGCACCGAGCTGGAGATCAAGAACGAAAACATGGGTGGGGATTCTGCCGGCGGTCCCCAGACAGAGGATACCAAGGGCTCGACATGTCCCAAGGGTCTCGGATTCATCACTCTGGCGCCCCTTGCGTGAGCCATGACGACAGGGGAAGGCAAGCAGGTGCCGGTTGAGGCCACAGCGAAGGCAGCTGCCGCGGTGCCAGGAACCGCATTAGGATGAAGTTGTGGACTCGACAAACTCTCAGACCGCTGCTACCGTCGTGCTGCATGCTGCGGTAGGCATTGTGGAGAGGCCTTGGGAAGATGGGTGGGCGCCTCATGGACACAGAATGGGTCTGGGGAACACGCCCAAGACGGCCAGCCAGGGCCATGTATTGCGCAAGAGATCAGCTGCAGGGAGGTGACAAAAGACACAAGATGTCTTCGGTTGGTCTCGTGTCTGCCCACCCCGGCAGGATCTCGGACTGCGAATCGTGTAGCAGCAGGGCAGCGGGAGAAGCTGCGTGGTTCTCCCGGAAGCCTGCATTGACTGATGCCCCCATTTGAAAAAGAGGCGATCGAGTTTGCAGGGGGTTCGACGTCTCAGCTATGGAGGGTCGGTTTCAGCTGCCTCATGATCCAGGGGCTCGGACGACGCACCATGACACTGGAACCTCGCTTCTCAGCGCAACAGCAACCAGAAATTTGGTATTCATCAAACGACAGGACTGCAATAAAGTCGAGTAAATTCCAGGCAGCTGCTGTGGCTGAAAGGAGATGCGTCTCAAAGGCCAGGGAGACAAAGAGCAAACAAACATGCGAAGCTAGGTAGCCACCATGCAAAAGAACAGACAAAGGGAGAGAAAGGCAGATGTTGATATGACAAGCAAACATCGATAGGAGATGGCGTAATGCAAGCAGCGGGCGGCAGTTGATGCCGAAGCAATTGGGCCACAACTGTCGTAGGTGTCGACGCCAAGGGCAGCACAGGTCTCAAAGCGTGTGTCGTCGCTGCATAGACGTTCTTGTTCAGCCTGGTTGTGGGTGCGGGGTTGAGTTTATGGGGCAGGCCGTCTTCGCACGCTATCAGCATCAAAACAAAAGACGGCATAGAGAAGATCAGTCGCGTAGATTTAGGAGGGCTGTTAATCCCGAATGTTTTGCGAGCTCTAGCTGGTTATTGGTAGGTATGTTGGGACATGCCGTCTCTGGTAGATTTTTAATTAGAACTCGTTCGTGCCTGCCTCGCTGATTGCTTTTATTGCATCTGGTGGTGAACATTGATATGCAGGCCATACAGCCCTGTATACACCTAGTTAAAAGTTCGCGATCTCTCCAGGGGCACCCCTCGCTGCACATTGGACGAATTAATACGATCCCTCTTCCTTTGCGTCGAGGGGAGGATACTTCGGATGCGGGGTGTCGCGCTTCCATCTGCCTTTGATGCAGGGCCTGTATGACCTTTGGCAGCGGCGGATTATGCATGGATGTCGTCAAAAACCAAGAGTGTTCGAGTGTCAGTGTCAGACGCGAAGGTCTCAGTCCGTCTGTGTCAAAACTCCAAGGTCCAGACTGGAGCAACCGCCCTGTTGGATCAGGCTGAGCAGCACAGCACCTGCCAGGGAGTGCTCGGCAGCTGCTTGGCTGAGGAGGGAGCCGTGCGCGCCTTCCGACATACACACCGTCCACTCGAATTGCATGACAGCCATTTGGCAATCACGCGACAACATCCTATGCCTTCCCTTTTTTCATTCTCGAATGGGATAGCCTAATCGGGCCACCCGAGCTCGACCGCTTGAGAACATGACCATCTTGGACTGTTCATCGGGCGGGAGATTCATTGGCGAAATCCTCCGAAGAGTTGTTTGAGCCTGGGAAACGGGTACACAAAACAACCCCGGGAGGTCTAAACTCGAGAATCCAGAGTCCATCGTCCAAAGGCGGCGGCCAAGGCATTGTTCTGGCATCCGATCCTGGAAGGCGTTCGTTATCTTCTCTCGCAAAGAAATCCTCTCCTCATTCCTTCCCCGGAACCGGTCACGCTGGCGATCGACACCGTCTCGGCCATCGTGGGACTCCTTGAACCAAGACCACGACACCGAGCGCCGTTGATCACGTTGGCATCATGGTTTGGGCAACCATGGCGGCTAAAGCAACGACACTGTTGCAATGCCATCCGTCATCCTGAGAAGTTGAGACTCATGGTGGGCTGGTGGCTGGCTACCGCTCTTGCGGACCCAGGCTATGCCGGTCACAGGAAGGCTGGGCGTGGACTGACGGCGGATGGGCCGAGTCTTTCGGCGCCGGGGGCTGGGGTTCCTAGCCCCCCGTGCCGAGTCCGGCACAGCGCCGGGGGCTTGGCGTGGGCAGGCCCTTGAAAGAAAACGGCTGCCAGCCTCTTCAGCCCTTCCAGCGGCCCAGCCCTCTTTCACGCCTGTGTCGGACTCTGCCACATGCTCGCTTTGCGCGCTGCAATTCGGCTACCCACCGCCGGGAAAGCCCTATCTCTCGGGACTCATGTGATAGCGGCACGACATTGTGTTTATCATCTCCAACCGAGACCCTTGTAACACGCTCAAAGAGTTGATAAGGCAGCAGACACAGCGATCAATTATCAGAGCAGCGCTGCCATCTGCAATGGTCTGCGCGAGATAAGAGTCGAAAGAGAGCATGGGTGCTTTCTTCCATCTAATACCTCAAAATGATGTGCTTGGCTGAGAAGAAGCACTAGTTCAACGCCGCTCTCTGTTGGTCCTGGACGAGTGAATGGTTTGTGTTTTGCGGCGTTTTCTAAATTCGCAGAGCGAAGCCGGACAGAAAATTACCGCTCGTCCTTGGCGGAACCGGATTTGCCTCCAATCTCAGATTACTGAAAAACTGTCAGCCCGAAAACGCTGCGTTGAATTTTTCTTTTTCTTTTTTGAAAATGGTAACTGATGGCGGCGAGAAAATGACTCTTTAGTTGTCTGACTTTGTCACTGGAACAGTTTCGACTTAGGCATTCTATCAAGGCTAGACACAGTGGAGGCAGGAGAGTTTGACTTTGCAGCGCGTGTGGGTTCAATCCACGCCATCCAGACAGTTGAGCAGGTGCGGGTGGGTAAAAAACGTAAGGAACGGGGTCCTGGGCACCAGGTGCAGATGGCTACCCGCCGCCATCTGAACACGAAAAAAAAAAAGCCGCTAACAAGATTGACTCAGTACTCCGAAGCTGGACCACCTAATTCCGTACTTAGTCCCTCTATTTACCTCGAGAACTTTTATTTCCTACCTCGCTACAGTCTCGGATTTCTAGCAACTTCCTACCCCCCGTTGCCGGTCGTTTTTTGCGTGCCGCGCTCGCCAATTGGGGCCATGGCGTCTTCATCGCGAGCTCTGAGCAAGCTTCCTGGGGTTGCTCCCCACGTCGCATCCAGACTGCTTTCCCAGTTGTCTCGTCGAGCAACCCTCGCCTCGAGGCCAGCTCTGGCCAGCAGACAAGCAATTGTCGCGCGCCGTGGCTATGCCGACGCCGCCACTCCCCTGGCGCCCAAGCCTAAGCAGCGTCGTTTCCGCGCCTGGAGATGGGGGTGGAGGTTGACATATCTCTCGTCCATTGCTGGCGTCGCGTGGGTTGGCTATGGCATCTACCAGGACAGACATCCCGACGAACAGATCGAGCCCGACCCGAGCAAGAAGACTCTCGTCATTCTGGGTAAGCAAGCTTGCACCACACCACTATCCCGATGATTGGCGCAACTTTGACTGACTGGCATATCGGACATAACAGGTACCGGCTGGGGCTCCGTTTCCCTGCTCAAGCGCCTCGATACCGAGAATTACAACGTCATCGTCATCTCGCCGCGCAACTACTTCCTCTTCACCCCGCTGCTCCCATCATGCACAACCGGCACCATTGAGCACCGCTCTATCATGGAGCCCATCCGCACCATTCTGCGCCAGAAGAAGGCCAGCGTCAAGTACTACGAGGCCGAGGCCACCTCGATCGACCCTGAGCGCAAGATTGTGCGCGTGACCGACAACTCGGAGGTCAAGGGCGCCACCACCGAGACCGAGGTTCCCTACGATATGTTAGTCATCGGCGTGGGCGCTGAGAATGCCACCTTTGGTATTCCCGGCGTTCGCGAGAACTCGTGCTTCTTGAAGGAGATTGGCGATGCCCAGCTGATCCGCAAGAAGATCATGGACTGCGTGGAGACTGCCGCTTTCAAGGACCAGTCGCCTGAGGAGATCGACCGCCTGCTGCATATGGTCGTGGTTGGCGGCGGGCCCACGGGTGTGGAGTTTGCCGGCGAGCTCCAGGACTTTTTCGAAGAGGACATCAAGAAGCTGATTCCGGAGATCAGTGATCGCTTCCGCGTCACGCTGATTGAGGCCCTTCCCAATGTCCTGCCTAGCTTCTCCAAGCAGCTGATCGAGTACACCGAGAGCACGTTCAAGGAGGAGAAAATTGACATCAAGACCAAGACCATGGTCAAGAAGGTTACCGACAAGACTGTTGAGGCCGAGATGCAGGGCCCCAACGGAAAGGAAAAGGTCGTCTTCCCGTACGGCCTACTTGTCTGGGCCACTGGAAACGCCGTCCGGCCTGTCATTAGGGACCTCATGGCCAAGATTCCCGCACAGAAGGACTCGCGCCGCGGCCTTGCCGTGAACGAGTATCTTGTTGTGCAGGGCACGCGCGACATATGGGCTGTTGGTGACTGCGCTGTCGCCGGATACGCGCCCACTGCTCAGGTGGCTGGCCAGGAGGGCACCTTCTTGGCGCGTCTGCTGAACAACATGGCCAAGACTGAGGCTCTGGAGGAGAAGATCCGCGATCTTAGTGGGTCACTGAACCTGAAGCCTGGCAACGCGGCCGAGGTTTCTCGTGAGATTGAGGAGTACGAGCGCCAACTGCGCCGGATCAAGGACGTCAAGCCATTCCACTACAGCCACCAGGGCAGTCTCGCCTACATTGGAAGCGAGAAGGCTGTCGCAGATGTCAGCTGGTTCAACGGGAACGTAGCGTCGGGCGGCAGCCTTACGTACTTGTTCTGGAGGAGCGCGTACCTCTCCATGTGCTTCAGCTGTAAGTTTTTCTCTGTGTGCCCTGATCTGTGAGTGAATGCTGACTATGGTTTTTTTTTCTTTCAGCGCGCAACCGGCTGCTGGTCATCAACGACTGGCTGAAGTCGAAGCTCTTCGGACGTGACGTGTCGCGAGAGTAAGCGTCAGCTGGAATGCTTAATGCCCGTTGCTGTTTCTCTTTCTTCGATCTCTTCTTTGGGATATTGTGTCAAATGCCAGGTTTATATATAGCGCGGCCAATGGCTTTTACCCTTTCTTCACGGAGTCTTGGGCCGGAACCTAATAGAGCGGACATAGACTGGGTGATGGGATAGACGATTCGGGCGATGGACTGGGCGGGGGTTTTCATGTTCTTTTGTATCTGTACTGAGGCGTCGCTTTCTCCTCATAATAGCGCTGCATGCCCGTCAGCAAGCCCCGTGGCACTTCTACGGCTCTTCGATAGCATCAATATGATGTAAACTTATGGACGCTTTGTAGAACACTTCGCCGACGCAAACCAATCACTTGCTCAGACGTAATTCGTGGTTCATGACTCGCTCGTTGTGTTCATGACATCGGTGAAAGGGTTAGGGTTGCTTGCGCCTAAAAGACGGGAGAGACTTAGGGGTATCTTTAGGGGTACCTGCTCGGGTTGCTGCCTCACTGAAAGTCGTCATTTCACTAAGACGACACAACATAACCCGATATTTGCTCGTGGCAACAACAAAAAATAAAGTAGGCAAGCCGTGTAATTTCAGGAAACTTCATCTTCTCATTGAGATGCATGAGATTATCACGCTCCAGCTCGGGCAGCAGAGCAACTACGTTGCCACCCACTTCTGGAATGCCCAGGCAGGCACCTCCCCTACCTCATTGCCGAATGAGACTGACTGACTGACTGACTGACTGACTGACTGACCCCATCTCCAGGAGTCCTACTTTACCTACTCAGACGATCAGGAGTCGCACATCAATCATGATATTCACTGGCGGCCTGGCATCGGCGCCGATGGCACTGAGACCTTCATGCCACGCACCGTCATCTACGACTTAAAGGGCGGCTTCGGCTCGCTGCGCAAGATCAATGCCCTTTATGCCAACCAAGAGGGCGAAGGGTCGGCGCCCATGTCGCTGTGGAACGGCCCGACGTCGGTTCTGAAGCAGGACGCCATCGAGCAGAGCGCCTACCAGCAGAGCCTCGACGCCGGCCTGGAACCACCCCCCCTGACCACCAGCTCGGTGCGCTACTGGTCCGACTTTAACCGCGTCTACTTCCACCCGCGATCTATTGTCCAGCTCAACGAGTACGAGCTAAACTCGAGCCTGATGCCCTTCGAGAAGTGGGAGTCGGGCGAGCACCTGTTCGAGTCGCTGGACAAGGAGCATGACATTGTCGACCGCGACTTGCGTTTGTTTGTCGAGGAGGCCGATCAGATGCAAGGCATTCAGATCATAGCCACACTCGACGATGCCTGGGGTGGCTTCGCGTCGCGGTATATCGAGCGCCTGCGTGACGAGTACGGCAAGACGGTTCTCTGGACCTGGGGGTTGCAAGACTCGCTTCAGGGGGTTCCTCGGGTTCGTCGTCAACACCCAGCCAGCCCCTTTATATCCATTCTCCTTTCTCAGACACTGATTCATATCTACGAGATTAGGAGAAACGGATGCTACGACTAGGAAACAAAGCGAAGTCCCTCAGCGAGATCTACAAGCAGGCCTCCATCATCGTCCCCTTGAGCGTACCTTCGCGCCTCCCAAGATCCATTTCGCTGGACCCGTCCTCGCAGTGGCACACCTCTGCGCTGCTGGCGACGGCCATCGAGAGCATAACCCTCCCCTCCCGCCTCAAGGACGCCACAAATCGCGACACGCTAGGCAGCATCGTCGAGCTTTTGAATCCGACAGAGAAGCAAACCATCGCCGACCTGCAGATGAGCTTCAGCAGCAGCGAGGAGGCAGCAGAAGACAGCAGCCGCACTCCAGGACGACAATCATCTTCCACCAATGGCTTCCTCCTCCCAGACGACGACAACCTATCCGAGGGGATAAAGCTCGATATCAACTTTACCCCCTCCGATCAAATAGACCTGTACGCAAGACAAATCCAACAACAAAACGGATTCCGCAACCCTCGCGTCTTCAACCAAGTCATCTCCCGGCGCGGGTACAACAACTCCGCTGCCCAGGATTCCGACGCCATGGATATCGACTCTGACGCCGTTGAAGCTGATCAAGACGACCGGAATCGTCGCCGGAGAAATAATCTCTCCGGGCCAGTGACTAAGATGTTCGTCGTCTCACCTCTCCCCCCCTCTTCCCTTCCTCCCCCTTCTTCCTCTCTCTCTCTCTCCGCCTCCCCTACGCACCATCTTTTATATATTCTACCAAGATCAAAAGTAAATTAACCCCCCTCTTCCCTTTCTTCTTCTTCTAGCTACAAATCAACCCTCCGCTTCCCCCTCCTAGATAGTTTTCCACGGAACATACTCCGCGACACCGACACCGACACCAACACTCACACTGGCGGAGAGCCACCCGCACCCGCCCCCCTCACCTCCTCCTCCTCTCCCGGCTCCGGCATCAACACCACAACCAGCCTCTCGACCTCAACCGCCACCTCAGCGCGTCTGAAACTCCTGCGCACGACAGTCCTGCGCGCCATCGCCGTCGATACCCGCGAGGTCCTAGGGAACGACCTCGCCGACATGGCGGCCGCGTACCAGGAGGACTACTGGTCGAGCGGAAGCGACGAGGGAGAAGACGATTGATTGATGACATCCATACACACATATACCTAACCTAACCTAACTTACTACCTACCTAACCCTATTTAAAATAAAAAAGAATAATATGAAAAAGAGAAAGAAAAAAATACAAATTTATACTTGTGCCTACCTATCTACCTACTTGTCCTAAGTCCCTCTGCTTTTCTTGAAAACTGAACTAGGATAACTTTTGCCTGTAATTTTTTGTTTGCGAGTAACAACAACAGTATAGCCGAACTCGGCTTTGATGAGGGTTGTTTTTACCCCCTCCTTAACTGCGGGATGAGAGTCTCTCCGTACCCTCCAACCTTATATATATAAACTGTGTGCTGAAGGTCTTAAAAAGCAAGCGCAAGGGTATGTATTGAAGAAGTGTCCTTTCATGTTCCGTAAACCATGCACAAGCCTACCTAGGTACGAAGCTTGGTATCTTCACACAACAAGTCACCGATTCAAGACGCCCGTTGACAGACCAAGTTTGACGAGGCACTTGTGCCTCAAAACCTAAATATTATTACTCTAGCGACATCTATGTAGGGTACAATGTGTGAGAATATATTGAGGGTAACAAGGCGATTGATCTCCAAAAAAAAAAAAAAAGGCAATCGCAAAACCCCCTCCATCCCTCCCACCTAGTAACCCAACCCTGCCATTAGCGTGCTGCTGTTGCTGCTGGGGCGGCTGACGTAGGCTGCTGGCGTTTGGGAGGCGTCATCTGCTGGCGCTTGGAAAGTGGCTTCATCATCTCCTCATCGGCCGCCCGCTTGTTAGGCGGTTTCTTCATATCTTCATCGGCTGCCCGCTTCTTCTTCTTCATGGGTGGCGACGGCTTGACTTCACCTGGCTCGAACACATCATCTGGTAGTGCTGTGTTCTTGATGTGCTGAATGGTCAGAAACATGAGCTCTTTGTCGAAAATCTCATTAGATGTGCACATAGCCTTGAAGTCATTAACTTCTCTGGACAGATCAAGGGATTTGGCTCCCTCCGCCAGCTGCAATCCGATGTAATGGTTAGTGGTATATATCTCAAACTCTTGAGTGTGCTCAGGCACATCCTCAAGCTTGACGGCGGCATCGCCGTGCTCTCCTTTTACCACTGCTGTACCGTTTGCCTCCCCAACCTTAGGTGTCGGAGGAGCCCCGTCTTCGGTCTTAATCTCGGGTTTGGCTTCGGTCTTGGGTTGCCCGTCCGTGGGCTCGTCCTTGACTACGTAGGCAAGGCTGCCGCACTGAACCTCTTCGATTTCGTTATCGTTCCTGCATCGGTGCACTCGATCATAGCCCTTGTTGAAGGGCCGGGCAAGACCGATCGATTGGTGCATTTCGAGCTTTCCGACGAGTACGCGGACCCTTGACTCGACAAAGCCGGACCAGGTGTTCTGCGCCTCTTTCGTTCTGCTGGACGAGATGACTGTGAGGTAGTACTTGAAACCTGTCGTGAAGAAAGAATGCTTGGTGAAAAGATCTTTCCAGGGTCGTCTGCCCACCATTATCTCATCTGTTACCTCGGCGCCAATAGCCAATTCCTGTTGAATGACGGCCATGGACGACTTGCCAACATTGTGAGTTGCGCACATGGACGGATAGGCAGGCGTGATGATCGGCATTCGGTGGTTCCTGTCACTGGAGTATATCTACTCTTCTGTGTAAGACATCAGCGTAATGTAATATGGAATTTGACTTACCTTGGGGTTCCACACAGGTACGCGTGTGACAGAAAGGCCGTACTCGATGTCCTTGAGGAGAACAGGCAGTGGCCAAGGCCACTTCCAGAGTAAGTGGAAGAACTTATTCACGACGACAGAGCTCGTGGCCTTGGGGTAGAGCTGGCAGACCCTGGCCACCATCATAGCCCATGCGACTCCTCCGGGGTATCCCATTATATTGGCGTAGATGGCTCTCCGCTGTGCCCAGAGCTTGATGGCCCGAAGCGCCAACTTGAAAGTGGCGGGCTCAGGAACGAGGTTGAGAATTTCGTCGGTCACCCTAGTTCCGTTCAGTGAACGCACCTCATTCTCGCTCAAGCCGCGGAGGAGGCTGTTATCCTGCAAATTCCACTCTTTCTCGGCGGGCAGTTGCTTCAGTGTCTGAATGGAGCAGAAAATCAAATCAATGCTAATTCCCGAGAACTCAAACTTGATGATGGGCACAAAGGCGCCGGGAACGGGTGTGAGGTCGGTAATGGCGCCGGGAGGGGCCATCTCGACCAGAAGATCGGGGAAGATATTGAAGTATTGATCCACAGTGACATATTTAGGGGCGACAACAAGAGTATCCATATCCGCACCAGGGCCATAGACTCCCAACCGGTAGCTGCCGTAGGTAAAGACTCTTCCATGAGCGTCGCGGATGAGGATGGTGTTTTTGGGCTCTTTCTCCCGAGCGGCCCTCCGCACAAACTCATCCACTATGGCCTCGAGGGACCTGAGCACCTGTTCTCGGCTTGCGACACCGGCAGGAGTCTCAAACGTGCCCTGGGATCGCAGCTCTCTGGCTAGGTTGTCATTGTGTCGTTTCTCCACCTCGGTGGGGAGTGCTGTTGAAATGGGCGGCGTCACGCCGTAAACCCGCTCGGTCATTGTGTCGAGGAAGGAAGGTGCAGCGTTATAAAAGATGCGTCGGGGCTGCGGCAGGGAAGATCGATGTCGATTAGCACTGTTCGGGCGCAATCACAACCAAGCTGGAAGAAGGCAAAAGAAAAGGAGCGTGGCCGGTCCGTCGAGGAGCTTGGGGCAAACAAAAGGAAGAAGAAAGAAGGAATGAAAGGGCCGCCGACGACGACGATGGTGGGGAGAGAAAAAGCGGGGATGAGCAGCAGTTCGGCGGAGGTCAAGTCATGATATGGCGGGCTGCGTCGCGTTGTTGCTTGAAGGCGCCGTTAGCCTGGGATTTGCCGGCCGGTGCTGTCGTCGTGGCCTTTCTTGCTTTGCGAGCACGATGAGGTTGGTTGCTTTAGTAGGGAAGAAGTTTAGATATGAGAGAGGCGGCGCGCGATCTGCAGCGCGTTGGACGCACGGGCCCAGCCAGACCCAGTTTAGCAAACGGCAGCGCCGTCCCCTGTCTTGGCGGAAGCTTTGCGCCAGAGCAAGTTGGTGGATACCTGCTACTCGCCCCGCTAAGTGAATAAAGGACAATGGGTTGGGAAGATGTGTTAGCGCTCAATCAGTCAAGTACGCAGTCAAGCACTTCCACCGCTGTTTGCTGTTTCAACGAGGCTAGGCAGAAGTGCGAGGATTTTGGAATTGGCGGCCTCGAAAATAGGTAGGTTTCCGTACCTTGTCCGTTTGTGCAGCTAGAAAGGAATCCCACCCGTTGTGAAGGTGCCGTGCAGGGAAACAAATGACCTAGAACCGAGAAAGGTGAAGGAAGTCGGAGAGTTAACCTAGAATAGAAGCACATGGCAGATGGAAGCTGGTAAATTCACCTTTAATAACAAGAATCCGGTGAGACTTGGAATAAATATCCGGATTAATGTACGTGTGAACTTTAGGTACCAGTGAATTCTAGCAATACTTCGCGAAACCTTACCCAGGCCTGTTGCTGCTCGCCCGCATGTCACTCTCCAGAACCAGCCCGCGTCAAGGCTAAGGTCGTCCAACAGGAGTTACAGGACCCTCGGGCCCCTGTCTGCCCCGCCCCCACCGTCCTGACCTCAGAGGTGAGTGCTCGCTGTCATATCCTCCCCACTTCCATGGTTTCGATGGCGGCCCACGATGAAGAAGACACTGCTTCTTTGCTTTATCCACGGCTTCAAGGCAAGCAATCTATCGATTTCTAACCTACCCACCCACTCCCACTGCTGCTAACTGTCTCCAAGGGGGGTGAGTCGACCTTCGGCGACAACTATGCCTTCACCGAGCACCTGCGTGGCCTCGTCGCCGGCGCGTTACCCAAAGTCGAAGTCAAGGCGATCGTCTACCCAAAGTACGAGACACGAGGTGATCTAGGTGAATGCGTGGGGAGGTTCCGGGACTGGTATGTCGTCGTCCCGAGTCCGTCCTTAGTTGCCGTGCCGCATGATAGGCTGGTTCCAGCTCATTGCTAACTTATGTGAACGGTGAAAGGCTTATGAACAAGGTGATTGATCTTGAAGTCGCCGCGGGTACGCCATCGCCCACCATCGATCCATCTGTGCGCGTCATCTTGATTGGGCACTCTATGGGCGGCATTGTTGCCGCTGAAACTGCCATTACCCTGGCCTCGGAGAAGCCTATTCACGGCAGCACCAACCCAGCGACTGACGATGACCCCAAGCCCTCTGCCACCACTGGCGCCATGCCGGAGCCACCTCCAAGGCCGCCAACGCCTAGCTTGCTCATGTTTCCCTACATCCAGGGCGTCCTCGCGTTTGACACTCCCTTCCTAGGCATATCGCCTGGCGTTGTAGCGCACGGCGCGGAGAGCAAGTACGCAACGGCCTCGACAGCAATCTCGCAGATCGCCGGGATAACAGGGCTATGGGGCGGCGCAAAAGCAGCCGGATCCGATGCATCCGCTATGCGCAACAAGCCGCCGCCAGCCCCGGCGCTCCCGGCGGCAGAGACCAACGAAAAGAGGGGCAACGGGGCTGCAGCCGCCGCCGATAACAACAATGGCTGGGGGAAATGGGGTAAAATCGCCATGGTCGCCGGCGCGGTTGGGGCCGTGGCTGCCAGTGGTGCGGCAGCTTACATCAACCGTGATCAGATCACGCAGGGTTGGAGCTGGGCCACATCCCACATGGAGTTCATCGGATGCCTCGCGCGCAAAGAAGAACTACGGCGCAGGGTCGCGTACATGGTGCGGTTGAATAAGGAGCTCGGCGTTGGGTTCGGCAATCTCTATACTCAGCTGGGCAAAGCTCCTAGCTCTAAGAGCACAATTGCGGGGACTGTCGTCGGCAATCAGCGAACATTCTGCGTGGTGCCGCTCCGGGAGCAAGCGGGAGACTGGCGAGTGGCTATCAACGACAAGATGACGGATGAGGTGGAGGCACATATGGCCATGTTCGAGCCAAAAGACAACCCAGCCTACGACAAACTGGCGAACAACGCCAAGGACATGATATCTGGCTGGCTGCGAAACGACTGGTATGAGAGTTCGAGCGACGCCATTGGCACATGGTGACAGAAGACATCAGTTTTTCCCCGCCTGTTCGGCGAGCGGCTTTATTTTTGTTTCCTCTCTTCTCTGTTGTATTGTCTATATACATATACTCTACACAAAGGGGCAATTTGTGGTCAGCCCCTTTTATACCCCCATCCGAAATGGCGAAAATAAACATTTGCTCTCTTTCTTTCCCCTTCTAAAATCCATTACCACCATATATGACGTACTGATCGCATAAAAGTGCCGCTGTGCGTGTGAACAATGTATTAAAATCCGGCGTCTGGCTCTTTTTAATATTCAAAACACTCTACTGCTTCTTCTTGTGGGACACAGCACCACCGCCAACGTTCTTCCCGCGCTGCTTTAGCATGTGGGAGTATAGAATTACGGATCCTATTTACAGACGACGCGTCAGCTTACGGGATCAGAAAACACAAGCAAGGAATGGGGCGGGACCGGCCAATTATTTTTTAAACTCACCAGGGATATACGACAGCAGAATAGCGAACAGTGCATAAGGGTAAAAGTCTACCATCTGGCCGGCCGGGCCCAGGAGCGCGCGGATGATCATGGCCACCTCGCTGCTGATACCAATGGGGTACAGCACCAGGAACGCGCTGTAACGCAGCCAGTTCAACATGTCCGGCACGGCGTTCACCTGCTTGAGCGCAAAGTACGTGTAGCGGATCACCTCGGTGGTGGCCCACGCGGTCAGCATGGACGAGTACCACGCCGACGTGCTCAGCTCGGGGAACGGGAAGCAGATGCCCCAGATGAGGACGAGGCGGCTAGCGACTTGCATGACGGTCGTGAAGACGGGGGCGGGAACGACACCTACATTACATACCATACACCAGGGGCTGGTTAGCTTTTTTCTCTTGTTTTTGTTTTTAATTGGGATTATAGAGAGAGAGAGACGAACCGGTAAGAGCATGCAGGATCTCCATGATGGCAAACGTCTGCGTGATGCGCGCAAAGTTGTCCACCACCAGCGACACAAACGCCGGGCTCTTCCAGAAGTATACGACTGCTACGCGCCCTAGGATCGTCGCCCATGCGATCGCCGACGCGGCATTGTACAGAATCAGGTACGCCTTCTTGGGCCCGAAGTCGCTGCTGGCCTTCTTAGGGGGTGCGGTTTGCGACGATTTCGTGTTCGCCATATTTGCTTTTGTTGTTTGGCGCAGGTGGGAAGACGCGGGAGAAGGAAATTTGTTAAAGTGCTTTCTTTGAGTGTGGGACTAAGCTCGGCTTGAGATGGGACGGGAGCTTCGGCAGGAGCGCCTTGCCAAGGATGTGGGCTGCTGCTTTGGGATCTGAACTCCCCGATAAGGTATCTGGGTTGACCTAGCAATTGGGTTGGGATTGGAGGGGCACAGTGCTACCTTGCTGTCGGTTAGCGCACCGGGCTTTAGCGGCAAGGCCTGCTTCTTTACAGAGAGTATCATGCTACCTAAAAAGAACTCAGACAATAGGAAACTTGAAAAGATGAGAAGATCGTCTGAGTGATGGACTATAGGCTGGCTCCATGAGTGAGGGAGTGCACGGAAAACTTACACGACCAAACACCATCGTGTCATTCTTTCATACCAAGCCTTTTGTGGAAAACTGAAAGCGCGGAAACAGGTCTCTCAATGCCTTCCTCGCCCTCAACCCGACCACAACCTTGAACTTCCATCCCAAAACCCCGACTCATTCCCCAAGAGATACGGTATCAGACGAGCTTGCAATATATCTTCTGATTGAGAGAGGTAAAATACTATCCTATCTTCAGTTTGGTAAATCATTCTCATCATCAATACTATAGAAATCTCATGATGCCCATTCCATTAGGGAGGTATGATCCCCCAAATAAATTTAACCCGATCCAAAATGGAAAGAACTTGAAGGGAAAAAAAACCGAAAACGCCAAATCTCATGAAGGAGGGTATAATCGCCAAACCGACCCCAAAATAGAGGAAGGCTATACAAACTGCGCCGTTTCAACAGAAAATCACTTTCGTTATTTTTTTCTCAATGACAAGTGGTTCGTGTTAGCATCGTACAAACTGTTCCAAGCCAGTGTGGATAAGATGATAAACAAATTGGGAAATGAAGAAGGAGAGTGGCGGTGTTGGCTCCTGGATGTGTGTCCTTGCTTAGACAAACACCAACAAACAATGCTCTGTCGTGTTTAACCGTGGTGACCCGCCCGGGGATTTTAGAGGTTGAGAGAGCATGAGCTAGGACTGATCAGTCTTTCTTGGTCACGGAGCGCCAGAGCTCGCCGAACGAGTGCCCCCCGAAAAGATACTGGTCCGAGTGCCGGCCGCAGTAGCTGTGGACATTGATGTTGTGCGGCGACTTGGCCTTGTTGCTCCCCGATGCCTTTCGGCTGTTAGGTGGGGAGGAGATCAGGCCGGCGTAGTCGTCCTCTGAAAAGCTCCTCGATGCCTATATTCATTGTCAGTAGCTGCCACGGCGGGAGTGTGACATGTGTGGTGGTAGGGTAGGCAACTTACAGTGCTATCTGCGGATCTTGGGCTGGTAAATACTGGGCTTGTCATGGATCTTGAAGTGCTGAGTTTAAGCGGTGCGGGTGCCGATGCACGAGATTTTGAATTCATGGTGCCGAGAACCTTGGGTAGGTCTGAAAGATGGCGACCAGAATGCCAAGGTAATTGATTATATGACAGGAAGTCTTTTTGGCTAGAGGTGGCAGCGGAAAGCTGCGGCTGTGCTGCACTTAATGGAGGAGCACGCGATGGTGGGGAGAAGTTTCAAGCCTGCTCGAGACAAGTAACGCAATCGATGGTTTGGGCACCTCCGATTGAAATAACGCCCTCCAGGGATACGTCGGTAACACACCTGGTGCAATTGATCAATCTATTTTGTGGTAGGTAGCAAATGCTGGAAGAGAGAAACAAGAGCGGTGGGAGAACAGAGGAAATGGCAGCCTGATGGCTATCAGGACTTGATTTATACGATTACCACACTCGCTTCGTCCTTAGGTTTGGGCTGCCCTTGGCCCATCTAGGACACCGGACAAGGGACCTTCGACGACCACAGGTCCTAGCACATGAAATAGGCACATGTTGCACCCCTCCGACCTGCATGCTGGAGGGTGTGTTGGTAGCATCCCACAAGGCAACTGATTTGTTCGAGTGCCGATAGGAGCCTCAGTCCTAAGGCGCCCACCAATTGTGGCACCCCCGCTGGGGACGGACTGGATGGTTCGGGTGACACGACGCGACACAATTGGTCGCCTTAAGAGGGATGCAGATCTCTCGCGAATGCGAACCGTCGAACCTTATCAGGCAGCGACCACTCTGCATATGAACGAAGCGAGTTTTGGTCACCAGCTCCTTGGGGAGTGGGGAGCAGCATTGGCGCCGACCAGTCCCGCATTCGCAATGACTAAAGTGACTCACCAAAAGCACTGCAAACGACGGCCGTCCTCCCCGCCAAATTGGCCTGGGAGAGGGGAGGATATCCGATCAACGAAAATTCGGCGGGACGCCCCCGGGCGCGAGAGGGTGATGGGTTCCGACCTGCGGTCACTCTCCACTGAGGGTGTCTTTCCTAGGACCTTGCGTCCGACGCAGTCGTGATGGCCGCCCGTGCCGACAACGACAGCGATGACGACGGCCTGGTTAGGTTCCAGGTTACAAGAGGAAAAAAAAGACAGAAAAGATGAGGTTACAGGGAGAAGCAAGATGAGACGAGTTCACGCTAGTGTGCCACACCAATCCAGACGACGTACGTGTTCTCGGCCGCAAATAGGTGTCGCAGCCAAAGTGCAGTCCCTTCTAGGCAGTCTGCACGGGATGCCGAAGTTCGTGACTCGACACCGCTGTTAGGAAATCGGCAGAGTAGCAGTTGTTCCAGACCTCTGCCGTCGACTGTACAGGAAGCTAACTTCATATGGCGGCTCGTGCGGTCTGTTGCCAAGATGCCACTGCCAAGCTGCCAAGATATCTGGCAGGAATCTTGCGGGGAGAGACCCGCCCCTAGGGCAAGCCGTAAAGATTTGGAGGTTGTAGGCTAGGTAAACAACTGGGGAATGCTGGTTCGCTTGCCAACCTCTTAAGAGCACTGAGAGAAGACCACCTATCTAGTCCGACAAGAGTACAAACGAGTGGTTGGTAAAGCTAATGAGTTCAAAGGCATAGGAACGGTGGTGGGAGAGGACGAATCCAACAGCATAGGGAAAACGGTGAGATAGGAATCGTGGTGGGAAATGAGTTCGGGGGGTGAGGACGGTATACTATTTGGCTCCTTCCGATTTTGCGAGTTGTTCATTACCATTGCTCTTTGCCGTACCACAGCTTCTGACCACAACACCAAATCCGAGGGCAGGAAAGACCTTCCCTCGACATGCTACGAAGGACTGTTACTTCAGAATCTGGGATTCAATTATACTTAGGGTGGGTATTTACGCCCACCCACTAGATCGTCGTGTGATTAGGTATTATTTTGCTACGTTTATTAACCCTTAGCATTCCTTTGCACAATTGAAACGCGGCACCATGACATCCCAATTCTCGGGCGCTGATATCTTGACTTGTGCCATTTCACCAAACAAAAAGTTTCAGTTCGAACTTAATTGTGTGGAAAGATGACGTGCACTAGGTTACGCGCTGTTGTAGCAGCCTCGAGATCGTTTATCTAAACTTCATACACAACACAATGCGGATTGCTACAGCTCATCGTATCCAAACCTAAGGATATCTTCTAATCAGGCGTGCTGAAGCTGGATATCTGAGTAGCTGATTATTCTACTATGAAAAGGGCGCTCATTCCTCGTCTCAACAAAACGTATCCGTCGAAATAATCAAGAGTTCACGGAGTGCGTTCTCAACGTCCTTGAAATTCTTGCCGTCCAAAAAATATTGGCGCTCAGAGACAAAAGCAGCTGATACTTCAACGACTCCATGATGCCTGCGATCAGGCCACTGCAACAATAAAACACGCGACCCCTATGGTACAAGGTTGTATATAATCAGAAGGATGGTCAAAAATAGCTCTACAAGTCTTAACACCGCCCGTCCGAGATGCAGTGATAGATAGGCAAGTCTGTTGTCTTCATTTGGCATGCCACTTACGAGCTTACCCTTCTTCATCCCAAGCACTGTGTTTGACCCTGCAGATCTTCACCACATGACAAGGGTTTGACTCTTTCAACTTGTTCCGTACATATCAAGACTATAATTGGACTGATATCTACTTCAAACAGTATATCTGTCATTCATTTTACCTTCCGAGGCTCGGAGTTGAACCAATGAAAAATCCCAAACTAGACGTCTGTTGTTTAATATTTTCACCCTATTTATATCCAAGATGTCGACATTTTAGGAAATGGCAAGCGGCAGGTTGTGCTTCGCTCACCCAAATGCCACACTTCGGCAAAATACCCCAAACTGCCACAGAGCCATCGTGCCAGACCGTTGGAAGTTTTCAGCCACCGATTGTTTCGTTTCACTCAACAACGGCGCACTCGGGGGCCAACAATACTTTACAAATCGTATCAGCCCCGAAATGGACCTGCGAAGCGGAACAAGAACATGAGGTGGACTCTCCTTTATCCATCCACCGGGGAAATATATGTTAGTGAGCGTATCATAGCAAATGCATATCTTTATCAACCATAGTCACGGCCTCTCAGATTTACATGACGTGGCGGGGGGAAAACAACAGAAAACAACAGAAAAGCAACAACAGAGAACCTCTACAACCTCATGGACTTTGGATTGCGCCCCTCCCAATAGATCCGCCTTGAACCCCTCCGGGCCCAGCTAGAGCCTAAGGAATTTAACCCCAGATATTTTGAGTGAAGTAGGAATCGCACCCACAACCTCTCGGAAAGCGGTGGCGGCCACTGAGGGCATACCAACATCCCGCTTCGCCAGCAACGGCGATTCCGATTTGTTATCTATGAGTGCACACAGATGGAATAATGGAGTCACCCGGCGGCGCCAGCTTGCCAAGCAGGGCATCCAGATATAATGTCAGTCCTTATTTAATAATCTAGATGGCCAATTATCCCCTTTGGACGTGTCTGGATGTACTTCACTAACTTTTTTTTCCCTGCTAGAGGTGGAGAGGGGCACACCTGCACTGCCAGGTGACAGGTCCCTTCCTCATCTCAACCATGCTACCATGTGGCTCAGTCCAGTTTTCAGCTTGCTTCAGGTCAGACTCGAAATTAGAAGTCGCTGGCCACGCCTTCCCCTAATGCGTGCTGGCTGGGCACACCTGTCTCGTATGGGGTTGCGTGACAAGAGCGTGATCCCCGTCAGATGCAAGCCCGTCTCCCTATATCACAACATTTTTCTTCTTCTTGATGACAAGTCCCTACCGCCTATTTAGATCATCGCATTCTCTCTATCCTACTCTTCCTCGCCACCTTTTTTCTCTCCCCTCCTACCAGTCGCAACATCGAGAAAAACAACTCACGAAACCCTCCGAGATAAACGCCCCGCTTTCCCTCGCTCTCCAAATCGTGTTCAAACGATCACTCGCACGATGCCCGCAGATCAAACAACTATCCCCATTCCCGCTCCAACAGCGGATATCGAGATGAGGACATTTAGATTGGACAGTATCAAGCTTGATGAGCAACCAGTAAGTTAAATGATTTTCGTGGAAAGTCAACATCCCTGCCCCATTTGTGTTTTGATGTTGCTTCCCCCCACAAAGGCCAAGACGGGAAGCGGTCTTGGCAAGGCGGGCTGAGATCCCTTGGCATTGAATCCTTTCTAGAACACCTCGAGGACTTCTTCCTGTGCCCCAAGCCTGCCTTTTTATTCCCCCCAATTTGTTGAGAGCACCATTGAACCTCTCCTTGGGGTTATTTCGCGAGCGTTCCGTTTTCTCTGATTCGTCTCAATTTACTCATTAAACTCTTTCCCCTTCCCTTACTATTTTCTAGGGGAAAATAATTGGCTCTCTCTCAAAAAAAGGACTAACAACCCAATTTCTTTTGGTTCATCCTCAGAGACTACAAGAACCCATGACGGTTGGCCTACGCGGCGGTCTTGACGCTGCAGAGGAAGGCTGCCTGGCGTGCTGTGCTTGCTGCGTTTTGGAAGAATATCTGTGCTGCAAGGCCTGTTGCTAGGGGTCAGACGAAGCGACCAACTAAAAAGCAGCATTCCGTTATTCTCGAAGCAAAGCCTCGCTTACTCACCTCTTCTATACCCGCTGCTTCGTAATCCGCAAGACGCAACAATGCCCCTCACACGATATTGATGCTTGGAAAGCAGGTGTTTATGTCGCTTTCTGGGCAAAATACTCGAAGCAATGGTGGGAAGTCTTTTCCCTCGTATATTTTGGTTTAAGGACTTGGTGGTTGCACGAGATTAGGGTTGGTGTATGATTCAAGTTTTGTGTGTGAAATAGCAATAAAGAGGACTAAGAGGGAATGTTATTACACCGTATTATACCGATATCGAGGCATGTCGCTCAGTTCCTGACTCTGGATATGAGTATAAACAGATTTCAAAGTGAATGAAGTGCATACCGAAGATATGAAACGTGAACATTATGATTCTCCAAGGTAGTGGCGGGACTTAGGACGAGTGATACCTAGTTACTGTGTATATTGTTGAGAAACAAACCTGCCCCTTCAAGGTAGACTGGGTCCCCATCACTCACTTGTCCAGGTTCCATCCACTGATTCCTCCACGTATTCATGTTTAATGAAACTCTAAGGTCACTCAGATGTGAAGTTTTTTATATGTCCCTACAGTTTTTTATGCTGCTTTGAAACATTGTATAAGCTTCAAAATGGATTATGCATCTGAACTAACCAACATACTTCCACTCTCTGAAGGGGCGGCTCAGTGTGCTGTCAACATAAATCAAACAAGATGGACATATGGTAAAATTGTCACAGGATGGTGGAATAACCGAAGTGTGAAGGGATTTTGGCCCAAATCTACACATCCTCGTTCCACTATGTGAATACTAGGTACCAGGTACTGCTGGCTCACAGATTGGATTGGATTGGATAGGGGCCAAAACTCATAGCTGGGAGATATAAAACGGTCGACTAGCTACCTACCTACGTATGGAAGATGAGTTAATGTCGCTATTGCTGCGGTCAATCTGGCCCGAAAACCTGCAATAAGACCCAAAAAGGGCCAGCGGTGCCGATGTGTAGTCCTGTCCTCCCCCTCTTTTTTCTAATGCGGTGACAGTGTTCATGGGGCGTGACTCTGGCAGCATGAGTCTTTTCGGTAACGGTAGGTTGGGATGCGTCAGAGAATGTTTAGTTTGCAGTGATTTGGGTTTAAAGTGAAAGGAAGATGTTTTCTTACGTGCATCACACATGACCATAGTAGGGAACTAAGCTAGTATAGACCGGTGGAACACGGAATTAAACGAAAAGAAATCTCAATCTAAAAAGGCGGACTGAGGACTTCGTGGGGTTTATGAGATATGCTGTGAGGGCTAAACACGCGGACACAGTAAGAATGGGTATATAATTATATCCTACTTTATATAGGAATAAAATTACGGCGAGATCTATTGGCAGTTAGACGAACTCGGTATTGACGAAGAGTGCATGTGCCATATTGTCGCAGTTTGGCTGTATTAAGTTTCGGTTCATTGAAGCGGTATAACGCCGACCATATCTCTTCATCCCAAGCCTTCCCTTCGCCATGTTGATAATAACGATGACGTCGACTTGTCCATCCCAAGATTCCCTAAATATCCTGTATCAATTCAAGAATGCCGTTCTGCCCACATACCCGAGACCGACATATCATGCATGTTACACGGCATTAGATGCTACTGCTGCCCCCTGTCCAGATCGGAAAGGCACTCGGAATTCTTGCTCTAAAACTAAATACGAAATGCATCATGTCTCGTATTCACATTTTCTGGCTGCTGCAACGGAAATACATAGTCCTTCGGGCTAGTGATTCGATCCTGCCGCGTCCTGGTTGAAGTCACCTCTATCACTAGCCAGGAGGCTAGCGTATGATGTGCGGAGGGTAGAACGTTCATGAAGTTGTCTCGCTTGACTACACATCATATTTATATACTCTACCAGCATCTGCCTCATAGACTAACAGAAAAGGGCCGTCCGTCAAAGCAGTAGCGGACAGTATCCAAAAAAGACAAGAAAAGTCGATCGTCTGAGCAGTCCGTAAAGTAAACTCCGATGCTCATGTCGGACTCGGTTGATTAAAGGTTATAAAGCAAGTAGATGCGTATTGAACGCTGTTGTAACCCCGATACTGATGCGGTTTGCGCCTTTGACACGATGTGTGTCATCAATGAACCAGAGGCGGCCTTCCCCCCTACCCTGAACGCCGACAAGCCGGCCGCGCTGTTGTGATATACCCAAGTATGTCCGGCATGATATTGAGGAAAGTAAGATATGCTGGTGTGTTGTACAGAACTTCCCCCCC
The DNA here is from genome assembly GCA_033439775.1 of Podospora didyma. Lineage (NCBI taxonomy): Eukaryota > Fungi > Ascomycota > Sordariomycetes > Sordariales > Podosporaceae > Podospora > Podospora didyma. The sequence continues at coordinate 336,215 of JAULSW010000010.1, forward strand.
GCTGGGCGGCGTGCATTGCGGACTTTTTCCTAGTCCTGTGCCACCGTTTGCTGTACTCCTCGTTAGTTTTGCTTGGGCGCAGCAGTACAAGCTGCTATCGGGGTCAAAACTTACCACCAGCCAGTCCATCCCCTCTGTAATGCCCGACCCCTCCACGGCGCTGCAGGCCATGATGCTCCAGTTCCTGTCTCTTAGCTCGCCCAACCGAAGGGCCTGTGATATGTCTCCCGCCCCCTTGGCACCAGGCTGATCTTGCTTGTTTGCGAACACCAGCAGTGCTGCGTCCTTCAGCTCCTCCTCGTTTAGCATGGCTGCGAGCTCGTCTGCCGCCGTCTGGAGACGTTCAATATCGGTTGAGTCGACCACGAAGATCACCGCCGCCGTGTTGGCGTAGTAGCATCTCCAGTACGGCCTGATGCTGGTCTGGCCACCCAGGTCCCACACGTTAAAATTGAGGTTTTTGTAGGTGACGGACTCGACGTTAAAGCCGATCGTGGGTATCGTTGTTACTACTTCTCCGATCTGCATCCCGCATGTGAGCTCAGGATGGTCGAGGACGGCCGAAAGAGGGGGGGAATCGCACCTTGAGTCTGTATAATAATGTGGTTTTGCCAGCGTTATCCTGCCGTCGGGAGCTTGGTCAGCAAGGCGAGAGCGAGATCTGGGGGAGGTGTCCGTACCAGGCCCAGAATGAGGATCCGGATCTCCTTCTTTGCCCAGAGGAACCCGGTAAGCCATGACATGCTCTGACCCATCTTGACAAGCTAGCTTCTGGTAATACTTGGGAAGACGCGCGACGATTTTAAAAGATGAGATGGAGCAAGGAACGGACGCCTCCCTCAAAAGATGCCCGATGCGCCGATGATCGCTTCGCTTCGTCTGGACGGCAAAAAGGTTTCGGGGGCAGTTGCGAAAGCGGGAACGCGAATGTGGCAAAGAGGAAGGAGGACTCAAAGCGGGACGGGAGCTTGTTTAGTATTTGTTGATTATGTCCGTTAAACTCCCCGGTCGATTTTAATACTTGTCCTAAAAAATTTTTTCCCCTTGCGCAGCTCTGCGACTTGTTTGGTTCTAATCATCAAGTCATTCAGAGGCCGCCTTGGCTTTTGCCCATGACTTTCATCGATTGCCCTGGGGGGTCTTGCAGCTGGTAGGGGTCGGCAGCGGGTGGTCGATCTAACCCGAGCTGGTCATCGCTTGCCCAATTCACCAGGATTCAAGTCTGTCAAATTTCACGCCACAAAAGCCACACCACCCCTGCCCATAGCACGTGATACAGCCACACTTGATTTTTTTGGCCCTAGGTCCGGCCCCATTTTCTAAAGCCCACACCAAATATTCGAATCGAGCGCTTCATCGACGCATCCCTCAGACATCACCAAGACTCGGTAATCGCGACAACACCGTCAAAATGCCGGTATGTACTGCCTGCCTCTCCAGACAATTCGATACGGCCCCTTGAGTTTCCCAGCACGATTTCCACCGCCTCCCGCGAGAATGGGCCATTTGCAGGAGGCACCGCGGGCGGCGAGGAAAGAAGGGCCTGGGAGACGAGATGAGGGGATTCGCAATCACACCAGCGCCCCCCCAAAGCTACGAAACCACGATGATGCTGCCCCGATTCAATCGCTGACGTTGTAATTCTTCTATGTACAGAGCCACAAGACTTTCCGCACCAAGCAGAAGCTTGCCAAAGCGCAGAAGGCGAACAGACCCATTCCCCAATGGATTCGTCTGCGCACCAACAACACCATTAGGTACGGCCTACCCTCTTTCCAACCCCGAGCCTCCCCGAGAAAGATTATACGGATAGGTCTCCTGGAGGCGGAGCTTACCAATATCGAGATTATTGGGAAAGCACAATGGGGGAATGGAGCTGACACGAGTGACATTTACAGATACAACGCCAAGCGGAGACATTGGCGCAAGACTCGTCTCGGAATCTAAATGTAGTCCGCCTTTCTTCCCCTTCAGTCGACCCCAAACGATGGTTTTCTTCATGCAACAAACAAAGACCACTGCTCTCGCTCACGATTTACCCCCCATGCACCACTCGACGAGGATATCTTTATCCTTTCGACAATTTTCCCCACTTCGACGATCTCCTTGGGTAGAGAGAAAGGTGTGTGGTGTGTTACTAGCCAAGGATTCACGATGAGATGAGCGAGTGGTGGCGTTTGGGGGAGGGAAAGCTGGAGGGAAAAGAACAAAGAGAAAGAAACCACGAGGTCTGCTTGATAAACAAAGGGTTGACACAAAGGCAAAGTTCCAGGGGGGAATATGTGTGTTTTTTTCTCTCTCGCGCTGTGACGACCTGGGTTTACTTTCGGAGTAAAATGCCGTCACATTTTAGGGGTCACGGGGAAACCAGAAAATGAGAAGGGAGCATTTTGTCATTGCACGAAGATCTGCCCGTTCCTCCTTTGTAGTGCCCGTCCGCTTTCTTGGCGTGTGCTTGTGTGTCCGACTCTTTTCTGAGGTAATGCAAATAACTGCTGGTCCGACGTTACGTCCATATGACTCCTGTTATGCTCTCCCGAACTGCCGTGCCACTTGGAATGGGCAATTATATAAAACTCACAAGGAATCGTGTAAGGGCTGTCGGCTCTCGTCGATTGTATTGGGGGAAGTTTATCTATCTATATATTTAGATCCTGAAAGAGTGTTGTAATTGTCACGTTTGTTTGCTTTGTTGGGAGGAGCGGAATCAATAAAGGGATTCCGTCTCATGTCTTATGGTGGGGTGCCGATATGCCCCTCGTAGTGATTCGGAGCGAAACAACACATTTGGGCGGCACAGGTGACGCATTCTGCTTGTGATACATAGCTGTCTGCGAGCGAGTTCATAATGCCATAGTGCTTGGCAGGATTAAAAGCTAGGTCGGTACCAGCTGTGGGAAGTCCTGTGCTCGCAGATATCGAGAAATTATTTCCATCAATGTCACACAGCTCGACACACGTGCCAGCAAGGGGCAAGAATCAATCACCATATCACGATGTGAAGTAGGAAGTGAGGGAGCATCTCGTTCATAAACTACTCGAGTCGGTGGATTCTATGGCCGCCATGGTTAGAAAACTAAATGTTCGTTGATATGTCCACGCTTCTCTGCCAATTAATGCCATCACCCAAGCACCTTTTTTCCATATCCTTCCCGCCACTCCCAAGTCAAAAAGCTGTCCTTATCGCCCCCTGAAACATTCCTCGATCGCGCACAAAAAATGCGAAAGAAGGGGGGTACGTCTGATAAAACCAAAAAAAGAGACCATAACGCCGAGGGATGATGGAAATATCAATGCAACCTCGCAATCCGACAAGCGCCAACAACCATCTTATGGGCTGTTACGAACATCCAAGATGAGCAGGGCGTGCTTAACGATCCTCGGCCCACTCGTTCTCCCGGCGGATCTGCTCTTCCTCCTCCGGAGTAAAGTCATTCGTGATGTTGAATGTCTTACGAATCTCCTCTGGGGACTTGCCCTTGATCATGTTCGCGACCGTCTTGCATCCAACGTCCAGGAGGGGCTTGATGTCCAGATAGTTTGCGGCCTGGGAGTGCGTTAACATCTGTAAAGTTGGCAAATATAGTCAAGACATACAAGGATGATCTCAAATAGCATCTCTTGGTCGACCTGCATAAACTTTTGGTCCCATTCTTCGATTTCCGTTGTCTTTTTCCTGTTATCGTTCTCCTCCTCGGCAGATTGGAGGGTATCTCCCCGGTGGTGCTCGCACCACTCGACGACTTTCCGCAGGACCGGGTCATTTACGTTGGGGATCGGGATGGGGCTGGAGGCAATAGCTTCGTCTCCAAGATCCTCGATCAGGTTCTTGATGAGCATAGAACGCTCGGCGACGATACGGTCTAGAGAAGAATTAGATGGATGCAAATGTGAGTTGCCAGGCGGCGCTGCGTCGCTACTTACCAACGACGATCGTGGAGTTATCGTTGCTCTGAAGCGTGACCTTCTGGACGTTCTTATCCTTGGTGTCGGACATGATGAAGACTCTGAGAGTTTGTGGTTAGTGCTGGGAGCCCAGATAGGGATCGGACTGGGCGTGTAGTACTTGGGGATTGACGATGTAGTGCTAGAGACTATGGTGTGATTGCAGTCAGAAGAATGGTTCTGCGGCGATGCGAGCGATGAAGGTTTGTTGGGTTGGTTCGAGAAATGCGAGGAGTGGGGGAAGGAAGAGCAACGGAGGGAGGAGTATTAATACCTGTGGGAAAAGGTTGTCGGGGAATGGAGAAACTGGGGGCAAACGTAGCCGAGATCAAGTAAAGCTCAGGAGGAAACCACGAAATAGCCAGAGACGCGCCCGTGTTCCGTTGACTCTTTCTCTGATTGAATTACGATGGGAGGATGAGGTGCGGTGGCGGCTGGTGCCTTTCACAGCGGAGAGTACAGGCGGAGGTATGGCACGGACCACTTGGTCTACGATCAGCCTTCCCACCAGGTTGAATTTGTGGGGAGCCTTGCTGATGCCTGGAGAAGTGGGCCACCAGCCTGGCAGTGGGGCATGGTTGGAAGCCCAGCGAAGGAAAGTGCATATTTGGGAGGAAGAAACCTCGAAAAAACATACCTGCTGTTCTTGGGCGACGATAGGGAGAGTCGCTTATTCGATTGCTGGTCGAGAGGAGGATGCACGACGAGGCCGGTGGTCGATCGAAAGTGGTTGGGTGCACGGTGGGGAGGTCCAGGGTGGATGGATGTCTGAGGTGATGTCGTCGAGGTTGTTGGTTGAGGAATCCGATCCAGGGATGGGTTTCCAGAAAAATTTCTGAAAGCGAGATGGTTAGGGGTCCTTATATTTTTAGGGATAGCATTCATTCACTGATCAAAGGACTGCGCGAACATACAGGGGGGGTTTAATCAAAGGGAGGTGAATGGTGGCGGGAGAGTTGCTCTTCTATTGTGGAGGATGGGATGAATGGATGTTGGACCACTGTGCGCAAGCTGCAGCGTTTGCGTGCTTGCGGACAGTATCGGATGGGAATAAAACGGTTGCCCAACGCTCTATTTTACGCACTGTCTTGATACGGGTCACCGTCATAGTACCAAAGCAAATGACATTCACTGGAGAGTTGGGACTGAAGGAATCTGGGAAGGCTAGCAGCCGCCTCCTAAAGCTCAAACAGAAGCAAGCAATGCAGCACAAACTGCATACGTAAACAGATTCCAATCAATCAAGCTTGAAAGAAGTGCTTCATAAAAGGAAGGGAAAACACACGTCAAGCGGGCGTTGAAAGGTCCTGGCTTATGTATCCGTGTATCAACAGGGAGGGATAGCTATTGCTGCGATTCTATTCTAGGTTTCTAGAACCATTTCTATGTTGAAACCTTGAAGTTGGTCGCGTGAAAGCCGGGGCCAAGGCTTCCGAGCCTTGTGGGTCGCCTGGTTCCCCCTTGATGCACCCGACGGGCGGATTGGCGTCGAGTCACTTTGCGGCCGGATTTTTAGCGTGCATCCACCCTTGTAATTTAGCAGGGTTCATTTTGTAAACAGCTGTCGCTGGCATGATATCGTCGTCCATGTGGTCTTCTACTCCCATTCCCGAGATTTGCACCCTCACCACGCTCCCTTGTCCGTTATCCGTTCAACGCGCTCCTGCTTTTACCATGTAATATTTTGCCTTCTTTATCACCTTCCTCTGCCCTCAGGTGATGCCCTCGCCCTCGCGATCCAGCTGCGCGTGCCTCCACCGATGCTCAAGGTGCGAACGGCTCCTACCGCGATCCTTCTGATTTGATAATGTGGCGGAGAACATATTTGTTCTTGGTTCTTGTCCGGCTTTGGTTTGCCCTGTCGCCAAGCTATTTACACCCCGATGAGAACTTCCAGGGCCCCGAGGTCATAGCCGGTATGCAACACTCTGTTCGATGCCTCGAGGCGCCTCTTGCCAGGACCTGGTGGTCCGGAGCATCCGGCTGCCCTGTTCTGATAATCCGCGAAATCCGCGACCTACAAGGACGGCCATGAGCCGCATCGCGCTGCCAGGCGCAGTCGGTTTCTGAACGCGAGATTATTTGTCTACCCCGAACGTCGACTGATTTATGTCATTCTTTTAGGCCAGATCTTTAGCTATCCCGTCCGACACACTTGGGAATTTACGACCGAGCACCCGATTCGAAGTGTTTTTCCGCTATGGCCAGTCTACGGCTTACCGATGCTGCTCCTGCGGTGGTTGTGGATAGGGAATGGCAATGATGGCGAGATCCCACCAATCGCGGTCTTCTGGACCTTACGGGTTCTTATGTTTATCATAAGCTTCGTGCTGGAGGACTGGGCAATACACGAACTGGTTCAGTCTCCGCGGCATCGGCGCCTCGCGGTGCTCCTCGTCGCCTCTTCCTACGTTACTTGGACATACCAAACACATACATTCTCCAATTCGGTGGAAACCTTGGTGGTTGCCTGGTCTTTGGTTCTTATTGAGCGTATTGTCGCGAGCCCAGTACGTGATGTATTCAAAGGGTAACAGTTACGCGAGAGTTACTGACATCTTTGGACATAGCTACGGAGCTCAGTTCTTGCTTCGACAGTTCTCGGCATAATTGCTGTTTTCGGCGTATTTAATCGCATCACATTTCCAGCCTTTCTCCTGATACCCGGCCTTCGGCTACTGCCTTACTATTTGAAAAAGTGAGCACGAGTTCGTGAACCCCGAGACTGACCACTACTAACAATAACCAGCCCTTTGTCCCTTGTCGCGATGATAGCGGCTGGGCTATCCACAACTGTGATCGCTATCGCACTCGACACAGCCTTTTATACTCCGCATTCGATCTCTTGGATGGATCTTGTGCGGCATCCAGTTATTACACCCTTGAATAATCTCTTGTACAACATATCGCCAGCAAACCTGGCTCAGCACGGCCTGCATCCGTGGTACCAGCACTTGTTGGTTAATCTTCCACAGCTGCTGGGGCCAGCAGCCATACTTTTGTTCGTTCGCCCGCATCTATCACTCCGACTCTACTCGGCAATTTCGGGCATATTTGTTTTGTCCATCTTTCAGCACCAGGAAGCAAGATTCTTGCTCCCGACGATCCCGCTTATTCTATCTTCTGTACGGCTCCCGAAGCGCGAGTCAACCGTACGTATCTGGATTGGATCCTGGATCATCTTTAACCTTATCTTTGGGACCTTGATGGGTGTCTACCACCAAGGAGGCATTGTCCCGGCCCAGGTTTTCATGAGCAAGCAGCCAGACGCCACGCAGTCCGTTTGGTGGAAGACATATATGCCACCAATCTGGCTGCTCAACGGCAAAAATGAGGTGCTGACCACACGCGATCTTATGGGGATTGAAGGACAAAAGCTTTTTGAGGAGCTTGGGAAGCTTGCGACTTGTGATACGCCTGCAGACAGGAGAAGTTTGGAGTATTTGAAGGAAAAGAATGGGACATATCTCATTGCCCCTGTTTCCGCAACGTGGTTGGATCCCTATCTGCCAAACAAGGGCTTAGAGGGATTGAGGTTCCGGGAGGTTTGGAGGCATCAGCAACACTTCAACTTGGACGATTTAGATTTCGTTGAGGATGGTGTTTGGAATACCCTGTCTCGAGTTATTGGGAAGAGAGGCCTTGCAATTTGGAGGGTCACAAAGAGTTGCCCTGGGGCCAAAAGCAGATAAACGGAAGGGCCAAAAACGCAAACTGGCTGAGGCTTCGCTTCATAGTCAAGTCTTTTCCGCCGTGTCCAATCACAGACCCATGGAGCCGTTGAGCAAGAAGCAAGGCTTGGTTAGCTTGACGTTTTGGCCCTTGCGTTTATCTGCCTTTTACAGTCCATAGGGTTAGTTAAAGTGAATCAAGAGCCATCGTCTGAAACTACACTTCCGTCATACCGTAATTATAGGTGAGCTGCGATAGTTGTAAGTGCTATTTAGGATACTCGGGCTGTTTTCAGCTGCCATCAGCTGGACGGGGCTGTAGTTGCAAGGACAGGGATATCCGTCTTTGGTTGCAGGGGTCAACTCCCCTGTAAATTCGGGATGGCATGAAGCCTCCAAGCTGCGCAATTGAGAAGCTCTTGATTCCCCAGGTACACCTCATACCTCCCCGCACTTTCACAATTCCGCAGCCAGCCACATAGCCCATCATGGTGGGTAGACTCAACCTCGAGGTTTTCAAGGTATGCCAGCGAGAGCTCTTGGCTAGACCCGCCGCGCTATGATGCCTACCAGTTGACCTGACTGACTGACACGACACCCACCACCCCCCTCTCGCAGTTCGGCATGTACGTCATGTTTCCCATTGGGATCATGTACTACTTTGGCACCAACCTCGACAGCCGATTTGTCGTGCCCGACTTCTGGCCGAAGCCTGAGAACGCGAACAAGGTCCCGACTGACCGCGAAGAGATTCAGGCCGAGCTCGAGAGGTTGCGCACGAGGAGGCTGCTCAACCACGAGAGGAGGATGGCGGCCGAGGCCAGCCGCGCCCCTCCTCCTCCTCAGGAGCAGCATGACGACAGCGCATAAGCCAGGGATTTCCTTTCCCAGCTTGTTATCCGGCAATACAAAAGGAGGGGAGGGAGAGCGGGGGACGCTCAGCCAACGAGATGCATAAAGTGGCATGACTACTGGCGGCGGTGGGGATTGGCACATTTAGGCCTTTTTTTTTTTACGGATGGGAAAGCTTTTTTGGAGCGGTACCAAAAAAAACCCTCTATTTCATCTCGGCCGGCGCCATGGCTCGAGCTAGAGCGCTAGGTTTTGTTTTGACTATTGTACATTTTGTCTTGTTATATATACATGGGAGCTGTGTCTGTCTGTCTATACATCTAAGTTTTCTTGTATCGTTGCCCAATCTTCATCGGAGATGTCCCCTTTCGTAACATTGGACCACACAGACTGGACCTCGGGATGCTCACGGAGGGTTTGGAGCATGTCGATGAACTTGGGCAGGTCCTTTGAGTTGTTGATCTCGACCTTGGTGTCTGGGTTTGGGCACCAAACTACGTCGGAACTAAGCACCTGGAGGCCGAACTTGTTCGCTACCTCCTTGCTTATAGTTGACGTCTGCGAGGTCTCCGTCCATACGATAGTATTTCCCTCATCGTCGTATTCGATGTCTTCGGCGCCGGCTTCGATCGCATAGTCCATGATATCTGTGTCGGGGACGGTTTCGGATTTTGCGAACACCACGCGACCTAGCCTGGTAAACAGGAATTTGGTCTGGCTTGGAACACCGCTTCCACGTTCCCTTAGTAGGACCATATCCTGGCGCATCCTATTCTTTTGGTCCGTTTCGACGTCGACGATGACGGCAATGGAGGGCGGTACGATGAACTCGAAGGTCATGGGCTCCAGCTTGCTACCCGAGAGTGATTTCCCTTGTCCCCGAGCAATGGCGGCCTCTATTATCTGCTTAGGAATGGAGGCTTTCTTTGCCGCTGCTATTGCTGTCACCAGCGAGGAATTGAGGTTGGTGTCGGCACCGTACACTGGTCTGGGTATAAGCTTCAGAGGCCGAAGCGACTGATGGATACAGTAGTGACGCACGTTTTGAGGAGAGCTGGATGTTTTTGATATGTTGAATCCGTAGGACGGCCTTCTTAATGTCCTTCGCGGCTTTGTCATGCTTGATCTTGGACCACTTATTGTGGCCGCTGAGAAGAATGGGACTCGAGGCGTAGGAACGGCGACATTGGGCGCAGATGGAGGCGTTGATGGTTTGATAGGGGGACCGAAGCAGTGGACGCGCGCTGCGAGCCAAGCGAGACATCTTTTTTAAAGACAGAAAGAAAAATCGATGACTTCTTGAGCGATCGCCCCTGAGAATGTAAACAAAAACCACCGAGATAATAAGGACAGGCTGCTCGTGCTGTTGAGCTCCCCAAAGCGACACCACAGCTTCAGCTTCAAGCACTACGATTTTGCGGCAACGATCCGTCGCAAATATGGAGCTCTCAGCGGCTTAAACAACTTTAGCGTTTATCTGCCTGGGGAGCGGGAGCGGCTGCAGGCGGATCTCTGGGCGGCCCCTCGTCACTGGCACCGCCATTGGCTTTCCCGAACATCGGATCCACCAAGCCCATGGGGTTACATCCTTAGCTTTGCCCCTGTGCACGTCTACTCCTTGACGTATCGAGCCTGAGATTCGGGAACAGGCCAGCCATCTTACATCACAGCAAGAATTCCGAATAATACAATCACCACCTGCGCCCACACCGCAAATTCCCGATGTCTACGATATCGGCTCCAGACGGGTCCAGCGTAGCGAATGGCGAACACACCCCGCGCCTTCCTGCGACGTCGACGAGCCCCAACCCCGAGCTCGACCTGTCCAAGCTCCAGAGCCTCCCCGCCGAGCAACAGGAGCTGTTTCTTCTGACCTTTGTGTCGACGCTCGGAAAACATGTCCTGGCATTGGACGACGACGACTGCACGGCGCAGCAGTTCTATCTCAAGAAGGAGATCTTCAAGATCATCAGTCTGTCCGCCCCCGCGCCGACTCGAGTCATCCGCAACACGCTGGGGAAATGTCTCGCGCATATTTTTGGGAAGGGCGATCGCAAGCTGCTGTTCGAAACTATCAATGAACTGGTAGCTCTTGTTGCTGCCGCGAAGACGAAGACAGAGCCAGAGAGCCGGAGGCACGCTGCCGTGACTTGTCTGGGCGATGTTTATGGCGCTGCAGGCGATAGCGCCATCGGCTTGCACCAGATGGCCTGCGCAGCGCTGCTGAAGCTTCTCAAGTCGTCCTCGAGCAACGCGGGGCTCCGTGCCGCGGTATTTACCGCGCTAGGCAAGGTGACCAAAATGATCGGAGGGAGCTTGGACGAAACCATCGCCAGGGACATCTGGAAGCAGGGTAGAAGTGCTGCCTCAAGTGACAAGGGTTCGCTGGTTGTCATCTCGGCTTGCCGCTCTTTGCGACTTCTCCTGCAGTTGACCCCCTATTATCAAAACTCCTCCGACTTCGACAGTCTGCGGTCGTCCATGTTCAAAACATTCGATTCACCATTCTCCCATGCTCGGGCTGCCGCCGCCGACTGCTTTGCTGAGGCTCTTGCATGTGGTTACTCTGAGTCAGCTGTCGGAGAGGCTCCGTTACAAATGATTAAAAGATCTAAATCGAGGGCGGTGAAGCGACAGTCGACCCAACCAGGCGGGCTCAATGACGACGACGATATGCCGGGGCGGCCAGAGAGCCCTGCCCCAACCAAAAAGTCACAGGTCTTGGCCTTGTCGCTGGCTGACATGCTCAAGACCCTAAGCACGCAATACGTTCGCATGTCTACAAGCAACAGGAGCAGAGCTGCAATTGTCATCTGTTATGGGAACATGCTTGAAAAGTTGGGCGAGAAAACCGTCGAGGGCAGTTATCTGCGCATTTTAGAGAACCTGACGCTAGAAATTCTGGGCCATGGCAATGTCTCTAATAACCGGTACCGGCTGCTAATGTCGCGGCGCATGGTCGATATTATCATGCAAGAAGTTGTTGGGAAGAGGATACTAGGAGAGTCGGGCCAGACCACCGCTGCGAAGGCCATCATAAACGACATTCTCAAAAACTACCCCCAAGCGATCAAAGAAAGGCCCGAGCCTACCAAACAGACTTTGATCGCTTCCCTGGGCGCACTATCCTCTTTAATTGGCAGTCTGGGCTCAGCGGCCAATAACTTTGCTGAGGCCTGTCGTGATGGCCTCCTGGGAGTGCTGCAACATCTCAGCTACACTGTCCAGGTGTATGCGTCGTCGTGCCTAAAGTCATTTGTGCTAGCTTGTCCTCAGCAGCTTCTGCCCTGTCTCTCAGTCTGCATGAACAGTCTTAGCAGGGAACTTGCGCTTCTAGGCTCTGGGCGGAACTCGCCTCGTCGGTGCATTGGTTTCGCAAATGGCCTTGCTGCTGGCCTCAGTGCAAGCCCGCTGCGTCCGCTTTATGGCTCCGTGGACATCAACAGCCGGGTGCTGACCATGTCTACGAACCTCCTCAAGTCGAGCAGCAGTTCGGAACTGCGGGCTGCAAGCACACAGATACAGGTAGCTTGGACTTTGATCGGAGGCCTGATGCCACTTGGACCCAACTTCGTCAAAATCCATCTCTCACAGCTCCTGCTGCTATGGAAGAATGCACTCCCCAAGGTGTTGTCAAAGGACAGCTCTGTACACAGAAACCACCTCAATGCCTCATTCTTGGCTCATGTGCGGGAGTGCGCCCTTGGCTCAATTCTCGCATTCCTTGAATTCAATAGCCGCCTCCTGACAGTGGACGTCTCCAAGCGGATTGCGGCAATGCTGCAAAGCACAACCATATTTCTGAAGACCTTGCCTTCAAAAAAGACGTCAGAGGATATGAGTGAGAGGCTGACGCCAGCCTTGCAGCTTCAAGACTTGGAGAAAATGGTTCAGCGTAGGGTGCTCCAGTGCTATACAAAACTGGTTAATATCAGTCCCGCTGGAGGCACTGAGGCTCTTCTGCAGTCGAATCTTCTAACTCTCGCAATCTCACTCTTTGCGGACCCTGAAAACTATACTCCAAGCTCCCTTAGTGCTTCGATAGCGAACACAGCGGGGACTTTCGAGACAATCTGGGACGTAGGTGACAATTCCGGGTTTGGCGTCACCAGTCTTGTAAGGGGCTTCAACGTCAGAGCTCTTCCAGGACAGCATGAGAGCCCCATAGACAACTCCCTCCCTGCCCAAGATGGACCAGAAGAGTCCATTGAGAAACTTCTTCTGTCCCCTGTTTGCGGCACCCTCGAGCACGATGCCTCTCTTCTCTACATTGGCAACGTCGACGGACGTAGCCTTCCCGATCCTCCAGCTACAGAAGTAGTGAACATGGCGATCCAGCTTTTTGCCTTTGTCTTTCCATTGAACCCGGCAAAAGTTCAGGAGAGTGTCCTGGAGCAGGTGACGACGTTTGTTGCGGCTGGGTCGCTTCAGCGGGACCCCGGCCGCAAGGCTGCCACCAAGGTCAACGTGGCTACAGCCCTCCTGTCAACCCTTCGAGTGGCACTCAAGGAGACAAAATCACCGCCAGGCGACATAACCAACATAGCTGTCGAGAAGCTGATACAGGAGCTGCTCCGAGGCTATGTCATCGACCAAGACCAATACGTGCGCAGCATCGCCTACGAGGCGGTCGCGCGGCTCTGCAGCACATGCGGCAACGCTTTCACGAACCAGGAAATTAAGTATCTTGTCGACACAATCGTCGTCAACCGGGAGCCGGCGGCGAGAGCAGGCTGTGCTATGGCCCTAGGCTGTATCCAAACCAAAATTGGCAGCATGGCGGCTGGGTACCACCTGAAGACAATCCTCAACATTTTGATGTCTCTCTGCAATGACCCGCAGCCTACCGTCCACTTCTGGGCTCTGGAGGCGATTTCACGCGTATCTGACGCTGCTGGGCTCAGCTTCTCAAACTATGTACCCAGCACGCTGGGAATGCTTGCGAAGCTCTACACATCCGAGACCCATAATTCTGAAGTTACGGCCCCTATCACCATGAACCTAGAAGTTGAGTTGTCCTCAACAGCAGCAATCGCCCGCTGCGTGGACTCGCTCATCAATGTTTTGGGCCCTGATTTACAGGAGTCTACAAAGTCTAGGGAGTTGGTTCTCACTCTTGTTGGATATTTCCAGCAGGAAGATGATGTGGAGGTCCACCGAGCGAGCCTTGCTTGCTTGGAACACCTCACTCTTTACGCCCCGGGCTATATGGACTTCAATGAGTACGTGAAGACGCTTCAGCGGTATCTCAGCTCTCCTTATCCGGTCCTTCGAGATATTGCAGTGGATGGTCTGTACAATCTCATGAAACGAGACCCGTATGACGTCATTGAAGCAGCAGAGAAGGGGCTCGAGGACCAGTTCTGGCTGGTTCTTGACTCAGCTCCGCACCATGATGGGATGCGCAATACCATCAGGAACTGGATGCGACAGACCTGTCTTACAGATACTGCGTACTGGCTCCGATGCTTCCAACATGTCCTCAAAATGACAAGGCCGAAAGACACAGCTGCAGCGACTACCACTGTCAAGAAGGCCAAACCCGGCATCGACCTCCAGGATGAAGAAGTTGCTGGCTTTGCTGCGGCCGGTGGGGGTGCAAAGGATGATAAGGACTCACCGAGCGGCCCAGACGTCGAGCCCTTGAGATGGCAGGTTACAACATTTGCTATGGAGTGCCTCAATGACATCTTTGTTCTCACTGCGAAGGATGTTACCACCAACGGAGAGTCTCTGGCTGAGTCGGCTCTGCAGAGCAAGATCGCCGATGTCGTCAGCATGGCGTTCTCGGCATCCACGTCGGGAGTCCTAGAGCAGAGGATATGGGGCTTGAAGATTATCGGTGCTGTGCTGAAGATGTTTGGAAAGGTGCCAGACCCGGACTTTGAGGAAGCAATGTTGCTCGAGCAATACCAAGCCCAGATCAGCTCCGCTCTTACACCGGCATTTGCGGCAGACTCATCACCTGAGCTGGCTGCCGAGGCTGTTGACGTTTGTGCAGGTTTTATTTCCACTGGCATCGTGACCGATGTCGACAGGATGGGCAGAATTCTCAAGACGCTGGTGAGCTCTTTGGAAAACTTTGCGACTGAAGACGAGAATGCCGGCATTGGTGACTTGAAGGGACTGAGCTCCAATGCCCAGGTCATGGTCAAGATGTCGGTATTTGCAGCTTGGGCCGAGCTTCAAGTCGCCAGCTCTGAGCAGAAATATCTGCTCGATGTGCTTAAACCTCATATCGGCACGTTGACCCCTCTGTGGTTAGAGTCTCTCCGCGAGTTTGCACGGCTGCGGTTTGAGCCCGATATCTCGATGACCCTGGGGCCCGCATCTCTCACGGGCAGCCTGGATACTGTCTATGCAGCCCTGAACCGCGAGACCCAGCTAAAATTCTACCAAGACTCTTGGCTGAAGCTGGTCGACGCCATTGCTAGTCTTATTGAACAGGACAGCGAATTCGTCTTTGACGCTCTCGATGGAAAAGAGCTGTCTGGACCCAACATGGACGGCCGCTCCAAAGGTGCAGATATCAACTACCGGGACGAGCCGGTGGCGTTCTTCTTCGTCCTGTTTGGCATTGCATTTGAGGCACTTGCCACCAAGCCCGGACAGAGCGAGTCGCTTGCGACTAAAGAACAGACTCTTGACATTCTTCGAGCGCTCAAGAAGATCCTGCACCCCAGCGTGTCCGGCCATGCCATCTACCGGGAGGCCATCTTCTCCGAGACGATGGATCTCCTCGATCGCCTCGTTCTCACTGAAGGTCTTGATGTCCTGGGGGTGATTGTCGAGATTGCCAGAGCTCTGTGCGTGGCACATCCAGCTGCAAGGAAGAAGGAGGAGCCTGAGAACGGCGAGCTCTCTGAGGATATTGAGCAGCTCTTTGAGCTCACCCGCATTATTGTCCTGGTTTTGTCCGGACTTCTGCCCAATCTCAGCGAGTCTCCCCAACCTGTCCGGCATCAGATGACAGAAGAAGCAATCATGCTTGTCAAGACATCGTTGAATGCGCTGGTGGATGCTGCAGAGGTGTTCCCCGCCATCATCAAGACAGACCTTCACGCCTGCATTATCCATATATTTGCCACCATCCTCGCTACCCCCACGTGCCAGGAAGTCATCGTGCCCCAGTCTTTACCAACCTTGAAAAGATTCATCACGAGCATGTCCAACTCCAGGAAGATTACTGAAGGCGGCAGCTCACCGACCGATATCCAGCTGCTTGGCTGTCTGAGGCGAATTTTGTCAATCTACCTTAATGCCCAAAAGCGCGACGCTGTGACATCTCTGGCATGCGTCAAGAACTGCTTAATGGGACTGACCATCTTGTTCACGGGTGGCAAGAACCAGCTCTCAGCTAACGAGCCGCTCGTAGGGAGGTTTCTTGAGGAGGTGATGGATTGCCTTACGGATCGCATGGTATGCTGTCCCTTTCCCGCTATCCATATTTATACTCTTGCCTCCGCAGCCTCCGCAAAGACTCACTAACCCTTGTCTCGAACAGACGGCCAAGATCGCAGCCAACTGCATTCGCCTCCTCCTCGTGCAGCCCCAGCCAACCATCGCCGATCAGACCATCGCACGCCACCTCCTGCCGCGCCTCATCGCCTTCGTGACCAACACAGAGCCCGAGGACCCCGAAAACGCCCGTGCCCTCGTCTCGCACACCCTGTGCCAGTACGTAAGCGCCACTTCGTCCAAGGACAGTGGCCACGCGCCCATCGCCATGGCTCTCGTGCTACCTACCCTGCTCTCGCGGGCGGCAAGCGAGGGTGGCGAGAGCACCGATGTGTACCGCGAGACGAGCGCCCGGCTGCTGGAACTCGCGTCAGCGGACCAGGCAGCGTTCAGAGCCGTAGTGGGCTCGTTGAGCGAGGCCCAGAGAACGTTTATGGAGGAGGTCATCAAATCGGGCCGGCAGGCCGATGGGAAGGCACAGAAGAGCAGCTCTGATGCCTCTGGCCAGCCAACAATTGCTCTGAAGATGAACTTTGGAGGTAAATGAATGTTGCATAACTATGGTAAGAGGAGATCAGGGGCCTTAGCGTTCAACTTGTATGTATGGATGAATGAGTGCCGGGCAAAAGGCATACCCGAAACCTTGCTCAGCTGAAGCAAAGCATGCGTGCTTGCTCTTATATATATATTTAATTCGTTGTTGATTTACTTACATACCTCCATGTCCCCGTCTCGCCCACTCTTTTTTTGTTACGTAAATAGGGTTCAGGGGCAACTTTTCTATCGATCAATCACAGATCAGTTGGCCGCAAGTATCTCCGCCGCCTCAGGGGCGGAAGAGTTATCATGCTTCCCGACGAATTTCCTTTCCTGCTCCTCTTCCCGTGCAGCCTTGTCGGCCTTCTTCTGCCGCTCGTGCTCCACATGGCTCGCGTATCGCAGAGTGCCAAGGGTCAGCACCGCCATGAAGATGATGCCCAACACGGATCGCCTGATCAGGACCCAGCGCAGGCCCTCGATCTCGGACTTGGCGTCGCTGTTGAGGGTGACGCTGATTTTGTAGTTTATTTGTTGGATCTAGAGGCAGTCTCGTCAGCTTAGACCACCTAGGAAGAATTTCGGATATAGGTATATTAGGTGGTGTTATAAAACCAAACACAAGAGTAGATAGATAGATAGATATGGGGTTGGGCGAGTAATACTAACCGCACTATCAGTGGTTTTTTGTTCTTCCCTCGTCGCCATGCGCCGGTCGTTGAACATGCCCCGGACGGTGTCGTTGAGCGTTAAGAGTTCTTGGTTCAGGCGCTGCGAGAGGATGTCGACCTCGTGCTGGAGCAGGGTGCGCTGCTGACGCAGGGCCTCGTCCGACACGCGCCTGTTGTTGCGCACCTCGGTTGACAGCTCCGAGCACGCGGCGCGGAAGAGGTACGTTTCGTTTTCCACGTCGCTCTTGCTCACCAGCCCGCTTTGCGCCACGTCCAGGTTCGAGGCCAGGATCCCGCGCACGGCTTTCATAGCCGTGATAGCTTGGTTGAGCGTGAAGCCGCCTGCGGACAGGTGCTTGACCAGCGAGTAACTGTCGAAATGGTGCACGTAGGGCGGGGTCGTCAGGTGTGGAGGAGGGTGTCTGCCCCGGAGGGAGTTTAGGGGCGAGTTTGAGTCTGGGGGTGGTTGCGAGGACGAGGAGGAGGACGAGGGGTCGGGTACTTTGTCGTCCGGTGAGGTGGTCGGCGGGCCCATGAAGAGGATCGAGTCCATTATTGGGCTTTTACCGCCGCTGGCTGCCGCCGCCGCCGCATCTTGGGGAGGAGGAGGCGGTGGAGATGGGGGAGCAGTTTGCTCGCCTTGCCCGGATCCCGTTGCTGCCGCCGTCGCTGCCGCAGCTGCTCCTGCTACTACAGCTGCCGCCCCTGTTGCTGCTGTCGCTGCCTCAATGTCCGAAGTGCCGATGTTGGAGGAGGTTTCGCCTGTAGACGGGCCAGCAATAGAGGAGCCGCTGGCTTCCGTCTCTGAAGTCTTTGGAGGTGTAGCCTGTTGTGCCTCGCTATTTGCTCCTATATCTGTTGTCCCCACCCCTTCTTCTACGTCATCTTCCTCCAGCGCTGCTTCGGTAGTCTTTGGCTCGACGGGCGTCGCCTGCGACGAGTCGAGAGACGGCGAGGGCGCCGAGTTTGTAGGCTCTACAGCCTTGCCGTGGCGTGGAAATGCCGCCTGCCTTCCTGCTGATGTCGTCGCGATCGTCGCAGCATGTTGGCAGTAGAGCGACGGTGGCAGCGGTTTGCAACGGGAACTTCGAACCGCGGTTGCGGTTGTGGCAGCTCCTGACGACGCCACTCGTTCGCTCAAACGCCCAAGGTGAGGATATAGAAAGGTCAAGCGGCCCGCTGACATAGTGGGCGTACGCTTTTCACTGTAAGTCCCGGGTTTGGCGCCCTAAGACGTCGAATATACAGTCCCGGGAAATGCAGAAACGGTGCGTTAGTAGTTCTAGGAGTTGGACTGAGGACCGGCGTCACGGAGTCAACTTGTGGTTACAGGTCGTGCTAACCTGTACCTCCTTAGCTGCCTCCTACGTAATTTCTTAGGACACTTGTTCTCCACTGTGGGTACAAACCTTCTTTTTATTGCCCTAATGGGTTAGTTCAGACTGAATAAAGTTTTGCCATTCTTTACGTCTTGTTCCCAGACTTCATCAGGTTAGACAGAGTAGCTGTCGCCAGTGTCAGAATTCTGATATGTCTACCAGCAGTTAGTTTCCTTCCACACTATTTCCAGCTTCGTATAAAAATAACGCGTTTGGCATAGCTATTGGGTGTGCACTTGCAGCCGTGCTTGTCGTGAAGAATGTCATCATCGAATTACTCACACCTTGAAGGGTAGCTCCGCACGCCCCAAAAATTACACGCCCAATCAGCTTGCTGCATCCCTCCACACGCTGCGGCAGTGACGATCGTTGGCTTGCCCCTGTCGATGCGCCCGTGAAGCTCTGACATTCTGAGCTCAGCCGGGAAAAAAAAGCACCTCTGCGACCTCAACACGCTTGTGCTCTGTCACCTTTGACGCGTGGCTTACTGCTTAGGAATTCATCTCATAACTCCAGTAATGAGAGATCGTTTCCACTAGCGTCATTCTTTTTCCCGTGCAGCACTGACGACCAGGTTCGATTTGCGCCTGAATTGATTCGGGCTGCCATCCTCGCATCGTCATTTCCTCTCGGTGACTCCAGAACCCAGTCGTCTTTCGCCTAATAAAAAAAATCACACATCTTTCCTGCCAGCCTCCCAGCGCTGATCTTAAGAAACCAACAGCGAAGCTTCTGCCGGATTGATTGTTCTTGCATCTGTCTCCTGCTCCGCCAAATCGCGCCCTCACTTCTTTCCAAAAGGAACAACCTTGGTCTTCTTTTCCGAGCCACTCTCCCATACTGCGTACGTATCTTTGAACATGTCTCCGACACGGCCTACAATTCATGACGCTTCTTGGTCAACGCTTTATGTAACAATCGCACACTCACCCTCGGCGCCCCTCTTCTTGAGCACGGCTTGAAACCAGTATCATCATGGAATGGATTGTCTTGGAACTCGATTGCTTACTCACTTCCGGTTTAGCTCCCGTCTTGGCTGTTCTGGCAGCCATCCCGTTCCTGGAACAACAACGGTGGCGAATGGCTCTTATAGACTCATATGGTTCGTACCCCGGAATGAATAGCGCCTTGCGACTGTCCTGACGTCCTCTTGTGAAGATGCCAAAGCTACAGACCCACCTCTGCTGGAGAGGAACTCAGAGGTGAAGTCGTACACTACCTCGAAGGCAACATATCCGGGATTACGCGTGTTCTATCGACGGCACCAACAGGCGGATCGGCTTCCGCGAACGCCAGCGCCTATCCCTTTACTAGTTTTTGTCCACGGCCTCGGAGGATCAGTAGCGCAGTTCAACTCGTTGCTGACCAGCCTCACTCCCATTGCCTCCTGTCTTGCGGTGGATCTTCCGGGCTGTGGCCGCTCTGAGTTTGCGCCTCGCTCGTGGGATGCTTACAGCACTGATGCTTTGGTCGAGCTGCTCGAGACAGTCATCGAAGACTATCGAGAAAAGGATGAAGGCCAGGGCGTCGTGCTGATAGGCCACAGCATGGGCACGCCCTTGGCCTTGCTTCTGGCCAAGCCGAGAGGCACCCCCCGGACCGAACTTCATAAACACATCGTCGGGTTGGTGGCCATGTGTCCTGCAGCGCCAGCTTTCAAGCCGAACCTTACACGCTTTCTGCGAATTCTTCTGAGTCTAACCCCTGCTTGGTTATTTGATTTCTGGCGAGGCTTGGATGCTCGCGGCGGTACCGAGAGTGCGAGTGTGCGCCGGTTTGTTGGCGCCGACGCTGACGAGGAGTCAAAGCGGCTCCAGGTTCTCTATAACGCGCAAAGCAAGTCCGCTGTTTGGCTCCGAACAGCGTATGGGCTTCTTCCGAAATTCAAGAACGGAGAACCTGAGGGTGGCCTGCCGCCCATTCAATACTGGCAAGGACTACAGATGCCCGTCTTTCTGATTGGTGGCGAAGGTGACAACGTAACTCCGGCAAAGACGGTTACAGTAGCGGCCGAATGGTTGGAAGACGACAAGAACGTCACCCCCAGCTCGGAAGTGACAGGGACGCAAGTTATCCCTGATTCTGCAGCGCCAGTTGATACTGGAGGCTTGGCCCAAGGCTCTACGTCTAGGGATGGAGCCAGGAACATTGCCGAACTCAGCGTGGAAGACTTTGCCCGGCAAAAGAATCCCGTTAACCCTGACGAGACTGAGGACCCAATGACGCCTAATGACAGGCCCGCAGGAATTCCAGCACTCCCTCTTCGTCCCAAAAAAGTCGTGCAAACCAAGATTCTTCCCAGACCAGCCAATCACGCCATGTTATATATGCCAACGTCGGCACCCGTTCTCGCAGGGCTTATCTCCGACTTTTTGGCTGCTCATGTTACCGGCCGCCTTGACCTCGGCTGGCAGCTTCAATATCTGTGCCAGGATGGAAAATGGGACGTCAAGAATCTCGAGAAGTGGCAGAAAGTTGCTCCCGTCTCAGAAAAAATTGGTAACGTGTTTCGAGCGATGAAAACGTTACGTGAAGTCGACGAAGTCCACTGCCCCCGGCAATTTGTGCGCGGATGGGGAGGAGTAGTCAAGGACATCATCGATATTTCACACGACACTCCCGTATACGATCCCCAGGGCCTCGAGGAGGGTGGTATTAAGTATCACAAATTCCCGACGGTATCTAAGGTGCCTCCGACGGACGCTGAGGTGGAAGGCTTCATTGCACTCGTTGATAAGATCCGCGAAGAGCAGAAGGCGAGGCCGACGGCTGGGGAGAATTCAGACTGGGTCATTGGAGTCCATTGCCACTACGGGTTTAACCGGACTGGCTTCTTCATCGTCTGCTATTTGGTAGAACGCTGCGGGTATACCCCGAGACAGGCGATCGAGCATTTTGCGGAGCAGCGTCCTAAGGGGATCAAGCACGCACATTTTAAAGATCGTCTTTACGTGCGTTATATGGGGCGAGAAGGCGAGGACAAATAGTACTGGAGATTGTTCTAGGTTAATGTTTCTTCCATGGCTTCACTTTGGGAAAGGATTGGAAGCTCAGCTGTTTGGATTGTCAGGTCTCAGCGTGGTCTACTTTGTACTTTAGAAAGGATTGATGGCGCGCACAGCGGACGTCGATGAGCTATTGTTTTTTGCGAAGGCGCCTTTTGGTTTTACTTATAGATAAGATACTCCCTCCCGCCAATGATTTTGTTCATTTACTAAACTGTAGAATCCTATTTCGGGCGCTTCATGACATCCAGCAGTATTAACATAGATGTGTGTCCTCAAAGCTGACCCTGGCTTGCTAGATACGCTGCACCAGAATCTGCCCAGATTTCGTATGTGGCAACTTTGAGGTGCTCATCAAAATCCAGCACATAGGTGAATACCTCGTTCCAGCTCTGCTGGGTACTGGTCCATGTAAACACGGCCTCGCCTCGAACTGAGACCTTCTTCGTCGCAGCATCGACAGCGTAATTGCTGAACCTCATGTCCTTGTATGTAAGGCAGCTGGCGATGATGCCAAAGTATTGTCTGACCCCACTCCTACCCCTAAACTCGCGGCCAAGGAATGGAGCTAGTTGCGGCAAACCGTGCTCAAACACCAATATATTCCTTTCGTCCTGTGAGAAATGGCTGAACAAATCGTCGACCGGCTTCTGGGCAGCAAACGCCCCGCAGAAGGCCACAGCGGCCTCCAGCAGCTGATTCCGGCAGGGAAGGGGCTCAGACATTGTTCGGTGAGTTTTCGACGGGGAGAGAAAATGGCAGTCAAGGCTGAATGACAGTTTAAAAGGGGTCTAAGGACATGTAACCTAACTGAGGCGAGGTCAATATCCAGAGCAGAAGTTCAAATGGCAAATCACAGGACCGCAACGAACCCCCCACGCGCTGCCCGGTTGTCAGCCGTTCACGACGGTTGGCGCAGAATTAAACGCTATGAGTGGTCGCGTTAGGCAGAGGCCCACTGCAGCCCTATCGTCTTGCAGTGATTGATCGGGTGACAGCGCTAGCTGGCAGGCATTGCCCGAAGGGGCGGGGGAGCTGCCTGCTCCTACACCGTCGGCGGCTTCTTAAACCAACGTCATCGTGACACTTGACGCTCTGCCGTCTTTGGCTTTGCACTCTCCCTCTTTTCAAACTTCGGACGGGGAACGCCACTGCTCAAGGGAAATTTGACGGTTTTCTCCCGCTAAGTAAACAAACGCCCGACTGGGCTGGACGCAATGGTAAGATATGATCGACTCATTGGTGGAGAGGAAAATCAGCAGAGTCCCCTTTTCTAACTGGGCACGCGACCACCAAACAGCACGAACGTACGCCGCTCCTAGCCGGAGGATCACCGACTCCCTCAGAACATTCAGACAGGCGCGCCGAGGAGGAGGAAGATAACGCCCTTCATGGGACTGCCGTGCCTGCCCGCAGCAGTCGCCGGTGGGTGTCGAACTTGCGCGAGGTAGCCCTGTTCGCCTGGGCGCTGCTGGCTACCGCCGCCGTCATTGTTCTTGCCGTCGTCCTCCAGCACCGCAACGCCGTAACATCCAACCCTGCCTCGTCCGTCTACAACGGTCCCGCAGCTGTTGCCGCCACGAACTCGAAGACACCGGCGAAGCGTAACCTCATCTTCATGGTGTCAGATGGCATGGGCCCCGCCTCGCTGTCCCTGACGCGCTCATTCCGGCAGCTGGTGTACGACCTGCCCATTGACAATACCCTGCAGCTGGACCGTCACTTCTGGGGTACATCGCGAACCCGTTCGAGCTCCAGTCTTGTGACAGACTCTGCTGCAGGCGCCACCGCCTTTTCGTGCGGTCGCAAGAGCTACAACGGCGCCATCTCGATGCTGCCAGACTACTCGCCGTGTGGAACAGTTCTCGAGGCGGCTAAGCGTGCCGGCTACCACACAGGCTTGGTTGTCACAACGGATATTACGGACGCGACGCCTGCCTGCTTTGCCGCCCATGTTCATCACCGCATTCAGGAGGACGAGATCGCGCTTCAGGAGGTGGGCGAGGGCGTTTTGGGTCGGACTGTTGACTTGATCCTCGGTGGCGGACGCTGCCATTTCTTGCCCAACACAACCGCAGGCAGCTGCCGCGCCGACGATGTTAATGTTGCCGGAATCGCGCAAGAGAAACACGGCTGGACCTACGCCAACGATCGTGCTGGATTCGACGCCCTTGCAATGGGCAAGAATGTCTCCTTGCCGCTGCTCGGCCTGTTCGCCTCGCGGGACGTCCCCTTCGAGATCGATCGCAGGCATATGGCTGATGTATACCCCAGTCTGAGTGAGATGGCGGCGACAGCGCTGGCTGCGCTCGAGGAGGCAACAAAGGACAGTGACAAGGGCTTCTTCCTCATGATTGAAGGAAGTCGCATCGACCACGCGGGTCACATCAATGACCCGGCGGCGCAGGTTCGAGAAGTGCTCGAGTACGATAAGGCTTTCAAGACAGTCTTGGATTTCCTTGATAGCTCTGACACGGAGGGCGTCTTGGTCGCAACGAGCGATCACGAGACTGGTGGCCTTGCCACTGCCTGGCGTACGTGATATAAGATATCCACCTCATACATTATGCATTCGCGGAACTAACAGTTTTACAGAGGGCCCGGGCGAACTCCCCGTCTACAACTGGCATCCATCTATCCTTGCCAGGGCTGAAGCATCGTCAGAGCATCTCGCCCTTCTTCTAGAAGAGCACTTGCTCGCCTTTCAGGATGAGTCGCCCGAAGACCTGCGCGAGTGGATCAACAACGACCTCGTCGTCAAGCGCCTCGGCATCCAAAACGCTCTCGAAGTTGAAATCAACGCGCTCGCCTCCAACCCTATCGCCGCCACTACCCTCTTCGCGCGTATGGTCAGCATCCGCGCCCGCGTGGGCTGGAGCACACACGGCCACAGCGCCGTCGATGTCAACGTTTACAGCTCGGGCGGGGATGAGGCGCAGAAGATCCGCGGTAATGTCGAGAACACCGATATTGGCAAATTCCTGAGGGAATACCTGCGCGTCGACGTCGATTCCATCACCAAGGAGCTCAAGCAGAAGCTGAAATATGATGGGGTAGAGGCGGCCAAGGTGGCGCAGATGGCTACCGGTGGTGAGTCAACGGCAGCAGACCAGAATGGGAATCAGCATCCCAAGGAGTGGTTGGAGCAGGCTAAATTTTGATTTTGATTTTGATTTTGATTTTGATATTTTATTATTAAATTTGCAGATGTTCAGGTAAGTGTGTAGACTTTGCTCCTACTACTACGTATTAGAGAGAGCGGATTCGGCGGGGCAACGGACGCGGGGTGTCACGGAGTCGGAATATTTATTATGTCTTTTAACCCCTAGGCATTTTGGCGGATTCAGGCTCGATTACGTTTTATTCTTGCGTCTTTTTTCACTTGCGGGTTTCGTTGCGCATTCGTTGCATCATGAGAACAGAACAAGATGGCATCTGGTTCCACTTCTGTGAGAGTATTGGTTTTTATTAGTTTGAGAGGGCAGAGATTTAGTTCAATACCTTAGGTTACTAGGTACTGCGAATGAGCTACCACTGGGAAGAGGAAGGAAAGTAGGTAATAAAGAGTACCATTATTAGTCTCCTTGCACAGTTTTGCAGGCAGGCATGCTTTGTGGGTTGGGTTGAGTTGTGATGGGTTGGTCTTTTCTTTTTTTTTCCCTCTTCTTTTTCTTTTCATTTTTCTCAAATGCAGCGTCAACCGGCTCTGCGGACGGAGATACGAGGTATATTGCCGTAATCATAGGCAGATGGGCCGCTTTTCTTAGAAGTATATTGGAAAGAACTTTGTTGTATATATGGACGTCCAGTTGTACTATGCAAAAAGCGCGACAGGATATAGGTAGGTATGCTAAACTTTTCTACTTTCATGCATCCCTAATGCTCACAAAAGTGCCTTCCTACGGTTTACAGATCTTTGATCTACAGACATTTCTTTAGGGGTCCCATTTTAATGGCATTAGCCCGTATTCTCCGAGCCCCAGTAAGTGGCATTTGCTTGAGAATGAATGTCCTGTGCGGCGTTCCCCTGATATCCATCTCATGCCAAATCCCCCATGAAGTCATTACTACCAACGCAACAAGATAGCTTGAACGTTTCCGCCTTCTCGCATCTCTTTCCTGATCTCGTCCATTGGCGTCAGCATTCAGTCATTAATCTCCTGCCCTGGAGGACGTCCATGTCTTCCGCTCATCCCACTCGTTCATCACATCATCGGGTTGGGTCTTTGAGGGCCGCGGCCTTTTGACGGCTACCACTGCCTTACGTTCGCCGGCCTTAGTTGTGTATAGCAGAAAGACCGCCGGACTAGTCCGAGAACTCTGAATTTTCGTCCAGCTGCTCGTCAGGATCAGGATAGTATCGGACTTCGAAAACCCCGCGGAACAGCTGTCCGATCGTCTCGCTGAGAGTGGCCTCCTGCTTCTCCGTGAACAAGACATCCGGGTCTTGCCTCGAGAAGTAAAGTTGCATCTCCTCATGGCTCGCTGGGGCTTCAGGGTGGGCGGCCAACTCGTAGAGAAAACGCAATACTCCATCAAATGTGACCTGTGACGGGCTGAAGATCCGGAGTGACCTCAAATGCGCTAGGCTCGAAAATGGCACAAGAAAACTGTCATCTACAGTGTCGCCATTTACAGCGATCTGCGCCAGATGCGGCAAAGCTGTCGCGATTTTGGTGTAGTCTTCAACCGTGAAGAGTTCATTGGTGACGAGCTCGCGGAGGTCGACGCAATTGCTGATGGCCTCAGCAAACACGACGTGTCGGTTTTCTCCAGCTTCGATAATATCGTCATTGAGGATGCGGACGCGTAAAGTTCTCAGCGCTTTTTGATGGGATAGGGACCCATAGAAGACGTCGGGGACTTCGTCAACGAATTCAACATTTAGGTCGACAAGGGCAACATCGATGGCATTCAAGACCTCGGCTAGAATGACCGGGGCGCCGGGCACAGCGCAGAAATCCATCCTTTTTAGGAGGGCGCACTGTTGCAGCCACGAGATGACCAGCTGGAAGGAATCCTTGTTGTCGGCTTCCCACTGGTAGCGGCGAGCGCTCACTGTTGCTTCGAGAACGAGGCTCTCTAAGCCAACGCAGCCATCGAGATGATGCATCGACTCGAATGCTACCCGCTCTAGGCTCTGAAGAGAGAGGCGTTTCAGAGAGAGAGCATGCCCACTCAGAGCTTGGAAAGTTTCTGTTCCAATATTGTTGACGCTGATAATGGAGAAGGATTCTGCGAAGCTGTTAGATACCCGGTCTTGGGCAATGCTTATGGTTGTGCATCATACACACCTAACGTGTTGGGCGAAAGTCCTCGGAAAAAGCCAGCCAGCTCCGAGTCAACATCTGTGCCTTGGCAAAAGTAGCAAGTCCTAAACATACACACAGGCATATTGGCATCTAGCTCGAGAGTGACTTGGGAGCGGATAGAACTTACAACTCTTTGAAGGCGGGGCAGTTGTCTTTGATAGCTCGACCCACATCACCATTGAGCACAGAGCCATCACGAACCGACAGCGAGGTCAGTCGAGACAGGCTCGAGACCCAGTTCGGAAGGTGGGAAGTGGGCAGATATAATCCCTCGAGGCTTGTCAGTCCAACGGCTTTGTCTTGCTCGTCGGCCGCGGTCTTGATGCACTCGGTGATCTTGCTGGCAGCCTCAACGATGATGGCGTCCAGATTGAGGGCTACTG
Source organism: Podospora didyma (assembly GCA_033439775.1). Classification (NCBI taxonomy): domain Eukaryota; kingdom Fungi; phylum Ascomycota; class Sordariomycetes; order Sordariales; family Podosporaceae; genus Podospora; species Podospora didyma. Next base: position 363,428 of record JAULSW010000010.1, read on the forward strand.
GGCGACGTCTGGTTCCTTTGGCTCCTTCGTCCAGACGTATCTGGAGCTTTCGGAGAGGGGGAGCAAAGAGAGTTTGTAACCGGGTGAAATCCCGTGCAACATCCTCGAGGAGGGCGTGGAAACTCCCAAGATGTAGGATTTTGAGCCAACAGCAATAAGGGTAGAGAGTTTTGCCGAAACTGGAAATGATGATGGAGCGCCACAAACGGATTGAAGCGTCGATGTTGACGATGTGGGCATTGTAAGCGGGCGACTGCTCGTGGATGCTGTAGAGCAGGGGAAGGGAGAGGCTAGCTAGGCCCCGGCTGGTTTGTGCAGAGTGGAAAAGAGTGGGGAAATCGCCACAGGCGCAGAGCTCTTGGGCGATTAACCACCAAACGTCCTGAGGCAGGACTGTCCCTCCCATGACTGCAGGTTGAAGTTGGAGGATGGAAGACGGGCGAAACGCAAATACTTTGACGATTTTGTTTGGGAATTCCCCAAATAGCCAGAGAATATCTAGAGCCTAAAGATTCGGGGGCTGAAAGATAAATGGACGTGGTTAGGTATTCTGAGGTTGGTTGGCTGCGGGATGTTGAAGACTCGAGATCGAGGTTGAACACGCGTTGTTGATGTCATTGCCAAAGAGGCGTCGACGCGTTTCCGTCCACTATAATTGGGGGCGTGCAGCGGTCCTAGTGCTGACCGCACCCCGAACCGGCTGCTGGATTTGCACTCCAACGGCAGGAGCCCCAGCGCACCTTCCCCGGATAGAGGGGGTGAGGGGCGGGGCAATGCACCTCGCCCACCTTCTGCCGAAAACGGTTGGCGTAACGCGGTGAAGTACAGTACAAACAGTGCTTCTCATCCAAACTCCGGAAGACCTTATATCTCTTTGACAAGCCAACGGTGGACAATTAGACTGAAAATCTTCCACCATGGTAGTCCTGAACTTTACCCTGAGCGAGGAGGGCGTTGCTGTTTTCCACGACGCCCTTGCTTGCATGTTCAAGTTCAGCGACGATGTGTGTATTGAAGCGAGGAAGGACAAGGTGGAGTGACCTGCGCAGATACGAACGGAGATATTGGATGGGTTAACTGACTGCGCACCTCTAGTTGACTCTGACTGCCCTGAACATATCCAAATCGGCGTATATATGCTTCAGCTTCTCATCCACCAGATTCTTCTCGCAATACCTGTTCGAGGGCAACGCCCAGTATCGTGACAGGTTCTTCTGCCAGCTCTACATCAAGGTCGGTAGCATTTAGGCTGTTTCTTTTTTTCTTTTATTTTTTGGAGGGGGGGGGGGGGGGGGGGGGCGGGGGTGATCAGTAACTGCCTAGCTGACACCTTTCATAAGTCGTTGCTTTCTATCTTCAGGTCTCGCCAGGGTAGTGATCAAAACCGAGACGGCAGTGCCGCCATAGAGCGATGTGATGTTGCAATCGATGATGGTCCTGGCAAGAAAAGTCGTCTCGTCGCCAGAATTGCCAGCAGAAACGGTTCGCCTGCTCTTTTCTTTGGTATGTTAGGTAATTGCTCATCGTGTCACAGGAATCACGGCCTCGCATTCTCTGTCATTCGAGATTAAGGCTCCCACACACGCCAAATTCGACGAGGCCGAAGCAGTGAACCACTGGAACATCTCATCAAGGACCCTTCGCCAGGTCATGGACCACTTTGGCCCTGGAATCGAGCTTCTCGATATAAACACAGACGACGACACGCGTGTCGTAAACTTTACATGCTTCACAGAAAAGGTACAAAAGCGTGGCGCTCCTGTCGAAGAAGGTACTATTATCTTGTCATCCTGCAAAATGGACCCACTAACTAGCCCGTAGCTGTCCTCAAGAAGCCTCTGCATACCAACATCGCAGTCGAGATGGATGAATTTGACGATGTTCAGGTCCAAGACAAGCTGCACATCATCATCAGCGTCAAGGACTTCCGCGCAATCCTCCAGCATGCCCAAAGCACCAACGGAGAGCTAGTCACAAGATACTCTAACCCGGGGCGCCCCATGAAGTTGTCATACAGCAGAGACGGCCTACTATGTGAATTTGTCCTGATGACTGTCGGCGAAAAGGACGCCATTAGCCAAAAGCATAAGAATTCTCGCCAGAATGCTGTTAGCAATGCCAGGCCAGAACTGGACTCGGTTTCGCACCGAGCCAGCTCTATTGTGAACAATCAGAAACACCAGACCCAGGAAGCTGCACCGAGGCCGTCGGCCCAGCAGAAGACGCCATCAGCCCGCCAACCACACTTCGACATTCGCCCAAAGCCCATTCCGCCCCCGCCCCCGCCTGCCACTAACGGATCGGACTCGTTGTTTGTAAGTCAGGGCCCTGACGATGATGGGCTATGGGAGCCTGTCAACCCGGACGAGGAAGACGAGGAGGATAATGCTAGACTGGAGTGGAACACAACCGCTGAACCGGTAGGGCGGCACTCATATGGCAATTATATGAGCAACTCGCTAACACCAAGAACCAGGATACATCGTCTATCCGTATCAGTAGCTTTCTTCCCAGGCCAGCCGAGACACAAGATCCAACGGCCGACCGACTTCTATCGGGACTTGAGCCAACTCAGCGGCTTTCCGACGTATGTTTCACGCGCATTTCTACTAACTTGCTACTATGGCCTTGCTGACCACGGATAGGTCCGCCGCTTTGGGCTCTTCTCTTCATGATGGCGAGAGCAGCGATGGTTTCCTTGGTTGCTGTAAGTATTGTCGATGCAACGTGTTAGGTTTGGCGCTTGGTGTCTGCTTTCAACGGGTCATGATTCGGATGATGCTTGGGGATCTTCGGCCGGCATCTCAATGGCCACCCAACTTGTTGCACACCCCGCGCCAATTTTTGTGATTTTAGAGCCGGGTGGTATATACTTGGACGACGCAATCACATTTTGCTGCCCTTTCGCACTTTTCGAGGTGCCCAGTGGCCCGCAGTTGCCGTGCTCGCCCCAGCCCCAGGCTGTAACCTCACCTTCTGCGCTCAAGGCGAGCACATGCTCGCTCCCGACGGCAATGCTTTTGGTTCGAGGAAGGCCCTCGGGCGCGATCTGGCCGTGGTCGTCGCGGCCCCAGCTTAACAAGCTTCCATCCCCGTTCAAGACATAAACGTTGCCCCAGCTCGCCCCGACCTCTTTCCAGCCAGGAACGCGGGTCGGCGATTTGGATTTGACATCCCACTTGTCCGATCCAAGGACAAGGATTTCTCCATTTTCAGGAGAACCAAACAAGCAAGTAAACTCGCGTCCACAGACGGCCTTAACAACTTTGAAATTGATGCCATCGACCTTTCGGGGCGAGTTGACAACGGCGTCGGGGGCGCCAAGCTGACCCTTCCGCCCATTGCCCCAACCCCATATCTCCCCGTTGCTCAGCACGGCAACCACATGGCCCATACAGGCCGATAAATCCACAACCTCGGTGCCCGGCGGCGGGAATCCAGGGATCGCGGAGGGAGTCGGGGTCCGGAAGATGAACTCGCCCAGGCCGAGCTCCCCTTTCGTGCCAGACCCGAAGCTGTACACCTTAGTTGCCAAGCCGTGCTCGTCGAGCCCGGCAATGATGGAGGCTTCCCACGTCGCTGCGGAGAGACGGATCCTGGGCGGCTGTGGCTGTTGTTCTCCTTCTCTCCCGACGACGAGAGCCGAGAGGTCGACGGCGCGGAACTGCGGGGCTGCAGCAGCTGCTTCTTTGTTGGCGGCTGTTGTGACTTTGCCACACGACCCCGAGGCAGGGTCACCGCTCCATAGGAGAGCTCCTGAGCCTGTTATGAGAAGTGTGTGGTTGCCGCCGGCGACGATGCGAGACACGGAAGAGACTGGGTCTTGATCATCGTCTTCAGAAGAGAAGACAACCTGCTTTGGGACGGACACATCTTCCTTGTGCCCGATGCCCAGCTGCCCTGACCCGTTAGATCCGAGCGCAAAGAGGAGGAGCATTGACATTTTTGGGTGGGAGGGGGGGGTTTGGTGACTGGAGCAGGCCTGTGAAGATGTCACTGCTGTCGGCGCATTTGGTGGGACTGGGGAGGTAGTGTACAAGGTGGATTACATAAGGCATTTTGAGATGCGGTTCAGCCTCTCAGGACGGGGTGGGGTTCTTTGTCGGTGCACGGTGCGAGTCTCAACTGTGAAAAATTCTTTCGATTGGCTGCTGGATGGGGCTTAAGTGGAGCAGTTGGCTTTTTGTCCAACTCCATAAATTCGTCGCCCGCGAGCTTGGAATTTTTCTCTTCTTTCAAACCTTCCACACATCCAACTCTCCTCAGCATCCAGTGTTTTCTCACTTCCGAGTTTCAAACTCACTGGCGCCCGGCTGCAGCATGGGATGCAGCAGGATGTGATCTCAGCAGTTACGAGAAGAATCTTTGCCATCTGCTGCGGTCCTTGCTGAGCGAGAGACGGAAAAAAGACAACAAACAAACCTGCAATCATGGCCGAGTCCAAGTCGAAGATTCTCGGGATGGAGAATTTTGTGGTTGGCCTGATTGGCATGGGCGACATGGGCAGGATGTACGCCCGGAGACTCAGCAGTGCTGGTTGGAGGTAAATCATCAGACCGATTTTCCTTTGTGCCTGCCTGCGGGCCCAGGTCATCGCCATCTTCAAATACTTACTACAGTGATACTCGACTCCATATACCCAATTGGTAAGCTTTCCTCTCCCTTTTTATTTACAACTTCAACCCCTCCCCCCTTACATGATGACTTGAGTGCATTTGGCTAGAGCATCGCTTGCCGTACGGCTGGCCAGCCGTTATGGCCCCAGTTTGTCCCGCTTGCTTTCCATGATGAAAAATCTCAGCTACCTAATATTTTCGTCTGAACCTTTCTTACAAACCAAAATCTTGATGGATCCAGCCTTTTCGTTTTAGAAACGGCTTGGCTAACATGCAACTTTTACAGATACCTTTTTTTTAATGAAGATATTTGAGAGATAGCATGCGACACAGCATTGGGACACGGACCGTTGCTAACGATAGCGTTTTTGATGGTCAGGATCATGGCCTGCGATAGAGAAGAAAAATACGATGAGCTAGTCTCCAAGTTTTCGGGAAATGTATGCGCGTAATCTACTCACTTCATCTAACCTGATCTTTCTCTCTCCGCGGTGACCCTAGTGCTGAGAACCATGTGCCTTTTTCTAGAGCAATGTGCAAATTCTGAAGAACGGCCATCTCGTGTCCCGAGCCAGCAACTACATCGTCTATAGCGTGGAAGCAGCGGCTATCGGTCGCGTTGTCGCCCAGTTCGGTCCTTGTGTGTCTCTTGTCCCATGATTCTTTAGTTATATGTCAAGTCTTTTTCTTACCAGTTATCGAGTTGTCTAGCAACAAGGCTCGGCGCCATTGTGGGAGGGCAAACGTCTTGCAAAGACCCCGAGATCAAGGCGTTCGAAGAATACCTGCCTCCCGACGTCGACATTGTGTCCTGCCACTCCCTCCACGGCCCCAACGTCGATACACGTGGACAGCCCTTGGTGCTCATCAAGCACCGCGCCTCGGACGAGTCCTTCGCCAAGGTCGAGCACGTCCTCTCGTGCCTGGAGTCGAAGCATGTCTACCTGACAGCCAAGGAGCACGACCGCATCACGGCCGACACCCAGGCCGTCACGCACGCGGCCTTCCTGAGCATGGGCAAAGCTTGGCACGCCACCAAGCAGTTCCCCTGGGAAGGGGGCCGGTACATGGGCGGCATCGAGAACGTCAAGATCAACCTGACGCTGCGCATCTACGCGCAAAAGTGGCACGTCTACGCCGGGCTCGCCATCCTGAACCCCGAGGCCCACAAGCAGATCAACCAGTTCGCCAAGTCGACCACGGAGCTGTACTACCTGATGCTCGAGGGCCGCGCCGACGAGCTGCGCGCGCGCCTGTACGCGGCCAAGGATAAGGTCTTTGGCGTCGAGGGCAGCCCCAAATGGGCCGCCAAGCCGCTCCTCCGCGACGACGTGCTCGACCGCTTCAGCCTCGGGGGGAGCAAGCGCTCTCCTGACTCCTCTCTTGATGTCGTCAACACCCCGACCCCGACCCCGACCCCGCACCCACTGCCCAACAACCATCTGAGCCTGCTGGCCATGGTCGACTGCTGGAGCGCCCTGGGCATCGTGCCCTACGACCACATGATCTGCTCGACGCCGCTGTTCCGCCTGTGGCTCGGGGTGACCGAGCACCTGTTCCGCACCCCGGGCCTGCTGGACGAGTGCCTGCGCGTCGGGCTCGAGGACAACACCTTTCGGCGGGACGATCTGCACTTTACGATCGCTGCGGCCGGCTGGGCGGAGTGCGTCGCGCTCCGCCAGTTCGAGACCTGGAGGGAGCGGTTCGAGGTCACGCAGAGGTTCTTTGAGCCTAGGTTCAAGGGCGCCATGGAGGTCGGCAACGCCATGATTAAGGCCGTGTTGGAGAGTGATGACTGACTAGGGAAACGAAAGCAAGGCGCCTTCCTTGGGCTTGAAATTTAATTTAGCTCTCGCTTGTTTGCTTAGTATTTTACGAATTTACTTGTTCACTGTCTGGATTTCCCATGATGAAAAACGGTTGTAGTAGAAGAGTTGACGATGACCACCTACTAACCGATTTCCCAACGCATAAACAGAATAAATCAGGGGGATTTGTTTAGCCGCTAGTCAGTCTGTAGGATAGCAAGCCAGTGTTTTGTACTGCCATAGATCCACACTTCCCTCCTCCTTCAGTCGCAACCAAAAAGTCACCTGGCTATATACTTCACCGAACCGAAGAAAAAAATCCCAAGAGAAACTCAAATAAGTTGTTACACTAGGCATCCTAAAACTATGCAACCGCCGCCCACTCATGCTCATGGCAAGACTAAGAAATGTGAGGAACACCAGCCTTAGTTAGTTTGCCGAGCTTTTCCTATTTTCTGATACACCTTTTTTGTTTTTCATCAGCCAGCCTGCCTGCCTGCTGCACCATTTTTCTTGTTTTCAACGCGCGGAACCTGAAGAAAGACGTGAAGGAAATCAATCGTGTGTGTTGTGTGGTTGGTTTGTTCTAAACTCGGATTTGAGACAACGCCGCCGCTGCTGATATCGCTTTCCTCTCTCTCTCTCTCTCTCTCTCTCTCTCTCTGTCTGTCTGTCTGCCTGTCTTGTCTTTCGGGTAGGTATCTTATCTGATAGGTATTGAATAAAAACGATGACAAATATCATATCTTCTTCGGCTTTTGCCTGCGCTGCCCGCTGCCGTGGCTGCCGCTGCCGCTTGCCGCCGACGAGGACCGAGCTGAGAAAAGATGGGGGAAAAAAGATAAGAGAGAGGGTGGGGTGGTTGGCACCGCTCGGCTCGGTGGCAAAAAAACCGAGACGGATAAAAACGAAAAGCTACCTACCTAGGTAAACGGCAAGCAAGCAAGGGGCGGCTCCCGGCAGGAGGAAATGCAACCCTCCCTCCCTTGTTCTATCTGGTCTGGGGTAAATGATAGATTAGCAAACTGGGGTAAGAGAGAGATAAGTGGTGTGGTGGTGTGTTTACCTATCTTCCATTTTGCTTCTTTGCTTTAGCTTCATGGACCTAGTTTGTGTGTTTTCCTAGGTAGCTGCGTCCTCCCGCGAGGTGGGGTCAGTTGGTTGGTGGTGATGATGATGGAGGGAAATCTATATCTGATTCATCTACCTTCTTTTGGTAGTGTAAGCGCGCACGCACACTGCCGCGTTGTATGGATACATACACCACTGAGATTGCTGGTATGGCATTTTGCAATCATCTGGTTCTATCTCATCCGGAGGTGATACAGGAGGTAGAAGGCCACGCGGCCCTCCGTCCGCTGTTGTGACAATTCCATTCTTCTCACACGAAGACGCCTCCTTGAAGTGAGCAAGTTTGGATAAGATCCCGTTTTGCACCCAAGGCAAGTGAGCGGATACTGCGTGCCATACCATGCCATACCATTTTCCGGAACCGAAGGGGCAGCTTGCGCGTTGCGTATAAGTGAGCGAGTGAGTAAGTTGAGTGAGTGACTCAGGAAACACGCTCATCATTCCCCTTTCCGCATCGTCCTCCCCTCCGCCTCCTCTCTTCCCGTCTGTCTGTTGTACTCCACAATACCATTCGCACTTTTTCACACCCACCGAATCAGGGTGATGAGAAGATCCAGTAATCAGTTTCAACTTGGAGTAGATTCTCCAGTGGCGGTGATTTGCACGGGTAACGAAATAGACCTACGAGTCTTGTAGACTTCACCATGATGTACTCACCGCCGTGATAGTTCAGACCAGTGTTACAAAAGATGAAATAAAATGGTTGCTTAATCAAAAGAATAATGCGAAATCTATTATCATGCTATGTTTTCGAAAGTCTTTGGTAATGTCTTTCATGCGATGAACCAAGGAAATAAGGCAAGAACCAAACCTATACCACAACCAGCTTGTTGACCGCCGGTCACTGGTTTTCAACAAGAAAAACACCATTCGAAGAGTCTATGCATCCATTGCCCTCAACTCGCCTCTCATGAAATAAACCCGACTCCTTAGGCGCGGCGGGTAGAAAGAAAAATGCAAATCGCCATCCCACCGTTTTGTACTGCCCTCAAGCGCCCGGTGTCATGACCCTCCACATTCCATGCCTGTTTTTTTCTCTATGACATTACTTTTACGCGCCGATCTCAACAAACCTGAAATGTTCAATACCCCTCCAGTGTTTACTGGATTTTCGCCATTCTCTTCGACATACTGTGGGGAAACTGTTAGCTTCTGGTCTGTGGAACAGAAAATGAATGTTGGACCTACAAGTCGTAGAATGCGAACTGAGTCGGCGAGCTCCCAAACTCATAGACGAAGCGACTGGCCAGGAAGCTGCCGAAAATAGAGCGCAAGTACGCGTCCGGCACGCGCTCAATGATGGTATCGAGGCCGATCTTTTCGATCAGGAGATTGGGAAGGGCATCGGCAAGTACAGACCGGCGGATGCGTTCGTTCGCCCATAGATCCGAGTGCTGAAGCTCCTCGTCCAGCGTGGTGATGGCCTGCGAGAGCTTGTCCGAAAGAATGGAGCGCGACGTCATGGTCTGCTCATGCTCACGCCAGATGGCCTCGAACTCGAGACGGGCGTTTTCACAAATCTTCTTCTGCACTTCCTTGACATAGGCCTGGTAGAACTTAGGCGCATTGCCGCGCGAGTCGTGGCACATGTGTTCCACAAAACCCTGCTCGTCAAAGCTCAGCGACGCAAGTACCTCAAGAGAAGAACTGGTTACGCCACCCTTGTTTGCGCTGGCATCCTTGTACACGATGCAACCGGCGGCCTCGAGGCGAAGCTTTGCGTCCTGGGTTAGGAAGAGATTGGCACCCTCCACAATGTAGGGAATGACCGCCTTGCCGTCCTTGATGAGCCTGCTGACCGAGACCAGGTCAATGGACTCAGGTCGGCCACCGCACGGAACGAACATGTCGGTGAGGCCTGTATCGCGGAGGTGATAGGTGTTGCGGAACGCTGTGCCGTTGTTGACGACCTCTCCAGTCGGCAGAGTGACATTGGTGTCCTCGCAGAGTACCCGATAGCCATCCTTGGACAGCTTGGACATGTCGTACTGCGAGATCATGACCCGCAGCTTGGCGAGCCGGACGAGCTCTTCCTTGTCGAGTCCATTGGGGTCAACAAGAACACCCGAGCCGTCGACAATAGATGTGTACTTCTCGTTGCTGAGAAGGATCTCGTTACTGCCGAGATCGCCGTCGGGGCCGCCGGTCTGCATCTTCTTGACCGTGGAGGGGTCCAGGTTCAGCTTGCGGTAGATGCCCTTGACATACTCGCGGACTGACAGCGTCGTCATGCCATAGTGGTCGTGGGGAATGCCACCCAGCTTCGGGGACTTGCCGGTGAAGAACGATTTCCACCAGGGAGCACCGCGGGAGCGGGCATGCTCTGTTGCCCAATCGACCAGGTCGGCCGTGTTCTCATCGGGACCAAGGAACAGGATCTCGTCCTTGCCGTACAGATCGACAACAGGGTTCTTGATGCCCGGCGTTTCGGCCTTGAGAAGCAGGTCCAGAATGCTGTCAATGTACTTCTCGAAGGCTTCACGGTGCCTGTCCTGCTGCTTGGGGTCGAGGAGAATGACACCCTTGGAGCCGCCCTCTGGGATGTCCTTGTTCTTGCGCTGCTGCGTGCTCGCCAGTCCGTAGTTCTCATCAAAGAGGTTGCGGGCATTGATGGAATACGCCTCCTTGCTGCGAGACTTGACAATACGAATGCCGCCGCGAGCGATATCCTTGAAGCGGAGGTGGAAGCCCCGGGACTCGGAAGTGATGACCAAGAACATGCCAAATAGGCGCTTGGGGTACTCAATCTCTGGCAGGAAGGAAGGATCGAGCCGGAAGCTCAGAGCTACCTTGGTTGGGGTGAAGAAGTTGGTCTTCAAAACGGCGTTGTTAAAGACGCGGAACGCCGTCATGACCATCTCCTCGTGCTCGTTCGAGACATCCTTAGTGATCTTGTCTTTGAGCCGAGCATCGGAGAGAACCTCCGAAGCGGGCGTTGGAGCAATGAAGTGTCGGTCGAACTCGGGTCCGACCTTGAGATGAACGTTGGCAAACGAGGCATACAGAGCGCGGATGAGTTCTGGGTGGGAGGTGATGATCTCGAGAATGTAGTCAGGTGTGAAGGTCTCGGTGCGGAGACGCTTCTTCATCTTGGAGAGAATCTCAGCATGTGCGTTGTTCTTGAGATCTAACGCTGCCATCAGCGAGGCGTACTCGGAGCCGAGGCGGTTCAGGAAGTGCTGCACAAAGACCCACACGCAGTGCGCGTAGGTAGTCTCCTGCAAGCTCAGCTCGCCCGTGGAGAACATATTGTGAAGCTTGGTCTGGGGAATGCAGTACAGGAGCGAGATCTCCTTGGTGATCTGGTGGATCGACTCGTCAAGAGTAGGGTACTGCTTGTTGGGCTCGAGATTGGTCGCCTCTCGCAGATAGATGCTCATAACCGTGATGCCGTTGGAAAACTGCTCGACATACTTCCGCGAGCTCGTAACACCGTAATAGTGATATAGGTCGCTGAGCGCGCTGAACATGCCCCTGGCGGTCCTCGTGCGAAAGGCAACGACGAGCCTCTTCTCCCGAGACCCCTCCATGTCGAAAACCTCAATAACAGGACCAGTCCGGCTAACTGCGAGCTCGATGATCTCGCGGTAGATCTGCTTTGTGTTCTTGGTAGCCTTTGCAAGAAACATGCGGTCGCTGATGACCTCGAGGCGGGTCTCCTTAGGATCAGCGTTCGGGTCGACAAACTGGCATTGGTAGACAAAGTAGCACCGCAACGCCGCCTTGGAGTTGGAATTCTGTCCCAAAACACCCGGGGAGCGGAACGTCTCAACGCGGAAGCGTGTCGAGGAGTCACTGCCGTCCAAGTACTTGGACTCGAGTCTGTGCTCATATCGTGGGCCGCCGGGAACAGTCTTTCCGGGTTCGCTCGTGTCGATGTAGATGGCGTGGTCTGACGCCTCCATGTCTAGCCTAATCTCCTCGCGCTTGTCTTCGCGTGAGAAGGCCGCAACTTTGGCAGCATAGAGAGATGTGATGTGGTTGGCGATGACCTCTGGGTTCTCCACCTGGAAATAGACGTCATCGATGCCAAGCTCCGTGTAAAACCACGCGATCTGAGGGTCGATAAGGTCCTCTGGAATCCATCGAGACTTGGTAATAATGGCCTTGACTAACCAGGACGTCAGCATAAAAAACCAGATGTAATAAACAAAAACACTTTAGCGTCACTGACCCAACTTCATCTGCTCCGCTTTTCCCTTGAACTCTGGTGCTACATATCCAACTGTTGCCGAACGCAGAACACGATGCCCGTTGCCATTTATCCTGGCCATGAGCGGGTAGTTGATATGTGTTGGCTGGGGTGAGGGGTGCCTGCCAGGCTCGCCTCTGATTTTGTCGACCAGCCGGTTGCCGGCGGCCAAGGATGTTGGAGACTCCATGACGGTGTCGCCGGAGGACTCGAACGGGTCGATGTACTCTGGAAAGAGAGCCATTGGCATGTCAGTCTTGATGGTCAAGCCAGACATCCTGCGCTTGCAGTCCAAGGGACCGAGCGGAGGGTGGATGGCTAAGTCGCCCATGGTGAAACAAGGGTTGAAAAGAGACGGGATGATGGATAGGAACTAGCATGAGTGTACGGGAGCTGAGGAGCAAAAGAAAAGAGAAAGAGGAATAGAGGAAGGGGTGTCTCTCATCAGGAGGCCGGGCGACTTTGTACGGCAGGGCCTGTGAGGTGACCTGGCCGTTGGCCTTTCGCAGAGCAGGGCCCTGGCCCGTTCTGCCGCTGCCACGCTGCCACTCTGCCACTCTACAACATAGATGATGGAGTGAGAGAGATGACTGATACCGGCCAGTTGGACATTGGACGACGAGAACGTCAGCGCCATGCTGGACCCCGTCTCAGAGCAAGGAGCCGTCTATCCGCCGGCATCGGCCGGCCATGGATGGACTGTGTAGACTGTGTTGCACAGGGGGGGAGGGGGCCAGGAATGAAGTGACACGGCAACATGGCTCTGGATGCTCGCTTTGCCAAATTTCCCAATTGGGCGGCGGCAAAGCGAGCAGTAGCGTGCGCGGCGTCTCTTCGTTTCCGGGAGTGATGGCTCCGCCGGCATGCGATGTGAGATGCGATGTTCTACGCATGCTCACCGCTACCGAGAGTTACGCTCGAGCTCGAGATCCACCGATAAGAGCGCCCCCCTATTTCCGAGTTCTGACGTGCAGTGCAGACAGACTAGGGCAAGGAACAACATACGGGACCACCATAGTATTTAAAAAAAAAAAAAAACCGATGTACGTACCTTTACTTCGTAGGTAGATCTTACTAGGCTCAAGTCAGAGACGAAAGTAGATTATCCGTCTCGCACGCACATACGAGGTAAGATAGGGTGGTGGGTTGCTTCGACGGCGCGGCTATCTGCATTTTGGAGGCGAAGGTTAGCTGGGCTGTTGTTGCGGTTGCATGTGTTGACTTTCTGTGCCTTCTCGGCAGCCGCTGGCATTGCTACTCTGGGGAATTGGCTCCAGCAAGGGAGGTAGGTTTGCAAGTTGGGATGGATAGACAGATGGATGGATGGAGGGGCAAGTGCCGTACGTACCAAAGAGCGAGAGATAAGAAGTGTCTCAGACAGCAAAGCAGCACGCTTCTGTTGTCAACAGGAGAGCAAGCTCTAAGGTTCTAGGCTCAGGCTCAGGCTCAGGCTCAGGCTCCAAGGTGGCAGAGCAGAGCCAAGGGGACAAAGAGCCGATCGGAAACAAGGTTTCTTCTGAACCAAACGCGAGCGGTTATGGCTGTCGAAAGCAAACTCTCGGGTTGTGGCAGACGCACGAAAGCGAATCGAATTCCTAAGCTCCAAGTCAGAACACCGCTTGTGGAAGGGCGGGCCAGCTAGCAAGCCAGCCAAACTCGCGTGATGTGATGAAAATAAAATAAAATAAAGGGTGGTATGCCGAAAAGCTTGTCCAACTCCATGAGGGCAATCACTTCTGCTGTGCTCATCACCGCACACCATAGGCAACCCTGAAAAATCCATGATAAAATAGCAGAGCGCATGCAATGCACGTGTGTGTCAGACCACGCAAACCAGAGATGCTGCGCGCACAGCCGCCTGCCTTCCAACCACACGCGAGGATCACCTCGCCGTTTGAAGAATAGCAGAAGGCGGGTGAGGCGATGTATTGCCGTTGGTGGAGGATAGCAGCGTGAGGTGAGGAAGGAGAGGATTGACAGGGGGGCTTCAGGGGACCACCTCTCCAGCGGGCTGCGGGAAGAAGCCGTGAGCATCAAGCCACCCACTGGGAAGCGACATCACTGACACGCGAGTGGCCATGGCGGGCAGCGGGCGGGCCAGTGGATGGGGCAGAGGCTGGATCCAGATTGGACTTGCAACCGATAGAGACATAAGACAAGACAAGACAAAGAAAAAATAAAGGGGGAAAGGGGGGGGGGGGGGGGGGGGGGGGGTAAGATCCCCAAGGTAGGTAGGTACACTACCTTTTTGCGGCGATGTCGTGAGACAGAGATAAGGTGCCGGTCTCGTTACTTGGCTGCAAGGGCCGAATCGGCTTTCGCTGTGGTTCGGTGCACTGAAAATAGGCACAGCAGATCCGCCGGACTGGGTGGGTGCTTGGGTGATGGGATGGTTGGATAACGTTAGGGACGTAGGTGGTTGGCGGCGAATTTGATTTGGCCTAGAACTAAGGGATGCAAGTACAAGTGAATGTCGGACTCAGTGAGGTCAATTGTTGATCTTGTTGACTCGTAACTGACACAAAGCTTTCCTCATCTTGTGGTGGGCGAAAGAGGCGCAGAGCCCCAGCTCTTTATACGCTGGGCCCGTCGGCGGCGGCCCATGGATGACTGCAACTGGAATCATGGCGAGTTGCGAGCATGGAGCAATTCGCTTCCCACGGCACCCTGTCTCCGCCCAGCAACCTCACCATTGCCTCCTTTGCTCGTCTTGGAAGGCGTGGCCGAATAACTCATCAGGTGTCGTGATGACATTTGCGGAGTCTCTGACAAACAAGAAACAGAGGGCATTGAAGGTTAGGCCAGATGGGGCAACTCAGGTCTCATCTGATTGGGTCACAAGGCCTTCGGTACCTCGACGTTAGGCGAATACGTGCCAAGGGTTGCCTCGCCGCCGCTTGTGAGCCCCTGTAACAGCGGCTATTGTAGGTTCTGGGGAAGTCGAGGATGCGGACGCAGGTACAACCATTTGATGCCAGTCCGAGGTACCTACCAGGCGGATTTTTTTCCTTGATTTTAATTTTGCATTCGCACGCACGCCTCCTCGCTCTGCTTGGCAATTGGCGCCATTGGGCTAGAACAGGGCCTGTTGGGTCTGATCTGTTGCGGCGTCGCTGCTTCCCTCGCGGCACGCTCGGTACATGTTTCCTAGCTGGGCGACTGCCTGCCAGCTGGGTCTGCACCTTCCCTTCCCTCTTTCCACGTTCCATCATACGTGGAATCTGGGACTGAAAGCTTTGTATGGAGAGCGAGTCAATTATTTGTTACAGATACTGCTGGCATAGGGCACGCCCGCCACACCCCGACCTCGAATGTCCGGTGCCCTAGGCACAGCTAGAGGAGGAACGGACGGCGTCTTAACTTTATGATGATGCATTCGGGCGGTACGAAAGTGTGGATACGGACGGACACATGCCTTATTTCCCATACCAGGCGCGCAATGAACTCAGCCCGGACCATGAATTTGTCTCGGTGTTGGTCGGCCAGTTGCACGCAGCCAACCCATCGGCATGGTATGTACACTCGCTCCCAGTCAGTGGCACGATATCTCCGTGCCACATATATCATCGACAACATAACAACAGTGTCGACACTCCTGGCGAAAAACGGCCAAGCATCTGCGGTCCGCCATGCCCTATCTGGGCCCGCAATGGTCCAGCACGACACGACAGGACCGACAGGACACGACGTCGGACACATGGATACAGATTGCAGCGTATGTACTAGGTACAGTACGTACATATTATACCCACGGGTGTCCTGGCGGACCATTGACTGGCTGGTTAGCGGTCGTTCTTATCAGGGACCTGGACCTTGGATGGTGACTCGATGAGTGGGTTTTTCAGAAGTTGTGCGACCGCATCGACATCTGTCCTTTACCGCCTCTTCGTCTACCGGCGACGGCAGATGAGAATGCTGGGAAACACCAAGCAACCCCTAGTGTATTTCGGAATAACAAGCCCGGGAGGGGGACCTATGAAAAGTGTCAGGAATTGATTTGTTGATGTCCGCAATTCCTTTGGTGGGCGGTGACAATCAACAACCCGAATTGTAATAACGTAGCTCGGCTTTCGCTTCCGTTGGTGACAGGGCGTTGGGCAGTGCTAAAACAGCGGCTAGCCTACCTAGCCTTCGGCAGGCGGGTTTCCCCAGATTCCATTCCAGGGGCGTTCGATGCCCCCGATCGAACAATGACCTCTCTCCATCCCTTGTCAGGGGGGACGGACAAGCAAAAATAAACCATGGAATTGGCCTGGTGTGCTTGGCGAGGAATGCAGCAGTTGTGACTAACGAGCCGAGAACAAATCTCAGGCAAGACGACCCCGTGACCAGGCGTGTGGCATTGCAGCTCTGTTTCTGGCGGCACGAGGACAGCAGAGAAAAATCAACGCTGGGCGCCAGCCATTCCGTCGATCGCGAAATCCACATTTTCATGTCCGGGAGCCACGGAAGACCGTCCGTCTGCCAGGCCTCCCCAGGGATCCCGGAAGCCGCACTGTGGCTCCTGCCCAGTCCTCCATCCCGGCGACCGGCACACGAGCGGTCAGGGAGGCTCTTTTCCTTGGCCATTTGCTCATTGCTGCCGGTTTGCCCATCATGGACATTGGACATGACCAAATTAGCGCCCCAAATCACGTTGCTGGTCCCGTGCAGCGCTGGAGCCGTCCCAAGCAGTTTCCATTACCCCCAGATTACCTGATAGAAGACGCGCCTCGCGAATTCGTACAGTGCCTTCAGGGCGAAATGGCGGGGACGAGTCCACCAGTCAGCCCCCTAATCAGCCACCCGTGGGCCCGCGAGCATGGTACCTGGCGCTCCCTCTTACGTACAGCCGCAATCACGGGACCCCAATTCCTCGACAGCTGAAGGACACGGTCCGAAGTCTCACCATCGCGAGCGGAGTCTAGGACAGGCCCAGAGCCGATGAAGGCAGTCCAGGGCGTCCCATTGTCCCATTCTAAAATTATACCATTTGAGAACAAGCCCCTTTTCGGAACATATACATGTTCCTGCTCACCACCTAGGTACCTAGTTACTAATAGCATCCAAAGCAGCTCGGCTAGTTTGGCTCCAGTTGACACATTTCTTCCTCACAATGCTGGTGTTGAGTCGTTGATGTGTTGTTGACGAACTTGAAGTTGCATCCTGGTGACTAACATGACTAACAACATTGAAGAGCCTGCAGCCCCGCCAAGAATTTGCAAACTTCACAACTTCCATTGCAGATGGCATACTACCTACTCACCAGACAACCAAACTTGGGGGGATATGAATATTCGGAACCATTCATTCATTTTACGACATTGAATGCGCAATTGGCGTCAGAGATGCCACGATAGCACACCATCAAGAAACAAAATTGATCCTTTTTATTGCTATACCCATTCTTTCTTCCTCTAGCCGCGCGTTCCATCGTTTTTTTCATCACCATCCAAGTCATCAACAAGAAAACCGGGTGCCAACAGGTTCCTTGGCGAAGGAAGTATCTCGACACGCAAAACACCCTTTGTTTCTTCTGACGCTTGCAGGGACTCAGACTTGGCTTGAATCGGGCCATCCGAGGAAGAAAGTAATGTGACCGGATGCCCAAAATAGGTATATAAAAAAGGGACACGGAAATTGGCCATCATTGTGATAGGGGTGGTGGTCATCCTACAATTTCAAGTCTGAAGGCGGCGGCTCATAGCCAGGCGCAGCGAGCGACACCTCATCGATTTCTAACGAGGGCGTTGCTTGAACGTAACTTTATGCCAGGGGCGAAGGAAACAACTGAACCCCCCTTTTTTAGGATTTAAATTATTTATCGTGCCAAAGTATTATTGCGTTAGGCCGTTGCCAGCCCTCCCTACATATCTGGCCAGAGCGACGACGCGGGAGCAACCACCTAACAAGTGCAGGCGCAGATAAATGGATGGCATCGCCATGAAGACTCTTAGCAGGCCTCCCTCGGTAATTTGCTCGTCGTTGCTAACCCGTTCAGAGAGCTTCGATCTGGCTGAAGGCCGGGCGGCGTGACCTGTTGGTCGTGAACCCAGCCGTGCTGTGCATCGTCAGGCCTCATCGATGACAACCTCCGCTCCTCAATTTCTTCTTTGTTGTCTAGCAGCAGCAACTGTCGAGTCTTCTTCATCCGTACCCTCGAAGCCGAAATAGCAGTCCTTGAACCAGTGGTCCGAGTCGCTGGGGGATTGCACGTTCAGCTCTAACGTTAGGCTGCCTGCCGCTGTTGCCAATCGTTGTTGTTTCTGTTGGCTTCCAGATACTGAGCACGCTGAAGAGCTTGCAGATCGCTTTTGCTGACGATGGAGGGCTGTTTCGCGAGTTCCAGGACCATGATTCTTCCCAAGTCGCAGCTCCGACATGTGTATTCCGGCAGCTTGTATGTCAAGCCAGATGTAGCGCACAAGCTCTGCGCTGCCGAACAACTATACGTTTCTTCGAAGTCCTCTAGGCAGGAGTCGTCTTGTAGTCCTCAGGCGATTGTGGCTCTCGACCACGCGCGCTGCCATTCCTTGCAGATAGAAGCGAAGGAAGCCCAGCGGGAATGTTTCTGCTGTACGATCGCTTCTGGAATAAAGAGTTCGAATCTAGGCAGGCAGGCGCCTCCAGTCGGCGAGTTTTGTTTGCATCAAGGAGCGAAAGACCATTCCATGACAGCCTCTAGTAACATTTTAGGGATTGTTCCTCAATGCGCCAGATATTATTAGCATGGCTACAAGTGACCAAAGATGCATAATTGCTGAGGTGCTACAAACGGAGAAGGCTGCTACGTTCCTGTTTCTTTCTGTTCTAGATTGAACTTTGACTTCAAGTAGTTGGTTTGTTGTGAAAGCATGTTTTTGTTCCTCCTACGAGATGAATATATTTTTAGTGTACTAAGCCATGAGCCTCACGAAGTTTTGCGCATGTAAGAAGAGTATAAACTACTAATTTTTTGTTAGTTTAACACGGAAGTAATATTTGTTAATTCAGACAATTCGAGTACATGTACAGAAAAACAGGAAATAAGTACTGAAACATTCCTTATTTAAGGTTGGCTGCCCTTTCCGTAACAATTTTATTTTTTGAAGCGAGTTTGAATGCGGTCTGATCCATTCAAGCGATACTGCCACGAGTAGGTTCTTCGATATTATTTGTCGAATAATACAAATTTCTCAAAAGCTGGAATTACAGCACCTTGGATGTCCAGACATCGCGAAATATATACTGGCAGACCCCCACTAAGGAACTAAGGACTGGTAAAGTACACTCAAGACATGTGATGTCTTGGGGGTGAATGCATTATAAAATATCCATTTATTGCTTGATATCGTGTCCTTCCATATTACACAAGTGCCCGTGATTTTACACTGATGTTTGAAACGCCATCCCAACAGGGACTACGAAATTGTTATCCACGTATGAAAGGGAGAGATTTACCACAATCAATATATGATATCATAATACTCCAAAATCTTCCCAGTCGGAGAGAATGTTCGCAAAGACATAAACTGCAGGCGTTGATGCCGTGACTAATTCTCTCGGGTTACGTACGTGAGAATCAGCAGCAGTGGCCCAAAAGAGCTGATTAGTACATATGTACACCAGAGAAAAATACCAAGGCCTCTCAAGATTCTTCCGAGGCCTTATTTGAGACAAAATAAGCCTCGTAACATGTAAAATATACCTCACAACACAACAAAAATGCCCTTGGTCGTACCGCTTGTTGACCATTTCTGTCGGCCCGAGTGCCACCGTTTCCCCCCCTGAGACAGCCGTCAGGGAGGCAGAGCGGGGCACCAAACGGCGGGAAAACCCACGTGGTGGAAGCAAGCTTCGATTGGACATTGGATTCTTCCACTGCTGTTCCATAGGACATCATGTCGACAAACGGGAGGGGCGCAAGGAGGGGCCGCTTTCTTTTTGGAGGGGTTTCAAGGTGGGGGCGTCCATCAGCTTCCCCGTGACGACGCCGGCTATTTTGCTCCCCCCAAAGGCCTCGCTCATAACACACCGTGAGTAAGTTACCGTGGCAGAAAGACGCGGAAGTTGAGCTACTTACCTCTCTACGATTTGTGAGAAGTACAATCGATATTTTTTGGGGGGGGGGACTGCCGGACGTTTCAACTTCACACTGCCAAGGACATCCAGAACCTTCACCCTCAGAACGTGCAGTGCTCCTGCTGTTGTCTCACTTTAGCGACCTTATTTTTATTGGTAGAGACGCCTACCTACCTAGACCCTGAGAATGAGCACCTCTCTAGCCACAGACAATGCCATAGGGCGCGCACAGGAGCTGGACAAGAATGACGCCATCGCCTTCACCCGCAGCGAGTTTAACATCCCAACAACGGCGCAGATCGCAAGCACCCGCTTGCCCTCGGAATCATCAGGTGCGGCCGTCTGAATCCCTAAATTTCAAGCCATAGAGAGTCTAATTAGCGCTGCTGCTGCTGCTGTAATTGTAGAGGCTTGTCCGTCCTCAGACAAGGAGTGTGTCTATCTGTGCGGCAACTCGCTGGGACTACAGCCCAAGAGGACGCCAGCTCGCATCGGCCAGTATCTCGCCACATGGGCAACCCAGGGCGTCCAGGGCCATTTCAAGCCCCTGGAGGACTCTCCCCTGCCCACCTGGCTCGATGCCGACGCAAAGGCCGCACAGCTCATGGCCCCTATTGTGGGCGCTGCCGAGTCCGAGGTCGCCGTCATGCAGACGCTGACCGCCAACCTCCACCTGCTCATGTCTGCCTTCTACCATCCCGACATCAACGGAAGACACAAGATCATCCTGGAGAGCAGGGCTTTCCCGAGCGACCATGTGAATACCTAGTTCCCTCACACTCTCCCCTGGGTGCCACTGAAGGAATCCATTGACTAACAGAAAACCCCCCAACAACAGTTCGCTGTCGAGACACAGCTCCGGCACCATGGCCTGTCTCCTGACACCTCCATGGTGACGGTCAAGTCCCCCTTTTCCGAGGACAACGTGCTGAGCTCATACGACATCATGTCAGTCATCTCGACGCACGCGGCCGACACCGCGCTGATCCTGCTGCCGGGCATCCAGTACTACACTGGCCAGCTGCTCGACATCCCCGTCATCAACGCATTTGCCCACAAGCACGGCATCTTCGTCATTTGGGACCTGGCCCACGCCGTGGGCAACGTGCCGCTCTCGCTGCACGACTGGGATGTGGACGCGGCCGCCTGGTGCTCGTATAAGTACCTCAACGCGGGGCCGGGTAGCATCGGCGGCCTGTTCGTGCACGAGCGCAACAGCCTGGTGACCAAAGCCATCACCGACGATTGCCCCGAGGAAGGGTACAGCAATCGGCTCGCCGGCTGGTGGGGCAACGACAAGCGCACCCGGTTCGCCATGGCCAACAAGTTCCATCCCGTCGGCGGCGCCGCCGGCTTCCAGCTCAGCAACCCGTCCATCCTCGACATCACCAGCCTATGCGCCTCCCTCGAGGTCTTTGCTCTCGCCGGCGGTCTGTCCGCCCTGCGCAACAAGTCCCTGGCCATAACCGCCTTCCTCGAGGACCTCCTCCTGAACAGCATGACTGACCAGGACAAGGCCCTATTCCGCATCATCACACCCTCGGACCCAGACCAGCGCGGCGCCCAGCTGAGCCTCCTGCTCCTCCAGGACGGCCTACTCGAGACCGTCATGAAGGAGCTCGAGGCCCGCGCCGTCATTGTCGACGAGCGGAAACCCGACGTCATCCGTGTCGCGCCTGCCCCGCTGTATAATACCTTTGAGGACTGCGTCAAATTCGTCGACGCCTTTTCTCTAGCGCTGCAGGCAGCCCGGGCTGTAAAAGGGTGTGTGTGAGAGAGAGAGTGTGTGTGTGTGTGGAAAAAAAAACCTGGAGTATGTTAGGCGGGCCAAGTTCGTTTACTTCACACGTAAATGTAAAAAAAAAAAGACGGAGAGGGAAATTTGCTATTTGTAAAACTCGGCAGCTTTTTGTTTAAGGTACAAAGAGAAAAAAACATATATTGTACACAGTGAAGATGGACATGTCTATTGAGTGACCGCTTGGGAACCTTCACGAGCCCTTTAAAACTAAAACTCGTAAATGTAAATAACAACCTGCCTTGAAGTAACTGGTTGGAGCGGAATGGCTCATTAATAATACAACTGAAAAGGAAGAAAGAAAGGGGTATGTGGGTAGGTAAGTAAACACAACAGGTAAGAAAGTAGCTGGGCTGAACCTATGTCTATGTGTGTATAAAGTGAGTAGTAATGTAAACCCTGATAACTAAACCTTGCTCTGGGCTTCATTTTGCCTAGAGGCCCTTCCTCTCCTTTGACGACTTACGGGGGAAGTCAGCTGACGCAACGGATGCATTTATTCATAGATATCTAGATCATGGAGAAAACAGGCCAGTCAACGACAACACTCAACGATTGTGACTTAATTTTTCCAAGCCAATTTTTTTTCTCAAATCCTTAAAACACTCACTCACTACCTACCTTTCAGTTCGCCAATGACCGTCAATAGGGGGCACACAATTTACCTCCTTACGACCACGCGCCACATGGAACACAAGTGTACGATGGCGATGACCTTGTTCGGGCAACCCCGGGCCTCTTAGCTCGTCTGTTCCGAGAAAACTTGTACGCAAGCCAAGTAATATCGTAATTTCAACCACTCTTTACTCTTCTCTCTCTGTCCACCTTCTTTTAATCTTATTCCTCTTCATCTCTGTCTTCCCCCCTTTTCTCTTTCTTTTCTCTCATTTCCCTCTCTTCCCCCCCTATCCTTGTTTCCCCTCCTTCTCTTTTTTCCCGCCTAGTATTATACTTTTCCCCGCTTCCGTTTATTTACACACTTTCAATACCTTCCCCAATTCTTAAAATCGATAAAGATAAGAGGCCTTTTATATATAGGCATGAACGAGAAAGATTCTAGTGACTTCAATCTGCACGAAACCGTGCACTTACACACACACAGTACATATACTTACTGACGACGGTTTCAGCTATACCTCTTGGGGTTTCTGAGTTAGAACAGTATTTTGAGACCAGTAACTCATTCTATTTCCATCTAAAATTCACAAACTCTACAACCACGAAAATGGGTTTACCAGAAGATGGGTGTGTGTACTAGACACACCTTTCTTTTTCTTTCTTTCTTTCTTTCTTTCTTTCTTTCTTCTTTCTTTTCTACTGCCGTAGAATGGCTTATTGAGTGTCGAGTTTCCCTTCTTCATCACTAGGTAAAAAAAAAAAAAAAAAAAGAACCGACACACACACACACCTTCGTATATAGATACCTTAATCACCCCATACTTCCCTTACTGGTTCTATGCTCTTTTGCTATGCATCGACACCATCTTGCACCCGCCAGTTTCTCTTATGACCACCGCCGCATATTAGTAAACCGACAAAGACCAAGGTTGGCTAACGTAGGCAACCAGGTATATGGACCCCATATCGCCCCGGCTTGAAAAGAAATAGACTGGTTGAGGAACATACCTCAAGCGATAAAGGGCTCGAAAATCCACACCGTGCAAGTTACAGTTGCAAGTCAACACATGGTAAGATAAACGCTGTGTCTGGTCACCTCGCCCGGATCATCTCTCAAATTGAA
Source organism: Podospora didyma (assembly GCA_033439775.1). Lineage (NCBI taxonomy): Eukaryota > Fungi > Ascomycota > Sordariomycetes > Sordariales > Podosporaceae > Podospora > Podospora didyma. The sequence goes on from JAULSW010000010.1 coordinate 386,754, forward strand.
TGGGTAATTTATGACATGTGGTGTCCCCGAGATCGAGTGAGAACGGACACGAGTGCTGGGCTGGAGAAACACCACAATGTGGTGATCTGTGATTCAGTTGATCGATCGTATCCCATCCATACTTCACGCCGTCCCAGACATCCATCATTTGTAGTAGTGTAGTTTCCCGTTGTCTCTTCTTATGTGTGATGAAGCAACGAAGCCGCGCTGTATTCACTAGCTTTGGGTGTGTGCTAGGCAATCGCAGACAAATAGCAGACCTTTCCCTTGAGACCGCCTGAGATGATGCTCCAAAACACATAAAAAATTGTCCCCCAAACTGCCCCGCGAAGAGATTTTTCGTTCTTTTAAACCTCGGTGGTGACCTTGGCCTTGGAGTTGGTGACCTTAACGCTCAATTGCTTCGCCCGCGCAATGATCTCAATCCGCTTCCGGGAAGAAACGTTGTGGGCAATCCTGTTTTTGAGAGTTAGCCATTCCGCTTGCCAACAACCATCCTTTCTCCCCTTGTGTCTGTCCTCGTTGTCCGGGATATCGATGAGGGAGGAGGGTAGAACGCACTCAGCGGCAAAGGTCTTGTTGTGCATCAGCAGAAGCTCGACGTCGTTGACGTTGCTGACGACGAAGGCCTTGTGGCCGGAGGGCATCATGTGCTTGGTCTTCTTGTTGGATCCATACCCGATCTAAAGCGAATTTCGTGTTAACCTTCATTCCGTCTTCCAAGTTTGCATCACTCCCCCTTCCCCGCAGCCAATTGTCGTGACTGTAGCAGATAAGAGGGCGATGGTTGGGGATGTCGACGTACCGAGGGCATGGCAAGAGTTCCCTTGAAGCGTCTCCGGACTCTGTTATCGATACCCTTGGGCTTGCGCCATTCCGCACCGACGCGCATGAAGCGGTCACTCTGGTGGCGCATGAAGCGCTTCGTGCCTGCAGTGTCACATTCTCGTCAACATGCCGTGTCCTCATCGTGTGCTTGCGGGATCTCCTGGCGGTGTTCCGGCTCTCGAGCTGGGGAAGAGGGGGTTTGGACTGGGCAGTCGGGGCGGGATCGGATTGTTCGACGTACGCTTCTTCACGATCGGCACATGCTTCTTTGCGGAAACCATCTGGAAAACTGGTCAGAATGCAGCTCAAACAATGGCTCTGGGCTGGTTTTCGCGAGCACTTACCTTGACGTGTGGATTGTCGAGTGATGGTTGACTGTTTGGCGGCGTCACTCTCGGAGGGACCAAGGAAAAAATGCAGGAAAATTGAAGCTGGTGGGCTTAGGGTTGTGTGAAAATTGTTAAGCCTGGCCTGGTCAGTGCGCCTGATTGGTGGGAGCATCTAAGAGCCAATCACATAGCTCTTGGCAGAGAGCCGCAGACCCACCAGATCTTTTTCTCCAGAAGAGTCAAGTTCCCAGTTGTTCCCCACTGTTGTCATGCATGTTGGATGAAATGGGCATCGAGCAGCCGTTCATTTGTCGTCATTCCGATGGACTTGACGGTGAGAGCCTTGTTATCCGCCCTCACATTAACGGAAATATAGCGAGTCTCATATGTCCCAAAGATCGAGTTCATCAGTCACTTTTCTCTGTGAATGACGGTCACGGGTTGAAAGAGTGGGTTGGTAGCAAGGTACGAAGCGTATTAGATATTCCTCAGTCTATGTTATGTGCCTTTTATGAAAACCGCTGGACGTTTCACTCCTAAGTTGCGAGTAGCCTCCTATCCCGCAGCCGCGGGATTGTTCGCTTCTCGTACTCTATCGCTGTTGAATTGGGAAATCGTCCCTCATCATGGCTCATACGCCATGCTCAGAATAGCAACCACCAACGGGAAGAGGCAACTGTCCAAGGGTAGGGTGTGACAATTATCCAACACCCAGGGCAAACCTCGATGAACACCTCAAATTCGGACTTGACAAACCATGGACCAGAGAGGGTAGTTCCCGAGTAAGTTGACCCAGCTGACTGTTAGCAGAAGTTGTGCCGTCGAGCACTCTGCCAGCTTGCCCAGGTCGCACGGGCGGACCACAGCGGCCTATCTTCCGTGTGGGACTGTGCCCATCCAAGAACGCGTCTGCTTTACGAGCGAGCCCGCAAGATTGCCGGATTTAGGCCTCCTTTACTGCGTAGCACACTGGGCTCCTCCGCCTTCGCCCTCATCCTCATCGTCCTCCCATTCGTTGCCGTATCTCGGGTCACCTTGGTGAGCGCCCATCTGAAAAGGAAAAAAAAATTGAACTGTCAGTGTGCGGTTCATTGGCTGATGCCGTGTCTTACACCAAACTTACGTGATCGATATCGGCATCCTCCTCGTACTCCACCTCGTCAACCTCCTCGGTAGCAATGAGCGGCGCCGGCATAGGCAGGAGCTTCTGCAGGGCCTCGTATTGAGAATTATCCTGCAACCAGCCGTTTTCGGGGAACTCGATCTTCATGACAAGGTACAAGTCTCCCTTGTTATCTCCCCTCTTCATGGGCATACCCTCGTTGTGGACCTTGAGGACCTCACCGGGGCGGATGATCTTGCCGCGGGGGTGGTCGATATGGATCCCTCTACCGTCAAGGTGCTTTACGACGACGCGCGAGAAGCCGCTTAGAGCTTCAGCAAGAGTGATGGTGACCTCGGCCGAGAGGTCGTGTCCGATGCGGTTGAAGGTATCGTGGGGCTCCTCGACGAGAACGAAGATGAGATCGCCTGGGGTTTGGTCTGGCGCCTGGTCCGCCTCGCCCTCCAGAACGATTCGCTCGCCCTGCATGGAGCCGCGGGGGATGTAGAGCTCCAGAGCCTTGTTCTCCTTGACGGTACGCTTACCCTTGCACTTCTTGCAGCGGTCCTTCTCCTTGTAGTACATACCGGAGCCCTCGCAGTGGTCACAGGGAATGACTTCCTTGCGCACCAAGCCGGGGCCGACTTGACGGTATGCCTCCCTCAGACCTTGCCCTCTGCAGTTATCGCACTTGTTGGGCTTGACCTTGTCCTTGGCACCGGTTCCGTTGCACTGGCCGCAGACCACCTTCTTCTCGGCAGCGAACTTAACGGTCTTGCCCTTATAAAGCTCCTCGAGGGTAACCTTGTAGGCCTGCTCCTCATCTGGACTGCGTCTGGGCCGCCCGGGGCCGCCCATGTTGCCCACGTTCATGCCGAACATCTGGGCGAGCATGTCGTTGATGTCCATACCGCCCGGCCCTCCAGGCCCGCCTCTCGACGGGTCGAATGCCGCCATGCCATGGGTATCATACATGTGACGCTTCTCCTCGTCGCGGAGGATCTCGTAGGCCTGGGTAACGGCCTTGAACTTGGCTTCGGACTCGGCGCGCATGTCCTCGGATACCTTATCGGGGTGGTGTTGGAGAGCCAACTAACGAGGCTGTCAGCATATGGGAGTGGAAAGACAGGCGGTGGCCGCGTCCCGACTTACCTTGCGATAGGCCTTCTTGATGTCATTTGGGCTGGCGGACTTGTCTACACCGAGGAGTCCTACAGACGGCCGTCAGGTTAGCAGCTGGAATTCCCAACGGGCGCGGCGGGGTGTGTGTGATATGGAGGCGTGCGTACCATAAAGATCAGGATCCTCGGAGCCGGCGCTGCTGGGTCCTCCGTCCATGGCTGTTTTCGTTTATGAGGATTCGTGGGGATGTCTGCGTGAGCGTCTACGCGTGCGTGCGAGCGAAGAGGAAGACGAGACTGGGTGTTGTGTTGCAAAACGTTGTCTGGAAGCAGCAGAGCAGAGTAACAATTTGCAAGTGGATGGGTGCAAAGTTATGTTGGCGGGGTTATTTTGGCTGGCTGTGGTCTGCAAAAAGGCTTGTAGCGCTGGTGTTTGAAAAATTTAGCCCGTGAATGCCGCGCCCCGCGAAGTGAAAGAGGGACCAGGGTCTGGGCAGCTCAAAAAGCCCGATGTTTTTGCACTGAACGACACTAGCGTTGGGGTTGCTTTTCTTCTCATGGATATGGATCAATTGCACTCCTGTCTTGCTTTGGGCGGGCAAGTGCAAGCAGCCAGCCGAATCAGGCGCCTTGGCCACCTGACGGATGGCCCTAGAGAAACCGATGGGCCCGCAACTGCGTCAAGAAACAAGTGCACACTGTAGCATGTTGAGTCTAATGGCCAATCCATATTGTCTCTGCTGATAAGTGTGCAGTTCTGCCTGGAGACAATCTGGTGGCATGTCATTCGCCTCTCTTGGTTCGAGAAGTTTCTAGGCAATCTACGCTACCTTGTTGGTGGTCGATTGTTGAATTTCAAGTTCACTCTGAAGCCCTTAATTTTCAACGGTGTCCGTAACCGTGTCCAACATCAGATTTCTGTCCATTTATTCTTGCAACACTTTCTGCACAAGTTGAAGCATGAGCAATCAGGGGGTCGACAACTGGCACCGGCATGCTGTATGTATGTGTAATCCCGCGAATACATCACTCTCTCGATTGAAAAAGCATCTTGATTCACATATTTTGGAGGGTAAACAGTCTCGTCAAGACAATAGACGACGCCTGCATTTTGATTGCCAATCGCTGCCCCACCTCCCCCTGCAGCCAGCCTTGCCCCACCATCCAAAAGCCAGTGTTTCACTCTTGTCAAGTTAGCGCGCACCGCCACACCTTCCAGCCAGTCGGTGTGGTGCCTCCACAAAGTCTTCATGAAATTCGAGATTGTGGCTGATCCAAACATAGTACTCATCTCATCAACAACTCTCATTCAAGCCGAGCTCAGCCTGGAAGCCCGACCCTAGCTCATTCTCGCTTGAGAAGGGCATATAGGAGAAGCTATGAGGCTGCTAGGCGTTACAAGACGGCCAGCGTGCTTGGAACAGGCCCTTTTGGGGAGGAAGGTGCTTGTTGTTTCATCACTAACAGCAGCACCCTCACCATCACCAGCTCCATCTTCACTTTCGCTTCTATTGTCACCTTCACAGCGTCATGCCTTCTCAGCCAGCTCAAGACGGCCCGCTTTCAAGTTTGTGACGGGAGAGCCAACAGATGTGAAGATAAAAGTCAAGCCGGTTGGAAGAAATAAAAGGATACCCGACATCGACAAATATGCGCTGCCCATGGAACCCTGCCGTACCCGTTTTGCACCCTCGCCCACAGGCCATCTGCATCTCGGCGGCCTGAGAACGGCCCTATACAGCTATCTTATTGCCAGAGCCACAGGCGGCCAGTTTATTCTGCGGATTGAGGACACTGACCAGGTGTGTAAGATGGAAACGGGTATAATGCTTGTTGTCATATGTGTGGACGACGACTGATGATGTTGAATCTCTTTAGTCGCGACTTGTGAAGCAGTCAGAGCAAACACTGCTCGATGACCTAAGGTGGGCTGGGCTGACCTGGGATGAAGGTGGGTACCCATTTCTGGGGATGGGTTTTGTTCGTTGACATAACTGACATTCTTGTCCTCCCAGGCCCTGATAAGGTCGGTCCATACGGCCCATACAGACAGGTAAGCGAAGCCTGGGGCGACTATTAGCAGGAAAACTCGGCCATCTAACACTGGATTAGTCGGAGAGACTCCCACTCTACCACAAACATGCGGACCAACTGCTCCAAGAAGGGAAAGCATACCGGTGCTTCTGCACGCCTGCGGACTTGGAAGCCCGCAGGCTTCTCGGCCAGGACCACGATCGGGATGCCCCTCATGTGTGCCGCAGCCTCCCAGCTAAAGAGTCTGACGAGCGCAAGAGCAATGGCGAGCAGTTTGCCGTCAGATTCAGGAGCAGTAAGGATCCTGCCGGGTTCTGGGACATTGTCTTTGGCCCCTACAAGAAAGCCATCGCCGAGGAGGACTTCATCATCATGAAGCGTGACGGGTTTCCCACGTACCACCTGGCCAATGTCATCGACGACCATTACATGAAGATCACGCATGTTGTCCGGGGTGCCGTAAGTTGAGGGAGGGGCTGCCCTCTCGTCGCTCTACCGCCGCTTTATTGGTGTTGCTGACTCTTCTGTCTTGCGCATATAGGAATGGCTCATCTCCACGCCCAAACACATCGAGCTGTACAAGGCCTTTGACTGGACACCCCCGCAGTTCGCCCACCTCGGACTTCTAGTCGACAAACAGCGGCAGAAACTGAGCAAGCGCCACAAGGGCTGCGATATGTCCTGGTACCGTGCGAACCGAACTCTCCCCGCTGCTCTTCTCAACTTTGCCGTCCTCATGGGCTGGAGAAAGGCGAATGAATTGAAAGACACCATGACGCTGCAGAACATGGTCGACAATGTACGCCGTCTGCCACTCCCTCCCGCTTGTGAACTACACTGACTTTGGGATTCTTTTTTATTTTAGTTCTCTTTCCAGCTGACCAAGGGTGACATCATGGTCGCCATGGACAAGCTGCCCCTCCTCCAAAAGTTCCACCTCCGCGCCCTCATCTTCGATGACTCGCCGGAAAAGCGAGAGCAGCTGAGGGAAAACCTACTCACCCCCATGGCGCTTCAAATCAAAGACGTCGAAGCTGCCAAGCTCACAGGTCAACCCGTTACCTTATTTGAAGCTGAAGATGACACCGCCACCACCACCATCACGATTCACCCTGAGACCCTTGGTCAGCTGATCACAAGTAGCGCAGCTATCACCGACCTAGAGGACTACATCCTCAAGGTTATCCGCCTCCACAGCTCCAAGCGCATCCCCGGTACCAGCAACGAGGACCTAACCAGCTACGTGTTCGACAACAGGTATCTCTTCTGGGATGTCCCGGACGCCGTCCTCCGCGATCTCATCGCCAAGCACTACCACCAGACCGATGCCTCCTCCTCTCTCTGGCTCAATGACGGGCCCGTCCAGAGCGCGGACATCATTTCGGACCAGTTGCAGAAATTCAGGGCAGTCACCGAAGAGAACTGGGCAGCTGAGGCTCTCCAGCCGCTGATCGACGCTGCGGGCAACGCAGTGCTTGTTGTTGTCCAGGGAGGAACCGCAGCCGGCGGCGGCGTCCCCGAAAAGTCCTCAGAGGGCTTCCGTTTGCTGCGCTGGGCCGTCGCGGGCATGACGCCTGGCCCGACCATCCTCATGATTATGAACATGCTAGGCAGGGAACAGACCATCCGGCGCCTGGAACAGGCTCTGATTGTGGCCAGACAGCTTGACGACGAAAAGACAAAGTCCTCTGCTGGTGGTGATCCCGTTCCCGTTGCTGCCGTTGGGGAATAAATGAAAAAGGGGGAGGGGGTGCCAGGAGGAGGTGAATCCGGGGGATATGGATCCGAAGTAACTCCTGTTGGTCTCTGTGTTTTTCTCCTTCTTTTTTTTGTCGATAATTGTAGTGTAATTATTATCCATACATGTAAAATCTTTGTATAATATTATTGAACTTTCCATTCGTTATAGTGGGAAAAGCCGGCCACTTTTTACGTTTTCCTCGTAATGACGAAATTCTGCAGTAGAGCCTATGAGTTCGATTCCTAGATTATACAAAAACATGCAACTTTTTTTGAAAAAAAAAAAAATCCTTTTAAAGAGCCTTGGACGGGGACCAAATTTTGAACCTGTCTGTCATTCATCTCCTTTTTTTTTGGGATGGAGGGGGGCAGTGACGGTAGCTTTCCTGTTCTGTTGTCGCCACATAGAGAGTTTACCATCTTGTTTCTTTTTTATCATGGCTCATGGTATTTACCCTATGGAAAGGTATGTCATTAAAAAAAAGGTCCCCTAGTCCAGTCAGAGAGAGAGAGAGAGACATGAAAACAAGTTGCTGCTGCTGCCCCCCATATCCCATTGCACCAGCTAATGCATTGTCTCTTCTGGGACTTTGTTTCGTCTTTTTGTGTGCCGTTGGCAAGCGGCGGCGGGTCCATCGACCCCTCCCTTTCCCGTTGGGCATGTCTCGTTATGTTCAGGAGGAAGAATGGGAGCAACCGCACTTCCCATTTGCCTGGCTAAATAGCTTGGTCTTGACCTCGCCCGCCATCAGACCCGCCCGCTCCTTGGTCGCGATATGGCTGACGTCGCGCACAAGCTTCTGGACGTTCTGGTCGAGCGGCGTTTGCGTCGGAGCACCACCACCACCGCCGCCGGATGAATGTGCAAGCGGCCCCCTGCTGCCGCCGGTGCGCGTCACGCCGTTGGTCACCTCCTTGATGCGGTACCCCAGGTCGACCATCTGCTTGTTGCCGAACTCGCGGTTCGTGAGCAGCGGGTTTTGGGCTAGCGTCTGCACCCAGTACTTGTTCCACAGCAGGTCGAGTAGCTTGCTGTCGAGCGTGCTCTTGAAGTGCTCCACCTCGAGGGGGTAGTACCGGCTGCTATGGGCCCCAAAGTCCTCGACCTTGGCGAGCGGGACGCTCTGGTATCCGTCCTCGTCGACACCTCCTCTAGCCGCCGCGGAGGGTGCGCTGTAGTTCTCGGGGTAGGTGCGGAAGGCGCCGATCTCGACCTTCTCGGCGCTGATGGTGCGGTCCGGGTCGACGACGACGGCGACGAACGGGTCGTTGAACTGCTGCTGCATGGCCTCAGTACTAACATCAATGCCCGACAGCCAGCACCCGTACCCCGGGTGGCTGTGGTACCACCCCACCACGTTCTCCTGGCGCGACTCCTCCCGGCACAGGCGCAGGTACTCGACCATGTACTCGTTGGCGTCGTCCTGCGCGTTGACGCGCGTCTCGGTGCCCTCGACGGGAAGCCGGTACGCGTCCGTCACCACCAGCGCCGTCCCGTCCACGTAGCCCTGCATCAGCCCCATCACCTCGATCGACCCGCCCGACCGCGCGTGCATCACCATTTTCACCAGCGCCGTGGCGCCGATGCGCACTGTCTTGAAGTAGTTGGGGTCCGACTTCCATGGCTTTTCCGCGTTGCTTGCCTTCTGCGCCTTCTCGTTGAAGCTGTAGAGCGCATCGCGCTGCTTGTCGACCAGCGTGTCGGTCGGAGGCAGCTCTGTTTTAGTGGCGGTTAGCTTTGTGTGCACAACTCCCCTTTGGTCTTTATGTGATGCGACTTTACCCATTATGGCGGTACGCGGGTATTTACCTAGCAGGGAGAGTCAAAAGAAGAAAAAAAAAGCTATCGTGTTAAATGTTGGGAAGCTGAGATTCGGAAAGACCTCTCCAGGGTTTGCTTTGCGGAAGAGGAAGCTACCCGTCCTTGGGAAAAGGTATTCGAGAGAGGTCGACCGGCTGCAACTAGGCAGGTGGGCAGGCGGGCAGGCATGGGAATGAATAGAGGGGGTCGTCCTATCTCCATAGGCTTTTGGAAGGCGTTCGATTAGATAAGGATCCTAACCATCAAGGCTACGCAGACTAGCTGCATTTAAGCCCATTGAGGTGAAGTTTAAATACTCACCTTCTCCTTGCCCTTTAAAGCATCCCTGCCTGCCTCTCAAGAAGCAAAGGACACGGAGACGACACAAAGTTTCATCGAGAAATTGATATGATTTCTAAACCGCTGCCGGATTGAAAGCTAGGTAGGTGCATACGAATGCTGCCTCATAGCGCGCGCCTTATAGAAGAAAAGCCAAAAAAAGAAAAGAAAAGAAAAGAAAAGAAAAGAAAAGAAAAGAAAAGAAAAGAGAGAAACAAAGAACGAGAATAACAAAAAGACCGCCCATCGGTATACTCCCCAACCAATGCAGTAATTCATCCCATCCAATGTTTGCTGTGTTTGTCGCCAATCGCCCAGCGTTCGCTCGCTCCCGTGTCTAGTAGTGAAAGTAGTAAACAAATAATGATAAAAACAAAAACAAAAAACAGTTATATACTACCGTGTATAGATAATAATAGATGTGCAAATCCTCCCAGCGAGCGGTCATCAAAACAATCCATGCTTTTATGTATATCCAAAGCCCGCCCACGCCTCTACCACCTTCCATGCAACAATCTCCAAAAGAAGGCCTCCCAACCCAATAATTACTGGATCTGACTTGTGTCTTCCACCGAGGAGAAATGATTCGGCTTTTTTTTATACCCCACTCCTCGCCTTTGGACCACGGCTCAGCCTCCTACTGATTCCATTGCCCGCTGTGTTGGTCCGTTCCTCAAGGCCGGGGTTGCCACCCTCGCCCTCTTCTGTGGCCGTGCTGCCACCGTTGCTGGAAGCCGAGAGCGTGGATCCGTCGCGCTCCATGATTCGCTGTGTGAGGGCGCTGATCTTGCCGCGGATCCCTCCGCCAGCGGGCTTCTTGTGTTCTAGAGTCTCAATCTCGGTCCGACTGTTTGCCGAGATGGGCGTCCCTGACAGCGGTATTCCGCCACCGCTGCTGCTCCCAGGTCGCTGAGACCCTCCTCCGAATAGCCTCGACCCGCCACTCGATGACGGCCGCAGGAGATTGCCGAGACTGCCCCTGTGATTTTGCTGAAATTCAGGAGGCATCGTCGACGTCCGCTCGTGCGGCGGTGGCGCCATGAGGAAGCTCGGCACAGCCCCTCCACCTAGGTTATTAACCATGACGTGACCCGATTGATGCGACCGAGAGGATGCTACGCTGGAGCTCCTGCTCGTCGAGGGGCCCGGGATGGAAGTTTGTGATCGCCGGATGGACCGTGGTGGCGAGCGCGAGAAATCCACTGGAGAAGTCCCATACAGAGAAGACGAGTCGTCGCCACTATTGTCCCGAGAGTCCGTGATCTGTGCCGTGGCGAGCAGTACTGAGCTTGTGGCAATCTCCCGGAGCTTGGACTGCTGCGCTGTACTCGGTCGGTGCTTGGAGAACTTGTTCCCGATGATGGCGCCAGTGTGGCTGATCAGGGCCTTGATCACCCGGCCCTTGAGCGCCAGAGCAAGGTCCAGATTCGACCATGTCTTGTTGCGGTATTCTATTGTGGGAAGTCGGAAGACAAAGTCGTGCACATCCTCCAGGTTGCGGTCGCCCTTGCCTTTGTAGCTGAGACAGAGGACCACCGAAGGCATCTTGATGTAGGCAAAGGTCATGTAGTTGGACGCGCGGTCGATCATCTTGGTCAGATCATCCGACTTTTTAGTCTTGTCTTCGTCACCAGTAGACCTGTGCCGCAGCCCAAAGCGGGACCCTCTTCTCGCCTCGCTGTTGATAGATGCGCCGTCCTTGGATGAGAATCCCGTGGACGATCGAGGAATACCGGGCCGTGGCGTAGACCCGCGAAGAGACTCGTAGGATGCCTTCTTGTTTACGTTTTTGAATCCTGTAGCCCCGGTTCGGAAGAGTCGGAAAGAATGACCCTCTCCAGAATGAACGCTCAGAGCCTTCTGCTTGTTAGACGATGGATCTGGGTCCGACGTCAAGGTGGGCCGCATACGGAGCTCGAGAGACCCCGGCCGAGTCGTGAGTTGCACCTCCTTGTCCCTCTCGACGGCTCCAAGAAGGCCTGATCCAGCCAGCGAGTCGTCGTCACCTCCGTCCTCCTCTTCTCCTGCTATGGACTGTTTGATCATGAAAGGTGAGTCATGCTTGCCATCGGTCGGATTGTCACCCTCCATGCCCGGGAAGATATACTCGAACAGCTTTTTGCCAACTTCGCGTTCCAGCTGAATCTTGAGAGGGAACAGGTTGACCTCGAAGTGGTCCATGACAGGAATGCCGGCAATTGCTTCGAGCATGTTCCAGTACACCCTGATCATGGGCTTGGAGCCCGTGTCAAAGCCGCTACGGTCCCCTTCGACGTAGGGAGCAACCATGGCAGGGTAGATTGCGTCAGGAAGCAGGTTCAGTCCGAGTATCCGTCCCACCTGGATCAAGTTGATGTGGGATCCATCCGAATTGTCTGTGCGGTCATACTCTACGTCTTTGAGTTGCAGCTCAACTAGAGGCTCGTTGTTGTCACGGATAAGCTGCCAGACAATCTCCTTGACCGTGATACTCCACTTCAGGAGCGCGCTGCTGACCGTATTGTCAAACTTCCTTTGCGACGTGGTGATGGCCTTCATCATAAAGAACAACTCGTCCTCGCAAGCGGTCAAGTCGCGCTCCAGCACCATCTTGTCTTTCCATCCTCTCTTATCTAGGTGCTTCGAGTGTATCTGGAAGTGACTTTTGATGTCCTCGAGCTGTCGGACACGCTCCTGAAGCCTGATGACCATTTCAGGGGCTCCCCTGAGATCGCTGAAATCGGAAGCTAGCATGATCTTCTCTAGTCGCTCGCTTCGCGTCTTCTCCAGGGGTTCGCTGTACATCAAAAGGTCCAGGACAATGACGTAGATGGCATAATATTGTGACGAATTGCACAGCGCATGGGCCTGTGGGAACTCGACCCACAGATTGTCCATCCTGCTTTCGGCGCCGTCCTGGAGTGAGACGCTCGTGCTCTCGCTGGTGTTGACTTCGTCATTGTACTTGAGACGAAGCGTATTGTACTTGTCGTAGCGAAGCATCGCGGATGTCTTCTGCACCACTCTCTTGAATCCGAAAGGATCGGCCTGGAAGTCGAACATTACCTCCATGGGAACCCAGGGAGGCCAGGAGGAGCCCGAAGGAGTGCCGTAGCTATTACCTGAGTACATGGACACTAGCTGTGTCGAAAACCACTTTTGATGGGTGACGAAAAACTGGGTGCTGTCCATGTTGACAAGGAAACGCCGCTGGACGAGGCCGCTGACATTATCAGAGATTCTGCTCTTGTCCAGAACCTCAACCACCTTGAGCTCCATGCCCTTGGCTGTGATGAGGACTACGTGTTTCTTGTTCTTGTCACTCTGCAGCTGTATTTGCGGCGCGATCAGGCGGACGTGGTAGCTGTTTTGGGGCGTGAACTCGTCTGCAATACCGCTGGAGAGATCCGACATGGAATTGTTGGAGCTCACTCTTTTGGGATCGTCGTCGTTTGCAAATCTCTTGCTATCTTGTAAGATCTTGCGTATCCTATCTTCGATATCCTTTTGGACGTCGCGATCCGACTTGTGGACGTCTGGAGTGTTCCCGGCGCCAACAGGTGAGGCAGTCCTGCCGTTCTTGGCCGACTTCGACTTGGCTTGTTCTTCCACAATGTCCAGGATGAACTTAACAGCAGGACGGGAGAGGTAGTAGATGAAGCCGCGACGTTGGCTGACTTGATGGATGTACCGGAGTATAATATTTCGAAGAGTGTTGTTCCATTTCAGTTGCATGTTATGGACGACGAATCGGTTCTTAAAGTCGCTCGCAAACTCAGCGGCTGTCGGGGTTGACATGCTGCCTTTCAGTTTCGGGGATGAACTAGGATCGGATTCAGAATCCGTGCTCTCTTCCTCTTCGCTCTCTTGAGCGGATGCCTGCGTCATCTCCCTTAGCATCCCCTCAAGGAATGTCCTCTTTTCAGCAAGGACACCTGTATGCCTGCTCAGAAGCTCAAACTCAGCTCTGAGTTCGGTGTCTGCAATGTCGCCACGGACAAGACGAAGCTCAGTTTCCCCCAGGTTACGTTTGTGGGTCTCCACCTGTTTATCGAGTTGTTCCAACCGCTTGCGAATGAGTTGACTCTGGACCCTCCTCGGATCATCATCTTGGCTCATGATGCACAAGTGAGTAGGCTCCTGCCCGAAGGGACTGCTCCTATCCGGGTCGCCGTCAATGACGCCGCTGATATCTGTCTGACGGAAGTACGTGATGCGAGGCGCAAATGCAAGAGGCAAGATTTTAGTATCCGGGTTTGGTTCGTTTGGCAGAACCCAGTCGAGTTCGACAAAGTCGTCCATGTCGATCCAGGTAAGATCGTTGTCAGGAATTGTGAAACGAGACAGATCTGGCCCATCCTCATCGTGATCTGTCACAAACGTGGAGAGCGACTTCTTGGTGATGGATTCTGCACCTGTCGTGCCTTTGATACTCGCAGAGACAGCGCGAATATCGGCAGACACGAGATCCAACTGGCCCGCATGAATCTTCATGGAGGTCGTCCTTGTTTGCGTCTCGCGGCCTCTGTCCCTTGTGTTGAACTCCTCTCGCCTCTGGTGCAAGTCAAGCATCCAGCTGTCAAACCGAACTTTGATGCCGGTCGCCGAAACCGAGTTTTCAGCGTGGTCTTCGGCATCCTTATGCTTGTAGATATGGCTCAGGAACAATGGTGCCAAAAGAAGGTTGTACTTGATGGTAGCGAGATGTCTGCCGAACTTTTTGCTGTTCTTTTCTCGGCCGGGCCACAGAGTACCCTGCCGGATCGGAAGAGAGAGGGGACCGGAGAAGAGGGACCACCAGGCAAAGAAGTGAGTGAAGAAACGGGGCGTGAGATGGACGGTGTTGTAGCTCCGCGACGGCTCGGCATTCGACGCCGTCCATTCCCGGTCAACGGGAGCACGCACGGCCACAGACAAGTGGATATGTTGGCTGCGGAAGCCACGGAAAGCGTCATACGGAAGACCATCATTCTGGGGCTTGGCAGCGTGCGGAGACTTCAAGACAACTTCATAATGCGGTTTGAAGTCGAAGCTCCTCTCTCCATGTTCAATGGCTCGCTCGAATACAAGGCCGGCTAGCCATTCCACCCTGCCCGAAAGCTTCATCACGACCTTCTTGAAGGCGGCGCCCGACTTGTGTGTCGGATCGCTTGCGATGCTGTCATCGTCACCTTCTCGGCGACGTGTTTCGCGGACTTGATGGCTATAGTCCGGAACCGCCATGACATACTCGCCACTTTCCACTACCATGAAACGCTTAGGATCATCGTAGAGGTTGATGCTCCATTTGACATCGTTGCGCCAGCACATCAAGAAACCCGCGCCGTTCCCGGTGACTGAATAGGGGTCTCGGGTACCCTTGAGCGCCAGATGGACATCGCCGTCCCCTCGCCATGCGACTCGAAGTCGCGAGTGGAAGTTGAGCCGAATCTTGTCCCAAAACCCAACCCTATCAGAGGGATCGAGCTGCGGCTTCGTCATAGACTCAATCGCCATCATCATGTCTTGGATTGCAGGCTGGTATGAGGGCCCCCAAGTTATCCGCGTTGGATTGGCAGTGTGAATCTCGATGCTCATGTCGGAGAATGACTTGACAGGCCCGATCGTTCGTCGGACATCGATAGCAAAGCTTCCTTCGTTCGATATGCCTGGATTTCGTGGGGGAATAACTTGAACTTTGATTTTCCGCGTTGACTCGGGGCCTCTGTACTCTTCGGCGATCACGAAGTCTGTTTTCATCGACAGGGCGGGCAGCCGAGAAGACTGGCCTGGTTTGATGGCCGGAACATGCAAAAACGGCAGAGGGTAGTCCCGAAGAGACACCCGCGCTTCTCCCATGTTGATTTGCACGTTCATGGGGACGAGAAGAGAGTATTTCATGTCCTTGGGCATCCCCTTGCCGACCCTGTGGAGGAAGTCTGGGAGGTCTTTCATTGGGAACGAAGGCTTGTCAATCGTAAAATGCAGGTCGTGTATGAGGGCGGACATGAGAGCCGGCCGATGTGGAACTTCCAGGATCCTCTCACCGTCGTGCATGTCTTCAGGTATGTCGTCCACGCCCCAGAAGAGAGAGCGCAGGTCCTCCATCCCGTTCCTGGCCATCACATAATGCCTGTCAATACGCTGTTTCCAGCTCTTGGCATTATGCACGTCGAGGTTATGTCTTGCCTCGGAGATGGAGACCTGCGCATTTGCGCTGAATCCCTGGAACCCACCTTCTGGGTCATATCTTGGTCTCCGTCCACGGGCATGTTCGTGGATATTTGACCGTGATGGATCACCGACGCTGTGGCTTCGGGGTTCAGATTTACCTGAGGCGTGCCGACCTCTTGGGGCTGCAGACCGTGTCCGCAGTTTGGTCGACTCCCTTCGAGACTCCTCTTCTAGGATCTTCTTCTGCTTGACACGGAAAGCCTCCTCGCGAGCCTGGCGTTGCATTTGCTCAACGCGGCCCGCCCGGTAGATCATACCGAGTTTCCACTCAAATGCACCATCTTCCAACTCGAACAAGAGTGTTCGAGTCCGCAACGAGATCTTGGGAACATTTTTGGGGCCCTCGGGTCCCTTTTCAAGAATGTATTCGTTAGTCCCCGTTTTGAATCTGTGATGGAGTTGTATTATAGATTTCATCACATTGATGAAATTGTCTGATATTTTGTGCACAATCATTTCGTGGGGAACGGCCAGGCGGATGGTCTCGGAAACGATGTCGAACATGCGCTCCTCGTGCAACCCTCCACTGGACGCCTTGCGCCGCGACTCGCGGTAGTCTACTCGCCCATTCTTGATGCTGGCTATCCGGGCCCACACTCTGCGCATCCTGGGAGCCTCCGCATACAACCGAACCAGCTTCGACTGCAGGTAGGGAGGTGACCATCGGTGACGACCGGCTTCCATGCTGTAAATTTGCAGCATCACAGGAGGATCGGATGGCATATCGGCCTTGATTTGGATGAGGTTCGCCTTGACATCAACCGTAATGAGCTCCTGGCTGAACATTGACGAGTCGATATCGCCCAGGGGGAACTCAGGAGCAGTAGCGCTTGGAGGTGGAGAGAGATGACCCACGACCCGCCTCTGTGGTGTTGCCGCTTTGGGTATAGAGGGCCCTGCCATATCCTTGCTGGTTCTCATGAATGCCTTCCGTACAACTGAGATTGCCACTCCGACGGAATAATGCCGATAGAGCGAGTATTGTACGATGAGTGTCCTGATATGGGACTGTATGTGGAATACCGGGCCATGGTTGTCGCCCAGCGTGGAGAAAGCAACCTCAAATCTAGGGATGTTCACGAACGGCTCGACCTCCCACTTCTCTGCCGATTCAACGATAAAGGCTTCGAGTCCGCGGACGTGAATCGCAACCCGGCGGCCGTCACCATCGTGTTGGTACTTTTTCCTAGGCGATGTTGGAATTGACCGCAGATGGTCAATATCAGGGCTCATCAAGGTCCGGCTACCCGCTCTACGTCGAGACGGATGCCTCTGTAGCCCATCGAGCCTCTGGGCGCGGTACTCTGCAGACCAAGACTCCAACTGAAGAGCAACTCCTCTTGACTCCTCTGATATATCCGAGTCTATGCCTGCTACCTCGATGCTGAAGTCTGAGCATTGTAGTTGGAAGTGCAGAAGCCAAGAAGGCATAGCGCGCAGAAAGTTCGATTGCCTGGCGTTCTTTGAGCTAGCTTTCTTGTCCGGTTCGACATTGAGCCGCAATTGCCGTACTATCTGGCGCAAGCCGTCGCGAATTTCTGGCCGGACCATCTTCAGAGAGAATGTCTGGAGATTTCCAGTAGCAACCACTTGAACGTCGGGGGATGCGTTGAGTTGCACTTTCAGATCAAACGAGTCGGTCTCAAGGAGGTCAAATCTATTGCCAGCCGAGGTCTGGTAGTACAGATTGTGCGTCTGGACCCTCATGGTGGCAGCCAGTGAATAGTGAAGGTCTTCGACGGCCGAATGGAAGGACTCCAAGTCCAAAGAGACCGACGAGATAGATGATATAATCAGGTCGAACTCGTCGGGGTCAAAGGTCTTCTGCACCGGCGGAAGCGCTATCCTCAAGACCGGCTCATGCATTGAGAACTTGATGTTGGCCTTGGGCAGGAGGCGCGAGATGAGCATATGGCGTTCTTGGGGCTGGTGGCCCTTGGGCGACTTTGGTTTCCGCTGCAGCATAGCCAGGAGCAGTGGCAGGTGTCGAGGATCGAGATCCACAGACGGAGAGGTGATGACTGAATTTGCGAAGACAATGTTCGCATTCCGCTCCTCCGCGGTCCCCTCGTCAGCCAATTCAACGGTCTTGGAGGGCAGGGTGGTTCTGACGGTCGTGGTCGCCATTGGGATGTACATGAGCCGCTCAGGGGTCCCGTGCCCGTCATCGAGGCCGATAGAGATGGAAAGAGCAGCGGCTAAGGCTTCGTGAGCAATATCTGTCGAAGGAAAATACATTCTGTGTGCTGGAGATTTAGGATCGAGTCGGTGTAGGTCAATGCCCACTTCCTTCATGGACGCATTCATTAAGATTGGGGAGCCTCCGGCCTTGATGGACTCAATTTTCTTGGTGAAACCGATAAAGCTGACAGCGAACTGGACCTCTTTAACCCCCCTGAGAGCTGAGCTGAGGAGCTCCTTCGAATCAGAAACGGTTTGCATCAGTTCATGATTAGTGCTTCCAGGTTCCTCCAGCTCCTGCATCACTCTGTCAACAAAGACATCTATCGGCTCGGGCTCAGCGGTGGGAGGCTGGGCGGTCTGGGTCTTGATTTTCCTGTACTGCGCGATGCTGTGACGGACGTCATCGAAGGGAATGTGGACGCGGCCCAGCTTCAGGGCCACGGCGGTATCCCGGAGGCCATCAAGCGCTTCGTATAAAAAGCCATGGATGTTCAAGCTAGCAGCATCCAGGATCTCCAACGAGTCGCCGCCTTGTGTGGTGAACAATATGCTGCGGGTAGTCATTATCCACTCTGCTTGCTGTTTCTGCCCCTTTCTATCTGTCCTGCCCTGCAAGAAAAAGCGAGCACGGTCGACCATCTTGCGCCGGGTATCGACGGCAATGGTGAAGCTGCCAATTTGCACATTGCCGACGTCCACGATGCTCGCGGTGGAGCTGGTGGCGACCACGTCCACCATTCGAAGCCAGTTGACCTTCCGTTGCAGCAGCTTTGCCCTCTCCTTGATCTTGTTCAGCTGCTTCCATGTCTTGCTCCGTCCAGCTGCGCCAGCATCGCCTCGTGGGGGGGCCACCTTGGGCATCTTAATCAGGAGTTCGGATTCCCTATTCGCTGTGTCGTCCGCTGCTTCTTCTTCCTCCGCAGGGAAAGCTGCACCCAGCTTGCTCCGCTCCAGTTCGTTGATGTCCAAGGTGACGGCCAGCTCGTCCACCACTATGCTGAGCCACGTCGGCTGTGCAAAAGTCGGCCTATGCACGTTGAGGCCAAGGCCACGGATCTCAATGCGTATGCCATCGCGCGGGGTATAGGCGAGTCGTCGAAGAGAGAAATATCCAATGCGCTGGATCGAGATGCCGGTGAGAATGCGAACAACGGCGAAGACGACGAAGGACGACAGGTAGAGAAGGACGAGAATTCCAAAGATAAAGGTTGGGTTAAGGAGCGCCATTTTGGGAAAGCATCCGCGTCAGGGTCCGGCGGGCGTGTGGTAGCCAAGTTGCCCATGGGTATCGATGCGTTGCAGACAGGCTCCGGGATCACGGCTCGAGTTGCGATCGGAGGGCGGGGGTCGGGCCACAATGGGAGACATATATCGCCGGGTCGGTCTTCAGTCGCGCGACAAACCGAGAAATGCCATCTCGTCGAATGCGAATGGTGCGCCGTCGTCCAACAACGCAAATGGATTCAGCCTTACTCGTCCGAAACGCCCAGTTTAGGATGTGTGCGTGCCAACAGTTCGCGGCGCATTCGAGGGAGCGTCGCGAGGTCACACAACGCCGCACAAGTAGGAGTCGAGTTGGTAAAAAGGAAGGAATTAGGAATCCAAGGAGCGTCAGGGCCTCGTGGAGAGCGACCTAGAACTAGTGTAAGTGCAAGTAAAGAAGAGTTGTATTTGCCGATCGTCTGATTAAAGGGACGGAGGAGTCGGACTTGGATTCCAGGGTCACAGTGGATTGCAGTTTGATAGCATGGCCCCTGGTAAAAAGATGCCCAGTGCCATCCACGGGCGTACACCTGTCACCACCCACCAGCGCCAGCCCGCAACGCCAAAACGCCCTCGCCCCTGCCCTGGCGAGATTCGCTGCGTCCTGCCGCCTGCCACCGCCCGCCCCTTTCTCCGATTCTTCCCACCAATTCGGTTCGAGGGTCAGACAAGTCGGGTGCCCCACGCTAAGTCATTCTTGGTAAGAGCTATGTCCCCATTCCTGAGACGGCAGGATCATCACAGATGAGTCGAGTCGATGGGTACTAATCCCAGGGGTCTGGGAGCGTCCGGTATTTCCAAAAGCAAGCTTTCAGGTGCTGTGCTCAGTGGTTTTTTTCTTTTCTGTTATAGTTTTGTGCCTTGGCTACTTTTAGTCTTCAGCCTGATATTGTTTTCTGAGTCTCTCAAGCTCGAATGTGAGCTTGGAGCTTCTTTCTGGCTCCCGACGCGTTTAGTGCCATTCCATGTAATTGGCCTTCGCTAGCCCAGAATAAGCTTCGGCCCGGTCAATCAGCGCCGCTGTGCAACATCTGCAGAACGGTTGCAAACGGGCGGCGATACATTTTATCAAGTACCGGAATTTTTAATCCATCCTTAGTTTGTCAGCTGACTTGTATGGTTTTGCTCACGACTTTGCAATCGAAAGCTATTTATTTGATCTGACTGTGCTGTCATTCACTTGGCGATCCGAAGCTGTTAATAGAAATTGGTAATTTGGCAACGAAGGATCACTACGTCACCGTGCCCCAGCTCCTACACCTCCACCCGAGAAATACATGTCAGTGAGTGAATGAAGCACAGGTATACTTCTACCAACTAGGGCCTCTAGATGAGATGTTATCCCTTATTCAGTCGCCGAGTATGCCTTGCTAGACTGTAAGGAGGCTTTGATCAGTGTTATTTAGACGTAATAAATAACTCAGAGC
This sequence comes from Podospora didyma, assembly GCA_033439775.1. Lineage (NCBI taxonomy): Eukaryota > Fungi > Ascomycota > Sordariomycetes > Sordariales > Podosporaceae > Podospora > Podospora didyma. The sequence goes on from JAULSW010000010.1 coordinate 407,114, forward strand.
GCCCTAAATACCCCTTTCTGACGCGTCTGAATGTACTTCACTAACCTTTAATTCCCTGGTGGAGGTATATGGATACAGCGCTTGCCAGAATCATGCTCTGTAAGGACCGCTGAAGGCCTCTTTCTATTTCTTAGGTCAAATGAATAGCAGGTCATGAAATGAGTTTTTCTCTCACTCCCTTTTCATTTTTATTTAAACCCCAGTCATCTAAACCGAGAACGAGTCTACCAATTTTCGGCAAAGTCGTGGCGACTTGAATCGAAGGACTCTGAGGGATGGCCCCCGCCTTTCCTTGGTCCATCCAACTCACCTAGGCATCCTTCAGAAGGAAAACCTTGAACTCTGCCATTTGCTCAGAATCCAGGTACCGCATTCGCTCTCAGGCACGCCAGGCACCCAACACCAGAAGCGTGATGCTGGGGCCAGAGAGAGTCAGAGTCAACTACCCCACCAATAATTATGTCGAGGTTGAAGCTGAAATAGCCACCAAGTGTCTTCCGGTCGTACAACCATATAATATTACACAATCCGATCCGACCCCCCCAGCTCTAGGGGGGCCAGGTATTATAGTTTACATATCAACCAACGGCACAATATCGCAACATGCCATGGTCTCCTACCTATTTCTCGCTCGACCCCTGGTTTTCACTACTCTTCTCGGAGGCAGCTTTTCCTTCTGCTTGAACAGCCTTTATATGGTCGTCGAGAATTGCGAGATCAGCCTCAACACGTAGCAGCTTTTCTTCAAGCATACGCTCGTAGGCTTGGTCGGTTAACGGCGTCACGGGACTCCATCTAGACTCCAAAAAGCCCTTCTTGGGTGCTGCGTCAGGATCGCCCTTTCGGCTGAAAATATTGGCAAGCCCTTGGCCTCCTGCTCCGAGCAACGTGAACACTATCGCTCCCGGGATAATGTTTTTTGGCCCCCCTTTTAATGTGGTCAGGACAGCTTAGATTCAACGTCAAAGTCTCTATCACTTACTTAAAGAGCCGGCAACCGTCCCTGCAAATGCGCCGGCCATGGCACTAGCAGCTGTTTTATCACCTGGCCGAATTTCTTCGTCTGCTCGCAGAACTCTCAGTCCAACCAAACGGGCACCTGCACTAGGTCAGGAACCACACAGCCATCGAGTATAATGAACATGCTGCTCACCATAAAAGCTAGAACTGAGCACAAACCACTGCCCTCCCGTGGCAAGCCCGTACAGGGCTGGAGGGGCGGAGCGGGCAATACCCAACGCAGCTCCTGCAAATACACCCAAACCGCCTGGACAGAAATTAACCACCAGTCAGCCAGAGTACATGATAATTTTTTGTCGACTTATATCATATAGCATACCAACTGTGGCACCAACTTTAAGTGAGGGAACAAGAACTGCCATTAATTCAGGAGGGAGGATTGGTCTCCTTGTGGCCAATTGCTGTGAAGAATCGTCGGTTGGCAGCGTGGGGGCAGCCGTGCGGCTCTGGCACTCATTCTCACCCCTACTACTATTATTGTTCGGCATATCTGAAGATGAAATAAGTTCGACGGCTATGGGTCGTTAAGAATATGTTTGGGTGCGAGGTGGTGTTTCCACAGAAGGGAAGTTTGTTGGGGCGGGTGAAGGTGCTCGGGCGGTTTGCCGTGGCAATTGGGGGCCCAAAATAACAACAATGCCAATCGAGAAAGCGATGCGTTGATGAATTGACAATGCCGAGTTGGAATGTTCTTCAGCAGCACGCAGCAAGCAGGTTGGTTGTGGAGGGAGTGTGGGGCTAGATGCACCATGGGTTCGCATTCATCATCTCCTCTCAGGGCCAGGCGCTAAGCCCATTTTCGACCTAGCGCGGTGTGGGACCTTGGCCGCCCACGCTTGCCGATGAAGGGAAAAAAAAGTCAACCCTCATTTATTCTTTCGTTCGACTTGCCCTGGGTTTTTCGCTTCCGCCCGCACCCAAACCACCTCACGAACCACCACCAAATCCACCCCCTCCGCGAATAGCTCCTGTTCGCGCCCGTTCCATAACTCTGTCCCTCTTGCAGCCGCAAAGGGTAGCAGATTCCAGCACTTCGACTCGTCGAATCATTCGAGACTAAAGAATCGGACACATCCCTTGTCCCGGCCAACAGCCTTCTGCCTACGCGCTACGACTGTCGTTGCGCGTGGCTGACTAAAACACCGCAATCATGCGTAAGGACCGCCCGCCTCATGGCCCATCGCCGCTGCCGACACCTGTCCCATGCCGTCGACATTTGCTGACCTCCTGCGTGCAGCTCCTAAGAAGAAGCAAGGCACGACGTTGTCTCTGGGAGAGTTCTTGGGCGGCGATTGTTAGTTCCCCTCCATGCCAAGGCCCCCCAGTCAGCCATTGTGCAGCTGTCCCTACCCGTAAAGAATACGCACTGACACGTATCAACAGCGCTCGGAAAGGGAGGATCATGGGCCGATGAGGTCGAGGAGAACTATGGTACGCATGCATGGCCTCCGCCAAGTTTAAGGGTTATATCCGCTTTGCTGGCGTCCCTCCAGCTTTGCGGCATAACCTGGATTAACGTCTCGCAACCAACCCACTAACTCAAACAGGCACCCAGCCTCTCCCTGCCGCCGACCGCGGCCGCTATGGCGGCGGTGGTGGTGGACAGTCTTCCGCCTATACCACCTCGAACAACCAAGGTAGCTTCTGCCAAACGCCGACATGTATTCACCCACGTTCTTTCGATTGACACTTACCTTCTAGGTTACTCATCCATCCGTGATAACCTCCCCCAGGAGCTGCCGACAAAGCCTCCTTACACGGCTCACCTCGGCAACCTGTCCTACGATGCCACCTCCGAGAGTGTTACCGATTTCTTTTCCGGATGCAAGGTTGTAAACGTCCGAATCATTGAGGACCGCGAGCAGAACCGGCCAAAGGGCTTTGCATATGCCGAGTTCGAGGACCTCGAGGGTCTGAAGGAGGCCTTGACCCGCGATGGGGTCCAGTTCGAGGGCCGCAGCATCAGAGTCAAGATTGCCGATCCTCGTAAGCTTGCTCTTTGCTCGTGAATTGCGATGTGGGATGCTGACAAAGTGTACAGCCAAGGAGAGATACGGCGGCGGAGGCGAATCAAACCGCGACTTCAGCGACTGGTCTCGCAAGGGACCTCTTCCGGATCTCCCAGGCCGTAGCGGCGGTGACCGTGGTGGTGACCGCGGTGGCTTCGGCGGCGACCGTGGCGGTGACCGCCGTGGGCCCTCCGACTTCGGTGAGCGGAGAGCTCCCCGCGAGTTTCAGCAGGGAAGCGATGACGGCAAAGTCCGGGACTTCAGCACCTGGGAGAGACGTGGTCCTCTTTCGCCATTGCCGCAAGCAGAACGCCGCCCTGAGTCACGGGACGGCTCGCGTCCCCGCACCAACGATGGCACCCGTGGCGAGTTCCGAGGCCCTAGAGGGGCTTCTCCCGCCGCTTGGGGTCCGGGTGAGGGCCGTCAAGGGACCTCGACTTCCCGCCCGCCCCGCCGCGAGATTGTCGACCGCCCCGAGCGCGCCGCCACTGCTGCTGAGAAGGACTCTCAGTGGCGCAACAACATGCGTCCTGATCTTGCCAAGTCCCCCGGCGAGTCCCGCGAGGGCAGCGAGGCTCCTCCATCTCCAGCTGGTACCCACGCCACATTGGCTGGCGGTGCGAGACCCAAGCTCAACCTCGCCAAGAGAACCGTCACCGAGTCTCCGGCTGTCACATCTCCCGCCCTGTCCGCCACGGAGTCCAAGGACTCTAAAGCCAGCCCATTCGGTGCTGCCCGACCCATCGACACTGCTGCGCGAGAGCGTGAGATAGAGGAAAAGCGTATCCAGGCGCTCAAGGAGAAGAAGGAAGCGGACGAGAAGGCGAAGGAGGAGAAGCGACTCGCCAAGGAGGCTGCCCTGAAGGAGGCTGCTGCCAAGGAGGCCGCTGCCAAAGACGCCGAGGTCGAGGAGGCTGCGGCAAAGGAAGCCGCCGCCACAGAAACCGCCGCTCAGGAGGCTGCTGCGAAGGTGGCTACCGACAAGGCAGCAACGGAGGCACCCGCTGCGGAAGCTACTGCCGCTGAACCGGCCGCTGAAGCAAAGCCAGCACCTCAAGAGGGTTCTGAGCAGAAAGCACCAGTTCGCCGGGAACCCGCAGCCAAGGCACCCCCTTCGCGTGCTGAGACTGCCGGGAACTGGAGAACAGCCTCGGGAGGAGCCCCCACTCGCGGTGCGCATGTTCCGAGCGGAGTTCGTGGCGGCCGTGGAGGCAGTGTCCCGCGTGGTCCCCGCAACGATGCCGGACGGCCGCCTCGTGCCAACGGCAGTGGGCCGGCTCCGGCTGCCCAGCCTCAGGCACCTGCCGCTGCCGCTACCAGCGGTGAGAAGAGCCCCTCAGCGGCCACCCCTGATGACGACGGCTGGACCACTGTCGCCCCGGTCGCTAAAGGCCGTCGTGGTCGCGCCTGATTGTACACTAAGTCCTCATTCATCGACACGGGTTTCTTATCGGCGTTTTTTTAAGTGGGACCCTCCTGTTCCTCAATGACCCTCCCACCCCTCTTAGCCCTTGTGGCTTATACATCTCATTTTCGTCTTCGAGCCGTTCAGTTTCTGGGTCTCGCCCCCACCACCGCGCATCTCCTTACAGCCTTGGATACTTGGACAGCACGTATCTGCCTTCTCCAACCATCCAATAAAGCAAGGGCCAAGTTAGTGGGTCTGTCGACTTGCTTGCATTTGCCTTGTCTCCCTCTCATGTCTTCAGCCAGCACCCGGACACGAAAGGTTTGCTCTCTAGCTAGCTATCACAATTTCCGTCTGAATGACGGAGCGATCGCCATCGCATCAACCAAACCAAAAGTCCAGTGGCTTCCAGCAAACGTCATGAGGTTTTCATGCACAGAAATGCTATGCGGGGTTTTCAGTGGGGGGTTTTCAAGGCCTTACAAATCCAGGTTCTCGTCGCTGATGCAGATGTTATGCCCAATATGAGTAAAATCTCGACTCTTTTTGCAGGGAGGTACGGAAGAAATATTTCTAATAGTACGTGCGGAGGTATTGTGGGTTCGCCACACTTTGAGGGAACCGATTTGACTTTTGGCGATTTTGATGCACACACAGTCTGCCTGCCCGCTTTCCAGGGTCTTTCGAGGCAACGAAAAACGAAGTAGGGAGGGTATCATGAAAAACATCTAGATGGCATATCATGCGGCAAGACCGAGTAGGGAAATGTTCGGGCAGGCTGCAGGCAGGCTTGAATGTGGTGCATTTCTCTATGCAGTTTAGACACGAGGGCAAGGGAAGACAAAAGTCAATAGGACAAACACTCATCATCATTTCTGTCGTCCCCAGTATTGATAAGGCGTATATATGTGGTGGTTACTTTATTACTCGCTTGACGCATTTGCAAATTCTGTCTCCTACGCTCTGAGCAATTCGTTCTCGTTAGTTGTCAGAACAGTACTATGTTGGAAGAAAAAAAGGTGCTACGACGTGTCGCTTTATGTATGATCTGTAGATCTTTGTACCACTTGAATTCAAAAAACAGCCCCCGAGCTAATAGGAAAGGGACCTTGTTGTGTCCCAGTCTAGCCGACTTAGTACATTGCAAGATGAGGCTTGGTTGGTTAGAATAAAAACGTAAAAGCTACAGAGTAAGCATGGATATAATAATTAAATCAATCATTCCATGTTCTCCTGTAGGCAACTCCTCTTATTAAGCCTCCAGATAGATACCTGACCTAGTACCTACCCAGGTAAGTTCTGCATTCTGCTTTATGTGAAGAAAGAAAGAAGAGTTAGTAAAACCAGAAGATTGTGGTTACGGGAAGTTTGAAAAGATGGTGATGCCAAGGTAGAGAGGGAGCAAACACCGCGCGCGCGCTCTCGGTCTCCGTACCTAGTCCTACCGGGAGGGACTTTGAACCATATGGTCTGCCTGACCTCATTGTAATGCGTACGTACATACGTAGTTTTAAGGCGGCGATGCCAGCTGGCCTGAGCAAGTAAGCTAGGTACCGCTATCGCCTAGGCGGGGGCCGCCCCCCTAGACACGCACTGGTTAGGTATGACCTGGTACATAATTACATGTACATAATAGCAAATGGCAATGGCAGCTGGAGAGTGTTGGGGTTTCATTTGATGGGATGGGATGGAAGAGTACCTGGCGTACGTATTCATAATCCAAGACAAGGAGGTGGATTTGGGTGTTGGGAGGGGAGGGGAGAAGAGGGGAGGGCGGAGAGCAAATAGAGAGGCTCTCCTGGCAAGAAGAAAAGCATCTAATTAGGTATTCCGTCACATCGCCCACGCGCTCAGACATGAAATAATTAAGCGTTCGTGGAGTCTAGTCTATCTACCTAGATAACACACCACATCATTTCCCCTTGCTCTATTTTCCCTGTTTACCGCTTCAGTGTCTTTTGTTTTTGCGCATCTGTAGCCACGTTCCTTCCTTCGACCAGCAGACCCTTGCGGCGGCGCACGCTGTCCATGTACCGCTTGGCCACGTTTTCGCGATCACCAAACTCGCCCAGGTCCTCGAGATCGTCCTCGGTGAAGGGGACCCAGAATGGGTCCTCGTCAAGGATGCTGAACCCTGTGAAAATGAGCTGCGGCTGTGCGGCTCCTGATGTCCGCTTGCGCATGTCATCGGCGAACCCGAATGATTCAGCTACGGGAAGCAGGGCTTGAATAGTAAAGAACGGCGTGCCTTCGTTCATGGCTTCCGATTGAACGGTTCCGCGACGCCGCGTGAGAACATCGTAGACACGCCCGAGGACCTCAGCTGTGGCGATGTGTCAGTTCAATCCGGAGCGAAAACATGAGAGTGCAAGGAAAAGGGAAGACTTACTGCTTGCTTGAATCTCGCACGAGTACATGGCCAACAACAGACGAGGTGACCAGTCTAGGAAACCCTTGTGGATTGACTGCTGCACAGTCTTGATCACTTCACCCGTCAGGCGACCAACTCTGTCACGGGTCGAGGCCTCGTCATCGCCTCCTGTGATTGTGATATCTTCGATGAAGACGGCAATACCCTCCACAGGCTCATGACATAGAGGTCCCTGCTGGGTTGCGAGCTGGAACCCGTATGTAATCCTGTCGCAGAGATGGCTTGCCTGCAGTGCCTCATTGGCCGAGAGCAGGTTGTCGCGAACCTTGTCGAGAGAGAAGGCTTTGTTGAAGTACTGTTCTTTAGTGGCGTCGACGAGGATGTTCGGGCCTGTTCTTCTTGGACCAAACGATACTATCTGGTCAACAATCCCCGTCCATGCCTCGAGGCCCTTGCCAGTCTCCAGCTGGGACTGAAGCTGATCCTTGAGTTCATCTGGAGAGAGAATCTTCCTTGCCTGTGCGGATTCTTCGTCTTCCTCCATTCTCTCTACAATCTTTTCCACTGAGATGCTCGGCGCACTTTCTTTTGTCCCCGCTGGTGTAGTTGTCCCTGAATCACCGACGATTCCACGATCTGAATACAGCCGCTTGATGCCGCCAGGATTCCTATTCAAGAACTCGGTGACATCCGAGGGAAGGGGCCTCACTCTCAGTTTGATAGTCACTTGTTTGGAGCTCGTCGTGCCAACAACGACACCGCGGCCGAGATCCTTATTAACAGGGGGCCGCATTTCTTCTGCACGAACGGTGGTCTCTCGGTAGGGAACGATGGGGGCGCCGGCCTGGATTTCGCAGCGGGCAAATCGCTCGCGCAGATCTGTAAGACAGCGCTCGAGATGCAGCTCGCCAGCCGTGAGCAGGACATGCTCGCCGCTGGAAAAGTGCTCGTACTCGGCACATGGGTCGCTTTGGACAAGTAGGCGAAGGCCCTTGATCATGTTGTCTAGATCGGCTGGGTTGACTGGCTCTAGAGCAACGCGCACGATGGGCCGCCCGCCCATATTCGCAATGCCAGCCAAGTTCACTGCCCCTTCGGATTGACTGCACAGTGTGCCAGACTTGAGAAGGCCGCTGCCTTCGAGTCCCCGGATGCCAAAGACTACACCCGCCGGAACTGAATCCAGAGCCTCCAGATTGCGGCCCATCAGCATGTAAAGCGCGCCAACAGTGACCTTTTTGGGGGCCAAGCTGGCGGTCGGATCGCCAGGGTTAAACTTGGGAGGGATGGCGTATATTTCATCGCCAACAGACAGCACGCCAGAGTAGGTTCGTGCGAAGCCTATCAGGTGCTCGGGCTCGGCTTCCTTTTCGTCGTCTTCCTGCTCCAAAGTAACAGTCGAGAAGCCGCTGATGATGCCAGAAATATTGTCATTATCGGTTCCTCCAGCACTTGCTTGAGCAGCAGCTGCCTCGGCGCGCTTCTTCCGGGCCATATCTCGTGCTTCAACGCCACTCATGGGACCGCGGTGCTTATTCTCGGGCAGCTCGCTCTCTGGGATCGATATCATCTTACTAACGTAGGCAACCATGGGGTCTGAGAGGGACTTCTTGAATGATATCATGGCGTCTTTGATTTTTGGGTCGACGTGGTCTGCCCCAGGAACATCCTGAAGCAGGTCGGGGAGCCGTTCTCCTTGTGCTACCTTGGGAGACGGAAGGGACTCCACAACAGAGACCAACAGCGCTACAGAAAGGGGCAGCCAGGAGGAGAAAACCGTAGTAAGAAGCATCCTCGGGTCGCGGGAGCGAAGTACGTGGGGAGGGGCTGTAATGTTTAAGGACTTAGTGATCTTCTCAAGAAGAGCAGGATCCCCCTTGCCACCTTCGCCACCAGCTGTGGCTTTGTACACAGCCCATATCTGGTCCAGCACAAGCTGAACAAAAATGGGCTTAAGGGGCCGACCCTTTAGATGCTTGGGTCCGAGTACCTTTTTCGTCTTCGGGTCCAAATAGAAGTTGCCCCAGAGAACTTTCTCGAGAACACTTCGCTTAATCCCGAGTTTCTTCTCATACAGGCTGGCAAACTGCCGTACTGTAAATGCCCAGCCATCGATGGCGCTGCCGAAGATTACGTTGTTCTTATCCGGGGCAAAGTAAAGTTCTTCGTCGTCTCTCTCCTGAAACTGGAGCTCTCCGGTCTCGGTCTGCTGGTCTGCGAGCTTGGCTGCATTGGCGGCAGCAGCAGCCACTCGCTCCTCCATTCGCTCTCTCCAGTTGAGATCCTCCTCCATTCGCTCGCCCTGGAAGAAGCTCCCCAAAACAGCATTGACCTGCTCGAGAAGCTTGCTGAGATGGATAAAGGCCTCACTGGGCGTCATTTTGAGCTCGGTAATGAGACGATCCATCTTGTTGATGACCAGGAGAGGCTTGAGTTTCTCGGTCCATGCCTGTCTCAAGACTGTGACTGTCTGACTGCAAACCCCCTCCACAGCGTCGACGAGAACCACGGCGCCATCGCACAAACGAGATGCCGTGGAGACTTCGCTGCTAAAATCGATATGGCCTGGGGAGTCTATGAGGTTGATGAGATACTCTTTTGCCTCAGGTGTTGCCTCGGGGCTTGATCTCCTCATCATGGAGAAATACAAGGATATGGCCGAGGACTCCATTGTGATGCCTCGCAGCTGCTCATCCGGCCGGGAATCCAGATAGCGGATCTTGCCGGCCAATTTGGGTGAGATGATGCCATTTGTGGCGAGGAGAGCGTCTGTGAGCGATGTTTTCCCATGATCCTAGAAATAATATAATTAATGAGCATCCATACGGACATTTTTCAGGTCTACCTCAACTTACGACGTGGGCTAAAATGCAGATCTGGGCGTTGATGTCAACGGGGTTCCATGCGACAGGGGGGGTTAGAGACAAGGGAGCGAGCAACACACATTTCGCACATCGTCGGCGTTTTGCTGGAGTTGAGCCAGCTTCTCAGAGCTGACGACAGGCATTTGGACGGATATCTCAAGTGAAAAAAGACGTAATCAATGCCCAAGAGTCGTCGGAGCAGCCTTCTTAGTTTTTAGTGGGAAAACGACCAAGAACTATTGCAGGTGGACGTCTGATATCGTATGAAATAGAATGAATCATACGGAGACTTCGACAGAATACAGAGTAGGCACTCACAGCTACACTAACACCCCGGGAACCAACAAACCTAAAGCAGGCAAAAACTAGGCCGTTATTGGCAAAGCGGGGGTTTGCATGAGCAAGGGACGAGCACTCACACCAAACCCTAAACTGTTCGAACCACAGCGCCTGCCGGCAAAAAAATTCCACCCGCAAAGCCAGGCGCCCCTCAAACACAAAAAATCGAGCCCCACCGAGGAACAAGCAAAGCAATTTCGGGCTCCTCGCGACGACGACTGCCCACGCCCACCACCCACTCCCCCCAGGCATTCTTCAGCCTGACGACTGCGAATCCCAGCGAATCCCCACGCCGACCTGACCGGTGACGCTCTCGATACCACGCCGCCCACCATGAGCACTTTCCAGAACGGCATGGCGCCTATCCGCGCCATGGAGGACGACAGCGATGTCGAGGAGGAGGCCCTTGTCGCCGACTACAAAGAGCAGGTGCAGTACGAGGATCTCGATGACCTCGACAACAACAACAACGCTCTGTCCGCCCAGCAGCCCGACGATCTCCAGGCACGCCTCGCCCAGGCCGCCCAGCCTCTGGACTTCTCTGCACCCCTCGAGACGAAATTCCAGAGCTACGATGCCTACTGCAGTCTCTTCCACTTCATCCTCAACTCGGACGGCCCCGTCGATCTCGAGCCCCCATCCGTCAGTCGCCCCTCCCCGCGCCAGTCTTTGTTGTCGCTGTGCTGTGCTGTATTGCGCCCTTTCACGTTTTGCTGACGGCTCTCATTGGCAACAGTACTATTGGGCGTGGGATGTGATCGATGAGTTCATCTACCAGTTCAACTCCTTTTCGACCTACCGTGCTAGAATCGCGCGGCAGGGTAACAGCGACGAGATCCAGATGCTCCGCGAGAACCCCAACACATGGGGGTGCTACAGCGTGCTCAACGTGCTCTACTCTCTGATCCAGAGGTCGCAGATCACGGAGCAGCTCGCCGCCATGAAGCGGAACGAGGAGCCCATGGCCGTGGCTGGCGAGTACGGGTCAAAGAACCTGTACCGTATGCTTGGATACTTTTCCATCATCGGCTTGCTCCGCATCCACTGCCTCCTCGGAGACTTCAGCCTTGCGCTCAAGACGCTCGACGATATCGAGTTGAATAAGAAGGCCATGTTCGCTCGCGTCATGGCTGCCCACTTCACGACCTACTACTACGTAGGTTTCTCGTACATGATGATGCGCCGCTACGGCGATGCCATCCGCATGTTCAGCCACATCCTGGTCTACGTCTCGCGGACCAAGAACTTCCAGAAGAACGCGCAGTACGACTCGATCACCAAGAAGAACGAGCAGATGTATGCGCTGATCGCCATCTGCGTTGCGTTCCAGCCCACGCGCCTGGACGACACCATCCACACCGCTCTCCGGGAGAAGTACGGTGACCAGCTCCTGAAGCTGCAAAGAGGCGGCCCCGAGTCCCTTCCCATCTTCGAGGAGCTCTTCAGGACGGCGTGCCCCAAGTTCATCTCCCCCGTGCCCCCAGATTTCGACCACCCGGAGAACAACATCGACCCCATCGAGCACCACCTGGCTGTCTTCATGGATGAGGTCAAGACCAACATGTGGAGCCCCACCATCAAGTCCTACCTTCGGTTGTATACCACCATGGATCTCAAGAAGCTGGCTGGTTTCCTCGATGTCAAGGATGATGAACTGCGCTCGTGGCTGCTCGTGAACAAGCAACGGTCTAAGCAGCTGCGCTGGACTGACCACGGGCTCCTCGATGGCGAGCTCGTAAACGTCAACGACTTGGATTATGCGCTGCAGGGCGTAAGTAACCCCTCTACATTGCGATTGTTGAGCAGCTGTGCTAATTCGCGATTGCAGGACTTGATCCATATCTCCGAGGCCAAGGTCGGCCGCAAGCTTGTCGACTGGTATTTGCGTAACCTGTCGCGCACATATGCATGAAGAGCCAGCTCAAAAGGGCCAGCTCAAGTGATACTGCCAAACATTTGTGGTAAAGGAATCATTGTGTAATCTGGGAGAATTAAAAGAGGACTACGCGGGTCTTTGTCAGCAGCATTGCATATCAGGCGTCAAACGGGAACTGGAATTTGAGAATCCAGCAAGGAGGGTGGCTGGCTGGCAAAAGCATCCGGCGAAAGCAGAGATGAGGCAGAGAGGATCTGCGAGAGGAGGCAACGGGGTCTTTTGACGGTCATCTTGGCGGAAAGACGGGACTAAATACCGGGCAAGCCCAGCATGTGCAACAACAGCATACCTCTTCGCGACATGTTCTAGGCCTGACGAGATAAGAACCTACTAGAGGCATCATTGGCAGCGTTGGCCATAGTCTAGTTTGTAGCAATCTCAAGAAATAGATTCCACCCGCGTTTCGGTCTTTCGTGCTTAGTAAACTAGGTGACGCCTTCGGCGGCGGCAGCTGATAGTCAAGGGATGACCTCGTCGTTCATAATGATGATCCTATCCATCTATAGGGTATTCCCCGCAAAGGTCCTGCGTGCGTGATATGATATGATATGATATGATGGACGGCGCGCTACAGGGAAAACGGGAAACAAACGGCATACGCAAACGCACGTCGGGAAAAGTGCCTGTATTGGTTGGGTGTGCTGGTTGGTCCTGGCTGGGCCTTATCATATCGTGTAACCACAACCGCCGCCAATACCTACCACGAGATATTTATGGGTTTGTGTCGAAAAATGATCAACAGGGGTTTTTTGGGGGGATTTTTTTTTAAATAAAATTATTATGACACTTACTAAACCTGATTAGGCAGCAAGGCACAGAGTACAGTACACTCTGAAATACCAGTCGGTAGTGAGAAGCGTCAGTTATAGCCTAATTGGGCTTAACCTTTTAAGAGGAGGGGAGGGGATGTCAAACCTGGAATTTTAAAAAAGACGAGCGTTGTAAATTTTAGGGGGGTGGGGGGGGGAATCCAATGATATATCTATCGGCAACGACAGACAATTATTATAATTCATACAAGATACAGAGTACATATCGGCACATCCCAAGGGACGTACCTACGGATGGGCTGGTTCCCTTATTAGGTTTCTGTTCGGTTGGGTTGTTTTTTGGTGGATGGATGGACGCCGATGACACACTGAAACCCTCCACGCGCGGGGCAAGCAGCTTTGTTGATTGAGCTTGAGCTTTTTTTTGCCAAGCTCTTTTTGTGAGGGGCTGCAGGTCGTAGGCCATTGGACAAGCTCGAGGGAGAACTACCTGCAAGAGCAGAAAAAAGTGAGGCCTCCGATTGTCTTGTTCTTTAGGCCCTCCCTCGGGGGCTCTGCCTTGGCTTGCCTTGGCTTCTTGGCCCCTCTTGGCCCCTCTAGGCTCTTGGCCTGCTTCCACGCCATGTGCGTGCGTGCATTGTGTGGTGTGGTACAACGTGCGGTGTGTTGTGTGTGTATGTGTTGGATGTGGTAGTGGTGGTGGTGTGTGCGTTTATGTGGTGTGATGGATTTCGATGCACCTTTATCAATCTGTGCGCCGCCGCCGCTCGCCGCTGGCTGCTCTCGTTTCGGAGGTTCGGTACTGGTTTATGCCACCCTTGTCGGTTTTCTCGGGTTATCTCATCTCGATGCATGGTGTTGTTTGACGAATCTAGTGTGTGTGTGTGCGGTTGTGAGGTGAGGCTGCATATGCAAGCCCCGCGGCGGACGGACAGACACGAAAGAGCTTCATGGGAGGTTGGAGGTGGTGAGCTCTTTTTATGAGAGAGATAGAGGTGTGTGTGTGTCTCTGCGCGTATCCGAGCCTCTTCGTCGACAGATAGATAACAACCTATGAAGATTGGGCACTTCGTTGTGTGCCTACATCCGATGGAGGTAGCTTCCAAGTAAGTTCCTAGATCAAGGTCTGGATGCCGTGTACGTATCTGACGCATCACCTTGGTTTGAAGGTGTGTCTATCTATCTCTATCCTCCTTCCTGTTCCTATTTTTATTGATTGATGACCCCCATCCCGCAGCTACCCGCCAACAAGATAAATAAGAAAGTCCTTTCCGTTCCTCGGAGGCAATCCCGTTTGCAGAGTTTCATGAGAAGAGGGCATACAGACACATGTCTTTGTCGTTGCCTCTGGTTGGCTGGAAGTGGGTTGTACAAAGACTCGCGGCCGCCGGTTAGATAGTTGGTTCAACCCCGTCCACCACAACGCTGACTCTACCTTGCCTGACCTTACCTTGCCACCCATTTATGTGCTTGTTGAAGTCCCACGTTAAACTCACACAACTCAAGCTCACCGCTCGAGCAAGAGGGATGGACTGGGATCATGCCTCCGGGCGTTCGAAGAGAGGTTCCTCAGAACGGGTCGCACGAGGTGTTCGAAAGGGAAGGTCAGCGATCTAATTGCAATGCGCGAGTATATAGGTCCTCGGGAGACACAGATATATCATAGATGTGCGACTTCCGATGATGGGATGGCGATGTGCTGCTGTGCGTATCCATATTTCTTGGGACAGAGACCAGAAACCCGGGAGAGAGAGACAAGGACAGAAAAGTAGCCCAGAGATCGGGCGTTTCACTCTTGACCGCTTCCCTGGTGGTGTGCAGCGGCGGGGGGCGGGTTCCGCTGTCTTTTCTCACCCAGACACTGTGATGATTGTCTGTCAGATCTTCTTCCTTTTGGGTTGTTGGCAGGCTTGGCTGACGGCAACCCCACCGATTTCAAGTTGAATTAGTCGCTTGGCAGAGGCAGGAGCAATGACGGAGCGTGGACCGTGGACCGTGGTTGACCTATCTAGGCCCTCGGCCCCCGACACTTGGGGGGTGGGGCAGTAGCTGCAGAGGCAATTTGGTGCAAATTTATTAACTAGGAAACGAGAATGGGTGTGGAATTGGAAGAGAGAAATCAGCAAGGTCAAGCACGACGACGAAGAAAAGGGCATCCAGAGCAGACAAGGAAATCACGCAACACCATGACGATGACGAAGGGAGGAAGACCGGCCCAGTCTGGTCAAGGTCCGGACGTGATGTGATGCTTCCGGCAATAAGCCAAGCAGAAGCCCCTCGACCGTTCCATGTTGGTTGACCCTGCTGCTGCTACTCCGTACTGTTGCTGCATCCCTTGACTTCATCCCACCTAAGCTGTGCCTACTTTGTTCCCATGCGAGTGTTATTAATAAACCACCTAGTTTTTATTTACCTACCTATTTATTTCCTGTACGACATCCTTCAGGCACTGTACTCTGTCCCTTTCGTAGCTAGGTTTGCACGTCCTGCCTATAGGTAATATGGAAGTACGTAACCTTGAGTGACGCAGCCTCCCTTGACGTGTAAAATGCTCGCGTTCAACACCCGACGGCGGGAACCGCCAAGACAGTATTGTCTTGGATCGCTGGGGAAAAAGCTTGGCCTGTTGTGCTCTTGCCGTACAGCTTCTGTGCAATTATTGTGCGCATGTGTATCTCGACATATGCTGCCGCTCCGCTGCAGTCATCTCAGACACCCGATAGAGATGCTCGGCAAGAAGACTGATCGGCCATCATCGCCAGGATGCTGGGGAATGCTTGAGCCTTGGATGGCTGCTGTTGACACTGCGCCCAAGCAATTTTCGGACGAGGAGCTGTCCGCGTTGAGCCATCTAAAGTGGGTCTGTAAGTGGGGAGAAGAGGCTCGATAGGGCTAGGGGGGAGCGGAAGAGCCAAAACTGCATCGTAGCACCGCTAACTAGCACCTTGTCGGGCCTCATCCAGTTGCAGAACTGACAACACTAAAAAAAATACAACGGCCTTCCATCCCTTGCCGTGCTTGCTTGGTCTTCCCCAACACCCAGCCAGCAGCCAGCAGGGCGAGCAGAAGTGACATCCGCTGTCTGCCAAGACAAAAGAAAAAGAGAACACATGAGAAGTCTGGGCAGCTGGAACCCGTGATCTGCTAAACCTCCCAGGGTGCTTGGGTGCCCATCCGAGCTCGGCTTATTAGAACTACTGCGGTATCCCGCTCCCTTCTTCATCTCATATCTCTCTGCCCTGGCTTTCGAGATGCGGTGGTCGCCATCCAAGAACTTTCTGTTTTTGCGTCTGCCCTCGGACGACGTGAAGCAATAACCCCGAATTCTCTTTCCTTTCATCTTTTTGCGTATTGCACTTTGCGAGGACATTCCTTCCTTAAGCTTAAGCTTAAGCCAAGGCCCCAGGGTGTCCTCTGCCCTTTCCCTTGCGGTCCTGCTCTGCTAGGAACCTGGACCTCCCAACCTTACCTGCCTCTCAGCCTACGTCCCTGCCTGGGCACCTCCAAAACAGCCATTTCCCAGACAGACAGACGACTACTCCAGCAACAAAAAATTCCGCCGAATAATAATAACCACCCCTTTTTCATTTACTGTTTATTCTTCCAGTACAGCTAGCTCGCTAGTTCTACGCCACTCGTTCTACGACAGCCACCCCCCTCACACGACCCCTCGATCCCGGTGTCGCGTCGTCGGCGCCGCCACCGTTTGACCTCCCCTTCCCTGCGTCGAACCACCTCAGCTGCTTTTGCCTGGTGTCGCCCGATTCGGCAAGCCAGCTCACCTGCGAGCACTCGCTACCAAGCCTTCCAACCTCGATGCATGCCATCGCGACACAGCCTCTGCCGGCCCCCCCTTGAGGCCATACGAGCACTGGCATAACATAGACTCGAAGACGAAGAGAAAGAAAGAAGAAGAAGCAGAAAGAAAAAAGGCCATTACTTACCAGCACGCCCAGCCTGTCATGTCGGAGAAACCCACTGGCAATGTGATCGGGTCGTCCTCCTCTCCCTTTCAGCTCGCAAAGAGTCCCGACTCAGACGTGTCACCACGCACCACCCAGGGCGATGGCGATTACTTCTCTCCTGCCTCGGGCAGCGGCGCTTCATCGTCGTCCCAAGCGGTCTTGGCGACGGCTGCAAAGGAAGACGGCGCCGCGAGCCTCAATGCCGCGTCCTTGATCGGCGCCAGCTCGACGACGGCGAGCACCACGACCTCATCCTCCGCCCCATGGGAGCCCGGATTCAACAGCGAACGACGGCCTTCACAGACGAGTAGCGATCATCCAGGGCCAGGGGCCATGTCTAGGAAATCTTCATCGGCCTCCGTCTCGTTCCGCGCGCCACGAAACCCTTCGCTACCCCAAGGCAATCCACGAAAGACGGATAACAGACGGCTACGCGAGTCGTCACCTTCTCCTGTGAGGTGAGTCGCTGACTGTTGTACTTCTCTAGCCCTCCCCCCTATTCGATGGGATCGGAATGCTATGCATTTTGATTCGCTTTGATCGAGATCCGCGCAAGCCCTGCTGCAACACGGGCCCTAGTGGTGCCTTTTCTAAAGACGGGGATCTCCTCTATTCCCGGACACCTGCATATCCCCTCAGGAATCCCTGCGAGGAGCCTTCCGGCCCGTCCGTCTTACCTTATCTAGTTGAGCCGCCGTGCCAAAAAAGATGAGGGAGTGGCGGCAAGTTGCCAGCCTGGTGAATATTCAGATTAGAATGCGAAGCGTTGGCAAGCGGCGAGAAGCTTTGCACTTGGGAGATCCACATACCCAGCTTTTCAACTTTGGCGTTGCTGAAGATACAGGTTTTAGAGCTGTGGTCTGGAGCTCTCTCCAAATACCAAGTCCCCCTTCCCAGCCCCTACACCCTCCACCATGTTTGCCCCCTTCTCCCCACGCCTCATGGCACAGTGGGTGTTGCCGGTTGACAAAATACTTGTCGTGTGGTCGACAAGGCGAGTCGATGGGCATTATTACCAGGCGGACAGCGGATAAAGCGTCTCGCCTCGCCCGGCCTGGCCCGCAGGTACATGTGTCTCGCCAGAGCTGGACCTGCATTGCAATCATCACAATCATTGCCGCTATCCATCCATCATTCATCATCTGCCCACTCTCCCTGGCCTTGCGACAGCCCCACTGTTATCGGTTATTCGTCAACGGTTAGCTCCCTTCAGCTCGCAGCTCCAACCCCGCCACCCCACCACATCCGCTTCCTATGCTCGCCGCTCGTGCCTGATGGATGTCATGGCTCCAACCCAAATTCTGTCAGCGCATCATTAGCGAGGGCTCGGCTCAAGTGCTGGGTGTGAGTCGTTGGAGGTTGGCGGGCTGTGTAGGTTGAGATTGGCGGCTAAGGCGCATGCGCGTGCAATGTGTTTTTCTTGTATTATCCAGCCTTCTCCCGTCGTCCTCTGTCCATTCTTCTACTCGAGCCCCAGTGTGTCAGTCCATAAAAATTCCCGCAAACGGGCGATTACCCTTGACCCGCGCTCTTCTCTTGCCCCCCCGCATTCCTCCGTCAAGGGCTCCTCTTTTCCCTGGCTATTGCTTCTCGCGCGTTATCCTCTTCTCGACCCCTCCACTGTTCGCAGA
This sequence comes from Podospora didyma, assembly GCA_033439775.1. Lineage (NCBI taxonomy): Eukaryota > Fungi > Ascomycota > Sordariomycetes > Sordariales > Podosporaceae > Podospora > Podospora didyma. Next base: position 425,427 of record JAULSW010000010.1, read on the forward strand.
GATCGATTCCTACTCTCAGCATCCAAAGTTGGGTTTGTGTCATGGCGACGCTAATACGCAATGCGTCTGCGCCACCTAGGTTTCGAACGCACGTTGGATTCGATAATTTGCCTGTCGGCGAAGCTACGAAGAACAACACGTCGTCCTTCACTCTTCACGTCAAACACCAAGGTTATCAGCCATCACGGAGGTCCCGCACCTTCATGATCGGCGTGGACGAGCATGCTTATTCCGATTATGCGTTGGTTTGGCTGCTTAGCAACATGGTGGATGATGGAGATGAGATTATCTGCGTGAGGGTCTTGGAGAACCCCATCCGGCCCGAGAAAAACTACCAAGAAGAGGCCAAGAAAATGCTGCAGCAAATTCAAGCCAAAAACGAGCTTAACAAGGCGATTAGCATTATTCTGGAGTATTCTGTGGGCAAGTTGCACGCAACGTTCCAGCAGCTTGTAAGTCAACCCGAGCCTGGCACGGACGAGAAATGAACGCGCTAACCGCACCGGGCAGCTTCACATCTACCAGCCGTCGATGCTCATCGTCGGAACCAAGGGTCGTTCTCTCGGAGGCATTCAAGGGTTGATGAACACTCGGAACTCATTCTCGAAATATTGTCTCCAATACAGTCCAATTCCAGTAGTCGTGGTTAGACCCGATGACAAACGAATGAAGAAGAAGGAGAAGCGTACACAGGACCCGTCACGACAGACATACCTCTCTATGCTCGCACACAACGACGGCAAGCACGAAGCCGACAGCTCGGCGAGCTCCGTATACGAACTGGAGCGAGGCATTTCTGCCGATGAGGAGGCGCATCGTGTCGCAGCGGCCATTGGGCTTCCAGCGGCATTCGATCCTACCATTAAGGCGTACACGCCACCGGCAACAACGCCCCGACGTATATCGTCTCCGACCGGGTTTCCTTCACCTTCTTCTGCTGGGACAAGATCAACTTCGCCGCCTCCGCCCACGCTCCGTACGGACCGCACAGAAAGCGGTGACGAGGAAAGCGACGAGGATAACGACGAATTCGAGGTAGAGGTTGTTTCTGCGCAGAAGACTGTGCCAGAAGATCGAAAGGAACAACAGCAGAAGCAGCGACTGCATGCAATGGAAGTTGGAGAAGCGGCAGCCCTGCTCAAATCGACTCAAATAGAGGACGACGAGGAAGAGGACGAATCTCTAGACAGAACGGAAAACAAGGCAAAGCGTTGATCTCTTCTCATTATTTCTACTCTTCTCATGGAATAGCTTCCTGTCTTTTTGGGCAACAGGAGCAAGGTGTTGACGGCATGGACAATGGGCGGAAAGCTACCGAAATTCAAAAGCTACTGGGCATAACATTCAACGGATGCGATGGTGGCGAGGCAGGCATTTTGTCGTTTCACAGATGGGGTTTTATAGAAGGACTCGGGGAGGCCAGATTCGTGCGGATCTCGGAGCAAAAGATGATGGGACAGTGGTTGTATTTGTACGCCAGCATGGAGGCCGGCTCTCTCCCAGCGATAGTCTGTACACGATAATATAATCTCTTTGTCGTGGAGCATGTGTTTCTGATCGAGTACCTACCGTATGTCTGTTTTAGGTTGACAAGATCGGTTCTAGTGTGATTAACGAAATGTCAAACTGTACTAACAATTTGAACTTGAGAAGAGGCGAGCTGAAGAAATTGTCTGGAGATTTTGAGTTTGAGCCCAAGCCTGAGCCACCTCGGGAGCCCTTTTTAAGGTGCGGGGCGGGGGTTGGACTCGGAAGTTGCAGCGACCTCCCCTGGTCCAAGCGTTGGCGAGACCGGGGTTGTTTCCGAGCTGGATGGATGTGATTCGTCATTCGCCCAAGCCCCAAACTCCAAGACGGGGTTGTGTACGTACTTTCTGTACAACCCAAACGGACAACGACGGGACACAGACAAACAAACCGAGCAAACAACATCCTACCGTCAAGTTTACACCTTCCATGAACTCGGTATCTATTCCTAGCGAGCGTTGAATTACCCGCCGCTCAACATCACGTTTTGTTAGCTCTAGGGCCTCGAATGCGCGCCCCCAGACGAATCATCCGGCGTATGATGATCCGACCTGGCCGCCTCGACAGCCTTGGGCAACGACAGTCTGCAATTCGATAGTCACACCTCTCTCGTCGTCTGCCTATTACGCGCTCGCACCATCACAACCTACATCACAAATGCTTCCAACGGCAGAGGATGCAGGCGGCGCCGCCGGGTGTGGAGTTGACTCGTGTGGACCGCCAACAACCGCAACGACAGCAGCCCCAGCAACGCTTGGCACCCTCTTCTCCCTCTCGCCCTTCCTCGCCACCTTCGCCGTCGTCAGCTTCGTAGTCGCCAAGAATCTCTTCCCCCAATTGTCACGAGTCCAGGGCAACCGTGACGGCGAGGGACACTACCTACCGGCGTCGGCGCCCCCAAGTCTACAGCAGGCCCATGCCGAGCATGGTGCGCGCTCCATTCGACGTCGCATCGCCGCGCTGACGTTCGCCGCTACGATCGGACTGTCGACGGTGCTGGCCGAGCTCATTCTTTCCGAGATCTCGGAGCTCGTCAGCGCCCATGCCCGAACCGTCGCCTTGCGCTTTACTGTGCCCACGCTACTGTTCCTCCTCGTTGTATTGATACCTTTTCTGGAGCTGCAGTCGGTGGTCGCCGGGTCGGGCTGGACGTTCCAGCGAAATGCCAAGGGCCGCATCCCGCGGGTTGCCTGGACCCTGCAGCTGGCCGTGTTCGGTGTCTGGCTGTTCGTGTTCTGGTCTGTCGGGAGGGCCGTTCCGAGCCCGGACGAGGCCGACTATCTATATGGGCGGCACGGATACAAGGAGGACGAGGGAAGCTTCGACAGCACGGGCATAAGCATGGGCCACTCCGAGGGGTCGCGCAGCGAGTCCGTGAGCGACGTGCTCGTGGGTGGGAGGCTGTCGCGGGCCTGTCTGGAGCGCATTGGCGTCATTGGCATCTCGCTCATGGCGCTGCTGTCGGGCTTTGCATCGGTTTCGAGCCCATGGCACACCTTCTCCGACAGACGATCCTACCGCAAGCGGCCCATTACGGACGCTGATATTGCGCGGAAACAGGCTGGGCTGGAGGCCACGAACGAACTGCTGTTGACGAAGCGGCACCGGCTCCGGTCGCTCCAGCGGAAGGTGGCTATGGCGGAAGCCTCTCCAACAGGAGTCCCGGGGAGCAGCGGTGGCGGCGGTCTTGTTGGCAAGATGCTCGGGTCACTCAAGGGGATTGCCGGCGGGGGCGGGGGCGATGCTGCTGAGATCAAGGCGCTGCAGATGGAAATCTCGGGTCTCGAGACTATGGAGTCCAATCTCGCCACCTCCCTCTCCCTCCTCAAGACGCGCCAGGCCGCGCACGCCCGCGATGGCACCGCTCTCGGGCGCCTCCTTGCCATCCCGAGCTACGTATTCTCCCTGTACTGTATCTACCGCATCCTCGCGACGACCCTCACCACCCTCCGCAGGCTATACTACCCCGCCGCCTCGTTCTCGTCGTCCGACCCCATAAACCGCTTCCTCGGCCTGCTCGCCAAGCACTGGGACCCAAAGCTCGACCAGATCGCATGGGCCCGCCAGATCTCGTTTCTGTTGTCGGGCGTCATCCTCGCCCTGAGCGCCAACTCGGTTCTCCAGACCTTCCACCTCTTTGCGAAATGGACCCCCGGTCTGCTGTACCAAGCCCAGGCTAATCTTGCCCTGCTGATCGGCCAGATCTCCGCCACGTACGTGATCTCCGCCGCCCTGCTCCTCAGGAGCAATCTACCCCGCGAGGTAGGGCGCTCCGTCGGCGACGCCCTGGAGAGCGCGCTTGAACCAGGGTTCGTGGACCGCTGGTTCGAGGGCTGGTTTCTCGTGGCGAGCGTGGCTACCGCTGCGGGGATATGGGTCGGCCGGAAACTGTCCGGTGCGGTTGGGGGCAGTGGTGAATTCTATGATGATTGGGATGAGTATGCAGGCGAGGAGATGCAGAAGCGGTCTTGATTCACACTCTTCCTCTTTTTTTGTTGTTTTCTTTATTATTTTCCCTAGTGTAGTGGTTGGTGGTAAACGAAATCGGTCTGGTGTTTTGGGTGTGCTCCCTTTTTTTGTGGGGGGGGGGGGGGGGGGGGTTTCAAGTTTTTTTAAAACTTGTAACCTTTTTGATAACAGGTTTAGAACAAGTTTTGGTTGCCATGTCCTTGTAATATCGGGTTTTTAGGTTCCTGTTGGTGTGGGAGCGAGCGAGCGAGCGGAAGCGAGGGGTTTATAACATAGGTACTGCTTTGCTTGCTTGCTGGTGTTTTGGGTGAGATTTTATTTCTTGATGGGTGGAACAAGTAAAAAAAATTTGGGGCTCGCGTCATTGCTGGTGTTTTATACAGTAGGTCAATTTTACCTACCTACGGATGGGTACCTACAGCCCCTGACCTACTTACAATATAAAGGAAGGCCTAGCTGGGGTGGTTGTGCATATAAAGAAGAAAGAATCTGAAGTCTAGATTAATCAATACATATACTCTCTTGATGATGATGATGATGATGGTGATAGAGTAAGTAGGTCTTTTATTATTGAGAGGGGGAAGATATTTGAAAACATCTATAGGTTGGTATCCACTTTGGGTTTGTTTGATCGTTAGTGCATTTTATTTATATGGTGGTAAAAGGTACTTAGGTACCCTGGATGTATTGATGGATTTTCACTCTCGAGCTGCTGAGGTCCATAAGGCATTGCTGTGATCGACGGAGAAGGGGTTGCTTAGGCAAGTGCATGACAGCGCTCGATTCTTACGAGGAAGGCAACTGAGGTGTATGCCGCGTGTTGCTTTTCCTTATATCCTTACATAGAAAAAAGAAGGTAAACTCTTGTACCTTCGAATTTCATTCCCCCTAGAAATGTCTATGGCCAAGCAAATACTTCTTCGTTCCCCAGTTGGATTCAGATATAAGTACTTCTTTTCACTGGTTATATGGGAGTCGTCAACGAAAACCTCACGCACTCGTCTTATTACAAAATATGGCGAAGTTTCTTGGTTCAACTCAAGCCACCTTATTCATAGTCAACACATAAACAAAACCTCCACCGCCCCTGCCATTATTGTTCCAAAGTAGTGATAGTTGCGTCGCCCATCCATAATGACCGTTCCCCCCCCCCCCCCCCCCAAAAAAAAAAGTGGGGGGGGGCAAAGTTAGGTTTGAAGTCGGGAGACCTCAACTGTACTTGGACGGGCTGGGAATCGAACCCAGGACCTTTCGCATCAAAGGTGAATCCGTCCTTTGGAAGGACGACCAGATGCTAAGCGAACGCTCTACCAACTGAGCCACACGCCCTTTTATTGCTTATTTGATGTTTGTGGTGGCTGGAAATGGTGACCATGTATGTGGTTTGTGGATGTGGTGGAATTTGGAAGTGTGGGAAGAAAAAAGTAATTTGTGGATGTGGGGTAGACCAGCGGGCTCATGGACAGGGATAGATAGGATGGATTCAGCCAAGACAGCCACCTAGCCACAGTGTGAGAATGATTGCTTTTGTCTGCCGAGAAAATTCATGTCTTCCATGTTCTGCAGGGTGAATGCCAAAGGCCTCAGAAAGGTCACTTTGGGCCAACCTAAATATGGCAGTGGCCTTGTTTATTTATAACTGACAGAGGCTCGGGAGGCGTCGTGGTCTTTTCGCAACGCAGCACTTTTGTTGGCGCAACTAACTCTATTAGAGACTGCGTATTTTTTATTTTTACTGGAATAGACGGAAATGGAAATATCAAGTCACAGATAGATGCCAAAGTACAAAAAGATACCTAAGCACAGTTATAAATGTTCAAATACCAACAAAGTTCAAGTTAGATGTTCCACTCACTAATCACTGCCATAACATCCACAACACCCTTTGAAGAGGAACACCCTTTGAAGAGTGTATGTAAAATACAGCAAAAATTATGATCTGGAACTCGCCATCGGGAATTGAGCCCGACGTGGGGGTCGAACCCACAACCTTGAGATTAAGAGTCTCACGCTCTACCGATTGAGCTAGCCGGGCGAGGTTCTTTTTCTTTTGATGCTTCGTTGTGGATGTTGTGCGGTCTAAGTGCTTCCACGGTGGGGGTGAGTCATAGAAGGTTTTTTTCTTTTTTATGTGCCTTGTGGAGTTTTTCGTCTTCCATACAAAAGACACTAATCAAGGTAGCCAGCCTCCGGGTTGAACTGTGCAACTGAAGTGGGGACCGGAAATGGGAACCCAAGGAGAGTTTGATACTTGTTTCTTTTTGTCATGTGCCTTCATGGATATCAAAGGTGAAAAAAAGGTAAGAGGGTGGGTGGCATAAAAGCGAAGGTCTTCATAGAATTTTTGTAGGAGTCAATATCAGATGGGAAGAAGGAAGGGGATATGGCAGCAACAAGACGAGAATACGAATCACCTTGGTCACTACAAAGGGTAGCAAGAAGACGTTGAATTGAATCAAAACTAGGTACCTTTTCTACTCAAGCAGTGCTTGCATTTGCATATCAGTCAACAAATTCTAGCGAGATTTATTAGGGCAGCGCGTCGACCAAGTGACGCCACTATTCTCCGAATAGGGGTCACCCCTTTCTTGCCCCACCTTTTCTTTTGTCTCTTGGCATATATCTTCATGACGAGTTCGACTAAATCAAACGATAAGAGAAATTGTATCGTATTTATATTTGCAAGATACCTACCGCTTCATGCTAGCAGGCTCAATGTAGATGACTTGATGGATCAGTCAGCGCATTCTGATCAGTCCTTCAGCTTCTTGATGTCCATCAGCAGCCTCCTCTCCTCCTGGTTTGACGCAAGCATCCGAGAGAGGCAGCTTCCCTCAAACCGTACCAACTGTAGAAACTCATCGGAATGGCTTTTACCCTTTTGTTTCTTGAGCAGATTCCTCTCTTCCTGGATGTTCCAAATCCTCCGATTGAAGATGACGTCTTCCCCCTTTCTGCTCTTGCCTGTCATCTTCTTTGCGATGCCTAGCATCTTGTCTTTGACGCTCTGATGATGTATCTCGCCGCGGATGACGATTTCAGCACTGAAATTTTGGCCCAGTGGCTCGTCCCGCGTTCTGTTCCGCTTCAGAAGCACAGCAGTCTGCATGAAGCTTAGGATGCCACTCTCCGTCTGGGGATTTTCGTACAGCCCCCAGAATACCGTGTTTGCTCGCTTCCTTGCGCTGCCCGCTTGTCCCAACGTCTGTATGAATCCCACGACGCTCGAGTGTCCCTCGACCGACGAGCTCTCCTTGAGTTGCCATGTATACCCGAGCGTGGCCTTGCCCGGCCCGAAAGCCGCCTCAAGACTCGGGCTAACACTGTGTGTGAGCTCCCGCTGCTTCTCGGATTGAAACGTCGCCCAAGTTCTGGACAGCGCGATCGATTGCACATCGCCGGCTGAGAATGCGATAGTGATTTCGGCCTCCTTGAATCGCCGGCGATTTCCCCGGGGGCGAAGATAAATTGGAAGACGGCTAGGGCAGCTGGTGATCCATCCTCGATCATGGAGCCGTGGATGACTTGAGAGATGTCGCATTGTACTATCAGCCCATGTTTGGTGATGTTTTTGTCAATCTGCCTTGGGCCTTGCTCCTCGCCGCCGCCGAGGTTTGTGCCTTGGATGATGAAGGATGACTTCAATTCAGCGCCACTATCGCCGTCGGTCTGGAAGAGATCATGATCAAGCAATACGACATCGAAGCGGGTGTCGTCGTCAAACTGTGTATCGTCGAGGAAAAATCTCTCTCATCGTCTGCGGCCATAATGCCAATGGGACTGTTATTCTAGCATTCAGTATTATCAAAAATGCTTCGGTCAACTGTGGTCTGCCATTATCGTGGGGTTGATGGCAGCCTTGTCTATCAAGACCACTGCCGACTTGAGCGGGGTGATATTGGCCCGAACTAATCCATAAAGGGCGGGAGAGGCTCTATCATCCAGGGTGTGAGAGGCAGATGTACCGGATGTACTGTACATTCTAGAACAAATAGCTGCGTATATTTCATAACCTTCCGTAAATGCTGCCTGCACAGCGCCCAAATTAGGGATTGATTGGCCCAACACGCGCAATCAGCGCCGGTTATGCACACCCACTGAAGTTCAGCTCTCATGAAAGAATTGTCAATATAGTTGGAATATGCCATTTTCGGAGGTGCGGTTACGTCCCATCAATAAAAACTCCGCCGGCCTTATCACAAGACGACTCGCTCATTCGTTGTTTTGGCCGTATGTTTCTTCGACTCGCCATGTGCCGGCTCGGAGTCTGGCTGCGTTGTGGAAATGGGTCTCCTCTTGAAGAACCCGGGTACCACAATGTCGCAAACTGCCTCCACCTTGGCCTCTTTGCTGTTACTATCGAGGTACTTTACGGCCAGCTCAAAATATCTGCGTACAGGCAGCCATCCACTATTGCTCTGCTCAACTTGTATGCTTTCGAACGCTTTACTCATCCCCTCGTGTGACCTGAGCCTGCTCCCCAAAAGAATGTCAGTATCTTTCCGGTGGTTGGCAAATAGCATACCCAACTCTGTGTCCAGTTTGGTGTTAGGGCACGTACCACTTCCACGCAGCGTCATCAAGCTCGACCTTGCTGGTGACCAGCGCGCAGTGCAGTATCATAGCTGCCAGCCCGACAGCCAAAGCGCGTGATAGCGAACTGCCGCTGTGCTTGCGCCTAGCCAGTTTGTCAGATAATCATGTTTGGGCGATGGAAATATTAAAGCACAGAACGTACCATTCATGGGGAGGCTCATCCAGGTTCTTCCTAGAAGTGCTCTCAACTTGAATCCTGAGCTCGACACCGGGAAGAAAATAATTGCACGACGTATCATTGACGTCAATCTGACCCCAGCGGATGCCGTCTTGAGTCGCGGCGCCGATCCAAAAGATCTGATCAGAGAGCAGACTCTTGGGATATGTCTGGTTGTCCACATAGCCTGGTCCTTTGTCAGGGTTGGCGCAGAAGAGGAGGATTCCCTTGTCAGTTGCCTTCTGTATTGCTTCGAGCAACCGCCTCTCTCCATGGTCATGATTGCCAGTTTTAGAGTTGACGTCCTTATCAATTGCCCAGCTCATAGAGATGATGTCGACTTCTTCTTCGGCTGCCCACTCAATTGCCTGCGTATGAAACTCAAGTGTCAGCAGAGCGAGGGGGCCCATTTTCTCCTCGGTACAGTTGACCGCTATACCTTCTTCCACTTACCTCAGCAGCAGAGTCGCGGGAAAACGTGACTCTCTCGCTACGGCCACCCATCTCGCCTCTCTGCGCCAAAGGCTCAGGATCGAGTTTTGCGACGTAGAGATGAACCTTTGGGCAGGCGCGCTTAATATACTAGGCCATAACGGTGCCATGCCCGGTCTGAGAGCTATTGTAGTTTTGGAAGTAATCACGCCGAATTGCCCGTTTTTGCGTAATGTCGGAGTCTGGGCGTTGCCATCCTGACCTGCCCATGTAAAACATTGTTGTCCAATCCGTCATAGCTCATCTTGACACCGTCATCGATCAAGGCAACTCTAATGTGACGCTTGACAGGTACGACGATTCCCTGGAAGAACATTTAGCAATTCTTATGAATTTGAAAGTGGCAGCATGAAAAAAAAGCGGGCTCGCTGACAAACTTCGTGTGAGTCTGCTGTTCCACTGCCTCCATAATATCAGCGAATTCATCCATACACTTCAGCCAATCTTGCCTGTTACATTGTGAGCAAATATTGCGAATATCTTGCGTGTAGGTTATGTACTCTTCAAATCCCTGTTCATTCTTGTCCTTGACCTTGGACGCCGCAGATTCGGTCCCAAGAGCCCGTCTACGCGTGGCCAGCACACATTCGATTATCAGTTCCTTCTTAGTCGGATTCAGTTCTTTGAACGTCTTCTGAAGATCTGCTTTGAATGATTTGGCATATTCTCGAATCCACTCGAAGGATTCCAGCCCTAAATGGAAGCATTGTAAGTAGGGTCAAAATATGAAGGACTAGATATGCTCACCTGGTCTATCTCCACATAAACGCTTTCGAGCTGCTTCCTGTCAGAAACTTGGTTTTTGGGTCATAAGATGGAGGGAAATCTATACGTTTTCAAGCCTTGCAAGACCTTGCCTATCTGCCCAGCTTTGCAGGACGGCCTTGAGACCACTATAGTAGAGATATAGTGTCTTGACCGTTGACTGAACGGTCAACTTGTTGTTTGGTTTGTTTAGTTTGTCGTTCATTCCCGTTGCGGCAACGATCACGTCTGCCGGAATGTCCATTCGCTGCCAGTCCAAGGTCTCAACCTGCAAATCTTTCAGACACGCAACGATGGCTTTGTCGCTGTGGGACTTCTTCTCGCCCCCCGGTAGGTCGTCCACACTCCTTCCTCGATCAGCCCCATCTTCAACCACTACCTCAATCAACTTCTTAACATTGACCTCTGTTTTTAACCAGCGGAAGACCATGAATAGGTCATCGTTACCGACGCAGCCCCACCAAGTTGCGATCTTTCGGGCTACCGAACTTGCATCATCACAGTAAACTGAAACGCTATTGCATATATGTACTCTCTTGAGTGAAGTGCCGAACTTGTAGTGCTGTTTCTGGGAGTTAAGAAACTCCATGAGATCATGTCGTCATCAAGGGTGAGAAATATCTCTTTCGCTGCTGTATTGTCAGTCGCCCTTTCTAAGACGAACATTTTTTCGACAATAGTGACCTACTATTGTTCTTCTTGTACACAATTCGCTTGCAGGTGCTGTTGCCGAATGTTACAAGGCATTGGCGCTTAAGAAAGCCTCTAAGCTCTCAAGTTCCAGATTTGAGTCTTTCGAGCCTTGCCCGTCGTCCTTTTTTGACGCTTGTCTGTTTGCAACTCTTTGCTCTGCAAAATGCTGCAGTGGGGTTAACAGCTCCTCTTTGCCGTTCCTCTTGATTTTGTATGTCGCCTCAAGCAAGTTGGGCTGCAATTCGGCAAGTTGTCGGGCACACCATATCCTGCGCTCGCTGAAAGGTGCAGTGAGGGCTATGTGTAAACATGCCCTCCCTTGGCCGTCACGCATCTCCAAACAAGGCTTCTTCGCCTCGCTCGCTGGCTCCTCTGTAATCGTGATCTTGCCCAACTCCTTCACAACATCCGCAAAGATTCTGAAGTCCGAGCTCTTTATCGACACATGAACTGCATGATGGGCCGTTGAAGTGTTGTTATTGGAGGGATAAACCATTTGGGCAAGTGATTCGACAGCTGCCCTAGATCCTAGCCCATCATCGGGTTTTCACATAAAAAGCGAACGATTTCTTTCTTTTCGGACGACGAAAATACCGCTTCTTCCTCATCGTCTCCCCCTGTTCCAACACCATTAGCTTGTTTGGTCTTGAGGGCCATGAATATTGGCGGCCCCTTTTGCTCGGATGATTCCACCAAAGGGAGCTTGGGATGCAGACGAAGGAGAAAGCGGACGAGGGGTTTGACGTAGTCGAAATGGAAATCCTGGTATGTGCTTCGATCAAGGATAACGTGCAGTATTGTAAGACCATAGAGACCATGGGCAAATAGATAGCCGAGTCGAGAAGTAGCATTTGTTGCTTGTTGAGAAGGATTTTGTTGCTTCAGGACTCAGGAGCTCCTTCAGAATGTCTGCATCGGTCTTTCTCCCCGTCGCATCCCTCTGGTATTTCTTGGCCAAGTCCTCATGGATACGGGTGATGTCGGCTTGTTGTTTTCTATTCGTGCCCCGTATCGTGCTGCCGAGGCATTGCAACCAGATCTGCCGCTTCTCTGGGTCATCATCCTGCTGGACAAACAAGTCATTCAGCGCATCTTCTGGTGTGACTTTTGGTTCCGCAGTGGTCAGCTTCTTGCGCAGAGCCGCGATATTTGCTCTGGGGTCCGCCATCCTCCGTTTAATTTCTCAATCTGCAATCAATAAATCACGGAGATGGCTGATTAGGTCCTCGAAACCGCGAGGAAAATTGACGGTGGTTCTGGGAGTTGTGAAGAAAAGTAGCAAAATGAAGCGGGAAAAACGAAGCAGAAACTGGCCAAAGTCCTTAAAAGTCTGGCCATTCGAAAAGTTGCGGTGGAGGGAAAGTGCGAGATAAGCTGTGAGCATCACTGCACCTCCCTTTCACGGACTTGCCAGCCCATTGAGTCGCATGCAGGTGGCGACCTGGAAAGACTTTGTACAGTACTTACGAGATACGTACATGTAGATCCAAATGTCATACCCTGGTTCCTTAGCCCCGCGCCTGCCTTGTCAAGCAACATCTCTGATTCTCTCTTTCCCTCAATCTTGACTTCGCATTGGATCAACATTTAAATATATTTTACTTCTAGTCGCCACATTTATTGTTCCTCGTTGACTTGTACTATCAAAGGAACGCCGATCGTGCCTGTCTTGATGCCAGAAATGTCGAGCGGCAATGACCCCCTGACAGCCGCATTGCGAGTCTTAATGTTGTATAGGCCCTGACTCCTCGCGATATTGAGTAGGTGGTATTCCACCCATGATTCCTGCATTCACTAACCACACCGAGCAGCGTAATCGCCGTCTATGGGCTAGGATATCATCCACGCCAGTCCTGGATCTCGGGAGACCAGAAAGAAGACGTGTGGCTTGGAAATATCCTCCAGAAGCGGATACGTTCGCGCTTCATATTGTTCGACTACAATCCTGCAGCCAAAAATGGCACAGATCCTCTCTCGGCTGAGGGTCTGACTCGACTAGCGAACATTCTGCTCAAGGAGCTCATGATCTTAAGAGAGAAGACCGAGGCGAGTTCTCCATCGTCCATACCACGAGAAGTACTTTAACAGCAAAGATAGAGCGAAAGGATCCCGATAGCCTTCGTAGCCCATGATCTTGGAGGAATTATTGTGAAGAAGGTAAATGCACTGACATCCATTTACTGAGAGGCATTGTTGATTAGTTCCTTCAATCGCCTAGGCTCTTGTCATCGCTCGCAACATCACAATGTACCATAGCATCTCATGGGAGTGCACTCAGCTGGTGAGCTTTTCAGCGACTTTTGTTCTCGTTATATCGAACCCTGTTGTTGACGGGTTCTGTCCCTTTCCTCAGGTATTCTTCGGCACTCCTCATCGCGTCTCAAACTCCAGTAGCTGGGAGGATCTGCTCTCGAATGCTCTGCTTGCATCGCCGCTTCCATCTCACATCAAGGGAAGTATGGCCACTAGGCTTCGAAGTCTTTCGACCTTTCTGGAGAATCTTTCGGCAAGATTCATTTCCCAACATGCACGCCGTTGCATCATCAATGTTCATCAAAATATTGACGGAACTAATGATACTGATCTTGTAAGTTGCCTTGTTATTGGGCCAAACCCTGAGCCGTAGCATCTAACTCGGGCTGTTTGTCAGGTCATCAATCCTGACTCGGCCACCTTAGGCTTGGTGCACGAGACCATTGTTCCTGGTGCATCAACACATCACGGCATATGCAAGTTCTCGCCCGACGGGCCCGTTTCTGCCGCAATTTTGAGTGCCTTCGAAGCAGGTGTGTAACTATTTGAGGTCTTAACTGTAAAGTTTTGGATGCTAAGAAAGGGAGCCATAGAAACCAAGTCAGAGTACCGCACATTTCTTTCGCGTTTATTCGATGTATCACCTTCACAATACCAGACGATTAACAAGACTTGTATATGTCAGAGCCAAGTCTTCATATTTAAGAAAGCTATGAAAACTGGCTGGTATCGCCTTCATCATGCATCATTACGACGACCGGGGACAGAGGCATTGGAAAAAGCCCCAATGCACGCACTCTGTTCCGCAAACTGAGGAGGTCTTCGAAACTGGCGGCGTATTTCTCTTTCGCCAGAAATGACGTTCGCCGGGCTTCTGCTGCGGCTTTCTTGGGGTCCGCGATTTTCCAAACCCTGAGCCAGGATCCTACCCAGTTCTCCAGGGTCGAAGATCTCTTCGCGGCTTTCGACGAATCCAATGCTTGAACGGAAGCCGGCCTGTTGGCTATATTTCAGTCCCTTTTGGATATCAAGGAGAGTTTGAGTCCTTTGCATCATGTGATCGATGGTCTCCATAGATGCGATTCATCCCGAAGGCTCCTACTTGGTCCATTGCTTGCACTCGTGAGCAACAATGGTTTGCTCACAAAACTCAAAGTCTTAATATTCTATCAAGACCGTCAGGATATACGAGAAGTCTTGAAAGAATTCAAAGAATTTTGCATGAAAGGACCCGTCCTAATAAACGGCACACCCAAACCGCTGGCAGACTGTCTGGTAGCCGAGATTATCAGAGAAAGACTGTATCTCTCCGTACTCAGACAGCAGCTTCATGGGGCCTTACAGAGATGCAAGCACACGACTGAGATGTTTCTTGTCATTCGATCGTTGGACACAAGCTCTGCGAGCGGAAAACTACGCACGTTCAAACTTGTTGAGTCGCTTGTGGAAAACCTCCCGCCTCGCATACCTGATATCACGTCCTCCACATTTGAGCCTCTACCAGAATGGGGCAGAACTGCTTTAGGGTGGATCGCATACTGCAAAAGGCCTCTGAGACTAAGTGAACTTGCAACGGCAGTAGCTATTACTGATCGCAGAGCAAACTTCACATTTTCCTTCGACTTGAAAGTCTTACCCATTGATTTTGCTGCCGATATCAGATCTGTCTTTGATCCGTTGGTGAGACTCGAAGGTGGAGGCATCATCTTCAGCAATGATATTGTGGAAAAGCGATTCTACGAGCTGCTCGTCGAGGAAAGTAAGCTCAGAGGTGCGACGAAGAGAATGAGGAAGGCCATGATTCCAGACAACAGAGATATCACAACGATCTTGTTTAGATATCTCTCTTGGCCAGAATTTTTCGATCCCGTCAATGCGAGACTCAAGCTTGAAGAGTTCACACCGCCACCCGGACCGTTATTTAAACTCGCAGCATACGCAACCCAGGTTTTGCCATTCCACTATCAGACTTGCACAAAGAGCGACGACTTACCAGGGGTTACATTGAGTCGTCAACTCGTTCTTATGTGATGGAGGCTGAACTCCAAACTGAACCCTACGGCTTCTCCTACAGATATTTGTGTGGCAGACCCCTTACTTCTCGCCACCCAACTGGGGCTTACCGGGATTGTTCAAAAGTTGGGAAAAGGAATACAGTCGTCACATCGAGAAACTGCCATCAGCCTGGCCAGTTGGGGAGGTCACGCGGACACCGTGAACATTCTTTTGCAGGGAATGTCTACCGGAGAGACTCTAGATCCAACAGCAGCTCTGGGATACGCGTCAACCCGTGGATATGATCAGATTGTTGCACATCTCTTGCCATACACCAAGACCGCTGCCGCTCCAAACCTGGTTACCTTACTGGAGAGGATGGTGTGCCGGGCGGCAGTTCTAGGCTACGTGAAGCAGGTTTCTCTATTCATCGACTACGGTGCTGACCCTAACGCTGCTCCGGATAATATAACACCGCTACAACATGCGACTCGAAATGGACATACCTCACTTGTCCATTGTCTCCTTTCAAATGGAAAGGTCGATGTAGACTCAAAGACAGGAACAGATACAGACAAACCAATACTTCTCGCAGTAAGGAAAGGCTACGAACCGGTGGCTCAGCGCCTGCTCGCGGCCCACGCCGACCTAAATTGTCTCACTATGGACGGTTCCAAGCGCACACCGCTCTATCTCGCCGCCGAACATGGGCACAAAGCTATCGTACATCACCTACTTGCCGCAGAAGATCCAGCACACCGCGTTTTGGACAATCAGAGCTCATCAGGAACATCACCGCTAATAATTGCGTGCATGAAAGAATACAGCGAGATTGCGAAGTTACTATTAGACACAGATGCAAGTGTCAAGCTATGCGACTCTAATGGTCATACAGCTCTCTATCACACGCTTCGACCTGGCAGCGAGAATTTGGCCATGCAAATTCTTGAACGCGTGAGCTCGGTAGATGAGATCAAAGACATTGGAGATATTTTCCTTCGGGCTGCATACTTGGGATTCATTACGATTATCCGACGCTGCTTGGACGCAGGCGCCCTTCAAGACAGGGCCCTCCTGACAGGTTATAGTGATAGAGAGGCATATGGCCGGAAGGCTCTCCATGGCGCCGCTTTCAAAGGACGCTATCATATTGTTCGCCTTCTCCTAAGCCTCGGAGCGGACGTAGACCCACAGGATTCGATGGATTTGACTCCCCTTGCACTTGCCGCGGAGGCGGGAGAAGCCGACATTGTTGAGCTTCTTCTGGCCTATAGCGCCGATGCT
The DNA here is from genome assembly GCA_033439775.1 of Podospora didyma. Classification (NCBI taxonomy): domain Eukaryota; kingdom Fungi; phylum Ascomycota; class Sordariomycetes; order Sordariales; family Podosporaceae; genus Podospora; species Podospora didyma. The sequence goes on from JAULSW010000010.1 coordinate 441,658, forward strand.
CGGCTAAAAACAACTGAAGGAGAGACTATAGTGTCCCGGGTAGCCAAAGTATCGGAGGACTCTAGTCGACATGCCAGTGTGGTGAAGATGTTGTTGGATGCTGGCACAGATCCAATGCGGTTGACGATCACTCGAGGAATGCCTTACACTGGGCTGCGGCCTTGGGAATCGTCGAGGTTATCAAGGCCCTCTTACGGCATCCCACCGTTGACGCTAAGTCTACTGGAAGGTATCGCTACATCGCTCTCCATTACCTAGCACTAGGCTAAAGCGGAACATCGAAGAAAGTAGCCGAGCTTCTGATCAGCGCTGGAGCAGACCCATTAGGGCTCGACATTGATGGTTGGCTTCCAACCCATCTGGCATCGCAGTCTGGCAACATAGCCTTGCTTGAGCTGTTGTGGGAACGCAACCCAGAGTCTCTTGAAGCCAGGGCCAACGATGGACGCACTATCATTCATTTTGGCCTCCCAAACCCTGAGTCAATCAGATGGCTCCTCGGACATCAGGCCGACGGCAATGGAAGAGATAATACCGGCTGCACCCCCTTGATGACAGCTGCCATCGAAGGCTTAGATGATGCTGTTCACAATCTCCTGGATAGCGGTTGCAGTGCGAGTACTGTTCAAGAGACGGCCAAGATAACTGCCCTCCATTTTGCAGGGAAGAGTGATGGAGTACATGTGGGACGAGCGCTCCTCAAGAACAACCCTGAAATCCTGTCCTACAAGGACGCGGCAAATCTTTCAGCGCTTCACCTCGCAATCTGCAGTCGTAGTACGGACTTTGTAGTTATGCTGCTAGACGAATTCTATTCCAAAGCCGATAAAACTTGCCTCAGAGACTTGAGCGCTGTGGGGTCTGATGACGGGGAGACCCCTTTAATATCAGCCGTTAGAAGGGGACATGAGGGTGTCGTCCGGAGGCTTGTAATGCTCGGCGCAGAAACCGAGTACAGAGACAAAAGGGCCGATAGTGCATTATTGGAAGCGGTATCAGGGTCCAACGTCACCTTAGAGATGCTCCGTGCACTGTTAGATCCCAATGTACCGAACCACGCAAAATTCAACGCTGGGGGCGGTGCACGGTATCCCACCGCACTGCATAACGCAGCTCTATACGGCAAGGAAGACGTCGTTAAGGAACTCATCAGGCTAGGCACAGACGTAAACGCACCAGAGGCAAGTTCAACACAGCCCTCAGCGCCGCTGCTTTTGGTGGCTACGATGACATTGCCAGGTTTCTATTAGAGCTTCCGGACTCTAAAGCCGACCCCAACATTCCTGCTGGCCACTTCGCAAACGCTCTTAGCGCAGCAGTGAGATCGCAGACTTACGAACTCGTCACGCCACTCCTTGAGGCGGACACTAACGTTAATGCCACAGATATTCAAGGACGTTCAGCGTTCCATATTGCCGCACACCGAGGCGCCTGGGATACCATCCGTGAGCTACGTAAAGTTGATGGCGCCAAACGTCCAGCGGGAGATAAGCAATGACGGACGATTCTTCATTTTGCAGCGTTGAGCGGCGAACTGCGCTCTTTTCTGAGCATTCTTGCCGACGAGGAGATGGACTGGGACATTGAAATCAAGGACTCCCACGGCTGGACTCCGTTACATTGGGCCTGTCGTCATAACAACAGCCTTGATATCGTTGAGGCGCTGGTACAGTGTGGGGCTGATTTTAAGCACGTAACCGAGGAAGGATGGTCGCCTGAGAACATTTCTGCAACCCATGGCGCTCTCAATATTTTTGACTATGTCGAACAAAACCTGATGCCTGTGGAAGTTTCAAGTTTCGAGGATTCAACCCGCAAGACGGACTCAGACGGAAGGGAGAAGAAGTCCCGGCACAGACGTTGGAAAACATGACAGCTTCACCAACGTCGAGATTGCGATGGCTGCTTTATATCTGTAAGTCAAACATCCTCTAATAATAACACCAACTTAGAAAGAGATATACCAAGAAATGGCTGACGTAGCCTATTATGGGAGTGCGTTGGCACTGCGATGATTCAGAGCAAGGTTCCGAGGGACAGACATCTGGTGAAGAGACTTCTAATGCGTTGGAGCGTTGAGTAGGTAGATAGGCGTGGAAATAGGTTCAGGTATTTTTGTGAGATTATTATAGGATGCCGTTTATCTTGCACGTTGAACATCTGGCGGTTTCGTTAGAACCTAAAGTTGTTTTCTTCAGCTTTATTCCTAGGTAGGTGTAGAGTTGAACCATGAGACAACCCTAACCCTGTTAAATCGGCGAACATTCGATGGGAATCGCTTATCAGATCCATCTGATAACAAACTGCCGGGGGAAGTGACCTGTGGGGAAACATTAGCCTCTTTCAGGCTTTCCCCAGGGCCCGAGATCGCGCACCCCGCCCCAACGTCGACCGAGGTTCTTCATTCAGCAGGCAAATCCGAGACCACCAGGACCCAGCAGCCCAAAATGTGGTGCTAGAACGTGCGTCAGTCGTGCCTGCATGAACAACGGCTCATATTTCCGGAGATTGAACTGGAGCTGAAGACTGTGGGGAATTGGGGGACACAGAGGTTTTTACGAGATATCAAGCTTACTTGCTCCGTATTTGCTAGGTACTTGAGGTTAGAGGCGCCCCTCCCCGGCCGCTTCCTGGGAAGCTGTTGTGTCGCGATCATTTCCTGTCCGAGACCGAACCGACAGAGAAGACCGACCACACCTCGCACTTCGGGTTTTTCTCCCTCTTTCCAATTCATCTTTATTACCTACTACCTAGTAGCATTATTTTATTATACCTTTCCTCATCGAACCCCGACAACACACCTAACAAAAGAACCATTCACACTTCTACCAACCAACAACACAATGGCAGACATCAGCGATACAGGCGTGCTGGTCCCCACCACCGCCGACCTCCCCTCGGGCGAGCCCATCGTCGTCCCGCCGCCCGTCTCCTCCGTCCCCGCGACCTACGCCGCCGTGGCCGCCGCGCCCGCTCCTTCATCCTCCCCCAAGGCGCCGCCGAAGCGCTCGCGCCCCATCCCGCTGCGCGTGCTCCTGGCCGCCACCAAGCCGGCCAACATCGACGCGTTCCTCACGCGCCTGAACAAATGCCTCTCCACGCCCTCGGGCATCGACACCGTCATGCTCTTCCTCGGCTACACCTCGCACCTGTCTGCCTCCATCCTGACCGGCGCCGCCTCGTCGACCCTGCTGCGCACCAAGCTCACCACCCTCCTCCTCGGTCCCGTCTCCGCAGCGGCTGGCCTCTCCTCCTCCAAGTCCCCCAGCGCAGGCGCTCTCGTCCTGGCAGGCCGCCTGCGCGCCCTCTCGGGCCTCATGAGTGAAGCCCGCACGATCCTGCGCCTCTGGGCTCTTCTCCCCCTCTATTTCTGGGCGCGCGGCCTCGTATTCAAAGCCTTTTCCTCCTCCTCCTCCAAGACGAGCGAAAAAGACTCGTTTACCCCGAAACCTACCACCCTCGAAACGGCCATCGAATGGACCCGCCTGCTCCTGTGCATCGCCCTGCAGACGCTCGAGAACGGGGCCTACCTGTCGTCCAAGGGCGTGCTCGGCTGGAAGCCCGCCACCCAGGGCTGGGCCTTCAAGTGGAGCGCGCGCTTCTGGGCCGCGTATGTGGGCATCGAGATCGGGCGGCTGGCCGCCGAGGGTGCGACCTCCGGAGTCAAGAAAGGCGCCGCCGACAAGGCCGAGTGGCGCTCCAAGCTGGCCCGCAACCTGGCCTGGGCCCCGCTGACCGTGCACTGGAGCACCGACGGCGGGCTCGTGGCCGATCCCGTGGTCGGCCTGCTGGCGAGCATTCCTGGAATCATTCAGATCCGGGAGCTTTGGAAGCAAAATGCTTGAATTTGAAAATAAAATTTATTAAAATTTTGGATTTTATCTTCAGGTGTATATATATATGACATATACAACCCCATCATTTAGGAGGGAAAAAAGGTTGAAAAGAACAAACGAGGAGGAGGAGGAGGAGGGGGAGGAAGAATAAGGGGAGGTGCTGATGAAATCATGACGACGGGATATATAATTTCATTTTGACATTTCGATGGTGTGTGTGATTTTATCTCGGCCTTCCCGACGTCATATTGTGTAACTCTCTCTCTCTCTCTCCACTGTTCATATTCCAATCTGCTGCTGGAGACACGTTCTTTGCTTTCTATCTCTTGTCTCTTTTTGCCATGTACTGTACATACATATCTATTCCTCATTCAGCAGGGTCAACATACTTCAAAACATGCTACCATACTTACATACCTCTCTTCGCATGGACTATCTGCTGCTGATGTACCTGCCTTGCTTATTATAACGTAGCGAGGGTGGTTTTATTTTTAGTCTTTTAACTCATAATTGCCCACGCAAAAGTTCATCACTATCACGGAAACAATAAGTTGACATGAGTAAAGAGCAAGTATAATCCACTGCTCACTCTACAGAGACATATATATAGGTGCCTAATTGACAATCACTACAGTCATCGCCGCCATCCTCTTGATCGTGCAACCAGTTATTCAAATGGCTTCCTTGTTTTAATGCATTATACAATACAATACGTGCGGTTTGTTCCTCCTATCTTTAGGCACCTCCAACCCCCCGAGAGGCACTGAAAACAGTACCCATCTGCCCATACGTAGTGGCCCGCCGCCCAACCATAACCATATGAATATGCTCTTACCCCCTATGATGGTATGGTCCGTTGTCCAAATTTCAATTTGCCAAGCTGCGGCATTTCCTGTCCTTTGGATAATCGACACCCACCTCCCCAAAAACCCTGAAAATGACACCAGGTTCAAATGCTGTTTTTCTCTTTCTCTTCGGTAATAAAAGACATTATTGTTCTGCCACTTGTTTTATTCCATCTGACCAAAAGATGAAAGTATGATGTGTTTGTTGTGAAATGTTCACTACCGCAAAAGCAGCCATAACCCTAAGATTGCTGCCACTGAAGATGCTTGGAACCATTTGCCTTTTGAGGCGGCCCGCCTGGAGCCATCATTGCTTGCCAAAACATCGAAAGGACTGCCGCCTCCTCCGTTCCCTATTGGAGCCTCAGCTGGCCCCGGGCTCGAGTTGGAGTTGGCGCTGGTGCTAGGCACCTGCATGATCGATGTCGGAGAGGGTTGGCTGGATGGGACAAATGTCGTCGGCGTTAGAGTGTCTGGGGTAGGAGACGAAGAAGGAATAAATGTTGGAATGTCCGATTCGATCGCTGTTGTTGTTGCTGATGTCGAGCTCTGCGTCGTCGATGTCGTCGGACGGACTGTAGTTTGAGAAGTGAGCACTGAGCGAGTGGATGTTTTTGCTGCTGTCGTGGGCGCACTCGAGGTTGTTGTTACTGGCGACGAACCTGGGCATAAAAGATCTACCAGATTGCCCTGTAATACTTGACCTAGAATCGACGCTGCGGGAACGCTTGTCCCGTCACAGGCGGACTCGAGGTTGCTCTGGGCTCTGTTCAAGCCTCTGACGCATTCCGCCGAGCATTTCCGCCCAAATCCAAAGTCGCCCGTTGAACAGCCGGTGACGGGGCGGTTATAGGCCAATATGCAGCTGATTGGCACTAGGGAGGATGTGATGACTTCGAAGTCGGACAGCGATAGTCCCTGCGAGGTTGCCGAGGCTGTCGATGCCACGAAAAGAAGGCATGCCCATTGCAACAGCTTGGACCTGTCGTGATTCCCCATTGTGAACTTTGTCGTCGATGACTGCACACTAGGTGGGTGTTGTCGGGTTCAAGCTGAGGGACTAGAACCACCTGGTCTATCCAATCTGGTCCGCCCTGGTTACGCAAACGCAGGTTTCTGTGTGATGATGTCCCGCAACTTGAAATTGTAGATCCAAGGGGCTATGGCGAGAAAATGGGAGCCCGGGAAGACGAGAGGTGACTGTTGACAGGTGGACTCTCTGCCCTGACGAGGGATGCGAAACACAACCGGTATCAAGGGGGACCGTGAGAAAGGGCGATCGGATCTTGTTGTTGATAGCGTTGGGAGTGCCCGTCGGCGATGGGAGAGGAGTCAATGCGGCTATAAATTGGCTGACGATGCCGCTCAGGTCCCAGCGTTTCCTATTGGCGAGAGTCGTGGAAGGCTTGGGCTCTGGTGATCTCAGTTCATGCCTTGGGACCCAAGAGTCGCACAGATAGGCAGTGAGCAGCAATTATGACGCCCTGGATTGGACAGCGGGAGAAGAGTGGGTTGCCTTGCGTTGTGAAAGTGATGTTATAAAGTAAAGGGAGAGCGGCTCGATGGCTTCCTTCGTTTGTCAAAGAGACGGGAAGAGGTAAGAAAGTGAGACGCAAGAAGAAAAACGCATATAACTGGAAGAGCCGGGGACGACCAAGGGACAATCGATGCGCAGCAAACGGGCGAAGCGAAAGAAGCACAGCTTCTGGGGGTCGCGGGCAAGTGAGTGTTTGTGTTCGTAAAAAAAACAACCAAGAGACAAACAAGACCAAGGTCGCGACCTGGGAGACCCAAGGCAGGACAAGCAGCGATCCGCGCTTTTAGAAGGGAGGAGGAGCATATATTAACCCAGGGCAATAAAGCAAAGAAAAACGCAAGCAGGGTGGCATCCCGACCAGGTGGTTCATCTGGGAGGGGGATAGCATGGCAAGGACGACCGGACCACCTGGGCAGGAGGCACACACGCTTGTGTCGCCTCTCGATGCTCGATTGGGGGGGGGTTGCGCCTTTCCCTGGAAACAGAAACGGGCACTGGCTGGGAGTGAGACAACCGACAAGAGTGGTGCCGGGCAAACAGGCCACTCAGAGCGCGAGCTCACCCCAAAGCGCTGTCACCAAATGTTTCTCCTCCGCAGTCGATGGGAGGTCGAGGTCACTTGAGGAGGGACAGACGACAAGGTGAGAGGACGCCCGAGTTCGTTGCCCCTTGCCCCTTTTAACATAGCCCAGCCAATGGGGTCGCTCAGGGCAGGCGAGAGTCAAACATCGAAACAGGAGCTCCTGTTTGAGGGACCTCTTGCGCAGCCCCTTGATGTGGATTCCATTGGCCAGACGTCACCAAGTGTCAGCCCCGCTACCACTTCACCCTTGCCAAAGCCACAATATTGTGGGGTGCCTACGTGCAGCAAGGGCAGGCTGGCCTGCGTTTTGAATCGCGATCAGCCCTCCCAAGCAAAAAACCTGGTGGTGAACGCGAACGATATTTGATCCAACTATAAGTTATCTCGAATACCATTTTATTTCAGAATCCAGCTGTAGGATTTCTGGGTGGTCTTTTGGGAATCAAGCATTTCTGCAGGGGGTGTCGTAGTTATAGACACTACCGGTAATCCGTACTCTGTATATCTGAGCTTGATGAAGTCCAGAAAGAAGAATCCGCCACCAGTTCATCCCACACCAGCAGAAAACGTCAATTAAGTCCGCCGATTGGGCCCATATGCGGGATCCCATGTATATGATTTCTCGGGCGCGCGGCCATCGATCGTTCAAATTTCCGCTCGACTACGGATAACCAACAAAGCAGCAGCTGAAAGTCCTCCAGATTCCTCATCGAGCCGCTTCACCCCATGTCGCTGTCGGCCGGCAGCTGGTCCTGGGGTACGTACCTACGCCGCTTTAGCCTTCACGCCATCCGGGAAGAACTGCTCCCCCTTTTCGACACCCGCATCCCAAGCAAGCTTGGTGCTCTAGTTCCATATATGATATGACCACGGCATGACAAAAAATGAACATGATCACATTTCCAGGAAGAACCCTCTACGTAGTAATAACTGTAAGAATGTCGTGCATCTTTCTCCGGCATAACATTGTAATAATAAGCTCGCAAAAACCAAACGGCATGCCCGACCGCCTCCATGGCCGCGACCAGGTGCCCGTTTGTCAGACGGCCCCTCAAGCGTGTCGTTGCATTGCTTATCATCGGCCCAGGTCATGGTCACAGCCGCCTGGTCATGCGGGGTTTGTTGATGACTTTGTTGTGCTGTCTTGAAGGATTCAATCGTGGCTGTACTCTACATGTTTACCCTTTTTTTTTCCAATTCCTCTGCTTATTTTCTTTCCTCTGAAATGAGCCGGCTGACCAAGGTTGCTTATGAAGTCGCCCAGCGAGGACTTACATTCGCCGACTCCCGTTCGTTGGTTATTGAGATCAAAATTGCTCTGTGTTATGCAACTACCAACTTCCACATCTATCCATACACATGAAATAAATATTTCTTTATCCCATGGTGCCAAATAGTGAATAAGAGCCGAGGGGTAAGAGCGTCCCTACCTAGATACACTGACAACTATGCTTCGCTTTTACGTGTAATCCAGTGTCTGTTTCCTCATATTGCCGCACATAAAGACGCAACCTCTCTCTTTGCTTTCTCCTTCGCGCGCGCCGCCTCAAGACAAGCAATAGAAGAAACCAACGCTAGCGGGTATAAGGGGATATTCATACAATAGAGACCATCTGTTCAACATTTCGAGAAGAAACAAAACCGACTTGTTAATCAGGAAGAAAGAAAATATTGACATGACCAACCCATGCCACGTCCACGTCCTCACACAGTCGCATCCATCAGTCATCGTCTTCGTCCATTTCATCAACTTCCACCTTCTTCGCTCTGCCTCTTGTAGCCCGTGTCGAAGCAGGAGCAGTTGACGCGGCGCCAGCTTTGCTCTTCGGCGCCGCCTTGGCTTGGGGCTTGGCTTTTGTCGCTGCAGCAGGAACTGCTTTTCCTTTCCGTCCATTCGCCGCAACCCGGGGAGGGGGGGTTGCCTCCTCTTCCGGCTCTTGTTCCGGCTCTTCCTCTTCAGGCTCCGAGAGGTCTGAAAGCTCGCTCTCGTCTTCCCTGTCGTCCTCCTGGACGGGTGAGGATGATGCCTTGCCCTTCTTTGCACTATCGGTTCGCTTGACACTGATCTCCTCATTTGGCGAATCCTCTGCATCATCGTCGTCGTCATTACTGGCTTCAGAACCGCTCTTGCTCACATACTCCCACTCAGCAACCCCACCGAGCATCTCTTCGTCGTCTTCTGACGAATCGCGCTCAATGTATGACTGGCTATTTCTCGAGCGGCCACTGCGGCGACGATCTCTGTCACTCATTGGCGGACCAGTCGTCTTCTTTGGCCTTACTGGAAGCCTCTTTGGCTTTGCTGATGCTTTCTTTTGCACGCTTTTAGGCGCCTTCGGCTCCTTTACTTGAACTGCTCTGGTCACCTTCGACTTCTTACTTGGCGGATTCCCTTCGGCGCGATCGTCGGCCGACTTGCGCTTCTGATTTACATCGTCAGTTAAAGTCAGCCTCCAGAGCTTGGCCTAGAACGACGTACCTTTTTGCGATCCATGGCCCGGAGAAGCTCGTCCAGCTTCTCGTCAGTCTCTTCCGGCAAGAGCTGCTTTTCGGCAATCTCCTGCGCCTCCGTGTGTGACTTAAGAGCCTGATACAGACCGAGGGGCAGCCCAACTTTACTAGGGTAGGCGATGAAAACCCAGTTCTTCTTCTCTTGCCACTTGCGGATGACTGCCTGCGCCAGGTCGCTGAGCACTTGGTGCTTATCGCTCTCCGGGTCCAATGCGTCTTGCGTCTGTTTGACACGCTCGGCATATTTGTAAATCAAGCCGAGATTGGCTTCTGTCGCTACCAGGTTGATGTAGAAAAGAAGGTACCGGGCATGGTCTGCCAGTTCACTTGCATCGCTGCTGTAGTCCGGGTGATGGGCAAGCAGCGACAGCAAGCGCGCCATGATCGCTTCAAGGACAGGCTGCTTGTTCTCTTCAAAGTACCGTGCCCGCGATCGTATCCATGTTTCCGTGCGTTGCTTGAACTCGGCCACGGGTTCAAATGCTGTTAAGAATATGATTGTGTAGTATCTTGATCGCAGTTTCCCTTCCGCGAGATATTTCTGCAGCTTTTGAATGAATGCATGGCGAACCTCTTGCGCCGCATCTTGCGTCGTAAAGGCCAGTGCGTCAAAATCCTCGGGCGAAAGGAGATCGTCAAAGTGTTTTTGCGTGCACAGTTTCAGCAAGAGCTGTGCTGCGAGCAACCTTAATCGTGCCTTATGGTGCTTCGGCGTGTCTTTTGTTTTGCAAATCTCGCCTTTCTTATGTATCAGTTTCATGAAGAGCTTCCACACGGGCTTAGCCTTATCCTTTGCCTCGGCAACGTCTTCCATACTGCGTAGCCTGTTTGCTAATGTTTTCAAGGCGAGGCACTTGGCTTGGCACTCCTCGTCCAAGTCTTCGTCATCGACCCATCCCGGGTCGCGCTCGCTTGCCTCTGTCCGTACGTCAAGAAGGATGTTCTGGACCGTCATATTCAGGATACGATCCTCGGCTTCTTCGGTAACCTTGGGTGCAAGCAGCTCCAACTGGCTCACGGTCGCGAGCTTGTTAAGAAAGTGAGACGAACCATAGGTCCAATCTGTCATTGTCCTCTGGAGAAGATCCGTCGCACTGAGCATGCTAGCGTCGTCCTTCTTGGATAACAGAATGTTCACGGCATACTTGGCGGCACGGGCAGGCTGCCCGTAGAGCGCATATTTGATCATTGTTTGCACGAAATCTCTGTCGATGGGCACGTCTTTAGGGTACTTCCGAGCATACGTCGAGCAGGCGTTTAAAGTCTCAACGACACCGGGGTCGTTTTCCCGCGTAGACGTGGGAGCTTGATCCACAAGATCCTTGCAAAGTTGGCCAATATGCGTCTTGAATATGTTGGGGTTACGCTGAGAAATTTCATTGAGAATCTCATGCGCGGTCGCTCCGAGGCCGTCCAAATCAGACTTGGAATATTCCATGATTGTCGACAGGTGGCTGCGATTAAACATAATGCATCCAGAGCGGTACAGAAGAGGAAGCAGGGTCTCCATGATAGAGGGATCTTTGCTCCCTTGGATGCGCTTGATCAGCTCTTTCAGGGCCTTGTGCACTGTCTTGAAATCGTGCTCCTGTCCGATAACATATTTGATCAGGTTGTAATTGCGACGATCATTGATCTTGGCAAATCTCATGAGATCTGCGTGAACCTTAGTGGGATCGGGCAGGAACTGGGCAATGTAGCTGGCCGTCTTCTTAAGACTGGCCGTTTTCTTCTCTGCGTCCTCGTCCATTACCCCGCCGTTATACTTGTCGCATTGCTTCACGAACATCTCCGTGACGTGGGCGAACTGGGGCTGTCTGGCTTGCATGGCAAAAAAAGCCTTTTTCCCATTTGTGTCGAGGGACCGGACGAGGAGTAGTATTCTCTCTGCTCGGATCGCATCTTGGTCAATTGGCGCGGTAGCAGCACCCTGGGACTGCGAATTTCCATTTGAGCTGGCATTCTTAGACCCCTTTTTAGGTGGAGGGTACGCCAAAGGCACCAGGCACTCATAAATGACGCGGTCCAAGAGGACATTAAGTTCCATGTCGTTCGCATAAAATGCGCTCAAAATGCGACTAGGGACTCCCCCAAGGGCTGTCGTCACAGCTTCATGGCCCGCAAGAAGCTCTCCGGCCCCGACGGCCCAGAGCTTGGCCAATAGCGACATCGCCGCAACGCGTACAGCTGGTTTTCTGTCCCGACAGCGGTCTGCGAGTGTGGACAAGACTGAACCATCCTTAGTGACGCCTCCATTAGGCGCCAGCTTGTTGATGGCGTCTTGGAACTTGAACGACTCAATGGCCTTGACAGCTGCGAGTCTGACCTTTTCGTCATTATCGGAGAGTTTCTCGCCGAGGCCCTGAACCAGGGCTGTCTCATCCTCGCGGCTCAACCCTATTCCGCCCGCGGACGTTGAGAGAATATATCCAACTGCTGTAGTCCAGGCGGCACGGATGGCAGAGGTTTTGTCATTCTTCCGGCTGACGAAGTTGTGGAAGGTTGTGCTGTGCGTTTGGGGGAATGAAATGGCGGAGAGTGGTGTAGTGAGAATGTTCCCGAGCGGAGCATCCGCCGTGTCCTCATTATCCAATTTCAGGGGCGGATAAGCTGTCGGGTCTAGTGTAGGGGGCGGTGGAGGCCCTGCGGCACCGATACCAGAGATCATGTCTCCTAGTGTTTCCGTCGCAAGCTGCCGCAAATGCACATTGTCTGCAGACAGCTCGGCATCTATTTGGGGAACAACGTTCTGGAGAATCATTGGCGCTGCCTTCCAAACTTCGCGTATGAGATTGTGCGCCTTCTTGAGTTCCTTCAAGTCCGATTCGGATGGGCCGGCCGGGGCATCTGAGTCATCTGAGTCGTCTGCGTCCTTGTTGCCATTGGGTCGACCAGCAAAGCTCGTGGAGTCCACTATCACATCGCTGAAATACTGGCTGACGAAGCGAGCCATCTTCTCTGGATACGTTTGACAAAGGTTCTTGGCCATTTGATACGCCTCAGGCTCCTCTTTCAAAAGAAGGGTCGCCTGATTCTCGTCGATCGCGACATGGTCGTGTCCCCCGGGCGCGGCAGCCCTGAGGAATTGCGCCATAATCACATCAATCACAGTCGCCGGCAAGCTTGTCGCATCGTCGATCAGGACGCCAAGTAGCTCTTGCATACTAAACTCGACATCCTTGGCGACCTGCTCTCCGGAGGCAGACTTGCTTCCGACGCCGTCAAATATCTTGGAAAATAGGTGCAGCAGTAGGGTTTCACTCCCCTCGACGTCGAGAAGTAGGACAATGCTCTTGATCTCGGCAAGAGACCGAAGTAGGTACCTGTGCTGGCTGTTATAGGGGTTCGAAGGGTCGAAGAGCGCGGGTATAAGGTTTGTGACGCAGAGGTTAAAGATATCCTAGAGCCGGCGAAGAGCTAGGTCAGCAAGCAGAAGATGACAATGGCAAGACAAGAGGCTAACACACCTTCAACTGCGAAGGCGTAAAAGGCGCATCTGGGGCGCAGAGTCTGAGAATGTCGACGACGCAACAGGCCGTGTAGGCCCTCACTCCCTTGTCCTTGTGATTGAGGAGCTGGTGGGATGCAACCTCTTTGGCGACTTTGGTTAACGAGTTAGGGTCGACGATCTCTTGGTCCATCTCACTGAGCTCCTTAGAGAGGCGGTCGAGCCGCTTGAGGAGCTGGTCGATGGGAATGGGTTTGCCGGGGCGCCATGACAACGGCTCGTTGAACTGGAGCGTGGTCTTGCCGTCCTCGTGCTCAGACTCGTCCGCCTCGGCAGGAGCGCTGCGACGAGGCGCCATGGCGCGCAAAAGTGTTAGGGGTGCGCTGCCTCGTCGATATCAAGGATGAGAAAGATGGCGTCCGGGCGAGGGTCAAGTCGGCGGTTGACGTTTGCAGTGGCTCGGGGGAGCGGGGGGTGTATTGCCGCGAGGCGCGTGTGTTGTGCAACTTTCAAGGCAGGCACGGGAACTCGGGTTCACGATCAGCGATTGGCGACGGGCGGCTTTGGCGAGAAGCCCAACTGCGCCAAAACAAAGGTGTCGACCAGAGATGCAGGTTCGGGCGACGCGAGGGCGTGGGTCGGCTTCGTAAAAGAGCGTGGGTCATGGATCAGGAATTTGTGGATTGTGTCGATGGACAGTTGTGGTACGCGCTTCGCTTCTGCTGCGCGTGATAATCTTGGGGCAGCCACTGGCCAGGGTCTTGGCGGAAAATTAGCCAAGCCAAGCAGCCAAGCGCAAAGTCGCAACGGCAGCCAGCCGTCTGCCCCCCACATCCAATGACGTTCATTGGTCGACTGCTTCTTCGAGTCCGAAGCTACGGCTCTTCAGCTCTCAAAGCTCTAGCTCTAGGTCCAGCCGACGACACCTCAACTCACTAAGGTATCACTATATACCTGAGTATTTTCGCAGCGTCCCGATTTATAACGTCATGGCTCAACTTGTAGTACATTTGCTCCATCGCTTCATTCCAAAGCTCTAACTATATTTCTCTATTAGAGCTCTTAGAGAGTCTGAAAACGCCAATCGACAAAAACGGGAGGTAAGGAGATGTTTGTCACCCAAATGTAAGGTGCTTGCCTAGCGAGAAAGGGGACTGACTGTGCAGCCCTGTAATTTTTTGCAATGAGTTTATACTGATCAATTAAAATTGAGGTTGCTATTGCTGTTGAAACAGTCATCGCTTCAGGTTCAGATTCAGATGCGAGTTCTATAAAAAAAAGAAAATAAAAAAAAAGGGAAAGCACTTACCCACATTCAGCCCTACCAACATCGATTATTCGAAACAGCACTGCTCAAAGTTCTCATTTGTATCGTAACTTGTTCTAGTGTGGGCAGCTTCATTATCCCGTTATGGAGTCAACATTCGAAATTGTCCAGCAAAACAAAGCCCTCTGTGTAACCTGAGGCCTGACCCACTCCAAGGAGAAAAAGGGAAATTCGGCCTGTCAACCGGCGGCATGCGAAATGGAAAGGTAATGATGTTACGCAGAGTCAGATGGACTACCTATAATACAGCGTGGGGTCTCGTCCAATTTGGCATATCTTTTGCGCTTTCCGAGTTTTCTTGATGCTAACATTTGAAAGAGTACCCCCCAAAACGTTTCTGGTCCCATCACCAACAACCTCAAACCAATCACTTGACCCTGGAAGTCACAAGAGCCACGCCAAACCTAAGCGAGGCGTCGAGATTGAAGAATCGTGGATTGGCTCCCACAGGACGTGTGACTCAGTCAGAACGCTCCCCATGGGCGAGCTGTCTTCCCTCATTTCACGTGAAGCACTAGTCCAGAGTCCGAGTGGCACAAAAGCAAACAGTTGGTTCTACTACAGCATCCATATATCTGACACTGAGGCTCACAGCGGAGACTCATATTACTTGTGCCACCACTCATGTGTGCTCGAGTGACTCTTAATCTGAGAGTGAATTCGAGAAGATAGGGGCTCGGGTGGGACACTAATGTCGACGTTGCTGTCTGCTATGTACTAGATATCTAGAAATGAATCAATTTCAGCCTGTGAGAGGGCGTAAGGAATATGGATTCTAATTAGAATGTACAATCGCGTCCTATATTTGGCACGTGTATCTCGAGGACGGGCCGAGTGGGGTGTTTGTTGTTGGCTTCGACGTCCTTTCTGCTGTTTAAAAAGGAGGAGCCATTAAAACCTTGGACTGGCAGACATGCTATCTAATATTTCACTTTGAGCTTTGGAGTTGGTTTTGGCTTGGTTTTGGTTCTCCATCAGACGTGAATTGTCAAGGCGAGACCTGCGCGAAACTTATCGCGTGCCTTCCTTCTTGGGAATATCCGGTCTCTAATTCACCTGGCTTTTCATCTGAAGTGCCTTATCTTTCGCTTGCCCTGCCCTAGCTGCCACTGATTTGCAAATAACCTGGATGCTGCTCTGGCAACATAAATTCCCGTCCTCCCCGCCCTCTCGACTCCCTTTTCCCGACCTTCATCAACCTCACCACAGTCGTTCTCTACGCACACCTCGAAATTTTCCTGAGATCTACGCGTGCCTTTCCGCGGACTTGCGCTCTCAGATTTGCGAATAATTATCCAGCATCGGTAAGCTGTGTTCCTTGTGCTCGTTCCCTTCTTACCTCCTCGCGCCGCCATTGCGTCGCCTCGAGGTGAATCGAAACGCGCGACCTCGCGGCCAATATCAACTCGTCGCGGGCACTCCAAAGCACCAAAAATTTTGCCTTTCCTCCCTCACAGTTCTTCTCTTGCCTCGCTCCTCCCGTAACCTCCGCCTACAACATCCGCGCAGTCTGAGACTGAACACACTCCTCTTGAAGAAAGCACGCCACTGACTTCACACGCGTCAGTCACTCGTTGATTAACCTCAAGAACTCGCAATGGATTCTACCGTCGAGAACTTCCCCGCGCGCGCGTTCATTCGCAAGTCGGGCACCTGGAAGTCTGTGTTCGCAACTGCCTGCGTCACTTTCTTCGCCATGAATGTCATGTTCGACGTTGTCGATGGTAAGCAACTTGCCCAGATCTCTTTCTACTGCCCTACGCTGACATGCTTTGGATAATTTTAGCTAATACCAACGTTGGAGCCCACGGCGTCGCGGCTCGCGGACTGAAGGTGGTCGGTCGCGCCATCACTGCCCAGTCCTCTGCCACCCCCACAAGCTCTGACTGCACCACTTCGCACTCTATCACTTGGACTGCTACTCCTTCGGCTCCGAGCGCCACTGCGACAGATGACGACGAGTGTGACACTGATACTTCCATGACCACCTCGTAAGCTATTGTCACCTGGGAGGGTTTCTCAAGAAAAAAGATAAGGCTGACATGAATCTGTAGCGATAGCGATGTCACCTCTACCGTCGTGTCTGCCGCGACTCAGACGGCCACGGCTACAGTCCACCACAGCACTACAAGCGGCCACAGCACCGGAGTCGTCTTGCCATCTCCCGTTGAGAGCTGCCCTCCGCAAGCTACTGTCACTGCCACTGTCACTGTTACCTCGCTCCAGGCTGTGCCGATTATCACTACGACTCTCACTGTAGCCCACACCCACACGACCTGTCACCGGGCTGAATCGTCTACGGTGTCGGGCATTGTGGTGCCGGGTTCATGGACCAGCAGCGATATCTACTCGACCGTCACGGACACCTCGTACGTGACCACCCATACAGCCACTCATACCGTCGGCACTGCCACTGAATACACTACGACGACCAATGATGCCATGACGGGTGGTGAGTGGACCTCAGCCACCGGCAGCACCACTGAGGCAACCTGGTCCGCCATGGGAAGCGTCGGTACCAACACCTGGAGCGCCTCTACCACGACCTCATTGAACGGTACATACAGCATCCCGACGGCCTCCCTTGTCCCGTCCGTCCAGACAGCAGGAGCTAGCTCCAACACCAAGACCACCGGTACCACTGGCTCCACCAAGGCGTCTGGCGGCGGCACAACAGCATACTACTGCATCATCATGGCGGTCGCAATCTTCGTTGGCGGCACCATCTTCTAAGCTGGCACTCAGTCAAAACCATCTTCGAGTTATCAGGGAAGAATACAGTCAGAAATCAGGTCAGATTTTTTTCATTATTTGTACGAGTAAGTAGTCTTTCGGGTATCATGCCATCCCCAACAACTCCTATACAAACATCCCTCTGGGATATAATAAGTAGGGGCAGCCACGTCAATAGATTTACGCTTGGCTTGTCTTGCGTCGGTCCATCTTGTCAATAGATAAACTGTTGGACTGACCTTGGTTCGTTGAGGGATGCATGTTGTTAAACCCCTCATCAAGGCTTATCCTTTTCTTTCGATGCTTTCTCTGTAGCATATTTCGGGCATGGTCATGCCTTTTCGTTGGGTTGTCGACGATTTAATATTCCCACGGCTCTGCTCTGCTTTCGGGAGGAGAAGAGGGGACAGAGGAGGAATCTTAGATAGGGGTTGATCTGATCTGATCTTCTGGTCTGATTTGGCGGGGAATAAAAACCATGTGTTCATGGAATCAGGGAGCTGTCTTGTGTGTGTGTGAAAGTCATTAATTATATGGCGATCCTCTCTTTGACTCGTGATGAATCCCGATGGAGCTTCGCGCATTGCATTCCAAGAAAGTGTATGGAGAGGTGTGGGGCAACCAAATAAAGCAAGGAGGAAAAGAGTACAAAACATACCTGGTTTCCTACTCCTTCATAACTCTTTAGTTTTCTTCATGTGACACATCCAGCATTACTGTCACGGTCCCTTTTGCATTCGATACATGTTGGTAAATACTACTTAAAAAAAAAAAGAAAGAAAAGAGGATCCTTGATTTGTTTTACCCCCAGAGCCGCCTATAGATCGATTGCCAATAGGTCTCTACCTACCCGTATCCCGTATCCGTAAAAAAAAACGCCTCCTGAATAGATAAAAGTACATGATATCATAAAATTACCGAAGCGCTGAAGCTGGCTTGACAGACAGACAGACAGACAGACTGTTAGACAAGACAAAACCATAAAACGCTCCCTGCACTCGTTAGATGGTAGGAAACATCCAACTTGAACCACCAACCAACGCCCTTTTTTAAAAGAGGAAATAAAGAAAAGCCCCGCACCCCCCTTTTCTTATCCACACGGTCCCAAAGGAGAGAGAAGAAGAGTAAGTAGTTACGTGGTAAAAAACAAAGCTGCCTGCTACTACTAGCGATGCTGCTGCTGGCGCAATTTCCAAGAGTCCTTGATGGCGGGCGAAGCCCTGAGCAGGTCCTCCTCCGAGACACCGTCGCGAATACTATCGAGCACACTATACACGGTACTGCTGTGGTTTGCCTCGTTCTTGTCGTCGCGGAAGCGGTACAGGCGCCAGCGCTTCTCGTCGTCGAGGCAGCACTCGACGACGCGGTCCTGGAGCGGGTCGCCTAGGCTCTTGAGCTCCTCCCACTCGGCCTCGGTCAGGTACAGGGGTTCCTTAAACACCTGGGGGGGCTTGTCCTTGCCGTCAAACACGAGCAGGCGCGCCGTGGGCACGCTGTCGTAGTCGACAAACGGCTCCGTTGTTCCGTCCTCGCCGGCGCGCTCCTCCTCAGTCGGCTCGACCGTCGGGAACTCGAGCCGCAGCCGGAAGTCGATCGTGTTGTCGTGGGGCGGCTTCCACTTCAGGATGTGCGGGTCCGTGCCGAACTGGTACGACGACGCGCGGCACGTGAAGATGAGCCCGTCGTTCTCGTGCCGCAGGTTGGGGATCACGTCCCGGAACATCATCTGGATCCCGTACGAGAACTGCATCTCCTTCATCTCGACCTGGAACGCCTGGAACTGCGCCTCGGCGGGGAACTCCTGGAACAGCTTCTTGTAGGGCTTCATGACGTGCTCCTTGAAGTACCCCAGCCGCTTGTCGAGCGGCTTGGCGAGCAGGTCGGCCTTCCCGTCGAGCGCGAGCAGGTCGAACACGAGGAACTTGGGCTCCTTGCGCCCGTCCGGCATGGCGTCCAGCACCAGCTCGCCGTCGACCAGCGTGCCTTTGTGGAAGTCGCTGCGGTCGGCCGGGAGCGGGAAGTGCAGGTTGCGCTGATGGATCCACCAGTAGTCGTTCTTGCGGTCGATCAGGTAGTGCGTCTCGGCCCCGTTCTCGTCTGTGGTCAGGTACAGCAGGTAGCGAATGCCGTCCGACTTTTCGCACACGTAGTAGCTGTTTACAAGATGCAGGTTTTTGGGTAAGCGAGTGGGAGTGAGACTAGAGAGAGCATCTTGAAAAGCGCATATAGCGGCGGGCATTCGTTGCTTACTCTACTCGTCGCAACTCGTCTAGGTGATGGCGCGCGAAGCTGACGGGCTGCGCGCCAGGAAACCCTAGTTGGTTCCGGTTGAGAAGACTAGCGACTTCTTCGCGGAGGATCTTTGCCAAAGGCCCATCTGCCCGTATGCCAGGCTTGGCAATGTCCTGGATGGGCTGCGCGTCGGGATCCATGATGTGGTGTATTGTGCAGTGTTTGACGGGAGTTGGCTTTGGGGCCGCTCGTTCGTTGGGATCGGATACGAGCGATGCGCCTATACGTTCGTTTGGTTATTCTTTTAAGTTTCGAGTCGATATTAGTAGTATTCGGGCATGGCGGGCGGCTTCAAGTTATTTATGCACTTACATGGAGACGGCCTGCGCGAGCGCATTTTAAGGTTCGTTAATGGAAGTGTTGATTTAGAGGTCCATCCATGGGCGATCTTCTTTATCTTATCGGCCAAACTTGCCTGTACCGAAGTACACAGTGCGATGTCTTGACCAACTTCGCTTTTTTACTGTATACCCCTGAATATCGTATCACGATTCACGAGCGCCGTTCGGAACAACACGACTTAAGATTTAATATCATTTGCTCCTGACCTGGCGCATAAAGTAAGCCACTTAGTCTCTACTTGTCCGCATTCAATACAATTATGTGGCGGACGACTGGGAGCCTCTCGCTGGAGATTCATCAAGGCTGTTCCTCTTCTCTGATGGACCACTATTAACATAAACATCTACGACTCATCAATCTTGTCCACTTCAGCTTTCGCTTCCTCCCAGGTTTCCTTGTTCTTTCTTGCCCACTCAATTTGGCTCTTGGCGTAGGCGAGCTGTGATTTGGGGTAAGCAATCGATTGCGAGCTCCTTGTGAGTAGGGAGAACTTACCATATACCGCTTGAGATCGTCTTCCTTCTCCCGTTGGAATCTTCTCAGATCTTTGAGCACGCTCGCGCTTGCATCTTTAACGTCTTGGACTGAGGCCACTTGTGCTTGTTCGAGCTGTGTAATCGATTCACGCGTCTTGCCAATTAAGTCGCGCCGAGTTCGCTCAGGGTCGACATCCACAACGCCCTGGACCGCATGTCGAATCGGGCCGAAGATCTTGCTGGTGATGGAATTGCCGCTGACGGCCTTCTTATGGCCGGGGCTTCCTCCCGTTCGCTCTGGCGCGCCGATCTTAGCGGACGGTGCAGAGGACAGGTCACCGTGTGTGGGGGGGAAATCGGAGTCAATAGATGCCGTGTCCTCGTTGCTACCGTCCCTGCGATGCTGGTTCGGAGGCTCCCTTTGGCTCGTTGACCTTCTGGGTGGTGCAATCTGTTGGCTACTGCTGAGATACTGATCAATTCTTCTGGCTTCTGCCTCGCTCCGCTCCAGCTGGTCGAGAAGTGCTCGCTTCTTGTTGAGCTCGTCTGTTGTCATGTCTTGCTGAACTCGTTTCAGCACTCTGTAACGAAGCACGTTACGGACAACGCCTGCAAATTGGGCGTTTTCCCTCATCGGTTCTGCAAAGCTGGCACCCAAAGAGCTGGATAACTCTTCCGTGGCGATATAAGACGAGTCTGCGGCCTGGCCAATCCGCTCGATCGCTGGCGCAAGTGAAGGGGCAGGCTCGGATAACGCAAACGCGTTGTAACGAGCACCCAGCTCCGATAGGTCTGAGGCCAAGGAGGATAAATGGTTCAATGTCCGACGGTTGACCTTCTCGATCGGACCCACGAGAAGGTTTTCAAGCTCTTTGATTGACGACTCGAAGGCCAGGAAATATGGGTCGAGCTCTTGCTCGCTGAGGTTATTTTGGTCTGGTGGAAAGCGGGCAAAGGCCTCAGCAGGTCCTCCCGCATCCAAACTCGGTCTTGACTCAGAGGACGTCCTCAGCTTCGCCGAGTTCGCTGGCACGGGAAGGTATCCATGAGCAGGAGTTGGGTTGGCCGTGTCGAGCGGGGGAGCCTTCATTATCGACTTTGGTACAGAGGCCACAGGGTGTGAGTGAAGAACCTCGTTCTAATTGAATATTAGCAAACTGCTCATTCATAAGAGGAGGAATATACGTACCCAGCTCGAGTTTGGATCCAGAAATCTCCACCAAACGCCATCCGTCCGAACTTGGTCCATGCGACGGCAGCGGTTGAGAAATACGGCCAGCATGCGCTTCCGTAGGTCAATTATTTGTTGGTCCTGCTTTGCATTCGCGGGGTTGGCGGCATAGTCGGCCACAGTGTGCTTCTCTGGGATGGGGGGGATTATGAGGGTTGGGTGTAGCCTTGTCAAAGCGTCTCTCAAGGACGCGAACTCGGAGTAACGTCTGCGCACAACAAGCTCCTAAAAAAAGCCGTCCAGTCAGCAATGCGTCACACGGAAATATCTAGAATGGCATCCCTACTCCAGTCTTGATGGTATAGACTATGTACCTTCCACCACTCTCTTGGCTCTTTCCGGCATCAATGATCAAAATGGGAAGCTCGGGATTTTCGTAAAGCATCTGCTCTACGCGGCTGTCATATCCGCCCGGTTTACGTCGCGGCACAAGCTCGCCGTGGGCATGGTCGTCGTCATCGTCGTCAGTATCTAGATCGCTCGAGTGCCTCGCAAGGCCCACGTGAGGGGGCGCATCGTCGTTGGAGGAGGGCGTCTGGGGAGCATCGTATCGAGGATCTAACACGACCCAGTCATCATGATTAGCTTCATCATCAAGAGAACCCAAGGGCACTTCCTGAAACTTATTCGGCTCCATGCCGGGGGTCTCGGGGGACTGAAGCCACACAAAATTAGAGGGACTCACAGTCGCGGGTGATTGGCGAGGAGGGGTTGGCAGAGGAGAATGAGTCGCGGCGCTCGAAGCTCTCCCCGTACGGATTGTTGTCCTCATCGTTCCACATCTCGGCTGCCTCAACAATCAATCACGAAGCGAATGGAATATCGGATGACCGCGTTGGGAGCGCGTAGGAAACAGCTGCGCAAAGCGCTGGGCACTTGGTGGAGGGCGGCCAGGGTCTAGCGGGGTTGGAGACGATGGGGCTTGCGACAAGACGATGGCCAATAATGAGGCAGGAACAGCTGGTCTCTGGCCGCCTAGAGCTGTGTCAGGCTCCTCCAAAACAATTTAAAGTTACTTGCTCTTCGTTCGCGCATCCGTGTTGTCTTGTAGCAGGATGGCAAAGCTGTTGGCACGACTGTTGCTGGGCATTTGGTGTGAAAGTTACGCTGTGCCCGATTGGAGAGGCCCAGCTACATGTTCGAGGCGAATGACGACGCAGGTGACGCACAGGCCACGTCCTGTGCCTTACATAAGAATCACCTCCACAGCAGCTAGATACTCTCATGTTTCATGGTAATTTGTTTCAGTCCGCGCAGTTTAAAAAGTGTACTGTCCGTAATGAGGTGGGTGCCAAACCGTTGCGCCAGCTGAGTGGCTTGCTTTCTCTGAGCGCCTTTACGGTCAAGATTTATTCTGTATCCGCACAGTACAGTGTAAATACCTGCCAGGGAACATTTATTTGGATTGTACAATTTACCCTTCGCCGCTTGCTTATCGGAGACGTTTTCCTTTCACTTATCGCGTGGCAAGACACTCTTCCCCAGATTCCAACACACTGCTGCAAGCATGCCCCCTGCTTTCCCTCATCTGGCTGTCAACATCCAACCTATCGCAAAGCTATGTATGCGTCCTGTTTTCTTGAGCCCCTCCTCCTCTATATGTGCCAAAAAATATTTGCAATCACACTGTAAGTTCTCGAGATCTAGGTCTAGTGCCCCACATTTGCCGAACCTGGAAGAAAATGATATTGGAGATATGTAGATATCAAGCAACTTTGCATGGATCTACCCAGCGTAAGTGGGAAGACTATTCATAGCGGCCAAAGAAGACAAAAACTACCAGATGGGACGGGAAACCTTTTCTCTCTCCCTCTCTCACTCCCTCTCTCTCTCTCTCACACACACCCTCTATTTTTCTCTCATTTTTCTTTCCAACTATAAGTTACGGCGAGATTGTGCTCCCATGCAACCCCAGTCTGTCGACCCCACGGAAGCCCACGCGTTGTGAATAAGTTGACTTTCGGCCGAAAGCTGCAAGACATGGCGTCGACGCTCGGCTCAGAGAGAATGATTTCGGTAGCCAGTGCTGCTTCTTTCGATCATGAGACTACTTTCTCGTGCTACATCAACGTTGATGGGCCACAGATCTCACCGGCCACATTCCATTGCTTGTCGGGGTATCCCCTAGGCTGAGGCGTAAGGAACACCCAGGCCATCATATTTCACTCTTGATACCACCCAAGCTCGGGAAAAGCATGCAAAGTCTCCAATACTCCGTTCACGGCCAGCGGAAAGCCATGTTCTACTTCTTTCCCGAAGTCTTCTTGTCCAAGACCTTTGTGTTTCTGTGATAAGACAAATAAATCTTCCTTAATATGGTGATCTCCGGTGGCTTTCTAGGAAAATACAGGGTATCTCATTAAGAGTCAACAGGCAATCCATTTGTCTATAAAAGACCATGCCAGCCCTCTCATCCGCTGACTAGCAGCATCCAACCCATGTCACCAATCAGCCAACATCTACACAACAGTTGACAACATGAGCACCTTCCTCCTGCTTGGACTGGCCCTCACCCCTATTGCCCTAGGTAACCATATCAACGCTCGGGCAGTTGATCCCTCGAACAGCCTCGTTCGTTCTTCTTCTGCCAGCACGAGCTCCTCGGCTCGCACATCGAGTTGCGCGAGCACTGTGACTACCACAGTTACTCCCAAGCCAGTGTCAGTTAGCCCACGCTCAACTCTTTTCATTTAACCACCACACTATCGTCTATCCTTGGCTAACTCGCTCCTCCTTTCCCATGAAAAACAGTAGCAGCGCAACCGTCAAAGTCACCGTGACCGTGTCTCCCACCACCAAGACACCCATCACCAAACGAGCCGCAATTTCTGTCAAGCCTCTGCCCACCATCTTAGATAATGACCCCCTCCCCGTGACTTCCTCTTCCTCTTCCTCCTCTTCCTCCTCTCCCTCGCCCAGCTGTGATATCACCACCATCACCGTCACCGCCCACCCAGTAGACCCCACCACCACCATCACCATCACCACCACCGCCAAAAACACCACCACCGTCTCCAAACCTTCCTCCACCAAATTCACCACCAGCACCACCACCATTACCACACACACAACCACCACCAACAGAACCTCATCATCATCAGTCACCTCCCCATCCCCATCCCCAACCCCAAGCAAAGAACCCTGCGTAGGCCAAACCTGCGGCCGCTACACCTCGTGGCCTTGCCCGTCCGGACCTCTAGGCACCTGCCTATGCGGAATCGACCCAGAGGGCCACAGTTTCTGCTTCCAGAACGACCTCTGCGCCAACGAAAAGGACTGCGCCGCAAACAGCGACTGCAGCAGCACCAGCAATGAAAAAGGGGTGGTGTTCCGGTGCGTGATCAAGAGCTGCTGCCAGGTCGGAAAATGTGTGCGAGTCGAAGCATCCGGAAGTGTGTGCAACAACCCGCAGTCGGCCAAGTTTGCCATTTTTCGGCCTGCTGCTACGGATGCGGATCATGCAGAGGAGACGAGTTCTGAGCTGGGGGTTAGCAATCTTTAGAGAGAGAGGGGGGGGGGGGGGGGGGGACAGGTAGAGAAAAAAAAGGTAGAAAGGGAGAAGAGAAGTACTTGAGGGGTTGTTGAGCCTGACAAGATTCAGCTAGGGATAGATGATGGTTTTCTTTTTGTCTCTTTTTTTTCGGGAAAAAGCCCCCCCTCAAAGAACTGGGATTTTGTCGTTAGTACAATATCTTTGGTTGACAAATACGGGAGTGTTCGTCAGAAAGGCAAGGCGAAAAGCGAGGTCAAATCGAGATCAAAGCACTTCAAGCTCACGACATATACATGGGTAACACCATACAGGAAACACAATGTTACATCTGCAGTTGTGAAAGAGGGCATATCTTGACACATGAGACATGAATTTGGCGTTGGAGAGTGTCAAATTACCATAGCCGAGAGACCCCACGTACAAACAAGCTGCAGAGCACAATGGTAAGATCTACAAAGACAAGTACAAATAATCTCCGGAGAAAGTTTTCATGTATGCGAGACCAGACCACAAGCAAAATACCTAGCCTCCCAAATAACATCGCTAGTCTACCATCCACCACCAAGGTAGTCTAACCGTTTATCTATTGACGAGATGGACTACCAAGGCAAGCCAGCCACTTATCTATTAGCGAGACGACTCCCACTACCTCGCCTTCAGATCCCCCGTAAGATCGGCGAGATAGATGTAGTGGATGCTGTATATTAAGCTACGGGCCCAAACAACGAAAGATGTGGATCTGATCTGGTTTTTCTTCAGCTGATTTTCATCAGCAAGTACATAACTCCCACACAAAGCTCAGCAAATATCGCATATGCTATGATGTTATAGAAGACGCGCGAGTTTCGGGCCTCTTATCGGCCAGATAAAGAACTTAGCCCGTAAAATCTTCCTGTTCCATTCTGGGTATCGTTCATTTTCTTCCTTACCCCGTCGGTTCGGCTCGCATGTCCAGATTGAGAGCGAGGACGATTACTCCATCTGACGTGGGTATGGAGAGTCAGGTCGTCGAATCGCCGTTAGGGGGGAGCTTGCACGTGAATGAGACACGAAGCTATCGAGCGAGGCTCTGGGAGCTGAAGGTGACAGCTCCTGAAACTCGTACCCAAAAGCTGAGTGTCGGCGTGACAACTGCGATTCTCTTCCTTGTGGGAACGAGAGCATGCTGCGATTTCCTGCTCTATTCCTCCATGACGAAGTGTCGCTGCCTCCAGCATCATGAACACGGAGAAAGACGGGGGAATCAACGTTTCCATGAATGGCCACATCTGTGCTCGAGCTTCGAAGACCGTGCTCTGCGCCATAAGTACTTGAGATACTAGGCACCTCTCGAGCTGGGGATCCTGCGAAATCCCGATATAGAGAGTTTGCGCCGAAAGAACTCGGCGGACCCGATATGGGTCGAGCTCGTCGTGGCTGGCTTTGTGGTGCGTCGGGTGTGTTGTCTGGACGATGATCCAACGATAACTCCACATAAGTCCTTCTTGGAGGCGATCTCAGGGCCGTGAGGCCGGCTCTAGGGAATGAAGAAGTTGTATGCAAGGATGGACTTCGTAAACTTGGCGAGACAGTCCGCGGCGGCAAAGAGAATTGCTCTTCACTGCGGACTGGTGAAAGCTGTTGTCCCTCCACAGAAGATGCGTATTCTGATGGTTCATAGTCGGGGATGGTGTCCGCACGGCCACGTGAAGGGAATCTCAGGCGCTGGAGCCATCGTCGGGCTCGATTATGACTCTTTGGTCGATAGGAGTGATGAGATGAGGTCTCGGAGAAGCTTGCCATGGTGAATCGGTCCTCTTCAGAGAGGTGTTGAGGGGAAGAACCAGCAAGGCGGCCTGAACCAGAAGCTGGCGCTTGCGCTTCCGTTTGTGCTTCAAGACGAGGCTGCAATGGCGGCGGTCCCAGAGGAGGACCTCTTCTAAAGCTGGGCAGCGAAGGAGAGGGTGGTTCCCTATGAAAATTCGCCTGTGGTAGACTCTGTGGCGGCCCTGGGACGATGACGATGGGAGGTCTGTATGGAGGCGGAGGAGGCATGGCTGTCCAAGGATCCGTCCAGAACACCACTGCTGGCGGCGGTTGCAAATAAGTAGTCGCTTGATACCGGACCTCTCGGTGTCTCGGCTCAAGGGTTTGCAGCTCATAGTTTCCGTGGTTGAAACCAAACCCAGCTGTCATCCGTCTACCCGGCAAGCCTGTCCTGCGACGGATCAGAGGCTGCGGGTATCGGAAAGCGACGTGTTCCTGATAAGCCGGGGGCGGCAATTCCAGACTGATGGCCGTGGCGGACCTTGTTGCCGTCGTATTGCCACGACCCAACGCCATTTCTACATCGTGCCTATTCTTGTGAGGTTTGACGATAAGACGGTAGTATATGTATAGAACCACCGACACGACGGCAAGAAAAACAAGGACGATGCCAAACTGTGTTCCGGAGGCCAGGCAGTCCCAACCATCACAGGAAACACCATCTCGTCGGCGAATCGTGTTTCCCACAGGAGCAGAAAACCCGGGCGCGGGCATTTTGTCGCTCTCTGTGATACAGTCAGAATCGCCATGTTTTGGTTAATTATCATATCAACTCAGACTGGCGAGCTACCTCTCAAGAAATCCGTTGCTCGAATCCCGGGCTTGAGGTCTGGAGAAGATGGCAAACGTGAAGCTCACTTCGCAGATGCCGAGAGGGTCGACGACAACTAAGTGAATTGACAAGACGATCTCCTAGAACTGACAAAAGTCGAATAGATGTTCGAAAGCCACGAGGTCGACGAAATAAAATGCGTGCGCGTAAGCCTCTTGCTTTGTGGAGCGCGCAGGACGAAGATGAAAACAAAAATAGGAAGCTGGTCGGATTTGCGAGTGAGAGAGTCCGGTGAAGGCGAAGAAAGGGAAGGTTGGGAGTTGAAGAGGAGGACAGAGAGCAGAGCAGCAACCTAGAAATACTCGATTGAAGCAGCCCTCAGGCGAATAAACGCGGAGAGCCCCCTCCAAGAAGCTCTTACCGATCGAGACGAAAGTGATATGAAGCTGAGAGAAAGGTGATAAACAAGCGGATGCTGCGAGGCTTGACCGGTCACGAAGTCAGTTCGTTTATCTTTGTTTGTACAGGTCTCTGCAAGAGCCGTAGGCTGCAAGAAAAGTGACCGTCTCTCTTCAACGCTCTTCCTGCAGTTAGTCAGACGTCACTAAGTAGAAGCGAGTACAATCGTGGGCAAGAACGCGCAAGACGCTCCTTCCGAATCGAACGAGGGAACGGCTTTGGCGCTTTTTGGCTCGGCCATTTTGAGCCAACCGGGACCGAAAAAGACACACTGTTCCAACATAAACTACTGAAGAGTCTGACCGTGAGTATCGCCTTACTGAAGCCTCGATGTGAGTAACAACATGCAAGTCTCCTGAGACCCGCATGCTGCTGCGCGGATATTGTCACTTGCCCAAGGGGGGGTTAGAAAAAGAAGAGACTAAGTAGATTGCTTCTAGGCAGACTTATTTTCTACTTCCATTCAAATTGTTTGTATGATTTTTTTCAAAGTACTCGTGAATATCCCATTCGTGTCGATACGAATTCTGTAGAGTTTACGGATCGTACGAATGCACAAGGAGCATGCAGCCTTGTCAGGGGCAGGTTGAACAACGCGACCCATACTTATCGGCCAATAGGATCCTCCCATGCATGTGCAGGGGTCGCATGCAGGCGGGTTATCCTTGCAGACCCACCCCTTAGCCTTTCAGCCTCATCAACCGTCCTCAACCGCCGCGCATCACGCTGGATGGGCAGAAAATCGAAGCCTCGTTTTGAGAGCTGGCTGACGCGACTTTCATCGCCCCACGCACCAGCAAGGTTGCGACGACCCTCGACCTCCTGCCATCGCAACGTCCGCGAACAATCACAATGAGCCGCTAGTAGCCATTTTGCAGGGAAATCAACAAACTTTTATTGCAAACCTCGAACAGCAAAGCGAATGCACACAAATCTATTGCCGCCCTAGCGCTTTCTTCCTCATCCTCGCGCTTTGTGTGACCCGACGTCGCTCTCTTCATTCGATTCTCCCCTAAGACCGCTCGATCACGCCACAAGCCACGATGGCCTCCTCTCTGATGAGCTCGCAGGCCAACGGCGCTTTGAACGGCACTCCTACCAAGAATGGCGCACTCAACAGCGTCCCGAAGAGCAAGCGCTTCTCCGACATTCCCTCCACCATTGACATCCCCGTGCAAGACCAAGATGACGAAGCTGTCGAGATTGACCTCGAGGTGCTTGCCGATGATCCGACCGAGCTCTGCACTCTCTTCGAGATGGAGCACGCCGCACGAACCTACTGGATGACCGTGGCCCTAGCCTACGCAAAGCAGAAAAAGGTCGACTTCGCCATCGACATGCTCAAACAAGGAGCCAGAGTGTTGGATAGCAACCCACGAGAGAAGCTGAGCATCATTGCCTGCCTCTGCTGGATGTATCTGTGGAAAAGCAGGGAAGCACCAAGAGTTGCCCCGCCGGGCTCGACTCCTGATGAGGCCAAGACAAAGGAGTCCTATCTCACCGCGGCGACAACGAGCTTGAACGAGGCATCGCGGATCAACCCTGCCTTTCCTCCGCTTTTTCTGGCCCGCGGTGTTCTCCAGTTGCTGAGGGCGTCTCTCCAAGCCCCTTCGAAGGCGCCTGGGGCTGCCGACTCAGACAAGTCAGAGTTGTTGCGCTCCGCTCTGAAATCGTTTGACGACGCGCTTCGGGTCTCGCAGGGGAAGAACATGCTGGCCGTCATGGGCAAGTCGCGCGCTCTATTTTCTCTCGGCAAGTACCCCGAGGCATTGGCCGGGTACCAGCAGGTGCTTTCCAAAATGCCAGATCTCGTCGACCCCGACCCGCGGATTGGCATCGGCTGCTGCTTCTGGCAGCTTGGGTACAAAGACGACGCCAGGCAGGCGTGGGAGCGTTGTCTCGAGATCAACCCCGTATCAAAAATTGCGAACATTCTACTTGGTCTCTTTTACCTGGACGCCAGTGGCCACATCCCCATCAACAGCCCCGAGTTTGCGCCCTTGTATAAAAAGGCTATGACCGAATATACCCAGAAATCGTACAAGCTCGACAAGGACCTGCCTCTTACCTGCGCTACATTTGCGAACTATTTCTTCTCCCGGAAACTCTTTCCAAACGTCGATACTCTAGCGCACAAAGCTATTCAGTTTACGGATGTCAACGCCATTGCCAGCGATGGCTGGTTTTTACTTGCTCGGAAAGAGCACTTTTCTGGTGACATAGAGCGCGCTAGTGACTACTACCGCCGTGCAGACGATGCCAGAGGTGGCGCAGAGCGCGGCTACTTGCCAGCAAAGTTTGGTGCAGCTCAGCTTTCCGTACTCAAAAGCGATCTCGGAGAGGCGAAGCTCCGGCTGGAAAAGATGATCCAGCAGTCCAAGAACCACGAAGCAATGATTCTCCTTGGTATTTTGTATGCCGAGGAAGTTTTTGCCAACCAGTACGCAGTCGTTAAGGAGGACAAGAGCGCCGAAGCAAAGAAAGCAATCGGCCTATTGGAGAGTGTGCGCTCAGCGTGGAAGGACACCAAGAAAAACCTGGCCCCCGACTCGGCTGTGTTGCTGAATTTGGCTCGCCTGTACGAGAATGATAGCCCGGACAAAGCACTCCAGTGCCTTCAGCAGGTTGAGCAGTTAGAACTTGATCAGGCTCCTCGGCCCGAGCAGACGAACGACCAGGACGACGAGGCGATCCGCGCATCACTTCGCAAATCTCTCCCGCCACAACTTCTCAATAACATGGGCTGCTTTTACTCTCAAGAGGAAAAACACGAGCTCGCGAGTGAGATGTTTGAGGCCGCACTGGAGTCTTGCGTGCGCATCGACAAAACCAGCGCAGATATCGACACGGATGCGCTAATCACAACAATTAGCTTCAACCTGGGTCGCAGCTACGAGTCACGAGGCAACGTTGACAAGGCAGTAGAGGTCTATGAGGGCCTGTTGAAACGCCACGGCGACTATACGGATGCCCGCACGCGTCTGGCTTATATCAAGCTTCGAAAGCAACCGAATAAAGAGGGTCCTGATGCTGTGGCGAAGCTCTACCAGGACAACCCGTCCGACCTCGAAGTTCGGGCTCTGTACGGGTGGTTCCTTGGGAAGATCAATTCCAAGAAGAGGCCATCAAACATCAATGAGGACCCTGAGCTCCGACACTACAAGCATACGCTGCAGAACTACGACAAGCACGACCGCTATGCTCTTGTTGGGATGGGCAACCTGCATCTCATGTCCGCCCGAGAAATGCGGCGGGAAACCGAGCAGGATAAGCAGAAACGGAGTGCTGCGTACGGTCGCGCTGTCGAGTTCTTTGACAAGGCCCTACAATTGGACCCTAAGAGCGCGTATGCGGCTCAGGGCATTGCCATAGCCTTGGTTGAGGATAAAAAGGATTTGAAGACCGCTTTGCAGATATTCATCAAGGTCCGCGACACTATCAAGGATTCTCACGTGTTTGTCAACCTTGGCCATATATATGCCGAGCTGAGGCAGTTCTCGAAAGCCATCGAGAGCTACGAGATTGCTCTCTCCAAGGATGGGAAGGCGAACGACGCTGGCATTCTCTCTTGCCTTGGGCGGACGTGGCTGAACAAGGGTCGGGCCGAGAGGAGTCTCGAGGCCTACAAAATGTCCTTGCAATACGCTAAAAAGGTATGCCCCGACTGTTTCGCTTCACTTGGCATTGCAGATAAAAAGCTAACATGTTTTTAGGCACTTGCGGTCGCCCCGGAACAAGTCCATTTCAAGTTCAACGTAGCCTTCTCTCAGATTCAGCTCGCCATGACCATCCACGGGCTATCCGAGACCCAGCGCACATCTGCTCAGCTCCAGGCGGCTTGTGAGGATCTTGAGTCTGCTATCAAGGCGCTGGATGAGATCGCCGCCTCTAACCAGCCGCCATACCCAAAGCATGACATCGAGCAGCGTTCCAACATGGCGCGGAACACACAGCGGAAACAGCTTGAGCGCGCGTCGGCGAGCCAGCGTGAGTATGAAGAGAAGAACAAGGAGAAGCTGACCGCTGCGCTGGAGGCACGCCAGGCTGATCTTCGCCGACGCGAGGAAGAGAAGCGCAAGCAAGAAGAGATTATTCGTGAGCGACAGGAGAAGATCAAGAAGGAGCGCGAAGAGATTGCGGCGCGTGACCGGGCACTAGTTGAGCAACGTCTCGAAGAAGAGCGCAGGCGTCTCGAGGCCGAGATGACCACGGACAGCGAGACGGGTGAGAAGATGAAGCGGAAGCGCAAGCCCGCGGCTCCCAAGCGCGGCGGCAGTAGCGAACCCCGCGCGGCGAAGAAAGGCGGCTCGAGGCGGAAGAAGGCCGCCGCCGCGGATACCGGCGACGAGTCCGGTGACGACGAGGAGCGCGAGCGGCGCGCCCCGCCCAAAAAGAAGCAGCGTCTCACTAGCAGAAAGGAGTCTGCCAAGTACAAGTCCGAGGAGATTATCGTCGATAGCGATGAGGAGGAGGACCCGCTGGACCGCGCCGAGAGAGCCCTTGAGGACAAGGGCACGCCTGTCTCGGATGACGGCAGCAGCCGCCATCGCCGCCGCCGGAGCAACAGAAGAGACGAGGACGACGATGAGCTCTCTGACCGGATGGACGTTGACCAAGAGGCTGATGCTGGTGTGAATAACGACAACGACGAGGAGGAAGAGGACGATGGAGAGAGCGCGGCTGTCAACGCGCGGCGTGCCCAGGTCAAGCGGCCTCGCCGTGGCAGGATTGTCGAAGACGACAGCGACGAGGAGGAGTCCGCGGGACCGGCAAGGGGTGGCGACGATGCACAGGAAAAAGATACCGCCATGTCGGACCTAGATGATGACGAGTGAGGAGAGATTCTATCGTCTTGTCCTTCGGTGATGCGTTCAATGGTAAATAGTGACCGGCGGAAGGACGAAGAACAAGGACTTGTATTTTGAAATGGTTTTACTTTTCTTTCTTCCCACAAGCATGTTGTTTATTGCGAGGTTTATAAAAAAAGGACTGGAAATTTGGACAGGATTATTTGAGATGTCTCGCTGCCCTGATGTCTTCCTACCTACGTTTGCTTGCCTTTTTTCCCTCAATCATCTTGGTGATGATGACTACCCACATGAACTGTGGTATGATATCTTGACTTCTGGAGAGAGGCTTAAATGATAAATATAGGTAAGTAGGTAGGTCCCTAGGTAGTCCCATTTAGCGGTCCTACATCCGCATTGTAACCAATACCCACGACGTCTTTATTGCCCGTGTTCGGCGGCCTTTACGTCACGCTGGGAGAAGAAAATGATAAAATTCTGAAGCAAAGCTGCTAGCAGTTTCAACTAAAAAGGTTATTTTTTCTCTCTAGAAGGAATTAATTTAAGAAAATATATATCACATCCCCCCTTCAAATCATTGTCCCGCGGGCGGTAATATGTATCGTAATGATGCAAAGACATCTATCTCCTCATGTACAGCTTTACCTAGGTAGATAGGTAGGTAGGTACCGAAGCAGCAACGCCTTAGTAATCACTCATGATGCTTTGAACAAATCTAAACTTTCATATACATGCAAAAAAGGAAATAATACATACAAAATAGATATCGAGGAGAAAAAAAAAGATACATATATGTATGTCTTCCATGTGATGATGTGTCAAAAATCAACGAAAAGGATAATCTCTAATGTATACAAAAAGAAGTAAAAGGAGAAAAGAAAATGTCCGGACACAAATGAAATGACAACAAATATCATGTTAACCCTAACCCTTACCAATGACAACGCCTGGGGAAAATTGAACAAGAATGCAAAAGTCCGACAAAAGAACTTTCAAGTGATATAAAAGGAAATGAAGAATAAAAAAAATAAAAATGAAGAAATGAAGAAATGAAGAAATGAGATCAAAAACCCTCTTCCAGCAACCCCTTCAATGCATCGGCATCGTCCCAGCCGTCACCTCTGATAATCCTGAGATCAAAGAGGCGCAACATGACTCCAGTGTGATCATCTCCCGTCCACTCCTGGATATCGTCGTAACCGCCACCACACAGCCCGGTCAAGTCTCTCAGACAGTCCCTATAAACTGCGCGTGGATATTGGTCGTCGAGATGGTTGCGGCACTCGTTCTCGTCGGCGACGAGCGAGACGAGGTTGCCGACGAGACAGAGCCAGGTGATCAAGGGTTTCATTGACTTGAGGGCATCCTCGGTATAGCTGCCCCGGTTACTCCTATTATTTTCTTCGGCACGTAAGAGCGGGTCAAGTAGGTTTGGGTCGATTTCCTCCCGTGATCTTCTTCCTCTTGAACCCCGCTGGCTGTTTCCCTGGCCTTGCCATACAGAAGTGACATATATCCTCCGGAACTCAGTAATATGATCCCTGAGCAAACTTAGCAGCACTGCGTACCCGCCAAGATTTCGTGGCCAGTCTGGAAGGAGTTCTTTGAGAAACAAAAGACCGGCAATGCGTAGTGCGGGCTCTATCGGGCCAGCAGGACCATACTCGGCGGGCGTGACTGGTATCGAGGGTTTCAACCGGTGGTTTGCCATGTAGTTCTCCGTGCGCGTAGTGGTACCGCTGCCGCCACTACTATCTGTAGCATCTGGGGGGTTGGAGTACGGGTTACTCGAATATGCGTGGGCATTGCGTAGCGGAGCAGGTTGAGTAAGAAGTGCGTGCATAATGGCAAGATACTCTTCGGTGAAGGCGTGCGGGTCAAAGACAACCGTTCCGGAAGACTGTCGTGCAAGGCGAATAGAAGAGCTTAACAGTGAGAGCGAAGACAAAGCTTCTGTGACAGTAGAATGCACGTGAAGAGGGTCTAGAATGGCGGTGAGGGAGCCCAGTGTATGGTCACGTACGTCGGCTGAAAGAATGCTTGGGAATATCGAGCCGTAGTTTCGTGAAAAGGGAAGATAGGGGCTCGAAGCCAAAGCTGCAGATCCTTTCAGATCGGCTCTATAATGAGTTGTGCTGATGTTAGTTGTTGAAAATCCCGGATTTTCTCGCCCGTGAAGTATTTGGTGGTCCCAGGGGCTGGCTCACTTATGCATCTTCGCCAACAGAGCTGGCTGTAGCCCGCCAAGCCCCCCATTCACATCGAGCACCTTCTGAAGTCCTCTCATGTGCATGTGCCAATGATCAAGACGACTGACGTAACACTAAGGTATGCAACTTGTTAGCCACATGGCCGAAGCAACGGAAAGTGCAGAGGGCAAAGCAGAGTAAAAACAGAACGCACCCCCATTGCGGCCAGCGTCGCAATGCAGTGCAGAGTAACGGGATCCACAGCCTGCTTCTGGTCCAGCTTCCGGTTAAGTATGGCGCAGATTTTGGAAATGTGGTAGGCGAATCCCTTCGGGTCCGTCTCCGAGTTGACAACCGCCTCGGCAATCGTCCCACTCATCAAGACGCAGTGAACAGCAGCAGAGTCCTTGGCCACCATGTAGTAGAAGTCACTCCCTCTGGCCGGATTATACGTCAGTATGTCTTCGTAAGGGTAAATTTTGTGCGGAATATGCGCAAAGTAGTGGTGGAACTGTTTCCAGTTCTCCTCGGAAACGTCGTTCGTCGACCAATCTGATGGACCCGATGTTGTCCCGTCTAGCCCTGGTTCTGACTGCGAGCTACCCTGGGTTATCATCGAGGGTAGCATCGGATACGGACAATCTCCAGGAGAAGAAGCATGCGAAGATCCCCGAGATGATCTCCGAGAAGACGGACCCGACGGAGTTGTTAACAGCTGATGGTCCTTTGGTGTTGCCTTTCTCCGCGGCTTCTTCTTTTGGGTTACATCTGAAGCAAAGGTGAACTCTAAAGGCTCAAAGTCCTGCTTCGGGGCCTTCGAAGACCCTGGTCTCGATTCATTCCCTTTCCCAACAAATTTTACCTGTCGCTGAGATGCTCTGGCGGGGTCTAGGGTTGTCGAGGAACCAGAATCAGGGGTAATGTTTTGGGGATGCGAGTTCACAAAGGACAGCCCGTTGAACTTCTGTCTTGATACCTGAAGGCCTCGCCGTGTGTTGACAAGCTTGCCATCTTTGACGGTCGAGTTAAAATGATCCATGTCTTGGGAAACAGTGTGCTGAGTTCGTTGTTGTGTTGGCGTGATGTTCTGGGGCGGATAGTCGAAAAAGGGGCAAGAAACAAACAAAGTCCAATTGTCGGGACGACGTGGGTGGCTGTTCGATCTGCAAATGTATAGAACCGAAGAAACAAAAAAGAAAAGAAGAAGATTCATAAAGAAACGGCTCGACTGACAGTTGGAGAGCCCAGCTTTCCCGGTCTGTTCTTAAGTCTGATGTGCTCTTGCGGATGCATCTTGAACCACTTACAAACTCAAATACACCCGGTGCCTGGGAGATCGGGCAACTGGGATCTAAACGCAACAACTTGGTACTGATACGGTGGTGGACATCGCCCGACAGGGCTGCAGCGGCGCCGAGTTATCAGGGTCATCGTGGGAAACGCATCCGTTTCGAAACGTCCATTCGGACTAAGCTCGACCTGGAAATACTGCCGAATCCGGTAATCGCCAACGTATAAATGTATACGTGATCACAATCGGCGTCAGCACCATGTCTTGTCAGAAATTACAGTCCCCAACAAGGCCCGAAAACTCTAGGCTCCAACGAAACGACAAATAGACAGTCCTCAAAACTGCATAAGAAATGGGATCTGAAATTGGTCGGTTCGTAGCAGGTCTTGAGGAAGCATGAATGGACGACATTTTCTGTCCAAAATAGAACAAAGGAGTATCATCGAGTCCTAGCGATAGGACGGTGGACCTTGCTAGTGAGAGGCAGCAGTGCAAGAACTCTCTCCTATTTCCATCAATGAACCTCGCCGTCCAGACACAAATGGCGCATGTCATCTCTCCACAGGCAGCGAGCGGGGAAAGTTCACATCCCATAAGCTGGCAGGGTTTGATGAAGTGGTTTCTTCTAGAAGATATCCAGGGGAGAATACTGGCACAAGCGGATTGCTGGTGTTGCGGCTCCCCAAGAAATACGGTTGACAAGATGCCCGGGCGGCGCCCCCAGCCTGAAGGCACCCTGGCACCCTGTCATCCTAGGCCCACATGGCACAGATATGCCGGGGAACAAAGATCCATTCATGATGATGCGATGCGATGGAGTCATAACTGCACTTTAAAGACTGAAGAACCATGCATCTCACGTCAGCAGCTTAGATGTTGTCAGCGTTGTCCAAAGGTTCGGGACAAGGCAGCGCTTTCCGGCGCTTGTTTCCCCGTTGTGTCCCCTCATTATCGCGGCTGTGGCTATCAGTGCCAGACTGACATGAATCGCGGGATCAATGATTGGGGGGCGTACGCATCGCTATTATAAGATTGTGTGTTTGCTGTATCTTTCTTTCATCTAACAGCTATGACAGCCGCTAGTGGGACGAGAAGAAGGTGTGTGGTCTCATTCCGAGCCCAAGCCTGCGGGCGGTCAGCCCTAAGCCGGCTTCAGTTGAAGAAGCATTAGTTGGAGAGAGATTGCAGCAGACTCCATATCGGTCTGGTGGTAGATTAAGAATTGCCTCATTCGTAAAAGACCTCCCCTTTCATCAAGACACGCGCGGTTCGGTGAAGCTCTGCGGACTGGATCTCGCCATCTGCGATAATTGTCCCGACATCTAAGCTGCCGCTGGGATGTCTGATATCGATGATATCTCCCTTGCCATCACCGGCCGCAAGTTGATTGGGGATCGTTCCGGGGATCCGGGCGGCCGCACCTAGGCATAGTGCCAAAGTCAGCGGCACCGCCTTGTGAGCTTGACCCATTGACAGAGCTAGACACCTGATGCGTGTACCCGTCTGACATGGAGTAGCAGAGGAGGGTGGGAAGACGAGAACAATCTTCGGCACGCTCTCTGTCTTTGGGTCAAGTCCCATCAAGGTAGCGCCTGCTTGTCTTATCTGCTCCAGTCGTGATTTGAGCACTGGGTCAGCTTCTACTGATGGCGGGTCAAGAGACTTTCGACTTTCGGAGGCTACATCAGAGACCCGAACAAAGACACCTGGGTTTGAAACATCGATGAGTGACGCCTGGATAGTCGTGCCGTCTGGCAGGGTAAGGGTGTCAACGGCGTTGCCAGTAGGCAAGGTTCGACCAGTCTTGGCCCCGCCAGGTCTGATAAAGCTCAGGACGATCTTGGAGTGTCTCCCAGGCACCCCGTCCATGGAGTAGTCGCCCCTGGGACAGAACCTTGGCGGTTCCCCGGTCACCCTGAAGCGCGAATGGATGATCTTGGAGGTGTTAGTGTTAAAGATGCGGACCAGGGCCGTCGGGAAGGAATGAGAGCTGTCCGGGGCCAGTATGGTGGGATCCCTGGCCATGCCCTCGTCGAAGCTGACAGGGCCAATTATAGAAGACATGTTGCCACAATTGCCGGCCATGTCCAGGCTGCCGTCTTTGATGCCAACCTGGACAAAGGTGAACTCGACGTCGGCATCCGGGCGCGAGGTTGGCGATAAGACGCAAATCTTAGAGGTCGATGAGATGCCTGAGCCCATGCCGTCGAGCTGGCGGCCGTAAGCATCAGGAGAGCCCATGGCCGCAGGAAGGACGGCGGACCACTCAGTGGCGGGAGGCAAGTGGTGGCTGAAGATGACGAGACCATTCGAGGTGCCCCCCCGCCCAAAGATGGCAGGGAAGCTGCGTGGTTGCCCTGTCACTGGCCCAAGACTCTGCCCGTGCCCCGGCCCATGTCGGCTCCTGGCTGACGCATCATCGTGTATAGCTTCCCTCCTCGGCATGGCGGCGGCGGCGATGAAGATGGAATGCTGCGTCTGCGTCTTGTGCGCCATCGGGCCGCCAAGCAGATGCCGGCAGGAGGGCCTCCCGCCAGTGACAGGTCCCAAATGGCAAAGTCCCTTGAGGCTTGACGCAAGCATCATCACCACTACCTCCTCGACTTATCTCGGGCCTTTTCAACGACGAGGCTTGTGTAACATTTGAAGATTCAAGCTAATGTATGAATGACTTCTCCGGAGGAAAGCAGCCGATTATTAGTTGAGATCCGGTTCGGTACCCGTACGTGACCTTCAAGGTCCAGTAGTCTAACAGTTTAAAAAGAGGCCACGCGATCGAAGAAATCGGGGGAAAATTACGAAGTGGCGGGAAAGAGAGACGGATGATGTTCGCCCGGCCAATCGGTGCACTTGACGTCGTTGACGCTTGACCACCGCCAGACCAGATACGAAAGCGAAGTGGAGAACGCCCCGTTCGCTCTTTCCACGAATTATTGACGAGAAATGATCCTGTTTCTTACCTAACCTGGAAAGCACAACCAACTCGACAACCCTAACCCTGCTGACGTCTGACTACCTTCAACCCCCCTTCAACTCCTCATCAGCCAATTAATCAACCACTGTAACACAAAATGATGACTGCTGGGCCGCTGTTCTAACCGTTCTAACCCAGCTGAGTAGGTCGCACGACTTCCACTGCTGACGGGTACGATATCCATACAGTCATACCGTATGAAAGTACGGGGTAAGTTACCACAACATGGGGCGATTCAGGGGTTCGAGGCCTTGCTACAGTACTGTTCCGTCAAGGAACTCGTTTTTTGTTCCACTAAATCGTGCGTACGTGAGAGAAAGGAGGATCAAAAATAGTGATACTAGTATTATGCCAGCCGCCGTTATTTTTATAAGCATTGACCGAAAAATACCATGTCATTATACATACATTATATCAGGATCTTATCGTGGAACTAACATGTCTTTCTCACTCGTGCGACAATTTGTCACGACATTGAATTATTAGTCCATCTATGGTCTCCTGCCGTCAATGATAGTGCAACAGGGAACTGAATTTCACTTGCGCAAGGTTCTTTGCTGTTTGTCATGGCTTATTAATTTGGCGGTCCGTTTTTCGAACCGTTCCAGCTCCTAACGGTGACTACCGTTCAAAGTGATTTTGGACGGTGAGAACGGGCTGATGAGGAGATGGGAGGACTGTAAAAATCCAAGAACTGATTACCAGGCCTTCTCATGCTAGAGTTCGTGTTAACATTTACATATTAGATTTCTTCTTGATCTCCCTTGCAGATGAAATTTAATGAAGCGCTCATAAATGCGGACAATAAGTAACATCATGATCCGTTTAAATCGATGTTTTTATGTACGCCTATAACTCTCCCCCCCGGTGAAAAACATTGTGGAATCAACTTATTGTACTGGCAGGCATTAATACTTGGGGTTATCGACAGCAGGGACGCAGATGGCTAGCACAGACCTTGCTGGGAACGAACGGCAAAATGATAGCGGCCGCTCCCACCGCGAAACCGGCCGGTCACATAACGATGCAGATTGGCCGCCTTTCCAAGGATGGGTAAACAGGCAGTCACAATGATGTAGGCGGGTATGGGTTATTCTCGTCCAGGGGCCATTCGACGAACTGACTCAAAGCAGGTACCTTATATGTCAGCAAACAGCCCTCCAAGCGGAGTACAAGTACAGGTACTTACCTACTTGTTCATGGAGATGCCTCAATGCAAGGGTTTTTGTGCTTTCTGCTTTTCCCGCTGGCTTGGCATGGCTCACGAACATGTTTTAGTCTGTAGGAAGTTCCCGGGAACTCGCCCACCTAGGTGAGGACGCCGGTAATAATAATCCCTACGGATTCCTCGGGCCGCAGATATTTCCCACCCCCCATTGTGGGCGATGATCAGTAACCTCCATTGCGACGCTGACTGGTTTGAATTACGTGTTGTTCGCCGACCATGTGAAGCTGAAACATACGAGGTCGGCGATGTGGGAAACATGAAGCATGGCATTCCGTCTATCCGTGTGCTGTACCTAAGCTCAACTACCTGCGCGTTTCAGGGGGGCATTGCTACCTGGCATTCATCAGGCATGCCCTTCTGAGTGTTCCGTACCGAGCTCAAGCATCCCCTATTCTTGGAGAAGAAGGGTGGGGGATGGGCACGATGTGGAGATTATTCAGCCGACCACATTGCAGCGAGGCCCGGTAGGGCTGTAGTCAGGCACCATACCGGAGGGTGGCATAACAGTGCCAGTATTCGATCCGACCAGGAAACTCGAATCAATAAATAACCTTGCAGGCAGCTTTTGTCGAGATAGAGCTGGCGGGTTGCAAGCACCATAGCTGCCTTGTCAAGGCCTGGATATTTGTTGTTGGTGACATGGAGGTTGCTAATGAAATAACTTCCAGGTTCCCGCTGGGCCGTAGGTACCTTAGGTACCCAGTGCCTGCCATTTCAACTTCGAACGCTTCTGTTGTCACGGCCCTGTGGCCTTTCTAGGTTGTCGTAAAATCTTGGAAGGTGCAAGCGATAAAGTGACGTTACGATCCAAGCGGCTCTCAGGGGCAGCCAGCGCCACGTCCGTCTCTAGCTGCCTAAAAGGTTCCATCAACCACCCACCTAGGTGCCTGGCAGTTTTCAGACAATAGAATTACCATCATCCTTTCAACTCTTAATTTTGTCGACATATAAAGCCGTCCCATGGAACCAATCGAACAACCTATTTGCGGACGAGCGCTGCATTTGTGCACAATGTTTTGTCCACACAAACACGGGCGTAAACATAACTGGGCTGAGGACTCGAAACCATGATACCATAGGCATCCAAATTCATCGATCTGCGTACACCTCCAAGGAAATAAAGGTCAGTGAAGTACATTCAGACGCGTCAAAGGGTCATATTCAGGGCTTTCTGAATTATCCATTAGGCCTAGATAATACCGACCAAGGCCTGCTTATAATCCCAACAAGGCTTAGTTAGCTATATCATAAGGGTGGCATTTTACCTGGAGGCCTGGGTTGGTTGAAGTGCACCCCGTCCTTCCATTCACACACTAGGTAAGTTGTATTTCCCCGGTGGAGGTGTAAAAGTGTAGTCAATGACCCTTAGGCCTCATATTTCAATAAGAACTGATAATTACTGGAAGACTTAATACAAGCCGTCACACCGTCATATATTCTTCTTTTCTCCAGACGTTTAGAGGTTGTTTGATTTATCATTTGACGCTCATCTCGTATCTCACTGTATTCTACTCTGCAGATGTCAAAGGTTTACGGCTGTTCAAAACTGCGGGATGGGGTTTTCCATCTGTTTCGCTCTCTCGACTAAAACTTGATGGTAAACGACTTGAGGTACTCGTAATCGGGAATATTGGCGTCAACACACTCCCGGATGACCTTTTGGGCCTCGGCGCCAAATTTCTGGCGCCACTGTTCGTTCTCCTCTTCGATGGTGGGTGTTTTCTTTTTTCACACACAAAATTAGCGTTCCAAGACATTTTATGGAGAAGAAAAAGAAGGCAAAAAGGGAAAGAAAAAAAGGATGAGGAAGGGGCTGGCTTACCGCCGCATGTTCCCTCGGCTTGAGCGAGGTACTCCCAATTGCGTCGTCGTGAAAGCCATTCCACTTCTCGAAGCTTCGGACCGCAAGCTTCTTGCTCTCGGGGTCCTCCCAGCTAAGCATGCCGGGGTGGAAGTCGATGCCCACCTCGGCGCAGTACGCGCGGATCACGTCCTCGGGCTTGTCGAGCAGCTCGTCGGCGTCGATCACCGTGATGGTGATACCATTGCCGGTACCCTTGCCGGTAGCGATGTCGGGCCCCACGATCCTCTCGGCCTTGAGGAAGTCAAAGAGCCGCCGCAGCTCGGCGTACCCGGCCTCGCTCGGCATGAAGTGGTAGAACCCCGTGACCTTGTCGAGGGGCGGGACGGTGCAGCGGTAGTAGGACGGGATCGCGCGGCGCGGGTGGCGAATCAGGAAGGTGAAGTGGAATTGGCGGAGGAGGTCGGTGGGCAGGACGGTTGGGTTTTTGGGCTTTTCGTCGCTGCTGCTGGTGGTGGTGATGGTGGCGGTGCCATTGACTACATTCTCGGCCCCTTTACTCACAAGTGATGGCGCGGTTGTGGCCGGTTGCCCGTTTGGTGGGAGCAGGTAATATGCGATGTCTTTGATGAACACCCGCTTATCCTATGATAATGTGTGTTGTTAGTGGCGGGGTCCATGGTGGCTTGTGTAACGTCATAAAAGGGGTATCATGTTGTTGACCTTCGCCAGGTAACGCCAAGGGGCAAATCGCCATTGCCAAAAACAAAAATTGTTAAAAGACTGGGATGTCCTTGTACTAAGAAATCAATTGTTTATTTCAACATGACATCCATTGTGGTTGTCAAGGATACAAGCACGGCCAAGGGGTTTGTAAACAAGCCCCCCTTGCCTTTGCGTAACTAGCCGCTTGTGCTTTTGGGAAAAAGGTGATACGTCATGATATGGAACAACCAACAAACTGGACTTGTTTGACTTTGTGATTTCATGCAAATTCCAGTGAAGTAAGAATGGGGAAGAAAAAGCTTGATTGGGTTTCACAAACCTCGTGGGAAATATCTTCCTGCAGCTTGTCCACGATTTGAGCATACGTAACTCCTGAGAACCCCGATTTGATGCGGGTCTCTTCGTCGTCTTGAAACCTTTCACTTAGCCTCTCAGGACCATAGTAGAAGGCATCACCAAACGGTTCGTGAACACAGTTGAGGATATCACGCCTCGTCATGAAGACCTAGTTCCCAAAAATTAGCATCAAAGTTCTGAAAGCTTTTTTTGGGCAAAGTCGGTCGGCTCGTTTATTGCCAAAGCGAGCACCCGGTAATAAAACATACTCGTTCAAAAGCCGTCGAGCAGGCTCGAGGGTGTGTGGCAACAAAAATGGGTTTCGACATTTTCTTGGTTGTCTTTAGGTTGTGAAGAGGCGGGAAGTCGAAAAACTCGTGATAGTTGCGTTTCCTGGAAAGCTTGGCGTGGACAGAACAGTTGAGGATGATGTAAGTGGCAAAGCAAAAGAGTATTAAAGAATGTCGAATAGTACTCAGATACGGGGCACTAGAAATCCCTATAGAACGATGTATGGGTGTTTTCGGCGGAAACTATGTTGAGGAAAAGGAGGAAAGAAGCACGAGAGAATCCGGATTCATCGAGGTTCTTCTTCCCCACAACGTCCATATTTAAACTTTTCCCACACAGCCAAAAATCCCAACTGGTTTACCTCTATCCTAGGAAAAAAGTCACTCAGGTAATTTAATTCACCAGTTATAACCCACTTCCTACTTCCAATCCGATATCAATGGGAGGGGGAGGGGGGCAACATGGTACTCTTTTGGCCCCTGTTTCTCCCCTACCTACTACTAGCCTGGAATCCCGTTCTCCATACCCGTTGTTAGTTTAGTGTCCCCCCCCTTCCCGCGCTGCACGTGCGGGTATCGACAACGTCATCTCCAGCATGCTCCCAGCTCCCCCAAAGGTTGATGACCTGCGAATATGCAGTTCGGACAAGGAATTGGCTGATTCTCTCTAAAGGGGGTTCCTGTCATGATCCCTGTCTGTACACTACTGCGAATTTTTGTGGAGATGAATAACGTAATTCCTCATGCCAGTTCTAAAATGGGAGGGAAGATTCACGTATACAAGTGGGAAAAAGGAAGGATTGGAGTATAGTGTAAAACGGTCAGTGGGGTGCGGGAGGCATGAGAAGGGAGGGGAACGAATGACGCTGTGAATTTATTTTTTACCCACCTAATAATACTGCCAAGGGGCCAGCGAAAAAACGTCCCGCGCACCACGCGCCTTGTTACGGCCTTGGCGCACACAGAAACACAAATCCGGGACAACGGCAGACGTGACGTTTGGCCGAACCCAGCCAGATTGGGAACCACCCACTCACTAGAATGCCGCTCCGCCCACCCGCCCGTCTCCGCCCGGCGGGGTCCGTCCGCTCTTGGAGAGATTTGAGGTTGTCCGTATACATGCACATGGGTAGTGCTAACACTTGCCA
Organism: Podospora didyma; assembly: GCA_033439775.1. Lineage (NCBI taxonomy): Eukaryota > Fungi > Ascomycota > Sordariomycetes > Sordariales > Podosporaceae > Podospora > Podospora didyma. The sequence continues at coordinate 486,140 of JAULSW010000010.1, forward strand.
TTGCCGGTGCCGGATTAGTCCCAGCAGAATGTCCGAGTCTAGCATCTGGAGAAGAAGAAGACGACGACAATGACTAGCCCCAGGAATAAATAACCCGACTTATACAACCTCAGGTACAGTCAGATATCACGTTTGATTTTACCTGATGAAAATCAATAGCTTTTGCAGCTCGAATTACTGCTCCCTTCTTCTTTGAGGGAGAATGGGGCGGGTCGACTTGGAGTTTGAAAGAAAAGAAGGCAACAACAACTCCCATGAGCAAGCCCAAGCTGCTGTTCCAGAAATACCTAGAAACCGCATATCTCTTGAGTTCAAACAAGAGATACCATTTCTCGGAATTCCGATTCTTTAAATGGCTGCTTTGGGGTCAAGAAAAAGGGGCATATTTGTTTAGACGTACATGTGGGACGGGTGCTGTAAACAAAGTAGGTACCTAGCAAGCCGTAGGGAGCCACTCAGAAGCAGCGATGCAGGATTTAAAAGCATGGTGACCATTTGGATTGTCCCCAAATGCAACAACACTATGTAAATAAAATGACATTACAATGAGTTGGAGCGTCATATTTGAAATGGGCTTTAAAAGCCAGTTTGAAAAGGGTTATGTTTTCCATAATCCGTGGACGCTGTCATTGTGCAGCAAGCGATTTCGAACATGATCAGGAAATCGAGTGGCGTCCCATCCTAGCACATGCACCACTGTGCCAGCCTTGTCCCGACCCAGACACTGCACAGCTTTTTAACCCGCCAGGAGGGGACGTCGCGGCTACTAATAACCCTAACCCTTGTATTTCTTTTGGTGAGGACATTCGAAGCTCTCTCCCTGGCCATTGAGAGTCCAAGAGCATTGAGAGACATTCAGCCGATGCCTTAATTCTTCCATGTAGCAGTTATCCAAAAGTGTTTGGCAAAAACATGACTTACACACCAATTCTCTTTCTGATTGGGGGACATCTGCAGGAAGATGTATATGCTAATACGAGTGTACATTATAAATACAGAGCTTTAGACGAGGTTGTAACCCTCGCATTCGTACAGACGACGACGGCCTATGTTGCTTTGCGGAGTTTATATTTGGCGATGGCTCCATCCTTTGGCGGTTCAGCAGCAGCAGCAGCAGCAGCAGCGGCCGCCTCCGCAACCAGCTCCTCCTCGGGGGCGCTTCCATCCACCCGGAGCGTTGTGGTATACTTCTGATAGAACCCTGGCAAGCCGACAACGTGTGACACGTTCTCGGGCCACTTGGCCGCCCAGTGGCGGTCCTGCTCGTGCATCCAGTAGACAGTAGCTTTGTGCAGCTCCTTCACGAGCTCCTCGGGGGCATCGGTGGTGGTGGCCACCTCTGTCTCCTCCGTCTGCGTGTCCTTCGTCGTCGTCGTCCTATCCTCATTGGCCGCTGTCGCCGCCGGCACGAGAGCAGCAGCAGCAGCCTCCTTCTTGGCGAGCCTGGCCAAGGTCTTGGCCTTCTTCTTGTCGCCACGGTTCGGGTAAAACCACATCCTGTTTCCCTTGCCGCCGCCGCCCAGCACGGCCGCGATGTCGGCGACGCTGTTGCCCTTCATGTCGTTGATCTCCTTGCCACGGTCGTGCTTGGTCAGGTGGAGAAACTCCGGGTTCTCCCACTCGAGCTCGTGGCGCTTCTTGAGCTCGCGCAGCTTCTGGAAAACGGAGCGGCCCACGGCGCCGAGCTCGGTCGACTTCCTCTCCTTTTCTCGGTATTTGTGCACTTTGGCCGTCTCCTCCTCGGGTTTCGCTTCGGGGGTGGTCGTCGTTGATGACGGCCCAAACTCAATCATCGCCATCGGCCGCCAATAGTCCTTGCGGATCTTGGCGGGGACGAGCTTCTTGCCCGTGAACGGCATCTGCTTGATCGCTTGGCTGGACTGGAGATCGACGATCCAAAAGTCAGCCTGACATTCTTCCCAAGCCTCCAGCAACAATAGCAGGACCACAAGAAAGTACATGAGCAAAACTCAAACTCACCCGCAGTATGGGATCCAAAGAATACAGAATTCTCCCCTCTTCAATATGATTCCACACCCACATCTTCTCGCCGTGGCCGACGGGATGCGACGCCTCGTCCGTCCTCTTGTTCGCTCTGCGGTGGGCCTGCCGTCTGCTGACGCGGGGCAAAAGGAGCCCAAAGGATGCTGATACAAGATGGCGACATGCTGGTGACGCCGACGCCGACATCGACGCCTGTAGGGAGTAACTCATGGCCGCGTCGATGTGTGTGATGGGCCCGAGATTTCGATATTTGGCCGGCAGTCGCGCTCTTCTGAACATTCCAGCGATTGACATTTTTTGGGAGCTTGGACCAGCTCACTGTAGAAACATGATTGGATGGATATGAATGAAATGTGGAGTAAAAGTCCCTTAAGCCCGCTACGCCCGAACCATCGCCCCAAGGAGCCAAACACAGATTTACAGCGTAAGAAGGGATGAACAGCACAACTCCAATCACGAATAATATATTCTAGACGTTATCAACAGTACGGTAATTTGATGCTGGCTCTCACGAATGCCAGCATTACTAGGCCTATAGACTGCCTATTTACATTATCTAACATCCTCCGTTATGTCACTAGGCCTATAGACTGCCTATTTACATTATCTAACATCCTCCATTATGTCCATCCATGAGAGCATCGCCTTTTGCCCATCCTTAGGATGCATGCAAGAGTCCAAGAGTAAAGAAGTCAACCGCCACTGGCCTAAAATGCCTTTTTTTTGTCATAATCATAACAATCATATGCGCCGTGCGCCGGTCGATCAGAAGCCGTTCCTACCAATGCTCCGAATCTAATCATAGATATCCTCGTCCATCGAGTCCGGCGCAATCTCATCCACGGCCTCATCTTCATCCACCATTTCCTCGTCTTCCTCGTCGCTCTCAGTGTGATTGGAGATCACAGTCACCTTGCCGTTGACCACCTCAACCTGCGCAACCTCTCCGTCACGAATGTTGCCGCGTAGGATGAGAACAGCCAAACGATTGAGCACCTCCTTTTCAAGCAGGCGCTGCAGCGGTCTGGCTCCGTACGCTGGCGAATAACCGGCAGCGCCCAACTTGTCCTTGGCCTCCTCTGAGACCCGGATGATGACGTTGCGATCATTGTCGAACAGACGCTTCTGGATCTCGTTAAGCCGAAGGTCGACAATGCTGCGGATTTCCTTGCGCGTCAGGCGGTTGAAGATGACAATTGAGTTGATGCGGTTGAGGAATTCGGGAAGGAAGTAGTTGCGCAAAGCATTCATGACAAGTTCGCGTGTCGTTGGGTCAATCTTGCCATCCTTGCGGGTCGGCCGGGCGAGGAACTCGGCGCCGAGATTGGACGTCATGACCACAATGCAGTTCTTGGCATCAACGACACGGCCTTGACCATCTGTGATGCGACCATCGTCCATGAGCTGGAGAAGAACGGTCAGGACTTCCTTTGCCGCCTTCTCAACCTCGTCGAACAGAAGGATTGAGAAGGGCTTGCGGCGAAGAGCCTCGGTCAGTTGGCCGCCCGAGTCGTGTCCAACATATCCTGGCGGGGCACCGATCATCCGGCTAAGGGAGTGTCGCTCCTGATATTCGGACATGTCGAAGCGGATCATGGCCTTCGGGTCGTCGAAGAGGAACTCGGCCAAAGCCTTAGTGAGCAGCGTCTTACCTGTTCCGGATGGACCACAGAACAGGAAACTGGGCGGCTGGTTCGGGTTGCTGAGGCCAGAACGCTGCAGCCGGATGGCGTTCGAGACAGACTGCACCGCCTCCTTCTGGCCGACCACAATCTTCCCAAGGACACTCTCCATGTGCAACAGCTTATCCTTCTCCGATGTCCTCAGACGCGTCACCGGGATACCGGTCCACCGAGCCACAATCTCGTTGATCTGATCAGGGCCAACCACGTCGGTGATCATAGAACCGCCCGTGTCTGATGCGTCAGCGTTAAGAGCAGCCTCCGCTGCTATCTTTTCCTTCTCGAGCTTCTTGATGATTGCCTCTTGCTCGGGGATGGCGTAGTACTGGAGATCAGCGGCTCGGCTGTTGTCGCCGACTCGGGCGGCATCCTCGGCCTTGACCCGGAGGTTTTCGAGCTTCAACTTCGCCTCCTGAATATCCTTTCCACGCTGCCTCTCCTTGTTGTACTTCTCACGAAGAGGCCGCAGCTCTTCCTCGACATTCTCGGCATCCTGCTTAGCGAGGGCCAGTCGTGCCTTAGAGGCGTCGTCTTTCTCTCGAGACAAAGCGTGGATCTCGATTTGGAGTTGGCGAAGTCGTCGCTCCAGGGAGTCAATGATCTCAGGCTGTGACTCTCGGGCCACGCGGACGGCAGCTGCGGCCTCATCGATCAGATCGACAGCCGAGTCGGGAAGTCTCCGCTGAGTGAGGTATCGGGCCGCGAGGTTGGCGGCGGCGACAATGGCGGCATCGGCGATGTTAACCCCGTGGTGAACTTCATACTTCTCTTTCAGGCCGCGGAGAATTGATACTGTCTCGGGGATAGTAGGCTCCTTCACAATGACTTGCTGAAAACGACGCTCGAAGGCCGCGTCCTTCTCAATATATTTGCGGTACTCGGCAAGAGTGGTTGCACCAATGCAGTGAAGCTGCCCTCTTGCGAGCATGGGCTTCAGCAGGTTGGCTGCATCCATACCACCCTCACCAGACGAGCCAGCACCCATGAGCAGGTGGATTTCGTCGACGAAGAGAACAATCATCTCCTTAGACTCTTGAATCTCCTTCAGAACGCCCTTCATGCGCTCCTCGAACTCTCCTCGGTATTTGCTTCCAGCGACGAGGGCACCGACATCCAGAGACAAGAGCTTGCAGTGCACGAGATTGTCTGGGACATCAGCGTTGACGATGCGCTGGGCGAGACCCTCCACGACGGTGGTCTTGCCGACACCCGGCTCACCGATGAGCACCGGGTTGTTTTTTGTTCGGCGAGAAAGGATCCGAACGACCCGACGGATCTCCTCCTCGCGGCCAATGACGGGGTCGATCTTGCCTTCTCTCGCCATGGCGGTCATGTCAATGGTGAACTTAGCAAGATTCTCGTTCTCCTGCTCGGTGTCGGCATTCCGCGAGTCAACGCGCTTCGTGCCCCGGATCGCCTGCACAGCATCCTGCACCAGCTTCGGCTTGGGGATGTTGGCCTCCTTCATGGCGTTTTGGATGGAAGTATCCTCGGATAGGGCGGTTATGAGATGGTCGACGGCAATGTAGGTGTCTTTCTGTACCTTCTGGAGGTCCATTGCCTTGCGGAGAACGTTGTTGAAGGAAGGGGCCATAGAAACCTGCTCCGGAGGAGGGTCTTGGCTGGGGAGGCGGACGAGTGTCTTCTTGAGCGCCCGATCAAAGAGCTGGGGGTCGCCGTGGGCGCGCTCGATGACTTGTCGCAGGAGGGTGCTGGTAGCTCCCAGAGGAGCGTTCTGCTGGTCCTTGCTCTGGTCGGGAAGAGGGTCAAGGAGAGCGACGGCCAGATGTACTGGCATCAGCTGCGAGTGGGCATACTGCTCGGCCAGCACCATGGCGTCCTCCAGCGCCTTCTTCGCCCGATCTGTAAACTCCATCTTCGAATTCATTTTGTTTCAGATGGCTCGAGGCCAGTGTCTCAATCGTAGAGAGGGGTTCGCAATGTCGTGTTTCGTGTTGGTTGGGTGTTGGTTGGTTTGTCGTGTTAAATGTTGGAAAAAGTCGCCGAGGTGTGAAAGCTTGCTCGGGTGACGTCAGGCTTCAAGATTCTCTGAAATGAAGCTGCAGGCAGCAACACGTAGCGGTATTGGGTATCTTTTGGTTTATTTGCTTTTTTTACGAAGGAGAAAAAGCAGATGACAAAGGCAACAAAGGCAGAGAATTTATCCAGGTGCCTGGTGGGGAGAGGCAGGAGAGAAGCTCCGTCTTGCTGCCCAAGAAGGCAAGAACAGAGAAGTGGGATGATGGTGCCAGACGGCACATGAGGCTTCACGACATCATTCGCAGGCTCCAGAAGGCCCTGGAACGTCCAAGCAGGCGCGGGGTACTGGTCGAAGCGTCGACCAATCAGAAGCTGGAGTGGGGTATTAGCGCCACTTGGATATTGCTTATCAACACATGGTGGGGTTCGACTGGGTCTTTGTTTTAATGAACTTGGGTTGACATCAGCTGCTGTCCGTTTGGGGCATTCCAGGCTTGCTTCCTACGCCAGACGAGCGGGCAATGAATGCTATTCAACTCCATTTCCCCGCCATGTGGTCTGATAAACGGTGGCTCACGCGACGTTTGAAGAAACACAAGACCATGACCTGAGCTGGACGCTGTGTGTCGAGATCGAAAAGATCGGCCTATCATGCTCAGGAGACTGTAATTGTGACGTCTCTTGGTTCTGGATGAGGCGGGAATCGATGACGATCCCAGCCAGCTTCCAAGCAGACTGACTGGCCTGCCTTTCCAATCCGACTGCGCGAATTGCGACGGAATCCCCTCAAATGTTCCATGCTCTGGAAATTTCGATGCTTCTCGAAGAATATGGCGACTCTCGGCAACCTCCAGCGCTACAAGGAAGCGACGCGACTCGTCTATGGGCCTGTCGATGATCTCTCGGAGGAAGCTGCCCGTGCCTGGACGCCTCCAGATAACCCAGGTGCCGGTGGCCACCGCGGCCGCTACCTTTGGACCGATGCGTTTGGTGTCGTCAACTTCATCACCCTCTCCAAAGAAACGAAGTCGCCCGTCTACCTGACTCTGGCCAAGCGGCTTGCGAGCACTGTTCACGATGTGCTAGGGACGACGCGTGATGGAACTGCCCGGTTGCATCGTGCCACTGACCTCGAGCCACTTGGCGGCGGGCTACGAATCGGTAAGATCGATGAACATGGCAGCGACGGCGATGGACAATACCATCATTACCTCACACTGTGGATGTTCGCCTTGAACCGTCTTTCCCTGGCGACGGGGGAGAAGGAATACAACCAGCTTGCCGTTCAGCTTGCCAAGGCGATCCATCCGCACTTTGTTATCCGCAAGGAAGGACACGAGCCGCGGATGGTGTGGAAAATATCTACCGATATGAAAACAGTGCACGTGTCGTCTGAAGGACATCTCGATGCGGCAACTGGGTTTGTTGTCTACCGTTTACTACAGAGAACGGCGGAACATCTCCATGGGCCACCAGGTGTCCTCAGCGTTGAGATTGCGGATTACCGACTGCTCATGAACCGCGAGGGCAAGTTGAGGTCAAGCAGCGACCCGCTCGACTTGGGCATGGGGTTGTGGATGTGCCACTTCTTCCGGGACGAGGATTGGGCAAGATTCCTGGGCAGTCAAAGCCTCGAGGTGGCTCGCATTATTCTGGATGACAAGCATGGGCTGCCAGCGAGAGATTTCTCTCGGCGACTCTCATTCCGCGAATTTGGCGTGTGCTTGGGTCTTCAGTGCTTTGGGATCGACGAGGAGTTGACGGCGCGAGTTGCTGCGGTCATAGACTTTTGGCAGTCCTACATCAACGACTCGGCAGAAGAAGACCTCCGCCCGATTTCTCTCGTAATGTATGCTGCGGCGCTGGTACCCGGAGGTCAGTAATGCCTTGATAATTTTTTTTTCAGCCTCCCAAATCGGCGTGACTGACAAGTCTTGCAGCCTTCCGTGATGGGTATGTTGGTGGGGAGTAGGCTTGTTTTTATTTCAAATGTCCGTTGCAACAACCAAAAACCGCTCTTTCAGATGCTGTCTAGCAAGCTCGTGGGTGAGTTGGTAACGAAGATAGATAGGTTTGGGTTTTCGCATTTCTTTCCGCCCCGAGGATTGGAAAACGACGTCTTCTTTTTTGGTTTGGATATATTGCTTCAATACTTCTTTGATCAGGGCGGATATATAATAGTAGATACCTAACTAATTGTTGCGCTTCTCTGTTAATCGACCCCCTTCAAAGAACATCACCGCTCCTTCAAGCAAAGCTAGCTGCTGTAAAGATGAACTCGAACAGTAAACATTTTATGAAAGCATTTCATTGGAGCCTGAGAGCTTCTTCTTTCATTTCTCATGTCTTACCGAAGAACTGGTTCTCTTTGGATCTTTCCATGCTCATAGTTAGTATTCTGGGCATATAGTACTGACTCCATAACGACTCCCCACCATCAATCGATTAAGACTTGTACTTCACACACACATCAGTCTCAGGTTTGAGAGATCATGGCTGCCAAAAATATCATTTTGTTCTTAATATTAATTATTTATACAATTCGAGAGCATTAAGACATTATCTCTTTTTTTCCTCTCCAAAAGTGCTTTATTTAATGATTGACGATGCCCCGTAGAAGCTTCGGCCGACAGTGCCAACGCTGATGATGGGTGTGTGCCAAGACACGTGCCACAGAGGGGCAACTACTAGGGCCCCATTTGCTGACCTCCACCACAACTACCCAGGGTCTTAGACCCAATGCTCGTGTAATTGGATCATCCTGACTCCAACCAGTGCCAGGAATAATCCGGTATAGTGTAACGGTCAACATATCGCGTTTTCACCGCGAAGCTCGGGGTTCGATTCCCCGTACCGGAGTCTCAATTTTGCAGATGTAACCTCTATTGTTTTTGGACTGTACGTCTTTTTTGGCCTTAGTGTAATTATTGCTCCTGTGGACCGTATTCTTTATTTTTCGGTCGATGTATTTTGGGAAGGTACAACAGCATGATTTACCACCACCTCAAGAATTTTTTGAGATTATTTGTTGCAACCCTAACCCTTATCGCCTGCCCACTTTAACGTCCAACCTCCTCCCACCGCCGTTCTCAGCTCAAACAGTTCAAACTTGATTAAACCTTCTTTTGAGTTTGACACACATCATCCCTCATTCTCTGTCTTCCAAGCTTCATTCAACAAGCGGTTGCGTCTTGTTCTTGAGACGAAGCCATCGAATGAGCTGCATTGCCACAGCTACTGCTACCCATTGGGCTTTCACATGCCGCAATGCTGGCGCCCAAAAACGCTTTTGACGTGCATTTCGTTCCTTGATCACCATGTCCTTCTTTAGATCATGTCGATATCTATTTCTGTCTTGGATCTTATTTTTCGCTGCATTAGGATGCTTCATAATGCTCCTGCGTTAGCTTGCGGCAGCTTTCATGTCCAGCAACCCCCGAGCCTTACAAACACAGCCTTTGCTTGTCAAACCAGCTTGGCCCCTCGTTGTATCCTTGTCTCTAGCTCGACTGGCATGTGAAAGAATCAAGCAAAGTACCGAGCGCAGTGAGCTTTTAGCAGACGACTGGGAAGGTCTTGACAACCTGGACAATTACAACACATGGCCAGGTCAGAGGTGACATGATACTTGACAGCAAGGATTCAAAACTTCATGGATCGTAACAGCGAGTCAAGGAGCATGTTAAGAGGGTGTCCCCGAACAGAAGAGAAAAAAACCGCTACAACCACCAGGCAGAGGCTAACACGCTGTCAGCATTTCCCAGCCCGGCCATGGTCGATTCCGTCGGAACACAGCCTGACTAACGCCACACAAACCTCCGTTTTGAAGCGAACGGGCATGTCAAAACTCACGCCCGCCCCGAGTGGGGGGAACATTAGAGTTCTGGTAGGCTCCGTAACGCAATCCTCGCACTCGGGGCGACTTCGTCATCTTGATGGTACCTTAGGGTCAAAGCCTCCAGATTCCGCTTCCTCGTACCTTGCTTGCCGTCTTATGAAGCTGTCGAGGCTTTCAGCGTACTGAGGCTTGATCTTTGCTGTACCTCTCAGATGGCCGTTGTCATGGTCCCAACATGGCACACTCTAATAGGCACTCTATATCCTGCTCTCCTGGACAACGAGGCGTGCGAGGGTTCCTAGCAATGCCTAGGTAGGTTGTTCTTCAACGGTTTCCACTGGTTACGGCCGCTGCACATCACTTAGTCCAGACTAGATAGTTCGTACTCCACTCGCTGTCAAGTATCTCTAGGTCATCCTCTAGGGGACAATAAGAAAAAAAGCCTTGCGAATTCTTGCAACGCGAGGTAGCTAGGTAGGTTGTAATTGTGCAACTACTACAAGAGGAGCCAGATAATGCACCCAAGACCGAGACTGGCATGGCTCCGATGCTTGATAACTATCCAAACCGGAACCGAGAGGCTTCATTCATCGTCTCACCGCGATGTTCCGCCAGGGGAAAGCCGGTGAAGGACACCATGACTGAAACTCTCCGGACTTTCACTCTTCACGGTATCTCAAGACTGGGGACTAAACCATGCCTGCATTGCGTCCAGATCGCGATACAGCGGTGTAGCTGTTTTCTCCTAGCTTCTACCCCCCCTCCTTTCATCTATCACTTTTCGTCGTCAGGAGGTTTGCCTTACCCGTGGTGCTGGGATTGTGGTTCGCGAACCACCATGTCTATACCGCCTTATTGTTGTTGTTGTTGTTGTTGTTGTTGTTGTTGTTGTTGTTGTTATTGCTGTTGTATTAGCGGGCATCCGATGTCTCAAGTGACCGTGACCGACTCCCCCTCCCCCCAAGGACAAGGACAAGGATTCCCCTCCGTTTCGGCCTCATTTTCCTTTCATTCTACCCGACATCTCGCCCGTGTCCTACCCGGCACATACCGACACGCCAATTCACAACACGAGGCAGAGCCCATCAACTGGACCACGACACCACACGTCTCTTCTCCTGCTGTCACCCATCGATCTAAAGTGGGACAGATCTACATCCTCTCTCTGATGTGGCGCACCACCTGACCTGACCGACCATCAGCCATCCTAACAACCCCCCCCCCCCCCCCCCCCGCCCCTGTTTCCCGCCGCCATCTTGAAGGGGCGGTCAGTTCTCTCAAGGTTTTTTGTAGACGCAAGCGGGACGAACTCCCCCCAAGGTCTCCTCCAAGAGTACTAGAGGTACCCAAGTAAGGTATCCATTTAGCCTTGTACTGGCGAAATGTTCTTTCATGTCACTTCTAGTTTATACCGAGCACACACACATACACAGTGTGTGTTTAGGCTACCCTATTCCCTCCCTTCCTCTACCGCCGTCCTTCTCATCCTCCTCTTCCCTCTCCCCGCAAACAGCCCCCCTCCCCCCTCTTTTACTCTAACACCTAGCACGAGTCGGAATTTTTCCCCAAACAAACTCAGATAAAGCACGGGAACGGTTGGACGGTTTTTGCTGTCAGCTCTTCTTCCCCCCACCGCTACCCATCAGGGATCAAGCTCGCGCAATGTGTGGTGAATTGTTGACAAAGATCATTCAGTTTTTTTTAAAACTAAACATGCCAGCAGTACCCTGCTTGTAGCAGGAGGAAAAACAACACTATCATCTAGATTGTTTTGTTTCTGCGGCGGTCTTGCGTGTGCGTGCGTGCTGTTTGTTTTAGGTGGGAGACCACCAGATCACAACACTTTATTGTCTTGTCGGATGGATATTCGTCGTTCCGATTCGCTCTTCTCACTCCTTTCACCCCCACACCCTTATTTATCTACAGTCCGCCTTTTTTTTTTTTTGGCGTCCCTTCTACTTGTTCAACTAACCCCTTTGTGTTCCCATGCAGCTGGAAGGGGGGGAGAGGGGGAAAGGGGGGATTGGGGGGATCTCCGAATGTGTTGTCGTCAGTCAGGTTAGCATGGGCACACAACATAAACGGCCCCCGCAAAAGATATATTAATCCGCGCGCCATTCTTTCTTTTTCATCATTTAGAAGATTATTCGTTAGCTCTCTTCGTTGGCCTCGGAAGACTGCCCGCTATATACATGTGAAACTACGCGCTAGGGGGGTGGTGAAGTATGGTTACCTAAGGCGAGATAGATAGAGGGGGAAATGTCTTCCCCTTCTTCCTGACCGCTTCTTGTCATGTTGCGGCGTGTTTTTGTGTAATCTGTAGTAGTTCCAGCTCAATATATTCCGTGTCTCTCGAACCGTTCTCGTCCTGCATTTTCTGTGTGTCAACTTTGTGATTAGGTATCCGACATTGATGAATTTTCAATTTTTCTCAAATGCTTAGCTTGCTTGGTGACTGAGCATATGACTGATGATGAAGGCAAAGACTGTAAGAGCACGGCATGACTTTATTGTTTGCATTTTATTGGTTCCTTTATTCTTTCTACATTTCGGAAGAGTGGTCCCTTTCGGATACGGGCTATAACTAGCGACAGTCCTCCTGCTTGTCGCATGTTTAAGAGAGATCATACTTACAGAAAAGACTGAACTAGTCATCTTTTTTCCCATCGGTTCTGGAATAGTAGTGAAAAGGTCAGTCAACCTAACTGTTCACCAGACACGAACAAACATGTCATTTACAATCACGCGCGCGGTTATTTGCTTGGTTACTATCAACCTGAACCTGGGGATAAGTGGCGGACAGCAATTCAACTACGTAGGTAGTTGGTGATAGCCTAGAGAGGGAGGAAAGAAAATGGGAGAGAAAAGCATATCGGCATGGAAGTGTAATTTACCTAAGGTACCTCATGCAAGCAAGCAAGCAGCCTCTCTTTCTTCCCTTTTTCTCAGGGCGTCCCAGGGGCAAAAGGAACAATAACGGCCAACAACCAAAATAACAACAATAGAGACAAACATACCCTATGTAATATTTCCTGGATTTTCTTTTCTTGTCGAAAATGAAATCAGCCAAAAAGGATTGCTCGACCATGTACACACACAACAAAGCCAGGCCAGGCCAGGCCAGACAATTCTGCTGCTATGCCCACTTGACACCAACCACCAACCACCCAACACCTACGTTACCTCTTCTTCCATCCTTCCTCCCTCCCATCCCCCCTGCCCATGCGAACCGTCTGCATGCAACCTTGTCTCAGCTGCCAGTGTGTGTGTGTGTGTGTGTGTTTCATTACACATACACCAGTTCTACCGACTTAAATTAACCCACTGACTGCGGACAGCGAGAAAAAGAGAGAGACAGTGGTGGTCGGTGAGAAGGAACGGCGGGGAAGGCTCCCCTTTGTGGCGAGCGGGCGGACGGGCGGGAGGGATGAATTAGAAGACAGATGATGATTGTGACAAATGGGAATGCATGAATCACACAACAGAAAATCCGATGGGGGTTTAAGGTACCTACCTAGGTACGCAAAGGTATCACAGAAAGCCAAGCCAAGGCTTGTCATGGGGGGAGATACGAGATTGAGAGTGTGTGTATGTGTGTGATTTCAGGAATATTTTATTAGCTTGAAGGGGGGGAAAGATGGTAGTTCTTTGCCCGTTGTGTCTTGGTAGTACAGCGTCCGACTAACCTAGAATAACCTACCCATTTTACTTCCTCATCACACTACCGACGACACGCATACCACACCACGCCACACCACGACATGACGGACACAGCACACTAGAAACACATCAGACTTCCTTCTAAAACATGCAGCTGTAATGATCGTGGGGTCTCAGATCATGAGGGACAACATCATCGCAACCTATATGGGATGTGTCGTCTGTCTTACATTTGCCCTTCACCCTCGTGACCTCCTTTATCTCCACAATAATGGGTACGTTTCATGGGGGGGAGAAAATAGAGCAGCTACCGTGCGGTAACATGCGTACAATGGTGGTCAAGTAGATTGATAAGTGATATTAGATTGCTCTGTGGTTTTTTTTTTTTTTTTTTTGGTATCTTAGTTGTATATGGAGCATTATTCGTGGGAGGCAGCGGCACCACCATGTTGCTTATCCCACGCCGCTGCCCCCTTAGTTCTTTCCTCCCCATAACCACCACCTCATTGTAACTATTTTGTCTAAAAATGTACATGAAAGGTTGGCCAAAACCCAGCCACGCCATTTATCCCCTCAAATGTTTCAATAACGCGTGCTTCTTACTGGTGATGATAACGATCTTGTTGAACACTCATAACGCCAGCCTTGTCATATCGCCATCCCCCGTTAGCTGATCCACATGTTCAACTATCTGATCTTTTTGTTTCCCCATCTGAGTTATGAGATCTGCCCACCGCTTCTTCTCCGGGAAACCCGAAAATAAAACTGCCATGTACCAAATACAGAAAAAGAAACGAAAAAGGAAGAGGGAGAAAGTAGCCCTGAACATATTGAGAACACATCCCAAAGACATTATTCCGAAAGCCAGAAAGTCTATCGTACATGAACTTGCTCTTGGTGAAAGGACGCCTAGAAAAGAAGGAAAAGCGCAAATCGTAGTAAGAAAACATCAGAATGCGTTTAGACTCAAGGTTTGAGGAGATTATCCTAAAGAAATCGTTTCAAACGCGCGTCATGCAGAAACAAGAGGTAGTCGGAGGAAAGAGCGGTAAACCCAAAATTGGCGTCGCTAGCGCATTACACAACGCACCACGACGCACAAAGCACCGCAGGCTTTAGACGCTACCGCGACTCATGTTGGCCGCGTGGCGGCGGCGGCTGCTGGTGCTCCTGAGTGTGTCGACATCGTCGTCGTACGCGCTACCCTCGCCGTCACTCAGGGGAGCGCTGTCGCGCGAGTGATGGTGGTGCGTTGTACCGACCATGTTGTACTCGCCGCTGCCCCCGTGCTCTGTAGATTTGAGAATGTTGGCCGTGGCTCGACTGGTGCTATGGCCTGCGGCAGATGACGTGGCGTCCGACTCGGTGTTGCGCGCGTTCATCATCATGGTGGGCAGTTGGCGGCGTCGAGCGTTGATGAACCAGTTGGAGATTTGGTCTAGAGAGCCAGTTTGTCAGTCCCCGTTATTCACTCTCCCTAGCGCGGATAGCCGGGAACAAGATTGCGCCACTTACTCATTTGCAGTCCAGTCTGTCGCATCAGCTCCTGTTTCTCTTCCTCGCTCGGGTATGGGTGACTCAGATGAGCGAGAAACCATGAGCGGAGTATGTCGGTGGTCGGTTTGGGAAGATTTCCGCGTCGCTTGCGTTGCTTGTAGTCCCCATTCGGGCCCATAGCTCCATCTGACCGCATGTAGTCCTGGTATCCCGAGCCATACGCAACGGGCGAGAAGGGCGTCCGCTCAAATTGGTGTACAGAGCTAACTGAGAGTGACTGGCCCCGTGACGGATGGTGGTAGCTGTAAAGCCGATACTGAGATCCAGACCCAACATCCATAGCGTTGGGGTAATGGTTCATCGTGTGTCGGTGACCTTCGGAGTAGTCCTCGTCGGTCGAACGCCCACGAACTCTGGGCATCGTGGCAGAAATGCCTCGATCAACAAGCTCCATGTTATGTAGTGGTGGTAGGGTAGGCCGAGAGGAGACATATCGTTCTGTCATTTCCACGGGTGCTGACTCTCGCATCGATCCGAGGCTTCCAGTGCTCGTCATGTAAGGGCTCCTTCGAGACGGGCTGGTAGTCCAGCTTTCAGTGGCTGATCTTTGAGCAAGAATGGGCGACATGCCGTGGCTTTGCGGGCTCGAATATTGCCTTGGAACCTGGCTGCTGCTTTCGTCTCTTCCCTCGCCAATCGATACCCGCCTACGCTTCTGTGTTGGCGAGTGGGTGTAGACCGGTGACACAGCACCGCCCCCGAACCCACTAGGGGAAGTCGTCGACGATGGTGCTCGGGAGTGAGTCTCAAAAGGTACTCGAAATTGGTCTGGGAATGCCTAATATAATCTGTTAACAATAGATTGTGAGACTCAAGAGGGTCGACGTGAGTACCTGACGAATCGATGGTAAGGCAATCCTCTCGGTGTCGTTCTGTCTTCTAAGAGTGCCGTAGTCCTGCTGCCTGGTCTCGTCCCAAGCAAACTCCCGCTTGAACGCCGAGTGGGGGACGGGTTGGGCCATGGCGATCATCGACATGTTGGGAGCAAGTCTGTGTTGACCGTGGATGATATCTGCAGTCCGCGAAAGACTAAGTCCAATAAGTGAAAGTGGAATATCTTGCGATGTCCGCGCAGCAGTAGAATCCCTGGAAGAAAGTCAGATATTCGCTCAATGGAGGATACAGGGTCACGTTCAAGTAACATGGCATATGTACATTTTAGGAATACCTCTGGAATGGGGGAATTCACCTTTCAAACCGACTTGCTTGACACTACCACAAAAGAATGCAGAAGTTGAGACGCTGGTTTGTGTGCAGGAGCGCCTACTCCAGGTTTGAATGCCCAACTCAGGTGATTGCGGATGTAACTGGTGGAAGAATAGGTATAAATGGGAGATCCAGTCTTGGTGAGAAGTAGAGTTGCAAGTTTCCAGGAGGCGGTCGACTTTGAAATATTAGTACTTGAAAAATATCGGCCGTGGAGGTCGTGAAGAGCCAAGGTAAATTGGATCAGCGAGAGTTTGTTCGAAGAGCCCCGTCTGGAGTGGCGGGGTGTAATAGCGAATAGATATGAGAGGCCGAGTCGGTACTTATATGGATGGCAGTCTTGTATAACAGCCAAGTGGCGTGACCTCGTCCTAATGGCGTCGAGGATGGATCCAACGAGTTGACGCACAGATGGCGTACCCAAGAAAGTGTTTAGTCAAGTGTCGAAGGAGTTGTAACGGCGGGAAGTTAAAATCGAACCAGCCCTCTAGAGAAACGAACAAGCCAAGCTAGCTATCCAGGCACAGCTCAGGGAATTCCACGGAGACTTTGGATGGGCAACACTCGGTAGGAGGAAGGTGAACAGGCAGTGAGCTCAGAAGGAGGCTCAAAGGAGGTATATTAAAAGTTGGAGCAAGAGACCTTGGAGACGACTAGACCACATCGAGCCCAGGCATGGAACCAGGGGGGCGAGATGACATCGAAGTTTCCTGCGCAATATATGGAGACACAGAACGACAGACTAGGATGGGAGAAGGCACAAAGGTACCTCGCTTGTAGCCGGGGCACGAGGCAAGCTGGAGGTACTGTGTGGGCCGGTGGGTTCAGAGGGGACAATACACCGGCGGACCTGGGAGAAGAACCGGACGGCACGAAGTGGCATGCAACCCCATCAGGGCCTACGGTAGCGGGAGAGAGCTTTGGTGGCGTCGTTGCCTTACTTTTGGTGACCTCGAGCAAGCGGGCTGGGCTCGACATGGCAGGCTCTCCCTGCGGTGACCTGGGGTGGGACCGACATGGTTGCTGGCTTGGGGGGAGGGGGGCGTAGAAACCAGGATAGCGCTGTCAAAGAGAGGCATGTCCAGTCCACTGACCGAGTGGCCGAGTTGCAGCACCACCACAGGACGGCACCTCTACCTGGCAGCTGCTTAGCACCTGGAGGGTCTCGCCTGGCGTGCCGAGGGAGAGGAACGGAGACAGAGCAGAGTGTGGGAAAGCGGCCCATGTGGTGGAAACAAGTCGACTCGGCAGACCAGGGGTTAACTCTTAGTCTGACAGGGGTCCCATTCCCCGTCTTGGACCCCCAGGCCATTCCACGACGGTTGCGAAGCCAGATGAAATTGCCCGATGTGCAAGATTCTGGGACAGGGAGATCCCTCCTACGCATGCTATTCATTGCATATGCAGACACGCTCATAGCTTTCCAGTCCTCGCACAGTGCTGGGTCACTGGCGGGACGGACGTGGCCTCTTCCAACTTCGAGCTTTTCGGAAGAGCACCTCGCAGCTGGGACCACCTACTGTATGTACTCTACTGCAGGCCTATTCCGTAGGAGAGCTACCAATGTACCTCACACCTTGGTTAGCATGCAAGCAAGGAGACAAGCCGGCAAGCACATGCCATCCACACCGGGGATGGAATCGAGAGACAGGGCCAGCGCAGCCCAGCAAGAGGAGGAGATGGCGGGGCAATCTCAATCTCATCTCTGGGCCAAGCGGTTGCTGGTTTGGTTGGATCCTGAGTCGGACAGCTTTCCGAGGACACAGACAGGCCCGTGACCGACGACGGCATGCGGAAGAGAACCTGGGCGCGGGCACAAGATGGACGGACACAGGCAGGCACAGAGCACAGGGAAACAAGCTCAAGGTCCCCCGACCCGGCTATCAGTGCTGCTGCTGCTTTGTGTTGCTATTTAGGATTCTTCCCGCTGGCGGCGCCATCCAAGGTGCTGGTATCCGAGAGTCGGTATCTTGGCATTCCCGTCTTGCGTCCTGCCTCATCTCCAAGGTGCTACTAGCTGATTGGTCACATCGGCAACAAGGCGTGGCGGGTCTTGACAAGCTTAACGGTCTCGAAGGCTTAAAGAAGAGCGTGGATTGGATAACAAATGTGTGTGCTAGCTAGGTACTGCTGTGTAATGTAAGTAATGTATAATACAAAGTGCCGAGCGAAAATGCCGAGTAAACCAATGGCGCTTGTGCTGGGAGTGGTATCGAGCCCTGTCTGGATCGCGAATCGAATCACGATCTGACGGGATGTGATGAGAAAGGTGCTTCTCCTGCCGCTGCTCGCTCCTGCATTTGAGACATTGACTAAGAAGTTTGCTTTTTCTTGGGCACCTTGGGAAAGCACGACTCCGAAAAGCGTCGGACTGGGATAGGGAAGGTGCTTTGGGGGTACTTTGGGGCAGTTTGGGGCAGTTTGGGGCGCCCTAGCCCTGGAAAGGCGGGAGCACGGGGCACTCTCTTGGCCACCAAGGGCCTTCTTACCTTGTGCTGGCCTGACTAGGAAGGCGCTAAGGCGATCTCCAGAGCGAGTCTGTCTGGCCGACTGGTTCTCTGACCTCATCCAATCCACCCGGCTCAAGAGTCCAAGATGGGAAAGAACTAGTCGATGAATAATCTGCTAGTCCCGCCATCCATGATTCAGACCGTGAAAAAGGTACAGGAAAAAAGGGCAACCGACAAAAGCGACGGCACCATGTCTGTCGGCTCTGTTCCTGCACCTGCCAAGGCGCAGTTTAAGCTCGCACACCACCGATCACTTCTGAAAAGCATACTTTCAAGCCCTCAACTAGAATAGAATACGGATCAAGTGGAACGACCTACGGCTCCTCGGGCTCCTCACACCCAGTGGATCTTTGCATTGGTCACTGTTGCCTGCAACGGCCGCCAGCACGATGACCGTCGGTTTCTGAGGCCCCCTTTCCTCTCTCTAGGTCGAGAACTAGAGATCTGAATGAACCATTCAAGATACGTCATGGTTTCTGGATACACATAGCCGCCTTTTCGTAACCACAAACGGAGGACCAGGCAAGCGTTTTCATTCAAGCGCGCAAAACAACCTATGGATGGGTATTTCTGTGGCAGCCATTCACAGGCGCCCTGTTCTTGTCAACCAAGCCCCCCCAGCTTTTGCCCCAAAACACGTCAGTCCCGGCCGGCACGCCATGTCGTGCGAATCTGCGGGGACTGCCGTGCCGCCCCTGGGAAGCCTGAGCAGGGCGAATGGCAGTCAAGCATGCTGGCCAGACTTCCCAAACCCAGATCTCAGTGTCGATGCTGGCGGGAGATGAAATCAGGGCCAGCCAAGGCTTTGCATTCTAGCGAGCCGCCTTGCTCTCTACATACTTGGCTGTGCCCACTTTGTTCGCACAGCAGTTCGTCTGCCACTCACAACACATGCTCTTTCAGTATACTAGCATTAATTCGGCCATATGAATAGAACTGTCTCATGGTCTTGAAGGCGGTGTGGGCGGGGCCTCCCTCGTCAAACTCCGCCAGTGCTCTCTCTCATGGACCTTCTCAAAACTCGGCGCGACTGACCACACCACACACCGACCCTCACACTTCGCAGCCTTCATGGACCTTGGCATCCAGCACTGCCGCATCCCACCCCCTTCTCTAGCTCCGGAAGATGCATATCAGAGCCTCAAACTGGACCACGACCGCTCTGCACAAGCTTGCAAGATCGGCGTTCCTTGCCTTTACTGGTAACCCTGTTGGTTCACTCTGTCGCCGTGGGTATGGCACCAGCCAGAGAGCTGCAAAACACCCTGACATGCTTGTCTATGTTTGCTTTCGTGACTCCTAAACTCAACTTACTTGCTAAGATCGACATTCCCAAATTTCCGGTTCTCTAGCGAAGCCGAACAACTGGCCTCGTCTAGTTTGCATGGCACGCGAATCCGTCACTAAAGGAGATCCAAAGTCGATCATCAGCAACGATCGGCAAAACCGAAAAGTCCCAAGCCCATTGTGTCGTGATGGGCTATTGTCTAGGCGCGCCATGTGCCTGGGCCGCTTCACCAATGTTTTACTCCTTTGCTGGTTGGCATGCCGAGGGTGGGTTCGTTCTTCTTGCGTCTGTCTGTCAAATTCAGCCCAACCTGCCAGGAACGAATGTCTTGAGCTCAGGTCCTGAGACAGAACAGGCCCAGATGCATCACGCCCGAAATGGCGATTGGCGCATTTCTTTGCAACTTCCGGTGCGTCGGCACCGGTGCAAGAGCGCTCATCACCTGGTTCGGTTCGGGGCACAATGGGATGCTCCCGAAAACAGCTGCGCCCCGAAATGCGATTGGCTTTGCAGATCTGACTTTGGCCCCAGATTACCAGATCTTCCCTAGCTTCTGATGAGAAGCCAGCCACATCCCCTCACCCTCCCTCCTCGAAACGCTCCCAGCAACCCGGAAACAGGACCCGGTCAACCGGGAATTGGAGAAGGAATCGGCCAGGGCGGCTGTTGTCCCTTCCGCGCTAGCGAGGGACGTAGGGACCGCGCCGTCGACGTCAATCTTGTCCACACACGTTTCCCAAGTCAACATTCTTCGCTTTAGCTTCCGTTCCAAAACAGGAAGATGCCGGGTGAATTCGTCAGGAGGCGCTGGCGTTTGTCTCGAGCATTGTTCGTGGTGCTGCGGACGGACCACTCTACTGGCGCTCCAGCAAACTCTTTATTTTGTCCAAGCTCAGCCATTCGCAATGCTTTCTTTAGGCCAGCCTTGAGGCCGGCCTAGCCGTGGCAGAATCTCTGACAGAGTTCACTTGGGCTTTGATGGTCAAGAACGTGCGGCAAAGAGCATGCCTGCTTCAAGAGCCCGTCTCAACGCGTTACCCTCTGCTACTATCAAGCTTCGGGATGCCGCCGGGATCCATGACGTTTGAACATTGCCCTTTTCAGCCCTTCAAAATACATTACTCACTGTCGCTGAATACAGTGCACAGCTGCATCAAAGCAGACGCATCGTCAAATATCTGCACCAGGTTCAAGAGATGACCTTGTCTAGGAGTGCTGCGACGTTGCAAGGGCAAAGCCACCCAAGTCAGATGAAACACTAGTTCAGTCGCCAAGGGACAGAATATTCCGCTATCCGCTTCCACGAATTGCAGCACCCTGTTCGATGGCGATGCCTCACATACACTACACCCTCGGTCAACTGCTTCTGTGCGACCCCCCCGCGGGTCAACTCATCGAGATACGGCTGCTTCTTCTCGTATTTTCCGCATCACAGTGTGTGAGCGGCGCAGTCAACACAACCCCTTCCGGGAACTCTCGGGCCGGTCAGCGGTGGTGTCAACAACCTCTTGGCCTATAACAACAAAGGTTGTGTTTACGAAAGTTCGATATCTAGGGCCGCGCCATAACGGAGTCGATGCAAATCTTACTAAGAATAGTTTCTACGTCTATGAAATGGCTAGACACTGCCCACTTACTCACAGATTGCCTGAAGTCTGTTCATGGCATCCCTGTCCAGGAAGGATAAGCTATTTTCGGCTACCCGTCACTTCCCATGTTCGAAACTATCAAGTGCACTGAACGAGCGGCTATACGCATTCCAGTCCTTGTGGCTCATTGGCGGGAACGTCACAGACATGACAAGTGACGGTTAGCAATGGCAGCGGAAGAATGGACAAGCAATGCGGTAACCAGCCAGATAACTGTTCAGCTTGTCAAAGTATTAAGGTCCGCTGACCCAGTATCCGCACCACTTTTACGAACATGCCGAGCTTCATCCTGCACGGCTACGTATTAGTATCTTGCGGGCCATTCCGAGGCCGTGCCTGCATGGAGTGATCCCAGATCACTGTCCTGTAAACTGGCATCGCTCCCTCGTCCGAAAGAGACGTACTTTTGTTAATGTACTATTCTCCTCTTGATGGAAAGGGTGGCAAGGGGACCGCTTTTACTCCGGTTTATCGTCCTTCTAAACATGCCGAATGGGTATCCTCTCTTGCCATTTTACACTACCCCCGATCGGGGGTCAGAGATCTGCGTGTCTAGAAGTCCTTCTTGCAGGACGCCTGCCGCCTTGTCTCCTGGTGGTTCGCCCACCCTAACATCTCCTATGTTTGGTTTCCTGGATTATCTAGGGCTGCGCTTGGCTCGGGTATGGGCATACTCTCCACGAAGACGCGGGATTTGTAGAGCTGCTGCCAGAGGTGTCGTCGCTGCATCTCGACGCACTCATTAGCTCCTGCACTCCTAGTGCTAGCTGCTGCGCAGGATGGGGAGCTACAGCAGTCAGATATCCAGCAGAACTTTCACGGCAACATGGTGGCATTGTGCACAGCTGACGATTCTTTTCATCGGCCATTCTGGCAGCCCAACTGCTCCGCTTGCAATGGACTCGGGCCCCTGCAGGAGAAGAGCCAGAATATAAAATAAATGAAATGCAGTGATCAGGGCTTCGAACACGAGAATCGTCTTTCCAACTCTGGTTGACGGCGCTTTAGCCTGCCTCGGATGCAACAGGTGTATTCGGTGGCGCTTTTCTGGTCAGCAAAGGTGTGTACGACCAAGCATGAGGTGTTGTACTAATTCGGTGGTTTGTGTGTTGAGGCATGAACCCGAGAGGCCATTTGCTGTCGATAGTCCCGAGACTGTAGCTCCCCACGATGCGGCCACTGCTGGTATCCAAATCTGGAGGATGAAGGCTAACTTGACGCCTGTCGGGAATACGTTGCACCTGCCTACCTCGGTTCGATTGGGCTGCGAGTCCGTTTATTAGTGTGGGCGACTAGGTCTGACAAAGACACCACAGCGTCGTCACGGCCACCTGTGTGTCAGGCTGACCATTCTTGGCGACTCGAAGCTGGCTTGGTTCACAAATCTAAGAACGTCAACAGCTTCTCTCTGTCTCTCTCTCGTCTGGCTACCGGCAGAGGACTTATTGCTACGCATCCCGCAAACCCGGGCAGAAAAGGATTTTCAACATCTCAAGGGCCTGCCCAGGCCTGCCAAGTGAGGGCAATCGGGAAACAGGGTGAACTAGGGGGTGCGCCCCGGCCTGCCTCACAAGGATCACCCCTGAAGCCGATGTGAGAGGGTGAGAAGTGAGAAGAGCCAAACAACCTGGAAAGCAACTGATGCAGTCAATTGCTTTGGCGAGACCGACCCTAACAAAGACAGCGTTGCAGCATCCTCGGAGTCGAAGTCGATCCATGATCCCCTAATACCCAAGTCGCCTACGATAGCCCTATCGCCCTGTTTCGCATCGTAAAGTGCAATACATTTTTCCAAGCGAGCCCGGCCTATCGGACCCCTGTCGTCGAGACTTCGGTGACCACATTCCGGGACTGGCCAGATTCAGTGCTGCAGCATATGAGGGTATCGTCACTAAGAACTGCTAGTAATCAGTGACAAGGCGAAACAGATTCCTTGCTGCGAGATCGATATCTCATGGAATCGAGCTGCCAGATGTCTAGACGGTGTCCTTGTGGATCAAATGGCACGTCAACTCGGGGAAATCAGACCAAAAGAAGACATGTCACGGAGCGGCTAAGCAAATGGTGTGGAGACACAACAAAGGTGACTGTCTTGAAAGAGGCCCGATTATGATTTGGAACGAGACCAAACTCACAGCACCTCCCAAAGCGAGAAACTCCATCAACAGTGGACAATACTCCGTGATGTTCGGTTTGGCGGGAAATTTTGCCGTCCACCCCGACACTGCACTCACTCTCAGTCTCCCCAGGCGCATCCAGGTCCACTGCACTATACCGACGGCTAGCCGCACTTCTCACCTGCAAAATAAACAATGCGCGATGATGACAATCGTACGTAGTAACACAAGCATGCGGCATTCTATCCGGCCTCGCACAGTGCAACCGCTGCTCAGGAGAGAAGAACCCGAATCCGGGGCCGTACCGTACCGCGTCCAAACGATTCTCATCGTTGGTCGACCGCGCCTTGTGGACGGTTGCGGGACCGAGTCGGTAGAAACTTCAAGTTTCAAAACCTAGCCCTTTGGTTGCCTAGTCCGACAATGGTTATGCTACATGGTGCTTTTCCCGAACGTCTATTCCAGATGCTAAATCCAATGTAGCCTGGCTGTTTGTGCTCCTCGCATGTTGCTTGTGTAGTTGGTGGCTCACCAGAGGAACAGCGCGGCTGGATGGCGGGCTCTGGCTGCTCGACGTGGAGTCGACTCATCCGTGACAACATACACCCCAAGCCCGCGAGGTTACACGGTAAGACAAAGCGCCCAACACGACTTCTGGGGACGATCCTCTTTGGTCGCCTGGCATGAGAATATCGGCGAGACGACAAAAAAAGAAAACACGAAGTCCCCAGTACATACAGCCACATTTGTCGACATATTATTGACTAGACCTGTTTGCTGGTTCTAAAAGAACCCTATACATACATGCCTGTCTTGACATATCGAGTGGGTGGACGCAGATCTTGGCCGCCCACGGACCTGCAAGTTTCCAACTATCACGCTTGATTAGCCTGTTTTGGAAGCCGGCTCAAGCCTCCTACAACAGCAGGACGCCCGGACCGATACCGACAAGCCCTGTCAGTAGCGGCGGTGCGCGCCGGCCATGTCTCAGTCGGACTTGTCGGGGCACAAGCGCAGGCAGGGAGGAACGAACGAAGGAACGGAACAGAGGCACTTGCTCGTCTGCATGGTGTGTTGGCGCACATTTATTTTGGTGAGTGAGCTGCAGTGGATCGGGCAGATCTCGGATGTGAGAATACATTTTGCACTAGGGCAATGTGATCTCTCTGCCGTGGGCTTGCGGAGCCAAGACACAGAGGCGCGCCGCCTCCAGGCTCGCCGGCTTCAACTTTTGTCTCTGTTGTCAGCCAACGGCCGAAATAGGCCCGGACCCAGACAAGCTACACGTCTAGCTGCATCTTTCTTCTTTTCTTTTGACGATAAGGATCTGGAAGGCTATTGAACGGAAGGGCGGCGGCAACAAGCCCAGCTGAGCTCGACTGCGACATGTCTGACATTCCGTGTGTCTGGACGGTCGGGACGCTGCCGATGGGGAACGGATCCGTCGGTCGAGAGGGTGGTGTGGGTGGATGGTGAGAGAAGTTGGGGACTTGGGAGAGAGGGCCCGGGGAGGTGGTGACTACTTCCAAATCAGGACTAACTCACTGGCAGCGCAATTCACAAGACCTGTCAACTTTGACAGCCCGCCAGCAAACAAGGGGCCGTTGTTAGTGTCGTTTTGAAGGGCCGTTGAAAGGAACTATTCAATAGCCGGCAGTAACGACAACATGCTTGTCTGCCCGCCCGCTGCCCGTCTGCCTGCCTTCCGAGCCTCGTCCTTACCATCTTCACGTGCAATGCCCAGCACTGTGTATCTCTGGTGGCTGCCACTGTATCAATAACACCTTACAGGTAGGGCATGCCACTTGACGGAGACTTTCCAACTGCAGCATGACTCGTTCTCAGCGCGCTCTTTTTCTTTCTCCCCCGCTGCCGGAGCGTCCGCCGGCCATTTCCCTGCAACCCCCACTATCTCTTGCCCGAAGGCCGAGATTTGCAAGACAAGATAGACGGACAGGTTGTAGCGGACAACGCATGACGATGAGGGCGCAGTCCGTTACAAAGTACTGTCTGTATATAGAGCGCACGAGGATGGGGTTACCTAAACCGAGGCGAGGGGCTATCTAGCGGAGAGACGCCTTCATTTGGCCTTATAAGCCGGAAAACTCGAACAGGGTTCCAAGCGAGGCAATGGGCAACGAGCAATGGGCAGTGGGGAAATGTCTGGAGTGTGGCCCAAGCTCCCTGTCAAGCGCCCTGTCAAAAAACGCATGAAATTGACGAACCAAGATCCGCCCCTGTCAACGTTTTCTCTTCCTTCCTGTTCTCCACACCGTCAGACCAGCCAAGAAGACGACAGGGCAGGGTCTTTCTCAGATGGAGGGGGCCTGCTGGGGTCGCCGGGGTGTCAACAAGCCTTCTTCCTGTGTTCTCGAGCCCTCAGCGGTCCCTTCGCTCTCCAGCGTCCCGAAAGGGGCAAGGCGCCAAACCAGGGGGCGTGTGGGAACCCGATTCTCCTGGTTCAAGATCGCACTGTCCTTTGTCATGTCCGTCTCGATCGGTATGTTCTGTTCCAGTCGGGCTTTTTTCTTTGCTTTTCTCTTCTCGACCAGTCACCTGCATGTGCACTACGCACACTACATACTTTCAGAACCGCCCAACAAGCCTCACTTTGTTGCGTCCGCCAAGACGGGGTCTGTACGGCCTCGCCCGTTCACTTGTTTGGTTGGCACTGTCCGTCCCCCTCAGCTCAACTGCAACTCCCAGCGCCACAGCCAATGCCAAGGCCTTTTCCCATCCACATGTCCATTACCACACCGACTTCACTCGCCGGCTTCGTTTGCTTCTGGCGTCTGGCTGGCTCGATTCTCGCCGTGCTGCACTCTTATCTCGATCGGGACGGGGGTGGCGGTGTGTGATGTGTGTCTGTCTTTTGCTTCTTTCCTCGAAACGACCTATAGGAGCTACAGCTATAGTCTCCCGGCCACGAGATCGACGGTGGTCTTGTTTCTCTGGGCCGCTTCCCAAGTCGACAATTGCATTACATATTGCCATGCCAAATAGTTTGGAACCACCGAGGCAACTTGCATATGCCGCCAAGCTTGGCTGGTCTCCCCTTCCATTGCTCAGTGCTGCCCCAGGCAAGGACACAATAAATATACCGCGTCACATATACTCTATATCATTACTACCTAATGAGGTACCACCGTATATTGGAGCGTGTATCGAATCACTCCCCCTTTTCTCTCGTCTTCCCTCGCAGCCTGGTCATTCTGCATGACATGCCAATCGTTCTGATCTCCGCTCCATTCTCTGTCGTGGTGTGCGCTCTGGTTCGGTTCCCCCCCGCGCTCAAGCTTGTTCGAACCGAAGGGGGTCATAACCCGGTTCCCATTGTTTTATTAGAGGGACTCTAGAAGCCGAGCGGGAACGGACAGAGCGTGGAACGGGCCTGAGATTTAAGTTCCAGGTATATTAACAGCACGCACCGACACAGATATATACAAAGCACATATATCCTGAGTAGCTCCAAGGGCCTATTGTCCAAACTCAACCAGAGTGCCGACTGCAACACGGACACTGCCACCACCACCTCGACGCTCGCATGCCAAGCGGCCGCCTTGTCTCAAACAAAACAAATAACTCAATACCTTTTTACTTCTGTTTATTCTTTTTCTAAACACTATACGGGATGTAGCAGCCAGCCCTTTTGACTGTGCCCCATGGTGGCAGGAGACAAGACACTCTCCAGAAACAGGCAAGCGTCGACACCCGTGTCCTCGGGATAGCACCTTTCCATGACTTCACACCCTTACAACTCACCCCCAGACAAGCGGCACGGCACAGTTCAGCCCACTCAACTTTCTCTCTCCCTCTCCCTCTCTCTCCTTCCTTCCCCTCTTGCCGTCCGTTTGTGTCTTGTCCCTCGGGATACTACGCCCCCTCCGCCCCAAGCATTCCCCTGCTTCGACACAACCTCAACATACTGCTACCGCACATACAATACTCAGACACAAACGTTTTGTTGGTCACAGAACATAGGAACACAGACATACACACATAGCTTTGCGTCAAAACAAAACCGGGGGAGGGGGATGGGGGGCCTATTACACTAAGAACACACACACACACACCCTGCACCACACCAGTTCACTGCCCCGAGGACCCAATCGCATCGATTCACCCCAAACTGATCGAATTGGGAAAAACACCACCTCCTCCCGGACTTCTAGTTCTAGTGTTGTTGCCCAAGAGCTGGGTATGTACATACGTGCACACTAGTGTAGAGAGCACGGGTTACCTAGGTATGTACCTAGATACTTCGTGGGACCATTCTTTTCTCTTTTCTTTTTTGTGCAAGGACATTATTATCTGTCTATTGATCGACCGATCAATGAGTGGAAAAAGACCAACCCCATGACTAAACAGAAACTGCCCCTGCTTTCCCATCCAAGCCATATATGCAGACCCAGATGGATAGACCCAGAATGATAGACCCCACCAGCAGCGCAGAGAAACGGGCAGTGGGAGAAGCCCAAGATCAAGCCGGCAATGGAATCTGCCAGAGTGCCAGAAAATGAGGAAAAAAAGGACCTTCCCCTTCCCAAGGTTTCGTTCCCATGCCATCCTCTCCCCAGGGATATAGTATAGACCTCCCCTCCAACCTATATTATAATGGCAGATGTAATATAGCCAAGTTGACATGCGGTTCGGGGAATCGCTACCGTGAACGGCAAACGGGGGCCGCGCCGCGCTGCGCGGCTGGGGGGGAGGGGGGATGGATGGAAGGGAAAAAAGGATAAAAAAATTGGATTACGCGTTTTCCTTGGCCCTTGCCGGTGAAAAAAAAAACTACTGTATGTAAGTGTGGGATAAGATGTCGGGTGTGATGTGATGTGCAGGTGCAACACACAGAACACACACGAACACACACCCGGTCAGCGGTAGTGAATGTAGACTTGTTGTATCGGCCGAGTGACTTCTACCTACCACAGTAACGGAACAACGACAAGCAAGCACTAACGAACGACAAGCATACCGACATTCAGTAGCCAAGCTATGAACTTGGGCACCACCAACTCAAGTCCTTACCGCAACAGGTTGAAATAAATGCTCCCATGCCATACTATGTCTTTCTTGCCTATTCCCAAAGACGGAACGGCCCCGTCTGTGCTTGTGCTTGTGCTTCGGTCGGCTGGTTATAGCGTACATGTCATGTCATTTGTGTTGCGTTGTCCCTTTTCCCATCGTTGGCCGAGATTCGTTAGCTGACTGGTTTATGGTGCTCAGTCAACCACCTCGCTCACAAGGCTTTGCGATAATTAAATGATTTACCAACGAAAATGAAATATAGTCCAGGATGTTTGCGAGGCGGACCTTGCTTGGTATTATTGACTCGATTTAAATAACCCATGGGGGGCTTTCACGAGCATTTGGACAGTTTCCTTCTTCTTATTCTTAGTCTGTATTCTCCGGTAGTTTCTCCTCGGCACCCCCCAGCCAGCTAGTGACTTGTCCTTCCCATAAGTTTTCCTTCTCCTGGCCTAGTAGCTAGGGCGCACTGACACGGGCGAATCCACCAGAATGGGCATGTCAGATCATCTTCGGTTACGGCTCAAAGATTAGCGATTACTACCTGTTGTTTATGGATGTGAGATAAAGGACCGATACTTTGCCTGGGAAGAACAAGGGGCAATGGTTGCCGGGGGTAATACCATTTATTTCTCTTGGCTGAGATTCCTGTTTGTTAGGTTCCACTACCTAGATACCTAGATACCAACTTGAAGTAAAGTTCCAACACTGATGCCAATGACTTCTGTTTTTGTTGCCACAAAATATCCAGAATGTATCCAAAAATATGTCGAAAGAACGAAAGAAACCATGAACTCGCTGCTTGGATGAGAAATGAGATGTCGATGTATCCATCATACAGAAAACACCCAGACTCCTTTATTTCGTGGCAGCCATGTATCCTTAAGACAATCTTACTTGCTTTTGTCTATTACTTTCCAGCGGTTCGTATCCGGCCCCAAAGGGGTGGGCGCTTTCGACCCTTCTTCAGGTCATCGTCTCCTCCACTAGTCTCTTGTTGCGGCTTTGCAGCTCCCGCTTTCTGGAATGCTGGATCATTTTTCAGGCCTTCCCTCTTGGGGTCGATCTCATCGTAGTCGTCAGATCCGGGATCGTACTTATCAGCATAGCTGTTGTCAGCGCCATAGCCTTGAACATAGTGCTCCTTGGAGGCTGGATCAGATGGATTCAATATGCCGCCCGCCTCCCGCATCTTGTCAAGACCGCTAGCCAGCGGCTCAACCAGGGCTGCCTTTCTAGAAAAGTTGTCGTCTTTGTTCGTCCAATTCACATTCTCGAAGGCCTTGGCCACAACCCAAGGCCCGCTTGGGGTGCTCTTGAAGGGAGGTGGAGGAGATAGCGGAGGCGGCGGCGATGGTGAATCCGACCGCATGGCTTGAGCTTTCCTGTACAGTGCAGAGAAATGCCTCTTAAATTCGATTTCAAGTTCCCGTTGGTGTTGGGTGACGGCATTTATCCGTTCTTCTTTCTTGGCTGGGATTAATCCCATCACCGGCACGCGGTCCTGGCTCGAGAAAGCTCCAAGCCACTCATCATAGCGGCGATGTCTCTCGTTCGCCTCCTCCTGGAACTGTGTTAGCATTCTGTTTACCGATTCCTCGCCAAGTGGACAGTTAAACCAGATGAACGTACCTGCGTTGGACTCGAGCGCTGCCGGAGACCATCCAGATATTCTTTGGCCTCCTTACTCATCTTTGACCCGCTGATATATTTGTCAAACGAGGCCGAGAACTCTCGGTAGTGTCCCTTCAAGATAAAGCATTGCCCCGTCCAACGCTTTTTCTTGAATTTGTCGTATAGTGACTCGGCAACAGGACATTCCCAACCAAACTCAATCACTCTATCGTAGAAAACGACACATCTGCACTGGGACCATTTACTGAAGCTGCGTCGGCTTTGGTCGTCCACTAGGGTGTCCTCGATCATCTCAAGAGATGTGTTTTGGATAAAGCTCAGGGGCGCTCGGAGGTTGACGGCGTCATGGATATGCGACTTCTCAAAGTCTGTAGCTGACCGCAAATCGAGAATAAGCACACTCTTAGACGGGTATATCTCGAGGAGAGTGTTCAGGTGCCCAGGGAGAATCATCCGAGCGCCGTCTTTGATCTCAGGTGTATGGTCGTCAAGCCTAAGGTTCTGGAGATTGTGCGTCATCCGTTCCTGCTGTCGACGATTATGGAACCAGGCCTGACTCAATGTCAGCAGTATGTTCATGTCAGTGGTATCTTAAAAGATTAATTTTCTTACATTGATATCTGAAGTCTCTACGCCAAGATTTGAGGCAAGGAATTCCGTGACGGCAACATTTGGCTCCGGCTCCTTGTGGAAGTACTCTTCAAGACGTTTGACGACGTGGGAAGCCAGCTTCGGGCCCTCTAAGACGGAATCGAACCTGTACATCTTGTTATTCCGAGACCTATTTAAGATCATCGTCCTGGAAATGGCTTCATTTGGCGGCGGCGCGTCATTATCGTTCCCGCCTGGAAGGGCTGACGGGGTACTCTGTTGTCGTTGGAGAGCACTCAATGATGTGGCAGAGCCAACATTTCTCAAAGAGCTAGCCTGGCTGGGAGGCGAGACCTGTGCAGTCGCCCTGAGACTGGGCCTTGTCGGCGTCAAATTGCCGGGTAGGTAGTACTCTTGGTGGCTCCTGGGCTCAGTCGTGGAATGGGAGGACAGCCATTGGTCCGACATTCTGTGCTGGTCGTAGGTAGCAACAGAGAGGTTCCGACTGAGACGGGGCCAACCTGATCCTATCCCCCCCTGCCCGATAGTTTCTTCGCCCGGATTGAATGTGGTGCCAGAAAATATAGACTCTGTGTCCTCGCGCATCCGCTTTGGCTCTGGAATATCGGTTTTGACATGTGCTTGGGTTTCCGGAGGCGGTATGTCCGTACCTCCCGGGGCGTGGAGAAGGTTGTTTGAACGAATGAAAGCGATGAAAGCACAAGCTGGGTCGTCGGGAAGAAGATCCCATACCATGACTGGCAGTGAGAGCAAGAGGAGAGTTGAGTGGCTCTTAAAGACACCCTGCACTTTCACATACTTTGCGATGGACGGGAAACTTGCCAGCCACTGCTCCCAGGCGTTCAGATCCAACTGTTGGTCATCCTCGAGAGCCAAAGATATCATGACGTGAGGTTCGTTTTCATTGGGTTCTGACGTTACAGGAATCAGAGCATCGGCGGGAGATGCTGCATTTCTCCCGTCCACCACTCTAGGTCTCTCGGGGAGAGAACCGAATGGCGAAGCCACATTTCTCCCCTCAATCATTCTTGTCTCAGGGACAGGCCGTTGTCGGGTCTGGGGAACTAGTCGACATAGTTCAATGCTCGGGGTCTTGTGGTTGGAGGTCATCATAAAATGTACGGGTGTTGCTCGAGCTTCGAAACGCTTCCCGTTGATCAAGATCGGGCGTGGATGTTTGAGTCGGGCGAGAATCTCAGCATGAAGCATAGCCGCAGAGAAGGTCTTGTGCCTCCACTCCTGAAGCACCTCGATCAGAGCGTTTGTGAAAGAATACCTGCCCGGGTCGGGGGCAATGGCGTCCCAGCTTGATGCCGATATGGTCTCGGTCATGCTCTGGCCGGTGGGGAAGGTAGCACTTGCGGCGCCAGCACAGCAGTCGAGCAGGATCAAGACGTCTGATATTGATCTCTCCAAGAGCGTCTGGATAGCCGACCATCTGTTGGGAGACTATAAGTCACAAGTACAGTGGGTCTGGGACAGGATAACATACTGTAATGTTGGAGAGCCAGCGCGGCGAGTCCTAGCTCATGTTAGAGACGAAGGACAATATGGAGGTGAAGTTTCGAGAGATTTGACTTACGCACACCAGGTACTCTGCCTCGACTCATCTATGCGGGCATGGCCACCGTAGTAAACAACAAGCAACGTGTCTTCGGACTCGTGGTTCTTGACCATGTCACCAATCTTGAGCATCAACTCCAGATGAGGGTTCTCGGATGGAATGGAGAAGATTTCCGTGTCGAAGCTGAACTCATCGCGCAGACATTTCTCCAGGTCTTCAAGCTCGGGAAGCACCCACAAGTCGTCCATTTGCCAATGAAGCATGAGCGACTGCACTTTGGTATACCGTTGAGTAGAGTGGCCACGATTGGGGAAGGCCCTGCTTGCCGACTATCACGCATCACATGCCATGTTAGATGACACACACAGGAGGCAACAGAGCAGAACAAACGAACCTCTTCCAAGGCCTGGGCAAAGCTCTCCAGGTGCTTCACATGGTAGTTGACACGACTAATGTCGTGGGTGGCCGATGGATAGGCATCGCTGCCCGAACCGTACTATCTCAGCGCCCATGTAAGCAACCATCTTGAATATCACTGATACGACTCTTTAAACGTACAGTAGAGTCGGCACTGCTCGTGCTGCTCTCATCGTTGGCTGGCCACCGAGTGTGGATGCGAATGAAGTCCTCAGTAGCCGTCGCCATTATGCCAAAAAGCAGGCGCGAAGCCTGCTGCTTCTAGGCTTTGTCAATCAACGGAAGGGTCGTGGTGTTGGGTCGCTTTGAAAATGAGGCTACAGTGCTGCACAAGGCAGTCGTCACGGAATCGCTAGGTACCGATGGTACTGATAAGCGCAAAAAGAGTCGTCGCTGGGCTCTTGGCTCTTTTACTTGCAGCTGATCGAGCTGAAAGGCAAATAAGGCAGACCGGTACGTTTCAGGTAATCGTAGTTTCCATTGATTAGGTGACTACAGGAGAGAAGAGGGGATTGTCTGATTGAGAGAGGAAAGAGCCAGCTGCCGGGCGATATTATCCCCCTTCGCTCCTTACCACCTCCTCGAAGCGTCGGGGTCTCCTTCCTGGCCTATCATGAAGATGCCAGCGAGGCGGCTGAGCAGCAGCTCCCGGTCACCCAAAAGGGTTTAGTGCACCTCCTGCGGTGAAGCTTTGGGGGAAGTCCCAAACAACCCCAAGGTTGGCCCCAACTTGCTGGCCAATCGCCGTCAGCCGCAGACATTGGGCGCGGTGGGCGGGCCACACGGTGGCACTTGCTGAACCCGTCCCGCAGTCGTTCGCTTGGCGCAAGCTGAAGGTAACAGACAGTGACACCACTGACAGGCAGACAGCTTTCAAGCTAACATCACCAACACATTTGAGGTTCCTCACCAGCCTCGTTTCTCATACACCACCTTCAGCCATGCGTGAGAGAATTACCTTCATCCAGAAACTGGGCGACTCGTTAGAGCCCTCGGCTCTCAAAGTCACTGGCAGCGGCATCAGCGGTCCGGAAGTGCGGGCTGTTCGTGAGGACCGTCTGACACTTGCATTGGATGAGCTGCCCACCGAGCTGCACACTCTTCTAAAGGGGGTTCATGAGTTGCACATTCGATGGGTCAGCCCAATCGCCTTTGAGACCGTCAGCCCGCTGCTGGCGCGTCTGCCCCCCGGGCTCCACCTGTTCTATACCCCTGGCAGAACATCCGACACGACAACGTCGTGAGTCTCCCATCATGCCTCAGGAGTGTAAATGCTGAACCCACATTTTGACCAATATACAGGGACAATTTGTGTCCAGCTCTCGTCAAAACTTTTGGAAACATTGCCTGCTTGACTCCTGCTGTTTGTTATCCAACCACCATTATTTTTGACTGTAAACCAGCCACCACTAACACTCCCTCCAAAAGGAATCATTCACAGCGTTACAAAACGACCGTTTCTCCCACTCAACTACATTTCAGTACTTCCAGCCACTTGAAAGCCTGTCCCATTTCTTCAGCTACGCCAAGGGCCAACTATGTCCCGCATCAGACTCTTCATGCGCCACCAGACTGGACAGCCTGACCCAGGCAAGCTCACTGGACGTCTCATATGATACAATTTCCCATACCCTTAAGATCACCGCGCTATGGCCATACCAGCGCCAAGCCATACAAGCCACAGCTCGGTCGCAGATCCGGACTGAGGTCGGTGTGTTGTCATCCGAAATTCCCCCATCGATAGAACCTCACGAGCTCGGTATATCCGGTTTGCTCACCGTCCTGGGTCAAGATTCGAAGCCTTCAGCAACTATGTTTACGTTTCCCTCGCGCCACCGAGACGCCCAGTCAGGCTTCTCGACCAAGTTCTTGGAGCCGACTGGTCTCCACCCTACCCTACAGATCCAGCTCGACTCTAACAGGCCGCCATCCGATGATTCGTATTGCTCTGCCCACGCATACTTCACTCTCCCAAGGGGTGTATTCGCCGACAAATACCAGCTGGCAGATGACTTGTTCCTGGCCTCCAAGAACCTGACAGCCCTTCGTTATATCTCACAGCCCGTTGACCTGGAAGCTCCAGAGTATGTCATGAAACAATGGGGTTCAGCGGTGCTCCTCGAGCTTTCACCGCCCCCAAGCAGTGAAAAGGCACAGCCATGGACGGCCGAAATCCCTTTGCACCTCCGCTACCTCTCGCCCGCTCAGGGAGGGTACGCGAACATCGAAGTTCCGTACCCGGCCGTCTTCTGGGCTTGTGCCGCAGAGGAAGGCACTTTGTTCCCAAACAACCCGTTTGAGCGGGTCAACCTGGGATACGACGGCCTCTTTGGGCCACGCACCGTGTTCTGGCATGTCGACCCACACCCTCAACAACAACAACAACAACAACAACAACAAGAACAAAAAGGCAGTGTTGTTAGGGCTACCAACACCATCAGAGTGCCTGTCTTGGATCTGGACAAGGCGCAGTGGGTCAATGTTGTCACCGCGATAACTGTCCTCCTTGGATTCGGGTGGGTGGCGTGGAAGCTATTCTCGGTCTATTCGAGGTCGGGTCATCAGCGAGTAGTGTCCTCCGAGCCTAATAAAGACAAGAAATGGCAGTGAAGCGTCGGTGTCGAGTTGGGTGGTTTTTTTTGCGGCGGTGAGAGGCTGGTCGTACCAAGAGTCTCGAAGAGGCAGTTTTAGTTAAGAATTTAAAACTAATAATAGTCAGATTAGGGATCAAACTTGACTCATCATATGCCACAACTTTTTGGATCAGCAATGCCGTTTAGGACATCGCCGTCCGGGGATATTGGTGTTTGGATGTAACCCGTTTACTTTTCAATTCATTGTGAACGAACCAACTTAAGCATTGAATTAATTCATAATAAAATACAAACGGCCTCTTATCACGTCGGTTTTGCCGTTTCTTCGTGCGGGGCTTCAATTACTCCCATCTAATCAATCCTCCCTCTCTCTTTTTCCACAAAGCTCTAAAACAGCTCTGTACCTCACCTTGTTCTCCTCCAAGTTTCGAAACACAGCATTCACCGTCTCGGGACCTTCGAACTTGTACACTTGCGTGACAGGTCGGATGCCGTTTCGGGCTGCGAAATCGAGCATGTCGTCGTGTTGCGCCCGGGAGGCTACGAGGCTGGGGTGGAGGCGGAAACCGCCAAAGAATAGTTTGTCCAGTCTATTTTTTTTAAAGAGAAATTTAATGTCTATTCTTTTTTTCCCCAGGCGCTGTCATATTTGGAACCTTGGGGAGATGAATCGAGGGTTTGGGGGGGGGGGGGGGGGGGGGTTGGATGTATATGTACGTACGGTATAGACGATGAGGATGGCTCATGGCTGGGCGCTGCCAGTGCGACGATGACGCAGTTTCTTGCTAGGATTTTCTCGTCGAGGATTCTATGCACAGAAGTGCAGATACGAATGTCAGTTGCAAGTAAAAAGAAAGAAAAGCAGGGGGGAGGGAACAAATGACGCATTGCCGAGGATGTGTATCATAAAAACTCACTTGTGCCAGTCCGGATACCTGTTCCCAGTAATGAGCAGCACATCCACTGGGAGCTTCACCGCCTCGGCCACGTCGTCGTCCAGGAGCACAAACTCGGACGCGCCGAACCCGAGCGCCTCCTGCTCCTTGGACTTACTCGTGCTGAGCACGACGACGCTATGGCCCATCTTGGCCGCGAACTGTATGGCCAGGTGGCCCAGCCCGCCCATGCCAACGATGCCGACCCTGTCGCGCGGCGTGGCGATGTTGTTCACGAGGGCCGAGTAGACCGTCGCGCCGGCGCACTGCAGCGGCGCGGCGAGCTCGCTTGATAGGGCTTCGGGGATCTTGTGCACGTAGCTCTCCTTGCCAATATAATAATCGCCAATCGTGCCGCTGTCCGAGCCGCCGTAGCCGTAGATGGTCCGCACGTAGCAGAATATGTCCCGGCGGCTGAGGCAGTTGCGGCAGTGGCCGCAGCTGTTCTTGAAGAAGCCGCCTCCGGCCCGGTCGCCCGGTTGGAGCGTCGAGACGGCCGGCCCGACGGCCTCGACCACGCCGACGCCTTCGTGCCCGAGCGCCATGGGCAGGTTGTGCTTGGAGAATTCGATGTCCGTGTAGCAGACGCCCGTGTGGGTGATCCGGATCAGGACATCGTGCAGGCCGAGCGGTGGGATGGTAGCTGTGGCGCTGATGACTTTGCCGTCGACGGCGCGGAGATTGGTGTATTCCTTTCCGACGAGGTTGGATGGCATGTTGACTTGTGTGACTTTGAAGGGGAGACAGAAGTGACTTGAGAGGAGCGCAGCTCAACTTTACTGTCAGTTTGTTGTGTGATGATGTGAGCGTAATGAGAGCAGACAAGTAACGCCTGTTGATATTTACCCTTAAGCTGTATCAGAGCTGGGGAATCATGTCATCATCATCGTCCTGTCCGGTGAGGGGAGACTTCCGTAAAGTCTTAAATATTGAGGATAGCAAGGAGAAGACTCCCATCTTCACCCCTCTACTTAGTCACCGTAACAGGGAGGCAATGGAGAGAAGTAAAGAGATAGAATTACCTCACCTTACTCAACAAAATTGAGACAAGGCCGCTCAGGCCTCCCCATGCTGTACGTCACAGTGTGCTCACTAGCAACACCAGTAGCATCGCAAGTAGCCGTGACTATGGGCCGAGACTCGGGACTGCTGAGACAGAAACGGCCAAGTATGACAGCATCCAAACATGGCATGAGCATAGGCAGAAGAAAAGTCATGATATACGAGACTCGCATTTCTTGATCCTCGAGTATTGGGATTAGAGTAACTCTGCGGAGCGATCATGGGTGCAACGTCAGAGTCACTTTTCTTGACTTTGACGCATGATCCATTCCCTTGGAAGTATACAGACATCACATACACCTCTTTCATATTGGTCTAAAAGATTGTTAGTGAGGAAATATGCATTTTTAAATTTAGTTTACGCATTGTAACCTATTCAGCCGCTGTAAAACGTGCTTTCCTTCTTTTTGGTTGCAGTCGTTGGATGATGTGCTCCACTGAAGCCTTTAGAATGCTGAAGTTTGAGAAATCGGTGTCATTTGGACGCTTGAGATAATGGGACTTTGAGGGTGACCTATGACTGAGACATGAGGTAAGAGTCCGGACAGAGAAAGTACCTGCCTATGAATAATGCAGGGTAGAGAAGTCTGTATTATGGAGTGTTGCTCGAGATATTTATTGTGAGGATGTTCGACAAACAAATTTAGCGCTGTGTGCCGCTTCTAGTAGGAGGTTGTGATTAATTCTATGGGAGATATTTGAAAGATTGAAGGTGAACCAGTTTATTGCCAACATTCGAGAAACATGAAGTCGTGAGTTGCTCCAAAATTTGGAGAAGGATGTCCGAATTGGCGGATTCCATCCCTTCACCACGGTGAAGCGGGTAAAAGTGGGACCTGTCATCGCGCCAAGCCTACTCGCCCCGCAGTGTGGGGATTCGGATGTGCTTCCGCTCCATCCAAATTTTTTATTTCCCAGCATCGTCAACAGCAACATCTCGAGATATACTCGCCGACCTTTGGAGAACCTCAACGACGAAATCACTACGCCCACGTACGCCACCAACAACCACCCCAGAACCTTCTCTTCCTCCACCCACACAAACCCACATACCCAATACCGCCAATATGAGACCTTTAGTCGAAAGCGAGACCAAGATTGTCTTTGACAAGCTCGCCAACTACCTGTCCGACCTGAAGGGGCTGATCGCGCCGCTCGATGACGGCGACCGCTATGTGTTCCGGCTGAACCACTCCCGAGTTCGTTTTGCGCCCGCCCTTTGCCCCGGATTAAAAAGAAAAACCACCAAAAAAAGGAGCAATGTAGCTAATCACTCCCCAAAAAAACAGGTGTACTACGTCCGCCTCTCGATCGCAAACCTAGCCACCAGCATCAGCCGCGACCAGCTCCTGAGCCTGGGGACCTGCCTAGGCAAGCTGACCAAGTCAGGCAAGTTCCGTCTGCACATCACAGCCCTCCCAATCCTGGCCGAGCACGCGCGGTACAAGATCTGGGTGAAGGAGAACGGCGCGCAGCCATTCCTGTACGGATCAAACGGTATGTGTTCTTTTTTCTCCCCTCCCCACCCTCATCTTTTTCCTAACAAAAGCCGCTTCTTTTTTTTTTTTTTTGGGCGCATGAACTAACAAATACCCCTTCCTTCTTGAAAATAGTCGTCAAAGCCCACATCGGCCGCTGGTCCGAGGACTGCCCGGAGCACTCCGGGTGCGTGGTCTACAGCATGTCCGACGTGCCCCTCGGGTTCGGCGTGACCAGCCGCTCGACCGCCGACTGCAGGAGACTAGACCCGACGGGCATCGTGTGCTTCCGGCAAGCTGACTGCGGAGAGTATCTCCGTGACGAGGATACCCTCTTCTCCGGTGGTGCTTAAAACTCGCACTGTGTTTTCCCCTGTTGGATTTAACACAAAAAGATAAAGAAAAAAAGAAAGGATAACTAAAAAAAAACAAATAACAAGAAACCCAAAGATTAGTATTATGGTCTCAAGATAAAGGGGCAGGCAGGCGTCTTGGCGTTGTTAAAAGAAAAAAGAATTGGGAGAAGGGAGGCCTTCAGATATACCTGTGTGTGTGAAAGGGAAAGAGAGAGAGTCTTGCTGGGGCGGCTATATTCGTACCCATCTTTCTATCCATCTATTCTAGCACCTATCATTTTTCATATAAACGAAATCTGGCATTTTTCAAAGTGCAAAATGATAACCAAACGCAACGTTCATGTTGCTTGTCTAAATCGCTTAAACGCCCCCATCTAAGAAAGTAAAATCCCAGTGTGTCCCTCTTTTGGTTTTGTCCTACAATGTAGCGCCTCCCTCTGCCTCGCCCTCAAGTTCAGTCGCGTGCAAGTCTCTCAATGCGGCCGAGGCCGCGGCCGCAGCCTCGCGGGAAGGCGTCGCCGCCCCCCTGCCAGCCTTCTCCTCCTTCTGATAGAAGCTGATGGACTCGCGTTGCGCGACGTACTCGCTGTCAGCATAGCCCAGAAGGCTCTCGACCTCTGCGCTCTGGTGACCCTTGATGCGCGCAATCTCGGACGAGGAGTAGTTGGTCAGCGCGCGGCCGACCTCGATCGCCGGGCCGTCCCAGAGCTTGCCGTCTTCTGCTGCTACTGAAGAAGAAGATCGCTTCTTCTTGGAGACGACGCATAGCCGCACGGCCTCCTGCTGCGCAAACACGCCCTCCACATCGACGACCCCGACGGGCAGGAGCCCTGCCTTGTCGAGGAGCGCCTTGTACGCGCCCTGGTCGATGTAGAGCGTGCCGTGCGGTCGGAGGCCGTGGAGGATCCAGAAATACCGGTCCCGGACGGGGTGCAAGGATGGCAGGAAGCGCGTATGCAATGGAACTTTGATCTTGTGCTCTAGGTTGGTGACGGACGCGGTGGACATGCTCAGTGGGTCTTCAGTGTGGTGAGGATGGTCATCAGCGGCGAGGGCTACCGCTGTGTGGGTTGCCAGCGATGGAGGTGAGCGGCTCGCCTGGATGTAGTTGACGATATTGACAATGTTGCCTGGGTTTGATGATCGCGTGATCACGGTGGTGACACCGGCAGATGTAGCGAGCCGAGCGGCGACGATCTTGGTGGACATGCCTCCTGTCCCTAGGGACGAGCCGGCAGATGAGACTGTAGAGAAACGTCAGTTGTGGGAAATATCTTATCATCTAAGAAGACGAACCGTCTGCCACCAGTGCGCTAATGTCCTCCACCACCTCGATAGGCTGAGCATCAAGGTGCGTTCTGGGATTTTTGTCATAAAGACAGTCGACATCCGTCATAAGGAACAACAGGTCGGCATGGACCATGGCAGCGGTGATGGCTGACAAGGTGTCGTTGTCGCCAAACTTGATTTCCGCCACTGCCAGCGTGTCGTTCTCATTGACAATTGGAATAACGCCCATGTCTAGAAGCTCGTTGATGGTGTTTCGCGCGTTAAGATACCTAGATCTCTGCCAACCCCCCACGTCGCTGTCAGCGCTTTGTATCTGTCCTCCTATATGAGCGAGTACTTACGTCGGCAATATCGCTCCGGGTGAGCAAGATTTGTGCAATCGGTTGCCGTAGATGGTTAAATAGACTGTCCCAAAGACTCATCAACCGACATTGTCCAATGGCGGCCAGCGCCTATATCAAGTAGTTAGTGCGAGTCAACATCAGTCAATAACTAATTGAGTCTCGACATTGCACGGGGCTCATCTCGTACCTGTAGCTTGGAGAGATGTTTCGGCCTTTTCTCAACGTCCATCCTCCGAAGGCCAACTCCGATA
The DNA here is from genome assembly GCA_033439775.1 of Podospora didyma. Lineage (NCBI taxonomy): Eukaryota > Fungi > Ascomycota > Sordariomycetes > Sordariales > Podosporaceae > Podospora > Podospora didyma. The sequence continues at coordinate 527,200 of JAULSW010000010.1, forward strand.
GCACCCGACGAGACGATGATGACCTTGTGGCCATCTTTCCTCAGCTTGACGGCGGTTTCCACTATCAGGGTGAGGACAGACAAGAGGGGCTCATGAGTCTTCTCATCGACAATGGAGCTGGTTCCTAGTAGAACATGTTAGCCCCTATTTCTACGAGACAGGTGTAAAACGGCGTTCATGCTGTGCCCGATATTCTACTCACCAAGCTTGATCACAACGCCCAGTGGACGAGAGCCTCTCATGGCTAAAGCAGTCAGTGTAAGAGGATGAGTCAGTTGAGCGGTTCAAAGACATACAACCAAAAAAAACACTGAGGAAATGAGGAAGGAGTGCTAGAATGTCTTACACAAGGTACAGCTTGCCTCCATTATTATATGTATGAAAAGGCACGAAGAATTATTAGCTGTGGCTAATCATAGTCAGGGGTTGGATTCGTTCGTTAGCGATGCAGCCAAGTCGCATCCAACTGTGGACTTGGAAGTCAAGTCAACTCACCTGTGTGGATCAAAGCCTTGCGCTCGCCAGTCGTCGATTGGACCGACATCGGAAACCCACCCGAAAAGTGTTGCCCCACACCCCGCCTACGCCCTTCTGCTGGGCGTCACCGCCCTTCCATTGAACTATGGCCCCATTTTCAGGGCGGATCGAGCCGTGCCAGCCAATAGGTACGGCGCAAATTCAGCGTTAGGAGGCTTGCTGCAGATGCACGCTGTTGTCGAGATACCGTACAGTCACAACCCAACAGTCCCTTATCCGCAATATTTTCGAGACCACACCAGGAACGCGACGACAATACCAACACATTACCCGCGCGAATCGCAACCAGCCAGCGAAGAGACAGGCAACTGGCTATTGAATGGAAACCAGTGTCTACGAATCAATCGTACACACCCTAAGATTGGAGGAGGGAAACAGCAGCAGCCCCCCCACGAAGCTACCCCTTTCTACAAACACCACACCGAACACAGACATGGTGACGCCATCACCAGCAGCGCATCAGGCGCCCCCTTCTACAACAACCGACACGACAGCCCGGCCTTCTCCCACACTGCAACAACAGGAACCACAACCACAACCACAATCACAACAACAAGATGACCCCCAAAAACTGCCCCGGTTCTTAACCAACGACCCAGCGCGAACAGGCTACGACCCGTCTCTAAAATGGTGGATGAACTACTTCAAGATCTTGACTGGGTCCATCACGCGCGAAGGGATCGAGCACTACCGGGAGGACCGGTACCGCACCAACGAAGCCAAAGACTGCGCGCGGTGCGACAAGTACCGGGACTGGCTGTTCCAGCACTCACCGACGGTGCGCTTCATGCGGGACAAAGTTTCCGCGCTGGGCGGGGACCTGGGCCCGCACAACGTGGTGTGCCAGCGGTGTCCCGGGCGCATCACCGAAACGGGCGCCGTGTACCGGCAGAGCGGCGGGTTCAGCCCGGACCACGGGATCCTGCTGTGCGCCAACGAAGTGCGCGACCGCGGCCACCTGGAGGACACGCTGTCGCACGAGATGGTGCACGCCTGGGACCACTTGCGCTGGAAGGTGGACTGGGTCGGCCGGAAGGATCTGCGGCACTCTGCTTGCACAGAGGTAAGTAAAATGTTGTTGTTCTGTTTAATTCTTCTTCTTTTTTCTTTTTTTTCCGCCTTGGGCTGTAACCCAAAAAGGAAGGGCTGACAATTTTTTTCGGGAAATTTTCCTCAGATCCGAGCATCCATGCTCAGCGGCGAATGCAGGTGGACGCGCGAGGCCTTCGTGCGAGGCAACTGGCGACTTACACAGCAGTTCCAGAACTGCGTGCGGCTGCGCGCCATCCAGTCTCTGCAGGCGCGGCCGACGTGCAAGGACGACGTCCATGCGACAAAGGTGGTCAACGAGGTGTGGGACTCGTGCTTTTCCGATACCCGGCCGTTCAATGAAGTATATCGCTAAGCGAAGCGAAATATGTAACTATATCATCAGTGCCCATCCCGCTTAATTACCAACCTACCCACGCATACATGTAAAACTATTATAGAAAAGTTTCCCATATGTGGATGTTTGTTTCAAATATAAAAATTCAAAGTTCAAAGGGTAAAAATATATCAGAAAAGAAGTGTTAAAAAATCAAAGCAACCATATCAGACACTACCAGCCGAGCTAAACTTCTCTCCTTGCCTTCGCCTCATCCTAAATGAATCACCATTTGGGAATGAGGGAGAGGTGAAAGAGAGAAAGCCAACCCGGCAGCCAAATGGGTTACCTATGCTAGATATATGCAAACTTAGAAAATAAAACGAACTCCTTTCTCTGCATTACGAAGATCCCACCAATCCCACCTTTCCGCTCAACTCCCCGAACGCCACAGACATGTTATAATAAGAATTTTTTTTAACTTTCTCTGCCAGTTAACCCCTCTTGTCTCTCATCATCATTCATAATACCCGCCACTCATTTCAGATTATTACCTGCTGGGCAGCTTCTCACGGTTTGTTGCTCTTTCTCCTTTGACGCAATGCTTGATGATCCAGGGGTGGTTCTGGACTTCTTCGAGCGGGATGCGCTTATCTGGGTCAAGCACAAGGAGCTGTTCAAGCACAGGTCAGCCTCAGGTTGGACAAGAAAAAAAACAGGGCAAGGCAGTCTGGAAGAAAAAAAAGGAGGGAAAGAAAAATACACATACCCTCTTGATAAGGTCCTTGGCCTCTTTGCTCACCCACTCCGGGACGGTCATATCAGCGCGAGCGATCCTCTTCTGCGTCATGATGGGCGTGTCCTCGAAGGGCGCCTCGCCAACAAGAAACTCGTACGTCAACACGCCCAGACTCCACAGGTCCACCTTCTCGTTGTACCAGTTGTCCTTGCTCCCCGACTTGATCATCTCTGGGGGCAGGTAATCAAGAGTGCCGCACAGGGTGGCGCGGCGGTTGTTGGGCGCGTGCACGCTCCACCCGAAATCCGATATCTTGATCTCGCCGTGGATGCCCATCAAAATGTTTTCGGGCTTGATGTCGCGGTGGATGACGTGCTTGCGGTGCAGGTAGCGCAGCGCTGACGTCATCTGCGCGATGTACTGCGCGGCCTTCCACTCGGGGAACCGGTTTTCTTTCCGGAGGTGCTTGTACAGCTCGCCCTTGCCTGCGAACTCGAGGATCAAGAAGATGCGCTTACTGTCGTGGAAGTGCCCGTACAGCTTGAGGATGTTAGGGTGGCGCAGGTTGCTCTGGATTTCGATCTCGCGCCGGACCTGCTTCTCGACGCCTGTCCCGTGCTGCAGTTCCGACTTGTACAGCACCTTGAGCGCGCAGATGAAGTTGCTGCTCCGCTCCCGCGCTAGGTACACCCGCCCAAATTTGCCCTTGCCGAGCGGCCGCCCGATCTCAAACATGCCCAGGTGGAACTGCTTGGGCGCCAGCGGCTGGTCGACGTAGGAGGCCGACTTGCGCTCGGTAGTCAGGGCCAGTCCGTCAGAGCTGCGCGGCCCGGATGACGACGTCGACGACTTCTCCTTCTTTCCTGGCGAGGAGGGATTTGAGCCCTTCCATTGCGCCTGCTGCGACGGGAGGGCTACGGTCGTGACGGTGCTGGTGGTTTGTTTTGATTGCAGGGCAACCTTGAAGAGGTTTGGTCTGCTGGTGCTGTGCGGGAGCTGGGTGGTGGTCGTTGTCACCTGCGATTCAATTCAGGTTAGTTCCTGATCCGCAGCCAGCACGAGAATATGTAACACACCTTGCTCTTTTGGTATAGTCTTCCATCGTCGTGCTCGTCGTTCACCGACAGGCGGTCGAAGCGATCTTCTAGCGCTCGGGTTGCCATGCTTCGTGGACTGCTCTCGAGGAAGCAGGAAAAGAATGGGGTGTGAAAGTACAAGGCGATACCGACGGGATAAAGAACGGAAATATGACCCTCGGCGAAGGTGTTCGTCCAGTTGCAACGCTTTTTGCTTGGATGACCCGGTCGTCGCAATTGGAGACTGACAAAAGATGGAATGGGCAGGTAGGTATTTACCAATGCTGGATTTTTGGGGGGGGGGGGGGCTGTTGCCTAGCAACCACTTCGCCGTGACTTGTGGGGCCGACATAAGTCTCATCAGCTTCGCGATTCGGGCATTGTAATTCATTATTTTGTCTCTTTAACTTATACAATATTGTTATTCGTATTTTACATGTCTTCATTATTTAATTAATAGGCCCCCAGAACCTAAACACAGAAATTTGGAAAGACCACTTTCGCCCTGATTAAAACCCTTGAAGTGCAAGCCATTCCGCGCAGATCCGCATTTGGATCGGCTCACCAACCTAAAACTCCGCCTTAACATTTGAATGCTGAGTCACTGAGGGCAAAACATTCGAAGAGGCGTTGCAGGGATTTGGAAAAGGTCAACAACGCGTTTGTTATCCAAGGGCGACAATGGCGGCTCGACATGGTAGCTCACGGGCTCGGGATGCTCAGCTGGACAAGCGCCTCGTTTCATATTGCACTTGACGTCACCTTGAGATTGTGTGGAGGGTACGGATAACATGGGCGCTTTTGGCCCGCAAGGTTGGCTTCTGTGGTATCCGAGGTCGCGGACGGCTCGCGCAAGAGCTCGCTCGCCGTAAGAGGAGAGCCCGATGTGTTCGGGCAGATGGTTTCGCATCTGGCACATAGGCGGGAGCTTGGGACTTTGACGGCGCTCGGCCTCGAGCCAATCCTTGAGACGCGCCTTCTCCGGCGTCGTGATCCACCCCTTGCGCTTCCGGGCTTTCTGTGGAGTCAAGGGCCCGGCGCATGCTCTCTGAACTCGACGGTACGTGTAGCCGGTCCGGCGCGCGATCTCGAGATAGGTAAGACCCGCTAGGTTTCTCAAAGTCTGGACTCCGATACGCTCGTCGCGTGTAAGCTCGGGAGCTTTTGGTCTTGTTTTGATTGGTGTTGTTGGGTTGCCGAGCTGGACGTTTGCAGGCCCTTGGGACGCCATAACGTATATATGATAGTATACAATTCGATCCATGGAGTCCGTGATAGACCCAGGCGGTGCTTGGTTGAGATTTTACAAAACTACGATACGGATTAAGGCCGTCGCGTCTTCTTTCCTGGAATGAACTCGAAAACAGTTGCCTGATCCTGGTCGGACCCCTGGCTCATCATTCGAGAAACAAGCAATTATTCAAATGTGGGAAGGAGTAGTCGATACGGGTTAGGGTTAGAACGAAGGGCAGTTGGCTAAGACTTATCGTCCACCTTTGGAACTGAACAGCCTGAATTCACAAATACCTAGTCATGGAAGAAAGTCTCTGTGGCTTGAGAATCGAAATTTAAGATGCATCATAAAGCTGTCATGGAGGTGAGCAAAGCCAGGCTACAGTGCAACAAATCACTTTGTGATCCCTATAATTAAACTGAGCCTCAGCATGCCCCGCGCCGTTGCGAATAGCTCCCCGCAGTGCCCCGCCAAGATCTTCGACCTACAAAACATTGTAACACCTTAATCACCCTTCGCCGAGCTAGCTCACTGAAAAGAAAGGTCGTTCAGCCCTCACTTTCTTGTCAAAGGTTTCACTCGTGCTTGCTCAGACTTCATAAAACATCATCGTACTTTTCACACCAACAAAAGATTTGCGTGAGCGCCAGCCAGCCTCAGTCCAAACCCCGAGAAAGGACGAAATTCACATTTTGGTCATAATAAAATGATGACCACGATGAGCCACGTCAGCTCGCCCAACGAGCCGTACCCGTCGGCCGACCAGCTGGAGCAGGCCACGACCTCGCGCACGCAGGGCAACTTCGTGATCGCGTCGCGCAAGCTGCCGATCCTCAAGAGCGGGCCCATCGACGCCATGAGCGCGCGGTTGGGGATCCCGGTGCCCGAGATGATCTTCGGCGACAACCTGCTCTCGGTGACGCACAAGCCGTCGGGCTGGAGCATCAGGTTCGCGGCCGAGGACGCGCTGGACCTGGTCGACAAGACGGGCGAGAAGATGTTGCGCGTGGCGTACGCGGGCGAGTGGAGCAGCTCGCGCGAGAAGACGAGCGCCGGCATCTCCGAGGTCGTGCGGCCCTATGACTGGAGCTACACGACCCCGTACCGGGGGACCGAGATGCCCGCCGGGTCCGGGTCCGGGTCTAAAGCTCTCGCCCTCGCCCCGTCAGAGGAGCACCCCATCCCGCTGGACCTCCTCCGGCGCCGCGATCCCATCCTTTTCCACGACGAGGTGGTGCTCTACGAGAGCGAGCTCGACGACAACGGCATCAGCGTCTTCACCGCCAAGGTCCGCGTCATGGAGCACCGCATGCTGCTCCTTAGCCGCATGTTCATGCGCCTGGATAACGTGTTAGTGCGGGTGCGCGACACGCGCGTCTACGTTGACTTTGCGACCGACCTGGTCATCCGCGAGTATACGGCCAAGGAGGATAGCTTTGCGAACGTGAAGCGGGTTAGTTGTCTTTCTCTCTCTCTTTCTTTCTTTCTTTCTTTCCTCCCTCTTCTCTCTTTTCCCCCTTCTTATTTATCTTCATCCCCCTCTTGTCGTTGCTTGTTTTTATTGGGGAAAACCTACTACCTCCAATTTCTCCCTGCCTACCTACCTACCTACTTACCCACTAATTTGACACTCCATATTATAGAACCTTTACATGTCAGGCGAATCGCCCGACGACATCACCAGCGCCATGCGTGACGCCAATAAACTCGCACATCTGCTTCCCGTGGTCGAGCATGTGCTAGAAAATGTTTCTCTTGCGGTTGTTGCGGCGGCAGCGCCGTCTTAGTTCGCGAGCGAGCGGGCGGTGTTTATTTTCCCTAACTACCTACTTATTTGCTTGACCATGGAAAAATAAACAAATATATCATTGTCGGAGTTCCCCTGCCTCAAAAGGGGTGGGGTGAGGAGTCTTATGTAACTCGGACACGGCAACAGGGAGCGGCGTTTTGTTTGGGGGGAGGCGTCTGGGGAATGGTAGTGGTAGAAAGCCATTTGTGTAGATTGAATTCTGCTCATGATATCTCGATCAACAGAAACATATATTATCTGTCTACCTACAGCTTGCGATGAACCAAAGTGAAGTACTCTAGAGCTTTGATTATGGATAGGAGGCTCTTTGAGAAACTGTAATATCACCTCTTCATGCTATGTCGCCTTTATCAAAACAACAGTCTCCTGCTGAACGGGAGAAACAACAAACTCTAGACTGAAAGGCAGAAAAAGAACACAAAGCGGAGCGGCTGCAGTAGCTGCTGCTTCTGACCTGCTTGCCCTCCGTAGTACGCCCACGGCTTCCCTGATGATTGGCAGGGGGAAAATAGCAAACCAGCCGGACGCATGATAAATAACACAATAGGTCCACCCCGAATCCAGAAGCAAACCCATAGCCAAGTAACACGTCTCCCCATTCCCCCGTCCCCATTGCACAAACATCTCAAGTATCACCCCACCACCTCCTCCTCCTCAGCAGCATCCTCAATAGTATCCGGCGGCGGGGGCGACGAGCTCCCCGTAACTTCTTCGAACGAGAGCTCCCACATATCCACCTCCTTGAACTTCTTCCGCGCCTTATTCAGCTCCTCACCGATGCGCTCCTGGATCATCTGACTCGTCTCGGGATCCATCTCATCTTCCTCAGCCTCCCCGCCGTCACCATCCTCTTCCTCGCCCTCGACTTCGATCGAGTCGTCGTTGTTTTCTTTGTCTGAGCTGCGGGACCCATAAGTTCTGATACCTGGCTTTTTCTGGGTTTTTGTCGAAGATACCTGGGCCGTCTCTTTCCCCTTGCGATTGGATGAGCGGCTCAAGGGAAGAGTCGCAGCAGCAGCTTTTTTCTTCTTTCTCCGAGCAGCAGCTCTCGCGTCCACCATATACGAGAGCTCGTCGTCTTCTTTGTCCTCATTTTCGCTGCCTTCATCTGAACTACCCAGATCGAACGGATCCTTGTTCCTTCGCGTTGACTTTTGCGTGTGCCTTCGTCTGGGTAGCAGGGAGGTGAGGTCCGCCGTCAGTGCAGGCTTTGGGGCTGCAGCGGGCTTCTTCTTGACTGCATTCGGCTTCGCCACAGGGGCGGCGTAATTAGGCGAGTGTGTCAAGGAAGGCGGCGATGAGATATCCGATGCGAGAGCATCGTCATCGGCATCTGGTTCCGGTGTCTTTGCGGCTCTGGCTGCGGCTGCTGGTTTTCGTTCGCGGTAGTAGGTGCGGTGTGCGAGCGATTCCAGCGATGGCCACAGGACGGGACTGCCACCGTTAGAAGACCCACTGCTTAAGGGAGGCGCCATGTCCGGGTCGTTTTCGTCAATAGGGTGAGGGCCTGGAGTAGAGAGGCGATCCTGCGGGAGACCACGAGGGCCACGCAGCGACGAAGAGAGAGAGGGAACAGGACTGCTACTCCCACTCTGCACTTCTATTGACTGGTGGATTTCGTCTTCAACAGCGAGTCTCTTCTCTCGCCCAACCTGGTCCTCTAATGACTTACGCTTCCGCGAGGGTACGATGGGCGATTCCTCTCGGGAGCTGTTGTCTACTGCAGACCGCGACAGCCGCCCTGAGCGTCTCTTTGCCAAATCAAGAGGCGTAGACTCATCGTCCGGCCCGGAGTCATCTCCAGCAATGCTTCGCGCTTGGGACACCTGGGACGCCGATCTCTGCGTGCGATCCTTCTGCGCCGTACCAAGAATGCTCGGTTCACGCGCCCGGCGTCGGAACTTGCCCAGGTTGAAGGTCGAACTGATGCTTGGCGTATTCGGCCCTCTGCTACTTGGCCGGATGGGCGCATCGTCCTTCCCCACGATACTGGACTGTCGGGGTCGGCGTTTGAAAAGATTCACGTTGAAAGACGAAGTATCGGTCGAGCGGTAGCCGTTCTGTGTCGTCTCATCGATGGCGTTATGGCTGTCCTCCAGGCTGTCTTCAAGATTTCCAAACATCGAGTCGTCCAAGTCCAAGCCGGAAACATCTGTGAGCCTCGGCTTCGGGGCGATGGCCGACTCTTCTCTGCGGCTGTACTCAACATCGCTGCTGTCGCTGGCCTTGTTGGTCGAGGATATGTTGGCCAGCCTATCCAGCGCCTGGTCTCGCTTATTTCTCGAGTCCTCCAAGGCTTTCGCTTGCTCCGGGTTAAGTCTCAAGCTACTTGACGCGCGCCCTTCCTGACCTGGTACGGCGGGAGCACCTTCAGAAGCGCGTTTCTTCCGAATACGCTCCTTTTCTCGGTCGCTGATATCATAGATATCACTGCTGGGTACACTTGGCGGCGCATTGGGTTTCGTGACTGTCGTCGCGACTCGCGATCGCTTCGGCCGAGGTCGAGGCATTCTGGTTGTGCTGTGGTAGTCGACGTCTAACAATGTTTCTTGGGACTCGAATGGCAAAAACCCCTCCGCAAACTGCGGGCGTAGTTCTCGGAGGAAATTGGCTGGCGGAGGTGGATCGGTAGATCGAAGAAACGGGTACGGGGGTGTCAAGAAAAGAGTATGTGGAGCGCCGAGAGAGAGCGACGCGTCAAGACGTGCACAACAAATTCGGCTGGGGAAGCTTCCCCCCATAAAGACGCGTCTGAGCTTTTGGCGGGGTGGCTGGGTGGCCAAAGCTTTTCTTTGATCCCTGCTCTCCTTTTGGCAGGGACCGAAGCACATACCCCTAACAGCTGGTGCACTACCAGTTACGTCACTGCATCGACGTCTCATGTGCTCACATGCAGCTGTCTGCCGCTGATTTGCAACTCCTCAACATCTGTAAGGCACGCCGAATCTCCGAGCACTCCGGAAACGAAACCGCTATAGCGAAGCAATTAAGCACCTTCAATAATAATTCTTCGCCTTTTGTCAAAGATATAATTACGCACAAACAATGGCGTCCATATCACTCTGCCGATCCGCGCTGAGGCGGCATGCCTTCCCTCTCAGCTTGGCCCTCACTACAGGACTGGTCATGACAAACAAACAGCGACCGATGCGATTTGATGTTCTCTCTCCTCCGCCAGAAGCATCGACACGAAACTATTCTTCTGGCCCCAACAAGAAGGAGATGCTCAACGCCGAAACCATCAAGCAACTCTCTGGCGGGAGTTTATCAGGTACAGCCAATCATTCTTAGCATCTAATAATTAGCCACTAAAGACTACATGAATAGGGTTCTGCGTCGGCCTCCTAGTCAGCGTCTTTTCAAAGACACTAGTTATTCTTGTCGGCTTGTCCGTTGTGCTCGTCCAGGTATGCCATAGTCACAGCTTCAGGCCGTCTCTCCTTTCCCATACACGCAAACGGCGAAATCCATTTTCCTCACTGATGACACACCTTGCTCATTTTCCGAATATAGGTCGCTTCACGATACGGTATCAACGTGATGGAGCAGCTCGAACTCAAAAAGCGCGTCCAGTCTTCCAAGATTCTGACAATGCTAAGCAAAACCACGGCATTCAAGGTAGCTTTTGGTGCCTCGTTTGCGTTGTCGGCTTTCATGTCTTTCTGAGTATTCTTTCACCACGACGTAAAGAGGCCGGGCAAGATTAGGGCCGAAAGCACTGTCAGTGATGAAATCCGAATTTGTCGATTTAGTCATCGGCAGACAGCCGAAAAATAAAGGATTCCTATTCCTGCTTGGCAAGACGCATCCTATCAAATGGATAGCTGCGTGACTTAGTCGGCTAGAAGGGTTGAGTTTCCCGAACCAACCAGGCATGGGCCAGGGGGTCGTCCTTGAAGTAGTGCTCAATGTTGGCGAAGATTTCCTGGTGAGACTTGTTCAACCACTCCTTCTCCTCCTCTGTCAGGAGCGTCACGTCGATCAGGTTTCGGCAGTACGGGACCATTGTGATGTGCTGGAATCCCAGATATGGCTTGTCGCCGAACTTGTGCTCCGTCTGAACCTCACGCACAATGGCAAGGTTCTCAATGCGGATACCGTACGCTCCATCCTCGTAGTAGCCGGGCTCAATCGAGAGCACGTTGCCTGGCGCAAGGGACACGTCAACATAGGCTTTCCTAGTTCCGATGCCAATAGGTCCCTCGTGAACGTTCAAGAACGATCCCACACCATGGCCTGTGCCGTGCCGGTAGTCGAGGCCCGATTTCTGTAGGGTTATCAGTACGAGCCATGGACATTGTAGTGTTCGAGTCAGGTTCACTTACCCAGAGGAATTGGCGAGCGAGGACATCGATGGCAAAACCGTTGGTCCCCTTGGGGAAAACGGCCTTGTCGAGAGCGATGTTGCCCTTCAGCACAAGGGTATAGGCATGCTTCTCCTCTGGCTTTGGGGTTCCGAAATGCAAGGTTCTCGTGACATCGGTCGTGCCATCATAGTACTGTGCTCCGGAATCGCAAAGATAGACAGCAGTGGGATCGATCACTGAGCAGTTGCCACGCTCGGGCTTGTAGTGAATGACAGCGCCACTAGTACAATGTCAGCAAACCATGTGGCAAGACCAAAAGGCTAGAGAACTTACTTAGGGCCAGTCGACGAGATGGTATCGAAGGAGAGGCCAACAAAGTCCTTGTGCTTCGACCGGAATTCCTCCAGCTTGTCGGCCGCGGCCACCTCGTCTATGACTGCCTTCTTGTTGATGAGCTGGTCTTCGAGCCAAGCAAAGAACTGGGTCAGGGCTGCTCCATCTCGGATGTGGCAGTTGATCATGCCGTTCAGCTCTACCTCGTTCTTGACGGCCTTGGCATCGCTAATGGGGCTCCGGATCTCCTCGACAAACTTGCCGCCGCCGAGGGCCAATTTCAGGGCCCATGACGCTTTACTAGCGATGAGATATTTCTTGATTGATCCAGATTCTGCCGTTGCCTCAGCGTCAGCAACGAGCGCCTTCGTGTCGGCAAACAGTTCGTCGTAGGGCTTGACAGAGACTTTGATGCTGTTCAAGTATTCCTGACTGGCCGTGGTCAATTTGGTCGAGTCGATGTACAGGGTGGCCGAGTCCTTGGTCACAATTGCGTAGGAGAAGAAGACGGGATTGTAGGGGATATCACTGCCGCGAAGGTTAAACAACCAGGCGATATCGTCCAGCAGCGAGACAACAAAGCCGGCGGCCTTCTTCTTGACCAGCTCCTTACGAAGATCGACAAGCTTAGTCTCGGTATCATTGCCCGAGTAGTTGGCAGAAAGAAAGAAGACTTCCTGGTTAGGACGCGGAGGTCTTGCGGACCCCCAGACCAAGTCAACTAGATTGCCGGTAACAGCCTCCAGACGAGCGCCGCCGTTCTTTTTGATGCTCTCATCGAGCTTGCCGGCGATGGAGCTTGAGATGAGGGTGGGATCCACGCCGACAACCTTGCCAGCGGCAGCTTCAGTGGCGACCCACTCTTGCCAGGTGGGAACATCCTGCAGGCCCGTCTTCAGAAGGAGCCAGTTCTGGTCCAGCTGTTTGGCAGCCTGGTTGAAGTAACGGCCATCGGTAGCGAGGGCAGCCTTGTCGTGGGTAACAACCGCAGTTCCCGACGAGCCGCTGAAGCCCGAAATGTACTCGCGCCGGCCGTCGCATGCGGCTATGTACTCGGAGGCGTGGCTGTCTTCCGACGGAACGACTGCAGGGCGGCCAATGTCAGTGACTGTTGGGGGAGGGGAGGCAAGGGTGGTTGGGTCATATGCGCGGCTGCCAGGATAAATTAGGGGTAGAGGGGGCGGAGGCCTAAGACAAAGTTCCTACCATAGATGTCGATGTTGCGCTCCTTCATGAGCGACCGCAACGCGGCCAGCCGGGCAGATGTGTTCACCGTCTCCATCTCTTGATACGGCAGCGCTGCAGCTGCTGCGAGTGCGACGGATCGGGGTCGGGGTTGTGGTTGTGGTTGTGTAGCTGCTGTGAGTGTGGTGGCTGCACGGAACGGGGCAGCAGACAGGGCGAATGGTGCGACCCTTCGACTTGGCAGGCTTTTAGCAAGGTTGCGCGCCGGGAACGCCAACGAACAAGCTGCCAGAGTTCGAAGTGAAGGAGAACTTGAGGTTGGTGTGAAGACTGCTAGGCAGGGCCAGGCCCATATATGCCGCATGAAGGACAACCCACGGGCAGACAGTTGCGCGGTGCGCGGGTCGAGGTCGAGCTCTGGGTGAATGAGCCGAGCTCCCTCGAACAAAGATGCGGCAGGTCTAACGCTGTCGGGACGGGAGGTCGGATGGCAGGAGGGTCACAATCGCCCTGGAACGGGTATTCGCGGTAGGTGATGGCGGGGCGCAACGCCCGACACCCCACTCCCGCCGCTCAGCAAATCGAAAGCAGATACAGATTACAGGCAGCTCGCCTGATTCTCACTGCTCCTGTCCACTGTAGCAAGTACTAAAACCAAGTCATCGGATGGCGGCCACCAGGGCCCATAGCCAACCGATCATCCAGCCTGCATTTCACATCGAGTGGCTTGAAGAACAGCGTGGGATGGAAGTATTTACTTTCGTAACGACCAATGTCCGAATCCCTGAACTCTGAGTGGATAGGGCGAGACAAACAAACGACCCTGCAAGGGTCGGTCTCACCTGTTGATGTGGGGGAGGGGTCGTGACGGGGAGGTCGTTTGCCTTCCCAGCGGAAACATTTTCACATCAATGGCCAAAACACTAGCCAGGTCTCAACTGATATATGGGTACGATCTGCAGTTTACCCATAGAGTGATAAAAGGGGAACTAGATGTCTATTTAGACACCCAGTTCTAGATATAAAATTTGTATTTCCACCCTATCGTATCTAACGCTTAAGCGGTGGCAGCAATTCTGCACTGGGAACAGGCACTGGGGGGCAGAGTGAGGTGCCATCCGATGTTTGCTCGAGCGGTAACGAGTCGCGTTCAGCTGAGGTCATGATTGCTGCATATTAGTGCCTGATAGAAGCATACGTCCTTAAAACCCTTCTGTTTGCCTTCCCAGTGCGGCACCAAGACTCGACCCCATCGGCCCAGGCAACCAGGCTTTCTGAACCCCAAAGATAGACATAGCCCAATAATAGGTAACCTTAACCTCGTCCCGAAACCACCTTGCATTTCAGCACTTTCCATCTTATCGGCTCGCAAACGCCAGCTGGGCAGAGAGCAAAAGGCCCACTCTTTCGCTTCAGGGTCCGACCTTCCACCTTCAACATCTCCATTCTGATCAACCATTCTGAGTTCATGGCCTTGGGCCAACATTCCTATTTGCCCAAAACAAAACACAGCGAGTAGCCAAGTTTGCCATGGCGCAGCTACCGTTGCCGACGAGCCTCGATGAGGTTGTATCCGTAAGGTCCCAGCCCTGGTTCAGTTCCTGCCCCGCCAAATACGTACTGACCTGTCCATCGTAGTTGATCCGGGAGTTGTACTCTCCAAACTCTCCCGACACCATCTCTAAAGTGCAAGAAGTCTTGCATAGATTGCAGAGATCACAGGAGGGGTGGCAGCTAGCCCAGAGTCTGATCACCCACAGTGATGACAACATCAAGTTCTATGCTGCCTTGACACTCATCGTCAAGCTTAACAGGGACAGGTATTTTTTCGCTCCCCCGTTCCATGTGAGTCAAATGCAAGCTAATGTCCCAAAGCGCTGAGTTATCGGAAGACGAGGCCAAGGGGCTGATCGAGAACATAGTTGGATGGGTGCTTCAGTCCCTCGCCGACGGGTCGGGCGCTTTCGTCACCAAGAAACTATGCTCAGCCCTTGTCACATACTTCATCCATTTCTCACATCTCTGGCCCAGCTGCGTTCGCCATTTTGTTTCTTGCCTTGACATTGGTCGGGCTTTCCCTCCCGATGCACTGGACGATACTCTGCCAACCAAAGAACTCGTTCTCAAGCTAAACGGCCAACAGACAAAGCTCGCAGTATGGTTCATCGCATCGCTCGTGGATGAAGTTGGGAAAACCGACATGAATTCACCAAAATAGTGAGCGACCCCCAACTTCAAGCTCACTGGAAATATCGCTGACATTCTCTAGCTCCAATCTCCACCGCCGTCTCGCTAAGAACGTGGACGATGCTGTGTGCATTCTGGCTCGCGGTTTCGCCCCGCCGCCCGAAGACGGACAAGCCGATGCCCTCAGCTGCTACCAAGTGAGTCCCGTCTGGCCGAGAGACTTGATTGATCTTTTCGAGGAGAAACTAACTATGCCCAAGGCTTGGATTCTGTATGCTCAACGCGCTTCTTCCAGTACCGACACTCTCGTCGAGCCTCTCAGAGTCCTTGTTGACCCGGCCATGCAGTGTTTCGCAAATGAGAGCCTCTTCCAGTCCACAGCCGAGTTGTTTAGTGATGTTTTATTCAACTACTCGGCTTTCTTCACCGAAGCGCATTACAACTCCTTAGCCTCCCTTCTATGTGACAGCCTGTGGGCTGCTGAGCACTACAGCCGGACTATGCATGGCAACCACCAAGAGGATGGCATATCCTTCGGCTTGTTGATGCTCGCGTATGGAGATGCTAAAGTGCATAAACTCATGACCAGCACTGATGACCGCTCACAGAGGTTTCTCGAGAGACTTAGTGGGCTCCTCAATACCGACGGGTATCTTGTCGCCGAGGATTCGATATTCGTCCCTGCACTTGAGTTCTGGGCCACATTTGTGGAAACCATGATCGACACGGCACACGATCCCGACACGGCAGAGAGCGACTACGGTAATGGCTGGAAGCTGCTTGCCGAGAAGCACATAATGACAGTAGTTACTTACTGCTGGCGAAAAATCCAATGGCCCCCAATCGAGATAATCGCAGAGTGGGACTCGACCGAAAAGACTGGGTTCAACGAGGCGAGGAAAGACGTCAGCGATGTGTTGCAGTCCATCTTCGCACTTAACGCATCAACTTTAGTCTCTATGTTTGCTGACCTCTTTCTCCAATCCATGTCTGTTCAGGCATGGGCTCAAGTCGAAGCCTCGGCCTTCTGTCTTGGCTCGCTCTCTGACTGCTTCTGCGACAACTCCAAGTTCGACGGGGAGTTGAGCAAGGTCTTTGCATCCGGTTTCTTCGAGCTTCTCAGCGAGTATCAAGGCCCAATACCACTACGTCTACGTCAGACCGGGTTGTCATTGATAGAGCGGTATTGCGAGTACTTTGAGAGGCACGCCGAATATCTTCCACATGCCCTCAACCTACTCTTTGCCGCCGTGGGCGACCCTGTTCTGGGAGGGCCCTCAGCACGGTCTATCTCTACGTTGTGCTCCTCTTGTCGCTCCATTCTAACTGGGGAAGCCGGCGCCTTTATTAGGCATTATCAAACAATCCGGAGCAGCCAGGTTCTCGACTCATTGGCCGAGGAGAGAATCGTACTCGCCATCACATCCATAATACAGTCCATCCCTGACGAAAACCAAAGACTGGCAATGTTTGAGGAACTTTACGTATTTCTCAAACAGGACTTTGACCGCTCAGCGCAGTTGAAGGCGGAACCTAGCATACTGAACCTGTCTGATCCCAACTTCCAGCGGGGAGTCGATCCTTCCAATCTGCAAGGTTTGCCTTCTGCGGAGGATGTAGCTTTGCAGATTGCATTGAGATCACTGAGATGCCTTGCCAATATGGCGAAGGGCATGCAAGATGTCAAAGATCATCTAGTGGACCTAGATGACGAGTCGCCGCCGCCGCCAAGGGAAGGAGAGATGGCAGGCCTACAAGTAGACATCATAAGATTGATGGTCAACGTTCAACAAACTTTCAACAACAGCGGAGAGATTGTGGAGATCATCTGCAACATATTCAAGGCTGGCTTTTCAGAGGGTGAACCTGGACCATTTGTGTTTCCGCCCGACATAGTCACAGACTACTTTGTTCAGCAAACCTTCGAGACACCACGACTTGGTACGTTGCTTAGTACGGCGTGCTCATTTGCCGGTTCTCTTTACAGAGGACCTAAGACGTTTGTCGCGAATCATCTCGCTCGCCTTATTCCATGGGTCATTTCTGTGATCCAGGCTCTTGCAGGTAAGCGCGATTCATTCCCTGTTTGGTTACTCGAACTTCTTCTCTAACGTGTGCATCAGAGCCCGAGAGCGATACTGAAATTACGCAGAACAGTATCTGCTTCGTTCAAAAGGTTATGTCGAGATATCCCGATGTCCTTTTCCAGCAGCCTTCGCAGATGCTGGAATACTTTTTTATGTTCTGTCTGAAGGTATTAAATGGCAAAGAGCCGCTTCCGAAAGCCGAGGCGGCCTTGTTCTGGGTAAGTCGAGGTCTATTCCGTGTTGGTGATACGGTTGACGAAATAAGCACTTCTGATGTACGCTAACAACTTGGTTCTACTTCTTAGTCTGGCTTTATCACTCTCAAGAGCGAGGACCCGGGACTTCAGACTGCCATTTCGAACGCTATGAATCATCTCGGCCCGCTCTTGGCACAGACACTGATGCAAAACATTGGCGGTAACGCTGCCCGCAGCGAGCTCGACAAGCTCAGCGAACCCCTCAAGAAGCTCGTCACTCAACATGTTCGAGCCAAGTCTTGGCTACACGAAGCCCTGTTTGATCCGTCGTTCCCAGACAGTCAGGTTACAGACCAGGAGAAACGGCAATTCCTCGACAGAATAATGGGGTAAGTCAATTTTCGCTCGAAAAGGAACTGAATTTTGTAGCAACGGTTGACTGAATATTGATGTTTTCAGACTGAGGGGTGGCCGACAGACCAACCAAGTGGTGCGCGAGTTCTGGCTGGCATGCAGAGGCTCGAACTTTGCGTATGCATCTTAAGCTTTGTTCAGTGCAATAAAGGCAGCGACACCCAGGGGAGGAATTTTTCTCGGGTTCATGAATGGGGATATTGGTTGGTTTCACTGTTCATTTTGTCTTCATCAAGGGTAACAGTAAATGAAAGCCGCCAATACGATGTTGGATTTGACTGAGTAGGTATTGATTCCATGGCTTGTTTTAACCAAATCAATTGGGATCATTGTTTACGGGTTCTATGTTACACTGGACTAGGGTAAAGGTAGATAACAGTCAGGCTGGTGGTCGATTATCTGTTATGTAGCAATAGACAGTTCTAGACGATGAGCAATTCATTCACGAGCGGCTGATGTCAAGGGCGATGTTAAAAATTTTCGATACTCGTTAACTTTCAACTCAGTGAGGAACAGAGATAATGTCCATGTAAATCAGGTAATGATGCCTTAATATTTGGACTGTTGGTATTTAGTTTACGGTACATCCGTACCTTGTCCATTGTCTGTTATAGGTGGGCAAAACCCTAACCCTGGTTTAATTAACTTCATCCTGCCACGGACATTGCTGCATTATGCAAGCACGCGTGCAGATGGAAGCAGGCCAAGCAACCAAGGAAAGTAGAAGTGGCGAGGCCAATGCTCAACCTTCGGACTCTTTTAGCGATTTACATTAACTACCTTACCTACAGGTGATCTGTCAAAAACAAAACACCGCCGCCCTCATTGACCTAACACCTTTCCCTTGCAAAACCACCCTGTTTCTGGCAAGACGCCATGGACAGCCCACGATTTCGCTAAACTTCCTGAGAACACACAATGCGCTGTGCAGCAGGCCAGAGCTTGGGGATTGCGCTGGCGCTGGCCTTCCTTGGACTTCATGTAGCTACGGCAAGCGTCTCGAGATCGGAACAGGATGCCGCCCTGAGCGCGATCCCCGATATGTGCGAGTCGAAAACGATCAACTACATTACACATACACTACCGCAGCAATGCCTCAAGACAGCATGGACGAGTCCTGCTCCCGCCGAAGCGACGACAGCCAAGCCAGCCGATTCCATCGCCGCGACCACAACGAAGCCTGCCCAGACCCCCGAACCTACACCCCCGAATAGCACCCAACAACAGGAAAAATCGGGCAGTCAGAAGCAGCCGAGTGACCAAGATGATGCGCCCGCGAAGCAGGAGCAGGAACAAGAGGATGCTGGTAGCCAGGAGGATCTCTCAGCCAGCACCTTCATGTCATTCGAAGAGTGGAAAGAGATGATGCTCCGAAAGTCGGGACAGGATCCCGCCAACATCAAGGGCCGCAAGCAGCATGAACCCCGCACCGGTGAAAGAGACGCGAGCATGGCCGGTTCCGATCCCGACGGCCTGGGAGACGACGGGGAGATCGCCTTGGACTTCGACGCCCTGGCCGAGAAGGTGTCGGAGCTGACAACATCCTCCTCGGGGGGCGAACCCGCTCCGCACGCCAGCGGGGGCAAGGAGGTCAAAGACGAGCCGATTCTCTACGACGACGGCAAGACCCAGTACTACCGAAGCAAGGACGCCGGTAAGACCTGCAAGGAGAGGTTCTCGTACTCGTCCTTCGACGCGGGCGCAACGATCCTCAAGACCAACCCTGGTGCCAAGAACGCCAAGGCCATCTTGGTCGAGAACAAGGACTCGTACATGCTGCTGGAGTGCCGGGCCAAGAACAAGTTTGTCATAGTCGAGCTTAGCGACGACATCCTCGTCGACACCGTCGTACTGGCCAATTTCGAGTTCTTCTCCAGCATGATCCGCAAATTCAGGGTCAGCGTGAGTGACCGGTTCCCTGTGAAGCTAGACAAGTGGGTAGACCTGGGCACTTTCGAAGCCCGGAACTCGCGGGACATCCAGCCGTTCCTCGTTGAGCACCCGCAAATCTACACCAAATATATCCGCGTTGAATTTTTGAGTCACTATGGAAATGAGTACTACTGCCCTGTGTCGCTTCTGCGCGTCCACGGCACCCGCATGCTGGATAGCTGGAAAGAGCCCGACAATAGTCAAGATGACGACACAGAACAGATCGACGGGGAAGTAGCCCAGAAGGAAGACCAGCCAGAGCAAACCCCTACCCCTGTTTCTGTGTCAGGGAACAACACAGTAGAGAGTCCTCATCCCTCCCCGACTGTCACCGAAATGGGCCTCTCTCCGTGGAGCCCAAGGTTCCAAGAACTTGTATGGACCAAAACCTGCGCCCTCCGCTCGCCAACGACTGGCGAGGCTACTCCTGTCTCGTCGGGGTCTAATGGAAGAAGCTTCAGCGGCTCTTCCCAATACGCCGAAGCAAAGACCTCTCAACCTTCCACGCCTGCTCCAGGGCAAGAGACAGCCAAGTCCCAAGTGGCTGCTTCCTCGTTCTCCTCCTCATCCGTCTCTTCTGTTCCCGCGTCCACAGATGCGTCCACGCCCCATGCGCAATCAACAAGCACACCGCCATCCTCGCCATCTTCCTCTTCAGCGCCCGCAGCCCCCAACATCAGCAACGCAGCGAGCAACCCAGGCAACAACCAAGCCGGTAGCAGTGGCAGCAGCGGTCACACCGACAGCAATGACACTCCACCATCTACACCCTCTCATAAAACAGCCTCTGGGAGCGGTGGCAGCCCCTCTGCCACCATCCCCCGCAGTAACAAAACTAGCTCATCGTCCAACAGCGCCCCGGCCTCGCCCACGGTGCAAGAATCGTTTTTCAAGACTGTCACTAAACGCCTACAACACCTCGAGTCCAACACCTCCCTCTCGCTCCAATACATCGAAGAGCAATCACGTTTCCTGCAAGATGTTCTCCTCAAGCTTGAACGCAAGCAAATCAACCGCGTCGACGCATTCCTCGACACCCTCAACAAAACAGTGCTCACCGAGCTCCGCAACGTGCGCACGCAGTACGACCAGATCTGGCAGAGCACTGTCATTGCGCTCGAGACGCAGCGGGAGCAGTCACAGCGCGAGATCGTGGCACTATCCGGCCGCCTTAACGTGCTCGCCGACGAGGTCGTCTTCCAGAAGCGCATGGCCATATTGCAGAGCGCGCTACTTCTTAGCTGCCTCGTGCTCGTCATTTTCAGCCGTGGCGGTGGCGGAACTGTCGTTGGCGATTTCACCACGCAAGCCAGACGGCACCGACAGCAGCTGTTTTCTCCGACCACTTCGGCAGCAGATAGTCGATACATCCTCTCGGCATCCACAACAGGTGGTGGTGGCCTCTCGGCGGCCAACGGGGGAGATGATAGCACCATCATCAGCAGCGGAGCATTAGACGGGGAAAGATACACCCCCTCCCCGCAACACCACCACCGCCACCACCAGCACGCGTCCTCCATCAGCCGGTTGCGCGGCAGCGGTAGCATCAGCGAGGACAAGGCCCTCCCGCTAACACCCACATCAAAATTCATGAGCAGGGATGGCACGCCCACGCCCGCAATCCGCTTAGACGGGGTCGATGTGCCCTTCTTCTCCGATGCAGACACAGAAACACCGTCGCCGCAGCCCACATTGGGGCTGCGTCGTACAATACTTACAGACGACGATGACGCAGATGTCTCGTCCCCTGACCAGATCTTGACAATCAACGCAAACGGCGCGAGGGGGGGGTTAAGGAGGGCCGGCGACGACGACGATGATGACCACTATCACCACCACCATCAGTTTGGTAGTGCCATCATGGTGAACCAAGAGCCCGCAAAACCCCCGCTGTCCAGGGGACATTCGGCGATATCACAGCTCGGTGGCGGGGCTAGGAAACCACTGCCTGCTCTGCCAGAAGATCCTAGCTGAGACACAGTGGCATTCTTCATCGTTGTTATTTTGACATAGCAAGCGATTTTTATAATATAATATACCATGATACCACCGACCGTGTGTATTGGCCATTGTCAAAGAATATAAACTGGGCGCCTACTTGCCGTTTAACTGGTGTGAAAGGACTTGGAAGTCCGAATTTGAAGTCGGATAAAAGCAAATATCTCCCTATATTGTGGAGATGACATAACCGTAACATAGATACTGCACAACGGACTTTGTGTGTCTACGAAGCAATCTCAGTGGTTTGCTGCATCACTACACACAAATCCCTAATCGGCCCCCAAAACAGCTCCCATGCCAAGTCAAAGGCTGTGAAAGAGAACGCGAATTACTGCGCGAAGCTAAAAAGATCTCCGTCAATAACTATACTGGAATCCTGCTAGCTGGTCGCGCTCAAACCGGACCGCTCCAAAAATGCCTAGGTGTTGCACGGTACCAACCGACTCCCTTTCCTAGACCCCTATCATCAACGACACCTTCCGGCATAGTCCAACCACCCTTGCCGAACACCATCCCGTCTGCCGTTATATTTCTTTACTCCCAAGGACTAGTTTTTTGGGGGTCGCTTTCTCTTTTCTTCCCTCTCTCCTCACCTTCAAAGAATACCAAGGCGTGTAAAATGTTCATGGCTTGTTCCACCCTTCGCTCCATATACGGAAGACCTTGTCGAATCTCTCAGGAAGCTGTATGTTGAATAACACCATGGGTATTGCAATACAAATTTTGTACACCTTCTTAGTTGTCAAAGATGGCAAACAAGCAAGTCCTGCCAAAGAAGGAGTAAGTTCCAGGACGTTGAACGGTTCCTGAAGCACATGTTTCGCTCAAATTGAGAAAATTTTTCGTTTCGACAGATGGGTCTGTCTACTTGACTTCGCTTTCGAGATTATTACTGAGGGCTGTAAAGACCCTGTGGCTGCATGTTGGTCAAGTGGGGTTCAAATTCGTACTCCTCAAGTGCCGCAAGTCTAGTGCCGCGGTCGTACTGAGATCGCCGACGACGTTGCTCATCACGGAAATGTTGGCCTGCGTTGGGAGTGAACAAACCTAAGTAGTAACTTGTCAATTAAAACAGAACTAAACAGACAACTCAATGGTATACTCACCAACGTGCTCTGCATTCTCGCAGCTACGCTTCATCTTCGACTGGTTATCGGGCTCGGGGAAAGGCTCTTCTTCTCCAGCGAGATCTGGCCGCGGTCCGTTGGAAGTAAAGTATAGCTGGGAATGTCAGTCACTGAGGCAAAATCTGACGATGGATATGCCTACCTTTGGCCTGTAGTGAGGCGCTTCGAGCATGACTGAGCTGTTACGGAACTTTTGGACCAAACAGTCCTTCCCTTGAATGGCTTGAAACGTGTCAGTTTGAAGGACTGAGGGAGAATATTTATTCGGGCACTTACTGGCATAGGAAATTTCAGCAACCTTGTCGCTCTTGAAACAGTTCCACCGCTGGTTTCCTCGTGCCTCGACAAACTGGACGCAAAGTCAGAAGTTGAACACATAGATAGGTTGGGGAGGGCCATTGACGACATACATCAATGATATCCAGGGGCTGCAAGTCCTGTTAGAAATCAGATCTGAAACTTTGGGTTTGAGGTTACTTACATCGACAAAGTTGATGAATGCATAGCCGACGCTAAAATTAAAGTCAGTCCATACTTCCATTCCCACTGCATTGCATGTACTTACTTGCAGTCGTTGGCGAAATCGATGCGCAGATACATGAAGTCGTATTTGCCCCAGCTAGATTCGTCAACTATCCGCTTGAGCATAGCCTGATCAACCTTGTTGGGGATGTTCCGCAGCATGATCTAAGTCAATGTTAGTACCTATAAAACATATCAGTAAAGACAACCGCTACTCACTGTCGTCCGAACATCAATACCATCACGAATGCGATTGACATCAACGTGGTTGTGATGACCAGCTGCGTTGTAGAATGGCGACCGGTTGACGCGCATGGCATTCTGACGGCGGCTGTCCGGACGTGCGTATGATTGCATGTGCCTCGGACTGGTATAGTCGCTGTGGAGTGCCATTGGCGTGGCAGGCGGAGTGTACATTGGGGCCATGATAGGCACGCTCGCGGACATCGGAGTCATGGGACTCATTGGGGTAATGCTGTGGCTACGTGTAGGTGTCTGATCAAGCATGTACCGTGTCGGGCCAGGAATATGGCTGTGGTAGACAACCGGATACATGGCAATCTGCTGCTGAGGGATATGGAGTCCCGCAGGCGATTGGCCGTGACGGCCAGAAGCGACAAGAGCCTGGCTGTGTGTGTGCGGAGGCTTCGAGAGATTCATACCCTTAAAAACGTCCGAAATCTCGTGCAGAGGGGCTCTTGAATAGGTGTAAGGACCTCGGTGCTCCGGAGACGCGATTGTGTTCTGCTGTCCTGCCCAGGACGTCAGAACAATATGGATTCCCTATGGAGAACATGTTAGTATAAGGAACCATGAGAAAAACAAGAGCCCCTTACGCCAATTGTGATTCCATTGAGCTCCTTGGCAACATGAACGGCCACATTGGCGTCACAGAACTCGACCAGAGCCTGAAATGGCGCAGGATTGTTCGGCTGTGATTGGCGTTGAATCGCGAATATCTCTCCTTGGGTGTGGAGAAAGTTGTGCACGGTCGATTCGACGGTATTCAGGTTGACACCCGATCCAGGAGAAGCATCAACGTACACTACACCTTCGGAGATTATACGAGCTCCAGGGGAATTCACCTATACAAGTCAGTAGGCTGTATTGCCAAGAAGAGGCAGGGGAGATAAAGAATACCTGGTTAAAATCGGTTTGGGAGATGTATTCGGCCTCCCAGTCAGAGTTTCCGAACTTGACATTGTCATAGACGTTGCGGGCATCCTGAATGTGGTTGAAATAAAGGTAGACGCCGCTGTCTGCCGAGGCAATGTGATGTGCGCCTTGGTTCGGAGCAACCATTTGCTCGAGCTTCTGTAGGAATATATTAGCTTGATTGCCACATTAGGATTCATGATGTAGCTAGAACCTACCGAGATGTAGTCCTTGACATTGTTGATCGTGACACTCTTGGAGTGAGAGAAGATGACAAGGTAACGTGAAATTCCAAGATCCTTGCTGAACTTGGCAGCATCCGGACCAACATGGTAAAAATCTCCAGGCGAAGCAGCAGTCAATCCAGGCAGCCCATAAATCGAACCATGGGCAACGAGTGGAACATGAACAGGGCGAAATGCCGACGCAGTGGGTGACAGCTTCTGCTCTCTGAACGCGGTGCTGCTGGAAACGAAGGGGTCCTTCTCCGGAGTGGCACGGTAGCCCTCGGTGTTCTGGACATGAAAACGGACAGGATGCGAGTCCGTGGATGCATTCAGACTCAAAGTCTTCAGCAGCTTGTTAGATCTCGCAGAGCTCTCGTCGGGAGAGAAGGCAGTCAGTCGTGTGTCTGGGGTGCCCTCATGCTTGTACGAGTCGGCGCCGCCGCTGGACGAGTGAGGCGAAGAGGGATTGAAACCTGTCTCTCGTGCCTGCGCCATGTTGAAACTTGGTTCCAAAACTTGGGCACGGGCAATTCAATTTCTCTTGTGGCAGAGGGGACGCGGATGACAAAATCGTGGATAGGACCTGGCGCGAAAATTGAAAAGAGAGAGCGGTTTCGAAGGGAACGCCAAGGGCGAGTGAAAAGGAGAGAAAGAATGAAAGAAGAGAAATCCAAAACGAGCCGCTACCTGGGAGGGAACTGCGGATGACTCTCCAAAAAGGTTTGCGCTGGTTGTACCCAAGTGGTGGAAGGAGCGCAGGAGATGGCGGACGTTGCTTGAGGCAGGAAGGACTGAGGGGTGGGAGCCGTTTCGCTTCACTTGGGCGAAGCGCGAATGGCGTTGGCGAATTGGATTGGAAAGAAGTCCTAGATTGGTAGGAGAAACCCAAAATGTTCAAATGGAAGGTGCGGGCAACATCTATTTTGCTGCCGACTTTGGACGAGAATCCGCGAAGCTGTTGAGAGTTTTGCTTGCTTTTGACATGCAGATATAATGGAGGTAATCGAAATCAAGCTGCCTCTATTTTACCTTGCTGGCCTCGCGGAAGTTCTTATATCTCTTGGTCAAGTTCGGATCAGGAGAGTGAATTCTGTTCTTGTTCACCGCCGCTGTTGTGACTGAGTTAGCCCTGGGGAAGGATGTTGCTGCGGTGAGAGTCACTTCGGAAGGAGAAAGGAAGGTGCGCGGCAAAATGGCAACTGGAAGGGTGCTCCTCAATGTGCTTGATACTCCCAAGGGGAGTGAGGATGACCGGTGAGGTAGCAAAGATGGAAGTCACGACCCGCGGCCACGAACTCCTCGCCTTTTGTTGCAAGGAAGGTAAGTTCGCCAGGGACTGACTGCCTTTGGAGAACTGACTGGAACCATTCCACCCGCCGCCATAATCACAGACAAGCTTATCGCGCAGCGATATGATGGCCAGGGTTGCTTTTAATCCGAAGTATGAAGAAAGCTCACCGGACGACCGATTGCCTCCCCCCCCTTCTCCTCCTCCTCCTCTTCTTCTTCTTCGTCTTCTCACCTAAGTTTGCAGAAAAGGTGACATCAAGGGTGTGGAGAACCGTCTTGCCCCGCGAATCATTTCAATTTAATGAGGAAATATAAGAACATTTTATCTGGCACCTAATTGTGCCTGGCTTCCTGCCTCACGACCTATCTAGATGACGGTTGAGTTGTGAGAAGCGCACATCGCGACTCAACCGAAGAATAGGGGCAAAAGATCAAGACCTGCCACCTGGTGCCAGCTGCTCACCAGCCCTCTCCTGACTTGCAACCAAAGCCAGGTTTGCATGGATATTCAGACCTATGCAACTTCTCCCCGCTGCGGTTGTAGTAAATTTAGTGAGGTTCTAAATTTTATTCATTTACCAAAATAAGGAATTCTTGTCTTTCCAAGCCAGTGATTTGTCTTTGGGCATCCACGTTTTTTTTGAGAAAATAAAGCACAGACCACCGGCTCAGATCGTGTGGCTCGCATGGGTTGCATGTCACTCTCCAAAGATCCACATACCAACAAGGCATAGACAACGACGAGCCTCCCTCTTTCTGGCTGCCATCTTCTCGAAAAAAAAAAGCCCCGCGAATCGCACCAAGAGCCCCAGATACCAATGGAGATTGATTCTCCCTAGCGAAAATGCCGAGGAAACCACAAACGTGGGATGACTACGACTCTGCTGTCGACCAGGTTCGTCTGCTCTCCCTCGTTACTGCCTGCCCCCGCTCGGTTCTCGACTTTGCGCATGCTTTACGCGTTCGCTGACTCTGGTAGATTATTCTCGCGCCCTCTGACTCCGACTTCCTCGATCAGTTGATTCCAGTGCTCAAGGATGCCACTGCGAGCGCCCGCACCGCCACGCTCATCCAGAGCTTGTCCCAATATGCCGACGATCGAGAGGCAGACATTGAGCGTATCGGGCTGACGAAGCACGAGGAATTTCTCGGGTCGGTCAACCAGCTGCAACTAGTGCGCGAGGGGACAGTGTCTTTGACGTCGGAGATTTTAGACCTGAATCAATCGATCCAAGCGAGCACGGAGAAGCTGGCCGAGCAGAAGCAGGGGCTGGTAGACACACGCAGCGTCCGGCAGAACATAACGGACGTTTCCGATGCTCTCAAGGAGTCTCTCAAGATATTGCACGTCGTCAATAACGCCCACGACCTGATCCGGAAGAAGAAGTACTACGGTGCGCTGAAGTCTCTGGAAGACCTCCAGAATGAGTATCTGGTGCCCATCATCCAGAACAAGTATGCGACGCAGTACAGACTTGCCGACTTAATACAGCGGTCTATCCCTGCCTCCCAAAAGACCATATCCGAGGCTGTCATGACTGATCTGAATACCTGGCTGTACCGCATTCGTGAAACCTCGCAATTTCTGGGGGAGGTGGCCTTTTTCCACACAGAACAACGTCGAGACAGACAGAAGAAGCGTGTCGAGGAGGACGAGTACTTGTCTCATTTCAGGCTCAATTCCGCCATCGAGCTTGTTTTCGACGAAAACAGTGAATACGATGTGCTCGACAACGATGAAGTTCGGGTTGATTTCACCCCGCTGTACGAGGCAATGCATATCCATGATGCGCTTGGACAGAGTGACAAATTCCGTGCCGACTATGCGGCAACGAGGCGACAGCAAAAAGAGTTACTGATGCCAAACTCGGTGAACCTGCAATCGGACGAGGGCGACTCCTCCCTGAGTGCTCTCCTTGAAGGGATTGCCGGCTTCGCCATTATAGAAAAGGCGACTATGCAGAGAGCACCACAGCTGCGCTCCACTGTTGATGTAAGTACCCCCGATCTTCACCATAGAATAGATGAAGAAAGGCCGCTGACAACCATTAATAGGTTGACGAGCTCTGGGACTCCATGTGCCAGACTGCCATTAGGGTCGTTTCGAGATCACTGGGTGAAGTCGCCAATGCGGAAATACTGCTGAAGATCAAATCCTTCATTGCTCTCTTCATCCAGACGATGGAGGTCAGTTTTTTCTTGGATTGGAGAGACGTGAATCATCTGCTAACGAATTGTGTAGGGTTGGGGATACTCGATCTCTATGCTGAACAACTTCCAGCTTACGCTGTTCCACAAGTATGCCGAGCTGCTAAAGCGCCGTTTTAGCGAGGACTTTCAAGAGGTAAAGGCAGAAAACTCTTTTTTCAGGCCAGTGACTGACGTCTCGCAAAGATTGTCTCGACGGATGACTACATGCCTATGGCAATCAACACTCTTGAGGAGTACGAGAAAGTCCTTAATGTCAGCTGGTTCGCACAAGAAAAGCCCCCTGAAGAACTCACGCAAGTTTTCTACCGCTGCTATGGTATAGGTTTCCAAATCTAACACCTTCGCAGATTCCCTTGCGTACTGCCATTCTCGCAGATGTATCCCCTCTGCTGCATAGACATCCGGAACTTCCTAAACCAGTTTTATTTCTTTTCCGACGATCAATTTCAGCATCCCAACGTTATTGACGAGACTCTGAGAAAGGTTTGTTCCATCTTCCTGGAAAATACGAGCTTGCATATCAGTCTAATTGTAAAATAGTCCTTGGATGAGTTGTTGGTCGAGAAAGTCTGCCAGTCTCTCGTCGAGAGGTTAAACTCGCAATACTTGGGACAAATCGTGCAGATTCTGATTAACCTTGAACACTT
The DNA here is from genome assembly GCA_033439775.1 of Podospora didyma. NCBI lineage: Eukaryota > Fungi > Ascomycota > Sordariomycetes > Sordariales > Podosporaceae > Podospora > Podospora didyma. The sequence goes on from JAULSW010000010.1 coordinate 555,784, forward strand.
TGAGATTGCATGCCAGGAGTTGGAGCAGCTCTTAATCAGAGCTCGGTCGTCTACGTCAGCAGGCGGGCCCGTGACGTTGAAGGCGACGGAAGAATTTAAGCTTCACAAGAAAACTGCGGAAAAGCGCATTTTTGAGCTTGTGAATTCCAAGATTGACGATCTTGTGGACACTTCAGACTACGAATGGTGTGTATACCGACCGTCCCGATCGCCACCGAAGATGTTCGTTTATAGCGTTTCTAACACGTTAACGCAGGATGGCGACAACAAAACCCACGAAGCCAAGCAACTATATGCAGACGTTGACGCAGTACCTGCAAAATATCATGAACTCAACCCTCTTAGGACTTCCTAGAGAGATCAAGGAGCTCATCTATTTTGATGCCCTCAGTCACGCGGCGAACAAGATTCTCGTAAGCTAGCATCGACGTTCTACGTTTAGTTCACAGCACAGAACTGATACTAACCAGTGAGCTCATGTGCCAGGCGCTGCCTTTATCTTCTGATGTCAAGAAGATCAACCCGAACGGCGTGACTGCTATTGCTATAGATGTCCAATTCCTGACGGAGTTTGTTGGCAGCCTAGAAAACTCGTTCATGCTCTCGCAGAACCTGGACGAGCTCCAGCAGACGGTTGCACTCATGCAATCAGACAACCAAGACGAGTACTTTGACATATCCACACGGAACAAGAAATACGGCCGCGTTGACAACATGAATGGGCCTATTCTATTAGAGAAGTCGGTTTTTTCTTCAGCAGCCCATTACTGTTTTCAGCAGCCCATACTACTTCTTGTGCTCTTTTCTATATTCTTTCGAACATGCTAACATGGTATTTTTCTCTTGCAGACTCACTCAGACTGTTGACAATCCAAGAACCGCTGCACCACTCGCTAACTTCGGGTCGCGCTTTGGCTTGAGGTGATTTCCTCGTCAACTTCTTTTGCAAGTCGATATCTGCGCCAAATATGTTGGGCATACTATGACGGCTCCACATTTTATCACCACCCAGTTCACGGTCCAAGCGGGAGAAGAGCAAGTCATCAATTTGTTCGTGTATGATCATAAACTTAGCCAAACCTGGCTTCGACACCTTCCTCCCTCCCAATGATCAATATAAATAAAGAAAAGGGTGGCATGGGTCGCTCAATATAGAAAAGAAAAGGCTGGGACGAACTAGAAGAAAAAAGAAGAAAAATCGCCCTTCGTTTTATGCCTTGCCTCTCCCCGGCCCAACTGCAAATACACGAAAAAGAAATCGACACCAGGCCTCGCTCCGCACTACCTATTGGCCTAACATCCAATCTTAGATTGAGCAGTCTCGAACACCTTTTTGACCAAACAGATGGCTTCACCCGATGGCTCCTTGCCAGAGGATCAACTTGCAATACAATAATCGTCATCCTACGCTCCTTGGGACTCCACCTCCTCCAACTTGAACACCGCTTCCCGGTCACTATCCAACTCCTCTTTCACTAGCCCCAAATCGAGGGCCGATGGATCGAGAAGAGGAACCGAAGATTCCGTGGAAGCGGTATCGTTGTGCAACAACTCCCATTTTGGGGTTGGCGTCTCCTAAGCGCTCTGATACAAAGAAATTAGATTAGTCGGACGAAAGCGGACAACTTACTTGTGCAGTCTGGGAGACACAGTCGGGGGGACCAATGTGGGAAAGAGATCAGAGAGGCGAGGAGGAACGTACCTGCTGAGAAGGCATCGTCCCGTATCCGTACATCTCATCGACGTTGTACATGTTGGCTTGTGGCTGGCCGTATGGCGCTGGGCCGCCGGCCTGCACCTGGCCAGAATACAAGTTCTGGGACTGACGGTAATCAGCATCGGGGGCGATAGGGTGACCTGCCAGCCCGGCATAGTCTGCCGGGGTCATGTGCTGCCCGCCGTGACTCGGGGCGCCGCTGATCTGGGCCGGCTGGGTAGGAGCGGGCGCGGGCGCGGTTTGGCCAGCTGCCCGCTTGTGTGTGGCGGCCTCTTCACGCGGAACAATATCGATGAGGAAGTCAAACATGTCGGATTTGGCCAGGGCAGAGGCAATATCGGACCGCTGCAGCGTGCGCCGCTTGTTCTCCTCAGCGTGGATCCAAGCCCGCATGGTTAGCTCGGTGATGAAGATATCGCAGCCCTTGGCGAACAGGATGGGCGCCTCGGCCGATATCATCTTGACATCTGGGTCGGCCTTCATGACCTTCTTTATCCGCGCCAACGGTAATTGGTGCAGCTTGTAGTCATGTGAGTCGCTCTCCAAGTGGCTGATGGCATTCTGCCAGTAGGATGTGAGGATGTCCTTGTAGGTCCCGGTGAGACCCTGGTGGACATTTGCCCATGTTCCTGTGTAAAGATCTGTCTGCACGAAGCCCTGAGCAGCAACCTAGATAGAGAGATAACGACAGTCAGTTTCTATTTCTAACCTGTAGCAGTGGCGGATGGGGAAAAGGTAATTATATACCGCTGCGCTGGCACCTGTGGGCGGGTGTGGCCGTCAGTAGACTCTCCGACAACAAGGACGTTACAAGCTCTATTTCATCATACCAAAGTGTCCGCCATTGGCGAGATCATAAATGGGTTGCGGTGCAGTCCGCTGCTGCGGCAGAGATGGATTCTGCGAGGGATCCATGATGAATATATAGCTGTTTCCTAGGTGCTTGCGGGCGCGGGTGTTGCGAGCCGTGCAAGCTCAGCTCAACGTCACTTGTTGGCTGGTTTTGGAGTTTGCGCCGAGTTGAAGGACTGCGCTTGGCGCGTTGCGAGGGTTCTGGAAGACAATGGGAGTTTTTGTTCTGCTTTCACCGACAGTCGTTCAGCGTTTGCGCGCGAAACTCAATTGCATACACACTGCAGTTCCTGCTTTGAGAGGATGGCCCTGCTTTGCGCCGGTCGCATTTGTTTACTTTGCGACAGAGAGCACCACCACGTCTAAATGGTTCGCAACCAGCCTCTCCCTCAGACACCAGAAACTCAGAGTTAATTGGGCGGATTGATTGGTGGGCACGCGACGAGCGCTGTTTGTGGCCAAAGCAAAGGCGAGCGAATGGGTGGAGTTCAAAATGCTTCTCTGCGCCGGTTCGACGACTCGAGGGAGCCACTCAGCTCCAATAGCGAGGGGTATGAGATGATTGGTGAGATTGGGGCAAATCGCTGTTGGAATGGGAGGGGCGCGGCGCGAGGGGAATGGGGTATCAGTTATCAGGCGCAGGAATTCTGACCACGACGTACCGCTTCCTTTTATACCAGTTTATCCGCGGTTGAAAAGGCGACGGGGCTATCGGCAGAATCTCTCCAGCTTTTCCCAGATTCGTAAACCAGGAAAAACTAAAAATCTAGAGAGGTGTGTGATGATGATTTGTGCAAGCGGTCAACCACAGAACGGAAGGTTGGGCATCAAGTGAAGAGAAGGTAGGAGGACCAACACGGGAACGAACACCAAAGCTGGCTGTGGCGCAGGGATTAAGCAAGCAGCACACTTCTTAGCCCAAGGCGGTAGGGGCCTGGGGGCTTTGCCGCCTTTTTATGATGTCTTTTGGCCCGTGCTACCAAGGGATGCGATGACACTTGACATCCAGCAATCCTTCGTTCGTTTGCTGTGCACATCGGACTGAATATCCTCCCTTAAAATGTATTGGGAATCGAAATCAACAGAAACCATTCAGTGGTAGTGGCACATAGAGTTGATTTGGCTTTTGAGTTACATCGAGTCTTCCGTTAAACCTTGCGTCCATCGACACAAGATGACGGTGCCTTTTCTCGCTGGCAACTTCGAGTTGGCGCCCAACCGTTGCCAACTGGCAATCAGCCTCACTTGTGTCGCCCTGCAAACCTTGGTGCCTTGGTGGAGTGCTTCCCGAAACCCATGGCATGCATCAATGTTTCTCCCTCGCCGTTGTCTGTGACCCACATTCCAAGTTCTCATGGCCCCACTGTCGAGAGGTTGCCCCACCTTGAAATTTCTCCCCCATCAAGAGCTCTCATATTTTTTTCGAGCACGCCTCTGGTATCATATTCTCTTCCCGTCTTCCCACCACCAGAACATTCCTCCCAGGACTTGTCACTGTTCTGAACGCCATGGCGGCAACATCACTCTCCCTTTCCGATAATGCGATCGACAGAATGCTAGCCGAAGCAGAATCTCGGCTTGCGGCGAAAGAATCTGGATCCAAAGCGACAGCTATTACAGCCGTGCCTGGTGCGCTTGCTGTGAAGTCTTCGCTTGCTGTTGCGGCCCCTCTCGCGCCATCCGCTGGGGACCAGAGAGCTACCTCAAAGAAGGCGTCTGAGAAGCTGACAGTTCGGGTTCCCCAGCTCTCACGCCCGAAAAAGGTAATGGCCTCCCAATCCACCAATCCCATCACCCTGTTCCATGATGAAGACCTATCCCAATTATTTTTGAAGCTGGCGAGATCCCGTCATGGGACGAACGTCGGCACCAACATGAACCTTTATAATCATAGTTACTCTGAGAACACATCCCCTTATTACATCATTGATATCCAAACATCGCCCGTGGTCAAACACTGACATGTTATAGGAATCGAAAGACACAGCCGGCTCTGATTGGTTCAACATGCCCCGAACAAACCTCACACCCCAGTTGAAGGCCGATCTACAAATGTTGCGCATGCGCGACGTCGCTGCGATGGGAAAACAGTTCTTCAAGAAGGACAATAATAAACCATTCGTACCCGAGTTCTGTCAGGTTGGCACCCTTATTTCGGGAGCCACTGACGGCGCCAACAACCGTCTCACGAAGAAGGAGCGCAAACGGACGATTGTGGAGGAGGTCCTGGCTGGTCATACTGTTGGCAAATTCAAGGAAAAGTATCAGGCCATCCAGGAAAAGAACCAGAGTGGACGCAAGGGGCACTACAAGAAGGTGGTTGCGACTCGCAGAAAGCGCAACTGATCTTGCTTGTATGTTCTCATCTCGGGAACAGCAACACCCATCCTAACTCGAGCAGACTTTATGGTTCTGCTGCGAACAACTCAGCTCGCGCCGCGATACAGCCGGCGCAGCCTGTAAATCCCGAATGAAGTCGTGCCTCAGCCGGACCTTCAGGATGAAGCCATGATCACTGGACAAACACTTCACTGGCAGGTTTCAGCAGGCATATAGGGCACAATTGGCAAACTGAAAATTGGTTGCCAATCGTCGCGGTGGTTTTGGACGGCCAGTAACGGCACAACCACCGCAGGAGATTTTAGATCTTCCCCAACTTATTAGATACCCGGGCTACCTGTAAGGAGCTCAACCAAATATAATCGGTATAACCAGATCTACATGCATCGTTCATTCTAAAAAGCTGCTTCAATGTGTCAGATGAATTTCTTCGTCTTGAATAAGCTGCATTTAAATAAGCAACTTCTTCCATCTTGTTTCCATGCTTGCCAGTTTGGTTGCTCGTCCCTCTCATTTACTTGATGTCGAGCTTATCGATAAGGATCTGGATGGTGTCGCGCTAAATTCTTCCCCAATTGAGCTCGCCCGCTCCATCTCGAAGAATCAAACTTTCGGCCAGCACACGCAAGATATGAATTCACCACGGTTATTACGGCCATTGCGGCCCTTGCTTCATGCCCAGCTGGTAAGATTAATTGCGGTCTCAATTTGATAGAAACATGCGTCTAATTTGACCCGACGATGATAGACTGTCTCGACGCCTCGGACCGCCCAGATCCCGTTCCTCCGCCCGACGACGACACAGCTTCGAACCAATGCGTCGATGTGAGTATCGGAACTGGGATTGCGGTTGTTTTGTGATATGGATATGGAGCGCTGATGGTGTGCCCGCTCAGAGCATCTGAGCCGCCGAGCTCTGCGCCCTCTCCGACCCCCGTATCGAAGGCATCGACGCCGATGAGAAAGGCGGCGAAGAAGGTTGTCCAGAAGAAGAAGACCGCCGTGGCCAAGAAGGAGGAAAACGAAAATGACGGCCCTCGCATGCCGCGCAGTTTGGAGGCGCTCTACCTCAAGCCGCTGCGTCGCGTCGCCCAGTACGGCGTGCCCTCCTGCGACCTCCAGCTGCGGTCGTACTCGGTGCGCAACCTCGAGTTCTTCGCCGACTTCGCCCTCCGCGCCGCCTACTACCTCGGCCTGCCCGCATACGGCCCCGTCCCGCTTCCCCGCATGACGGAGCGCTGGACGGTCCCTAAGAGCAGTTTCATCTTCAAGAAGTCGCAGGAGAATTTCGAGCGTATCACCCTCCGCCGCCTGATCCAGATCCGTGACGGGCACCCCGAGAGCGTCCAGGCGTGGCTGGCGTTTTTGCAGAAACACCAATACTACGGTGTGGGCATGAAGGCAAACATGTGGGAGTTTAGCAAGCTGGGTACGTTTTTTTCTTCGTTCCCCCTGACGAGGTGTTGCGTGGCTCTCGAGAGCAGAGTACTAATAAGATTTCGGCGGAATAGATGTGGCAAAGACGATGGACGAGAGTGTGGCAGAGGTCTCGACGCTGTTGGAGGACAAGTGGAATCACTTGGGACATGACAAGGACATGAAGGGCGTGAAAGATATCGAAGAGTTCCTCGCCACGGAGAGGCTGAAGGCTTCTGGAGGACGATAGTGTACCATGTTGTTTGGTGTATAAATGCGATGTATTCTTGTATAAATAACGGAGCAGCATTCCCAGTTCCATCTTGTGTAGTCGGCGTTGCATGATATATACATGCGTTGTTAGACTGCGATCAGAGCTAGCTACTCTAATGGAAATGGAAATCTGATAATGTTAGTAGTGTAATTTCGCTGCCATTGTTGTGTTCTGAATTCGTTCATTCCCTGATGTCCATTCAAATAAACCTAGAACCATGTGCCCTGAGAGGCTGAATTACAGCGGCCGTTCCTTGCCGTTTTTAGCGGTTAGCCCCTGGAACACTTTTAACGATGCCCACCGTTGTTTACTGCAACACCTGTCAATGGCTTCCCCAGTTTTAACGGACTCACACTCAATGAACTTTTCACTTATGAACAACAGCATCAAATCCTAGAAACACGCCAAGGAACTCAAATCCAGCATTCCCGAACCCTTCACTTGCGGACAACAAAAGGATTCCCTCAAAAATGAAGTGCAGCTGCAGGAGCAGCCGCAATGCCTGGCAACTTTTAAAAACGACGACGACGACAAGAACACATAGGAGTCTACCGACACTGCCAAAGGCCCGCCCCTTTTCCGCCCAAACAGACGGCGGCAGCAACGAAAATGAGCGCAAGGTGATCTTCTCGGGCATCCAACCAACGGGGGTGCCTCACCTGGGCAACTACCTGGGGGCCATGCAGCAGTGGAAGCGCATGCAAGACGAGGCCGACGCGAACACCAAGCTCATTTTTTCTGTCGTCGACCTGCACGCCATCACGGTGCCGCGCGAGCATGGGCTTCTTGGCCCGTGGAAGCGTGAGATGCTGGCCGCTCTGCTAGCCATAGGACTTGACCCGGACCGCTGCGTCCTCTTCTACCAGTCCACCGTGCCCGCCCACTCGGAGCTGCAGTGGATTCTGAGCTGTACCGCGTCGACGGGCTATCTGTCACGCATGACGCAGTGGAAGGTAGGATGTTCTTTATGAGATTCCCTTAATGTTAAAACAAAATTGTTGGCTGACACGCTTCCTACATATAGAGCAAGCTCTCCGTATCTGAAGACGCAGACTTCATGGACAACAAGGTCAAGAAGTCGCTTAAGCACGGCTTGTTCTCGTATCCCATCCTTCAGGCCGCCGACATTCTCGTTCACCAGGCCACCCATGTGCCCGTAGGCGATGACCAGAGGCAACATCTTGAGTTCGCCCGGGAATGCGTCGTCAACTTCAACACCGCCTACAAGGGGCAGCACCTTGTTGCGCCGCAGTCTGTCTTTTGTATGTCCCCCCCGTCTCGATGTTTTTCTCCTTCTGCACACTTGTGTGATTAATATATTATATACACAACAACACCTTCGTCCCAAAAGCATGAATACTGATTTCCTTTATACAGCCCCCGCCAAACGTGTCATGTCTCTCCAAAACCCGGCCCAGAAAATGTCCAAATCGGACCCCAATGCCCGCTCCCGCATCCTCATCACCGACTCAGTTCCGGAAATCACAAAGAAAATCATGTCCACCAAAACCGACATGACACCTACTGTTTCGTACGACCCTGCCACCCGCCCAGGCGTCTCCAACCTGCTAGAGATTCTCTCGCACTTTGACCCGCGAGACCGCGGCGCGGCGGAGCTAGCAGTCTCGAGCGATCTTGCGGGGGCGCCACTGGCGGAGCTGAAGAAACGCGTTGTGGACGCGGTGGCGGGAGAGCTAGTGCCTATTGGACAGCGGTTCGAGGAGTTTATGAGTAGGCCTGGGTATTTGGATAAGGTGGTCAGGCAGGGTGGCGAGCGGGCGAGGGAGAGCGCCGAGGCGACGATGAGGATTGTAAGAGCGGCGGTGGAGTTGGGGCCTTGAGACTTCAGGCTCTATGTGTTATTATTATCTGTAGATTGTGTAGGATTATTTTCTGTATGAGAAAACAAAGCCATTGTAAATATAGCTGAAATTTTGGATAGATACCAGGTAGTTAGATTCATATCGATAGACTAAAATCTAACTTCTACACATTCGACGTTACGTTTAGTCGGTGTCAAGAAAGAACTCTCAATCTCCTGAGGCCATCCTCAAGGAACCAATGTAAGTAATAAAAGCTGACTCAACAAGGCGGGAGAACATTTGATATCAGGAGCCGGTCCTTTATTTATTCGAATGTTATGGAAGCTCAACAGAGTCTTGATATTGCATAAGAAATGGCAGAAACTCCCCGAAATAATTGGCAAGCAAGCAATGTTGAAATTCCAGGACTTGTGTTGGCGGTGATCCCCCTCTTCTGCTGAACAAGGATGCATCCGAAGCCGATATGAACACGTTAATATCTCGTCCATAACGCAGAGAAACATGTCCAGTCTCGTCAACAAATTTGCCCCACTCAGCCGTATTTAAGAGTACAATTGATGGATAGGACAACTGCCAAAAGTCGAACGTAGTGACAGTTCAAAACTTTGACACTAGAATATCATCTCGGGGAAAATCTAATATCCGCTATGATATCAATCCCCTACGGAGCTATCTCCGTCGGCCGAGAGATGTCGTGAGAATAAACTGCTCAGACCACTGCGGCCTAGTGTGCATCTCCATTTATTTAATTACTAATTGTGCAGTATCAAACCTAAATGGATAATAAGATCGGCTTTCCTCTGCACGCACACGTCTCGCCGTCTGAGTCACAGGGCACCATCACAATGCAGAGAGATGCATCTGGGCGAGGGGTGTCGGTTGCATTCTTACAATTCTCGCTGGATTTGGTAGGCCTGAGTCATCTGTTCCTGCCTCATGATACGCATGCTGCACTCAATAACTCCTTCCTCTAGTTGGAACTAGCGGTGTTGAAGCTGGTCGTGCTTGCCTGCAGTCAGCCCAGCACCTCAACAACCAAAGCACCCATGCATCAAGTCCTAAAATGTCACCTTTCTCATTGTTCCAATTTTTGAGGCTTTCAGACCAGCAAATCGCGGACAAAGGAGGCTTGATGAATCATGGGTTGTCAACGTTATTTGGACCGGGCTGCGTCTTGCTTAACTAATACTACAGCTCGGCACTCGGCACAAAGACTGGCCGCTTCCTTGTCCGGGGGCCTTGAGCCCAGGCAAACCAACGGACTTACCCCTGCCAGTGCTCGCACTCGCGCATACCCGCCAACTTTGATGGTCGAGGCCTGGAACTGCAGGCAGACCCATGGCTGACGAATATGGCGGTGGAGCGGCTGCAGACCGAATTGCACTGGAATTGACCATATACATGTGTTGTTGGACCCGGAGTCGCGCTCTTCTGTTGCCCCGTGCCTGTTGACTCTCCCCTTCTCGGCCTCGGGCTCCGACATACTGTAGTAACCCGCCGAAATCAACATGGCCACATCCAGTACATCTCCCGAAGATGGCCCGACAGAGCCATCGACAGCTGGTGGCGACGCCGCGCCGGCCTGCGAGGTGCTGGCCTGTGTTCACTGCCGGACCCGGAAGCTGAAATGTGAGACCCCGTGTCCACTATCCACCACCTATCTCCGACGTGCCCCGTCTACCGTTGCTTACATGCTCCACAGGTGACCGGACACGACCGGTCTGTGCCCGCTGTGTCAAAGCTGGCAATGAGTGTCTGTATCCAGAATCCCGGAGGAAACCCGCCTTCAGGCGTAAGAATGTCAGAGAGCTTGAGGAAAGGCTCGCCCAAGTTGAGGACATGCTCAAAACCGTCGGCAAGCACCCACGCGACAGGACTCCTGAAAGTGACCCAGCTAGCGCCGACGAGGTGCCGCCACCTCAAAATCCAGAACGACCCTTTTCACCCCCGAGGAAGGCCTCTGACTATGACTTTGATGAACTCCTTAGACGTACGACTAGCTACCCGCAGCCCGTAGGCGTCCCTCCCTGTGACTCTCTCCCCTCTGAGAGCCCCCAGTCTCCAGACGTTGGCAAAGACAATGGATCCTTCGCTCAATTTGGCGAGCTCATGGGGCTCGGTATGTCCGAGAGCCTCCCGCCGTTTGAGATGATTGAAGAACTGTACGCCTCTAACTTCCACATGTCATGTTTGCAAGTTGCCGTGTCCTCGTTACTGACAGATGCAGCCATCACATATACTTCAAGTCTCACCAGGGTTACATTCCAGTTGTCCACAAGGGCCGATACTTGTCGGCATTTCACTCACCACCCCACATGCGTCCGCCACTGTGCCTGCAGTATGCGATGTGGACGATGGCTGCAAATGGCCACGAAAAGTACGGGCGGTATCATGATGTCTTTTATCAGCGAGCTCGCCAGTACCTGGAACTGGACGAATTAAGGGTCCGCTCACCTAATGTTCCCATGCATGTATTTGAATTACTGACGTTCCAAACAGGGAGACGGCGAGCACTTCATAACTGTCGCTCACGCACAAACCTGGGCTATCATCGCTGCGGACGAAGCCCGCGGCATGTATTTCACTCGGGCTGCCATGAGTTCTGCTAGGTGTGTCAGACTTGTAGAGATGATGGGGCTCCATCGGCTAGATGACCCTCTCCGCGAGGACAATAACTTCATGTCGCCAATGCTGGTTCCCCCTAAGAACTGGGTTGAGCTGGAAGAACGCCGGAGGGTCTTCTGGGCCGCCTTCAGTATGGATGCTCATGCCAGCGTAAGCACTGGCTGGCCAAATCTGATCGACTTCAACCAGGTACGTGGCCGAAGTGATTTCCATCCATGAAGGGGGGGGGGGGGGGGGGGATTGAGCTGAGCATTGATAGGTCACTACGAATTTGCCTTCGTCCGAAGAGGCATACAACAACTGCACAGAGGAGACAGCACCCAAGCTGCGGGATGTCTTCAATGGTGCCCAGTATTCGTCGTTTGCGGCAGCCGTCATTATGTGCTACATCTTCATTCAACTTATGAAGCACGTCCACCGCCCAAGACCCGATGACCGACCCGAAGATATGGAACATGGCCGGTACTGGAAAAGACACAGGGAGCTTGACAACATGCTATCTAGCTCCTTCATGTTCATCCCTGAGCCATTCAGGCTGCCACGCAATATCCGTGACCCCGTTGCCCTCCAAACCAACCTAAATCTCCATGCATCTGTCATCTGCATTCATGTGGCGGCCTGTCATAAGGCTGATAAGTATAATCTCCCAACCCACGTCAAGCAAATTAGCAAGGCGAGGTGTTTGATGGCCGCCCAGGAAATCATTAACATCATGAAATTGACCAGTCATATGACTGCTAGCTACGTGAGCACCATCTTTCTTCTTGCACTTATCACTAGCCTCAAGTACTCACTTTCATGTGATATTAGAAAGGATCTCTTGTCGCCCTTTCACTTTACTACGCCGCCGTTGCATACATTTACGCTGGGAAGGACAACCCAAACGAGTTCGAGTCCGAAAACTTGGAGTTCATCATCAAATGCATGGATGTCATGGGTCGGCAACCTGGGTTCGTCATTACACGGGCTTATCTCAACCAGGTCCTCATAGATATTGAGCACAACGGCCTCGCTGCGTCCATTAATGTTACACGACCAGAGGATCAGTTCACCTGCAAACAAGGCGTGCCGCTTCTAGCACGAACGGCGATAACGCATGGAGGTTTGCACCCGCCACTTCCTGGTCGACTCCCTCTGGGCAATCCCCTAGGCACCAAGATTGGCCATCTAACAGGAGGGTTTGAGTGCGAAACAACCACGAACCCAAATTTTCGCGAAGACCTTCACGTGTTAGTGATTGAAGAAAGCTCCAGCGATCCTATTGGCCATCCAAACAAGCGGGTACGCACATCGGCAGCACCGGAGGGGTCAAACTTAACAGCAGAACCCTTGTCGAACATAATCACCAGCCAATCCCAAATATTCAGTCCTTCCAGCTGGCCGGGGCCGGATGCCATACCTTTCTCCCAGAAGGCCGGCTTTAAAGCTACCACGGGCTCTACAGCTGCAGCCAACTGGTCCGGAATGGTCGACACAATGCGCCAAGTGAAGCTGCCGCATCACCGCGGATCACCGAGCATGGCAGCCAACCGGCCAACCCCTCCTCGGGACCCCATATACGGAATCGTGGGGAATAATCTAACGATAAGCAATGTAAGCTACTCAGAAAATGATATGATCTACTCAGGAAACGAAAATGGGGGGCTCTCTCTTGGGGAGGGTTCGCAAAGCAGTAAGATCGTGGCGGACAGCAGCGGCAACAGCAGTACTACCAACAACAATACTGGCTCTGTCACCGAGATGCCAGATTTGTCCCTTTTCCAGGGAGGTATAGACCAGTGGGACTTGTCGCCGGACGACTTGGCCTTATACCCAGACCTTTATGCAATGGGGGACATGATACATGCCACGAATAGTTTCGAAACGTCGACAAATAGCAGCGGTGACCCATGGACGCTGCTTGATTCTGGCAACGGAGCTGAAGGTTCAGCTGGGAATAGTAATAACTCGTGGGAAAATACGGGAGGCGACACTAGATAGGCCGGGCTTTTATTTCAGTACTTGAGCCGTTTGAGCTCTGGCTAAACACTGGTACCACTCGGGTAAAAGAGACAAACATATCTCAGTATGTAGGTTCTATTTGTACCACTACCACGGACATGAGAAGTTGGCAATGGGGCGACGGTGTTTCTGGGCGATGGCGAGAACGGGCACGTCAACAAACTCCCCAAGGGGTTATATTGAGTCGGATGGAAAGGCGAATATGGGCCAACTTGGTGTTTCTGTTTCTTCCATTTCGGGGGTTTTAGGCGCAAATTGGGGCTCTTTCGGCGGATTTTGGGGCGTCTTTTAGGATGACTGTGTACCTCACTGTACCGATATGACATGGACGGCTACGTAGACTACGACGAACGACAGATACATAGACAATACGCTACTCACTTCCTGGATATTTATTAAAATGTTGTATCTTTATCAGCACCCTCGTCTTACTTGTTGTCGTTCTTTTTTCTTAAACAAAAGGGGCATAATAAAGATGCAGAAAGGCTTGAATTCACGGGGCTCTATGGGGTTTTAGAGTGAGAAAACTCGACAGTGCAAGATATGCCTGGAGCATGGTTCTTTTTAATCACGAGAAAATAAAAAAGAGGAAGAAAGAAAACTCAACTTGACTACGTAAATGAGGAAGGTCATGGAGCTCCTGAAATGATGAGGTCAGGAAGTATTTCAGGTTTACCAACTTCGCTTGAGGATTTTACATCACTCTTATCCTCCCTTCCTCCGTTATTACCCTCTTCTCCGTTTTGTCTCCTCTCCTTTATTTTCCTCTACTTTTCCTCACCCTCCCTTTCTATATTATCTACATCTTATCACTGCGACCAAGCGCATCATTCCAAATAAACCAAAATTTTTAAAATCTTTTTTCGGAGAGCTATAAATAATGATGGAGGGATGTGAAAATGAAGGAATGAAGAAGACGACCAGCATCACCCACACCCGCCCCTCCACAAACCGATTTTCAGGAAGTATGTATACATGTATGTACGTATGTATGTGTGTAATAATAAAATAAGGGACCGGAGCAAACAAAGAGTATGTATATATATATAAGGGGAAATGTGAAGGATAGGATATTTTTGTTTATGCGAATATTCACTTGTTTTTGTCGACGTTGATTCTTTCATGTCATCTGAACTCTTTTTATATTTATTTAAGGTTGCAGAGGGCATACAAAATCTCATCTAACGGGGTCATTATATATAGAGTACGTAGGTAGCGGTGGATGGGAGGGGGAAGAATGGGCGCGGCTATGTTCAATGAGGTAGGTAGGGAAGGTTGATATAAAGCTGGTCGATAGGTAGGCGTGGACTGCTGGCCGCAAAACTGACCGAACTGCAATACCAATTGTAGCTTGGTGTCATTCATGCCCCAGCCCCCGGAGGAGCGTACTAGCCGGCCCAAAAGTTACCCCCTTTACCTCCTCCCCCTTTGCCCCTTTCATGGCTTGATTGGTTTGTTTTTTCCCTTTACCATTTTCCGGCCTTGAAATTATTTAAAAGGCAAAGACCTGGTCCTCTAGCCTGCTGACGGCACGTGCCTTCTTAAAGCCGAGAGCCTCGGCGGTCTTCTTGAGTCCGCTGATCATGGGAGGAGGACCACACAGGAGGATCTTGACATCCTCGGCGGGCTTGGGGAGCCATTTCTGTTCAAAGAAAGAAAGTTAGCATAGGAATTTCGTATACCACGTCTGGATATCAAAGGGGAGGGATAGACGAACCGTAATCATATCAGCAGTGACGTAGCCAACGCCGCCCGTCCAGCCGGCAGGCGGCTTGTCGAGCACGTAGTGAACGCGGAAGCCCTTGTCCTCGGCGGCAAGCTCGTCCAAGTCCTCCTTGAGCAGAATGTCCTGGGGCGTGACGTTGGCGAAGATGAGGTCGACCTGGGTGGTGTCGCCGGCAGCGCGGCCGCGGATGATGGCGCGCACAACCTGGAGCATGGGCGTGATACCGGTGCCCCCCGCAATCATGCCGAAGTGACGAACCATGTTGGGGGTGTACACGAACGCGCCCTTGGGGCCCCGGACCTTGATCGCCTGCCCGACGGCGAGACCGGCCATGTGGCGGCTGATGTTGCCGGTAGGGTAGGACTTGATGAGGAGGTCGAAGTAGCCGGGCTGGTGGTCGCCACTGATAGGGGTGTACGAGCGGACGATCTCCTTGGTCGAGCCATCTGGCTGCTCGAGGACGGCGCCGATGGAGATGTGCTGTCCGATGGGGAGGCCGAGGATGGAGGTGGGTGCCGGCAAGGAGAAGCGGTAGCTGAGGAAAGAAAGGGGTTGGGTTAGCTGAGTGAACAGGAGTCGGGCATATAGTTCTCTGAGCGAAGGGGCAGCAACGTACATGGCAACATTGTGCGAGATGATGGTCTTCTCCTTGAGCACGAACTCCTGGAAGCTATCGGGCTTGAGGACCTTCTTGGGCTCTGCAAGTTTGAACTCGAGTTAGTGTGCTGTCTTGTTCAAGGGCGGGGAAGCATAGGCGATTCATCGGAAACGTACGGATCCGCCAGAACTTAATGGCGCCGAGGAGGACTGCGAGGACGGCGGCATACAGAGTCCATTCCCGCTTGACGATGATGGTTCCAAAGACCAGCAGGCCGGCGGGGATGTAGATGCCGTCGAAATAGCTTCGCGCAAGAAGTGATTCGCCCATGGTGTCGGTGGTGTACTTTGCCTGTCGCAAAGGACTCCTTTCTCTCTTCTTTTTATTGCGCCGGAGATCGGTCAATGGATAGGTCTCGGAGGGGGGGACGAGAGGAAAGAAAAAGAGAGTCGGAGCTTGCAGACGGAAGTGGGCCGATTTTTCTGTGCACTCGACCGATTTCCTTTCGCGGGCCGGGATTTGGCCCAAATTTGGAGCTCTAGGGGAGTCAGGGACCTGGGGGAGGAGTCTGGTTCAACAATTTTCGCGACGGTTGGGCGCGGGCGAGCGTGTAAGTGGCTGAACTTGGCACTTGGCACCTGGGTAATCCCGTTCCCCGAAAATGGTCCGCGAGACGGCAGTTCTCAAGTCTAGACCAGGCTTAGATGTGTAGATTCACGTCGGTCCCATCCAATTGCACTCTTATTGTGCTTCTTCAAGTCATAGGAGCGAGCCGCCTATAAAACAACAGACATGCACAACAGCCTCACCTCTATATATTTGCCGAAAGCTCGTTGACAATTCCCCTCGCAGTTTAGGGTTACATTTTGCGGTTGCCAGAATAAGGTAGCTGCCACAGCCAGCTGCTCCCCTTCACCCCCGCATCCTCTTGGGGTCCCTGACCTGTCGTCGAAGCACCTAGCGGCGAAACTTAAAACCCCGAAAAGCACCCCACGCCAACACATCTGGGAGGCAGACAGCACAGATCCTCGGGGCTAGAGTCTATAGGTACCTGCAAAGCGTCGGAATCGGGGCTCCGAAATGGGTGATAATGTCGTGGATTCGTCTCCGGAAGAGACCCCTTTCCCCCTGACCGACGTCGACAAATGGGTTCTCTCACAGACAGACGAGGAGTACTCCTATCATACTTGGGACGACCTTCGCATTATTATTCGTAAGATGCATATTCCTGCTCATCATATATGTATGTTTATGTGTTGTTTTCTTCAGTATCCTAACGCTTGCTCTAGAGAAAAATGATCTCTCCGTCCTCAAGAGGAAGCCGTCGGATCTTAGGCGGTACATGAAATGGACAGCCGAGACTAAAGCTGAGTACGGCAACATGACCAACTATCTCCTGGCTCACCGTCTGCCCAAGGCCTGGGGGTCACCTCCATTCTCCCCAGTCTCTCATACCCCGTTTGAAGACCCGTCAGACTTTCGAGTTCTCAAGAACGACTGGCCCTATGGATTCACGCCGGGCATCGTCCATATCGTGGTGTGGACCCGAACCGTCATCCCCACCGATTCAGAGAAGGGCGACATGACTCCGGAAAGTAGAAAGACGGTGGACGACTTCGTGAAGCGGTATTTCGTGGAGAGGCTCGGGCTAGGTGGTGAGGATAGGGTGATGTGGTTCAAGAACTGGGTTGCGTTACAGAGTGTCAGGGCGCTCGAGCACATTCACGTATTGGTGAGAGACGTGGACCCTGCCGTGGTGGACGAGTGGACGAGGGAGCGCGAGTGGCATCATCAGCCGCAGGAATGAGGTGGGATGGCAAGGCCAAATAGGGAGCTGGACGCGCTGCTTTAGGCCGCCCGGCGCTGACGTCGGTTGCCGGCAGGAGGGGCGCTCTCGGCACCAGGACCAGCTCCGGCACCCATGCCGGCCATCTGCCTAGCCGTGCCCATCATGCCGTAGCCCTTGTAGATACCGTAGGCAGGAACGATAACCCAAACCAACCAAGCCCAGTTGCCCATGAAAGCCACGAGAATAGCCGCAGCCCAGGTGACCCAGATGACGTCGAACATGTACTCGGTGAGACCTGGCGCCGCAAGGTCCTCCCCGGACGACTTCAGGGCTTTTGTTGCGGGATCAAAGCTGGGGCGGCCTGTCCGTTCCAGCGCAAATTGGCAGAAGAAGCTCGGGAGCGAAAAGAGAAGCCAGAAGAAGAGCGAACGCGATCTGAAGAGAAGGTGCCACAGCAAGAAGAAGCCATTGACCACCAACGACCCGATGTGGAGGTTGTTCAGTGCCACGGCATTGGACTTGGCCCGGTCCTTCTTTGCTTTTTGAGCCATAATGAGTTGCGTGAGTTTGATGAACGTAGAAATGAAAGGAGATGAGATGTCGTTGAAGTTGAAGTCGTGAGTTGAAAGACAGGTAGATGGACAGAGTAGCAAACGTATCGAATTGGTTGGCGACAAATCTTTCGTGGAGTGATCTAAGTCCAAGAACGGACAGACTCAACGAGCGGCGAACGGGCGGTTTCCTGCGCCCCTGTGGCCTGTCGCGGCCGCCAGCGTGGCTGGTGGGAGAGAAGAGGGCGACCCGTGGCTGACACTTGGTGACTTGGGTTGCTCGGCAGGCCCCAGCCGCTGCGGCGTTTGCAGCTCCCAGTCCCTTGAAGACGCGCGGGCCAATCAATCCACAGGCGCTGCATCCACCACAACATTCGCGAGACAACACAGCGAGTGAGGCGGGAGCTGGCGCATTGACGCCTTCCCTGTTTCCCAAGCCGACGACTCGAAGTCCCCTCAGTCCACCGCTGCTTGGCCATAATTCCAGGGCTACAACTACGTTAGCCATCTCCATTGTCTATCGCTGCTTCCATTTAATTTTTATTTTCGTAATTTGGAAAGGGAGCCATGCCTGCGGAGCGCGGGGGAATTTGACGTCCAGCCTTGCCGGTTCCATCGCTTCGTGCCGGGTTCTATTGTTTTGTTTCCCCTCCGTTTTTTTCTCAGAGCAAAGGCAGCCTGCTACCTAGGAGGGTCCTCCTGCCTGGCATTCGATCACATCGCACTTGGTTAATGGACCAATTCTTCGACTTGCCTCGAATAAAAAGCGACATTCGGAAACGTTGCGCGCGTGTGCTCTTCTAATTATTCACCGATAATTTCTTGTTAATTCAGCAGCTTCATCGACCATCTCTTCGTGCCGCCCTCGAAAAACCCGCCACGCACTCGCCCCTCCTCCCCGCGAACCCGTTGCCGTGCAGCAAACATCACAAATTCTCCTCGACCTTGAGATTCCCCTCTTGTCGCTGTTGTCAGCTTCGACCGAACACGCCCCGCGGTGTACTGATACCTGAAAGCTGCCTCAGCTAGAGTTCACCGCCGTATCCAGTGATCCCATGGATCAACCTCGTCGTCGGTAGCCCTCGCGAACACCACTTTGACTTCCCAGTCTGGTGCATCGACTCTTCCTCGCAAAGATGGCACCGAACAGTGCTACGATTGCCGGCCTGTTGAGGCAGACCATTCACTACCACCTCGACAGCTTTGCTTACGAGAACGCCCTGTTCTTCGCCGAGCGTCTCCAGGCGCACGATGTGCGATCCCCGGAGTCTGCCTATCTCCTCGCCCTTTGCCACCTGCGGCTCGGCGATCGAAGATCTGCTTACGAAGCGAGCAAGCCGTCAGGGTACCGGGGTCTGCATCTAGGCTGTGCGTACGTCTTTGCCCTGGTCTGCCTGGATCTCGAGCGGTACAAAGAAGGGATTGCGGCACTGGAAAAGTCTCGGGGACTGTGGTCGGCCAAAAGTACCGTTGGAAAACACACTTCGTCGGCCCGGATGCCATATCCGGATGCCTCTGCCGCCAACTGTCTCCTGGGCAAGCTGTATCGAGCATACGACGACAAGAAGAAGGCCGTGACGTGCTTCGAGGACGCACTGAGGGCCAACCCCTTTATGTGGGATGCCTTTACCATCCTGTGTGATATGGGCGTCAACGTCAGGGTACCGAATATATTCAAGGCCAACGACTCCTTCGCGCGAAGTTTCGACCAGGAGCCATGTACAACGGCAGTCGAATCGAACGGGCCGGCCCCTCCCAATGCGCCTGAGCCCCTTCAGCGCAAGGCCGGAATCCAGTCCGTCAATCACGACATCGACCCTTTCGAGCAGCACCGTTCCACTGCCTTTCAGGATGCTGCAAACAGTAACCCTCTCGTGTTTGCTGAGCCTGGGGAGAACGATCTGATGTCCAAAATAGCAGCGGCGTCGTTGAGGTATCCACCGGAGAAGGTGAACAAACAAGGGCCTGACGGGATGGAAACTCCCACTGGGCCTACCGCTGCGCCATCCGAAACCCAAATGCCTCGAATACCTGGCTTCCAGCCAGAACCACCACAAGCTCCGTCTCGCCGAACCAGAACGGCTCAAGCAGTTGATCCTTCTCTCCAGGACGGGGCTCCGCCAAGAATAGGCTACCGATTGGGCTCCAGAAAAAGGGAAAAGGTGCAGGACCAGGCGTCTGATCTCTCGGATTCCATTCTAAGAGGCTCGGCGCTCTCCTTGGCAGCTACTGAGAGGAAGCGAACAGCTTCAGGCCATCCGGTGCAACCGAGGCCGGTCAACGGCGAGGAGCCGAGGAGAAGTGCGAGATTGAATGTATTTCCCAGATCAACTGCGTCCAAAACCAACTCAGGGCCTGCGACAATTGGCGCGACGGCAACCCGCGAGATGAAGAAGGCTAGGCCCCCAATATCGAGGATCATGCGCCCTGGCTCCAGCGGAACCAGTGTGGGCAGGGTGGTTAGTGGAAACCGGAAACCCATGGAAGAGAACAGTATGGATATCGACCAAGTCGAAGGCCCTCCGCGTGCCAGGGAGCCGCCCGTCTTACATGCTATCCCACCTAAACCTGCAGAATCCGAATCCTTGAAGGTTGACGAAGCACTGCGATGGATCCTTGACCTCTTGAAAAAGCTGGCCTCCGGATATCTCCTCTCATCGCAGTTTCAGTGCCAAGAAGCATTGAATACTTACACGGGCCTTCCTCGGAGTCACCAAGACACCCCCTGGGTCCTTGCACAAGTGGGCAGAGCACACTATGAGCAGGCGAACTATGCGGAAGCCGAGAAGTACTTCAAACGCCTCCGCGTTCTTGCCCCAACTCGCCATGAGGATATGGAGGTGTACTCGACCATTCTGTGGCACCTGAGGAAAGAAACAGACCTTTCTTTTCTAGCCCACGAGCTCGTCGATGACGTCTGGGACTCGCCACAGGCATGGTGTGCGTTGGGCAATGCCTGGTCCTTAGCCTGCGACCACGAGCAAGCTTTGCGCTGCTTCAAGCGGGCCATTCAGCTCCATCCGAAGTTCGCGTATGCATATACGTTGCAGGGCCACGAGCATGTGGTGAACGAGGAGTACGACAAAGCTCTGACATCTTACCGACATGCCATCTCAGCAGACAAACGCCACTATAATGCATATTACGGAATCGGGAAAGTATTTGAGAAGTTGGGCAACTTCGACAAGGCGTTGAGCCACTACCATGCCGCGCTGAGAATACACCCGAATCACGCTGTCTTAATATGCTGCGTAGGAACGGTCCTTCAGTTGCAAAAGCAGATCGCTCAGGCGTTGCCCTACTTCACCAAGGCCGCCGACCTTGCGCCCCGCGCCCCTGATGTCCGGCTCAGGAAGGCACGAGCTCTTCTCGCCACGGGCCAGCTACAGGCAGCACAAAAGGAACTCCTGATCCTTAAAGACCTGGCCCCGGACAGCCCGCGTGTGCATTTCCTTCTAGGGAAGCTGGCAAAGACGCTGCGGGACAAGAAGGCGGCCGTTCGCCATTTTACAATTGCCCTCAGTTTGGATCCAAAGGTAAGCTTTTCTCCAGCGGAATTTCAACACCAATCACTAACAAGTTTCAGGCGAGCTCACAGATTAAGCTGGAGATTGAGGGTCTGGAGGAGGACGATGGGCTGGACGACTCCATGATGCATCATTGATGCAATGCGATAGTCGTTGTGACGAATTAACGATGCTTTTGAACCTGGCCCCTATAACAAACATGGAGAAGTTCATGTTGGCTTTGAGACATCCGGCAGCTCCTGGATATTCATCTGAGGCGGTCTTAGCTGATTACGAAAGCAACAGGTGTATGGATGGATGGCTTTTTTTCTCGGAGCAGCGTGCGTGTTTCCCACATCATGATATTATTTGCATGGTAAAGAGGCGTTTTCAGGTTTGACGGATGGAAAGAGAGAGTGAGAGACGGGAGAAACACGTCCTTTTGAGCGGGATACTCTGACTGGTGGTTGGCTGGGCTGTAGGTGATTAGAGTGTTTTGTGGTGTGTGTGTGTGTATGAGTACATCAGCATTGTCAGGGCGGAGATGTATAATGGTTGGGAAATTCCATGGATAAGGCACATCATAAACATCGCCGAGCAAAGGATGAAGGGTCAGGAAATTAGGCGAAGGAGAGAATAGAGAGAGGCAGAGGAGCATACCAAATAAATTTGGCAAGCTACTTCACACTCACAACAAAGTATCGAAACAAAAGACCACGTCGAAACAAGTGATTTACATGTATATATGAAGAAAATAATAAAAGGTTAGGATTGAAAGGGTTATGTCGATTTCTGTACATGTACATATAGCGATATGCATGGCAGAGAGTGCCTGCCCACTCCCGCTCGTAAAACACATATATTCTCGTCCGCGCCATTCCCTCCCACGTTTTGTCGATTTCTGGAGTCCTGCTTTGAAGACAGTCCGTGCCTGGGACACGGAACGTGACTTCTGAAAATCGCCATTGAGGATGGGGCCGCTGGGCTGGCCCGTGCTCGTCTAGCGGTTAAAATCCGGCCGGGTAGCTCAAGGGCCCCGCCAATTTTCGCAACACGCCTGGGGAGCCCGGTCCCGCCCAGAAAAAAACAAATGTCAAAGCAGCGCGCTTTTGGAGCGCATTAACACGACTTTTGAGCGCCCCAAAATGCGGTTCCAAAACGCAACGCTTTTCAAAAAAGAATAGCCAACAGCCCGCCCAAATCGGACTAGTGCCTTCCTGCTCAAATCAGCACCACGCACCTGCCCCTCTGATCCGGCTGCCTACACGCTCTTTCTCTCCCACCTATTTAATCGGCAGCTCCCCTCGCCCTCACCCACTTTCCCAAAACACGTTTGCCTCTCACCAATTGCGTGCATTTCCACCCATCTCAACAGATCAACTTCTACATCGATTTGTCCACCGCGGCAAGTCATTCCATCAAATAAACACCTTAAACCACTCACTACCTCTCTCAACATGACTGGACGTAAGTTTGCATTTCATTTTACTACCTCGTCGTCGCTGTGGTCGGCTCGCATGCGGACCTCCCACCCTTGCGCGGTCGGAGTTCGTAGGGACAGGTGCACACGTGTGACAAACTCGTGCCCGTACCCACTCGACGTGTCACGTTTTTACATCGATGCACCGCGTTCCCCTTGCACTGCACGATGAATCTGCTGCCTCATCCGCTTATCTTCTTTGGATCAATGCTGACGAGTTATCTCAGGCGGAAAGGGCGGAAAGGGTCTCGGAAAGGGCGGAGCTAAGCGTCATCGCAAGATTCTCCGTGACAACATTCAGGGTATCACCAAGCCCGCTATCCGCCGTCTGGCGCGTCGTGGCGGTGTCAAGCGTATTTCTGCCAGTAAGCTATCCTGCACCATACCCAACCCACTCACAACATCTCGCTAACCCCCTCCAGTGATATACGAGGAGACCCGTGGAGTCCTCAAGTCCTTCCTCGAGGGTGTCATTCGTGACGCCGTCACCTACACCGAGCACGCCAAGCGCAAGACCGTCACCTCGCTCGACGTCGTCTACGCTCTCAAGCGCCAGGGCCGTACCCTGTACGGTTTCGGTGGTTAAACAACTCCACCGCCACCGCGAATCACTCAAGTCGATCATCTGTTGCTTTCTCTTTGTCATTACTTTCTGAGGACGGCGAACAAAGGGCAGATGAAGACACTATTTCTACGATGCGACAGAGATAACCCACTTTTATATGCTACCCGCCTGCTTGTGAAGGGAGGGTCTGGGGGAAAGGAGGGCCTCATGGAACATTGGGGTCAACCACATCACCATTCTCAACTGCTCAGCATTTTGGGGAAAAGCATTCATCCACAGATTTTATGGGGGAATGGATGTGTTGTTACTACCACCATGGAAGGCATTATGATTGCGATTTGATCTTTCTGGGCCGGGCGTTTTTCGGGGATAATGGTATCAACCAGCAAACAGGGCGTCCTCACATAGGAAGGGTAGTGCACCCGAATGAAGGATAAATCATTGATTTTCATAAACCACTATCTTGATCTCTTGCTTGTGACTGCCAGCCAGCTTTGGGTATCTTGTGTGTTTGCTCGCGGATAAACTTGTCACCCCGCAACCTTGACATGCCAATTCGCCATCTCTTGAGGCGCGATAATACTCTTCAACCCCCACAACTTCAACTCGGAACACGTGCAGAAACTCTCTTTGGATATAGGAAGGCTCTACAGATATTTCCTCCCCGCCGCCGCGACCCTCGACCGAAAAACAGGGCTCTTGATCTCCATGTTGGCCTTGTAAAACGGGCTCATGATGGCCTTGACGTAGTTGTCGTACACCTCGGTGAAGAAATTCTTGACCGCCTCTTCCGTCTGTGGGCTGGTCGGGTTGGCGCCGATCGATGTCGAGCGCGTTGTTGCCGCTGCAATGCCACCGACCCCTCCTGTCACGTTGGATGAGTTGGCACCGGGGGGCTGATGCAGGAGTAGGAACTTGACGTTGCCGCCTGTTATGAAGCAGGAGATGTAGCTGTTGAAGAATTTGTCCATGGCCTTGAGGTAGCTAGGTAGGCGGGTAGGTAGGTAGGTGTTAGTTGCCTGACTTACTCCCCTCAAGAGATAATACGGGGGATCGTTGTCTCGTAGGTAGGTGGGAAAGCTCCGGTCGCTCCCTTCAGGAAGTTGTTGGGAAGGGATACTAGACATACAGCTGTCCGTTCGTCCATTGAATCTCCTCCACGATATCTAAGCTACTGTGCAGCACAAACTGGTTCAGGTGCCGCACCTGGTCGCTGAAGCGCGGCTGCCCGTCCCCGCCCTGCTTGCTGGTGCCGAATTCATACTCGAACAGCGGGTTGTCCTGCGTGCCGATCACCGCGAAGTAGTAGCTCATCGTTTTATTGTGGTTCGTTGTTATCGCGGTGTAAGAGGAGGTTATCGGTCAATCATCGGGGTTAGCCGGCTGCTGTCGATCGGTATAGGCGCCCGGCGTCGTGTCGTCCGGTCATGGTGTTGTCGCTGGCGACGGCGGGATGGAAGCTGTGGAGTTGCTTCTGTCTTCCTCCCCCATGAACCACTAACGTAATGCGCTAGCGCTGCAGGGTGGGCGGGGCCTTGCATCCCCCACTGCCAGAAATGGGGCGCGCTGTGATTGGCTTCGCGGCACCCTGGCAGCCGCGATTTTTCGTGGAACTGATTGAGCTGCCCAGCGACGATTGTGACTGACTACCGCTTTCTCGACGTCCAATATCTCGCCCATCCACACCTTACCGAATCGAAGCTGTGTCACATCCCCCACAGCTGCGCCGAAGATATGTTTGGCGCCTTCAGAATCACAAATCCTTTGAGTGGGGGTCTTTTATGGTAAGTAGCAATTGATGTGGATGGAGAGAGACGCGGGAGCAAGGAGAGTTGACTTTTTTGTGTGTCTGATTGTGTAGGAAGATCCCCTGGCGGCTGTCCAAATTCCAGAAGCAACGCCACCGGAAGAGATTACGGGCTGTCGACGACCTGGTCTCGGTCGTGGACACGGCGCTGGCCAAGAAGGGCGAGACGCTCAAGGCGCTGGAGCTGTGGAAGGCCGAGATGCCCACCGAGGCTGAGATGTTGCCCAAAGACAAGTACACCATCTTCGACCGAAACGCCAAGAGATACCGGAAGGGCATTCACAGTATGTCTATCCTTTCCCCGCCGAAAAGATCTATTTGCGTTCCCACGGTGTCGAGTTTATCTAACAATCTTTCCTGCAGAGGTTCCCAAGTGGACTCGTGTGTCCCAAAGACTCAACCCCCCTGGATACTAAGCCGCCGAAGAAACGACGAAGGTGGCGAACCGTCTTACCATGTATATCCCGTTGTATCATACCAAATAGAAGAAATGGCGTTCACGAAGATGTGGACTATCTGTACCAATGGGTGACTGTCTCAAAAGACATGGAACTGAGGACGCCAGATCTAGCATATATGTACCCTGCTACCGGCAGCGCACGTTGGGAGTAATAAGGAATTCGCGGAAAGGAAGGCAGTTGTGATACGGCCAGCAGGAGACGAAGACCTGGCAAGGAACCACTCAGTTGATTCGTTAAGCCATGATGAATACAATAATACAAAACAAGCTCAATGTTTCCCAGGGTATTTCTTTTGCCCATTGATAGAGCCCAGCCCACCTCATATGAATAGAGAGCCTGCGCCCAAAATAAATTCCAGTTGTTGACGATCGAAACCACCTAATGTGGTTAGAAGCCGTCCCGTAGTATTCGCTGCTGACGCCCTATCGCAGCCGTCCATAGTCAGCCTCGCGGCCATCGGGGCGCTCTGCCTCTCTCAGTCTCTCGGCTTGCTGTATCGCTCGGCCAAGACCACCGCGGCCCTCATCATAGTCCTCGCGATACTCGTCCCGCACCTGACCACCCGACTTTCCGCGGCCGTACTGTCTGCCCTCCTCAAAGCCGGGATCCAGGTCGGTTCTGATGATTCGCTCGTCCAGCTTGGTACCTCCAATGTACTTCATGCAGTCCAAGGCATCCTGGTGCGTGTAGTACTCAACAAAGCAGAACCCGCAGGGCGTCTTGTTGAACCGGTCCAGTCCCATGACCAGGCGCTTGATCTCGCCGCACTTGGAGAAGAGCTCGTAAACTTGCTCTTCGGTCGTGTAGAATGATCTAGCAGCTCTATCATCAGTATTTGCTCTGGCTCTAAGAGCAATGGCGCAAAGCAGGGCTCAGCCTGCGCTGCTGCAGACATACAGGTTTCCGACGTAGAGCGTGGTCGCATCTTTCAGCGGATCGTCCGCCGGAGGCTCGGGCTGCATGTTAGTGTCTTCATCTCCGTCGCGCTGGTCTTTGTCGGGTCTCCGGCGCTTGTTCTGGGGAGAGGGGGAGCCCACAAAGAGGCTCGGGTCAGTTCGTCATTCATGTTTCACTTACTTGCCCATTGGCAGGCGGGATTGCGAATGAAGAAAAAAACATAAAGAGTTCACTTACACGGTTGCTGAAGTACGCGCTTGGCCTATCAAGGCGCTCTACCGTGCTGCGTAGCCCTCGCATGTTTGCGACAGTCGACTGGTTTTGTGTTGGAGGACTAGTTGCGGATGGAAGCTCCTCTCCGGCTGAGGCTTTGGAAGGTTGTCGCACTGAACGAGAGAGCGGCGTGGGTGGGTCTACTCAATGGAAAGTCGCGTTGCGTTGTGGTGCGTCGCATTGCGCAGTGGCCGATCCCCTGTCAGCCGCCTCAAAAAGTTGCGGTAGGGCGGGAACGCGCTAAAATCGCCTGGAAGGCTCTCCCAGCCAACCGAATGTGTTCAAAGGCAAAGAGCTCCCGAGTTCCCAATCCACGAAAGGACCTAAGCTTGGGCTCCTTCCACCTCAATTTTTGGACACCACCACCACTCAATTCTCCAGCACCGCAGTTCTGCCTGCCCGGCACAGCTTGTCGCCAGTTTTTGCGCCTTGCCGGTCTCGAGAAAAAGCGCCCTCACCGACGTCCCCTGCAGTCACCAGCCCAAACCGATCGATGCCTAGGATCAAAAGCTTTGCGCCGAGCTGGCTCAATGAGCCGGCGCCAGGCCACAAGCTCTTCGAGCCGTCCAGCGACGACAGCAAGATCCCTTCTGCCCTGGCATACGCACGAAAGGCCAAGCAGGGCCCGCGGCGGACCATAGCGCGGCGAGGCACCGAGGTCTTCGTGGCGGTTGGCAAGCAGATCCGATGGGGCGACCTCGTGCAGCTTAAGGAGTCCTGGGAGGCCAAGCACCATGGCTCTAGTGCCGGCGCCCGCTTCAAGAGAGAGGAGTCCACTGCCTCGTTCGACATATATGACGAGGAAGCCCATAACGGAAACAGCCAGAATGGGGCCCTCACAGAAGGCTATCGGGTAAGTCGCCATGGCTCGGTTTATCTACTGTCTACAGAAATAGCTCTGATCCCAAATGCGAAATCAGGTTCTCAAGACCCCGGTGGCCGATGATATTCGCCAGCTGATCATGTCTCCCGAGGAGGACTACCTCGCCATTGTGACGTCTCATACCGTCCATATCTGCACGCTCCCTGACGTATCGCACTTGCACACTAAGGAGGCCACCCTGCTCAAGCCAAAGTGCTGGACTCTTGGTCCTACCACTCACGTCACCTCTCGGCCCGCCGTCGCCTCGGTCCTCTGGCATCCCCTCGGCGTAAACGGTTTATCGCTGGTGACGGTCACTCGAGATGCGGTTGTGCGTGTCTGGGAGCTCTCGCCCTCTAATCGATGGTCGTTTGATTCACCTTCACTTGCCATCGACGCCAAAAAGCTAGCGGATGGGTCACATCTTGACCAGGACTTCAGTGCTTCTACGGCGGCCACGAATAAGGCGTTCTCGCCCGACTCGTTTGACATGGAAGTTGCCGCTGCTTGCTTTCCTGGACCGGGATCGGGCGGCTGGTCCGCCATGACTTTGTGGATTGCCATGACTGGTGGCGATGTGTACGCCCTCTGCCCCCTTCTGCCTCTAAATTGGGCGCCACCCCCCTACCTAATCCCGTCACTGTCAGTCTCCGTTGCCGCCAAGGTTGCCGCAACAGAAGATGACCCCATGGTCTCGTCGGATGCCAGGAATTTAGCGCAGCAACAGATGGAGTGGATGTCCGACCTCGATAACCAGGAACCAAAGGAGATGGAGGGCTCTTATGGGAAGCCCCCTGCCGAAGTTTACACGCGTCCTACTCACCCGGGACGATACCCAAAGCTGCAGGGCCCCTTCGAGTTCCAACTCAACCCAGGAGATGAGGGCGAGGAGGAGGAGGAGTTGAAGGATGTTTACGTCATTGGAGAGAAAGTTGACACAACTGATCTGATGTTTGGCGAGGAGGAGGAGCTGGACACAGGCGACTTTGACCAAGATGGTCTGTCGCTCTCCATCATATGCCTTCTCTCGACCAGTGGGCAGGTTAAGGTATGCCTTGACATCGACGGTGTTGAGGCACAATGGCTGCCCCCCCGTGGCAAACCCAAATCCCGGCTTTTCCAGAAGGCGCCCAAAAGCCCGTCCTTGCTCACATTTCAGACGTTTGACACAGTCAAACCCGCAGAGGTCAGATCTGATAGCTGGCCCATGTTTAGTGATGATATGACGTCCCGGTATTCTTTTTACGTCACTCACTCGGCTGGGATCACATTTATTTCCCTTGCGCCCTGGGTTTTTAGACTCGAGTGCGAACTTCAAGCAGATTCGGAAGCTGGTTCCGAATTCCGCATCGACCTGCTGGCTAAAAGCCAGGTGCCGGAGAGGGAGCGCATCTACACCCAGGCGCCCGGTCATCATGCGCTCGCCGCAGCAACAGCCATTCGCGACCCGGATTTGGGCCACTTTGTTCTGTCAGCCACTCCGCATGACCCCGTCGCCCTGTTTTTCGACGTGCCGAAAGACGATTCGGTCCCTGCTGCGGCTGCCCGGGAGGCCACGCCGCTGCATATGCTCCCCGAATGGCGGGAACCGTCTGAAGCCCCGCCAGCATGGGAGCCCCGGCCGCTTTTCCATCCCTCGGAATCACTGGACCATGGAAGTGCCCTGCCTGAGTGGATTGGGCACCTCAAAACTGGCAAGAGGCGCACTTTGGTACAGCAGGAGGTCCGCCTCTCAATCGCGACGCTCGAGGTGTTCTCAGAGGGCCACCGCCTCGTTAGCTCCGAGATCCTTGAGCTCAATAACACCGTGGCCGAGTTGTTCAGGAAGTGCGAGGCGCTCCAGGGCGAGCTACGGGAGCAAATCACCAGAGTGAACGCGATAAAGCCGCAGATCGAGGTGATCACGGGCGAAGCTGATGTGTCAGGAGATGAGGAGCCGATCCCGCAAGACAAGTTCATCAAAGACCGATTGCGGAACGCCCAGCGGAGGCAACGCGAGCTCAAGGAGAGGATGGAGAGGTTGAGGGTGAATATGGGGAGGGCCTCGGGCCGCGAGTTGAGCGACAAGGAAAGGGCTTGGATGGATGAAGTGCGCTCTCTCCAGAGCAGCGTTCTGGGGTCTGAGGCGGAAGGTGGCCAGGCAACGTCGCCCAACAAAGCCAAGCAGACGTGGAAGCGGCTCGAGGAAGTCAAGGCTCTCAGAGACACGCTATTCTCTCAGGCCGAGCAACTGCAGAAAAGGGGCACCGATGGAGCCGGGGAAGACGCTCCGTCGTCCCCCAGATCACAGCTTAGGATTCCCACAGAAGTTCGAAAGGCAAAGGTTGCGCAAGTCATGGCCATGTTGGACCGGGAGACCGCCCTGGTGGATGCAACGAAATCACGCCTAGAGAAGCTAACCCTGGGATGATCGGTAGGTCCTCGGGTTCGGGGCACAGCCATGTCGGAAGATAGATAGCGAATGGAATAGATGATGTTGTCAGAACGGAAAACAAGGCGCCTCCCGGGTCCCGATAGCCATTGCTTGGCCAAGGCTGGAAAAAAGTACGGATGACCAAAGACGGCGATCTCATCCCTGTCCGTCTGTCAGTCACAATCAAGCAGTCCCGTTTGGGTTTGGGTTGGTCCGCAAGCCATGAAATTATTCGGTGGCTGGTTTTTATCATGTCTCCTCAAACCCGTACGAATGGATTGGATTTTCTTCGTTTTGACGCAAAACCGTTTTCTAACAACATTGATTGATCGGGAGCCTACTAACAAGATCCGATAGGAGGGGAGAGAGAGGAGCCTCCACGGCATTGACCAATACGGCCGACCCCTCGTCCATTCACCACACAGCTGTTCGGATGAGAGAGTCTCGGCTGTGTCTCTAATTCGTGGTACTTTGTGCAAGGCTTTGATATTGACGCGGAACGGCATCGGGCATTTCTTCATGTGGAATTCGGCTCTCAACCTATATCCTTTCTTTCTTTTTTTTTTTTTTTTCCTTTTTCCTTTCCCGTCCAATTCACATCCAGCCCCCCCGTCTGCATTACGGCTGCTTCCGTCGCATCAATCCTATCACGTTTCTGCACGTTTATCCTTGCCCTATTTTTTTTCAATGGGCGCACAAGATTTATCGTACCCGCCCCGTCTACACTACCCTGACACAGGGTTTCTTTTCTTTTCTTCTTGTTCATGGCTTGACTATCACAACACATACCGGTGAAGGTCTCTCGCCGCCGTGCAACATGCCAC
This sequence comes from Podospora didyma, assembly GCA_033439775.1. Lineage (NCBI taxonomy): Eukaryota > Fungi > Ascomycota > Sordariomycetes > Sordariales > Podosporaceae > Podospora > Podospora didyma. The sequence continues at coordinate 586,584 of JAULSW010000010.1, forward strand.
GGGGATTGCTGTGCTATCTTGCATGCCCGTGGCTTTCTGAAGGTGCTCCCGCCGATAGGAGGGCCTGCAGTGTCATTGATGAGGTGGCCGAGCATGTTGCCGCCCACGTTGCGTACGATGGGAGGCAAGTTGCATGTATTAATGTGGGCTTGCGGCCACCGAGCTTCACGTTGCTGACGCTGAGCAACCTCTTGTCTTCTCCACCGCTCGCACCCGCGTGGCTCTCTCACATCACCTCATGAATGCCGTACGCCTGCTGGCTGTTGCTTACCGTTGGTATACCCAGTGGGGGAATCCGCCAGGGAGCTCGGAGGTGACTCCTCTACCTTTGGACACAGCGTGCCGGAAGTTGGAACGGTGCCTGCTGCTGGAGGAGACCTGAGTCGAGCTCCCTTCACCGTACTTCCCCCCCTCCCTCAACACAACACACTCTTTGTCCGGTCGCTCCGTTTGCGCAAGGCCAAGCAGGACATGGGCCGCAGAGTCTCTCACACCTGCAGCAGCCTGCGGGCAGCCTCACTTTTCACTGGCTAGAAAGCTCTCTCCCATTCTTTCATGTTGCCTCCCACCCACGTTTTGAGCCTCTGGTGGACTAGACAACAGGTATCCCAAGGAGGGTGGAAAGCCGTATAAATATGCAGCTCTGTCCCAGGTCTAGCACTTCTGCTGGGAAGAGAGAGCAAGCCCTCCTCCCAGTTCAGCTGATTCGAGTGTCTAGCAGATAAATGATAGTGCCCCTTCCTCGTCTCGACTCTCCTCCCAGCTTGCCCCTCGCGATCCAGTGGTTGAACATGGCACCCGTGACTTGCCCGTCCTCAATTGACTGGCGTTCTCATACGATTGGTGAGCAGCTGACCTTTTTCTGCCAGCGTACATACATATCTACCAACATCCACTCATATGCTGGTCACTCCCTCGTGGCCAATCCCCCACTCATTTTGACCCCTGTTGCTGACAGCCTCTCAGAGAACTGCAAGTTCTTCAGCCGACCAGATGCCGTTCTCTCGTTGGTCATTGCCAAGGAGCCGCTTGGGACCTTCAAGGCCATCGTCTTGAGGGCCGAGGATGGCCAGCGCGAGGCTCTCCTGTCCGAATCGGGAGCCAGCATCGACGAAGTTCTCCATGCACTCCATGTCAAGTCGGCCGAAGCTGTGCAGAACTACATCTCCACGAACGGTTTCGAGTTTGTCCCCGTCTTGAAGAAGCGGTCTTCGTCCAACAACATCCCCAACGATGTTGACGATGCGAGTGACAACGACTCGGCCTTCTCAGGCTCTGCCTCGTCCACCGTGACCATGTCCGAGACGGGTTCGGTCTGTGAGTCACTGTCTGATAACGAGACGGTATCCGTCCTCTCCAACGGCGAGCGCCCAGCCAAGCACGACACTCGCAAGAAGGCGTCCAAGAGGAGCTCCAAGGACAAGAAGACGGCGGAGAAGGCCAAGGCGAGGCGATCTCGGTCAGAGTCATCACCGCGCTCGCCCTCGAGATCGCTGTCTCGCTCGTCGTCCCAATGCCGCTCGTGTGCCAACGAGGAGTCAGAGGACGAAGATGGCCCAAGCTTTCGCCCGAGCCCGCCGCGCTTCAGATTCCCTCGCGGCCGCTGCCCCCCACCGCCGCCGCCGCCTGGTTGGAACACCCACTCGGGCATGTTTGCTCAGCCAGCTATGTCACGCATCCCTCCGCCTGGCTTCCCAAGCATGCCCCCGTCTGGGTTCCCCAGTATGCCACCGCCGCCCCCGCCGCCACCTCCCAGCGCTCCCTCGCCGAGTGCTCCCAGGCCGGCTCCTCCCCCCGTCCCTTCTTGTGACCTCCCTTCCCCCCTCGGGCCCGTACAGCCCAAGCTTGATAGTCGACCTCTTCATGGGCACTCAGCTTTCTTTCCCAAACGGACGCCAGAGCCCACCGAGGCTCTTCACCCCGTCCGTCTGCTCATCCGCTGGCGCGGCCACGGCGAGCATCGCGCCCTGGAGCAGGCACGGCTGTCGGTCAGCGGCATCCGAGACGCAGCACTGAAGTACATCCGCCGCCAGATCGTAGTGCCCTACAACACCATCCCGAGCTACATGTGGACCATGCGCGCCACCGTTCGGTCTGCCACCATCGACGGCGAGGAGTACGACATCAGCGGCTACACGGGCGACCAGCTGTACCACCTGTTGGACTGCTCTCCCTCGCCGTCGGCATCGTTGTCTGCCGGTAGCCCCGGTTCTGTGGTGAACAAGGTGCCGCGGTTCGAGGTCGAGGTCGAGACCCAGCCTCCCCCGGCCATGCCTCGTCCTCCTCCTGGCGGCGGCGGCGGCACTTCTCGCGGCGGCCACCAGCCTCCTACCAACAACAGCAATAACGGCTTCCACCACCACCAGAGCAATATGCCGCCTATGCCCGGCATGGGAGGTGGTCAAGGCCCTGTGCCTTCTCACATGCAGAGTCAGCACCACGATTGACCAGGAATTCGTTGTGGGAGTGTGCAAGTCGGTGAGCTAGGCCGATCAATAGTGGTCAGATACAGAGAAGTGAGGCTACCTTTGAGCCGATCATTGCCCCCCGTTTGTGGCTGACCAGTGGGATGGAACGATCATGTGTGGGGTGGAAGGTCTGGGGCGCGCTGATCTGCACTGCATCACACCCATTTATTTGATTTGTATCGCTTTGAATGGTGGTGGGAAGTTCTGAGCCTCAACGGCATTCTCGTCTCACATCTTCTTTTCATATTTTCTTCTACTTTTTACCCATTCTAAAAGATTATGTTCTTGCCCAACTCTCTCCTTTGCGCCCTATTATCTCCCAGCCTTACTTTTATTACTTCCTTCAACAGGTCAAACGACATCATGGCACGATGAACAGGATACGGCTTTATGAGTCACGCTAGCTCTTCAACTTTTCATTTTTCCCACTCCTACTCTTTTGTTTTCCTTTTTTTTTTTTCCTGCGCTCCTGTTGTTTTGCTTTGCCCTCCAAAAGGGCACGAAGGGGAGGGGATAGATGGGGCACACAAACGAATAATAATATGGAACGGAACCAACCGGAAGACAAAATGTAATGATCCTGAGGATTACACAAAATGGTCAGTCAGTCAGTCAGCTTCTACAAGCGTGAGGGTGTAGTAGATAGTTTAGTGTAGCTGGATGATATTATTCTTAGGTACGTGCGTATGTATGTTTGTTGCTAGCACTACCCCATCTCCGTCTCTATGCTCAACGCTCTCTCCTGCTTCATCGAATGGTGTGCTTTCTGCCGCCGCCGGTGGTGGTGGTGTGGTGGTCAAAAGGTTTTTTTGCCATGCGTTTATTGCACGACATACATGCAAGCACAGCACAGCACAGCACAAAACAACACAACACAACGCAGAAAACGGTCCACCACCAAAAGTTAAACAAACGATTGGAGCGTCACCAAAGATCATGAGACCCCAAATCTCGGCGTGCATGCGTGCTTCCTGCGCTGTTTTTTGTCCATCCAACGCCGTGCGTAAGAGTCACTTTCGGTATAACTTGCTTCAACGCAATGGGTATCAGCCCAGAACGCGGAACCGAAGCAGGTAGATGTACACAAAAATGTGGGCAGGCAAAGAAGAAGGGGGAAAACAGAAATTCGGGGCTCGTAGTGGTGCGTGTGTAATAAAGGGAGGAAGGAATAATATGCCTCACTCACTCACTCACACCCAACTCACCGAGAAAAGAGTCGGTGAGGTATAATCAAGCCTGTTCTATCTATCACAAAGTTCAAGATCGAGTGAGTTCTGTAATTATAAGCCCTCAGCAAAGCAGGGCGTGGGCGTCGAGAAGGAAAGAGATGGGAGGGAAAAAAGGTGGTTGGTTGAGCTATTTCCTGGAACTCCGAGTAATAAATAATTAAAATAGGTCAACTGACTGGCCGAGAAACGTAAGGTACCTAGGTAGGAAATAAAACCACCCCCGCGGCGGATTTCAAATAAACCCCTCTCTCCGTCTCCGGAATCTTTGCACCTGCCTGCGGTGCCCAACGGGAGAGAGGGAAAAACATCTCCGGCTTTGCTGGCTGGCTGGCAGCAAATCGTAATAATGTAGCTACCCTACCGAACCACCTTAGGTGCGTGAGATTTATTCATCAGGCAGCGAGAGAGAAAGAAAACGAAAAGAGTTACCTAGTTAGCTCTGGTTGTTGAATTTGTCTGGAATAGTACATAACACATTGTTTCTTTTCGGGTTTTTTTTTCAAGCTATCATTCATCCCCATCCCATCATCTCCCATCCCACCAACCTATCTGTAGGTTACCTAACGAACAGTACACACAGCAAGCTGTCACACAGCGCGGCGGAAGCGGGCAACCGTTTTTTGTTTCCATTTTCCATTTGTCGTTCGTTCGTTCGTTCGTCTGAGGGCTAGCTATACGGGAAAGAAACGTAGAACTCATTTTGCCACCACACCATCTCCTGTCCATCCGTTAGGGCAGCGATATATTTTTTTCACCTCCAAATCCAGTCAGGAGGTGCAGAGATGCAACCGTGATCCCCCCCTTTTTTTCTATCCAGGGCTTGGCTTCCTTTCCAGACGGCTGCTTGCTTGCCTTACATGACCGCCGCCTAGGGTGGTTGGTTTGGTACCTTTGTGATACGAATCACTTTTCTGTTTCACTAAAAAACGTTCATTCGATCGGCTACCGACCGTTCGTTACGCGCTCTCGGAAACATGGCTTTTTCGGGGATCGGAAGATGGACCACGCGCCCGACTGACATGAATATGTGTGTGTGTGTGTGTGTGTGTGTGTGTGTGTGGACAGAAAGTTCAGTGTCATACCTCCTCACTCTTGTGCTAGCCAGCCAGCCAAACCTATACAGCCCCGTTTTGTTTGTTTTCTATGTAGCGTATGGATTGTTGTTCAAAAGAGGTATCCTGTTCTGTCTGTCTGTCTGTCTGTCTGTCTGTCTGTCTGTCTGTCTGTCTGTATGTCTGTATGTCTGTATGTCTGTATGTCTGTATGTATGTCTGTATGTATGTATGTATGTATGTATGTATGTATGTATGTATGTATGTATGTATGTATGTATGTATGTATGTATGTATGTATGTATGTATGTATGTATGTATGTATGTATGTATGTATGTTCGTCGTTGTGGTGTGATGTGGTGTGGTGTGGTGTGGTGTGGTGTGGGTAGCATCCGGATAAGAATCATTGGGGAAGGGGAAAAAAAAGACCAAAAAGAAAAGAGGAAACCTAATTCGGCACACACCAGCCACTGCCACTGCCCTACCCGAACCGAAACTGATTCGATGGAGGAGAGGCTGTGACGTGCTGGGCTGGTCTGGGGTGGCGGCATGGCGATCATGTTCGGCCCGCTGATCTCTTTCTCGGCTCGTCTCGCGCCGGGCATTCAAATGGGTTGGTTGTTGGGTTTGCGTTATGGACGCCCGACGCCGTTTCCCGAACACGGAAGGGATTGTCTTGAGGGAGGGACGGGAAAAGGTGAGGCTGTCTAGTGTTTGCTTTGCTGCACTTCTCCAAGACCATCCATCACAGTTCGTCATCACCGGCACTTCCTTCGTCAGGGTGCCTAGCCTTTCCTTTTTCTTCTTTCTTTTGGTGGAGCCTTGTCGTCGTTGTCGTTGTCTATCGGCAGGCAAGTTCCTCGGATGCAATGTTACGCTGAACTGTCACCCAAGCCCCCTTTTTTTTCAAGGTCCGACCACTGATTGTCGTCGCCCCTCCTTTTCGAGGTCCGACAACGACTTATTCTCGTCGTCGTGCTTGGCATTGTCTCCTTTAGCGGCAGCAGCTACCTCCTTCTGTGCTAGGTGTATTTCAGGAAGAGGAGTTGTCGTCGTCGTCGCCATCTCTTGACGAAGAAGCGGTTCGCCTTGCACTTGTTGTTGCTCCTCTTTCTACGTGGGTCGGCATCCTGCAGTATCACCTCCTTTCCCTTCCCTTCTCTTCTCTCACTGGTAGTAAGAATAGTACTGCTCTTTCCATCTCCCCGCCGCCGCCGCCGCCGCCCGTCCTTAGACGAGGGTGAGGGTGGTTCCGACGGAATCGGGGTAAGCCTCGCGAACCGCTCAAACCTTGCGGCGTATCGTTCCTCACGGGTGCTCTTCGTCTTGCGCGGGGTGATGGACCATGGTGATAAGTCCCAGCGCTTTTTCCTTCACAGCCCTGTGTGCGTGACAGCCAAAGATCAGCAAAAATACCAAAAAGTCTTGCCACCAAATAATTTCAGTCCTTTCCCCTCCCCTTCCTTCCCCCTCCCTTTTCTTCCCCTTGAAAAAGGGGGCACGAAGAAAAGGAGAATAAATAAGATAAATAAAAAAAACCGGGACGCATACCATAACCATCATCCCTCTCCCTCTCGAACCTCAACATCTCCCTTCTTAGCGCTACCCACCTACCCTCCCTCCTCATATCCGCCCTCTCTCGATCCACGCGATCCATCCTCTCGACCAACTTCCTCATCCGCTCCGGCCGTTCCTTTGCCTCCTTCTCTTTTCTTCCTCCCTTTTCCCTAAAATTTCATAGTTTAGTTAGCATCGCATCAGTAACAACGAAAAGCTACCCCTGAGTTTTGCCCTTCCTCCCCCCCCCGCCCTTGTGGAAGAAAAAAACAAAAACAGATAAGAATAAGAAAGACAGAAACTAACCCCCCCCACCCCCCCCCCCCCCAAAAAAAAGACTCATCACTCCTCCAAACTACCGTCCCAACCAACCTACCTCCCAAAAACCAACCCAGCCCGCCTCGTCAAGCGCTGCGGCGTCTGCCTCTCCAAGAACGCCAGCGCCGCCCTTTTTTCCATAGCAACCCAGTCCAGCAGCGATAGCACCGTCTGCATTTCGAGGTTGGTCCAGTTGCGGGGGAGCCTTGTTTTGTTAGATGAAGAAATAGTGGTAGTGGTAGTGGTAGTGGTAGTGGTAGTGGTAGTGGTAGTGGTAGTGGTAGTGGTAGTGGTAGTGGTAGTGGTAGTGGTAGTGGTAGTGGTAGTGGTAGTGGCGGCTGAGGAGGAGAGGGAGGGTCGTTTGTTGCTGTGGCGGCGGCGTCGCTGTCGCTGGGGGGTGGAGGAGGACTGAGGCGATGATGACGATGATGACGCCGACTACGAAGAGGAGGAGGAAGAAGAGGGCGATGAAGACTTATATCTGGGCATGATGTTTGTTGTTGACTTTGACTTTTTTGGATGCAGATATCTCTCACATTATATGGTCATAATAAAAGTGCCAACAGTTTGGTTTCTGTTGCTTAACGGAACAATTGCAGGCGAGTGGAAAGAAATGGTTGCTTTCGCTACCATATCCATTTCATAAAGAACATCAAACGGTATATGACACAGTCGAGGGCCGTCAAGCTCGACCGTCATCACAAAGCAAGACAGATTGAAGCGTCTTCCTCAATACTCCCGCCAACCCCCCCTCAAAACAAAGACAGCAACTCACTTCAGTTCCCACAAAGTGACCAGAGGATAGATAGTGAGTGTATCATTATGTCCATTCAGATCAAACAGCACAGATGTATATATGTATCTGACTTCTGACCTCGCTTTGATACATTCCTTTCATCCCATTCGCCGCATATGTAGAACAGGAATTCAAACGGGAATTTTTGCACAAAAGCTAACCAACCAGGTAACAAATGTGGCCCAGGTCTATCACCCAACGCCGCCGATATGCCGCACATGCCGCCAAAGAGCCCATGCCCCATGTCCTGCTGTAATCATCACTTACTGCGTAGATCAGAATTACAGAGAAGCACGCATCCCCCCAAGACAGATCAAGGGGCTCTATATATCTCCGTGAGATGGGACCCGCCTAGTATATCCCCTGCGTCCTGTACTGGAACGTGTCATAACTGGTTGCTGTTAGTGATCGGACCAAATCCGGAGCACAATCTGGACTTACAGTCGTGTATAGTAGCTGCCGAGAGACTTCGCAATTAGATCTGTTTCCACAAACTGCTCAGCCTCGTCAGCGCTGAGGTGGAGCTGGAAGCGTTGTCTCAGTGCTGTTGTGACCTGGGCTACGCCAGCGCCATAGCAAGGCATCTTGGATTCCCGCCCCATTATGCTAACAAGGTCGATAATGTTGTCTGCAGAGCGTCGAAGAGCTAAGAGAATGTCAGCTTGGCCAGAAGATCAAAGGAACCATGTGTCTCTTCCGCATACCTTGGAAGGCCTGTTTACAAAGCTTCTTAAAATCTTCGTAGTCTGGCGACCCAACACCGCCGAGAACCTCAACATACTCATACGTGAGCTTGAACGGCGCAGCCTCGAAACTGACGGATCCAGGCGAATTGGACAGCATAAAGCCAAAATCAATGTGAATGATGTGCCCCTCGTTGTCGATGAGGACATTGCCGTTGTGCCGATCCTTCAGCTGCAGCACATACGAGATCATGCTATACGCGGCTAAGGATCTTTTAAACGCATCCACACCTGCTCTGTAAGGCTCGCTCTCAGGTAAACCAAAAGCCTTCACAAAGTGGTCCTTCAGCGTAGCAATCCGCCGTCTTGGGTTTTGGCCAGACTCAATGGTCGCCAGCGTCAGACTGCGTTTGATTGAATGCAGCGACACGCCGTTCGCAATGGTCTCAATGAGACCAGAAGATTCGCCAGTCACCAGTATCCGCATCAGCTTGACCCATACGGGCACCTCGGCGTCTACCCAGATCTTGTGACACGTCCGGATCAACTGGCAGGCAAAGGCTTCCTGTCTCAGATCCGCGCCCGTCTTGACGATGACGCTCACAAGATCCCAATTTTTCATCCATCCATAGGGGGAAGACTTGCGAATGCGTTCCTTTTTTATTTCCCAGGCCTCGCCGAATACAGCCGCGCTAGGGTCATCGCGGTCGCCTTTTCGCTGAAGGCCGCCCGTCATGATATCGTTTTCCATCCTGGCGATGCCCGCATTCGCATGCAGACTGGGCTCTACCGCGGCCTCCTCTTCTAATTCTGCGACAGTATTCCCGTTGGTGGTAGCGGCTTTGGCAATAATCATGTCAAACGTCGGCCCTTGCCCGTCGTCAGTGTCAAAGCTCTGTTCCTCCAAAGTTTGCATGCTAGCAATAATGCGCGCTCGAATTGCCGCGACCTCTTGGCGAGGCCGTTTACCACTCGTCGCGTCCAATTGGGCAAGCATCTGCGATGCTGTCCGCATGTGCGTGGCCAAGGCAGAGAAATCCGGTTGCTCCACTGAGGCGTTGCGAGGGTTTGTGAGTGTCACCTTCCGGAGCGGCGGGCTCGAAGACCTGGAGGTGGAGGCGCCTGAGCTCCGCGGCGTTGTCAAGTCCGAGGCGGTCGAGATTGTGGTGGTGGTGGTGGCACTCGAAAGCCGCAGCGGATGGCTCGCTTGTGACGACTTTGCCCCAGAGGATTCGTCCTCAGGCTGTTTCAGCACGGCCGAGCTTCCCAAATCTCCCGAAGTCGGCTCAAATACGCTATCGTTGGTCGGCTCAGAGGTCCGGGTGATGGCCGGTATCCTAGGGGCCTCGGACAAGTCAAACATCCGCTTCCGGGTCCCTTGTTCGGCCAACAGAGTGGTGAGCAGCCCGTGGTTGTCCTGGGATTCGGGATCAAACGTGAAGTCGTCCCGCAGGATTTCGACCATGAGGAGGTATGGCACCTTCTCGGCGCTGTTCAGAACCGTGGCTTCGGCGGGGTTGAGCCGTACAATCCGGTGATGGCGACTTCGAGCCGGAGAGCCGTCCACTAGGGTAGGCGGACATATCACGGGGATGTCGACCTCTGCCGGTAGGTCCTGGGCGATAAGGGCGAGCTCGGCGCGGAGGGCACTCAGTCGAGCTTGCTTCGGGACCACAACTAAGCGGTTTGAGATATCTTCCAGCGCCTGTAGGAACGCTGTTTGGCAGCGGAAATAGTTCTGGCGAAGCAGTCGCGTCTTTTGCTTGTTGTTCAGCTCGGCCTGGCTCAGCAGGGTCTTTACATTGTGAGAGTGCCTCCTTGACAGATTCTCGGGCGGTCGTATCCCCGCCGAAACAGGCGTCGTTGGTCTGGTGACTATGTTGGGCGACCTGGGATCCGGTAGAGGCAGTGACGCCGAGCTTAAGCGAGCCTCCAGTGCAACATTGTCCCGTTGAGACTGCCGCCTCGGTTCTCGCTCTGCAGGGGCGCGGGCAGTGGTTGTCGGCCCTAAACCGGAGGTTCGAGGGGGTCTGCCTGGAGACTTTGCCGGTTGGGCGCTGCCTTGAGTCTTTTGTTCGGGGAAGCTCGCGATGCGGGTTTCCTTTGCACGTCTCGGGCGGCTGCTCCCGGCATTAACCGTGTGTGACCGAGTCGGCAAATTCATGGCGGGGGTAGTCGGGGTGTCGGGGACGGGGTCAACAGCCTGGCTCGGCTTCCTCGCCTGCGCAACGGCAAGGGGCCCGGCCCACTGGGGGAGAAAGGGGCAAGCGACGCTGGCAAGAACAAAGCTCCCCAGGACGGTGACGGGCAGCACATTCTCGGTGATCTGCTCGTGCCTGGCGCTGTCGGCGAGACCGAAGACAACGTGCTGGACCTTGTTATAAACTCGGCGACATGTCTTGAAGGCATCGGCCTGAGGATTCGACGAGAGATCGCGGAGGTAGGTTTGGAACAGCCAGAAGGTCTGCGGGTGGACTTAGGTTAGCAAGCAGTTGCGGCGGGCGGAACGAGCGGGAGTCGGGGGGTGGGCGGACCAGGAGGGCTGCAGTGACCGACTCTTCGCAGAGGTCGAGAAGGAACTCCTCCAGGGCCATTGACTCATTGTCGACGCTGATGATAAGGTGGCATAACTGCGGCAGGAAGAACTCGATGTCCTCGTAGGGGAACTGGCGTAGCTTGGAGCAAAGGACAAAGTGGATGCCTATGTGGTCGGCATAGCGGCTGACTTTATCAGCAGGCGCATTGGCAACTGGGGACGGCAGCAGGGGTGAAAGACTCACGAGAGGTACGACACGGAGAGGAAGGGGTTCTGGTTGAAGACATCGCTCTCGAGGAACCGCCTCAACAAGTCCCAAGACATTGGTTATGGCGATGGCGCGGGGGCAGGGCGGCTGGACTCGGGGAGGGAGATCAGACGGTGGAGAGACAGCATGCTCTTCTTGCGCGGCTCATAGTATCATCCAGCCCGGTGACCAAGAGAAACGAGATTACAGGCAGCGCGGCGACTGGACGGGGCAACGTGGCATGGCTGTCGATCAGCGGCTTCAGTGTCGTCGAGAATTTGTTTTTGATTCCAGTGCAGGTGGTCGGGAGCTTCAGAGGACAGCCGAGCCAGAATGTCCCAATCGCTGGGATCCATTTGTCCAATTCCATTACAGGGGCTCACTCCGCTTGAGGGACCAACCCGAGACCCCCCTCTTTGGCCTCTGCTCGCTATTGCCCCACCTGCCGACTCTCCGGCTCGGCGCTGTGCTCTCCGCAGTAAAAGATGCACCCTCCAGCCTGGATCTCCCTGCTTGAATGTGTTTCGACAAGCGATTGATTGTCGTGATTCGATTTATTTATCATTTCGGTGAAATGCTCTACGCTTCTTCATGGTGTCTTCTGATTATAGCACCCAGGTTCAGAGTGGGACGACTTCAAAGAAGTTGCCAAGCTTGTTGTTATACACCTAGGTACCTAGGTTGCTGTGGCCTCCAAGGGATCCCCTCAATGAACAACATTAGGTTTTACGAGGTATACTAGTTCTTAGGCAATCACGCACTGTGCACAGCATTTCTCTGTGTTTTGTAAGTGCCCATTCAACTTTGATACGTATAATGCTGCCTGGATTCATATTTGCCCTATACCACCCTCAAAATTGACTCGGAATGTGGAAGGAAAGAACCACCACTTCAAAGCGTGCCCGCTTGAAAGGGGGTTTAGCGTGGCTTTTGCTTTGACTCAGATTCGCCAGCCCGTTGGCATTGGGCTTGACGTCAGGTGGGCATCACCACGCAACAGCCTAATTAGGGGTCCCTTTAATCACACTTCAGAATTTATTGAACTGGATTTAAATTATTAGGTATTTCACGCTTATGATGAAAGACTTTGGCATTCCCCAAAGATTAATCATGACAAAAATCATACACCTCTCCTTATCGTCGTTACCATACTGATGGCCGCCGTGGCCTCTGTCCTGGCCGCCGCCTCCTTCTCTTTGGTTTCACGCGCTGCAGTCACAGGCATGGTCAGCTCTAACGAGTACAGCGGGGAGAATGACGAGTAGCCCACCTTATACTTGACGCGCTCGCTACCATCTGGCATCTGCACAATCTCGTGCTGGATATGCAAGCCAAACGCCGGCAGTACCTTGGCCCAAACCAGCCAGTACACGGTGCCAATGGCTAGCAAGCTGGTGCCCAGCGCGGGCACGACAAAGAATGGGATCGAAGAGAGGAAAGAGTTGGGAATAAATGGCGCGGCAAGGACATAGAGCAACGAGGCAATCCAGAAAATTGTCAGCAGCGGCGAGCTCTGGAACGTCGTCCGCTGTTCAGCCCATTTTTCGGATGGCGCAAAGTTGAGATACACGAGACCAATGCCGAGGAAGACTATGACGACTCATATTAGTGACCAGCACGAAGTATGCCAACGTCACGACAACCGCGTCACATTGCAACACCACTGACCTTTGATCCAGTTTCCGCTGTACACAAAGACGTTGGTGACAAAGGTGTAGACGTCCGAGGTTTGCGATCCGAGAATCAGGGCTGTCGTGAACAGCCAGTGCAGGAAGATGGCTCCTGTGGGTGCATTGGAGGGCCAGTCGCTCGCCCAGAATCGAGAGAAGGGCAAAATGCCCTCCTTCGCCAGCTCCTGTTTGACCCGCGGCATGGCAAAGCTCTGTGCAAACACGTTGCCAAGCGCCGACAGGGCAATGAACACTGGCAGTGCTCGCGTTGCAAACGAGTTGTCGCCCCAGACCTAAGGTGGGATTTTTAGTACATCATCTTTAACTCAGTTCGGGGGACCACTCACGTTCTTAAAGAACTGTGCAGCCACGACAACTTTGGCATCTGCAATTTCGTTCTTCGACATGGCGGCAAACTGGACCGCGGTTAGCTGGCAGACCAAGTTTGCTGCTGCCTTTCATCAACTCACATAGGCAATATTGGCCAGGAGGTAGAGGATAGTGATGGCTGAGACAGCTATCGGCGCGGCTCTTTTCAACGTTCTCGGTGCATCTCGCACTTCCGTCAGCACATAGTTGGCATTCTCCCAGCCGCTGTATGAGTACAGCACCTGGAGGAGAGCAAGGGCATATCCTGCAGTCGTCCCTGCAGTGCCCTCCTCCTTCCCTTCGTTCACGGAGCCCGGCCCGTGGAAGGTGGAAAAGTTCCTCGGCGACTCCTTGACTCCTCTTCCAGCCAGAGCCGCGAAGCCGGTGCAGACGACAAGCGAAAGAAGAACAAGCTTGAAGGCACCAAGACCATTGCTGAGCCATACTCCCAGTCGTGGAGTAAATGAGTGGATCAAGCACACGCCGGAGATGGCGGCTATCGAGACCCCTTTATTTAGCCAGGTGCCATCCTTCGATTCCTGCTCGGGTGTGATGGCCCTCAGCAAATAACTACTGAAGCTAATCGAGTTGCCGGTCGAAATGGCAAAGAGCACAAACTGCACTGCTTCGGGTAAGTATCGAACTGCGGATACAGGTCCAAAACGAGAGACTAACCGGCAAAGATGCACGTTGCCAGATATCGTGGCCTTTGATATACTCGCTCGAGCTGAGTACGGGAAGCATTGAACATCAGACACAACGCGCATGCAGAATATGGACCAGAATTTGCGACTCACGTAAACTTTCTCGCCTCCAGAGCGTGGCAGCGCTGTTCCGTACTCGAGATAGACGAAAAGACTTTCGGCATGTCAGTAAACCTGGACGCGGCGACTGGAACCTTTCTGAAACGTACCCACTGGAGGTTTGTATTAGTGAATACATTCTGAACGGCAAGATGGTGAAAGCGGCTTACCAAAAAGTCATAACACCGCCCAATACCCAGAAAAGCAGAGTCACGCCGACGCTATTGGTGTAGTATATGATCGAGGCAGGCGTGGAGTACACGCCGGCGCCGACAACGCGGTTGATGATGAGAAATGCGGTCGACCATGTCCCCAATTTCCTGTCTATAAGTCAAGAGCATCGTTGTTAGATATACAACGCACAGGGACTGACATACACGCTCATACACTGAGACATCTCGAGTCCGTCACACACAAGCAGAAACACGCGGCACCATACGGAACCCCAAAAAAAAGCGAACGAACCTTCAGGGTATACGAAATCATGATAGTCTTCGAGGGACGATTCGTCAGCGGTGCCGTTCGTCTGGAAGCCGGTGCTATAGCCGGTATGGTATGTGTGATTTTCGTCACCCGGAATATGTGCTTCCAGGTCCTTGGTCCCGACGGGCTGTTCGAAGATCTCTGGTTCCTGCATTGCGACTCGCTCTCTCTTATTCTCAATTGCGCGCGCCGCGCTAGCGCTCAACTCAATTCGCTCCCCCTCCACTCAAAGGACGATGCGCGCGTCGGTGAACGAAAGAGTCCTTGCAACAGCAAATAATAACGACAATCATAACAAGACGGCGACAAGGAAGAAAAGAAGAGTGAAGAAGGCTGTCGTGGTTGAGGTGCGTTTCGGCAGCTTGGCTTGAAGGAGGTAGTCAGTGTCACTTCAAACTAGTCCCATCTCTGTCTGGCGTGTTGTCCTGCCTCGCCTCGAAGAGCTGAGCCTCAAAATTACCTTGAACCGACAGACACCACAAAACTGGAAGCAGGGGGTGGTGTCCCGAAACAAGGAATTATATATAAAAGCTGAACAGAGGTGGAAATGCAATGGCGTCTGAAGAAGTGCACTTGGCGGCAAGTGTCTCCCCTTTTCCCTCTTAAGAGACAAAAATGAGAGCTACGATAATGGAGAAGCGAACGGCGAATGGGACTCGCGACAACCACAAGCACCCTAATACCTACCGACCGGGGGGTCGGTTATCGATCCCCCAAATCCGTAGCATCCCATCTCAATTTTCTACGCAAGTGTGTGATCCGCTGCCCAGGGACGAAGGGGAGGGTAGCCTTTTGCAAAACCAAAAACCAACAACAACCCTGGCAATACATCTGTAACAAGACACGACATTTCAGGTCAGGCAGAGCGACGCCCAGGCCCAGGATCTACCCACTTGCAGTCATGCACTCCCGCCCGGGAGAGGCTGACAAGGAAGAAGGGGGAGGGGGAACCACATGAAAAAGGCACAGGGACCGCGAATTACCAATTTCGTATGTGGTGCATGTTTGTGTTCCATTTTCAATTTCTGCAGCACTGCAGCAGCAGCAGAAGAATAGGTTGCGTCGCGCGGAAAAGAAGAAAAGAACGAACTGCGACTGCGCTGCTACGATGATAAGCGAGAGGCGTGAGTCGGGTCATCAACTGCTCCGATATATCAAGTCAATGACGGCATGGTAAGGACCAGTATAGGTCTTCTTCTCTTATTCATCTTTCGTTTTCTCTCTACGTATGTTGTTGCTGGAAAAAATATGCTCTGGTGCGCGCTTAATGATTGGTATTGATAACATAAGCACACACATTCACCCTCCCTTATTTCACTCACATCGAATGAGTGGCCGCGAAGAGAATAGAATGATTGCTTCCTCACATGATAGGATCATTAGGGCAACTAACATGTAATTTCCCAATTTTTCTTCTTTTCCAGTTCAATGCAATCATCATCATCATGATCATCAGTAATACGACAGCCTCGTTCTTCTTCTATTATTTCCCCCCACCCCCCCTTTCATCTTCCGCGCCTTCCCTCCAAGTCCTGTAAATAAGCCCCCCACCGCCCAAAAAGAAAATCGATCTTCCCGCCCAAACGCCAAGCCATGATTCCGCGCGCACTTGATCAAGCTTTCTTGCCCTGCCTCGTCTGCTTGCTCTGCCTACCTGCCAAGCATGTTCTCTGCCTCGAGCATGCATGGGCAACGCACCGTTTAATAAACCGCCCTGCCAGCCTGCCAGCAAACGAAGCTTTTTTTTGTATGTACAAGGTTTCCGGCGACTTCCGCGCCAAGCAGAAAGTCCACTTTCAGCTCATCAGCTCAGGCGGATCCTGGAAAAACTTGGTGATTATTAGTGCAAAACCAAAACCCAAAAAATCAGGGCAGTAAACTGTACACTGGAAGGTATAGTACGCCTTATAATAGGTACCTAGCAAGCCACGCTGGCTCACGCAGACACAACACACACACACACACCCCATGTCCCGTCGTCTCAATTCTGGACGCCGAACCACCGGGATGGAATTCCGAATCTGTGATGTGTGATGTGGGTGTGTATGTAGCTAGGTGTTTGCGAGGCCGGAAGCCAGTCCCTGATTTTCCACAGTTAAAATATAGGCGGGGAGATATGGATATGGTCTACACTAGGTTGGTTCTTGGCTTCTGTCGATTTTTTAAATCGAGGCAATGCCATAATAAAATGATGGGCAGTTATACAGAGCAAACGTCTTGATTCCCCATCAGGTGATGATGCCCAGCCAGTTCATCCCGAACTGCTAAACTTAAAGTTGTATGTAATTCTTCTATGGACACCTCTAGGGAATAACGACATTGTCTCACATCGGGGTCATTTTACTTAGAAAGCTTAACCAAAGACATGAAACTAATAAACAAGTAGGGTAGATAAACACGCCATAAAAATCCGATATGATATAGGTAGTTTGTTAGTTTTATTCATTGGATCATATCTGTTCGTTTGTATATTCCATCCAGCCCAGCGCCTCCCGCTAAATTTATTCAAAACCCCCCTGAAAGTATTCCATCCTATCCAAAGCTATCCCATCACATCTTTGTCGAAGAGATTCCATGCAGATATTAGAATCCCCAAATAAACAGATACTTGTCTTTTCCAGACAAGAGTAGGAAGAGGGAAGGCCGGGTCTAAGAACCCCCATTCCGTCTCGGTGACATCCATGCAGGCAGTTGTACTTTCCTTCCGTAAAGTCTCCGGAAATGTCCATGGAAGAAAAAGCGCGCAATGTCGGTATCATACGCAAAAGTAAAAAGACTTTAAAAAAAAGAGACACTGTCATTGTAGCGGGTGGTATGCGTATGTGATGATGTGATGATGTGATGAGAAATGAAATCACCAAATCTCACGAGCCGTGCGGCCCGAAAACACAGCCTGCTCCATGTCCTCTTGGATCTGGTTGAGGCGTGCGCGCTGAAGCCGGCGCTCTTTCATCACTTCGTCCCATTTGCGGATGAAGTTGTCTTGGCCTATTTCCCCCCAAGAGTAAGTATAATGTCCACCGACAAAAAAATAAAAAGGGGGGGGGGAACAAACTGGGCGAGTTCTCAAAGTCAATCTCAAACGTCTTGTAGAGATCGTACGTCGACTCGACATCCGTATTGGTGGCTTGGCCGTGGATATCCAGGCCAGCAGGCTCGGTTCCGCCTCGCTTGGGCTCGATATGAGCTGTTGGAACAAGGAAAGTTTTAGTAATAATGACAGTGACTTTGTTTTACAGTCCTAATACGTTACCTTTTATCCCCGGCCACCGTGACCCTTTCTTGGAAAACCCGCCGGCCTTTCTTGGTTTCAACTTGACCATCGTCTGACCTTCAGCTTTGATCTCGATATCGTCCGTAACTGGTAGATCAATGTCAGAATCACGCCGCATAATTCATTCAAGGCAAAGAGGCATTTCTTACTGAAAACAGTAATATACTCGCTCAACCGGCCAAGATAAATCATCAACCGTGACGAATTGGCCACTAGGCGCTCACGAAGAGGGCCCGACAGGGCCGTGCCCGCCGTGATGAACGACGCAACATCAGACTGGGACGTTTTGCGCCCCTCAGCCTCGTGCCATATTTGCAGCCGTACACTGGAGTAGGTGTTGCTCGACCTGCTATTGGCCCTGCAGAGTGTGACCAGCTTGACGCTGGCAATGTCCAGGACAACTTTCTCGGCCGTGAGTTTTGCTTGAAAGTCGCAAAGTTCTGAACAGGAAAAAGAATCAGTGACCGTCCCTATAATACCTAGCCCGTGTCCGCTATTGAACACTTACCTTTGAGTCGTCCAAACTGGTAGATACCGCTCGGCCGGCCATTCCCAGTCCCCTGTGGTATCTGCATGTACCCGTTGCTCCCCTTCTCGTTCTCGTTGTCGCGGATGTAGACAACGTTTGGGAACCGCGGGTCGTATGCATACACAGGAACGAGCTGTGCGTTTGTTGCTTTCACTAATTCCACATAAAATGTGTTAATACTGGAAACGGCCAGTCACAATGTGGCGGTAATTAGAAGGGCACACATACTCCAATATGTCTCCGATTCGTGGCCGACCTTGCAATGGAACCGTAGGTCGTTGGAGAGCGTGTTGCGGAACACTTTGAGCTGGCCGTCCCGGAAGACTGGGGCCGTGAGGGTCAATGCACTTTTTGCGGGACTGAAAGAAGTCAGAAAGGACACCAAAACAGATATTAGCTGGGGCAGGTGGGCTCACCCGTCGTAAAGAATATCCTCCCCTGGTAAGACATTGTCTCTGCCCGTACTCGTATCGCTTGACATGGAGGCAGGATGGCGATGCTGGGGCACATAAACGGGAGTCTGGGTATCGATGCTGTTCCCGCTGATATTGACATAGCTGACTTGGTATCCCGATGTGGGCGGATGGGGTGAAGGAACTGAGAGGTAACCCTGACTTGCTTTCGCGTCCATGTATTCCCTCTCGGGCGTGACAGGAGAAGCATGCGGCGAATATGGCGAGTACGGCGAGTACGGCGAGTATGGGGAGTATGGTGTATACATCTCCTGTGGGCTTGCCGGAGCTAGAGCCGGCGCCGGGGGAAGAGGCGGAGGCGGAGTCGGGTCTGGTGCCGGGGTCGCGAATTCCATCAGAGACGGGAGACCAGAGGGTGGTGGTACCTGCCGAGACCTCTGGACCTGGTAGTTCGCCTGGGCTGTGTAGTTAACATAGTCAAAGTTGGTGAGCTGGCTTGTCCAGCCTTGTACGTGGGGTGCGTTTGGCTCGGGATCATAGTGCATGTTGGGTGTGCTATGTGAGCTATGTATGCTATGTGGTAGTTGCTGTCTCGTATGTTGGATCTGAGGTGTCGTCGGGGAGGTGGCGGGGCTTCTCGGGCTCGAAGGTCCCCTGGGTCCCGTGTAGGGATCAATCAGCGCCTCGGCCGCCTGGAAGCCGCCATCAGACTCTCCGTATAGAGGCGTCGCGCTGAAGCGGTTCACGTTGAGTTGCGACATCATCGATGTGACTTCATGAGTCGAGACGCCGGGCTCTGGCGCTGTGGTCCCCCGGCCGCCGGGGCTGTACGCGGGCAGGGAAGCATTGGACACGGGTCGCCTCCTGATCGAGTTGCTGTGAAGGGTGCGGAAGTCCCGGGAAGGGCTGGCAGCGGGAGGGCTGACGACTGGATGAGGATGGGGAGGCTGGCGATGCGCAGAGGAAGTGGTCGTGTGCGTCGTCGTGTAGACAGGCTCCGGGCTTACACTTGCGCTTGCGCCTGCCCCTGTCGGCGGGATGCTCTCAAAAAGAAACCGACGGCCGTTGGAGGCGACGAAGATGCTCCTGTCGGCGAGCTGGGCCGTGGCCTCGACGGTGGCGAGATCGAAGTTGTTATCAAACAGGGCCGAGAAGGGTACGGTAGCCTCGTCGACGGGAGGAAGGCTAGGCGCCGTTGTACGGCCTTGAGCTGGCATCATGGATGCCGCACAAGCCCATCCAACTCAACCGGCCATGGCGATGTCGGGGGGGGCACGAGACGGCGTCGATCGACGCGTTGCATGTGAGCTCTCTCGATGGGGAGGGAGAAGGCAGCCGAGCGGGTATGTATCACCAAGATAAGAGGAACAAGGGACCAGGGGAGGACAGCGCGGGGTGGGAAGCCAAGAAATAATTACTGGCTGGAGTTGGGAGCTCGCTGGGCCAACACCCAGCCCGACTGGGAAACGCGCCACTGGCCGAGCCGGGGGCTTAGGGGGAGACCCTGTCCATGCCCATCTGGTGGCTGCCAGCCCTGCTGTCTCCCGCGCTCACCCACGACCCTCCTCTTCCACAGCGAGGATCTCCTTGGTTATGAGTTTCTGGTGGGTGCCTTGGCCTTTCCTGAGAGCTTGTGTCGCCGATCCGTCTTGTGAGTTGTGACAATGCCCCCTTTCCCGTGCCAATGTGTACATAGATACATACATACATACACTACATGTGCCTCCCTCAGATCCACTCCGTGCGGCAGAAGTAAGGCTGAGTTGTCGAGTCGTCCCCGCCGGGTGCTCGTGTGGCCAAGGGCACGGTGCGACAATCTCTCCGCAATTTTATTCTAACGCAACCTCATCGTTGCCGTCCTTTCTTGGCTGTTGTCTGTGCAAGAACCGACTTGGTGCTGGCCACCGCTTATTACCACACAGAGCGGCGATTCCGATCTGGGCTGCTCCAACGGCGCGGTTGCTGCCTGTGCTGATGAATGGTATCGCTCCAGCTTATCGGCTCATGTGTCAGCGAATATGCAAGACCGTCTTCGGCATCCCCTTTCGATGCCCACGCGGCCAAGTCGTCTTCGTTCTCTCATCACCACTCCCAGTCTTGGTGTCAGGTAAATATTCCGCGTCTTCCCGCTCTTGGCTGCGCTGTAAGAAGACATCCTGACCGCTTCGATTGAAATTCAATTCTTCGCTAAAATCTACAGCGAATCCGTCCATGCCGGCCCAAACGAGTAGCTAGCCGCTTGGTGGCGGCTGCATCAAATCGTCTGCCTGCCTGCCAGACAAAGACAACAGCAATCTTGGCCTTGCTGTGAAGCCAAACGCCGGTTTATATGCTTCCAGTTCCCTTAGCCGAAAACGCCTGTCCCTCCGTCCGTCCATCCCTCCTTGCCTGCGTCGTTCATCAGTCGTTCGCCCTATAATTGGTCCCTCGTTTCTCGTGGTTCTGCGAATATATCGCGCTCCAAGGTCCAACTTTCTATGTCTTCTTCTTTCTTCCTGCGCGAGTGACCTTCTTCGTTTCTGGCACCTCCTCCTCGCTCTCGCTCTCGGCCTTGGCACGGCCGCCACTCTTCGCCGCCTTCTCCTCGTTCTCGACCCTGCTCACAATATCGCGGAGAAAGTCCCATTGCTCGTCTGTTTCGACCACCTGTTTTAACATCTGTGCCGAGACACGCTTTGAGTTCTTTTCTCGCGCTACGTCGGCGCTTTTTGTGACAAGTGCCACCATGAACATCTCTAATGCTTTGCCGACAGCAATGGGCGTCTGCTGCGCGACCTTGCCTACCTCTTCGTCGGCCTGCATGATGCGTTTGATCCGTGCTGTCGGGAACTTTGTCTTGACGGGGGACGGCTCGACCGCTGCCGCTTGCGCAGCCTGAGCGGCGGCTCTCTTTGGCGGCATGGTGCCTGACGGAGACTGAGACTCCGATTTGACTTGTTGATGCTGACCGTGTTGTTGCTGTTGTTGTTGCTGCTGTGCTCCTTGCGGCGCCGGCGCGGGATGGCTATAGAATTGTGCCTGGGCAACCTTGGCCTGGATAGGAAACTGCGAAAATTGCTGCTGGTACTGGGCGCCCAAGTAGGATTGGTAGAACTGCGGCTGAATCTGCTGCTGCTGCTGCTGCTGCTGATGTAGCTGTTGCGGTGCTTGAGCCTGTACGGTGTATCCGGGCGCCGATGCTGAATGCGTCTGGGCGGGACTCTGGGCTGGCGGCTCGCGGGCGGAATAGTTGAGATACTGCTGGGAGAGCGAGTGCGGTGAATAGCCAACAGTTGGTGTGTTTGCCGGAGTCGATTGTGTTAGGGCATGGGGCGAGGTCGCAAGCTGGTGAGGTTGTTGTGCATATGGGTGGTGGTGGTTCACAGGCGGGCCTTGGAAAAAAGTTGTCGACAGAGGTTGCTGCACATGCAGGTGTGGTGGAGTAAACTGCGACTGGGATGGCTGTGATAAAGGTCCCTGAAGCTGTTGCGGTTGAGATGGTCCGCTTTGTGACTGACAGGTGGGGTCGCCAGAGTAAAACGACGAAAGATCCGGGGACTTGGGAGCGTAGGTTCCTCCGTCGTCACCCGACATGGCTTTAGAAGTTCAAAGCGAGCCAGACGGAAAGTCGGTAAACAAAAAAACAACAAGCGCCAAAAGCAAGACCCCGGCCCGCTGCAGCCAGCCAAGAAGAGCTGCGAAGCTTTTTGGCTGCCGAGATATCCTTTTGGCTCTTTGGCGTTCTGCTTTATGTGCTGCGCACCTTCCTTTTCTTCAGCGACCTACCAGCGAGTGACGTGCGGGGCTGCGGGCGTCGACTTGCTGCTCCAGCAGTGGACACTTTGGGGGGTGCTAGCGGGGGGTTGGAAGCTACAAGTAGTTAATTCAGCTGTCCCCTAGCAATCAGATTGCCAGCGTGTGGCTGGGACAAGGAGGGGCAATGAGGGGTCCTTGACGTGGGGCTGATGTAGGTGAACACCGGCAGGCACCAACGAGCTGCAGCCGTCCCTCTGCCCACCCACTCTAACTGCAGGAGCAACCGACACAACCCTGGCAAGCACAGGTTTGAAATGGCGGTATACCAAAGCCGAGTATGGAAGGCAGAAGGGAGGACAGCCTGGAGTTTCACACACGTGGGGAAGGAGCCCGAGGTGGCGCACCAGGAGAGAACAGCACGGACTTATAGGCATCAACACAGGGGCTGAAGCTATTCGCGAAGGTGCGGTATTGTGCGGTGCAGTGCAGCGTTGTACTGCGCAGTGACTGGCCATGATTATGAGCAGCACATTTCGGATTGTCGAGTCTGCTGCGCAAAGAGTAGCCCACGCCCAAGGGACAAGCTGCCAGAAATAGAAGGGGTGGGCCACCTTAGCACAGCAGCCAGAACAGCTTATTCGAAGCTACCTCCTTTTGCGCAAACAGCCGCCTGCAACACCAAGTCGAGCTTCGCAGCTCGGGTTGACGGAGCCGGGGCGCCACTGACACAAACACGGGCGGATACAGCTGGTGCGCCACTGACACACAGATGTTGTGGTTCTCTCCTTGGTCGGCCCCCTGGCCAGTAGCGAGTGAGATCCAAGCTTCTGGCACACAGCCGAGTGCTGCGCCAACGAGAATGGCGGGGTGGGTTTGCCAGTTTTGCGCCAGGGACGACTGGGAATTGAGTTGTGGGTGAACGGAGTCAAGGCGGGGTGGAAGGGAAGATCCGAGGGTGCGATGGAGGCCTGACACCCGGGGAGGTATGAAAGGAGGGAGAGGTGCATAGTGGGATAGGTAATAAATAGGATGGCACTCGGCAAAGGGAATGAGAGCTAACCGTTGATGACCCAACTGATTTGGGGGATAAAACCCCAGAAGGCTTGGGGAAGCTTTCGGGATCACAGATCGCAAAAAGCAAATGCGGGTGTGCGGGCGGATGGCGGATGGCGGACCAGCTGGGAGATACCTTCCAGGACACCGCCGAGAACAAGGGCCAAATGATGATTTCGTGGGACATCCAGCCCGTTTATATGCGCGTTGCATGCACCGCGCTGTAGCCCGCCGCCGCTTGGTGAACACCAAAGATCAACAAGGGACTGCACTAACCTTATTGGGTAAGCCCGCAGCACAGCCTCAACTCTTTTGTCGGAAAGCGCAAAACCAGATCCTCGCAGTTTCTCTGCACCAATTTCATCACTGCGACGCAGCAATTGCCACCGTGTCCACCAGTTCACGACATGGCAACACTCAATACAGGCAGCGGAACGCATTTTGTCTGCTATACCATGATGTTGACATATCCGGCTTCCCATGTTCCTTCATCCTGAGACCTTGGGCTTGCGACACCAACCGCCTTGAGCCCTAAAATCTGGCTTTTTCTGTCAGTTGACAGCAGACCTTCAGGCCTTGGGGCAAATGACGAAGGTCCAAAGTCCACACAAAGTAAGCTACCCCCCCTCTCGGTTCCATCCTCCCCGCATGCGTGATGACCCTTCATCAAAGAGCACTTAAAATCCAAAGACATCAGAACCCAAGTGTCGAAGAAGCCGAGTCTCTTTTGACTAAGGTCTCATCTTCGCTTGCAACGTCTATGCTGGTATAAAATTACTTGATCTAATCTGACATGACCCGTTTCTCCTCTTCTTGATGGCATGGTCTTGGGGGAACACGTTTTCTAATCTCTCTGGTCATAGTCTTGAGTCCATGAAGCCTCTTTCCCCGCGTGCTGGAAAGGAACAAGGAAGCCACC
Organism: Podospora didyma; assembly: GCA_033439775.1. Classification (NCBI taxonomy): domain Eukaryota; kingdom Fungi; phylum Ascomycota; class Sordariomycetes; order Sordariales; family Podosporaceae; genus Podospora; species Podospora didyma. The sequence goes on from JAULSW010000010.1 coordinate 610,719, forward strand.
GGCCAAGCGTGGATGCCGCCCGCCTCGCCTTTGCTCCCAACAAGGACATTGGCTTGTTGCAAAACTCCGATCAGCTCCTCGATTTCCGCGGCAAAAACTTCTTCTTTCCCATATGTGATGAAAATGCCATTTGACGGACTTGCCCGCCTCCACCAGGCAACGTCTTTGCAGCAGCCTGGCGACGCTCTTGGGTCCCTCAGGAAGACGTTGCTGCCTGCGAACTGCTTCCCATATCGATGGAGCTGTTGCACGTCTAAGTAGTCGCTGTCCGTGTTTTTATGTCGTGTCGATACAAGAGTCACCCAAGGCGAAACCAACAGGGCCAAAGCCGGCTTTCGGAGCTGACTGCTCCGATCTTGGCCGTCGGCCTCCGTGCAGCCCAGATGGAGCAGCAGACTCAAGATAAGTGTTGCGCCTGCAGAGTCACCACTGACGCATACAATTGAAGGGTCTTCCGCTACAGATAAGACGTGTTCATAGGCCCCAATGGTCTCTCGGAGCTGGGTGGGGAAAGAGGCGTTAGGTACCAGCGTGTACTCGAGGGCAAACACGGCAGGGTTGTGATATCCGGCCGACGTCAGAAGTGACACCAAGCTCAAGAGAAACTCCAGGTAAAAGTCGGCTGAGCCCATGGAAAACCCGCCCCCTGTAGCGATGTTAAATTGCTACCCGGAAACGAGGTGAGTGGGAATCAAGAAGGAGTATCTATCCTACCATGAGCGTAGTAGAGAACAAAGTCTGGCTTTTCTGCGGGATCTTTAATAATCCATATTCCCTTAAAAGAGCTCTTAGGGTTGTGTCAGCAACTCAGGGAAGACAACATCGTGGAGTAGATGTGCTTACTCCATTATGTTCCCACCAACTTATTGGAGGCTTGAAAGACCCATGCCGAAGCATCCGGAAGCGGAGGAAAGGACGGACCACCTCTTTGCAAAAAAAAACACGGCCGATCCGGGGCGGGATGTTGGCGAAGGCATATCGCACACATCTGACGACCAAATCTTCGAAGACTGACGCCTGCTGGACAAATAGTGAAGGCTGTAGCGGCGACAAGTCTTTGCCAGTCATGCGAGAAACAAGATATCTATCTCGGATGAACTCGGCGGGCAGCTTCACCACTTTTTGTTTTACGCACGTCGTCAGGCAAAGTCAGCGAGCGAGCGCGGCACAAGAGGGTCCTCCTCGTCCACGCAATACCGACAACAACTTACACAGAAACGGCAGCGCTTGCAATACGCAGGCGACCGTGTCGAACACACCGACGCGCCAGATCAGCTGCGGAGCCAGCAGGACGCAGAAGACGATGCAGTCCAGGTAAGACACAGGGCCGAGGATCATTACTCCCTTGCACCACACCACACCTACGTACGTGCGGGTGCGGCGGCGGCGAGGGCGGCGTAGAGATTCGTTGATTCAGTTGGCGGATTTAGTAGTTGGCCTTCTGTTTTGTTTCTTGTATTTTAGCCCACCCTCGCTCTCAATGTCGTTGAGTGTCCTATGCCACCCCCGAATGAAACCCAGAGCCTGTTCAGCCACACATCCGGTTTGAAAACCATGCACGTGCCGAGGGCTTGTGTGCTCGTATTCGCCCCGAGACTGTTTTTATCCCTGGTTGTGTCGGGGAAAGCAAGTATTACTGTTCGATGTTTATTTATTTGGTGGCGGTGACGTCGGATTGAAAACGACAGAAATCATCAGGGAAAGCAGCCGCTGAAAGCAAGTAAGCGGGCACAGCACCTTCTTGGCGCTTATTAGCCGCCTTCGGTAGGATTATTATGCCTTTCTTTTTACGCAATGAACGTTAGGCAAAAATGAACGATACAAATTTGATCAGTGAGTGCATCAAGGCAACTACGCCCTATAGGGAAGCCATGGCTTCAAGCGGCTTGTTTTATCATTATCATCAAGTGGGAATACAAAAATAACTAGCAAGTGCTGGAAAATGGCAGCGGCAGCAGCAACAGCAGCTGTCTAGAACTCGCTGGAGGTGTTCCTCGCCACCTTCAAGATGCTTTTCTCCATCTCCTCGAAGGCACCCAGCACGATGCCGTACTGCTCGAACACACCCTCCTTGTACCCATCGCCAAACTTCTGGATGGCGCCCTCCTCCTTCCAGCGCTTGCCGATCAGCTCGTCAAAGGTCTCGCCCTCGGCGCGCTCCAGCGCCCACACGGCCTTGTACGCGCCGCCCAGCGCGCACGCGTTGCCGCCCACGTCCAGCTTGTACACGCCCTCGGTGCCGCCGAGCACGTCGCCAATGACGCGCGCGATGGCCGGGTTCAGCGACCCACCGCCGACGAGGTAGATGCGGCGCGGCTGGGCGGGCAGCTCCGTCCCCTCGGGCTTGCTCACGAGGTTTTGGCTGCGCAGCCGCATCGACAGCGCCTGCGACTCGATGATGATGCGCGCGTCCGTGTCGGCCGGCCAGCCCTGTTCCGCCTCCTTGAGGCCTGTGCCGTCGGCGTTGCAGGTGTACCGCCACGTGCCGGCGCGGATGTTGGGCACGATCTCGGGGAGGTAGAAGTACAGCCCCAGCTTGGCGCGGCTCGCGGCGCTAGGCGTGAGGCCCAGCGGGCGCGTCCGCAGAGCCTGCTTGTTGAACCGGGCCCACGGGTCCTCGCCCTCCTGCGGCTTGGGCAGCGCGTCGCGCACCTTCTCGCGCGCCAGTCCGCCGTTCTTGTAGCAGAGCATGAACATGTACTGGCCCGGCGTGGTCGGGTGGTTGAAGAAGTGGTAGCTCGGGTCAGGCTTGTAGACGGGCGTGCTCATGAGGAAAGTGGTGCTGGTGCCCAGGCTGACGATGGCGTCGAGCGGCCGGAGCGGGAGCGCCAGAATCGTGGCAGGGTTGTCGCCCGTGAAGGGCGCGATCTGGCACTCGGGGCTGAACCCGTACCGTTTTACGAAGTAGCTGCTGATCGGGCCCAGGCTGCCGCCGCCGTCCTGCCGGACATCGCCGAGTCTGATGCGCAGACCCTCCACCTCCTCCTTGCCGCCCGACACAAGCTCGAGCAGAGGCTCGGACCAGCAGTTTCCGGGTATGTCCCACAAGTTCATGCCGCACACGTCGCTGATGTCCATCGGGGCGACGGTGCCGATGAAGACGGAGGCGAGGAATGACGATACGAGCGAGATCCGCGATGTGTACTCGTACATGAATGGGATCTTGCGCTTGAGGCGCATTATCTGGCTGCCGGTAAACCGCTGTAGACCGTCTTGTCAGCCATTGGGTCTCTTTTCCCCCCATCAAGATGATCTCATCATGGCAGACTGACATGATGGGCTGAACTGCCGGTAATCTGCGCCAGCTTCTCGGCCGTCTCAAACTTGGCGTCGAGCTCCTCGCACTCGGCTTGCGTGCTATGGTCTTGCCAATTTGGCGCAACATGGTGGGAGAAGGCAGCCAGTAGTTGGAGGTAGATCGGTTTCTCCGGCTCCATGCTAGCCAGACAATGCTCGGCCATGCGGCCCCAGAACACGCTCCCATGTTGCTGGCACGAACCGCTGATGCCCTTGATCCGGCCCAGCGGCGTCTTCGCCTCGAGGCGCTGCAGCACTATGTCCAGCGCCTCCAGCCACATGGCCACGGGGGCAAACACCTCCCCTTCCTCCTCCTTTACCAGCACGCCCTTGTAGACGCCATACTTGGAGCCCAAGTCCTGGTCGAAGTCGACCTTAGCCTCGGCGACGACTTGGAGATCAGATTGAATGACGATGGCTAGGGAAACTTATATATTAGCGTGGTATCTTTCTCCCGCCATTTTTGGTGGGGGTTCTTGTGTTCCCACGAACCTTTGAGCTGCTGGGTCGAAAGATCGAACCCAAGATAAAGGGGGCCGTCGTCCGCCATTGTGTCGGGGGCGCTGGTGAACTCTGGGTTGGTATGGACGCGGCTGAAGGTGGGGTTGAGGGGTTGAAGAGGGGAAAGTGCGCCTCTTTTTCTTGTTCTTAAACGATCAACACGAAAATAGTTGGGGTTGTTACAAGAAACATGCAGCCGTCTCTCAATCGGGATTTGAAAAGGGTCGGAACAAAACGTCCCCCGCTGCCATCTTGAAAGCGTGGGTGATTTCTAGGTCCGCTGGGCATTAAAGGAGGGAAAGAGAGTGTTTTGGCGGGGCAGTTCTCCCCATCCCCATCATCGACATCAGCCGTCTGGAGTGACAGCCTTGTCACTCGACTACCCATTTAGCCTAAATGCTGAGATGTTCAGTTAACCAATCCGCAGCTTTTGGAGCGCAGTCTGATGCAGGCGGCTCCTAGCCCCATTGGGGTTTGTTACCGGGAGCTTCCTTGTGCCCTGTGGGGTCCAGGAACGACGTCGTTGGGAATCCACTATTTTGGCTACCATTGGAGACCATCACCTCGAATAATATCGAAAAGAAAGGTAAAAAGTGAGTTGGATACACGGCATCAAATAATCTATGCCTCTTAAGGGAGTCATACAAACTACAACATTGCAAACATGAATAATGCGCACCAAGGGTTGCCCAGCCTCGGTCTTTTTACTTGCTTTCTTTCATTACAGAGGCGTATGAAAGGCTTTCCAAGCCGTACACCGTGAGACTTTGTTTCGATGGCTTGCTGGCTTTCACTGGATGTGCACGCAACTACTGCATGTATCCCGCGAGTGCATTTGTAGTCAAATGCCTCACCACCATCATGAGCACAGAAATCGGCGCAAACAGTCAGGATGAATAAGAGGAGGAACGACTGACAAACTGGGTATTTTCAGCAACGAACGATCAACGAGCCCAAAATTGTCTTGCTGCCGTGACTTACCAAGATGGATGACATGATCACGAGCTTCCATGACAGGGCAGGTTAAGGTCTCACAACGCAATTGCGTTTCTCACGCAACCACCGGCCAACTACCATGAGGCCCGCAAAGGAGCTCGATAACTTTTATTTAGACAGATAGGAAGAGCTCGTATACCTCCACCGGGGTAATGAAGGTTAAGGAGTGAATGAACCACAGGCATCCGTCTGCCAACTACGACATCCGAAAAACAAAAGAAGAAAAAAAGGATTTGTTAGCCCTCTTTAATGTCTAGTAATGCCTTTATCTTACATCACAAATACACCTTACACTTTTTCTTCAAGTCTAATCAACCATTAGGAAAGCCCTCGATACATCTATTTTGACGCACCTGAATGTACTTCACCAACCTCTCTTTCCCTGGCAGAGGTTGCGCTGGCTCAAGATGGTGTTTGCCCATTGCGTTTGTGGATCGTGATACCGCATCTCGTTTTCGGGGAAGGATGTGAGAAAAAAAACCGTTGCGTCTCGGCGGAAGGGGGGAGGGGAAGTCAAATGACTACTACTACTACCTCTTCCTGCCGAGACAGGAAATGTTTGCTTTCTCGGAACATTGCGTCATGTATGTCGTGCTCCAGAAACAGGTAATGATAACCTAGGCATTTGTTTGGTAATTTGCATTGTCTTGCAGAGTATGTATTTGTATAATTGGTACATACATATATTCCCATAACTTCACAGGACATCGTCCTCCTTTTGTAGACAATTCATAGCTTGCAACTTACCAGGCAAATTATCGCCGTAACAAGCTTGCATCTCCTTTCAACATATTCTTTCGCTCAAGAGACATCTCAGCTTGAGAGTATCCCCCAGACAACACAAGAGAGACAGAATGACCAAGCCAAAAAATACGCCACATCCAACGAAACGTCGTCGTTTGGCGCAAGAGTCGAGCGGCAGACCTGTTGACGATGGTGAGAGATCCAAATCTGGCAGTACACTCAAGCAACCTGCCCATGAAGCTAGACCGAAGCTGATGGTCGACGCGCTCATTATCCAATCTTCCAGAGATTAAGACAAATTCTATTGAAAGAGAGTTCCCCAACGGCATCGCAGACGACAGCGAGCAATGGTGCGGAAGCATCTTAGAGAGGGCGAGGAGAATCCGGCTGGTGCTGCCTCACCTTGACACACAGACGACGGTCAACTTGCTCATATTTCCCCTGGCAAAGACACCCGCCCCCATCCGCGCCAGCCCAATCTTTGAACTCCTCACCGAGACGGTCAACGAGCCATGGCGCAACGTGATCAAGTACGCGGGAACTCAGCCCCAGCCAGGCCTTCACGCAGGAGCAGTTCGCCAAGCTGTCCCCACACATCGGATTCATGGTCGTTGGCGGTCTGTCGCTCTACATGCCCACCGAGTCCATGTTCTTCCCCTTCCTCTCGCTTGAGACAGCCAGCACCCGAAGCGGCAGAACTGCTGATAATGCAGACCGCAAGAACACGCCGACCATGAGTATCGCGGTCCGGGGCGTTGTCGAGCTGTTCAAGCTGGTCAAGCGGGAGCTCGACCTCGACCTCGACCGACAGATCCTCGCCTGGTCTATCGCCTAAGACAGCCAGACGGTGCGCATTTACGGACACTATCCGGTCATCACGCCCAAGGGCACCGAGTACTACCGCCACCCGCTTAGGTTGTTTCACTACAGCGGAGAGATGGATGGCGAGGAGAGGTGGACGGCCTACCAGATCGTGGCCATCATCTACCTATGGTGGCTGCCAAAATACCGCCAGGCCCTCGCTCCAGTCTTCAGTGCCACCAGACTTTTGGTTCGAACTCTTTTGGGCGAGCCTGCTTACCTTGAGTGTGTGAATGGGTGTGTCCATGCATCACCGAACCCTCACATGTAAACCGTAGTGCATAACCTTCGTGCCCATTAGCCGCTGCTGTTGAGCCTCGCCGTAGTTTTGGTTGCCATCATTTGCGTTGAGTGAGTAGTAATCACTTGCCCAACGTGGCTGCGAGCTCCTAAGGGAATCGGCTTGGGAAAAATACGAAGTTGAACTTGACAGAAGTACAGATATGGGGGGAAAGGGAATGTGAGACGGGGAAAGTTTTTGAAGGAGGAGAGAGAAAGAAGAAAGAGGGCGAGGGCCTATAGGATTTGGCTCCTTCCTTCTTAACTTGGAATGGTTTGCTCCTTCTCGAGAGGTGCGCCGTCGCCAACCACCTACGATGACAAAACAAAAAGAAACCCGCAAGACGGATCGGCAGAATGAGAATAAAAATGCAAAAGATAAACGACCCACGTGCGGCTCGAACGCACAATCTTCTGAGATGAGGTCCTTTTCAGAAGCCGAAATCAGATGCCTTACCATTTGGCCAGCGGGCCGACGTCTCATTGGATATTCCTTTAAGCGTGTAAGAGAATACTTATATGAGGTGGACTGTTTGTACTTTTCATAATGACCCGTGCTCATTGGCTAGCTCTATTGTTCGTTAGCGCCACGGTTTTGAGGAGTATATGGCCCGTGCCGAGAATTTGAGTGGCCCAACTTCTTGTTGCTTGACCATCCATCGGGTTGGCCAGTCTCCACAGTGACAACAGCAACTCATTTCCAGAGCATTGACTGACATGGAAGATTCATCTGGAAAGAAACACCCATGTCAGCAACTATAAACAAGCTGAGAGTATTATTAAAGTCGACTCATTACCTTATTGCATTTTCGAACTACCTCGGTTGCTATTTTCTAACCAAAGCAATGATTTTCTTGGTGATTGTGGGAGAACAGTCATCTTCTTGTCCTTCCTTCCCTTTCTGGACATTGCATCCGACGCAACCGATGTAAATCATTCTTGCATCTAAAACTAGAGAACTAAGCCTTAAGAAAAGGAGATCAAGAAAGAGCTCCCGGAAACTCTTACCTTTCATGATGCCCTTCTTCCTTCTCTCAAATTGTCTCCCGCCAGTCAAAGCGGGTCTGATGACCGCGGCCATTTTAAGCGTTTGAAATAAAGTCGCCGATCATTTCCCGATCCCGGGCTCGGCGACGACACGGAGGCTGGGGAGCACTCTCGGAGGTGACGTGCCGCTTCAACTTGGGAAAGGTCTCGGCACGCCGGGAGCCTTGGCCCAGGAACCTGGACCGCTTTCCCCTGGCACTGCGACGTCGACATTTGCCCGGCTCGCGGGGCATGCCATGCAACTGCAACGCTGGGACTGGCTACAACCTACAAAAAGCTCGGTGCAGATCCGGTAGTCCCCCCCCTGAGCAATCAACGGGATATCTATCCGTGACTAAAACGAACGCCCTAACTCGCGGGCCGTTTGTGTCCTCTTCCCCATCGCGCTACCCAAGTATCAGAGCCAGATCCGCGATCTCATGCTCATGGACCATGGTGGTTTGCCCCATATTCCGTAGCCCGGATCCTGCGAGCCTTGGCCTCCTGCACATGTCTGTAAGCTGACACCTGCTAGCCCCTCGGGCGTTTATACCAGCTTTGCTCTCCCAAGTGTGACGCCATCCTGGCTCTTTCCCCGGGATGGGAATGTCAAGTTACATCAAGCCGCAACCGCGGACAGGGTTACCGCCTGTTTTCCACCTACCGGAGGATACTTGCTCAGCGCTCGCTACCTTCCGTGGGTGTTTGCTTGCAGTAAGCGTGCCGAAGACGCGATTGTCACCTGATGCCCAAGACGAGAATGACGACTTCCACGTCGCTGGTATTTAACATTGGAAGCCGCGCCACTGGGAACTGGTGCCTCTTCTTGTCCTTCGCACGCCAGTAAAGTCAAGCCTGGAAATACTCTGGTTGTCCGACAGCAAGATGAGGTCCACATCATCTCAGCTCCTACGCGTCCTAGCAACGGCGGGCTCATGTAAGTGAAAATAAGCTCTATGATATCTGAGAAATGTTGGCTGTCTAGAGACTAACACATGCCCTGAAAGTCTTGCCATCTGTCATTGCCCAGGCCTCAGCCGCCGTCAAGTACACCGACCCAGCCACCGGGATCATCTTCGACACCTGGGGAATTGCCAATGGGGGCTCTCAAACACAAGGAGGAATCACCTTCGGTGTTGCTTTGCCTTCCGACGGCCTCAGCAACGATGCTAGCGAATTCATCGGAATTCTGGTAGGCTGATACCAGTTGGCCCAACGCTGTATGTATCTCGTTACTAAATTTCTACCAGACATGTTCGTCCAAAGACACTATCAACACCGGATGGTGCGGTCTCTCCCTGGGAGGCCCAATGACCAACTCTCTCCTCCTGACGGCATGGCCCAAGGGTAACACCATCTATACATCGTTCCGCTACGCAACCGGATACGCTATGCCCGACGTCTACACCGGAGACGCGAAGCTGACCCAAATCTCCTCCACCGTCAACGCGACACACTACAGCTTGATCTACCGCTGCCAAAACTGTCTTAAGTGGAACCAGGGAGGCCAGGCTGGTGGCGCGTCCACGAGCGCAGGATATATGGTCCTGGGCTGGGTACAAGCCTTCCCTGCCCCCGGAAACCCGACCTGCCCGAGCCAGATCACTCTGGCACAGCACGATAACGGCATGGGAATTTTCGGCGCCGTCTTGGACAGCAACGCCGCCAACCCATCATACACTGCCTGGGCCGCAAAGGCGACGAAGACAGTCACGGAGACATGTGCGGGCCCAACCGAGACGGCCGTCGCCTCAGTCCCAGTTCCGACGGACCTTGCCTTCGACTATATTATTGTCGGAGGCGGTGCTGGAGGCATTCCGCTTGCCGATAAGCTGAGCGAGTCTGGAAAGAGCGTGCTGCTCATCGAGAAGGGCCCGGCATCTACGAGCCGCCATGGCGGAACACTGAAGCCTGACTGGCTTGTTGGTACCAACCTGACGCGCTTCGATGTTCCCGGCCTGTGCAACCAGATCTGGGTTGACTCGGCTGGCATTGCCTGCACGGACACTGACCAGATGGCTGGATGCGTTCTCGGCGGAGGCACTGCCATTAATGCTGGCCTGTGGTTCAAGGTAAGAGGTGCTCTCTCAGTGCTCTCTCAAACCGTCCTAACCGAAGGCACGTTTGTTTACTAACCCCTGGATTAGCCCTATGCCCTCGACTGGGATTACCTTTTCCCAACTGGCTGGAAGTCTGCCGATTTGCAGGCGGCGACCAATAGAGTGTTCTCTCGCATTCCAGGCACAGACACACCTTCAACCGATGGCAAACGCTACATTCAGCAGGGCTTTGACGTTCTCTCTCGCGGCCTTAAGGCTGGTGGGTGGAGCCAAGTCACGCCGAATACTGTCCCGAACCAGAAGAACCGCACCTTTGCAAACACTCCGTACATGTACTCTGGTGGAGAGCGTGGTGGCCCTTTGGCAACCTACCTCGTAACCGCTAAGGGCCGTAGCAACTTCAAGCTCTGGCTGAATACGTCTGTCAGGCGTGCCGTTCGCGACGGTGGCCATGTAACCGGCCTTGAGGTCGAGGCTTTCAGAGATGGAGGATATAAGGGGACCATCAATCTCACGAAACTCACCGGCCGCGTGATCCTGTCTGCTGGCACATTTGGCAGCGCCAAGATCCTTCTCCGAAGTGGAATTGGCCCGAAGGATCAGCTTGATATTGTCAAGGCCTCCACCATCGACGGGCCCACGATGATCGGCAACGACTCTTGGATCAACCTCCCAGTTGGCTACAACTTGGATGACCATCTTAATGTAAGAATCTTTCTCCAGCATGCCGACCTGGTCTATTCTAACACGATGACTGGTAGACCGACACTGTTATCACGCACCCCGATGTCGCCTTTTACGATTTTTACGCGGCGTGGACGAACCCGAATGTGACGGATAAGACCAACTATCTCAACCGTCGCACAGGAATTCTTGCACAAGCCGCTCCCAACATCGGCCCCATGTAAGCCTCTGCAAGCTTGAATATATGCCAATCCGTACAAGGCTAACATAATGCAGGTTCTGGGAAGAAATCAAGGGAGTCGATAACATTATCCGCCAGCTTCAATGGACTGCCCGTGTTGAAGGGAGCTTTGACACCCCGAATGGCCGTATGTCCTTACTCCCTTATTTTTTACTCGCACAAAGAACTGACATCCACCTCTCTCAGACGCCATGACAATGAGCCAGTATCTCGGCCGAGGCGCAACCTCGCGGGGCCGCATGACCATTACGCCCAACCTCGGGACCATTGTCTCGGATGTCCCTTACCTCAAGGACGCCAACGACAAGGCAGCTGTCATCCAAGGCATCATCAACGTCCAGAACGCGCTCAAGGGCGTCTCGGGCCTGGTGTGGCAATATCCTAACTCATCCACCAGCGCAGCCGACTACGTTAACAACGTTCGTTCTACCCATATTTTCCTTTTCTTTTCCACATTACCTCTAACTAACTGATTTAAAAAAAAACAGATGGTCGTATCGTACTCCAACCGGCGCTCCAACCACTGGACCGGTACCGCCAAGATCGGCACCGACGACGGCCGCATTAACTCGGGTTCCGCCGTCGTGGATACCAACACGCGCGTCTATGGCACCGACAACCTGTTCGTCGTCGACGCCAGCATCTTCCCCGGCGTTCCCACTACCAACCCGTCGAGCTACATCGTCGTTGCCGCTGAGGCGGCATCCCAGAAGATTCTGGCCCTGCCGGCAAATGCCGCAGTGGCGAAGTACGGACAGTGCGGCGGTCGCAACTGGTCGGGGTCGTTTGTTTGCGCCGCCGGGTCTACGTGCAAGTTCACCAACGAGTGGTACTCGCAGTGTCTTTGAGAACGGGAAAATTTTTCTGATGCCCGTTTGAGGGTGGATAGGATATATTCTGTTTTCAAGGGCGGTCTTTTTTGCTTCCTCTGTGCATATTTAGTTGCGTTTTTACATTGCGCTCGTATATATTACAACTATCCCCTTTCGTCCCCTTTTGGCGATTTTCACACTTTCACCTGCTTTGCCTATCTAACGTACCGACGAGTCCCCAAAAATCATGTCTCTCCTTAGGTACTGCTTTACTAGTCCCAAGAGTTAACAGAAAACAGCTGTGTCATAGGCATCCGAATAAGAGAAATCTGAAATTTCCCTGTACGGTCTTTATAGTGCGGTCTGAGTGAGTGGCTCCCGGAATTCATACTGCGTCATTTATGTGAGGCAATAAGCCAATATATCACCGGCTTCTTCGAGTCAGAGAAAGCTTACATTGTCTATCTGCCCAGCTACCTAGTCTGTGTAGTCTACCTCAGTATCTACCGTGACCCCAAATAGCGTACACCATCCGTCATAGTGTTGTCAAAAACAAATATAGGTGCTGTACCTACTGCAAAGTATTGACACAGCTCTGCGTGTATGGCTCTAAAGACCAGTACATTGCCCGTTGCAAACTGTTGTCAGAAAATGAGTGCGACCTCAAGAAACACTGCGCACTACATGGCATCAATGAACCCCAGATACCATCAAATATCGCTCTTTCTCTCCCAGATCAGACCAATTCGTACCATCGGCAGCCGTGAGGCCCAAGGAATAAAATGACCAAACCTGCTCAAACCAATAATAAATACCCCAAGTGAGAGGCACCTGCATCCGGACCAAAGATGAGGGCTGCCGTTGACTGACCATTCTCATAATTTATTGTCGCATTAAAGAACCTGTTCATAAACGCTCTTAGAATGCCGACCCCCTGTCAAAAACAATCGAACTCCGTCATCAGCCGATGTCAATCATCAGACCAATATCAGCCAGAAACCTAGTAGGTGCAGTCAGCGGGACCAAACTGGCAGGCATGCTCAAACACGACCGAGTCCAGCCAGCAGAGTGGTCCCTCTCGAGCCTTGGCCGAACGATGCACCGCCTCAAATCGGATCTTCTCCCTAAAGTTGAACTTCTCCTCGAGAAGCTTCTTGACCCACTTGAGATCGTCGTCATATGTCTTTTGTTCTTCCTCCAGCTGGTGATCGGCGTACTTGTGCTTGACGAGGTAGCTCAAGTAGAGGCGGAAGTATTGTCGCTCGTGGGACTTGGGACCTTGGTACACTGGGCTCCGAGTAGGGTCGACAAAATCGTAGGCCGACTCCGACGAGAATCTGCGCGAGATGGTGGACAGCAATTTGTCCATGAGAGAGAATCCGATCTTCATCTTTCGGAACTGGGGATCGACAAACAAGTTGATACTAGCAGTAGCTCTGCTGCTGCCCACGCCGCTCCCAGCCAAGCCCGGTTGCCAAACCGATAAGTAGGCGAAACCCAAAATCTTTCCGTTTCTGTCTTGGCTTGGTAGAGTCACCATGTCCACAGGCATGTGCCGATATAGAGAGAGGGTTACTGCACCGTTGTGCTTCGACTTGAGATCCTTTGCCGATCCGGTCACAGCAACAAGGAATGGCATGCCCAGTTTCTGAGTATCATCAAAAATTTTCTCGAAATCTTCGACGGACAGCGGCTGCGAGTCCAGTGTCTGAAGACCGTTCTTCATCTCCCAGTTGTAGATTGCCGTGACTGCTGCCATATCTGCCTTCTGAGCTGGACGCAAATAGGACGCAACGCGGGGTGCGAGAGAATTGTGAACAATCTCAATCTTCGGCTCTTCCACAACAGGATTGATTTCGAAGATCTCGGGCTCGTTTGGCTCTTGATAGTGACGCAGCTGGAAGTTTTCATATCTTCTTCCACGTAGATTACCACGCGTATTGGCGGTATTTCGGCGAATCAGCAGGGCCGAAGTCCAATTCTGCCGACGCCAGTCGAGCTCCTCCCTCAGTTTTCCGAGATCGACCAGAGTCTCCGGGTATTCGACGGGCGGAATGAGATATCCTGTATTTGTGTCCACGTCACATCTCCAATGCTCTCGAACATCCCGATCCAAGAAGTCAGCACTGATGTCGTGCGGAACACCGTTGTCCCATGCGGTGACAAAGGCGTCGTTAAAAGGCATGGTGTTAAAGACATAATCGTCCTCAAGTCCAAGGGGATTGTCCCAGTTGTGTTTTCGGACCCATTTACCATCCTGAGACCGGATGTTGTGCTTCGGTCCAATAGTGTTGCGGATGTCACTTCCTTCATTGGGGCTTCTAGCCCCCAGACCCTCCACTCCCGTGTCGCTGACCGCTATATCAGACACGGATGGGAGGCTCGGGGTGGATCCGGAAAACTTGGGGTTACGGCGAGGCACCCCATGGCCGTCCAATCCAGGAGGGTTCATGGTGGCTTCCTCCCAGTCGAAGGTGACGCCTTGACGCTCATATCCCTCCGCTGCGTTGCGCAGTGCCTCTTCAGTGAGACGCACAGAAACGAGAGCTCTGCCATGGGTATCAGGCAAGTAAGACTGACGAGGGGCCGAAATGCGGTGTTCTTGGACCTTTGAGGCAGGGGGAGCCTCGGGCTTCCATCTTGAGTTGTCCAGGCCACGTGGATGGTATTTCATGTCGATCTCCCAGCCAGATGATCCATTTGTCTGGACTTCTTCGGCTTTGTTGATTGCACGAGCCTGGGAATCTTGATGGTGAGAGTCTCCCCTGTCGGGCAGTGCTTGGTATTGGGGGTACATCTTTGACAGATCGCTGGCATACTGAGCCATGTGATATTGGACATTGGCTTCACCTGATCGAAAAAAAGGCTTTGGGTCATTTCTTCCCACAGACCATTGCTTAACTGGCACCCGAGGCTGTGAAGTAGGGGCCTGCTGAGGAGACTTCTTTCGGCCTCCGTAGCCCGTGTTGTTGCTATCTGCGGGCTGCTGTGGCATTTTCTGCTGAAGGTCCTTTCCTTTGTTGATCTGCGGCGACAACTTCTGTTGTTGAGCGCCTTCCTGGAATTTGTGCCAGAGATGAGGTGGGACTCCAGGAACTGGCTTGATCTTCTCTTGTGGCTTTGGGGAGTCGCGCAGGCCCGCGGCAGCGAGGAAGTTGTTGGCACTCTCTTTGGAGTCGATATTCATGACTGAGCCGCTGGTCCAAGTTGAACCGGATAGTCCCTTTGAGGGGTTATTGAGCTTGATGCTGACACTTTGACCATTGGAGAAGCCTCGGTTGGCTTTCTCGCTCCCAGTCCAACCGTCACTAGACATATTCACAGGCTCTGGAGGCGCAGGCAAGTTAGTATTAAGTTCTAGACGCAGAAAGTTTATCCGCGTCAGTATGTGTAAACTGAGCTCTAAGTTACCTCTTATACTGAGAAGTGGCGGTCGATAAATGACCAGGAATGGTGCTGAGGAAAATACTGAGCAGGTGGAAGATACTAGGCAGGAGTGCTGCGAAATATCGACGCCGAAGTCCTCGGTTCGGTTTGAGATGATGGATCGTTGAATGGAAGAAGAATAAAAAATTATGAGGGGAGTGGCGCGGACAAGTTCAATGAAGAGTGGAATTGGAAAAGGAGAGTAGCTCAGTGTTGAGAGGGGGAGAAAAAATCAACTTACCTCGCCAGAAGCTGCAAAAGAAACTTGGGCCGAAAATCTGTAGATTGGTCTGCGGGATGCGCAAAGTTATCACAATGTGAAAAATAACTGAAAAATGGTCGAGACCCCAACAAAATGAAAGCGTCTTCAGTTTTCCGCCTCGCCTCGCAGCTAGGATATGGAGCCGCGGGAGGTCGACAAAGTTGCGAAGTCGAGAACTGGATGCTTCCCGCACCGCGCTTCCTCTAGAAAAGAGATCAGGATCTGTAAGCACGGCAGCGCTAGATATAGAAGAATGATTTGGATGATAAGGGTGGTAAGGGACTCTATCTGCTCTTTTCTATCCACTCGCGCTGAGGGAGGAAAAGGTAGAGGAGGGGGGATCGGGGCATGAAGAGAAACACATCACGGAAATACTTTACCTCAACTATCTCGCGCCGACAATGCCTTGTCAAAGTGCACAGGGCACAGAGTATGTTCGAAATACAGTAAAGATGTAGGAGGCTCTCGAGATGTTATGTTGACGATGAAGTTCAAAGGGAAGGCGTGAAGGCGTGAAGGTGGAAGAAGGTCGGACACGGAAGGTGTGAAGGCCGAGAACATGGAAGATTAAAAGCAAAGAAAGGACGGCGTGGAAGATAGAAGAATTTGGAAGATCGAGGAAGGTGCAAGATGCAGCAATGTGGAGGGTGGGAGGACGTTTGGTGGTTTGATTCGGAAGAGGGAGGAGCGACTAAACCGGGCGGGCGAGATCGGATGGCAGTCAGTCAACTCGCTGCTCGCACTGGCCAATTCTTGCTCTCCCCGCCTTATTTATGACTTTCATTTCATAAACCCAGAACAATGATTCTTATCAAAAGCCGCAACTCGCTACATCCTATTGTCGGGGAATGTTTCAAGAAGATTAAGTATTATGTCCGTAGCGAAAGGTGGAGATGCCGAAATCCGATGCTCGATGGCAGTCAAATAGACCATGGTATGGTTTTCGGAATCTCAAAATGGTACTTTATTGAATAAAAGCTCCTTGCCTAACTTTTGGGTAATTCCTAAACGTCAAGGACCCCTGACCTGGGGTGAATTACGGTGTCAGTGTCTGATCATCTCTGGTTTGCAGACAGGAGTGGTTTTTTTCTATTCAGAAAATCATGCCCGCAGTCAGACTTCATGCAAAATACGAATCAAATTCAAAAAGATATTTCCGTAGTTTGGACGTCGAAGATGTTCCAGCTTGTTTTGTAAGTGAAGCTTTGTTGATGTTGGATCACGTGGAGCCAACAGCTTCATGCAGGCACCCACTTTAACAACTCCAACGCGGGAACAGGCGAATCGTCTCTCCCATGTCCGGATACTGTACACCAAACTATATCGAGAGAAAATCGCAGCTCCGTTCCATTAAATACATTCATTATTCAACCTTGGGATCCAAAACTTCAGGAAACATTTATTGGATCCTTCTTGGCGCACTTGCTTTCTCTGGAAGCGTCCCCTCGCTGCAAACCGCCGGCCAGCGATGTTATCGATATTGCGCAAAGCTAGGCTGAAGGACAAGGAGCTTCGTATTTTAATGCTGTAAGAGACTGTTATGCACCCCGAGATGCTTACAAGCTGACTGACCTACTCAGTGGTCTTGACAATGCTGGAAAGACCACCATCGTCAAGAAGATTATGGGTGAAGATGTCAACACCGTCAGCCCTACCCTTGGCTTCATCATCAAAACAATCGACTACGAAGGGTGAGCTGGCCCGCTCCATGCCAGACCGCAGCCTACATTCTAATCAGCCATGGCCTTCTAGCTACAAGCTCAACATCTGTAAAGTGGTCCGACTTCCAGTGACTAGAGATGTCCAATACTCACCTGTGCAGGGGACGTCGGCGGTCAGAGAACACTGCGATCATACTGGCGGAATTACTTTGAAAAGACGGACGCTCTGATCTGGGTCGTCGATGCAACAGACCGACTGCGGATTGACGACTGCAGAGACGAGCTCCATGGTCTACTTCAGGAGGAGGTATGGCTTGGGGAGTCTACATCTCACAGCTGACAGCGCTCGACTGACAGATGCATGTACAAAGCGACTTTCAGGGGCAAGCCTGCTCGTCTTTGCCAACAAGACGGACGTCCAGGGATGCATGTCTGGCGACGAGATATTGAAGGTTCGCCAAAGCCACGGAACAAAACATTTCTAGTCGAGAAGCAGCTGATGACCATGGCTGCTAGGCTCTTCGACTGGACGAGATCCGGACGCATCGGTGGAATATCCTGCGGTGCAGCGCGATGACGGGTGAAAACTTGAAGGAAGGCCTGGCATGGGTAGTTGAAGACGCAAAAGCTCGACTCTTCCTCTACTAGCCCCCGGAGAACATTGACTGATGGCTTGGCAAGCTTGGCAGAAAAGAGACGGTCCTGGCGGTTTAAGTATCTGGAAATGATGGTGGCTTCGACGGATCATGACGGGCGATGCGATGGCCACGAGCGTGCTTCATGCAAGGGATGAACAAGGCCAGCTAAACCTACAGGTAGGGTTTGTGGAGGCATGGCAGCACATCTAAAGAGTGGAGTGGACTCCAAACAAACAAAACAAAACTTCCAGAAGAGAAAATTTAGAGTACAAACAATGGCATTCTCCGCCCTACAATGATTTACGCTCCGAATATCTATAAGTGAAACATTACAGGGCATTTCCCCTGGCGGCCTGCTGCCTTCATGTTGCATTCGGGACTTAGTTGGCGTCAATATTTTGCTGGTCAAAGCGCTGGGCGAGAACATAATGTTCTGAGACCCGCTCCGACTGGCCCGTCAGCGCCTAGGGACGGAGCTAGCGACCCCCCATTCCCGTCCCAAGAGGCCGCACAAGGACCCCAGGCTTCCCCCTCAAGGCCCCCCAATTCCCTTAGGACGGATTGAAGTCCGTCAAACTGCCAATGCCCCTCCAGCACCTTCTCGCATGTTTTAACGTTCAGGGTTTGATGTTGACATCAGCCTCTCCTTCACTAGGATAATCCCGATCCGCCAGTCGCGTGTCTTGCTGGCCCTTCTCTTTTGCGTGTCATGGTCCCGTGTGCCCGAGCAAGCAACCATGTCTGACGAGGTCTCTGATTTCCTGCGGTCTGTCGAGCTGCTGAAGGGACGGCGCGAGGAAGAGGACGAAGCGCGTTCGCGAGACCTCGAGGAGAAGATTCTGCAAGAAAAGCGAGAGCGCCAGGCACGGCGTGCAGGTACGTTTTGCTTTTTTTTTTTTGGGTCGTTTCGGTCCAATCCAATCAATCGATAACCAATCAACCCAATCCCGTTCAATCCCACCACACCTCCCACCTCCTACCTCGAGTACCAGTTGCTTGGCCTTGCGGCCGCGGGGAATGTCCCTCTGTCGCTCGGCAATCTGGCCTGGGCTCCGCACTTGATATATGCGTGTGTGGATGATGGCATGAACGACCCACTGACTGTTGGCCTGGCATCGGCATCACAATCATACAGAGCGCGCGAGATCAATTTCTCCACAGAAGTCGTCGCCGGCAAACACACCATCACCGTCTGCCCAGCGCACCACCCGAGCAACCGCTGTTACTAGCGACACCACCCTACCGTCTCCGGGCCTTGAGAGTTCTGGCAGCCCACGGGCACGCGCGCCTCGTTCGTCCGACGCAATGGAGAGCGCGCCTGACTACTCCCACTCCTCTAGCAAAGAAAACGACTCGCCCTTCGACTCTGACAGCAAGAGGACGAGCTCGACATCTTCTACCGGCGGGCCACCACCTTCTCGGACGCCTCTGTCTTGGCAACGACGGCCAACATCCCAGGCCTCAGATCGCCCCAAGAGCCGTCCGCTATCTGTGGTGGCTGCAGAAAATGCGGCCGCCCGATCCTCCCCTAACCCTCCCGAACCCACCACCCCCACGCCGACACCTGCACTCGCGCCCGCGGACGACCAGAGTTTGACACGCGATCAGATCGCCCAGTCTTTGGCTGGTAAGGATCCGACTTGGTTCCGCCAGACGGCTGACAGGGGCCAGAATTCGCCGGCATACAGACGGAACCAGGTCGAGGACCTGGATGTTGTAGTCATGTCCTCCTCACGGGTGCAACTCGCTGGCATGTCCCGCGGTTCCCCATCAGTGGAGCCCACCAAGGATGCAGCAGCATCGCTGCACGAATCACCAGCCCTGTACAGCAAAGCTGGATCACCACTTAACCTCACCAACACCCCCCGGCTTAACCCCCCGACCGGCGGCGACGCTTCGGAGGGGGACGAGGCGCCGTCCGTCGAGCGCCAACCCACTGGACGTATTTCGCCGAACAGGCCGATTTCTCCTACAAAGGGCATGGGTGGATTTGTGCAAAGCGCTATGATGAAGCGTTCGGATAGCGTAAAGAGATGGAGTGTTACTTCGCCCGGAGGCCTTCAGCGTGCAGACTCTTCTGTGACCAGGAGCGGCGCTGAGAGCTCTCAGCGAAGCAACCCCTCCAAACATAACTCTCGTCCTGGAAGCATGCTCCGGGACGGATCGACCACGCCGTCGTCTAGACCAACTTCGAGCCATGAGAGGGAGCCCGAGCAGGATCCTGTGAAGGCATATCCGACTACGCCTGCCATTGAGACGCCGCCAGCAGAGGTCCAGGACGAAGCGGATGAGGCCCTCCCCACGAGCCCGTCCAAGACAATGGATCCCCGGAGATGGAGCCCGACCAAGTCCTCTAGCTGGCTCGAGGCTGCCCTCAACAAGCCGGATTCCCCAAAGCCGAAGCAATCTTCTCCCGCCGTCAACCAACCAGCTTGGATGGTGGAGTTGAATAAGGCCAAGGCCCAGAAAGCTAACACTGGCAGCGGCAGCGCGGAACCACTTCGTAGTCCATCCATACCAAGGAAACCAGAGATCAAAACTACCGGACTCTTAAAGTCGACCCCAATGGGCGCGGCAACCGTAAAGTCTGCTGGGCTCGGTGGATTTCCCCGTATCTCACCCAGTGATAAAGTAGCGCCCGGTGGATTTCGTGGTACCCTCACGCCCTCTTCGAGAAGGGGAAGCGAGGATCCGGACAGTGGGAGCCCAGGGGCTGGTACTGAGTCTACTCTGGGAGCCAAGACAAAACCAACAACACCACCAAAGAAAGATTTCCGTGCAATCCTCAAGCCTCGAGCGCCACCTCTGGAGTCTAGTACGGGACAGCCTGACGAGTTTAAAGATGTCTTTGGTAAACTACGAAGGGCAAAGACGCAGAACTACGTAGCCCCTGATGAGCTAAGGAGCAACATTTTGCGAGGCAAGGCAGCGCTGAATGAAACTGGCGGCCCGAAGAAGAACGAACGAAAGGACGAGTTCAAAGAGGCGATTCTGAAGAAAAAGGACGAGTTCAAGAAAACGCAGCAGGAAGGCCGAGGAGTCCCAAAGGGCCCTGGATCGTCAAGCTCGATTGAAGAGAAACCTATTCCGGAGGGACTCGCGAAGAGGTTGGAGATAAGTCGAACTGGTACCATCTCAAAACAAAGCTTGATAACTCCAGGTTCAGCCTCTCCTTCAGAAACACCGCGGACTTTGTCAGAGTTTGCCCGACCAAGCCATCTCACAGCAAGCCAGGCGCGGGAGCTGGCCAATTCCCCTACATCTTCCTTGTCGTCGAGGTTGTCCTCTGAGAGTGAGAAGGAGCCCGTGTTTAAGCTGAGGGCTCCGCCCGTTGTCCAGAAGGAAACTGGTATCGCTAGCCGACTTCAAACCAAGCCCAGCAGCGGTGGAGGGCTTGCTGATCGTTTCAATCCTGCTCTGGCTGGCTTGCTTGCAAGGGGCCAGTCTCCCGCCGGCCCAACGAAGACCTCGAGTCCTCCTGCTAGTGTAGGCTCGGGGGCAGCCAACACAGAGGAGCCCGCGGGTCCTGGCCCTCAACTGGCTCATTTGACTAAGAATCGGGCCCGTGGACCGAGGAGGAAGGCACCAACATCTGCCCCCAAGTCTGCACAGAATTTGACGGAATCTGAGAAGCCTAGGGAGCCAGTAAAACCTGTGGAGCCAGCGAAAGTCGAAGCGACCTCCCCGCAACAAAAGAAGCATCGGGTCACTTCCCCGAAACCGGAAAAGTTTACTTCCCCGAAGCCCGGAAAGTTCGTTACCTCTCCTCGGCCCGAGAGGCCAATCACCACTCCAAAGCCAGAAATCATCTCTCTCGTGGACTCGAGAAGGTCGATGGTACAAGAGAAGCCACAAGTCGTGGGAAGCGTCGTCCCACTGATTGACCCCTCTAAGCGGAAGTCAGAGGATGAAACAAAGTCAACTGGGCAGCCCATCACGCTGGTCGACTCTTCCTCATTCAAGACGCGTCCGAGGTCACCAACCAAGGTCCATGAGCAGGTGGCGGCTCTTGCAGCAAAAACCCAGCACACATCAAAGCCTGTCGAGGATGACCAGCCTCTCTCGCAGCCATCTTCTCCCAGGAAGCTTGACCTAAAGCGGATGTCGAGATTCCTAGACGAGCAAGGCCAACCAACTCGGACACCCGAGCCCGAAAAGTCTCACCCTCCATCACCAGTCAAGGCACAGACGTTCCCTGATCTTGCCAGCACGCCAAGAAGGCAACTGTTCAGTGACAAATCCGAGTCTGGGCCTCCAGTTCCGGCAAAGAACAATGCTGGTCCTTTTGGTGACATGGGGCCTCCAGTTCCCGCAAAGAGCAATCCAGCTCTTCTGGGCGGTGTTAGCTTGGGTCTGAGCCACGCAACTGCGAGAATAGAGCCTGCCGTGGATTCCGAACTAGATCAACGGGCCCGCGTGCCTCCCCGAGGCGCTAGGCCTTTGCCGCCACCTCCCAAGACATCAAGAACGCCTCCTAGGGTAGAGTCGCCAACGCGATCTCCAACGCGCTCCCCGGTGCGGTCCCCAACACGTTCTCCAACCAAGTCTGGCGTTGAAGTAACGAACATGCTCTCTGAGTTTTTCGGGCCAGACCGCCCCAAGAGGAGATATACAGCAGATGCGGCCGAAATTCTGATGAAACGGCCAGCTACGGGCTCTAGGGTCCAAACCCAGCGCGCCCAGCTATTCCGGGTTTTCGGCGATGGCAAGAAAATCCCTGTACCAGCGCACTACGAACGAGTTTTGTTCGAGCGCGAAATGTATCTGTGCCCTCACTCCTTTACCGATGGCGCAGGGAAGAAGGTAAACGAAGTTTATTTCTGGGCAGGCGACGAGGTGCCTTTGTCAACAGTTGAGGATACCGAAATCTTCGCCCGGCGGGAAGCCAGGTCATTCGGCGGGAAACTCGTCAGGCTTTCGCAAGGAAAGGAGACAGCAGAATTCCTACAAGCTCTCGGCGGTATTGTGATAGTACGCCGTGGATCGAGTAACAAGTACGACTCGCTAGCATCAAACATGCTCTGTGGTCGTCGCTATCTTCGCCAGGTTGCCTTCGATGAGGTCGAATTCTCGCCGGCCAGCTTGTGCTCGGGCTTCCCGTACCTCATCACCCAACAAGGCAAATGCTACCTCTGGAAAGGCAAGGGTAGCGATGTAGATGAGCTGGGCTGCGCACGGCTCGTGGGTATGGATCTTGCCTTGATGGGCGAGCTGCTTGAGATCGAGGAGGACAACGAGCCCGAGAGCTTCTGGGACATATTCGGTGGTGGTGCCAGGGCGCCCTCGGCTGACCATTGGCGCCTGAAGCCAAACTATGATCGGTACTGCGGCCGGCTGTTCTGCTCAAATTCAGCCGACACGCACCAGGTCAGTTCTACTGCTCTATCCCATTCGCCAAAATCATGTCCAGCTAATGATGTCATGCAGATCACGGAGCTCTTCCCATTCAAGCAGACAGATCTAGTGCCCAGCAACATCTACATCCTCGACGCCTTCTTTGAGATGTACATCATCGTCGGCGCTCGCTCCCAACACCAGTACGCCGCGTTCCACAACGCCCTTGACTTTGCCCAGGAATACGCTATTCTGGCAGCAGGTATGGAGGATCGCCCATTCGTGCCCATCTCGACCGTCGTGCTCGAGGGGATCCCGCGGGACCTAAAGAGTGTATTCCGAAAGTGGCAGGACAGCCATAGTCCGACGGTCATGAACCCGCCCAGCTATCAGCAGCCGGCTACCAGCCTCAGGAGAGGCAGAAGTCTAAGGATTGTGCCGCTCAACCAAGCGCTACAGGCTGTGCAGGCTGATAAGGGTTAGATACATACGCAGCCTTTGTCGACTGGGTAGTCTTTGTGGTTTAATGGAGAAAATCCGGATCTGGATCTGTGATGGTAGGAAAAGCAGCCGGAGTCATGTTGTAGTTATGCTTCGAGTGTTAAATATCGTGGTCTTAGGTAGCCCTTGTTATTTACCTACCTACTTATCTTAATCTTTTTGCTATGCGAGCCCGCACTATTCGGTGTAAGTGAGCGAGCAGACTATCTAGTAACTAAACAAATAAAGAGCCAAACAAGCATATATGCAAGTGATGGAAGAGGGGTGTTGCTGATAGACAATTGTTGACATTGAAGTGTGAGTGTAGTTTGGATTTATCACATATCTTTGTCTCGTATGGTCGACCATATTTGCTAGGGGGGCGAGTCGACGGATATCCTCTTTACTCTCCATTCACTTCTCTGTGGATACCTATTTCATAATCTCCTGAAGGCAAAAAGGCTTCTAGGAATATTTTATTTGCTCTGGCGAACTAAATGTCATTGTGTCGCTGCTTGAAGAGGAATATTGCCTCTCATCGATGAACCCTCCCCGATTAATGACACCCTCTGAAAAGACAGTATTACTGCCCGAAAAAAGATGTAAGAAAAAAGATACGCTGAGGTTCTACTTCCAACCAAAGCATTAGCTATGCTGCTTTTTCCGCTCGTTTTTCGATTCCTTTTTGAGGGGCGGCCATTATGTCTTGCGTGTATCTCCTACACTCACCCTTCTTTCTCCTTTCGCAGCCTGAAGAATGTCCCTACTCTCCTCATGCAGCTTCGGAACTTCTCACTCTTCGTTCTCCGTTGAGGCCCTGGCGGCTGCACCGTCTGCTCTCTTGGTGTCTCCCCACCTGAACTCAGCCTTCCTGGTGTCTCCCCTCCTGATTCCTCACTTCTCCGAGGCGGGGCCTCCCATTTTGTCCACACCCCTTTCTGTTTCTTCAGCACTATACTCGGCGAATCTGTTCCTTTCTGGTTCTTCAGCTCTATCCCAAGCCCTTTTGCCTCCCAAGGATCATCATCTTCGGGTGTTTCATGGCCGCTATCAGGCTTGACCTTGGAGGGTTCTCCAGTGCCCACATTCGTACCCTTCGGCCTAAAAGGCAGATTGCCGAATTCAACGGAAGATGTACATGTGCCCTCAGAAGCAGAAGGTGAGGTAGGATAATTGATGGGGGAATTAATAGGGGAAGTGGGGTTGGAACTGAGGAGATTGCCCATGGAATCAACCTTCCCAATCGTCTCTTTATAAAGATCAGTGACAACCTCGTATGTGGCATTGACGGGGTCCAGGGGCGTTGTCTTGGGTCGGTCGACGACCTCGTACGCGGAGATGTGGCCAGTGTTATCGGGATTGTGGAGGACTTTATATCCGGAGCCTGCAGAAGCCTCGGATCCAGAAAGCTCATCGTCTACTACGTCTCCAAGAGGACGGCCTGAGCCGCCGCGGAGCTCAACCTTCTATCTCGACTCCTGCTCAGGGGCACCGGCTGGACCTGTCATTACTCCGGCATGGCCCGTCTGTGGTGCTGCGGGGGTTGGCCCTCCAGTCTCGTTGATGACTCTGCGAATATCGTCGCGCAACTCGGGCATCGCGACCTCCATCTCGTGGGCGAGCACGTCGCGGAAGGAGCGGAATGCGTTCGACTTGCCGCGCGAGGTCTGGTTCAACCGCCGCACCAGCTCGACGAACTCGCGTGTGTAGATGTCTGGGTTCCGCCCATTCTCGACGTATCTAATGAGTTCGTCTGGGATTCGGGCGCTCGTGTCGAGGGTTGCCGAGGCAGTGGTATACACGGCTAGGAGAGACGCGTCGAGGGTTTGGCTGTAGGGACGGTGGGTAAGCCTGGTAGAAAAGAAAATAGGAGGGGGCAGATGGAGGGGCAACGAACAGGTCATGCACTAGGGCTTCGCGACTTGGGCGGCCGCCTTGGTCGTAGTTTTGAATCTGTGCGAGAATCTGGAATATGTCTGCGAGGATCCGATTGATTTTTTCTGGTAGTCAAGGTCAGCGACATGTTCCACAAGGAAGAGTGCATGGCAAGCGCACCTAACAACACCTGGTGGTCGGTGTTAACGGGGGCCATTGCGAGCTAGGTTTTGCTATCAGTGCCTGGGTAACGAATGTCGTTTCTGCTGTAGCGAATGTGTTGTTGTCTTATTGAATGCTTTGCAAGAGCACAAAGTATTGGTGAGGAGAATGGCTGATGTTGCGGAACAGGTGAGCAAGGTTTGTGCGGTTGAGGGACAAGGCTGGTCTAAGCTGCTGATTGTTGTCAAAGGAACTCTTGCCCACTGATTCGCCCAGGGCTGGCGGGCATGGAGGCCCTTCTCAGCCTTTCGCGCCTTCCTCCACTTGCTCTCTCTGCACGAGGTCTCAGAGAAGTCCCGATGCACCCCGCCAACTCTCGGCAGGACTCATCCTGCTTACAACAACTTTAACTTACGCATTATATTTTGTTTCTCTTGCCCTGGGGGCCAAACTCTGGGAACAGTGATTTTTTCTGCTCAATTGCGTCTGTGATCGGTGCTTGACTTGGCTAAGGGTTAGGGTTATGCGCTCTCTTCCACTGGCATTACAAGCCGTCGTTTTGGCTAGATGAGATCTCCAGCATATTCACCTGACACCAACCAATGCTGACGACATTTTTCTCAGCTATACCCTCAATAGACATCTTGATATCTATGGCCATTAGCACGCAACAGAGTGTATTTTGATTTTCATCCTTAATTTGCACTATTGCTAAAGTCCTGATGCTGTTTGTATACACATGCACACACATTCTGGCAAGGTATTCATGAGACGTCCATCCATCTAAGAAAGGGGCCTTCTGATCTCGCAAGCCATACAGGAGGCAGGTGTTCCTTCACCTCCCGAACAATCTCTTCAACTCAGCCTGTACGCTCCGCCGTTTGGTTGTGTTGCGGAGATCCCCGAGCATCTGACCCCCTTTTTCTCCGCCGTTGCCTCGCAGCGACTGTCTGGATCTGATGATGTCTGTTGCAGCAGACGTAGTCGCGAGCGCTGTCTCCTCCGTGACCTGCCCAGCACTCGGCTCCGCCCTGCTGTTCCGCCGCATCTTGGCCATGAGGTGACCTCTGAACGGGGTGCTATTACTATTGATACTGACATTGGTGCTGTTACTGTTGTTATTACTTTCTCTGCGGAACGGGGTCACCTCTCCGTTGGCTTCGCGGGAGGATACCACGACTGATGGTGACACTGGCGGGCTTGACCCCTTGCGGTACCTCTTTAGGAACTCGGACGATGATAGGGGCACGACCGTGAGGGGCACGACCGTGTGGGACGCCACTCGGTGAAGCTGTGTGGTGCTTCGTTGCAGGCTTCGATGGCTGCTCGACTTTTCGACTCTTCTCAAAGAGTGATGGCTGCTTTCGCGCGTTACTTGTCCACTTTCGGGCCGCCGGACACGGCTTACATGGGATGAGTAGCCAGAAGAACGGCCGGAGAATAAAGGATCGGGACGTGGATTGCCATGACTGACATCTGGAAGTGACTCCGTACTCCTCGTTCCGTGAGATGCTGGAGGAGAAAGGTACTCTGGCGGTGTGAAATATGTAGACAATGTTGAGGAGGAAAAATTGGCATCGTTGTTGACGCGTTGCATCAGCTGTGAGGACGGGAGCAGAAGAGGCTCAGTGCTGACGAAGGACATCCCCCGATGCTGAAAGGCAGGGCGATGGCCGCGGGATGACACGTCCGAGGATACCGACTGTGTTGGACTGACTGATCTCGACGGAGCATTAGATTGCTTGCTCGATGCCGTGGGGCATATGGTCGATGTCCTCGACGAGTGCTTGCTCGCCGAAGCGTCAGGCCCAGCAGGTCGTTTGTGCTGGCGATCAGGCTCTGGATCAGGGATGTAGATAACAGGATAGTCACCGGCGGGACGCATCCAGTCGGGAATAGGCTTTGTCGGACTCGGTCTGAACGCCATCTTGCCGATAGGGTCGAGCATCGACACATACACTGTCGACGGGGCCCCGCCCCCTTGTTCCATCAGATCCGCTGACTCGGAACCGGCTCCATCGCCCAGTATCGATCGACCGTAAAGCCGTCTGTGTAGGTGAATGTTGCGCTGTTTTTTGGTTTTTTTTTATCAGCGTCCATCAGCCTCGTACCGCCAATAACAACAGCATGAAAAGGGGTAATTACTCACCTCAGGAAACTTCTCCGACTCCCTTGCCTCCCACCGCTGCCGACTTAGCCCGCCTTCCACACGGTCGACCTTCCTCAACCCTTTCTGCACCACCGACCTCTCATCCAGGCCATCGATATCCACCTCAACCAAACAGTTTGCGCACAACGGAACCTCAGCAATCTCCCTCCCCCTTCCTGTCCCCATCGCCACCATATCCTCCTCCTCCTCTTCCCCTCCAACCAATCTCTCCCTCGACCCCCTCCTATCCCTCTTCCTCCTCAGTCTCCTCCTAACCTCCCTTTCCGTCTCCTCCGCACCGTCATCAGCAAATATCTCCGCAACACTTAATCCCCGCGCAACAAGCCGACTCCCGCAAAGCAAACAGCCATAGCAAGCGCGGTGCCAGAAACACCATCCCAGACTGACACACTCGTCCCTTCGCACGACCATCTCGCCGCACACCCAGCAGATGGCGAGGTCCAGAAGCGCTTTATAGCATGGCCCACAAGCGAGACGTGCCGACCGGCCCAGCACGCGGGGCTGGCCTGCCGAGAGCCGCCAGCAGAAGGTGCACGTAAACACATGGTGGCGGGTCTGCTGCGTCGTTGGCGGGGACGACTTCTGCTGCTGGTGCTGGTGCTGGTTCTGTTGCTGCTGTTGCTCTTGCTGGAGCTGCTGGAGCTGCTGTCTTTTACGTAGAGACGGATGCTGATGGGAGTGGGAGGAGTGGGAGTGAGTCTTGGACGAGCCGCTAGAGTGAGATAGCGGGAGCGGTGGTGGTCGGGACATGGTAGATCTGTCGGAACAGGTTACTAACTAGTCGATCTCTACGTGAAGAGCGAAACAGATGATTGTGGCACCCACACCTAGGTTGGTAGGTAAATAAATAGCCGGCTAGTCTTACAGATTCCAAGGCCCAGAGAGCAAGAAGAATCTTCAACCGTCGGGCTGTCTCCCTTGCGCGAACCGCAGATCGGCAGCCAACCGAAATACACCGAGAAGTATGATTGTGTGCGTACTATTCAGTTTCGCTGCCAAAGAGCAAAAAAAGAGCGGTCAATGTTGTTGCTGGCAGTCGATTCGTCTTGAAAACAAGACAGATATAAACAAAAGGCATAATGTCCGCAACGAATGAACTGTATGGCCCCTCCGCAATAAAGCGAATGTGGGTTGGGTAAGAATATAAAGTCGAGATATACCTAGGAGAAGGAGACGGGTGGAAGCAAAAAGATGTGTGGTGAAGTAGGTAGATAGTTTGAAGACGAACTGGATTAGAGGGAGAGGAAGGAAAGCACGCATCGTACACTATGCTACCCCAACAAGGAAAGACCAACTCCTTCCTGTTTCTGAAAAATAATGTGCTTTTGTAAATCCTACAATTCCTATGCTGGTATAAAAAAAAGCCTAGCAGATGCCTTCAGGTAATAACCTACCATGAAGGGCCATTAACGAGCCAGATATAAAAACGCCGCATCCGTACCGGAGCCGGTGTATTCCCCCGGACACCTAACCATTCCCAACCACCCCCCGTTCGCCGTGAATCTGAAAGAACAAAGTGAGCAAAGCAAATAAAAGTAAACCTCACAAGAAAGAAACCTCCACACGCACCGCCTGCCGTATTACGGCAAGCCTTGCATCTTAACAGCCAATTGGTAGCTTGAGAACACCTTCAGGGTGCCCAAACTATGACAAGTCCTCGCCCGGCCCGAGGATATACTTTTCCAATAGCTTCCCCAACAGGACTCCTTAGGCCAAATTCAACTCAGCCAAACTGTTCCTGAGCGCCAAACGGCCATGTCATGCTGTCCATTTCCCCTTCACTTTCGCTGCTTTGGACGCGAGAGCATTTGCAGTCGGCTAAGACTCATCGAAGCCTTCTTCTTCATAGGGCTCGGCGTACCACCAGTACCACCAAAGCCAACTGGGGTCAACAGCTTCCGCGGAGTATTGCTTAAGGAGCGTTTAGCGCTTGCAGCAGTGGCCATCAACCTGGGCGCGAGAAGTGCGTCACCCTCGGGCACCGTCTCCTGCTTGCGCTTCTTGGCAGCGCGCTCGGCAAGCTCCTGCTCAGCCTCCTCCTCATCAGTGCTGACACGGTTGCGCTTCTTGTTCTTCATGCCATGGGGAAGAGCTAGGTAGACATTCCGCGGCTCCTCATTCTCCTTGTTCAGGCCTTCAGCAGTGGCGTTTGAGTCATCTGTCACTGACGCAACAGAAGTGGAAGCAGGGAAGCTGCCTGGCATGTGCTCGGTCGGCAGAATCGATGGGCGCACAGTACGGACGCTAGAGTGCCCCGGAGAGGTGCCAAACGTGGGCGACGGGCTGTCGAACTGGATCGTGTGGTCGCTCCGGAAGGTGAATGTGCCGGCAGACCTGGGCTCGATAGAGTTGCCTTTGCTAAAGGACAGCGTCTTGATCGGAGGCTCGGGGAGAGGTCGGCCATTGGAAAGATCGGGGTACGAAAGACCGCGATCCATTGCCTCCTCCGCCATGATCGCATCGAGAGGCGGGTAGTACACTTCACCAAGGACTTGCCTGGACTTGGACTGAGGAATGCCAGTCTTGACGGGCGACGGGGTGGTCTGAGACAGCGCCGCGCGCTGTATCTCTGGCGTGAATGCCACACGCTTAGTGAGCTTTCGCGGTGTGGTGGATGGCACTGGCAGGGCAGTCTTCTCGATACGGACAGCGGATGGTGTTTTGGAGGTGAGAATTGAGGGCAGGGGGAGAGTGCTCTTTGCCTTGACCGCGCTGGCCCTCGTGCCTCGCAGCATGGACTTGACTCTATCAAGCCGGCTCGTGGGGCTCTTGATTTTGCGGGGGGTCTGCTCCGGTGCCTTCTCTTGTGCCTTCTCCTGTGCCTTCTCCTGTGCCTTCTCCGGTGCCTTCTCCGCCTCGAGATTAAACCTAGGAAGGTTGTTTGTCGTGGCGGACCGAGGCATTTCACCAAGAGTCGACTTGGAAGGCGACTTGACAAGCGACCCTTGCAGTGGCGTTCTAACGCTGGTAGTACGAGCAAGCGAAGACTTGGTAGGGGTCATGAGCGAAGCAAAGCTAGACTTGGACCGGGGAATGGCAGAGCCCACGGCAGCAGACTTGGGAAGTGGAATTGAGGTTGCATCGCGAGAGACGGGGCGGTTGCTGGATGTGTCATCATCCAGATGCTGCCGGGCACGCTTGATGGGCGAGGGAGGCTGATCGAGTGTCCGGGGCTTGGTCTTAGCGGCAGTGGACACTGGAGTGCCCTGCTTGCTGCGGCCCGAGTCGCGGTCGTCGAGGTTCGCCTTGGACTGGCTTCGCTTGATGCCTGCCTTGAGCGGCGTCACCCGTCCTAGCTGAGCTCTGAAGGCCGAAGGATGGTTTGCAATCGAGTCCATCTTCTTGAACTCTGCCATGTGAACAGCGCTGTATCGACCGGCCTTGCCCTTTGCGTGTGCAAACTTGCGACTGTTGGGCGGGCCCTCTCTGTTCTCGGCTTGTTCGGCGTCGCGCTTAGCGACCAGGTCCTCTTTGATCTTCTGTGCTTGCTCACGAAGCGAGTCCATCATCTGCTGGGCCTCTGGGCCAAGCTTCATGTCGGTTTGGCCGCGGGCAAAGCGGAAGCTGAAGTCTGAAGATGGTACCGTGGCCTTGGGCGGAGCCGGCACCGCAATCTTGGATGGCGTCGAGTGAACTGCGGCGGGGAGGCCGTCTCGATCGGAGGGGGGCTTGATATCCGTGAAGCCCAGGCGCAAGCCAGACGAGGGAGCCGCCATGGTGTGGTGGGCCCTGCTGGGATGCATTTCCGACATGGCTGGCTTGATGGGCGACGAGAACTTGGGGGTTTTGGGTCCCTTCATTGGGGACGAGACGAGCGCATCGAGGCTCTGAGCAGCACTATCGTCGGGGCTGTCGTTGCGCTCAGCGACAGAGGACAAGAGAGAAGCTTCGTTGGTAAGCTTGCTGGGCGTCTAGTTGCGCGCGACAGGTCAGCATACATGGCGAGCACGGTTTTTTTCCTTTTCTGACCGCCACTCACCTTGTTGACGCTTCCAGAAGCTAGGCGCGCAGAACGACGGGCCATGATGGATATTTGATGACGCCTCGTCAAGCGCACTTTCGCACTCTGCGACGGCGAATGGCGATGGGGGTTACAGTTGAAAGAAGATACGATACAAGCAGTCTTCCACCCAGCTCGAGCAAAACGACGCTTGTTGGGAATGTCAGGCGGGAGGAGAGGTAGGGATGATGTCAACCAAAAACACGTCGTGGAAGGGAGTCAGGTGGGGTGTCGCGTCTGATTCGCTGCTTGTTATGAAAGTAAACAAAACACAGTTCTGGTGGGGCACTGACGCGCCCTGGCGATACAGTCTACTAACACAGTGCATATGACTTGAGGCACGGTGTCCCCCACGTTTCGCTTCGCTCGGGTGACATCCTCTCTGCAACCTCCAGCAACTGGCCCTCCCCTCCCCACCAACCTGGAAGGTAAGGTAAGTTGGATGCAATGGCATCTGATAATCTTGTGCCTGGCCCTGTGATGGCCTCACAATCGGTCGACTTCCTTTGCTTTCACATTGTTTTCCTCCTAGAATTCACGTGGCGGCGGAACACGAAACAGCCATCCTGTTTTCCGCGCTGAAGGCGTTACCATGGCTATCCCGAAAGCGACGGTCAAACTCGCCTTCAAGTGTTGAAGCGCATCATCCCCACGCCATCAAACGGCCAGCATGGATCGAGCTCGAACTGACGGGGCCCTTCAGCCTGATTCATCTGGAATCATTCGATCATTCTCTCTGCTGACAGTACCGCTCACATCAAATAGGGAGCCAGTTTGCCCTCAAGCACCTGCCTAGTCAAGCGAAATGCCCAGTTGATAGGTTAGTTACAGCACTGACCTGACTGAATATCGCGTCCACCTAAGTCGGAACATTTGCAATTTGAACTCTCAAACCTTTTGGCGGAAGCCTACTAGGACGGACCATATGTTGTCCAGAACTCGAGAGTTCGGTACAACCCTCCCTCTCGTCACCCCCAGCACACACCATCAGCGTCTTGAGCTTTTCTTCGTTAGGAAGGCCAAGTAGTCTAGCCGTGTTAAACATATTGGCCGCAAGGTAAGGGGGGTGTGCTCCGCCCAGTCTTTGACCAGACACACGCTCTGAGGCTCGCGGAAGTCTTATCTCCTCGCCTTCTGGAATCAGGTAGATGCATGGAACATTCCATATCTCGCATAGAAGCTCATGTCCCCCGCCTCGGAAGCCACCCCGGAAGCAAGTATTCGAAGCTCTCATCAACGAACCCCCCCAGGACCTGCATAAGGCAGTATCTCTTCGGGCATCTTGCAGGTGATGGTTCGAAACGATACTCTAGTTCTTAGCCGCCGGGCGAAGGAGCGATGTGAAGAGCTGCAGGAAGCGTGGGGATCGCGGGTGCTCGAGGACGGCGGCATGGGTGATGTCGTAGAGGAGTTGAAGACCGGAGTGACAGGATGACAGGGTCGTCAAACAGCCTTGTGCCTAGAACGGCCATCTGCGTCATCCCAACGGGCGCCAACTTGAAAATACCTCACCAGGACAGAGGCTTGGGCTGCATCATCTTCTGGTGTGTCGTATACATTTTGTCCCATGTCGATTCGATGCATGAGATTGACGACGACAAGGCATTGAAGACAGGGCTGTTCGATGCTCAGAGGGGTGCTAGTGTCGACATTGGTGCATTGGCGCGGCGCTAGAAGGGTTCTAGAAGGTGTCAAATTTCAGCAAGCCATCCTCGCCCGATGCGGTTGAAAAGTGCAGCCCAATGAGAGGGGGTTTCTGCCCTCCGCTACCATCCAAAAACACATTCTGTTGAAGCGACTTTTCGAAGCAACACGGCGAGTGTCCCAGGCTCCCAGTGATATTACCGATTGTCGGTCTGATTTGGGGGGATGTGTGATCCGAAAAGGTTTGAATTTTCTTCCTGCATGATTTCAAGTGGCGCAACGTCCGTCGTCTTCGTCCTCGTCCTGCAGCTCATCGGATGTCAATCAATTGGCTGCAAAAGGGGCAAAACAAAGCGGGGACACACGAACATCAGATTCTTCAAAGTCATCATCATCCACGGACGGCAACATTCCACGGTCAAACGAATAACGCCATCTTTTTAAAGGCCTTGACTGCAGCAGTCGATCCAGTGGCGCGGTTCGTCCCGGGCGAATAATCAGCATTAACAGGAAGTGTCGGTGACTGACCGTGGATCTTCACCGGCTTTTGGTAGAGCGATCCAGAGCTCCTCGGAGATGCGCACTCGATTCCCAGGGATGCTGGTCTGGTGCTCTGCCCTGCCGAGACGGATAATGGAACGGTAGGTCGGATATTCTACGCGTGTCTAACCTAATTGGGCTGGTTTAGACGAGCACTGCATTTTCACTAACTCCAACTGACCAAAATCCATCGCTCGTGTTCTCATCTTATTAGTAGACAACGACGCGCCTGACAACTCTTCAAAAGCGGAAGCCCGCTAGCTTCTGCAAGATGAGCATTGTCCTCCCTCTGAACTGAACACAACAAGAGGGGCTCGGCTGGCGAAGAGAACCTCGAGATCATTGAGCTGTCAGAGCACCTTGACAGCCGCTTTACCTCGCCTGCCTGTGCGTGAGGATCAGTGGGACCAGGGCACTAGGCTGTCCGCCAAAGCCGCCAGCCAAGGGATGTGTCTCCAGGGGTGCCAACGTTAATTCTGAGAGCCGTGCTTCAGGACATCATCGTGCCCGGACTTTTGACATGGAATGGAAGTGTCCAACCATGGCTCCACGCCGCGCAACAAATCACACTACCGCTGTAAACCCAGAACCCCTCCGGCAGAACACCCCCGCACACTCCCCAAGACCTAGGCCGGCAGACAGAGAGGCACAGAAAGAGGCTGTACTTGTCCGAACAATCTCAATCTCAGGGACAGTGCCCAGTATAAGATTCAATAATAACTGGCAAGTTCCGCTCAACGGTGTTCCAGCAGCGAATTGGGATTAAGATCGAGGATCGAGTATTTTGACAGCCCCATGTGAGATGTTAGGGTCCAAAGGAACAAACATCCAATGTGAGTCCTAGAGGAGCATGTACCTTGTGGTAGAACATCCAAGCAGCCGTCAGCGGGGAACAAGAGCACCACAGTAACCTCACGCGCCCTGCCCACTGTGCTTCGAGCTCAGATGACCTTGGAAATTTTGGGGTGCTCGGCAAGGCGAGAAGCGACTTAGCCCCGCTTCGTAACACCAGCGAAGACGGTATTGGACAGTGCATTGGACGAAGGACCTTGCGGGCTTCTTGAGCTCTTCTTGCAGCCCAGTTCCCTGCAACACCGAACGAGCAAAGACTCAAAAACTCTGAGTGCATCCACCCTGGGAAGCCCCTCACCGTCCGGAGAGACCGATTTCGGTGGCGTTGATGCCAACCTCATTCCGGTTTGAGGGAGGTGATGGATAACACGGCACTCGAGCAAAGGCAACCAGCTGCTCTGCAGCCTTCGGTCTGTCTTCACTTCGTTTGATGACGGGTGCTGCCTCGCAACCCCTGGTCTCTGCTGTGACTGGAACGCCCATGCTGGCGTGTGTAACCCAACGTTGTCCAGGGCTGGTTCCAACCATGACGTTCAGACTTTTGAAATCTGCAGGCCGAGCAAGGGCAGGCAGCTTGGTGAGAGAGAGGCTCTTTGCTTGGCCAGGGTCACCATCTGCCAGTGGGGTCGAGACAAATTCCCAGAAGCTGATCTCTGGATTATTACACGTCGTATACAGCCGTCTCTCACACTTCATGAATCCATACCAGGCAGTGGTCCCCCATTCGGCCTCAAGAACTGACCGGCAATCCTCTGGGGCTCCCTTGTGGGTAACACGAGGTGTTCGGGGACAAGAATCCAACAAAATCCTCACTCGATGATCCCCACGCAGCCAAGCGTATCTGCCGTAGTCTGTAACCCGTAGTTGTCCTTAATTTGAGGTAGGGTTGTTGTAGGAGCGCCAAGATTCCGATAGACAATACTTAGACAAGTCCGATTTGCGGTGAGCATGGGTGATGGAACAGAGAGAAGAAAGAATAACAATGAAAGTGAGACTGGAGGCAACTTCGCTCTCGAAAGGGGTGTCGTTCCTGGCGAACCAAAATGTCGGACCGGGCCAAGTGAGGGGAAGCGAAGCGACAGGTTCCAGGGAGTGCCCAGGTGGGTGCTATTGCAACAAGAGCGACGGCCCAGTGCCCAGTGCCAATCCAGCTAGGGCGTTTTGGCGGCTTTCGCCCTGTTGGCCAGCAGGGACCGCCAAACACGCAACGCAGTGGCACTTGGTCAATGCGCCCTGTAGGGTTCCTGAAATGAGAGCGAACGCTGGGCTGCGTGCTGCTGGCTGCACGCCTACCTCGAATATGCGTGCGTATTAGGTAGGTTCCCAGCAGCCGCGCAGGGCAGGGCAGGGCAGGGCAAAGCAAGAACGACCAGAGAGAGGGTGGTGACTTCCCTGGCGAAGTACCTGGTTTCCATTAGTCACTTATAACCAGGTGCCACCCGGTTGGAAAGAGCGAGAGAAGAGAGTCAGTTTCTTCTTCTCGCGGCTTCCCATTCCGAATTGCTGCTTGCTGACGGTTTGAGTGCCGCTGCTTGCTGATGCAATCGTTTCGCCTCTTGTCGACATATTGCAACCATTCAAGCTCTCAAGCTGTGAAGCCAGCCAGCCAGCCAACCAACCGCAAGCGTTCTCACTTCGTTAGCTTGCTACTACTCATACCATACTCTCATACCTTCCTCTCTTCTCTCTCTGTCTTTCCAGACGACGCCCATAGCGTAGCAGCGTGGTGTGTTGTCCCAGGCATTGTCTTTGTCTTACAGGCGGCCCACCTGCCAAAGCGACCCATCCAGACATCCGGCAGGCAACTTGGTTGTCTCTTGTTGACCAGGAGCACTTCTGAAGAGTGTGGAGGGTACGGTCCTCCTGAGGCGTCCAGCTGCCTTCGTTTGACGAATAAGACAAACTCGGGGGACGAACAACGCAACAACGACAAGCGTTCAAAACTCCGAGCCCTCACAGGTCCATTCCTTCTCGCGGCTGCAGGCGAGCCAAACCGGCACGGCACCCTTTTTGGTTGTCGTCGACTTTTTTTCTTGGGCTGCGGGGTGGCGTTTCGAAGGCGGCGTTTTCAGTGGCCCTGGCAAGTACGACTGTTCGTACAGTGCCAGTCCCAGTGCCCGGCTGCCCCACCGCTCTGGCGGGCTTGGAAAGCGGGGATCGACGGGCCACAACGACTTGGTTCGAGACGAACAGGCGAGTGCGTGAGTGGGAAGGCAGCCGGAAGCGGGAGGTGCCCCAAGGGTTCAAGTATCCGAACGAGCCCCTCGGCTCGCCGCCACGAGAGCCGGGTTGTTAAATCGGAATCGAGACAAGACTGAAGAAAAAGAGCCGTGGAGTCCCCTGACGGGTGGAACAAGATCCATCCATCCAGGGCTGCGCAGGACGCCAAGTGCCAACCCTTTTTGCACGGGGCCTGTCCAACGGGAGGGACGCACGCAGGTGGACGCCAGGTGACCTGGTTTGACCCAGCATCGGCGCCTCGTCTTGGTGGAAGCACCTGGCTATTTTGTTTGTGGCCACAGTCAATCCGCCCTAACGGCGGTCTGCGGACCCTCCCACCATCGTCGGCATTAACATTACATAAAACCCTCCCATTCTTCTCTTTTCTTTACACATACCCAACCTGTCATCGCCCTCCTGCTTATCTCGGGCCCTCCCAACCCAGCCGTCGACAATCTGGTCCTGACACACGAATTCGAGAATCCGGGGAACCGCCGCTTTGATCTCGACGCTGCCCGTGTGCCTGCCTTACAGTACCTTATCGCAGGCACTTACACACAATCAACTCCCCGGTCCCAGACTGTCGGATCCGAACCACCCCCCCAAAACGTCTTTTTCCCCAGATGACGCACTGATTGGCGCCATCCCTGGCCTGAACAGCTGCCCCAGATTGCGCCCTTATCGGACGCTTGTTCTATTTTTTGCCTGTCCCATCAGCGCCATCCAGCGACATTGAGCCCGGCTGGCAACTGTCTTGTGTCGTTCGAGACCCTGGGCTTGTTGGTGGTGGTGTAGCGCACAGCACAACTGCCACTGCTCTACTACAGTGCTACTGCAACTGCAACACCTCCCCGCACGAGGGTACACACGAACGTACACATCAACAACTTGTGCCAGGCTGTGCAAACATTGCAGCATCTTGATTGTGGTGGAGGTACATTACTGCAAAGGTGTTGCAGGTTACCTTAATCCAGATCATCACCAAAGAAAAGTTCAAAGGCTGAACGCTGGAAACTCTCCGGTTGTGCGAGCCCCACGCGCTCGTTGTCCACATCGTTTGTTCCAGGTTTAAACAGGGGTAGGATATGGCAAAAAATATGTCGGTCGACACGCACGATCCGACCAAAGATGAAAGTGAGGACTCGATGGAGTCGAGTCCCGAAGGAGAAGAGGCGCCCCCTACCACTACCACTCAGGAAAATCAACAACCAAAGCGGAAAGGGGGCCGCAAGCCGGTACGTCGCTCCCGAGATACGCCGTTCCCTGCAATCGCCTGAAAACCGCCCTACTATGGGGGCATGTGCATATGCATAAGCAGTGTTTCTCCTTATCTCTCCTAGTGATACGGATACCGTACCTTATTTTAGCCTCTCAGTACCCTTGTGCTCTAACACGGACTATAGATCTATGCGACATCTGAGGAGAGAAAGCAGAGGAATCGGCAGGCTCAGGCGGCTTTCCGGGAGCGGCGGACAGAGTATATCAAGCAGTTGGAGGAGGCGATTCGAACCCATGAGCAAAATCTTGCCAATCTCCAAGCCGCGCATCGACACGCAGCCGATGAATGCTTGATGCTTCGTTACAAAAACTCTCTGCTAGAACGAATTTTGCTAGAAAAAGGTACGGGGCTTGGTCCCTGCATTCCACGTGCGACTCGTGTGTTTACACTACTAATACATCCCATGGTAGGTATCGACGTGCAAGCTGAACTCCGTGCCAAGACCGGCAGTCCCAATCTTGGGCCGACTCACATGCCTCAAAACATGGTGCAGCCACCTACTATCCAGCGTGCTCTATTGAATAGGCACCACTCTCGCAGGTCAAATTCAAGCATCGCTCCAAAGCTCGAACCCGGTGCAGTGTCCCCATTGCCGCCTCCGATATCAAGCCACCACTCGTCGGCAGCTTCACCCAAGAGTCGGCCAACACCATCCTCACATTCAGCTTCGCCAACAGCGACAGCCTCGTTCGGTTCTCAACACGGCGCATCACCCGTTGGATCTGACCATATGACCTCCATGCGGCAACCCCTACCCCCGACAAACACGATGAAGGCACCGCCGCACCCACAAGGGATCGCCGGCATGGCAGGGCCACGTCAAATGCACATGGCAGCCCTCCAGCAACAGGCCGCGGCTCAAGCGAGAGCAGGTGTTGGAAGAACTCCAGCATCGTTCTACCCGACGCCATCTTTTCAAAATCATATTGAGCAACTCGGCAAGCTGACCCGTTTCTTTTTCCCCTCCCCACCCCTATCATGGAACTCTGTCCGTCCTAGGCTCATCCCGTGTTTCAGAACAGGAGTACGATGCGGCCGCCGATATGATGGACGACGACGCCCCCGATACCCCAAGTGGGCCTGGTCCTTACCCCGGCGCCCCATACTGCGGCGAACAGCAATCCATGGCGCTTGCATCGCCCGTTTCGACCGGACCTCCCGGAAGCCAGCAACTCTCTGGCCACTCCCCGATGGGTAACATCCCGAACCCCCAGCATGCCGGGTACCCGTCCATGACACAGTTACTCGACCCCGGCTTCGAATTCGATCCCTTCGGCCTCAGTGCGAGCATGGCTTTCCCCACGCAGTTCTCGTTTGACACCAGCAACATGCGATAGATGGCCTCAAGCCATGGGCCCAAGCGGACGCAAGAGCGACCTTCATCTGCTGGTCTTAAGTCTTCCGCTTGCATTGATACCAAGCAGCCGCGTGCCCTCGACGAAGGGCTGAACGGCCTGTCATGGGCAAGCAAGCCAAGCTGGGACGAGAACGCAGAGCGGAGACACGTGGAACGCAACAACGACACAATTCAACATATATCGGACCATTTCCTTGCGGCAGCAATACAAAAAGTACAGCGGAGCAACTTTTTTGAGATACCCCGGAGCATTTGCATTAGGCGGCAGGACGGCTAGGGAGGCAAAGCCATTAATATTGTCATAATCTCGGGACGACGAACGACCGACATGCCAAATTCTTATTTTCGCAACTTCAGGCGTGGCCTATCAACGGCAATTCCACATCTTTGTTGTTCAAGGTTGACACAAGATATGCCCACGGCGGTAGCGGTCTGCCTGATTTAGCAGTTGTACATTTTTACGGATTTATGGGTTCGACGGCCTGATTCCAAACAAAAGTTTTGCTCTTCAAGGCGACTCTGGCAATGCGGTAGAGAATGCCGCCGCATTTTGGCGGCGACAATGATGAAACGATGACGACAGGGAATGGCTGCTGCCGTCTACTACTATTCGTGGTATGGATCAACAGCAGCCACAACCAAGAAGAGGACGACGGACCAACTAGCCGCATCACATCCCTGACTCGCTTTTCAAGAGCATCTGTGACTTCCTGCCTAGTTTCAAGAGGCGACTATAGTAGACAGCCTGAGCGGTTTCATACTTTGGTCTTCAAGATACCCTGGCATGATTTCTTTCTATCCGTTGGATATTTATGAGGAATACCCCCATGCTGTCGTCCCTCCAAATTTATCTCCCCTCTCTTTACAATGTGTTCCCTTGGATCAAGTCACGGTTCGGTATCCATATAAGAATATTGCGCTCTGTGAGATGTAACTACCACCTACTACCCCTTTTCGCTAAAATCGGCGGCCAGGTTACGGCCTTCTTTTTTCCCTCTATTCTGTTTGAAGGTTAACTGTTTCTTTCTCTGGAATGGAGATGAGCCCAAGAAGGGAGAAGTCCTTGGTGCCTGGTGTGTATGTAGTAACGTCATTGTCATCGTCTTCGTCACAGACAATATTATTTTTACGGAGGGAGGAGAGAGGTAAGTGCCTATGTCTGTTTTTTCTTGCTTCTTTGCTTGGGAACTGGGTACATAATGAATGAGTACATGAGGAGAGGGGGTTTTTCCCCCTTCATTTAGGGGATCGTTTAATTAGGTCTAGTTGAGTTGAGGTTATGTTGGGGTTGTACTGGGGGCGTTAGTTGTATATATCATAAATATTTAGGGTACATATAAAAGCAAAAGAGAAAGAAAAAATTGCAATATGAAGAGCAAGAAGGCTTAGAACTAGATAGCGACTACCACAGCGAAGTTGCAGTACGGGTGCAGAGAATGATGGGTATCAATGATATAAATACGCCTGTCGAAGAAAAATAAACCCGTCTTTATGAAACTCGTGTAGATTGTTAACGGCGCCAACAACGTCTTTGCCCAACAAAAACTCTTGATGTTTATCTTCGTGGGGCCACACTATCGATTAGAGTTCCCAGGTAAAACGAAGATAGGAGGCGGCCGAGGCATTGCCCGTTCCGCCGCTGTCAGCTGATCCTTCGTGTATATCTGAATACATACATGTAGATGAGATCTATCAGGTTTATAAAAAGAGAGGCTAGTCCCTATGTTACATATAACCAGAAAGTCTTTGGTTTTTCTTGGCTCTTCAGGTCTCGGTGGCTCGCTCGGTCGCTCAGAATCTCTCGTACGAAGGCGACTGCTGAGGGCTGTACACGGGCTGCAAG
This sequence comes from Podospora didyma, assembly GCA_033439775.1. Lineage (NCBI taxonomy): Eukaryota > Fungi > Ascomycota > Sordariomycetes > Sordariales > Podosporaceae > Podospora > Podospora didyma. The sequence goes on from JAULSW010000010.1 coordinate 651,963, forward strand.
TTAGAAACAGATGAATCATACGTAGACGTCGCCCATGTAGGCGTCTCCTCGAGGATGTTGAGGTCATCGTAGGTGATCTCGCTTCCAGAGCTCAGGTCCACTCTGACCTCAACGCCCCTCACGCCAGACAAGATCTGGTCGATGCTCGCATCGGGCGCCGCCACGTCCTGAAACACGGGACTCCCCAGCGCCTTGGCCGTCTCCAGCGGGCTCATGCTCACAGGCCTTTTGAGCCGCCACCACCCCCACGACAACGACCCGACCAGGCCGAGACCGCACGCGATGAGCACGACTGCCGCGCCGAGGAACCGCGTCTCGGTGCGGAACACCAGCACCGTCACGGTACGGTCCACCGTGAAAGCCTGGCGCTCCGTGTCGCGCCCTACGCGCAGTGCCACCCGGAACATGTACTCGTACAGCTGTTCCAGCACATACTGCGTCGGCCGGTTCCACGTCATGCCGCAGCTCGTGAGCGAGTGGTTGCCGTACGTCCACGGCTCGGCCACGAAGAAGATATCCGCCAGGTCGCCTACTCCTTCCCCGGAGTAGAGCCACTTGCTTCCATCTTTATACCACTTTACTGTGGCGTTCTTGTCGAAGTAGTCATCGATGAAGTCGGACAGCCCGGATAGGGGACCGACTCCGACGCCATCAGGGGCTTTCAGCGAGTCGCCCGCGGACTCGTAGGCCGATATCAGCCGCATGGTGTTCAGCTCGTCGTGCCGGAGCGTCACAGTGGCGCCCTGTATCGTGACCGGGTATTCCACCACGGCTGCGGTAATGTCGCATGTCTCCTTCTGGACCGTTGCTTGGCAGTTGCCTTCTAGCGAGTTGATGTATTCGACCCTCAGGCGGAGGGTCGGGCTCGATGTGGTCTTGTTGTCCACGAGCCTGGACTGGATCAGAAACACGGTCGACCCCTGAGCGGAGCGCTTAGATAGGTCGAGCGCGCCTGTGCTAGATGTGCAATTGTATGTAAAGCCCGCGCCCCGCACGTAGCCGTGGCAGTTGGCATCGTTGCACCGGTAACCCGGCTCGTCGGCGGTCGTGATGGAGTCGTTGCGGTACCACCCTTGAACCTGTGACATGGCCCGCCGGTTGCCGACCACGCTTCTGCCCTGTTTGTTGCCGAACCAGCCATCGGGGATTCGTGTCGCCAGGTTGAGAAACATGGGCTGCTGGCTGACGCGGTCTTGGCTGGCTTGACGCGTAGACCGTTGAAGCAAAGGCCCGCTCGAGAACTGCAGGATGTAGGCCGCCGTGGCAAGGAGTGTGACTCGGCGAGCCTCAGACCCGGCGCGGAGGGCGGGGAGCAGCCCGAGCCCTTGCCCGTGCTCCCAGATGTAGTGAAGCTGTGATAGCTGGGTCCCCTGGGCAGCGCGGAGCCAGAAGCGGACAGCGATGCCCGTTGCCAAAGCCGAGCTGTAGGCTACGTTCGACACGCCCGAGAAGATGGCGAGCCAGACGGCGGGCTGAATGGGCCATGTCTCTACATCCTTGTCATGTGAGGCCGCGACGATGATCGCTGACGACATGGCACAAACAAAGATGGAGATCAGGGAGGCTATCCCCAGCCACGGAACCCATCTGACGGCGGGGGATGATGAGGAGGACTTTGCGGGATAGCTGCTGTATGGTCTCCCCATGATGAGAATTAGTGACCGAGGAATTCTGCGCCGAGAGGCTATGGTAGACAAGAGCTTCAAGTTGCGGGATTCAAGCTTTAGCTCGCCGCCTCGGTCAGAGACTTGGGCAAGAGCATCTTGAGGGCTGACCAGGGTTCCTCATGGGTACTAAAAGCACGTCGACTTCCAATCGAGTGCTCGGTGTGTCTGGTGTACGGCGGGACAGTATTCCAAGCCAGGCGGCAAACCGTCCAATGGTAGCTGTTCGACCGGTGGCCTATGGTAGGTCGCACAGGGGCTTCATCTCCGCAAAGCCTTACACGGACGAGTCAGGACAGTACGAGGCACAGAGGTGACATTTACCCAGATATGGAAACTTCAACTTCGTTCAGCTCCTGCATGCCAAGCATGTATGTAGCCAGCTTTTTGCTCGTGATCCTGGATGCTAGTTAATAATAGGCTTCTTTTGGTGCGGCGCGGTGAACGGGACGGGAGGTTACACTAAGTCTAGGGGATGATCGGAGTCGAACGCCAGATCAAGATACGTAAATAAAAAGACTGGGAAGAAGCTGTGTGGTGGTCGTCCCTTCCACCATCCATGCTTGTTTTGAAACAGAAGGTTAATTAATCGAAGTGGCTGAGGCAGCACACAACCACGGGGAAAGGGGCACAGCCACGCACTACAAAATGATCCGATTCGCTTCCAGCTTCTCGCAGAAACGTGTGCCCAGTTTTTCTAGCTAGCTCGAGATAGGTACGTTGCTGAATTTGATAGGCGGGAGATAATAGTTGCGCACTGCCAACCTGTCGCCGAGAATAACTGCTGCGGCTTTTGCATCTAGCAATACCTATGTATAAGGTGACATATTTTCAACCACTCTCACAAAAGAGCAGCAAATTTTTTCAACCGGTTACAGTCAAAGAAATCGTCCCAAAAAAACGATGAAGGAAAGGAATCGAACTCGGGCCTTGCTACTGGGGTGTACACAGCTCGTACTCATCTAACGAATCTCTTGCGGGACACGTAGACTTTTGCTTCTTCACTGAGAGGTGATGGGACAGCAGGTAAGGATGCTGTTTTCGAGTACGCGTCTAGTTTGAAACTGCGATGTGCAGAACCAAACAAGAGAAAGAGGTTAGGTTGAACGCGAAATACTTGGACTTTGAAACTTTTTAAAGCAACAGGAGTTGAAAACAGCAAGAAGAATTTGAATGAATGGTTTCAAAGGAAAAAGAATGGGTAGGGCTTTTGAACTCAAACTCAAGGGCGCCTTCTCCTCGTAGCATCAAACTTTCACGCCAGCTGACTATATGAACTGCTGAATACGCTGAACAGAACTGCCCTCGCTGAGAATGGTATATTATGAGACTGTAATTCTAATGTGAGTAGCAGCGGCGTGATGATGATCTTTGAACTCAAAATGATTGCTTCATCATCGTCCTTGCAGGAGAATAGTATGAAAGGAGCAATCACGTTCGTTGAGGCGTCTTGAGGTGGTAATGTAGTAACTATACAACAAGTAGGTTCACGAAATCATTGTTGAGGGTAACAGCTTGAGCGTTGAAAGTCAATCACAGGTGAGTTTTGCTAACCAAACCTACTTTCTGCAAGGTAGATTTTTTATGACAAGCCTGTCTCGGGTTGGCCAAATTTGCTGGTTCATGTAGAAATGAGAGAACATATTCGCCATGTGGATCTAGGCTTCAAGTGACCTTCCACTGCGGATCCGCATATACCTATTTGAACATGCCACTTTAGTTTGAGGCCTACCGGCATAAACTGAGTAGCGGCTGCTAACGAGCGCTACAAGTTCTCTCACTACCATCGCATGATAGACCTACGCTGTTTCATCAATGAATGCTCGGACCACGCGCCTGAGAATGTGAACAGGGTTATGTCAGGCAAGGCTTGGGGACTCGAAGAAATGGAAGAACTCAAATAAAGCCAGCCCCGGCTTAGACCACGAATGCGAAATGACATATCCTCCCGGTTAGAAAGACCATACAGCCGCGTTCCATCCGCGACCTTTTAGCTCATCACGTCGTTTACGCGGTTTAGATTCGCTGGCGGCCTCTGGAAGGTCGCTTGCGATGCTCGAATCTGAGTCGGGATCCCACGCCCTGCTCGGAACTTTAATCGAGCAGCGGTAGCCCTAACAAAATAAACAGCGGCGCACTGAATTTTCCAAAAAAAGACAAAAAGGCGGCTGGCAGCGCCAAGATCGTAAGTGGGTCAGAAGAGCCCGTGCTTTACCGTTCCGGACGAATTAGCCCCAAGGGTGAAAACTCCAAAATCTTTCCAGCGTTGGCAGAACGATACCGCAAAAACACGTCGTGATCGTCGTCAGAGGAGCAGGACAGCATTTAAATCCAGGGCATGTCCGTATAGGCAAATTTTTGCCCTCCTCCACATCCGAAACTTTTGGTCGCCCTTACAACACACGCCTTGAAAGGCGATAATCACACGGCGGCAAGATGTCGGTCGCCTCTAAGGTGCGTTGCAGCAAAGAGCTAAGCAGAGCTCTTCCTCGGCGAGAAGCTGCTCGATCGAGCTCCCCGGTCCAATCCTCTTTTTCACTCGCGCCACGTCGCGGCCGATTGACTCATTGGCAATTGTCCTAGCTCTCCGTGGAATTGAAGACTGACTCGCTTGTTTCGTTGTAGAACCTGTTCGACCTTCTCGGTTCGTCACCACCTACCTACCTACTTTTCCTGCTGCCTCGTGGCGAATTATTCACGATTGCGGACCCGGAAACAGCTAGACCCTCCACATACTGACACGCCGGCGATTTAGGTAACGACGTTGAGGACGCAGATGCCGCCCCTCCGGCGCCCGTCAAGACCGTCGAGAAGACATCGACCCACACTGTCAAGCGCAACGCCGATGGCGTAGCTCCCGCAACCAAGGCGCCTGCGCAAGCTGGCAACCGTCGTGGTGGCGCGAGCGGCAACGAGGCCGGTATGTCTTGCGCACTTTCTTTGTTTGACCCCTGTTGGTCAATTGTGTCGGCTCGGTAGCTAATGAACTGGGGTTTTACAGCCTTCCGCGACCGCAACGCTGGTAGCGACCGTAACCGCGGTAAGCCCGTTGATGAGGTCGCTGCTCGTGGTGCCCGTGGTGGCTCCAATGCCCGTGCCCGTGGAGGTAAGCTAATCACCCTCTATACAACGTCGACCGTCCGTGTGTCACTAGAGCTGACATATATCTTCTAGGCCGTGGTGCTAGGTTCCCCCGTGCCGGTGATGACAGACACACCACTAAGACTGCTGCGACGTAGGTCACCGCTTCTCTGCCTTAATTGTCCCGATCTCCATCTCTAACCTTGTATGCGATATAGTGGCTCCGAGAAGCAGGCTGCCCAGTCGTGGGGCGCCGCCGAGGGTGAGGCCGAGCTGAAGGACGAGCAGGCTGGTGAGGAGATCGCTAAGACCGAGCAGAAGGAGGCTGCTGCTGAAGGCGATGCCGTCCCCGAGGCCACCGCTGAGGAGGAAGAGGAGGAGAAGCAGGTCAGCTACGAGGAGTACCTGGCCCAGCAGCTCGAGAAGAAGGCCGCCCTTGATGCCGAGGCCGCCCTCAACGTTCGCCAGGCCAACGAGGGTGTTGAGGACACCAAGTGGGCTGATGCCAAGCCCCTTGTCAAGGAGGAGGAGGATGCCTTCATTGTCGCCAAGGCCGGCAAGGCCAAGCGCGAGCGTGAGCGCAAGACCAAGCAGGTCGTCGAGCTCGAGAACCGCTTCATCGAGACCCGTTCCATCCAGCAGGACCGCCCCCGTGGTGGCCGCGGTGACGGTGCTCGCGGCGGTGGCCGTGGTGGTGAGGGTCGTGGACGTGGCGGCCGTGGCCGTGGCGCTCCCCGTGGCGGCGACTTCCGTGGCGAGTTCCGCGGAGCCCGTGGTGGACGTGGCGGCCCTGCCGGCGCCGAGAACCAGCGCTCCGCAGCCCTCAACCCCAGCGACGAGTCCGCTTTCCCCAGCCTCGGCGGGAAATAAATGTTCGACCCCGAACACGCATGAAGGAGCTAAGCCCATGCCATCATGTGCCTCCGGCTTGCAACGAATCTGCCGAAATGTGGTAGGAAGGGTAATCGGAGAAGAGGGGATATTGTAGTCAGTCAGTCAGCACGCGGTCGGTATTCCTAGGTTGCATTCACCTCGGCGGCATACGACTTCACCCGGCATCTTTGGCGGCCCCAATTTCACAGAAAAGCAAGAAGGTTCATCTATTCCATTTCAAAAGGGATTTTATTTTAAAAGTGGTCTCGTTTTCTCCCTTGATGCCTAAGCATGTTGTGTCCCGGAAAATGGTTGGCCGCTGAGGGAGATCCAACAGGGGATCTGTGCATGTTTTCTTCGGTGGTGGCCATTTTCTTTGACATCTCTTGTGTATTGGTAGAGTCGTTTCTTTCCCTCGCAAATAGTGTTGATACATGGTCTTTTGCTTTCGCCTATGCGCTCGTCGGCTGCTAACTCCCGTCATGCATTAGGGTGTCTCACAGCGACGCCTTTGTGATGGTGCCAGGTAGCAGGTGTTGTTTGTTCGCCATCTCCATTTCGCGCGGCTTTGAACAGGCTATAAAGCGTTTTAACAAGAGCTTTATGGAGGGAACAATGGTCTTGTCCCAACAATTGTTGTGTCTTTGTTAAGTCGACATTGATATATGACCCGGTGTCAGATCTGCCTCTGTCCAGCACACAGCCAACCAGTCTGACACATGCCCACCACAACGCAACACAACTAGGCAATCTTCAGGTAAGTTCCCTTTCCACCAAGCCCAGTTGCTTGTGTTGTTGTTGTGTATCTCCTTCCCCTACCCCATTTCCCCACGAGTAAGAAAAAGGTAAGTCGGCCACCATCGTCATCATGGCCCCCCCCTCCGCAATAGGCTGGACAAGCGTCCGCCCCTACTAACCCTAGCCTCCATTTCCCGCGACTTGGACAAGTCCACAGCCAGCTGCTCCCACAGTTTCTTCGGAGCCACCTGGTCAGGCAGTCGCTGTTTCAACATGAAGACCCGCAGCCACCACCGCGTCAGCCCATCGGTGCCGCCAGGAACTATGTCCTGAGGCACGCGCCGGGTGGCTTTGTTATCGAAGCTCTCAACGACGACGAGTATGAGCAGGACGACTCGACCTACGACGACTCCGACTCCGACTCCGACTCCGACTCCGACTACGACTGCGACTGGGACTGGGTCTGCGACCGCCACTGGGATTTCGTCTGCGACTGCGACTACAACCCCGAGTGCGTCTGCGACTGGGATAGGGTCCACGACTGCCCCGTGGATAAGGCCTGCGACTGCGACTCCGACTCCGACTCCTCCGACTCTGGCTGGGTAACGGCTGAATCGTGGGAAGACTGGGCTTCTTCGGATTCAAGAAGCGGAGGAGTTAGACAAAGAGTCGAAGACGAAGAAGGACGAAGACGAAGAAGGACGAAGACGAAGAAGGACGAAGACGAAGAAGGACGAAGACGAAGGCGAGGGCGAGGACGAGGACGACGAGCAGAAGGAGAACGATGTGTGGCCCAGTGATTTCTGCTTTGGTGACCATCAGATCGGGTCATGTCTTCATGATGGAACGTCGTCATGCAATTTCCCTCGCGGCGGCGACAAGGGGGAGAAGGGAAAGAATAATGCGAAGGGGACGAAGGAAGAAGCCTATTGCTGTTGCAATACGAACTGCCCCCTTGGCTGCTGCATATTTTCTGGCATTCGGCTGGACGATTTCTGCTTCAAGAGGGTTTCTATCATTGAGTTATGCCTCCTCTTGACGAGGAGAAGTAGGAGAGAAGAGGATAGTGCTGCTTTCTTCTTCTGAGGGTCGTTCCTTTTTTTCTGAGACAACATTCCGCTCCCGTGCCGTGGACGTAACGAATAACATTACTACGCACTGGTCAACGTTCCTGGGAGGGCATAAAGCACATACATTCTTTCTCGACGTTGGGTGCTGAGCCTACTTTGTTTTACTCATGGATGAGATAAATGGGTAAGTCAGTCCTCTTACTGCCTTGCGATTCGCTTTTTAAACCAAAATCCTCAGCTATCAAAAGCAAGTGCTTTTTTCGTTTCTGGCCTTTCCGCTCTAGACTGGCCCGGAAACGTTACTTGAATTGCCTTAATTAGCTTGTACAGGTTAGATATGTAGATTCTCGGATAGAATACGACACCACCCCCCCCCTTGTAATAATTCCCTCCTTTGTTAGTGCTTGTATATTATGACGGTGAAAGTAGGTTGGCAAGGCTCAGAAAGGGGAGATACAAATGCACAAAGATCTAATGTCAGAATGCGAGATGCCCTCGATATCATTACTGAAAGTTGAATCTTATACCTCAATATAGAATCCCATTCTTTTTAATATTCCAACAGTCAGACAACATCGTCATATCATTACGCGCTTCTTGAACAAATTGTACACGCTGATAGTCTTGTTTCATCCCCGCCTTCTAGATTGCCCAATGGAGATGGCCAAGCTCGCGAGAAGCAGCATGCCGTTAAAAATGGCCATCAAGTAAAAGGGCGCTCCTGGAGACCAACTATCAAACAGGTAACCGCCCAGCTTCGTGAGAAGGAGAATGGCAGCTCCACCACACCAAGAATATACGCCCGCCACGGAGCCCTTCAGCCGAACTCGCGAGACTGTGTCTTCGGGCAGTACGGTGGAGTTCTCCAGCAGCGGCGCTGTATCACCCGGCCCATCAATCGCCTCGATCAGTGTCTCCTGATCGCCATTTGGAGTTGTCAGCACGTTCACAATATCGACTTTGAGTACGCCGCGGCCGAGCGAGCCCAAGCTGCACACGATGGCGCCAATCTGGCTGATGCCGATAAGGGCGGCGCAAAGGAAGACGGCGGGGCTCCCGCCACGCCCGTTCACATCTTTGTACTCGGGGCTCGACAGCTGTGGGAAGACAATATACCCAGCCATGCCAAAGGTCGTAGCCAGCACGATCGGGTAGTTCACCTTCCCAGTCCGGCTGGACAAGTAGCCAAAGAGAGGGGCACAGATTAGGCCTACAAGCTGTGCCACTCCGGTCAAGATGGATGCCAGCACGTAGGCCTTGCGGCACTCCTCCTTGAGAATGGGTGAGGGGTCGTTGACAGCCCCCTTGCAGTAGCCGTTTTGGATGAAGAAGGTGTTGACAAAAAGCGGGACGAAAAGGGATATGGCCACGGTTGACGCGCGCGCGACGAAGCCGCCCAGGTACCCAAGGGCAATTTCTGAGTCAGTGAAGCCGAGCCGGACCGAGTCCTTGAGCAGGTGCCAGTACGGGAGGACTTTCTAAAGCAGCAATCAGCATTATTGATGGATAAAGAATTCATGGGGTGGTCCGTACATGTTTCGGTGCCGTCCCATGTTCCGAGGCGGTGCCCTCAGGGGTTGTCCCTCGCAGACCAAGCAACATGCGCCAGCCCTTGCCGTCTTCGCCTCGGAGCCCCCGTAGACCAAAGAAGACAAACACAGCAACAAGGAAAGAGATTGCTCCCACAACGTAGTAGCTGTATTCCACGGCCTCACCAGTAGTGACACCATCGATCTTGCCGAATCGCGTTGGGAGCGGAAGGAAGCCGACCAGGGCAACCAATGCGCCGCAGCCGGTAAACAAACCGACATAGCCGGCTAGAGCTCCGGGCTTCCCCTTCTCCTCCAGCTTCCTGTCCACACCGTCGTAATACCCATCTTCATCTGTGGTGAAGTTGCTGTTTGTCCGGAATCGCTCAGGAGTGATGGTGACCTCAGAGTCGACAGACAACGCAACGCTCTGCCTGTTGGTCAGGGTTGATTTCGGGGGCGTGTCGGCTGCTGGCTGGTTATCGTCGGTTAGGGAAGGGAGGATGGCCGTGACCATGGTTGCTCTGCATCTCTTATGTCAGTCTTCTTCTCCCTTCTGGGTCTCCCGGTCTGTGGCAGGTTGCTTGAACGTACGCAGCTGTGGCGCCAACGGCAAAGAAGATGCGCGCCAGCAGCAGCTGGGGGTAGACATTGCGCGCCTGGACGAAGAGGAACAGGGCCAGGCCAATGACAGTGTAACCAGCGACGGCGACATAGCGCACGCCGCTGCGGTCCGAGACGAGCCCCCAGATGGGACAGGCGATCAGGGCCACTACCTCATCGACGAACCCGAGCGTGCCCACGATATCGCCCACGCCCTCCTTGACGCCAATGCGGTCGGTGATGACGAACGAAACGCTGCTATTGAGGAACACCAAGAACGAGATGCTGAACAGCGAGATGCCCAGCAAGTACGTCAGCGCCTGCAAGGCCGACGTTGACTCTGAGAAGGGCAAATAACGTAGCACCACTCGGCCGCGGCTCGACGACGACGGAGGCGCCATTGGACCGAGCAGCTTCCTTGTGTATCGGTTTTTTGAATCGATCGGCGGGGGTAAATCAGAGCGGAATTGGACAGTGCGACACGTCGACCAAGTTATTACCCAGACACTCTCTGGTGACAATTTACATGGTTGTGTTGTTTGCAGATATGGTATAAAAGGGCCAAAATGCTTACTGCTGGTTGCCGTCCAGACAACCGCAAAAAGTATCGGATGGCTTTCTCAATTCCCCCCGACTCCAATCGCATGGAGCTTCGGGAGCTGATTGCTTGGAACTTGGAAAGTGGTGACGAAACAGTCCGCGCTTGTCGCACCTGCACTGTGGCGGCCCAAACCGCAAACGCTCATCAGTGGCTTTGCTGAACCCCCTCCCCCGATCTTAATAAGACCTGCTCAGGGCCAGAATGCCTGCTGAGTCAGACGCCCGTTCGACAGGTCAATTGCCCCGCAGTGTGTCCCCAACCAGCGCGACGTCGCATCCACCGACGTCGGAGCTAAATCTTAGTTCCCAAGACCCTGTAACTGACTGTGTGTGTTTCTTATCGTTGAGCTCCGTTGAACTTCACCGCTTCACCTTAGGGGAGATACAGAATAATATTTCCCATACGCGCGCGGTTGTTGGAGGAGATTGCGGTTCTTTCCAGATTGTTTACCGCCCCAAATAGAACTGCAGTTTTCCGCCCAGTTTTGCCCCAGCCAGAGAGGGCGTAGACAGCGGCGTCTCCAAAGAAGATAGAGAGGCACGGAGCTGCGACGCCCTCGAGTAGAAACCCGCACACACACATACACACACACACACACACAATGTCTGCCTCTTTGCCTGGTCATCGGGTGCTCCCCGAGTCGCAGTATGACCTCGGCACATACATGGGCCGGGTGCGCCACTGCGCTGGCCTTACGGATCCGAGGTGAGAACAAACAACGAGATGGAGGAGAGGGGGGAAGGAAGCAATGGCCCAATGGACCACGGTGTGTCTCCTTCTAGTATGCGATTGCTGCTGCTGTTGTGGAAGACCTCGTGTGGATCAAGCCCCTTGCCCAGACGGGGAGAGATATGGGGCCTACAGGCGACATAGGGAAAGCAATGTACTGACGGGCGCTTTGTGGTTTTGTAGGACGCTCCTCGTGAGCAGCGCCGGGCTCGAACAAGCCAAGCAGGCTCTCATATCGTACAAGCAGGGCCAAATCAAGCAGATGACGCCGGAGCTTTGGAAGGCGAAGAAGGTTGTCGACTCTACATTGCACCCTGGTATGTGGCATCCTCTGGCGGCGTGGTTGTGGTTACGAATAGGGGCATTCCGCTTACACGGCTACGCGCAGACACTGGCCTGCCAGTCTTCCTACCGTTCAGGATGTCTTGCTTTGTGCTGTCCAACTTGATCGTTACGGCGGGCATGTTGACACCGGGTCTTGGCGTATGTTTACTCTGAGCGAGCAACCCCCCCCCCCCCCCCCCCCCCTTTTTTTTTTGGGTCACCGGCGAACTGACCCTCTCCCGCCCCCAAAACAGAATAGGGGCACCATTGCATGGCAGGTTGCGAACCAGTCGCTCAACGTCGCAATCAACTACTCCAACTCGAACAAGTCCTCGCCGCTCTCGTGGTCCAAGATCGCGCAGTCATACTTCCTCGCTGTGGGTGCTTCGTGCTCCGTGGCCGTCGGGCTGAACAGCCTCGTGCCACGACTCAAGAGCCTGACGCCCTCGACTCGTCTGATACTGGGGCGGCTGGTGCCGTTCGCGGCCGTTGCGAGCGCCGGCGCTCTCAACGTGTTCCTCATGCGCGGCGAGGAGATGCGCACGGGCATCGACGTATACCCCGCGCTGTCGGAATCGGACAAGGTGACGCTCGAGGCGCAGGGCAAGCACGAGAACGAGGTTGCCAGCTTGGGCCGGAGCAAGAAGGCGGCCACGCTGGCCGTGGGCGAGACGGCCCTCAGCCGCGTGCTCAACAGCTCGCCCATCATGGTCATCCCGCCCCTGGTGCTCGTCCGCTTGCAGAGCCGCGAGTGGCTCAAGCGTAACCCGCGCTTCACGACCCCCATCAACCTCGGCCTCATCCTCGTGACGAGCTACGCTGTCCTGCCCCTCGCCCTGGCGGTCTTCCCACAAAGGCAGCGCATCAGCGCCGAGAGTTTGGAGGGCGAGTTCCACGGCCGCGGAGGTGATGGCGGATTCGTGGAGTTCAACCGGGGAATCTGAAGTCGCTACATGGCTGGTCGAGTGAATTCTGGAAGGAAAAACGAAGGTTTATATAGACATAAAAGGGGGGTTCAAAAGGAGAAAGATGCGCGATGCGGTTGCTTTTTTGGCCCCGATATTTTTCTCTTCTTCCTCGGTCCCCCCCCTTTTCTTTCCCGCGTGGCGCGGTGTTGTGTTGCATAATAGCCTGGAGTTTATTACATATACCTACGCTACGCATGGTGGATAGTAGAAGGGAAAAAAAGCAAACAAATGACAGTAAACAAACACAGTGAATTTCACATTCAGACCGATCGTGATAGCTAATCAAGTGGTGTCTTCCTTTGCCAGAAACGAAAAAAATAGGGCGAAGCCCCCCAAAATTGCCCCGTTCTCAGCAAGTCATCGGAGATGTCCCATTTTGCAACGGTTTCTGTCTGGCTTGGCTGAAAAGAAGAAGAACAAAAAACTTGGCCAAGTGACACACGTCTTGTCACACGTAGAGGGTAGTAGAGGGAATAAATCGTTTCGTGTTTCGATGACCGGAGGATCGACCGAAGCGAGCCGTCTGTCTGGGTAGGAGGGCGGACGATGGATGGAGATGAGATGATGGGATGGGTGTCATGCCTGTCTACTTCTCGCTCACTGTACGTGTACTGCATTAGCAAGGGACAGGAAACCTGGAGAAAAAAAGAGCATTAAAGGGCTGGCTCCCTAGTCAGGAAGAGAGAGAAGGAGACACATAGGTGGCTGGTTAGCAGTTTCAGAAAGGGGGTGGGGGAAGTGTTTCGGTTCATAAAAGAAGGAAAAAAAAAAAGGAAACCTTGAAAGTTTAATAACAGGATGTTCGTTAAGGTTTTCTTTCTTGCATTCTTCTTTTTATTTGGCGAGCTGCTACGAAGGAGAATGTGTTTCCCTCTAGGCTGATGTTTCATGCCAATCCAGAGTTGGTAATGATAGGGGACCTAGGGGGTGAAATGTTTCCCCTGGAGGTTTGTGTGTTGTTGGTTTGAAAGGAAGAGGAAGAGCAAAACCCAGCCACGAAGTGTCAGGGACATGGGGAAATACACGTGAAGAGAAACAGGGCATGCTGGAGGGACCTTGCATTTGCTGGGTAGTTCTAGTGTTGGTAGGTATTTTTAAGCCACCACCCGATCACGGCCAGCTTGAACCTTGCTGTGCTTTGATGTGCCTGTGCTCTCGTGGGAGGAGTAGGATGCAGGCGCTGTGCCTGTCTTGCCCTGGTATTAGGTCACTCTTCGGCAAACTCTCAATGTGGACAGACAGCTTACCTACCATACCCAGACACGGAGGGACTTGCAGTGAATAACGAGTCAAATGTCCCTACGGAAGAAGATATTACAGCCTTGGCCATAAGACCCTCAAGACGTCAGGTCATCATCCTGACGTAGCAAATGAAACCCAAAAGGATGGATGGTAGGGGAGGGCCTGAATCATGTTTCCCGTGCAGAATCCAATTATTTTGCGTTTTGTGCAACATTCGATGTTTGCAACAGCGGTAGCTCGTCTCTTGCAATCACCCGCGGGAAGAAGCCTCGTTGTCTGGGGCAGTAGGGATCGTGATTAATTGTTAGGAAGAGACTTGAGTTTACCCCGCCTTGCGCACGTCGGTCGAACAACCCGACACCCTTCTTCCATTTGACGTCTAGGTACGTCCGTGAATGTGGGAAGCATTCAATATCGCCACCTTGCCTCCCGCCTGGCTACCTTGTTATAGATAGGACATGAGATCATAATGTGTCTCCTTTCCGTTGCTGGAGGTCTTTCTTCCATCGTCGGCCTTATGTAAAGGAGCTGGTCTTTCAAGGACCCAGGGGGAATGGAATGGACATTTTCCAGGGTTGTCATTCACGATCCAAGGCAGTTTGGCCACAGTGCGGGGTTTGGGGCTGAGTGACAGCTAGGCGCGCACGTTAAGAAAAAAACATACACGGTACCTCGGTAAAGAAATCCAGACAGCCCTACCGTATTCCACACAAAAAGCCCCAAACTTCTGCTGCGACTTTTTCAGGGGAGTAAAAGTGGCACGGAGTAGAGACGGACAAACATAATGCTTGGTGGTGCGGTCTTTCGAAACCAATGTCTCCTTCCAATTTGACGTCAACAGTCCGACAAAGGACATGGAAGCCGGGGGACGGCTATCGTCCCGGAGAGAATGTAAACTGTACCTACACTAGAAATAGGTACCCAGTTGATAAAAGGAGAGGATAAGTGACGGCTGGCGGGCGTTCCTGACATCTGGGGCTCAAGGACAAAGTGGACGAGCTTGCTTCATTTTGGCCTTTCGACCAGACATCCAAAGTTGGGCTGTTGGTGAAAAGGAATCGAGGCTTTCTTTCCCGGGGTACAATCCCGTACAGATACAGACAGCGCGATGAAATAGCTGTCTTATAGCCTGGAATCGCGTTTTCGAGTGTTGGTTTCCCCGACAAAGCCACGAAAGACCTCAACAAGGCAAGCCCCAGTCCAGTTTAGTGGATGCGCTAGGCACAGGATGGGTTTAGATCCCCGGGTTGTGCATCTCGTGCATGGAGAGAGACTTGGCCACAGCCACCACATCTGATCGTTTCCTGTCGAAAGAAATCGCTCGACATCTTCGGCGAGTTTTACCCGTATTTTTCTCACAGGCGCACTCAAGCAAGACAACTGCTACCGTAATACCATGATGCTTGCCTCTGCAGATATATCAAAATGGAGATTGGAGATGGGGAGATGAGAGTTTGTCAGTTTGGGGGGAGAAACGCGCTTTTGGTTTTCGGCAAACGCCAGTCCCATAATTTGATCACCGTGCCGCTCGCAAAGATGCAGACCGCAACCACCCTTCCCCCCCACCGCCCCGCCTGGGACCATTCCGCCCCACTGGTGGACATCCACGGGGGCCAACGTGGAAGAGAGGCTTGATGAAGCCCTGGATGGCTTATTTGCCGCGCGATGGTAATGAAAAATCGATGTTTGGTAGAATTCCCATGCTGCCGGCTGTTCGATGCCGCAGCGAGTGAGCCGCCCACAACGCTCCTTGGAATGAATGAATTGCAGGTTGAAGGTCCCCTGGCAACACATTTCGGAGAGAAGCAGCACGCACACACGCACGCACCGCACTTTTCTTTGGCCAACCACAAAAGGCATGGCATGCAGCGCAGCGGGGCATGAAGAAAAGGATTTGGCCCTCTTTCTCAGGCTGGGCTGCCGCGGCCGGGAGGAAAGCCGTCTGCTGAAGACCACGTCTCATTGGCAGCGGAGTCGCCAAAAGCGTGTGCTGGAGGGTAGCAGCAGGGCCGCCAGAGACGAACGCGCGTGATGCAGCGCAGCTCACTTATTCTCTTCTTTTCTTCAGAGGCTGCGAGGGTCTGGGGCCTGTGTTGTTCTCGAACGAATAAGAGTCTAATGATGAGTGCTAGGTCCTATAATTCGTCGGTACCTTCGCACTCTCGTTCAAATTGTTGCTATGCCGTAGGATAAGGGACATTACCAACACTAAGGACCCCTCAACCCAAACACCTGCTCGGTGGGCAATTTCTCAGTAAACTATGCAGGGGCCTGCCGGAGTAATCCGTGAAATAACGATTTGCTGTCGGATGTGGTGTCAGCCCACACAGACGTCGAACTGGTAGGCTTTGACGATTGTGATCCCCAATGATGTCAGGGGACGCTGCGAGAAACATTCCTGCGGACCGCACGCGGACATTTGGGTCCTCGGTCAGGGTCAATCAGAGCCTAGAGAGGTCAGACAGGCACTCAGTCAGCTTGGGGGCTGTTAGTTCCCGGGCTGGCCCCCCCAGGCGTCTCGGACGTTAAGAGAGGGGGAAACCCAGACAAGCCATCAAGAGCACGGCCCAGCCCAGCCCTCTGTTGCTCACTCCGTGATGGAGATGGAATGATGCAAGTGCCAAAAGGGGACTGTGGTAAGTAAAGCCGAGCCATATGATAACTGAGGTTAAGCCAGTTTGCCAGCGCCATGCAAGGGAAGCGAAGCGAAGCAAACGGGCTCTGGTCAGGTAAGGTAGGTAATTAATATCGGCGCGGGTGCATGGAAGCATATTGGAAGGGAGGAAGTGAATCCGCCTGTCTGCGGCATGCAAGATACCAACCAGATCGGCTACCCTGCTCTATTGAATCCAGTCCGGTCCAGTCCAGACCTGGGCGGGCGGCCAGCAGCCAGCAGTCAACACGTCCTCTTTTGATCGATGTTGAGAGACGGCGACTTATTATCCTAGCGACAGCCCACATCAACACACATGGCAGGCGCACTAGCCATTTCAGGGAGGAGGGTAGCAAGCAACCCGGAAAGGCAGAAATGGGCGAGCACCATCGCACCTTGGGCACCCCAGGGCCTCCCTCGCAGGCTCGAGGTAAGTAGTGCGCAGCTTTAGGTCGAAGACAGATTGCCATGGTGGTGGCCAGATATGTGGTCATCGGGGCTGGTTTGTGGACACACAACAGGTTGCCCTGTGCGCGAGGGCTTCTCTTTGGCCTCCGTCTGGGCGAGACTCGATTCCATCATCCGTGGACCATGACTTGGGAGACAGAAGAGGATCTGGGGAGGAGCGAGTAAGACAATGGATACTTACCCAGGTAGGTGCGTCGGCGCACTGTATATGGCGATATAGCAAGGAATCCGCGGCGAAAAGCGGTTGCCCCAGGACGCGAAGTGAATCCCCTAACGTCACACATGTCTTCAGGCACCTTCTAGCGGGTCTGACGCCTGGGGAAAGACGTTATCAGTCGCTGGACTCGGAAGGAGCGCCCCTGAAGAAGGAATCTGGGTGACTGCCAACCTTCATCAAAGAAGGAAAGCCAAGAGCCAGGCGCGCGACAACCTGATTGCGTGCAAGATTGTTTCCGTCCACAACTCGCACTGTGACATGCTCCTTCGTCGTCGCGGCACAAGTAACAAACCACGCTGTTATAAGGGTTTCAACGATTGGCGCTGCTGCCCACAACGCCCACTGCCCTGAAATGGAAAGGCGAAGCCGTGACCTGGACTGAGTACCTACTGACTGGCTGCCCGGCTAGCCGGAAGGAGATCAAATCAGGTCGACCGGTTGGGTTGTACGGTGGTTCGGTTGCTGTGTGTGTTTCCCTCGTTGCCGACGCCCAGAAATGCCCTGGGCTTTTTTGGTTTTGGTTGCTCCCCACAGTGACTGGAAATGGAAAGACCTTCGCCTCGCCCGCTCGCTTCATGTTTAAACATTGCGGCCTAGGGCTACGCACGAGTGTATTCCTTTATTGGAGCCAGCGAGAGGCACCAGAAGACCGTCATTCATCCCAAACCGCCAGTTTTTGACCGATCGCTGAGCGAAACAATCCTTGGAAAAAAGATAACAAGCGGAGCAACTTGGAACACATCCATCTATCGGGTGTGCAGCAAAACGCTTTACACTACCAGCCGACCAAAACCGCAGTCGAAATTTCCCCTTTCGCGGCCTACTGCCAGGCTATCTAGCAGTCAGCAGCTGTGCATCAGCGGGCCACAGCGGGCTCCTTTCCTCCAACTGGGTCGCCTCCCCCTTCCAGCGCACCCTCCTCGGCCGACCTCCTCGCCCTCGAGCATTCGACCTCGCCTTCGCTTCGGGCAGAGACCTTTGAAGACAACACCGATTCCTGCTGCCTTTTGGGCTTCGAAACCACGACAACTCGAACCCGAATCAATGCAGGCGCTGCCGTGACCTTTTTCGCCAGCAAGGCGACAGCCGGGCGCAAGACCTCGACGTTCTCGAAAGAAAAAAACAATCAGACGTCAGCAGTCACAAACCCCCCCCCAAAAGGCCCCAAAGGCCCCGACGCTCGCCAGTCAGATTCACTCGCTGGTGCCGAAGTCTAACAACCGAACTGCCTCCACGTCCCACCGCGTGTTTGGGCCTGCTGCGTCGGCAGCTTTCGAAGAAACCTCCCTTTACCATTTTCCTCCTCCCCCTCCGTCCCCTCGCAGTCACGTCGACATCTGCGGTCACATCAGAGCAGGACAATGTCGACGCCGACAACTGCCACAGCAACGCTGCCTCACTACAACCACCCGCACCACTTTGCCTATTCCCATCATCAATACCCTGCGTCAAATACCTCTCCATACCGCACCAACAACCCAATCCTGCCCACTGCGTCGAGACTCGCCTTTCCGTCCTCGGTCGGCTACCCGGCCGGATCGAATGGAATAGGCCTCATATCGTCAGAAGCATCATCCCGACCGCTGCCACAAGAACCCGTCAATCTGCCTGCTCGGTCGGACACGACCTACACAGCCATGCCACCCCTCCTCCAGGCCCAAATTCAACCCACCCCCCCGTCCCAGTCCCAGTCCCAGTCTCAGTCTACTCGCAAGAGGAGGCGATCGAGAGATAAAGTCGACTGGGAAACCTTTTACAAGAATGGGCTACCCAGCGAGATCATCGTCATTGATGACACACCCGAACCCGAACGCCCCGGTGCTGCAAGTGTCTCGTCCCAGCCTCTGACAAATGGCCACGCAAATGGAGCCACTAACGATGTTTCGGCTCGTCACCTGGCCAAGAAGCGAAAACGAGACGACGAGACGGCTCACTATGATCCCGTACACAACAATGTCGCCGGATCGCTCGCCCATACCCCTCGCCATCATGGGTCGCCCAGCAAGTCCACAGTGTCGACCGACCGGACCAACTCGGCGATCCATACCACTGCGGCCACCTCCCTCGGCTCACTGTCGTCGAATAGCCAATACGACTACAGCACACAGCCGGGCCAGAAGAGGAAGAGGACCACCCGGCAGCAAATCGCCAATGAAGCAGCTAGACAACGAGAACAAGGGGCGTTGATGGACGCTTTCTCATATCACCGGCCTCCACAACCTCCGAAGAAAGCCTCCGAGGTACACGTCAAGGTGATCACCGATGTACGTATTTTCCGTCGCTCGGTCGTGCGTTCAGGTCACTAATCAAGATTACAGAACTCGCATAACAAGACTGCCCGTTGCGATGACGAGGACGGGCATTACATTGTAGTCCCCGACAACGACCTGACCGATAGATGTGAGTTCCCAGGCCGAGACCCGCATGGAGCATGTTAGACACTCGGCTGACTTGTCACAGATCAAATGATTCGACTTCTGGGACAGGGCACATTCGGCAAGGTCGTTCAGGCTAGAGACAAACGACGCAATAAGTTCGTCGCTATCAAGATCATTCGATCAGTCCAGAAATACCGCGACGCCAGTAAGATCGAACTCCGGGTTTTGGCAACCCTCAAGGCCAACGACGAGGAAAACCGCAACCGCTGCATTCACCTCCGCGACTGCTTCGACTACAAGGGGCATATTTGTATTGTCATGGATCTGCTGGGCCAAAGTGTCTTCGACTTCCTGAAGAGCAACTCCTTTGTTCCTTTCCCCAACAGCCAGATCCAGAACTTTGCTCGGCAACTCTTCACAAGCGTGGCTTGTACGTACACTCTCCTCCTTGACAAGTGTTGGATATCGTACTAACTCGGGCAACTATAGTTCTCCATGACCTTAACCTGATACATACCGATCTCAAGCCGGAGAACATCTTGCTTTGCCACAATGACTACCAAACGTTCACCTACAACCGCAAGATTCCGTCGTCGTCTTCCACCATCAGCCGTCAAGCCACGCAGCGTAAGGTCCTGCTGGACACGGAGATCCGACTGATTGATTTCGGTTCGGCTACTTTCCAAGACGAATACCACTCATCGGTCGTATCCACACGCCATTACCGCGCCCCTGAGATTATCCTCGGACTTGGATGGTCATACCCCTGCGATATTTGGAGCATCGGCTGTATCCTGGTCGAGTTCTTCACGGGTGACGCTCTGTTCCAGACGCACGATAACCTCGAGCATCTGGCCATGATGGAAATGGTCGTCGCTTCCAAAGTCGACCCAAACCTGATAACGCAGGTCAACCGAAATCCGAGAAATGGTGGAAATCCAGCTGCCAAGTATGATTCACTCCCTTCACTTCCACCCGTGGTTGCATGGAATGCTAACGTGCTTTAGATATTTCAAACGTCTGAAGCTAGACTATCCCACGAACGAGACGACTCGAGCATCCCGAAGATTTGTGAAGGCGATGAAGAGACTCGATGTATGCACAACACTGCCCTCCACTGGGTTGGAAAAAGACAGCTTGCTAACAACCAATAGGAAATAATACCCACGACCAACAAATTTCTGCAGCTGTTCTTGGATCTCCTGAAAAAGATTTTTGTCTACGATCCTTCTCAACGAATTACGGCGCATCAGGCACTCAAACACGACTGGTTCAAGGAATGTGCCCACCAAGATGACGGAACCGAAGCTGCACGAATTCGTGCCGAGAAAAACAGACAGCAAGAACTAGAAGGCTCTGTTTCCAGTCACGCAACCGTTTTGGAGGAGAGAGGGTTACGACGCTAAAGATCTGACCAGCCACGATGATTTCCGCATAGCAGGCGTGTTGTGCTATTGTAAGGCGGGCAAGCTCACGAAGATATGTTTGCGCGCCGAATCGGTATTCTTTTTTTGATATTATGGGTCCATCGGTCTGCATCTGGTGCGGGTCGGCGAACAGGAACGAACGGAGGGAGTCGGCTTTTCTGATAGCATTTCCTGGCCTCTGATGTCCGCTCTGGAGGCAATATAATGGGATAGGGGCATGGCCTACGATTTTCATAGAGAATATGTCTCTTGCCCTTGGAGATTTCACTCTTCGAGGCGGGTAGGGAGAAGGGATCGGTCCGAGCCAAGGGATCGGACATATATAGGCTTGATTTATCTCAGCCAACCCCAACCAATTCATCGATGAACGATATCAGCATCTCGGCGCCGATGTTTCCTTGGATGGCCCACTGGATACTTCATCTGGACCTCAACTCCCTGAGTGATGTTGGGCTTCGATTTACGTTTAGGACTTTGACCAAGACAGTCTGAGGCCGAAGGTATGGAAATGCCAGCATTGTGAGTTCCCGTGTCTTTGATGTTGGGATTTTGTCGGCAGCTAATGAAACAGGCAAGTCGAATTCGGGCGAGTTACTGTCGTGCGGCAAACTAGCTGCTGGGCGGAAAATGTCGAGACACAGCACACCACTATTCTTTCTTCCGCGACAAAGAGTTCCCTTCCCTGTGAAACACCCCCTCTTGAGAAGTAAAAACTGGATATGACAGTTCGAATCCCTTGTGTGACCAACAAGCTATTGTTCAGGTATATTGCATGACCTCTCCTTTGTGTGTGGATATAATATATGTTTAGCGCAAGGTCATCGTTTCGCACGTTGTGTTAGTTAGGTCTTCGGCCTTTTATATGCTGTCTTGGAGAATATAGAAGGGGCAGGTATCTGAGGCCTGGAAGCCAGCAAAGGAACCTTTCAGATATCACAGCCAATCTTTTCCGAGCCCATACCAGAACACGATGGCCTTACCTAGGGACATGTTTGGCGACTGCGAGTACTCCGCCCTCCAACGACTGGCCGAATTACTGTATCTCACAGACATTGAACACGACAGTATGTCGCAACCCGAGCCGGCGTGGCTCGAACGCCAGGCAAATGCTGTCAAGGATCAGTTGTACAACGACCTGCGTTTACGGGGATGGCGCCTTATCAAGAGCTTTTTTGTTGATATCAATTCGCAACTCTGTGAAGCTCATCATGGTCTTGACCGGAAACTCGTTCAATGGTGTCTCTCGCTATTGCAGATGGAGATCTCGATTCGCGTTGACTTTTTGCGCATCTACCTCAGAGGGCCCAGCAAGAACAATAATGGTGATGTGGCCAACCGCGACGGGGTCGGACTTGATGTGAAGAATCTTTCTGACCTTCTCGAGTGCTTGACCGGCATTGCCACGTTGTACTTCGAGCCACCGTGCTTTAACCGCTATTTCGGTGATGGAACTGGCCGGCAACACCGCTTCGCTACCGTCAAATCCAAGTGCCCAGCCTGTGTTCTTTCAGTCGTGGGTGGCAGGCGGGATTTACTCAGTGTCCTCCGCGCCAACATGCTTGCCCGCACCAAAAAGAAGACGCCTCGCCTGCTCCCACTGATTGAGGCTTGGATCGACAACCTGGGTACCGTCACAGCAAAAAGGCGCAGAGACAGCAGCAGAGCAGCGGAGATTATTGCGGGCATGCGCAGGCACAGCGACGGCATCCGAGCCCAGCTCATCTCTGTGCGCAAGCGGCTCAATGAGCACCGCGAGGCCCGCGAGCACGGGGGAGAGAAGAGGGACGACAGTGGCATGAGGCTGAGAAGTTCCCGTCGCGGAGGCACAACGCCATCTCTCACTCGGACCAGCGACGGCGTCCCTCTTCCGAGCCAAAGATTTTTCAGTCGTGCAGATGGCACGTATAGATGGCGGCGAGGTGTTGGAGGGGAAGGGGAGGAAGTCCTACCTAAAGCAACAGCAGGGATGCAAAATGGCAGCAAAGATGATGCATTAGCCCTGGGTCCATGGTATGATAGCGATTCCGCCAGTGGCTTTTCGAATGCAGGTCCGAACATGTCAACGATATGGGAAAGCGAAGAAGACAAACCCATAATACGGAGCGATCGGTCGGTAGATTCTCCTTGTTCTCCTCTCCCGCTTTCTCGTTTAGCTAGGAGCCGCAGTGCTGAATCGGAAACCGAGATTGGATATGCCGACTCCCTTCGTCTGTGGTGGCGACGACGACGAGACGGAAGTGATGACAGATCGGTTTACAGTTATGACCCTGAAGAAGAACGTTCAGCCAGACGAAGACGAGAACAAAGCCCTGCTTTATCAGTGTACAGCAGTTACTTTGAAGTGCCGCCGATTGTTGCTACCAGGCGCTGGTTAAGGAGGGAGAAAGCATCCCTTTCAGCTCGAGCGGATAGCGACGCCGTACGAAGTAGCCTGGATACCGTCTGGGAGGATGTCGTGCCATACTAATGCCCATTAACTAAAGCCTTACTTTGTATATGCTGAGCTCTTTCCTGGGGCAAATGAAGAAGGGAAAACGAAATAAAAGAAAGGGCCCCGATTGGAGTTTGTTGACTTTGGAATGGATGGCGCCCGGTGAGTTCATCCCCACCCCCCTTTATTGCAATTATATGAATGTTGAAGCAAACGATAATATTTGTGTTATCTGTACATTTCTAGATTGATTAGAATAAAAAATTCTTTATGATGAATAAATATAAAATCCCTTAACATTGTCCACTAAGATACTCGACATGAGGTTTGTAGAGTATATTCTAAGTCTGACCCACTATCCTGGGGATGGTATTATGTGGTGGGTTTCTCCCCATGGTTTTCAATAATTCGGTTCAAAAGTCGCTTTGGCGGAGTGGTTAACGTGCTTCCCTGCTACCTGACCTCAGCAGTTGAGGAAGTTCCTTCGGGAGCGTAGGTTCGAATCCTGCAGGCGACGAATCATAGTTCTTTTTTTAAACTTTTTTTTGACTTCCACAATTTCCCAAGTGAAACTTCCCTAGTGTTTTTTTTTGCTGGCGATCAGCAACGAGAGCGTGTTCCTTTTTTCTCAATGTGTTTTAGCTTCATGTTTTATTCCAGTATTAGTACGAAGGTAGGCAGAGAAAGCACGGTCGTCTCGCCGAGTACATCAGACATCTAGTATGTGTAGCACGAGATGGTTCGACCTGCGTTACTGGGTACAAATACCACAATTAAAAGGCATTGAGTATATTCAAGTTCGGGAACTACGTGTTAACATCGTATCGCATGCCGATTGATACGCTTAGTTGTGGTGAGAAGTAAACGTAATTGCATTGATGGTGATTGCATTACATTACACAAGGCCACTGTGGAAAATAACAGGTTGGTGAGTTTGCCCGCAGCATCGCGGCAGGCTCACGCTCATCTGCCCCGATGTAAAGAAGCAAATTGTTCTAATAATTTCTTGGAAACATCTCCTGCCCATTCACAGAGGGTTCATGAGTCAGTCCTTTTGCTCCGAATAATAGCTTCAGCAGCGTTCATCCATGGCAGCCATAAAAATCTCCTTAGACTCCAAAAGAAGAAGAGAATAACCGGTATTCGCCATCTGATCGAAACACGAGCACGAGTTTCCGAGCGCAAATAATTACACCTCTACCTCGGTATCAAGTAAAGTAAAAAACCCCACACTCGGTCCGCCCCTATTCACATCAGTGGAACCAAAACAGAAAAGACCCAAAAACCCCCACACAATACATGCCCGTCCCCATCTATCTCCATCCGCCCAGCCACCCACAACGAACACACACACAAAAGAGTACTTACCATTCCCCAACCTCAACAAAACACAAAAGCAAACTCCCTGTGGTGTAGTTGGATATCACGTTCGACTGTAAATGTTATTTGTAAATCGAAAGGTCAGCGGCTCGATTCCGCTCGGGGAGAACAAAATCTAATCTTTTTTTCCCTCTGTTTTTCTGTTTTTCTGTTTCTCTCTTTCTCTTTCTTCTTCTCTTAATCTTTATTTAGGTAGGTACTGTCTACCCCCCAAAAAAAGAAAAGGGGAAATGTTCATACAACAAATCATCATCCATCAGATGAAAAACCCCCAAACAACTCATTGTGGTGTAGTTGGATATGATGTTCAACTGCAAATGTTCTTCGTATATCGAAAGGTCAGCGGCTCGATTCCGCTCGAAAAGACATCTGTTTCATCTTTTTTCTCTTTCCTCTTTTCCGAGGTAGTCATTTTTGCAAACATGTATGTTCAACCATGTGTTGCCTCGAGGGTTGCTGTTTTCACCTAAGCACAGAGATATGTTTCTTCTTTTTGCCTCCAGACATCCATCAACCCACATGTATTCTACGTGCACGACAGAAGGCCGACACAGGTTAACAGGCAAATAAGTTGGTACATATCTCAAAATTGACTGGCATTGTCTAGATTCCACACCCGCTACGACATCTAGTTCCCTTCAGTGCTCTTTATTCCGTGAAGGATTTCATCTGTGTATATAAACAAACCCATCTATTTTGATATACTTCTCCTTTATTCTAGTGTAAACCCCGATTGTTGTTACAAGTTACAAGAGCGCCGAAGTTGAGAAAAACTGCAACAGGGTATATCCGCCGTTTCCCATCTCCTTGATTGTAGTAGAATAATAAACAAGCCCACACAGGCATTGTCTCAGTATGCCGCTGCTACGTCTACCACCACGGGATCTGCCTCCGCACCCAGAGTAGCGACCACCTCTTCTTCCTCATCCTTGAACAACTCCCTCAAAGCCGGGATAAACGCCTCGGCCTTCGTAAAATCCTGTAGCTGGACAGACATATAGTCAAACGCAAACAGCGTGGGCACGCCACCTGCCGAGTGATCTTCGCTCACGGTAGGCAGTTTGGGATACCGCTGCGAGAAATGGGTCAGCAGGATCTTGCGCGCGCCCATCTGACGGCCAACGTCGAGCGCCTCGGACATGGTGGAGTGCTTCTTGGCGATGGCGTCGCCCTGCATCTCATCGTCAAAGGTGCACTCGTGGATCAGTAGATCGGCACCCTTGCCAATCTCGGCGAACCTGGGCGAAGGGCGGCAATCGCCTGAAAAGGCGACTTTCAGACCGCCGGCTGACTCGGGCCACGTGAAGACGCCGGCCAGTGCTTCGTGGCAGTGGTCGACGTAGCAAGCATCAACCCGCGGCACGCCCAGCTTCTCGTAGAGATCCTCCGGCCTGAGGTCTGGAAAAAAACTGTCAACGACCATGCCAGCACGTGGCCTGGGACTGCTGCTGTTGCGCAATGTGAGAGTATGGACTTCGGTCCCAAGACCAATATCTTCTACCTGCTGGTATTCGACCAGCCAACCAACGTACTTTCGCGTTGCCATCACTGTCAGCGGATACTCGCGCGGCTTGTTGGCAGCTTTATCTTGGATGGCAAGCTCGCGCCATCGGGTGACAAGACCGGCAACGCCCAGGTGGTGATCGGCGTGCATATGGCTGATATAGATGGCTCGCAGGTCGCGGAGGATATTGTCGGCGCCTTCGAATCCGTATACGCGCCGGATCTGGCCCAGAGTGTTTTCGCCACAGTCTAGGAGGAGGGTACCATGGCCAGGGACCCGCACCAATGTAGCGGAGACGTTGCGGTACTTGGATGGGAGAGACGAGCCGGTGCCAAGCGAGATGATCTCAACGCCGTGGCCGGGAAGGCCCTTCTCTGCGGCGACAGTCTGGGCGATGAAGCTAGGCTCTGCAATCCTTTTGCGTGCCTGCGCTGCCAGAGCTAGGACGGCAGGATTGCCATGACTAAGATCTTGGAGCGGCTGTCTTGTGTCCATCAGCGGGACAACCTTATCAGTGTCGAAGACCGTCAACTTGGATAGGAGGTTCACGGAGAAGTTCGGCTGGCCAACTTCGCCAGCTGACCCCAGCTTGGCCGACATTCCCGTGCTTGTGTTGGAGAAAACAGGGACGGGGAATCGGTCCGGGTCAATGGCGTTTAGCTTAATAGCCTGCCCGGCAGGAGACTCCAAAGAGAGGATATTGGGAGATATCTGGGGCCCGAGGATGACATGCTTGATGTATGAATGTTTCTGCATAAAGGCAACCAGCCTCGCGTCATCCTTGACTGGGACGGAGAGGGTCCAGAACATGGCTGTGATGCCCTGCATCAGCTCGGCATTAGACCATTCGGGACGAGCGAGAAAGCTGTCAACCAGACTCTCTCGACGGATGTCGATGAAGGCAAAACCCCTGGCCGGCTGAGTTGGCTCCATTACCATATCAGGGGTGATAAGGGTACCGTCCTTCGCGGTGACACTCTGGCCCTTTGTAAGCAATTTGTTATCTGTTTTGTTTACGCCAAGCTCCAATGCTTTACCGGCACGGAACTTTCCTCGACGTGGGAAGCCCTTGGCAATGTAGCATATAGAGTCGAAGCAGGGCTTGGTGGGCGGCAATGCCTTAATGTTGGTGGACGGCCATGGGTCTCGCACGAGGACCTTGATATCGGGACACGGCTGAGTCCCGCCGGGAAGGGGACCCTCGTACTTCTGGATGTGACCGGCACCGTCTCTGACAAATATGGCGGCTGGCATCTTGACGTCGGAGAGGCTAGTTTCGCGGAGTACATCCAGTTTCCATGTCGAGTTAAACATGTTATTGACGATGGCCTCCCTGATGCTCTGCTCCTCGGCCTCAATTTGCTGCAGGAAGGCGGCAGACTGGAGTTCTTCTTGATTGGCCGGGCCAGGCTCTGAGGATGTGCTCAACCTTCGTTTCTTCGGGTTCGTAGGATGGCTGAGGGACGATGGGGAGGCAGAGGGAGGCGCATCTGCGAGCGGGACATACCACACGCGCAGATTCTCGTCATGCCAGTCTGGAGTTTCGGCCCTCTTGGAGCTTTGCGCGTGTTCCAACGAGTCTAAGCCGATCTCGTGGGGCTGGAGAGGGAGCCCCTTTCGGAAGACAAAATTGCGGGCGCTAGCGAGCATATGCGTCAGGTTCTTGCCGCCATGTATATTCATGCCAACGAAGCCGTCGTCCTTGACTGCCTTGCCTTGGTTTTTGCGCTTCTCGTTTGCTTCTTGGCTCATCTGACGCGCCGCAGCAGTGACGTCGGCCACTGTGAGGATCATGCCTAGCAGGCCGCCCGTGGTGAGCGCATCGGTGTTGCCCGAGAGAAAGATGTTCTGCAGCTTGGTTGCGCCGGTCTTGCGCTGGGTCATCAGGCGCTGGGTGCCCTCGGCGATCTGGCCGAACAAGTAGCGGCGATTGTCAAAGTGCACGTAGACGGACGCGCCTGGCGTGTCGGCCGTGGAGGTGCCAAGAAGAGTGATAATCATTCTGCCTGCTTCTGGGTTGGGAGCTGGGATTGGAACGTTTTCCTTCTCGGGAATCAAAACGACGCGGATGGAGTTCCTCTTATGCCTGACACGGTCGACACGCAACTGGCAAGCAGTGAGGCCTGGGAAAAGGCTATCAGGGACTTGAAAGGACGAAAACGAGGACGAGGTTCGTTTGGGAGGAGTACGGCGGAGGTGAGAACCCTTTTGGTTGACCAGGTTGACCAGTGGAGATGGCAGCGGGTGGCTCAGAGTTCGGAGGGCCCATTCAGATGCTGCTGCTGCTACTGCTGCTGTTGCTTGCCTTGGGTTTTTCATCAGGTCATCGCCTCATTGGAGCATCGACCTGCTGTTGCTGGGTAGCTTTTCGTCGTGGTCGCCGTCGCCGTCGCTGTCATGCCTTTCGGTCATTGGCCGGTGACTCACTTTTTTCGAGGCTTGCGGTCAACTGCTGCAAGGAGACGCGTTGGGCTGATTTTTCGCGCGGCACTGGAGTCTCAGTTTCATGGGTTGCACCTCCCCGCCAACTTTCTTATTTTCAGCGCGGGGTATCTTTGCCCCCTGAACCCCCCCCCCCCCCCCTTTTTTGTCGGGTTAGGGGCTAACAAGGGGCAACGTTTCTCGACATACAGGTAGGTAGGTATTCTGGTGTTCAAAAAAAACTGCTACAGAATACAGATATGATGACGGCCTTTTAAAACTATAAAAATCAATCCAAAAAATTCGAATTCAATTCTTGAATACTGCATGCCATGCTTATTTGAGTGCCAATCATCGCACCATAGTCATCCTTAAACAGACCATGTGCCATCCAACTCTACACTGATTGATATAAACGTCCCTCGCTTAATGTACCTGTTTTGACGTTCGATTTCTTACTAGCGATAATGTATTACCTCCCCCGACCTCCGCTATTCCCCTGGCTTCTCTCCATCTCCCTCTGCGCCTCTCGAACAATGCCCTCTGCTTCGGCAATCACATCGTCTCCCTTGCGCCAGGTATATAGCGCAACGCCTCTCTCGTCGAGCGCCTCATGGGCCCTGGCCAGACGCCGCCGCCACAGATCCAGCTTTTTGTTTATGGCCTGGTTCTGGGTTCCACTGTTTGCCGCGAATGCCGCTTCCGTGTTTGAAAGCGGCTCGACATCTGGAACATCCATGTTCGAGTTTGTTCTTCCCTGCTGCGCGACCATGCGGGGACTAAAGTTGCGCAACGACGAGGGCGTACCTCGACGGCGCGGTGGCGGCGGAGGCGGGCCCTGAAGATTTGAGCTGTCTGAGGTTGGATTCCTGTTGGAAAAGCCATTCCACAAAGTTAAGTTGAAGTTATTTTGCTGCACGTCTGATGGCGGCGTGTGGGCGTTGAAAGAACTGATGGTACTAGCCGCTGAAGGTCTGCGGGCTTCCTGAACGGCGGCGTTTCTGTTGGCTACCCCAGACCCAACGTCCGATGGCGCACTTCGCAATGCCGTGGGCTTAGCAGGACGTGGGGGCGGTGGCTTTTTCGCCAGCATACCCAGCGCAGATTGACTCGACCTGAGCTTGTCGGGGTAGCTCGAAACCTTGGAAAGGGGATTCCCGGCACCGGTAGGAGTCATCTGCTCGGGCTCATCCGAAAAGTCTATAAGCGTACCCATCGCAGGCCCGCGAGGCTCTTGCGGCGCTGTGAATACCCGAGGCGGCAGGATGGGCCTGTCTGACGGTTCGCTGTCCGCCTTAGACTGATCTGCAAACTTGATCCGAGTGCTGCCCTGTCTACTGCTCTGGCCAGGACCGCTTTGCCCGTACGAATTGTCAAAAAAGTCAGGTTGATCTGGCGTAGTGACATCTCGTATAAACACTGCCAGGATGCGGCCTGGGTGAGCAACAACAAGATCAGTATATACTTCCAAATCAGCCTCGCCGCTGTCGCCCACAAGCAGAAACTTCCTCTCTGGAAAGTCTCGCAGAATCCTCTCCAGAGTCCCCTTCTTCCTTTCAGCAACTGGCTCAAATATTCCCTGCAGCATACCGCTGTAGTGCTTCAAGTGGATTGATCCCGGCGGCAAGCCGGCCGTGAGAAAGTAGGTCGCAAGGACAGGGAAGAGCTGCCACGGGCTGTTAGAGCAGTAGTGCACTTTGACACCCATGTCGTGTAGTTTATGGTACCACTCCTTGACGCCGTCGATAGTCAGGTCGGCCAAGTCGCGGATAAACGTATTTCTGAAAATCTCGCGTGCCCCCAGGTGAATATTGGAGCGCTTGATCGTGTCATCAATATCGCTGATCAAGCTGACACCCCTGGGCTCGATGATCTCGATAGGCATTGTCATGGATATGTTCTCGTTGGCCAAGACGCGTAGGTTTGTTGGGACAAAGTCTAACGCAGCGCGGATGACGAAGTGCCCAGAGTCGTCTGTCATCACTGTTCGGGACTGTGACTCATTGTCGTTGTAGAAGAATATGGTGATGGGAAGCTGCACCAAGGGCGTGGTCATGAACGGTCCTATGCGCGCCATGAGGTTCGCGTTGGCAACAGCCAGCTCAGCTTCCGTCAGCCCAACCGACGTTGATGTTTTGGTTGGTGCCAAGGTTGGAGACCCGGGCGCTGAGACTGGTGATGTTGCCCCGCTCCGAGACCGCCTAATCGTGTGTGGATCGTCGCCCTCAGAATCATCCTCTCGCGGCGTTTCGCTGTAGCCTCCTCTCTCGGCGACCCTTTCCTCTCCTCGTCCTCTCCTTTCGATATCTCTGGCCTCCTTCGCAATCCTCTTCTCCTCCTTCATCCTCTCGTGTTCCTCGTGCGTAGTCCCGCCACCCTGCTCTGACTGTATTGTCGGAGCGGGGATGCCACTCAGCCTGCGTGCCAGGCCGATCAGCATGCGATTCCGCCGTGTCATCGGCCCCTTGCTCGGGTTGTATATCCAGCCTCGAACATCAACGTCGACCACCGCCTTTTCGTCCTCCAGCCTTGCCCACTCCTGCCGCCAATAGTCCGAGTCACTCATATTCATCTGGGCTGCGGCGGCCGAGGAGTTCTGTGACGGGTCCGAAGGTTGATGGTCCTTCCCATACTCCTTGATGTGGCGCTTGGCGTACGACGGAAACAGCACCATCTGCTCCTCACCCTTGGTCACGATGGATACCTGAGGGAAGGACCCCGGAATGGAGATCTGATGTGTGTCAAGACTCTCCACATTCCGTATCCTCGTATTGTTGTACTGCTCCTTGATCTCGGACGCAGTGGCAACGCCGGCGCGGTACAGGCTCCCTGCCATGGCGGCAATCTTCTTGCGCCTGGAACCGCGCTCGGCATCCATGGCACCCGTGTCTTGTCCATAGCCATAGAATCGCCCTGTCCCACCGTAGCCAGGCTGCGACGTCATCTTTTTCTTCCTTGTCGTGCTGGTTGCGTTTGAGCCAACAGTCGGAGACGAGGCTGGCGTATGTGCGTCCCTCGGCGGCCTTGCTTGCGGTAAGGGGCGGACCGTGGTCTGCCGCTTGGGCTCGGGGCCGAAAAGCAGGCGACGGCTGTGGCGGCGGACTACGTCAACCAGGCGGGTCTGCTCGCGGCGGCGGCGCTGGCGCTCCACAAGGAAGCGGTATATGCTTCCCTGGAGGCTGTGCTTGTACGAGGGAAGAGTATCGAGACGGAAGCCTAGCACGCGCTCTCGGTATCTGTCGCGAATGGCGGCCGGGAAAAGATACCGCAGCAGGCTCGAGCGATGGCGGGGATGTGGATGCGGAGGAGGAAACCGCCGGAAGGGAGAGGGAGCCACCTTGTTGGCTGTTCGACTTTTAAACCTGGTCGACAGGGACAAGCTTCTGTAGTACCTCGGAGAGCTGTGGAGGCAGAAGACCAGAGCAGAGGGCCTGGCGAGGCGTGTGGTGTTTCGACTTTCACAAAAATCTCAGGGCCTCGTGTTTCTACCACGCGACGCAGGAGAGGAGAAGCTGGCCTCGAGGCAGTCAGCAGGAACCGAGCAAAAGGCGGCAGCAGGCGACAATCCCGGTGAGCAATCGGGGGGCGCAGGTGATAAGGTAGTGCTTTGGCGTCAGGTCAGTTCTGCCCTTTCATCATACGGCACATTGCTCGATATCCAAAAACGCCGGCGCGCCGAGCGCAAGAAAGTCGACGGATTACTTTGACCTTGCGATTGGGGGCGAGCCTTGTGTTGCCAAGAATGTTTCAGTGGACTGCGGCTTCCCAAGTTCGTGGTTACGTCACCTGGAATCGACAAATGGAAAGCGGGGGCGCATGCGGGGGTCACCGGACGCTTGAATGATAGGGTGTGGCAGCTACGACTTACAGAGGGGTTTAGGGGATAAGTCATCCCCATCAGCCTCTTGAGCGGCAATGAGAGATATCCAACCATCGTTGTGAAAGTGAAGAACAGAAAGGCACCAACAAAAGGGGAAAAGAAGGAAAGAAGATGAGACATCGAATAATTGTTCAGTGTAGGAGAGGCAAAGGACAAGGAGAGGGAAAGGAGGGGACTTACGATGTGGATGTACATACTTGTTTGGGACCTGAACTCAAATCTTTCTGACCGAGCGCACATGCGAATTGGACTTGGGGAACTGCCTCATAATCAGGCGGCGAACCAGCATTGCTTACTACCATCAAAGTGCGGGGCCACTGCAAATATCAACTATATTGCAAGATGGAGCGGAAAATTGGCAATGTCTCTCTGCCTGCGGACGGAAAACTGGAATGGGGTTCCTTGGGAATGAGATGCAAGAGGCTGGCAAGCAGGAACGGGAGATATCCAACCACTGACAAGCATGGCACGATACAACATGATGAATGGTGGATATCCACCTAGTAAAAAGTGTACTCGTCTGTTATTTGGAAGTAGTATGGTTATGTAAGAAGGAGGTAGGTAGGATATTAATGGCTCGACCCTCTCGTCTTACCCCGATACGGCCTCTTGCCGTTTGGCGGCCCCTTGGGCTTGGGCTTGCCGCCGCCAGCCTTCTTCTCGCTCTTGTCCTTCTTGAAGTTCAAGACGGCGCCCTTTCCGTCTCGCTCAGCCCGCCCCTTCTTCCAAACCTTGTCCTCCCCTGCCTTTCTCTCCGCCTTGGAGTCGAGCTTCTTCTTGTCCTTGTTGCTGAGCTTGCCCTCGCCCTTCTTCTTCATCTTTTCCCGGTCGCCGTTGAGCTCAGCCCGTCCGGCTTCCTTGGCTGCCTTCTTGTCCGCCTCAGTCTCGAACCACGTCCGCCTGGGTCGAGCGTTGATCTCTTTCTCGTGCTTGATCATGTTCTCGCCCTTTGTGACCTGCATCTCGATCTGTGCCAAGTGCTTCTCCTCCTTCTCCTCGTTCAAGATCTCTTGAATCTCGTCCTCCCAGTCGTCAATCTGGGCTTGCCACTTGTCGGCCTCTGTTGCCTCGATCACCCTGCTGACAATCTTTGCGCCTTGTGCTTTGCCCTGTCTGACGGCAGCTTTCACAACCTTGCGGTCTGGCTCAGCAGCCAACGTGACGGCCACACCGGTACGGCCAGCACGCGCTGTACGACCGACACGATGGACGTAGACCTCCAGTGTTTGGGGAGCCTCGTAGTTGATAACTGTGTCAACGCCCTTGATATCGAGACCACGGGACGCAAGATCCGTAGCAAGGAGGTAGGATACCTTGCCGTCTCGGAATGCTTCGACACTTGCAATACGCTGTGTGGACAAAATTAGTCTTGAATCGGCCGCTGGTAAAAGGATGGTTCATACCTGAGCTTGGTTCAAGCTTCCGTGGAGTTCCGCACACGACAACCCAAGGAGGCCGAATACGATACGGCACCAATGAGCAATCTGCTTCTGTCTGAAGAAGATGATGACTCGGTTGGTATACAGGGTTTTGCAGATGTGTACCAAGTACCCCATGCGCTTCTCCTCGCGGCCTGGCCGCAGGCGCACGAACTCTTGCACTAACGTTCCAACCGTCCTCTTCTGCGTGTCGACCATGATACGGACTGGCTTGGTGAGGCCGGCGCGAATCAGCCTATCGACGTTAGACGTCATCGTAGCGGAGAACAGCATAGTCTGGCGGGATTTGTTCAAGCTCGCCATGATCTCATTCAACTCGTCCGCGAAACCATCTTCCAGCATTCTGTCGGCTTCATCGAGCACGAGAATCTCCACAGTATCGATGGAAAAGCTGGGCGAGTTACGCATATGATCGATGAAACGACCGGGGGTGGCAATGACTACGTCGGGCCGCAAGCGCAGCTCCGCCTCCTGGACCTTCAGACTCAGACCACCGACAGCGAGACAGAACTTGATATCCGTGTGGCTGGCTAGCTTGACGGCCACGGAGTGACACTGGATGGCCAACTCACGGGTGGGCATCAGGATGACCACCCTCGTCGTCGGTAGCTTTTTGGGCCGGTAGAGAAGACGCTCCAGGATAGGCACGACGAAGGCGGCCGTCTTTCCTGATCCCGTCACGGCGCCACCTACAACGTCCTTGCCCATAAGGGCGATCGGAATCGCTTTGGCCTGGATAGGGGTTGGTTTTGTAAAGCCAACAGCCGCGAGGCCTCTAAGAATCGGGCGCGATAGAGACATGCCGTGGAACGAAGTAGGTCCGTTCTTTTTGCTGCCGGGCTCCTCCTTCTCTTCAGGCGCAAAAAACTCCTTCCGCCGCGCTTCCTCCTCTGCGTCCTCACCCTCATCCTCAGAGCCGGAGACATCGTCGGGGTGTTGTACCGGCGTTGCGACGGAGTCGTTGTCTGACGCCGCGTCGTCCTCTTCGTCTTGGTCGTCACCCTCCTTTTCCTCCTCCCATTCTGCATCCTCGTCGTCATCCTCTGCGTCATTCATCTTCTCGTCCCCAGACTCATCCACATCGGACCCGACGCCCATGCCAAATCCATCTTCAGCGAGCACCTCGTCGTCGTCGTCATCTAGGCCCACGGCATCAGCAGCGTCGGCCATCTCGGCATCCGCTCTATCGAGAGCTGCAGCTGTAGCTGCAGCCTCTGCAACAGCATCGCCGCCTTTGGCAGCCAGCTGCCTCTGCAACTTGAGCTCCTTCTTCTCTTTCCGCCTCTTGATGATGTCATCCACATCGACAACGCGCCTCTCAGCACCCGTCACGCCCTTCCTGGCGCCTTCAAAGCCCCACCCTTCGCCCGCAAAGTCGCCGGCGGTGTCGTCGAGGCCGTCGAAAGTAGTGGTGTTGTTGTCAGCAACGACAAACTCGAAGTCGGAGTCCATTGCGCCGTCATCCTCGTCAGCCTGGCCCCATATACCGGTGCCGCCGGGCCCTTCATCAAGTTCGAGTGCCGCGTCTGCCTCTTCATCGTGGCTCTCGGCAGCAGCTTTGCCGCCCTTTTTGGACTTCTTGCTCTTCTTGTTCTTGGCGACAACCGTCTTGGCCTTCTTTTTGGGCGGTGCGACAGTCTCAATCACCTCCTCAGGGATGTCGGCCTCGTTGTCGGAGATGGTGAGGATGAAGTCATCGTCGACGTTCTTTCTCTTTGTGGAGGGCGCCATATTTTTGTTCGGTTTTGGGGAGCTGGTTCAATGGCTTCGCCCAAGTGTCGATTTCTCGACTTCTCGCGGATGGTGGGGCTGCTGGAAAACCAAAATTTTGGCTGCTGGAAGCTGGGAACTTTTTCTGCCGGGCGGTGAGCAAAGCTTTTGCTGTGAATTAACGAACGCCAAGGAGACCCCTGGAGCTTTTGCTGCCCGCTCTGTTGCTTCAGACGGTTCACAATGGACATCGGTGCTGATGGACTTCTAAGAAGCGGGTGTATTTTACGGCGATAGCTGGAAAGTGTATTTAAAAAACAAAGATAGCGACCATGGAATCCTTCCCCTCGTTACATCTCCACCGGGGAAATACAAGTTAGAGTGTGAATTGAAGCACGGGTACACTTTAACTAACCTAGGCCTCCAGATAAATACCAGCCCTTATAATATAGCTAAGTACATCCGTATGCCTAGTTGGTTTATAAGCAGGCCTTGATCGGTGTTATCTAGGCGTAGTAGATAAATTCAGAGCGCCCTAAATATCCCCCTGCGTCTGAACGTACTCTGCTAACTTTTATTTCCCTGGCGGAGGTGTACATTCTCACCCGTACCTTGCTTCATCTCTCTTAGCAAATGCACACTGCATTCCAAACCTGACTCGTCTCACCAGGAACGCAGGTCTCTCAACCGGCAGCTCGTCCGAGTTTCTCTCGACCTTGACATGTTGACTGATTAACTTCTTGGCTGCAATAGCATTTCCCCTTTTTTTGTCCAATATGGTGTGCAGAAAGACGCACAATGCAGCTACTGATATAAGCCTTCCCTCATAGAATCCTCAAACCGGGTCCTCGTATCCCTTTCATTCTCCTCAAATTCTAGGATTCACCATCGTGCGTCACCAAAAGGCTTTCTTATCTAAGCAAACCAAGTCACCGGACATCATCTCTCCCTTACTCCTAGACGGACGTAGTCTTACTATCGCCGGTCATCCCTCGTCATTCCATCAAATTCCACCCAATCCATCATATCCAGCAAGCACATTCCATCATCAATATTCCTCCCCTTCACTATACACCAATTTAATAAACCACATACGAATTCCCATCCTTTAAGCCCACCAATCGTTCACATCCAGTGAGTGCACAACGAAG
The DNA here is from genome assembly GCA_033439775.1 of Podospora didyma. NCBI lineage: Eukaryota > Fungi > Ascomycota > Sordariomycetes > Sordariales > Podosporaceae > Podospora > Podospora didyma. The sequence goes on from JAULSW010000010.1 coordinate 688,444, forward strand.
CAGGACAGCAGATCAGACGAAGCTACACTAAAATATGACTCCTCCACCACTAGAATGAATGTGTAAACTGTACACGTATTCGAGAGGATGGAATCGATGCATTGTCCATGTGTGTGTGCACGCACACATGCAAGCATACAAGCGTGCAAGGGTGGGGGTTGTCCGTATGCGCGGAGCTACATCCGGCCGCAGTAGCGAGCCCCATTACCTCGCAAGAAAACGAAGCGCACCGCCATTTGGGCAACCCGGTCTGCACATAAAACACTCCCAGTGACTGTTGCCATGCCCTGGCTTTGAGCGGTGAGGCTACCGTTCTTTGAACTTTGATGGAACTGTGCATCGTCATCCGATGTTTCTTTCCAGACAAAAAGCAGAGCCCGAGATGTCCGTCCCAATAGAAAAAGAAGACATGGATTACATCGGACCCTAACCTAGCGCAGTCAAAGTATGACGAAAGATGAGAGATCTGACAGGACAGTGTCGAGGGATTGACTCCTCGGCATGTCTAGTTCTGGCGCGGGGCGGCACTTCATGTTTAGCCCATCATCGAGACATGGAGCATCGAGCTCGATAGACTTTATATCCAATATAGGCAGTAATAGGCATCTTATAGTTCTTAGTCCTTCCAGTGGCTACTTAACAAATTTTATTTTATCACAAGAAATGGACAACAAGTAAATGGTATAAAGAGTACCCCAGCCCTTGCAAGCCAAATGATCAGACTAACGACGTAAGAATTTGAGTTAAACCTGTGTAGATGAAAGGATATCAGATGGAAATTTCCTTTTCCCAAAAATCAAGATGAAAATCCGACTCCCATCGTTAAAATTGCTCCAAACGCCTTGCCATGGTATAAATGCATCTCCTTCCCGTGGCATATATCTCCCTCGTTCCGTCGCTGAATTTTCCTGAGCTTTACTGTTGATCCTTTGCTAGTTTATTCGAATAGTTCATAATAACTGTCCAAGGCATGAAGATAATAAACTGATCGCGAGATTGCGACTCACGGTAACTGTAGAATGTGTCACCTTGACACTCTTTCTCCGAGGTCATATGACTCGTGGGTTTCGGGTTTGGCTGCAGCCGCAGCAGCCGCCGCAGCACGTATCTTCATTTTTTGTTCGCGTAGGCTGGCCATCTCCACGTCCGACAGTAAGAACTTCTGTTCGTCAATATCCCTCAGGCCACCTCCGCCCCCACCTGATGGACCGGCTTGCGGATGCGTCTTGTAAGGATGGAACGGCAGCTGCGGCTCGTGCTCGGGAGAGGCCCCCGGAAGCTCATACTCAACTATGTCTGTGCTGTAGTGATAGAAGCCGTCTTTGGTAGGTGGAAGCTCGGCCTCGGCTTGCGGTGCAGCAAGGGTGCGGACAGCGCCATTCTTCATGGCGTTAAAGTCGGCCTCGGATGCATAGGGAGGCAATGGCCCCATGGTATTTGAACCTGGCACCGGCTCGTCGCCTTCGAACCACGAAAACGATCGCTCGTGGGCAGAAAGGGGAGCAGGAGGAGGAGGCGGCAGAGGCGCATGCTCGACTATTCTTCGTTTGACGACGCCTTCATCGAGTGGCACTGTCGGAGAAGTCACGGCGGGCGTGGGAGTTACTCTATTGGGTCCATACGACACCACTACCGGCGCAACATACTTTCTGGGTGGCGACAGTTTTTGTTCGGGGATGGGAGCCGGGGGAGGGATGCGGTAACTGGTATAGTCGGGTATGGATGATAGGGTCGGCATAGGGGGTACGAATTCTAGGCTGTCGGTCGAAACGGCTCCCGCGCGCTTGTTTAACTCGATGCGCGAGCTGGCTCGAGGGGTCAGGGTCGGCGTGACAGGGTTAGGGCCGTATGACGTGACTACGGCGGCGGGCTGCGAGTTGAGCCGGGCGGCCGAGAGTTCGTCTCGTTCTGTGCTTCGTTCATATCGGATCGGCGGCGGTTCGGGTCGATCCGGTCGCTCTGCTCCCCAGAACCCGTTGTGCGACAGGGTTGGAGAGTGTGGCCCGGTCGGGGAGTGGCTGTTTATGGAGGAGTGGAGGGATCGAACGTCGTCGTAGCCCATGGAGCCCGGATAGCCATCGAAGACGGGCTGGATGGGGTACAGCGGCTCCTCAGAGTGGCCTGATGCCATCGATGTGCTGCCATTCCGCGTCAAGGCCTTCTCGGGCGCTTTCCTTCCGCTGCGACGATCGTGGTCGACGATGGCGCCGGCGAGGGCAGAGTCCTGCCCCCTTTTCCGACGTCTAAAATACAGGAAAGCAGCCATAGCAGCCACGGCAAGACAGACGAGGGTGATGCCAATGCCCAAGGCAACCCTGGCACCGGGGCTGAGGTTATTTCCCCCGCCTTGAGGTTCTTGGGAAGCCACCGCGACGGCCGTGGAAGATGCGGTCAACGAAGCTAGGTCGGCGGGCGAGGACGGGAGGGAAGTCGAATTCGCAGTCGCAGTCGCAGTCGCAGTCGGGTCGGCTCTGGGGAATAGCACTCCGATAGTCGTCTGGGCGGCGAGGGCGCCGGAGCGCTTGTTCGGGAACAGGAAGAAAGTGCTACTAGAGTCTCCACAACCACCTGTGTTGGGTCTAAGATGGAACCAACAAGGGTCGGTTGAAGAGAAGTTCAGGAAGACGACTGCGCTCCCGTTAAACGGGCCAGCATTGTCGGCTTTGAACTCTGTTGGGTAGCACCAACGACCCAGTAGTCAGCAACCTATGGCCTCGGAGGGACGGCTTGCAGAAGTGGTGCAGATGTGCAGATTGTGGAAGCGCGTAGAGGTGCAGCGGGAGATGCAGCCACTATCTGCTCGGTGACCAAAGGAAAAGGAACAGAGTAGAGGGGCTCTGGCTGCCCGCAACTTGCGCAGCTTGGCGTACCACGAAGAAGGAGGGATGGACGCGGCGGCAGCACTCACTTTGGGTAGCCTGCCCCGGCGCACCACAGAGGCAAGATAATGTCGGATTAGAGAAGTTGGACCGGTAGGTGACTTCTATTGAGTCGAGGTGGTAAAAGTCGTGTTGGATGTCTTTCGGCGGGAACAGGAAGTCGGCTCCACAGCCAGCAGCGCTTGCGATGGCGCCCCTTGTCAGCAGGCTGGGGATCACTAGGACGGCGAGGAACAGCACGGCGTGGAGGCGGTGGTGGAGGTAGTGGACGACCCGGGATTTCCGTAGTACCGTGATATTCGACCTCTTCGCCGTCGCCATCACAGAACGGCTGCGCGACAGAGGGAGGAGACTTGCGATGACATTGACGACGGGACGATGGGATGCAGACACTGTCACGGCAATCAGGCCAGCTCAGTTTGTCGGTCAGTCTGAGGTCTGGGTCTGGAGGATGGGAAGCGTCGCGCCGAAGCGACGGGAGATCGAGGCAAAGATGGGGGGAACATGGCACACACAGCACACAGGAGCAGCAAACATTGGACAGCCAAGCAGCAGGTGGGTAGGTACCTATCCTGCAGTCCAGTCCAGCAACCAGCAAAACGCAGGTGCCGTCCACTGTACCTAACTATTCCGTAGTCTGTGGCCTTCTCTGTGTGGCCTGGAGGAGGAAGGAGCAGCGGGCTGGATGGGCTGAAGTGGAGGGAGGGATCGCGATTGGACGCCAGGGGTGTTTAGTGGTTCACAAGCCGGCAAGCCAAGCTGCTGCCCCCAACAATCTGCAGACACTGCACCGCATTTTCGGAGCTCGAGGGGCAGAGGGGGGGCAATGGGCCCCTTCAGACTCTCTTCACTCATGCATGCTGCACGCCCGTTGGCTGGTGGCAGCCCAACTCCCTCTTTCGAGACAGGTTCATCATGCGGCGCTGCAACAACGGGAGAGATGGTGTGTGCGCGACCCACCACCAGTGTCAGCCCAGTGCCCCAGAGAATCCCAAAGAGCCCCACGGCCTTCTGTCCATGCTCCCGGTGGCACCGGTCGGCGATGCAGTGAACTTTTGCAAAGCTGATGCTGAAGGCCATCTCGCCATGTCTCCCAGACCTTGCGCCTGGGATCGCCTCTGATTGCGCGGGCTGTCTCGCTCGGGAGATCGATCCATGAACCGGCGATCACTTGGTCCAGGCCGACTTTGCTACGGCGATGGCGAAGGGCCGTACTGGATGGAAGGGGGACGCCATGCATCCACACCGGTGTCATTGCGGACATTGCAGAGTGCAGCCAATGCAGCAGGGTCTTCCAATGGCCGTTGACTATTTCCTCTCCCACTTTCTTTGCTCTCATTGTCCAACGAACCTCGAGCCTCGTGTCCAATATGGCAGCTATCAACCGAACCACACCCAACCAGAAAAGCCACAATCTGTTGCCGGATCCCATTTGGGCGCGCGCCCGTCTGGTCATGACATCGCGTCAGCTGCTTGTGTATCCACACGGGTGTTTGGCAGACTCGTAGGCGCATTCCTCGCCACGACACGATACGAGGCTCCGGTCGGGGACAGATCTGATGAGACCAGGAGAGCGGCAGGTTCGAGGTGGGTTCCTGGTCCAGGTCCTGGCCCAGCCAGCACTGCATTGGACACATTGGCAGTGGGTGGAGGCTTCGCCTGAGCCACCGCCCGCGCCCAGATTTGACAGCGCCCCCTCTCCAGGCCCCAAGTGAGCGCGGGGCACAAGCGTCTACCGGGATTTTCTGATTGGCCTGTCGATCGAAAGAGCAGGGATTCCGATCCTTCATGCCGGTTTTGTGAACGAGCTGAAAAGCACTGCTGGGATCTCGCTGCTTGTCCACTAAAAAGCGGTAGCAACTCCGGGAGGAGTGAAAGCCGTTGGGCGTTGAATCGAGATGAGATCTCGACCTTACCTGACCAACAGACTTGTGCTGGTGTATTTCCGTCCCAGGGCAGGCAGTCAAACGGGCACTTGAGACGCGCCGGGACGAGACACGACGAGACGAGATGAGTGAGAGGAAATTGATCGATTGTGCGGGGGCGCCCAAACACGGATTCGTCCGCGATGACCTTTTGCGGCGCTCACTCGAGAGTCCAGCAGGCCAGGCCAGGTCGGCCCCATAATTTGCGTCAGGCACAGCAGGACCAGACCAACTACCTCCAAAAGTCCAAACCCCACGTGTTGCATCAACCTTCTTTGGGCCAAGAACAAAATCGACATTATCCCAGAACGGTGGGAGCATGTCAGCTCAGCTGAGAGTCCTTCTCCAAGAGTCTCGCCAAATCCCGACTGGGCCCTGATTTGAGATCTGACATACATATAAACCCACAGAACCTTCCACAGCCCTACGCTCGGCCAGCGACTGATTCGTTGCTGCAATGCAACCAACAAGTCTACACATCCACCGGCTTGGACCCCATCCGAATAACCGCTCCTGTGGGCCAACAGCCAAGCTTCGAAAGACACCAGCTCGTACAGAGGTGTTTGTGGCCTGCAGTTTGCATAGTGCAAAACCTAACGGGCGTCAAAAAAGGGGCATTGGTGTTTGTCGTCCAACAATGGCACTGACATGGTAATAGGTACCTACGTCGGTATGTTGCCTCAAAGGTCTCAACTCGGTTTGACAGCTCAACCCTACAATGATGGCACTATCTCATCTCGGGGTCCAGGTTAGCCATTGCTTTGCGCCTCTGAGTTCGAACTACCTGTATCGAATAGAGACGTAGGAGTCGGGCTGAATGTGACTCTAGACTAAGACAGACCGAGCTGCAATCCCTTTAGGACACCACTAGTGAGTGATGTCGCTGTTATAACTTATTATAGATGAAGGAAGAAGAAGAAGAAGGGGGAAACACAGAATGGTATTAAGTTGCCATTGCGACCCGTGGGTATACAAACTAAACCAAAGAAGGGGACTGACACTGGGGGGTGCCCCATGTGTCACTCTAATCTTCGCTACCAGCAGCAGCAACAACAATACCAGCCAGAAGAAGGTGGCAACGCTAGCCATGCCGATTTATTCCATCGCACCTCTGTCCTTCCCCAGACCGGTCATTCTATGAGTTATAACTCCAAACCTCGACGTTCCGAGCCTGGTATAATGTGTCTTGGTTTCACCCGAAGATGCATCGTCAGTAATGAGCAAAACAGATCGACTTTATATATCTCGAGCACGCCGGGCAGAGAACACAATGTGAAGAAACTCACCTTCATTTGGCCCAGGCGAGCCAGAGGATCCTTCCATCTGAAGATTGATGATGCTATGCCCGTTTCAGTCTGCCGAGCTCTGATACAATCCTCCTCTGTCCTCTTGCTACCAAGACAGCATAATTCCTTCCCATCGCGTCGGGTTTCACTTACAGATACAGAGATTGGCCCACAAAATTCTTTCCATATTGGGTATCGACTAGTTTGTCGTCCATATAAAACTTGACCGATACATCGCGACCATTCTGGTCGCGGACCTCGCACAGAATTTTGTGGAAGTCGCCTGGGCTGGGGTAGGTCACATCCCTGGCACGTACTTGCGAAGACGTGTTGAACGTATTGAACGAAATCTTTCCAGATCCTTTCCATTCCGCCATGTCCACCTCTGGAGGCCAGTTCTTTACTCCCGTGAGCCAGAACGCCGGCCACGTGCCTCGCGTAGTCGTTGCCCGGAACTCTCCCGCAAAATCGTAGCCACCGCCGCGCGACACGTTGAAGTGTTCTTTGGCGTGGATGGCGCCTGAGAGGTACTTGATGGGTATCTGCTTGCCGCCGTGCGACGCCGCCTTCTCGCCGCTGACTTTCCGCGCCGTCAAGGTTACCGTTCCGCCGGTGCTGGACAAGGCCACCTGTGACTTGTCCATGCGGGCTGCACCGTTGTGGTCAGTTCCCCAGGGGTAGTTGTAGCTCCAGTCGTCGTCGAAGTCGGCCTGTGAGTTGAAGCTAGTCGAGGGGATCATGACATGCTTGGCGTCGGCGAGGAGAGATAGTGGTCCCCCTGACGATCCCACCAGCAATAGAGCTGCGAGACATCTCGTAACGGTATTCATCTGCGATATTATTATTTGACTGTAAGGACAACCAAGTACAGACCTCAAAGAAAGTTCAAGAGTCCAAGACCATAATGCAGAAGGGAGTATCTCACGCCGTATATATGTTCGTCTCGTACCTCTTTCCACCTCCTCCCTTTTCGAGACTGTGCCAAACCGAGAGACAATAAAAGTGGTAAAGCGCAATGATTTTCACTCATCATCGATCCGCATGTATTCTGGTTAATACGGAATGTTGTCTGTGCAACTCTCCTTTTCCCTGGATCAGCCAATATAGCCGGAGCCACCACCTCCGGCAGGCGATTGTAATAACCCACGAACCCTACATCGTGCCGAATATGACGAGTGTATTGGAAGGTAGCTTTGAATATGGAAGCTTATTGTTGTGTCTAACTCAGGCTTACTCTCCGTGCTCCCTAACGGGCACCTTGCTGTCCATCTCCTGAGAAAGGTCTTTTCCATCTCCCTTTCTCCACGCACTGCCGTAGATGGCAGCGAACTCGGGATCCCGTCCGCTCTCCCCTAAATAAACTACCAATCGCCAGACTAGTAGCAGTTGCGGTGATGACTATCGAATCTATGATACTGTATGTTTTCACTCATTGTTATTCATGCCGTATTTGAGCCAATATACCCCCTTTCCTGGATCTTCAGATTTGATAGGCATAGGGTTAGGGTTATGGTGCTCTTACATTCCTGCCGGTAAACGCATTAGGCTGTGAAAACAGTGAAGATAATCCGACCCAGGACAAGAAACAAGAACTCCCAATTCGGAGACGATGTCAAATTTCTAGTCGCTGACAGTAATATCCAAGTTGAAAAGGGTGAAGATTATGTCTTTGACTCATCATCCCAGCCGCTTCTACGCCTCCACTAGGGAAGTAAAGGTTAGTGAAAGGGGGGGGTATTCAGGGCATTCTAGGTTGTTGATTACGCCTGGACAACACAGATCATGGCCTCGCTATGATCCAGTAAGGCATACTTAACTATTGATCAAGGGCTAATATTCCAGCTGGAGGCCCTACTTAGTAGAAATATACCCGTGCTTCAGTTCACTCACTCACCTTTGTTTCCCCGGCACAGGTGTAAGCTTCTTTCCCTCGCCTGCCGGGAATATCGGACTATTTGTCAAAAATCTGAAGATCGCCCTTTCTCCACTTGTTCCAAGAGATGCAGGAGCGGCTGTCGGCATCACTTCTCCAACGGTTCGTAGTGTGAAGCTTAACACGCCCTCCACGTGCCTATGGATGAACGCTAGGGGTTGAACAAACCAAGCGTCACTGATTCTTGGCAGGGGAACAAGCACGTACAACATTAAACCAACTCACTCACGAAAGCCGAGCGAGCTGGTACCCATTTAATTGCTACGCAAACCAATCGCCGCCGAACCCAAACCCCGGCCCCCGATGCTAATGCTCAAAACCTGCGGTTTGCTGGCTCGACTTCCGTTCCGCGATCCGCTATCCGGTGGTGGCAGTAGTAATCGCCATCATCAACAACCCCGCCCCCGCATTCTGGGCGTCGTCTCATCATCAGCGTCAACAACATCAACAACACCATCAATTCTCTCCCCCTTTTGCCGGCCCTATTCCACCACATCCCAATTCCGCAGTAGCAGCAGCAAAGCACCCAACCCCAAAACCATGGCCGCCGACGCCGCGCAAACAGCCGCAAGGTGGGAAGCCCAGCTCCAGCGCAACCCGCACCCGGACTTCAAAGCCACCGAAACCTCCCGCCCGCCCTTCGACACCGCTTCCAAGTTTCGCTTCACCCAGACCGTCTCTCCGACCTGGAAATTCGGCGATGGCGCCAACAACACTTCTTCCCCTTCCCCCGCCGTCCCACATGTCACCATCGACCCGTACGCTAAAGGGCGCTCAGCGGCCTTCAACTACAAGCTCCTGATCAGCGCCGTCGTGCCGCGGCCCATCGCCTTCCTGTCGACGCGGTCCAAGGACGGCACAGTGACGAACCTGGCGCCGTTCAGTTACTTCCAGCTGATTGCGCACGATCCGCCCATGTTCGTGGTCGGGTTCTCGACCCCGCTGGAGCGCGCCAAGGACAGCTTGAGGAACCTGACTGAGAGCGGCGAGTGCGTGATTAATGTGATCTCCGAGGGCTATGTGGAGGCGGCGAACTCGGCGAGTATCAATGCTCCTTACGGAGTTTCAGAGTGGTGTGTTCTTTTACTTCTTTTCCTTCCCGTTTCATGATTTCGTTGTTGCATGTGGTGGGTTATATTGTGAAAGCTTTTGAACCACCCTGAGAAGGGGGCTTGGGGTTAGTGGTGAACAATTCCCCGTGCTCTTTTTCTACATGTGGCATGGGCCTGCTTTCAAGAAAAAGAAAACATGGAACCAATTTACTTACAAAAGCAAAAATAGGGATATCAGCGGTTTGACACCTCTGTATGACTGCGAGACGGTCCAGTGCGCGCGGGTGCGCGAGGCCGTGTTCAGCATTGAAGGCAAAGTCGAGAGCATGCGCGAGTTTGACAGCAAGGCCACGCCCGGCAAGAAGAGCGCCACCATGGTGACCATCGAGGGGACGCGCTTCTGGGCGCGCGAGGATGCCATTAACGCGGATAGGAATATCATCGATCCCGAAGTTAGTCCAGTCCCTTCCTCCCCTCCCCCTTCTCCCCCCTTGCTCGCTTTAAAATGCGCGGCGCTTTTGGGTACGTCTTCGCTTTCCAGATGGTTGCTGACAATAAGTTAGGTCCTCCGCCCGATCAGCAGACTGGGCGGTATCACCTATGGCCGCACGACAGAGGCATTTGAGATTCCCCGGCCGGATTTCGACAAGGACTTGGGCGGCGTCGAGGGAGCTGCGAAGCTTGAGAGCAAACACCCAGCCAACTAGATCTGGTATCTTTATACGAGAGACCGCAAGTAAAGATGGATCGGCTAAAATCGAATATTATTCTTATATAGACTACAAGACCAGGGATATAAATGCGCAATACAAATAGACTTTAGAACAGATCTTAGGACATATATAACCATCTCTGAGAGCTTGCGACTCAAACACAGGTACCTAGATGTAGGATGTATGTAGGCAGGCAACATCACAAGAAAGGCCTTGGGCAAACTGTCGTTTGTGCACCTCGATTCGAGTTCATAGACCGTCAACTTACCACAGCCACAAACCCACACACGCGCGCGAAGATCCTCCTTGCGGAGTTTACAGTTGGCGGGATGGCTTTATGTATTGCTCCAACTCCTCTGAGAAGCGCCTAGCACAAGGATGCAATACCTAAGTAGCCAAAGCTCCGCGTTACTGGAACGACTGAAAGACCTCCATTTCACTACGTCCCTAGTTAAACACCAAAACCAGAAATTAAGGCCAAAGAAGAAGGGGAAAAAAGAAAGAAAGGTTACAACAAAACAAGTTGAAGTTTCTGGTATATTGAGGAAGACAAATATATAGTACGGCATAGATATATATAAGAGAAAAAGAAATAGGTATAGAAAGATATCTTTGAAACACGAGGACAACCAACAACCAATATAACGCACGCGCCGCCCATCCGAACCCATCCTGTCCTGTCCGTCCAGTTCCCGAGGTATCAACAACGTCGTCATCAGCAAAAGAGGCAGAAAAATTGTTCACATACATACACAAAAGGGAAACAAAGACCTCCTCAAAAAAAGATCTTCTAAGAAAAAAAAGAAAAAAGGAAAAAAGGTCGCAAAAGCCCAGTCAACCAAATCATAGATATAAGCTCTGCCCAACATGAGAGATAATATACTCGCACCCGAGCTGCGCATCGCGCTCGTACTCCTGTAGCTCGTCGAGGATCACATCGCCAGGTTTGGGTCCGTCGTTCAGCTTGTCCTTGACATGAATCACGACGACCTTGAGGCCCTTGAGAGGCAGCGGCGGGAGGCCGGTTAGCATCGGCGGCGGCGGCGGCGGCGGCGGTGGTAGCGGCACGGGCGTGGTAGAGAGGTCGGAGCCTGCATTATCGCGAAGGGAGAGCTCGGCGGTAGGGGTGGCCAGATGCGGCGAATCCATCATCATGATGCTGCTGTCGAGGTCAGAGCCGCCGCCGAACGAGGAGGCGCCCGAGTTGACGCGGTGGGGCGGCCTGATCGTCCGGGGCGAGACGGGGTCTTCGACTGAGGAAGTCGTGTTGGTGCGGGTTGGGTTGCTGGTGGTGCTTGGGTGGGTGGATGATGACTTGGCGGCTGGTCCCGTGTTCTTCCGCCGGGCGAGGTTGGCGCCGCCCTCCTCGATGCCTTCCCGCTTGCGCTTCTTGTGGTCGCTCTCGCTGGTGGTGAAACTCGACTGGCTGCGCTCCATGGCGGTGACGCTATTTCCCTCTTCTCGTTCTCTTTCCTGACGCACGGCGGTGACCTCTGCGGCGAGCGCGCTCATCTCCTCGGCGATGAAGCGCGGGGCCAGATGGCCGAACAGCCGGTCGATCGACTGCGAGTCGTCGTAGCTGCACTCGATGAGGATGGCCGTGAGATTTCCGGCGGCGATTTTGGGTGCCGCCTCCTGCCACACCTGCTGGTTACGCGGCGACAGGCTGATGCTGTCCGGCTCGACGTCGCCAAAGATCAAAATCTCCCGCCCCGTGACAACGTCCCGGATGAAGTAGGCCGAGCTGTCATACACACAGACCGACTCGCCAGTCGAGTGCCCACCGCCACCAGATACAGAGCTTGCGCGTCCGCTCCCGCCGCCACCAGCGGGGAGAGAACCTCCTTGTATTATGCTCCCTCCCGGGCTGCCCCCGCTTTGCATGCGCTCTTGCTCGCGATGCTGCTGCTGAAGGAACGGGCCGAGGCTCGGGTTGGTGGTGACGGCGTTGTGGTGCGCAAGAGCGCGGGGGGACAGCAGCGACATGCTTGACCCCATGCCGACGCCCATGGGCCCCATAAGTGATGATGCGTCGAAGCTGCCATGCCGTGCACTGCTGTTACTCCCTCTATGGCTATGGCGCTCAATGCAATGGCCGTGGCTGACGCCCCAGATTTTGACAGCTAGCCCGTCGCTGATCTCAAGATAGCCTTTGCCCTCCCCTTCGCCGAGTGCAGGTGATCCGCCTTCCACCAAGCGCATATATGTCACAAGGCCAGCACCATTGTTCTCGTCGCTCAAGTTCGGCCATATCACGTTGTTGAATATGTGGGCTTTGAAGGCGGCTATTGTGCTTGGGAGCCCGGCTAACCTCTTGGGGCGAGTGCCGGGCAGACCGGCGGTGTTGATGACGAAGCCTGAGATGTGGTCCAGATGAGGGTGAGTGATCAGGTAAGTGTCAATCAAACTCCTGTGGACGTGGGCCGCATTGGCCGACGGGTTGGCATGTGGAAGTTCGAGACCGGCAAAGGGGCCGGTTGTTAGCGTGTAGGGGAGTGAAAGCTCTTCAGTCTGCCCGAGCTCAGGGGGTTGTGTTGTCTCTAATATCCTCGCGATGGCGCTGAGGTGCACGCCGGCATCGACGGCAATGACTGACCCTTTCCGCCATCCTGACGCAAGAGAGCGCACAAGAAATGCGGTCACATTGGACTCTAAAGGCCCCCCACCCGAGCCCTGATAGAATATTAGCAAATGTAGGTGTTTTTATTTAAAAGAAATTGATCAAAACCACAGCAAGATTCTATGAGCATCACAGGCACAGACCCGTACTACTGATGCTTCTGATTCTGAGTAGTCCACTATTCCACCGCTTACGACCAGGTCTTGAGCAGCATAGCCCCTGGTCAGCAGCAAGGAAGGTTTGCGCACTGCGCTGATCCCTCGTCCCGGACCCGAGGATCTGGGTCTTTGATGTCTCGCACATGCGGTATCCAGGCCGAGAAAGGCAACTTTGCTTTCTCCCTCTTGTTCCTTGTTCCTTTGTCTCATAGTTCTAGACTCTTCGGTGGCATTTGGACAGAGCAGCGGGTGGCGCTGGGACATGACTTGTGACACGTCAAACGGCCCGCGACGAGACATGGGAAACAAAGGGGCGCGGGGGCCACTCGGCCGTACTTTGGAGTTCGTGACAATGCCGAACTAGAACTATGAATGGAGGGGATTGGAACGAGACAAAACATCAACGCAAAAATACAAAGTGTAAGAAGATTGATGAACGGCTGGGGATAAAAAGGAAACAATGCGGGTAGGTGCATGAGCCGAAGAATGATCGGCGTGACAAACGGGGGGTGGGAAGGGGGAGCTGTGTCTGAACTGAACGAAGGATGGGCCCCCAACGGTGGTGAGTGGACGAGGGACCCATTCGAGTGCTATCGCATATGCACCCGTGGAGATCTCGAAGTTTAAAGATATGAGGGGTTCTTCAACATGCTTTCTGAGACAAGCAGCGACTGGGAATATGTATGTGACAGGAGAGAAATGCGCAGCTTTGAAGCAAATAAAATTAAGCACTTACAAGAACAATAACCTGCAGCGCCGGGGCTGTTTCTGTGTCTGATGTGGCGACTGTTGCAATATCGCCGTCCACGTCCACTTCGACTTTTCCTCCCCCCATTGCCCTGAACCCTGAACCCGTGGGGTCGATCGGCGCCAGTTCGCTTGCGAGTGGGATATGCGCACGCGACGGGGCTTTTAATAATAAATATACCCGTATGAATGTACCTTATGTACGGCGACAGACTCGGAGAGAAATAGACGAGTGAGAAGCGACGGCTGGATATAAGAGAACCGATGTGAATGGTTTGTTGCGGGCGGCGGGCGGGGACAGCGGAGCCCAGGTCTTGGTGCTGCTTGTGGTGGTGCCGGGCTGCTCGCGTGCTGCAGCTGGGACGGTTTGTGCAACTGGCTGGACTGGCCCACTGAGTAGGTAGGTTCCAGGTTGGCGATGTGATGTTTGATACGTAATGCACTCAGGTAGGTAGGCAAGGATGAGTGCCTCGAAGCGAGTTCCTTCCTTTTTCGAACTTTTCCAGACAAAATGCGCCGTCGTGTCAAGGGGTGGGAGCTGCAGGGAGCCGTGCTTGCTCGGTTTGCTGCGTTTGGCTGATTGGTGACAGGCTTGAGGATGTGAGTTGATGTTGTCGATAACTCTTTTCTCCAGATTTGTTACAGATGAACAAGGTAGCCAGGGGACCAGGTCGTATGGGTGTCTTGAGAAGAGTTGCGGAAGGCTAGAAAAAAAGAAAAAAAGAAAAGTCGCGTTGAGCTTGGTCGACGGCCGACGATGAATCGGATTGTAGTAGATGAGTGGGTTTGCCCAGTGGTGTAAAAGATGCGACAGGGGCTCTTTCTGACGCCGTCTCTTTGCCTTCGAGCTGGCCGAACTCCCCTCTTTTTCTCACACACACGCACACACAAACAATGCAATGCGGCAAAGACAAGACAAGGCGAACCTGATGCTTCTTTTTGACTGTTATTTTTGAATAGAGTTCCGCCGGCCGAACCGTTTTACTTTGATGAGGGATGGTTCCAGGTTGTAGGGTTGGAGCCGCAGCGCTGGGAGCGTTGCCAATCAGTGGCACGCAGCTGCACGGCTGAGGTTACCACCTCAGGAAGGAGCTCTTGGCGCTCTGATGCTCAAACGGCGATGGAATTGCAAGCGATCGCAAATTCCGCTTAGGTCTTTTGTGAAGCGGGTTTTCTGTCGTTTTGTGACTTGTGCTCTCGTTTTTTTCTGGTCGCCTGAGCGCGAGCGCGAGGGCCGTGATGAGAGATGATGGTGCGTTAGTCGAGTCCTCGGCAAGTTGCAGCTTGTCGCAGCGTTCTGATACCTGTCTCCTCAACGGGCGACGTCGCATTTATATTCGTTTCTGTCGCCATCTTGGACGGTGCGAAATGCCATCGGCATGGTGTTATCCTCAACCACCACCGGCCAGCCCGCCCCCCAGGCTGGCAGCTTTCGTGCCGTCAAGCTTAGCCTAACCTCGATGAGGTAAGGCGACGTTGGGTGTTTGCCTAGACTCCTAGAAAGCCTAGCGCCCGCCAGCACCCTCCAGCGCTCATGCCGTGAGCATCGACGAGTGTCGAGTCGTAAAACTCACAAGCGGCCTCCATTGTTGCGAAATCTACACAACAACATGAAGCCGATGCACGATAACGCCCCTTGCCTTGCCCGCTAGCGTCTTTGGCATTGATGGTGAGGCTGCAGATCCCTTGCTAGATCAGTCTGACTCTGGGGGGTCAATGGCGCTGGGATTGGCAGCAGGCGTCGAGGCGGGGTCTCAGCACGCGCCTCGCAGCAAGTGCCCGCTGCCCGCCCTTCTCTCGGACTTGCCGCTGCCGTTGCTGCAGGGGAGCTCGACGTCCCGATCTGGCGTAGTTTGGTGCTTCATCAGAGCTTGGCTCGGGTGCCTTTCAACGTCACCCCCTTCCTTCACCCGCACCCGACGTCGGTCTTGTCGACACTTGCTTGAGGCCTCGACAGCTGTTGATTCTGCCTATCGACAAGATCCAAAAGCCCCCTGTTGAAGTCGAAATGTATACCGTTTTCGTTTGTGTCATTGAGGGCATTTTGATAGATTATTCGGACACTCCGATTTGTTCCGTCATCTTCAAAGAGATCTCGTTTTCTCCACAGTTGACAACAGGAGTGGGAGTGGGCAGCGGCACATTCTAAAACTTCATGATGACTGACTATTGGTGGTCAGAATCTGAGAGAGTCTGACAACGAGAAGTCTCGCTTGCATAGTCATTGCACAAATAAGTCTATCCCTTCCTAGGTACCAACCCGCTATTCTCGTCCCACGACATTGGAAACAGACCGTTGCTCGCAAGCCCAGTTCGCGTTGCACAGATATTATACATATCATTAGGTTACACTCTTATTATCACACGCCCAACAGTGTGGTTTGCCTTGGCTTAGTGCCTGGGGTGGCATGAGAAACATATTTGTTCCCCCCCGACGGCAAAGACACTCACTCTTGTTCCAAACATTCTTTTATTTTGGTACATGAATGGCAACAAGTGCTCACCTGCTTCTCTCTTACATCCCCTTTGGACTTCTTTCGCTGGCGGGTTGTAGTGAAATAAGGCTTTTAGAACATGAGGATAAGGGCAGAAAGAACGGAACTTTGGGAACCAAAATCTCATTAACCATTGACGGCAAGCCCGGCTTACCTATTACTTACTATGTTCTCGTGGCGAAGCTCAGAACGAAAACGGCTTCTTCTTGTACCGCCCCGTCAAGATTCCGTCTCGGTCCTCGAGATGATCCAAGTGGTCGACAATCTCGCGCCTGTTTCGCATCGACAGCCCCTTGACCCTACCATACAAGTCCAGCTCGTCGGCAGCCAGATTTATGTTGACCAGTTCGGACATGGCGGGCTCCGCGCCGGCCATCACCTCGTTCTGTAGGTACTCTGGCATCTGCTCCAGTTGTGCGCGGATCTCGTGCGTCTTGCTGCGCGTCACGTGCTTCATGTCCGTGATGCTCTGCAGGATCTGCTGCCCTTGCTCCCGGCTTCTCTTCCGGGTGCGCGGCCCCTGCTGGGCAGGATGGGAGACTCCGAGATGAGACTTTCTCCGCTTGCTGGGCCGGTAGCCATGCCCACCCACCACTACCTCGTCCTCCACCTCCTCTTCCTCATCCTCGTCCCCGTCCTCATCATACCTCCGCTTGCCCTTGCTGGCCTTCTTTTCGTTCCGCTTATTGGTCTTGGCCTGCTGCTGGCTCAGCTTGAACTTACCCAGGTCGCCCAGGTGCTTCCCAATATCGTTCGCTATTGCCCCTTCGCTGTCTTTGGCTGCCCGCCGAGACTCTCTGGCCTTTGCACGGCCGCTGGCCTCGCTGGTGACGTGTGCCTTGGTGAGGAGGTGGAAGAGGAAGCTCTGGCGCCTCTTCTCGGGATCACTGAGCCTGCGGATCTGCGCCTCAAAACCCGTGTATATGGGCTCCCCGGCTGCGCTAGCCATCATGTTCTTGTTCTCCTTGTGCTTGAAATACTGGCGCGTCCGGTCCTCCCAGTCTAGGAAGGCCTTGTGGATCGCCTCGCCGTCCCGGTTCAGCGCCATCGGGTTGTTCTTCTCGTATATCAGCTTCCGCATGTCGGCCTTGATGCGGAAACCGTAGTACAGGGGTGCGGCGTGATACAGGTAGTTCAGGTCAAAGATCTTCTCAAAGCAGTACAGGTGCATGTAGCCGGCGTTGAGGAACGGGTTGGCGTTGTTGCTGCTCGTGTGGCCCGAGTACTCGTCAAAGGCCACGCGCCAGAACCCCTTCAGGATCGTGTTGTTGGGGGCGTCCTCGCAGTGTCTGTACCGGCACTTGCTCGACTCGCCGCCGTTGAGGTACCGCGCGTTGACCTGCGCCGCCGGGTTCTGGATCCACAACGTCAGGTTGCGGCCCGGGTGCGCGCCCTCGCCCTTGAAGAACCGCATGAGCTCCAACTTGGTGTACCGCCTACCCACCCTGAACTCGAGGCCGCGGTCGTCGTAGTCGAAGATGCCCTGCTCTACAAAGCCTTTCTCGTTCGGCTCGCCCTCTCCCCAAGGCTCCACCTTGGGAATTTGGGGGTAGATGGCTTTGATGTCAACATTGGGGACACTCTTGTCTTTCCAGGCTCTGGACGGCTGGATGGTGACGTCCCCGCGGTTTGGGGGAGGCGGGGGAACATAGTAGTACTGCCCAATGGTAATCTTGTTAAAGGGAGGCTGGGGTTGGGGCTGGCCTTGAACCGGACGCTGAAGCGGATTTGGGAATTGGCCAGCTGGGCTGTGGTGTGGAGGAGTTGGATAGCTGTAGTTGCTGGACACTGTCGGTGGAAGGGTGGCAGGAGGAGTACTACCATACGAAGGGGTGAAGTTGTTGTTTTGCTGCTGGGACCGGCCAATAGGAAACGTCATACCTCCCGCCGTTGCGTAAGCATTTTGATGTCTCTGTTGAGAGGCAGGCTGATACGATGGCTGGAGCTGTTTCTGGTCGTTGTTGTAAGAGCTGGGAGGTTGTTGGTTACTTCCAACCTCTGGCAGTAGGAAATTAAACTGATTTGCCTGGGTTGGAGCTGGAGCCGCGAGCCCTTGTCCGGGGGGTTGGGACTCGTTCTCTTTGGGCTCCGATAGTAAGGGGTCGATAGGATATTGCTCCTGGTATGAAGGATTGGGCGCCGTAATTTGTGATTGTTTTGGCTCAACTGACTTTGAATCTTGCGCGGATCCGTGTTGGAGTTGGTCTGTGGGTGAAGGGCTGGCGTCTGTGAAGCCTGGGATGCCGGATGGTAGTTCGCCGCCAAAGAATTGTTCGAAGTCGAACTCATCATCACCAGGGTTTGCAAGCCCAGGGTCCAAATTATCGAGTCCCTTACTCATATCAAAGGACTGCTTTCGTGACATGGTTAAAGAGAGTAAAAGAAGTGCAGAGGGGATCAAGATAGGAAGCTAAGCAGATCAAAAAGCCCTGCCTAACCGGCGAAGTCTGAAAGTAAACAATGAAGCAGCGCTGCTGAAGTGGGTAAAAAAGTAGTAATAGTTTTGGGTATCGATTCTAATATGAGACAATAAAGTTCTCTCTTGACGTGAAGATGCTGGAATAATATCATATATTGCGCGGACAAAGAGGGTCGACCCTCGGCATGGCGATTCAACGCAACAATTGCATGCTGTAGTCACTAAGAACTATTGTCTTTAGGGGCAATATTTGTTTTAATTTTAGACTAGGGACAAGAGAGGCCTCGTGACGTAGACAAAGCGAGGCTGCCGCGAGAAGCACTTCCATTGAGTTATTTATGTCTCCCAAGACAACAAAGCTGCTCGCGAACATGGCGGCTGGGGCATTGCGAAGAGAATCTATGGAGCCATGTTAGCGTTTCTTTCAAGGTCTTTGCAAAGATTGGATGTAACATGTCGTCCATTTTGGGGTTGTGATCAGGAGATGTAGCGTGGCCTCAACATTGGGTTTCAGAACAGGTCTGTGAGTTTGCGTAGGATCTCATCATATTGGGTTGGGTTGAAGGGAATGGAGAGCAAAATAAAATAGAGAGCTTACAATTTTTTATTTTTTTTGCGCGATGGGAGCCCCCAGATGGACATGCACGAGAAAATGCGCTTGCGCACCTTACCTGTTTCTCCGACAGCAGAGTTGAGAGTCTGCAATGGGATGGTTCTCTGCGATGTGGTGAGAAAGAGAAGAAGAAAAAAGGGTTTGGAGGGGTGTTGAAGCTTTTAAAAGAGTCAGAAAATTTTCTCTGTCGTCTGCCCCACTCCACTTTCGAGGAGGCGGATGGAATTTTGGAGGGCGGCTAGATGGCAGCCGACCCAGGCTCCACTCTAGCTTCTAGTCCCAATCAACGCTGCACGGGCAGTTTCAAGGTCAAAGGCTGCCAGCTGAAGGTCAGGTACAGTTTCCACGTACATGGATACCAGTAAGGTTCAACAAAGGCGTGAAAGCTGCAAGGCCAAGAAGTCTGATATGAGATTGCATTTCCAATAATAAAAGCTAAGATGGCATATTTGAAACAAACTCTAGATACCAACGTGCCATCGTTACCTATTCTTTCCATGGATAGAGGCGTTGACTGTACATCTCAACATCCGCATTGGTTGGTGAGGTGCCTCATTCTTTATCTCGCCCCACAGGGAAGAGCCAGGGGCCCGAGAGAGCCCGAGCGATGAAGGCCCCACCAAATCCCCCAAATCCCGGGCACCCGCCTGAAGCAGACCAGCCTGCCAGACGACTGCGCCTGCCAAACCGAATCAACGACACTACGTCACAGTTCCAGGACGACACGATCCTTCTATGGTCGACTTCAGTGCGATTCACAACAGAGTCTCGGGAGTTTAAGGCTAGAAACATCCACACCCGTGCTCGCCCAAGCACACAACGCCAGACCCTTAGCTTCAACCGCCGCCCGAGCGAGCTTCGAGTGGCTGTGCGGTGCAATTGCTGCTGCGCGCGCGTTGCCCCTCAACTACACGCCATTGCCCCGACGTTGTCTGCCCATTTGTTAGACGCCAGGCAATCGCAAACTGCGGCTCTGCGACACCCATTGCCCCCGTTTGACGCCTGATGCACGACACACGACACACAACGCAATTATAATGGCGGAACGGAACTCGAACCTGCAGGAAAGGCTGGGCGAGCTGGAGAAGGAGCTCGAGGTGCGTTGGTGACTTGCAGCTTTGTCTGCCCTGTCGCGAAACAAACCACAAAACCCCACAATGAAACTCGCTGACGGTTGGCTGTGTCTATTATTATCAGGAGGGCGACATCACAGAAAAAGGGTACGAGCAGGCCAACGTTGGGCCCCTGTCTGCCACTGTCGTGGTTCACGATCCCATACATACACCCCCATACATGCCATTATGATTCGGCGATGACCCTCTCTTCAACCGCTGGCTATCCGCTAACGTCCCCTTCCTCTCCCTCCTAGATTTCAGAAACGGCGCACCCAGCTTCTCTCCCAATATGGGTTTGGCGCCGGATTCCCTGAGCCGAGAGGCGGCCTTAGAATCCACTCTCCCGATAGCTCTTCACATCCTTCCAACGATGGCCATCGCGCGGCCTCGCTCGCCGCCTTGAGTGCCAACTCCCCACCCGGTCCCATGTCGCCCCAGTCTGCCGGCTCACCTACCGACTTTCGGCCCCAATCTCCCCCCTACGGCCGTCCCGAGGCCCACCCGGCGTCTTTGCTTGCTCCTGGCGGCCCCATGGCCGAGCAGCGCCCGACTATGCACCAGCACGATTCCCTCTTTCTCGCTCCAGCGCCCCCGAACGAGGCGTCCACGCGATCAGGAACCATGGTCTCGGGGGACTACGCGTTCAATCCGGACCAGAACCATGGATATGCCGAAAAGCCACAGAGCATGTATGAGAGTAGGGCCGGAACAATGCTCGATTCGCAGGCATACTTTTCCGACTTCGCTGGTGAACAGGCCTACGACCAGATGGCCTCTGGAGAGTATGGGGGCCCACACCGGTACTCGACGGGCGATGCATTCTCTCCCACTGCCGCTATTGCGCCGCCCATGCTCACCGCCAGCGACTTGCCTTCGGCGGATGCCTTGGAATACCAGATGCCCCTCGAGCCGCGCGATGTGCCGTTTGCTATCAACGACCCGCACGACGAGAGTACGCCCATGTCCAAATTTGACAACATCGCCGCCGTTTTGAGGCACAGAGGCCGTACCACGGCAAAGCTCCCGGCGTACTGGGTTCTCGATAGCAAAGGAAAGGAGATCGCATCCATCACGTGGGACAAGCTGGCCTCACGGGCAGAGAAGGTTGCACAGGTCATCCGAGACAAAAGCTCGCTCTATCGGGGAGATCGAGTTGCTCTTATCTACAGGGACGCTGAGGTGATCGACTTTGCCATCGCTCTCCTAGGCTGTTTCATCGCTGGCGTTGTTGCAGTTCCTATCAACGAGCTGCAGGACTACCAGAAACTGAATATGATCCTGACGTCCACACAGGCGCACTTGGCGCTCACAACCGATAATAATCTGAAAGCCTTCCAGCGAGATATAACAACGCAGAAGCTCAACTGGCCCAAGGGTGTCGAATGGTGGAAGACTAACGAGTTTGGAGGTTATCACCCCAAAAAGAAGGATGACGTTCCCCCGCTTTCCGTCCCCGATCTCGCATATATTGAGTTCTCAAGGGCCCCCACGGGCGATCTCAGAGGTGTTGTCCTGAGCCACCGTACCATCATGCATCAAATGGCTTGTCTCAGTGCCATTATTTTAACAGTTCCGGGCAATGGACCGGCGGACACGTTTAGTACCACTTTGCGTGACAAAAATGGCCGCTTGATCGGAGGAAGTGCCAGCAGCGAGATTCTGCTCTCGTACCTCGATCCACGGCAAGGCATTGGCATGATCTTGGGCGTCTTGCTCACTGTTTACGGCGGTCACACGACAGTCTGGCTCGAGAATAAGGCGGTTGACGTTCCAGGTCTATATGCGCATTTAATCACAAAGTACAAGCCGACTCTAATGGTTGCCGACTATCCCGGCTTGAAGCGTGCGGCATACAATTATCAGGCAGATCCCATGACGACCAGAAATTTCAAAAAGGGAACCGAGCCAAATTTTCAGACAGTGAAGCTCTGCCTGATCGATACGTTGACCGTTGACAGCGAGTTCAACGAACTTCTCGCGGACCGCTGGCTCCGCCCGCTTCGCAACACGAGAGCTCGAGAGATCGTCGCTCCCATGTTGTGTCTCCCTGAGCATGGCGGTATGGTGATCAGTATCCGTGACTGGCTTGGCGGCGAAGAGCGTATGGGTTGCCCTCTGAAACTCGAAGTGGGGTCCGACGCCGACTCGGAGGATGAAAAGGAGAAGGAGGAGACACCCGCGCCATCGAATGGCTTTGGCAGTCTTCTTGGAGGAGGAAAGGCTACCGCGACGGAACAGCGCGCTAAGACCGAGCTGAGCGAAGTTCTCCTCGACAGAGAGGCCCTGAAGACGAATGAGGTGGTAGTTGTCGCCATCGGGGAGGAAGCCAGAAAGAAGGCGTCCAGTGAAACAGGAGCAGTTCGTGTAGGCGCTTTTGGGTATCCCATTCCCGATGCTACTTTAGCTGTCGTCGATCCCGAAAGTGGACTTCTGGCCACACCACACAGCGTCGGCGAGATTTGGGTCGACTCTCCATCACTCTCTGGCGGGTTCTGGTCGTTGCCAAAACACACAGAGCAGATATTTCACGCGCGACCGTATAAGTTTGAGCCTGGTGAGCCGACACCAACGCCAATCGAGCCCGAGTTTCTACGGACAGGCCTTCTCGGCACCATCATCGAGGGCAAAATCTTCGTTCTCGGGCTCTACGAGGATCGCATCAGGCAGAAGGTAGAATGGGTTGAACATGGCGCCGAGGTAGCGGAGCACCGCTACTTTTTCGTGCAGCACATTGTGGTCAGCGTTATGAAAAATGTGCCAAAGATTTTTGACTGTTCGGCCTTTGACGTCTATGTCAACGATGAGCATTTGCCAATCGTGGTACTCGAATCTCAGGCGGCTTCGACAGCGCCGGCTACCAATGGAGGGCCGCCCCGGCAGTTGGACACTGCCCTCCTCGACTCCCTTGCTGAGAGATGCATGGATGTCCTGATGCAAGAGCACAACTTGCGCGTGTATTGCGCCATGATCACAGCCCCAAACGCACTCCCGCGAGTGCTGAAGAACGGCCGTAGAGAGATCGGCAACATGCTGTGCAGGAGGGAGTTTGACCTCGGTAACTTGCCCTGCGTTCATGTCAAGTTTGCGGTCGAACATGCTGTACTCAACCTGCCTGTCGGTGTTGATCCTACCGGCGGCATCTGGTCCCCAAGAGCATCCAACTCTCGGGCAGACATCCTCGCACCAGCCGACAAGCAGTACTCAGGAATTGACCGCAGGGAGGTGGTGATTGATGACAGAACATCAACCCCGCTCAACAGCTTCTCGAGCATCACCGATCTCATTCAGTGGCGTGTGGCTAGACAACCCGAGGAACTGTCGGTCTGTACGATTGATGGTCGAGGTAAGGAGGGCAAGGGTGTTACATGGAAGAAGTTCGACATGAAGATCGCGGCCGTGGCCGTCTATTTGAGGAACAAGGTAAAAATCAAGGCACGCGACCACATCGTGCTCATGTACACGCACTCCGAGGATTTCATCTTCGCCATTCATGCCTGTATTAACCTGGGCGCCATTGTCATTCCTGTTGCGCCCATGGACCAGAACCGCTTAGCCGAGGACGTTCCCGCGTTCTTGTACTTGCTGGCGGACTACGGTGTGAAGGCTGTGTTGGTCAATCAGGATGTAGACCATCTGCTAAAGATGAAAACGGTTGCTCAACACCTTAAACAATCAGCTCAACTCCTGAAAGTTGCCATCCCCAACATCTACAATACAAGCAAGCCACCGAAGCAAAACAGTGGTTTGCGAGATCTGGGCATCAAAATGGACCCGGCGTGGGTTCAACCAGACTACCCAGTCATCATCTGGACCTACTGGACACCTGACCAGCGACGGCTTGCCGTCCAGATTGGCCACGACACGATCCTCGGCATGTGCAAGGTCCAAAAGGAGACGTGCCAAATGACGAGTTCGAGGCCAGTGCTGGGGTGCGTGAGAAGCACAACTGGTCTGGGCTTCATCCATACATGTCTTATGGGCATCTATATTGGCACCCCGACCTACCTCTTGTCGCCCGTTGAGTTCGCACAGAACCCCATCTCGTTGTTCCTGATCTTGTCGAGATACAAGATCAAGGACACGTATGCCACCCCCCAGATGCTCGACCATGCCATGAATATGATGCCTGGAAAGGGCTTCACGCTCCACGAACTCAAGAACATGATGATCTCAGCCGAGTCTCGACCTCGTGTTGACGTTTTCCAAAAGGTTCGATTACACTTCGCGGCTACTGGCCTTGACCGAACCGCCATCAACACCGTCTATTCTCACGTCTTGAACCCTATGATTGCCTCGCGGTCATATATGTGCATCGAGCCCATTGAGTTGTGGCTTGACACCAAGGCCCTGCGACGTGGTCTCGTTTACCCCACCGACCCAGAGCGGGACAAGCAGGCGTTGCTCATCCAGGACTCAGGCATGGTTCCTGTCTCTACCCAGATTGCCATTGTCAACCCGGAAAGTCGCAGTCTATGCAGCGACGGCGAGTACGGTGAGATTTGGGTGGACTCGGAGGCTTGTGTCAAGTCTTTCTATGGATCAAAAGATGACTTTGACGCGGGGAAATTCGATGGCCGCACCATTGAGGACCCAAGCATCCGCTACGTCCGAACGGGAGATCTGGGCTTCCTCCATAGCGTTCGCAGACCGATAGGCCCGGGTGGTGCGTTGGTCGACATGCAAGTTTTGTTCGTACTCGGTAGCATCGGCGAGACTTTCGAGATTAATGGGCTGAGCCATTTTCCCATGGATATCGAGTACACAGTGGAGCGCTGCCATCGCAACGTAGTGCCCGCTGGCTGGTCAGTTTAATAACCCTTTCCCCTCCCCGACAGTCTTGCTACAGAGCGTTGAAACTTAGCTAACCTTGCGTCTTATTTAGTGCTGTCTTCCAAGCCGGTGGTCTTGTCGTTGTCCTGGTGGAGGTGGCGCGGAAGTCTTACCTCGCGTCCATCGTGCCGGTCATTGTCAATGCCATCTTAAACGAGCACCAGATCATCGCCGATATTGTTGCCTTTGTTGCCAAGGGAGATTTCCCTCGCAGCCGCCTCGGCGAGAAGCAGCGAGGCAAGATTCTTGCCGGATGGGTCAGCCGCAAAATGCGCACGATGGCTCAGTTCGCCATCAAGGATATGGACGCTGTCGTCGGGCCACCCGGCACTTCCAGCGGTGAGCCTGTAGGTGGCAGCGGCAGTGCCCTCGGAATTCCCGACTCGGCCAGCCTCGGAGACGTGCATCGTGCCAGCTTCGGCAGCTTCCGGAGCTTCGGGCAAATGGGTCCTTCTGGGGCCGGAGGCAGCAGTCTCCGCAACGTCGAGCCTGCGCCCCAGATCTTGGAGCAGCGTGAGGCGGAACAGCAAGCTCTAGCCGCCATGCCTCCTCCGCTTCCCCGTCAGTCGTATGATGGTGCGGCGCCTGTCGAAATGCCCGCCGACGAGCGCGACATGTACGCCGACAACGACCAGACACCAACAAAGCCCCGGCCGCAGTACCATGTCGTTAATACGGCGCCATTGCCGCACGGGTATGATCTGCCCGACTTTGATCGGTTCGGGCTGGGAGATGGTGATGAAGATGGGCCGTCGCCAATGTCAATCATTGGACCGAATCACCCAAGCAATAACCCAATTGGAGGTGCTGTGTCACCGCCAACGCCTCAGATCCGGCTGCCGGGTGTCGATGGGAGAGAGGCGTTGGATGATTGGAGGCCCGGGAGCGGGATCGGCGGTGCGGGATCCGGGCGGGGTGCCGGGGAGGGAGACGACGACGAATGGACAAGAGATGCCCGCATGTCGATGAATTTGGCGGGGACACTGGGGAGGCAGTGAGCGGTTTCGTTTGCGTTGCGTTGCATTGTGTTATGTCTGTGTGCGTGTGTCTGATGCGTTATTGCATGGCATGTTACGTGTTTGCGTTTTTTTATGGGTAGTGTTCGTTTGGAGATA
The DNA here is from genome assembly GCA_033439775.1 of Podospora didyma. Taxonomy (NCBI): domain Eukaryota; kingdom Fungi; phylum Ascomycota; class Sordariomycetes; order Sordariales; family Podosporaceae; genus Podospora; species Podospora didyma. The sequence continues at coordinate 714,344 of JAULSW010000010.1, forward strand.
AAGCGTTTGAGTAACAAAAAGCGAGGCTGAGGTTGGATGGTTTTTTACATTGCATTGCATTGCGTTTTCTGGATTAGGGTTAATTTCGTCAGTTGGCTACTCAATACGTAGGTAGTGTAGCATGAGAAATTTCGACTCGGCTGTGAGTAAGTAGTAGCACCACCACTCACTGCTGATAGAAGGCCTAGTGTAGTGGTCAAAGTGAGGCAGAATAAAGGTTGCGAGGCAGTGCAAATACCAGCTGGCCTTTTTGGTGCTATTTCCGTATGTTTGCTTGTGCAGTTGCGGGTAAATGCTGTATCTACTCTGCAGTGTGTGTGTGTGTGTCTGTGTGTGTGGATGTTGTGCATATGCGAGTGCGGGATGTGTGTAGGTGAGGTAGTAAAAAGCCAGCACAGCACAGCACAGCACAGCACAGCACATGCAAGCCGGCATGCAAGAAAAGGAAAGCTGATAAGAAGGTTTCTGTGTGTTTAACGGCACGATGATGTTTGATGTGGTAGTGGGTAGTATATCTGAAACCTATTTTTACCTACCCAATGTGTAATATGCTAGGTAATGTATGTATGTAGGTCCCGTCCCAGCTGGCTAGGCCAGCCTGTGTGGCTTGGATTTTATTTGAACCACGTAACAATGCTTCATGTACGGGATACGGAGTATGCTGTGTGTGGGGGAAGGGTAAAAAGGCCAAAGAGTGGCCGGTGGCCGGCGCCAAGTCTTCACTCACTATAGTGTAGTGCATTTGGTGGCATGGTGGTGTGGTGGTGATCACTTCACTCAGAAAGGGCCAGCAGGCAGACCAACCCAACAAGATATCACCACTCACTTCCCGAGTGATTAAGTGGAATGGGGTAAAATGGGCTGAGCTGCTGCTGGTTCTGTTTTGGTAGTTTCTGGGTTCTTCTGGGTACCATATTATTATTCTGGTTGGCTAGGAGCTTGAGATGATGTTGGTTTGACTTGTTTCTGGTTGGTTTGTCCTTTTTGGGGGGGGGGGGGGCTTTAAGGGTTCGCAATTGAGTCATAAGAATCAAGACAAGGAGCGGAAGCTTTGTTCGGATCGTCGAATTCTGGTGCTGTGCTGACTGTAATTTAAAGGGCCAAGAAGAGCTGGAGACTGTATCGCATTCTGTTTCTCCGTAAGATGCGGCGTGGACGGTCAGGCTCGGTGATTGATTGACATGGTATTGGATGGTAAGGTGATCACTGTTGCATTTTATCTTCAAGACATAGTAAATACTTAATTGATGAGAGAGTATTAATAATTGGGCGCTGAATTTACGAGCTGCATGTGTAATGTGTGCTACCTGCATGGGGTTGTTCTTATCGATTGCTGCCGAGTTGAATTGGGGGCGGGAAAGGGGATCATGTGTTGGACAATCGGGTGAATCGATGGATCAGGGCTGTGCTCCTTATTGCTCCTTCCTAAAGTTCCTACCACCCGTCAAGTTTTCTTTTTCCCACCGTGCGGCTGTCAGAATCGGTTGGCGCTTCCAATAAGAAGCGTGGGGATTGGAAAAACTTGGACCGTGAACGAGAGTAAAGAAGCCATGGCTGTCGCTTGAAACCGGTCTTGTTCTTTCTTGCCGCCCTTGCCGCGCCCCGCAAACCCCTCTTCATCTCGCCGGCGCCTCACGTGTGGACAGAATCACTGCTGGAATTTGAAACTCAATATACATGTCTTGGGCGTGTAATGAACATGTCTTGTTTGCGATTGATAACATTTGTTTGTTCGTCTCTCAGCCCTGTGTCTTAGCATATGGTGTAGGTGTGACAATCGGTGCAAGATCTCAGCTTTTACCCGGAGAGGTTGGGGACCCGACAAGGGATGCAGGGACATGGCGGCGCTGACCTCCATTCAAGGAGCTAAAATAGGACTTTGGGCTTGCGGTGGACCGGTGGTGGTGGACGGTGGGTGGGACATGGAGGAGAGATGTATGCACGTCAGCGGCGCAGGATGGATATTGAGAAAGTGAGCGTTGGCAGCCTCCAACGGGTTGGCGCGCTGAAGGACCCCACGATATATATGGGGTTAACTGTGATTCCTGTGCCCTGTGATTTGATCAGATCGCCGGTGGTTGGCCGTTGGCGGTTGGGGTCGCTGACCCAATGCTACCATCCTTCCCAATCGGGTTCTGAACAGCAGTGTGAGCAACCGCACCGACGGCTTACACACGCGCAGTGAGACTGGCACACATAGTCATGCACCTAGTGTACCATTTCACACACCACTCGATTGCGACTTCCCGTGTCGTCGGATGCGGTGCCCCTGGCGGTTCCTGCCTGTGGTGTGCTGTGCCCTGTGTCTGGCCCGGTGCGCCTCATCCAACCGGAAAGCCCCCGCTCTTCTCCTTCCCTCGCTCGTCTTTGCCGTTCGTTATTTCATCTGACGCTGCCTTCCACTTCTGTCCAGCCAAGTCGACTCCAGTTCCAACCAAGTGGACCAGATGAGAGCCGCATTCATCTGACTGACATCGGAAAAGGTTCCAGTGTCATCGCCGTTTCCTCTCGCTCACCCTCATCCACGGTCGTCACCACAATGGAATCACATGTGCGCCCTACCGCTACTTGAATCACCACCCATCCGCTTTCGCCGAGTAATGGAACCTAGAAATGGATTTTCTCCCACACCCCAGCTCCGGTGGGGTGGACCCGTTGGACGTCCCCTTTCTCGCCGATACGCCGTACGTCTACGGCTCCGACTTTTGGGACTTCCCCAAGACGCATGGCTTCGGTGATCAGTGGACTACGCTACCTGTCAAGAAGCTGGCATCGCTCATTCAGTCTTGGCTTTATTTCGGTGTCATATCAGAGTTCCTTGGGAGGCCGATCGACTACCAGAGGTTCAATGTGGCTGGTAGCGTCTCAGGGAAGCCACTTCTCCCCCTGCTCGACGAGTGGCTCGACGCTCATGTCGTTCCCGGCCTCCATCATGTCGCTTCATCGCCGGCCGCCGCTCGTGAGAAGGACGACCTAAAGCAGTTGCTGTACAACCGCGCCAGGTTTCTCGATGAGGTCTTCCATCTGGCCGAGGACTTGGAGAAGCTCTCCAGCGGTGGTGTTCGCCCAATCCCCCCGATCATTCTCTCCGTCAAGATTCTCTGCGTTTCCCTCCACGGCGTGATCAGGGAGTTCATCGAGGGACAAGCCGAGAACGACAAGTCGCCTATTCGATGGCCACCCACAGGAACACGGAGGTTGAATGGCATTATACCGCCGCCACCGCCGTCCGACTCGACCGCCGTTCCCCAGACGCTACCCAGCGTCCAGCTACTCCGGGACGTGTTGCGGTTGCGCGGATGGTGTCCATTCTACATCCGAAAGATCATATCAACTTGCAACTACGCCATGGTTTACTATTGCAGTCGACTCTTCAAGCGGTACTCCCCTGATCTCGGCCACGAGCGGTGTTCCGAGGACGAGTGCGTTGCCAGTAACGTCGACCTTGGTGACTACCGGTCGAGACACACCGACTCCAGCTGTACGTGCCGTCCTTTGTCCGTCAGGGCAGACAAACTCCGCGCCATTGTCCAATCGGGCGGAGTTCCAGTTGTCCGGGTGACCACCGTCAAGAGAAAGCTGGTGGTCAAAGTGACCTGCATGTCAACGAAGACCCGCTTCGTGGCCATTTCTCACGTTTGGTCTGATGGCCTAGGGAATTCAAAGACCAACAGTCTTCCCAAGTGCCAGCTACGACGCCTGCAAGACTATATCGACAAATTGAAGCCCCTCAGAAAAACCTCGGGCACCGACGGTTGCTTCGGCATTCTGAGCAGCTCTCCAGAGACTGGATTTCAAACCTCGTTGACCTTGAGACCCAAGTACTTCTGGATGGACACCTTGTGTATCCCTGCCGGCGGTCCGGCTGATGATGCGCGGAGCCGGGCTGTCAACAAAGTGCCCGCCGTGTTCAAAGCCGCTGACCGAGTTTTGATACTGGATTCGTCTTTGGAGCAAATGTCATTAGCAAACACAGACGCCTGCGAGCGTCTTGCAAGATTGTCAGCAAGTCGCTGGTCATCTAGGTGTTGGACTTACCAGGATGCTGCTTTAGGTTCACATTGCGAGATCCAATGTGCCGACGGGACCTTTGACCTCTTTTCACAACAACCGGACTATCCATTGCACCAGTCCCAGCAACAGCAGAAATCGACTTCGAAATGGCTGGCATTTCCCATTCCAGAAATCATCAATAAGGAATCTCACCGACTTTTAACTGGGCCGAAACAGTCCCAGAATGACGGAACTACGATGAGTGTCGATGCCAACACAGTCATGCGGGCCGGTTTGGCAAGACCGATCGCGCGCGACCTTCAACTTGCTTTTGGCAACAGCCCCAAGAGAAGCACCGACCTTGATGACGGATGGGACGAGGCGCTGAGGACGGATTTGTGCACCCTTTTCGTCCGTGCCTGGAATGAGCTTGGGAAGAGGAGCACCACGATTCCATACGATACGCACATCATGATGGCCACCCTCCTTGGATTCAATGCACAGCCAATCATGAGGCTTGCGAAGCCAGAAGACCGAATGTCAGCTATCTTGTGGAGCATGGACGGGATTCCCATGTCTCTATTCTTCAACAAGAAAGGCCCAAGGCACCACCCGGCGGGCAAACATCGTGATCGCTGGGTGCCACTATATCCTTCCAAGCAGAGACTAAGTCTCGGCTCGACATACACGAACCTTCGGGCCATCAACGGTGATCTCTACCTGCCAAACAACAGCTCGAGTCGGCGTGAGGTGTCCGTCTTGATTTGCACGGAGCAACCTGAGCCCGGGTTGAAATCGATATTTACAGTTTGGGATGCCTCGGCCGGGAAGCGATTCTCGGTAGAGATCCACCGAGAAGGGGGAGACAGTGATGCGTTTGCGGCCCCGGAAATTGGGCCGTTCTGCATCGTGATCCAGCTTAATACGGATTTGGATCAAAAGCAGAAGACCATGCCTGGGGCGCTTTTCCGTATTCGCCGAGTTGTGACCAACGTGCAGAAATGGTATCATCACAACCTCGAAACAGAGTATGTCAACTCGTTTGAGTTGGTTGAGGCTGAAGAGCCAGCAGTTTGTCAGTACAACATCCCAGAGAAGGAGACGACGACAGATTCAGCCGAGACGGGCGACTTGGCTGCCGCATTTGGCAAACACGAACGAGGCATATTGCGTGCGGTGTACGATTGTCCTCTGACCGTGTCATATCGAACGGAGGACATTAAGGCCGAGAAGGACGAGAAGAGAGCCCCAGCGATGAACCCAATCCCCCTCCCGAATACCTGGCAGGTCGTCATCGAACGAGGTGGGTTTACATACGTGCTCAATCGATTACATCTAGGCTATAGCAGCTGACATTTGAATTTTGTAGAAACTCCGAGTTTCTCTGTCCCTCTTCCTTCCCGGCCGTCTTTCTCTGACGCCATCGCACCGGTTTCGTCATACTTCCTTGTGACGGCTCTCGACGGCCTGGTTGCCAGCGGCTCGTTCGGTCTCGCCATTGCCATCTGTTCGACTATGTTCTCTCAATTGGCACTCATGGCCAAAGTCGCGCTCATGGCTAAGCTCGGCTTACACTCCTTGCTCCTAGTTCAAATGTTCATGTTCTCAGGCCTTGAACCACGATTGGTCTGGGACGTCCTCCATATTGCGCTGGTTATCTTGTATACGGTTTCGCGCGCTGCCGGCGGAGAAATGGGCATTTTGGACTACGCCTTTATTGCCTGGTCGCTTGTTGGTCACAGCATTGACTTTGCAGCTCGACTTGGAATTCAGTGGCGTGTGGTCCCCAAGCTCTTTGATCAGTATATTGCTTCTTTCGACCCTGACGACTTTGTTCCGGGCTACCTATATGACAAACGATGGTATCAAAGGGTTGGGGGCAGGGTGAGATGGAAGCTTGGGCTTCGGAAGGGGCAGGCACCGAAAGGCACACCGGAGTTTTGGCGTTCGGAACAGCATTTACTGGGTGATATGGAAGCGAGATAGACATTTCATTTTGGGTCGGATGCATTGGGTGATGTTGGGTATCATGACTTAGACATGCTCGCCTGGACATTTCCAACGGCAGCAAATATTTCTAGTACTAATAGTTATTCATTATACCATAATGACGCAGTTTTCTCTCATATGCGCCCCTGTAACAAGTTTTCCGAGGTCGGTATCTTTGAAGGATCGTGCTCCATGTCGATGTTTTGGTGTCACATCTGATTCTGAAACTTGAAGCATGATGGGACGAAGCTAGCAAAAGTACTCGGCGTCTCCGTAAATGGCGCTGCCAGTTGTGTTTCATCAATTCCACTAACTGCCAATTTTTCAGTTAGAAATGACATATGACATTTGATCATTTTCTTTTGTCACTGCACTCTAGGCTGACTTCTCGTGGGCGGCCAGTAATGGTGCCCGCGTACGATGACATAGCGGATGGAGGGATGAAACACACGTCTTGGATCACGGCCACTGCAGCGTGATACCTAAGGTTACCAGCGACCATTGTTCGTTGAGGGGCTGTCACATACCTTGGATATATTCTGCTCACATGCAGTTTGATTTGATTGCATGGAGCTGGGAAGTTACTACCTGCATACACTCAACTAAACGCTTTTCTTTTATATATTCCACTTTGCATCGGACAGTGACTTGAGGCTTTGATAAAATTGGGATTTTGTCAAAAGAATCCATGACATAGGTCTTGCATATCATGATTCTGTCACGTCTTCCCGTGTCGCTCAGGGAAATGTTTTTCTCTTTCAACTCCACGTTAAAAGTTAGTCAAAGCAGTCAGCCAAATTATGCTTACGAGTTTTGACACTCTTTTACACCTCCACCGGGGAAAGATATGGTGAGTGAATTGAAGCACTGTGTACTTTAACAAACTGAGGGCCTCTGGATAACAGTCTAACCCTGTTTGAAAAGCCAAGGATGGCTTATTGGGTTATGAAGAGGCCTTCATTGGTATTACCACGGCGTAATAAGTAATTAAACGCCCCGAAATATTCTTTACTAACCTTTATTTCTCTGGTGGAGGTGTACTTATCTGACTGAAAAGTTCAGCCTATAACCCGTCGTGATTGAGACATTTTGTGCCCTAGGCATCAACAACCACAATGGTAGGTACTCCGTATGTCCAACTGAATTGAAAGGATCGCTCAGCCTCTTGATCTTCAACTTGTTATTCCAGCTGAAGCCCTAGCGCAGATGTCAAGTATGCTTCTCAGCAAATCGTTGCTCCTCCGCCAAGACGTGGCGCAAGTCGCACGAGACCAGAACGGCTGCGTAGATGTATGTCCGACGCCTTGCAGAAGAGAGCCTGAATGGCCAGGGGGGAATTACTATGAAAACCATCCCCGCACCTTGCAATTTCTCGTCTTCTTAGCTTTCTCATCTTTATCATCCCAGAACGTGATAAAAGAATGACAACAACGACGACCAGCAGCGTGCGGCTGCCCCCGGTCGCGGCTCTAACGTCAATATGGACGCCCCCCTGCGGCAGCGGCTCATGGTTCCGGCCTGCGTTTGCTACGAGAACCACAGATAACGTAGCAGTCTCCTGTCCTCCGCCTAACTGGAGTGCATACTGGCGTGGCAGTAATGGCATCGGCTACTACTCACCCGCCATTTGTCCGAGCGGCTTGACCATCGGCTGCACGCGCTGGGCTGGTGATTTTCACGGGCCAGAGACGCTTCCCGGGGAAGAGGCATGGTTGTGCGTCCAGAGGTGAGAGTGAACCCATCCAAAACGTTTTAGGAAACGGTCCAGAAAGGTTGGATATGCTCATCCAACCACCAATCAAATGCTCCTCCGAAGCGGCTACACATGCTCTCCAACAGACGAATTCCTTGCTGCCTACTCTAGGACCACGTCTGGAACCGTCACGGGATGGGCTACGTGCCCCTTGCTCCAGATTCGATGGCAATTGTCGGACCTGTCCATTCTCGAGACACACCCCCTCACCTCTGGCCATACCCTCGCTCCGAGGACGACAAGCACAACTGGTTGGGGGTTTGGTCCAACGAGCACCGCAGGTTCACAATCTACTCTTCAGCCCGCCAGCAAGCAGCCTCCAATGAATAATAGCGGCAACTTGACTGATGGAGCCAAGGCGGGGATTGGCGCCGGCATTGTAGGGGCGTTCCTACTTGGATTTGCTCTCGGATTCATTTTCATCAGGCGACGCCGTGGAAGCAAAACCAAGCCGATACCGGGTGGAAGAGGTTCGGGCGAAGAAGAAGGAGGCAGACATGGCGATGCTCGACACCACAATGGAAGTCAATTCGACGAGATGAAGCACTATGGGGTTCAAGAGTACGGAGGTGAAGGCCAAGGCAATGCAGGCCTCGGGAATCTGCCAACCGAAATCAAGCCCGAGATTCACGGCATGCCGTTGTCAGAGGCGGACTCTAATGTCGCCCCATCGGAGCTGCCCGCCGAGTACGCGCATTCTGGTTCGCCGATAGCATCACCGGGACTTTCTCAACCAAGAGAGAAAACGCCCCTATGAAGTTTGTATGGCAAATTAACGACATTCTGCGGCGGTTGGGAGGATTTGGAATGAGCTTTGCTTACTCGAGTAGCAATGCCCCTCAAATAATTCAAAAGGGATGAGGTACTTATGAACTCACAAGAAAAAGAAGTAATGTACATATATGTACAGAAACCTGTGAGCGGGATTTGGATGTAGAATACAGAGGTAGGCGAGAACTCAGTAAACACTCACAAATTAAGAGGCGGCCAGCTGAAGGATGTGCAATCTGCGATACATCGTCCTGTCCTAGCATGAATTTGCTCACATGAACGTCAATCTGGACAGTAATTTCACAATCCCAAATCCCGGTTTTGTCAAAAGTTCCGCGGATTGGGACCCTGAGGCGATCTCCATTCTGAAACCCGCTGCCCTGGTAGAGGGATTTGGCAAGTTCCCTTTGACGCCGCCCCCCTCGGCGCCCCTGAAAAGGGGCCGAGCGCGGGACTGCCATGTGCTTGCTTGATATAATGACTCGCCCCCCCTCCAAATCGCACAAGGGGTGGGTTATACGTGGCACGCGTTTCGACAAAAATTTTGTTTTCTTTTCGCCATGGGGATACTCACAATGACCATGCTCCAGACGGTGACGGACAGCGACGGATGGCTGGACGTCGGCTCGCTGACTACCCCCTTCACCCCGGCGCCAACATGCACCAAGATCTTTTCGACCAGCAGCTCGAGATTCGCGATTCTCGGGCCAGCATCCTTCGAGGACGACGACTGCTGGCCCACATCCTACAGCATCATGTTCCGCGCCTATTTCAAGCCCGGGCTGGTGTGCCCGTCCGGATGGGCCAGCGAGTTGATTTCGTCCACGAGGACGACGAGCAACTATGGGCTCCCGTCCATGAGCGCCGGCGAGACGGCTGCTGTGTGCTGCCCGCGCGGGCTCAAATACGTCGAGACGGCGCTGCCCTACGCCCCCGCCATTGGCGGCTGGTGTCTCGGCACGCTGACGGCGGCGACCACGATCGAGCCCACGGCCTGCTTCAACTGCGACACGACGCCAACCCTTCTTCCCACCAGGAATGCCGCAGGCACGCCCATCACCGTCGTCCAGACGACGCTGCTCATGCGCTTTGAGGATCCCGCCGCCGCCGCCGCAGCATCACCCACAAGCCCTAGTGGTGGCAGTAACAACCCTGCGTTACCCTTGGCCTCCTTAACCGCAAGCGGGGGGCCTGCCGCAACATCTCCTCCGCCCTCATCAAACTCCATCATCACCACCACAAATACCACCAGCAACGAAGACGAGGGTGGCCCGCCTCCAGAAGTCAAAAGAAAGATCTTCGCCGCAGTCGTCACCAGCGCCGTCGTGCTCGCCATCGCCCTCCTCGTCCTGTTCTGCATCAAGTGCCGGCGCCGGCGGCGGAAAAGGAGGGCAGCAGCGGCAGGCCAGAAAGCCCCGATCCAGCCCAGCAGCAACGATATTACCAAGGAAATCTCCGCGCCTTCCCCTACTGATACCACTCTGGCAGAGGTAGAGGTACTAGGCGACCTTCCAAAAGCCCACGAGCTCGACAGCCCTCCCGGGACCGTCGTCACGCCAGCCGAAGTCCTGGGAGACACCGTCGCTACCCCCACAAAACCGCGCCTATTTGGCAGCCCTTCCTCTGGAGGAACTATCCACCGGGTCACCAAGCCGCCGCCGGCTGCGGCGGAACTCATCACTCCAATATTCTATGCCGAACTGTCCGCGGAGCCTGTGGCGCCAAGGAGGAGATCCCTACAAAGAGAAAAGGAGGACAATGTATAGAGGTAGAAAAGATACCAGGCGCACTTACTTTATTTAGTTCTTCAAGCTCCCCAATTTTCTAGAGAGTGTTTATTTACACAGTATACATATATACTAATAAAATATTTACAGAAAGTATTTCAGTAAAATTTCAATAATAATCAAACTTTCCAACAACTCAGGGAATCTCGTGAATAAATGTGCGAAAAGGAAAAAGACGAAATTTGAAAATAATCCGATGTGTGCACGGCCTGGCATGATGCTATTCTGCTGATCCCACTGGCAGCATTCACTCATAGCAATAATTGGAAATCTGCAATACATCCTCTACTCGTGAAAGGGCCCCAAGCAAACATGCTTCAAAGTTCAGCTTACAACTGCAAGGTGGGAACCCGTATGTTTGAGAAAGTTCTAAAGGAAAAAGAAGAAAGAAGAAAGAAAGAAGAAGAAAAAAGAAGAAGAAAAAAAGAAGAAGAAAAAAAGAAGAAAAAAAGAAGAAGAAAAGGCTGTGAACCTCCTCTTCGTACTATGCGATCTACTTCAAATCACCTTCATATAAGCGCGGCTGAGGATAACTTCTAAAGGAAAAGTTGAACAATTTCAATTACCCCTCAAGCTAAATCAGGCGTTTTTACTATCGGTTCATTTAGCCCATCCTTTTGGTGAGATTGGCGTGTCTGGATTTCTTTTAGAAGTCGTCTGGACTCACGTTGATGTGCTCTCTTGTCGTTTTTGCATCTTTGTGCTCAAAAAAGAGGTGTTTATGTAGATGTTGTAAGTCCCGAAAATATTGGAAGTGTTCCAGCCGACCTCTCGAAGTCGTTCTGCGGCTCCATGTTAATTCCCAGGCAGCCTTGTCTCAGCGCTGGCGGAAGGTACACTGGTCCGAACTATGACTTGGGCCAACATGGCTACCAAGCCTAACTTGCTTCTATGTTTTTCTCTCTTCCCAAATTAGCACGATTGGGTATGTCCGCTAACTGAGACTACGTCGTCTCGACCTCACCTGCAACTTTTGTCGTGTATGTTGACATTTGAGATGCAAAATTCACGTGCTGACACAGGCAAAGCGCACGGGCCATTCAAATGACATTTCACCCCCCACCCCCACCATCGGTTGATTGGCCGACGGCGAATTTTGGGTTTGATTTCGATTTGCCTGCGAAGGTGAACGAACATCAACTGTCGGCTTCCAAGTTACAAAACATCCCCCTTCTGAGCCCGTACCTTCGTCGTTGCCTGCTCTGTACTCCCGATCCCGCCTCGCATTCTCCACACGGCCTTTCAAGCTTCCTGAACCACCTCGATCCTTATCCTCGACCGTCGTCGTGTCCCGAGATTGTTTACCAAAGTCGCAAAACAACCAACCGTCAAGATGGGTGAATCGCGGTGCGTCTCCCCGTCCTCCGCCCAAATCGCGTCGGGGGAAACACAGCCACCCTAGTAGACACACGGCGCTGACCAAGATCCCGCCTACAGTCAGGAACTCGTGCAATGGCTCAACAGCCTTCTCCAACTTAACGTCACAAAGGTCGAGCAGTGCGGAACTGGGTAAGTAGTCGAACTTACCCCTCCCCCGCGCCTTAGGATGCAGAAAGAAAAGAAGTGCACCTCGCGCGCGACGCCGACCAAGAACTGATGCCCTCTTGTCCCACAGCGCTGCTCTCTGCCAGGTCTACGACAGCATTTTTCAGGATGTGCCCATGTCTCGGGTCAAGTTCAACGTCAACACCGAATATGCCTACATCCAAAACTTCAAGGTCCTCCAGAGTAAGTCGGTCCTTGCCAAGCCCGCCGGCCTACCTGCCCATCCGGTCCCTCCCATACGCCTTTCCCCTTGCTGTGGAAGATGGCAGATGCTTACAAGATTACGCTTGCGCAGACACCTTCACGAAGCACCAGATCGAGAAGTCCATCCCCATCGAGTCGCTGGTCAAGTGCAAGATGCAGGACAACCTCGACTTCCTGCAGTGGACCAAGAAGTTCTGGGACCAATACTACCCCGGCGGCGAGTACGACGCTGTTGGGAGACGAAAGGGCGGCGCGCTGCCTGCTGGTGGCTCTTCGGCCCGCGCACCGGTGACAGGCGCTGGAGCGAGACGGCCTGGCGGCACCACCCCGACCACGGGCCCGCGCGTTGGCGTCAAGGCTGGCGGCGGTGGCGCGGTGAACGCGGCCCTTCAGCAAGAGAACGCAACTCTCAAAGATACAGTCGTTGGTCTGGAGCGGGAGCGCGACTTTTACTTCAGCAAGTTGCGCGACATCGAGCTGCTCGTGCAGCAAGCTGTTGAGGAGGATCCCGAGCTTGAGAAGCAAGAGGACGGGTTGGTGAAGCAGATCCAGACTATCCTCTACTCGACGGAAGAGGGATTCGAGATCCCCGATGGCGAGCAGGTTGATGACCAGGAGACTTTCTGAGCGATAACGGACTATCAAAACAAAACCAAGAAAGAATACGAATTTACGGAGCGTGTTTGGTGAAGCTGCGGAAATATCTGTTGCATCAAAAGAGATCACACACAAATATTCACATGCCGGGGAGGGGACAACAGAAGCGCAGGAGCAGGGGACGCGCTGGTTAATCATACGGCTTTCAAAGGGGGCCCTCTATACCCTTGCGCTGTTTTTAAGTGTTGTTCCATATCAGCACTTGTTGGCTTTTTCAGCATAGTCCTCTGGCACGATTACCCCGTATTTTATGAAGTTGATAGACTTGAAACCCTTTCACGTCGTCACCGCTGCGGGAAAGATCGAGCTTTTTTGTTTGACCCTGTGTCCGCAGGGCGTTGCTGTAAGATTTCGAACCTCGGAGCCTGGCTAAAAGGCTTCGACCTAACTGGAGAGCGATGACCCAGCATTCCATTATAGAACCAGACCAGATGAAGTCGATAATGTCCGCAGAGGTCAACTGTGAAGCCATCCAGGCCATTCACTCATTAGGTACTTATGGATATCTCTACATCTGATCAATGCACATCAGCAAGGAGAGTCCTGGTCCTCGAGGATGCCACCTGCGACTCAGTGGAGACTGGCCACCGGCTGTGTTGTGGGGTCTGCGGGGACGATCAGGCGAGGCTTGGCGCCCAATCATTCCGCCACCCTGGACCAATTTGATCGAATGCGGCCGGCCAGGGCCCAGCTGACGCCCAATGATATCTGCAACCGCGTGCCAAGCCGTGTCTTTCCAGGCTCCCCCAATTGACGATTACAACCCAGCGGGTGTCTTTTCAACTCGATTCTCGTCCTGCTCCTGTCTCGTGACTCCGGTCTGTTCGAGTACACTAATATTTGGCTCTTCTCGCGGGTTTCTACCTTTCTCTATTCGTGCAGTCTGGTCTTTGAGCTAGGTGCACAGTGCTCCTTTTGAGACTGAGCTACCAACACGAGCGTATCTGTAGCTCCCGTCCCGAAACACCCGACATTTGGTTAACCCCAATCCACGAATCCAGGGTCCGAAGGCGTCGTTCGTTGCGCTACCGACCTACGTCACAAGACCACCCACCCGACGCAACGACCTATTTGCCTACATGCCTGCCAGCCACCTAGCCACCTCCCCTCACGATCACTAAGCGCGTTGAATCGTCCGAGCACGTCCTCCCTGCAGGCAGAACAAAACCGAGGGCATATATCTTCTTGACTCACGTCGTTTCCTTCGACGAAGAGCACACCAACCTAAACACAAAAACACAATGGCGCCTCCGGCCGAGATCTCGATCCCCACGACGTCCCTGTCCGCGCCCGCCGACGGCAGCAAACCATATACTCTCTACAACATCACCCTCCGACTACCGCTACGGTCGTTTGTCGTCCAGAAACGGTACTCCGATTTTGCCGCACTCCACCAAGCCCTAACGTCGCTCGTCGGCGCACCTCCACCAGTCCCTCTACCCACCAAGTCGTGGTTCCGCTCGACCGTCTCTTCGCCCGAGCTTACGGAGGCTCGTCGCGGCGGGCTAGAAAAGTACCTGCGCGCCGTCGCCGAGCCGCCCGATCGCCGGTGGCGCGACACACCCGCCTGGCGCGCGTTCCTCAACCTCCCCGGTGGCGGCGCCAGCAGCAGCATAACAGCGTCTGCCTCGGGGGCATCGGTCGAGGACAGCAGGATCCAAGTCCTCGGCACGAGAGAAGCCAACGTTGCGGCAGCAGCAAGCGACCCGGGCACCTGGCTGGATCTGCACCGCGAACTGAAAGGCGCGCTGCACGACGCCAGAGTAGCGCTGGGGCGCAGGGACAACGCGTCGGAAAACAGTGTGCGGGTGGAGGCCGGCAGCGCGGCCAAGCGGGCCCTCGTGAAGGCCGGCAGTCTCCTGGCGAGCCTGAACGACGGGCTGCGGGTGCTCAAGGACGGCGGGCGGCTGGGCGACGGCGAGCTGCGGCGGCGGAGGGATCTGCTCTCGGCCGCGCGGGTCGAAAGAGATGGCCTAGACAAGCTGAGCTCGAGCATGGCTGTGGCTAGCGGGGGCGGCGGGAGTGGAGGCGCACGGCAGGGCGTGGCGAGCGCGAGCGATCGCAACGCGCTGATAGGGAACGGCGGCAGCCAGCAACAACTACAACTACAAGGACCGAGAGCAGGGGGCAGGGTGCTCGGCGCACCGCTGCCCGAGACGGAGCGGACGCGCGAGCTCGACAACCAAGGGGTCCTCCAGCTGCAGCGCCAGATGATGCACGAGCAGGACCAAGACGTCGAGGCGCTGGCCAAGATCGTGCGCCGCCAGAAGGAGATGGGCATGGCGATCCATGACGAGGTGAACAGGCACATCGACATGCTGGACCGCACCAACGACGACGCCGACGTGCTGGGCCGCAAGCTGAACGTCGCCAAGGACCGCGTCAAGAGGCTCTGACGACACGGGTCGCCGCCGCCGTATTATTTTGGGGAGGACGAGGAGGAGACGGATGAGATGATCGAGTTGCTGACGGGTAGTGAAAACCTGCGGGCTGCAGAAGCAAGGATAATTATCACTTCATCATCGACAGCAAAAAGGAGAAAGATGAAAAGAAGAGGAAGCGGCGGCGGCGGCAACAACGGCAACGGCGACAGCGGCAGCGGCGGGATGGTAGATGCGGTGCTTTTGGTGATTGTGCAATGCGTTCTCGTCGGCGTGCAGGGCGTCTTGGTCCTGGAGTGGGTGCTCGGCAGGATGTCGGATGCGCTCGTCTGGGCAGTAGACTTGGGCATGCTCTTGTTGCGGCCTTGATTTGCATTGGTTGGTCTTTGTGTCGGTTGTCTCTTTTTTTTTTAATCTCTCCAGCTGTTCCCTCCCTACCCCATATAATGCTTGCTTGTACAATCAAGGAGAGAGAGGGGGGGGAGAGAAAGAAAGAGTTACATAATTTTGCCAGAGACAAGCGGGAGTGTAGGTTTTGTTGGTTGGTTGACTGGCTTTGTGTTTTTGTTGGTTTGTCTGCATTGCGGAGATCCTTTACTACGGTACTGGCTCGTGTTGTTTGGGTTTCTTTTCCGGTACTACATGAAAAGGGGATCATAAGGATGGAAAGAAAAGAAGACCTTGGTAAATTGCCGTCTCTTATATATATTATATACATACACTCCATCAGTCAGGTTATGTATGCGTTGTGCTGTGCTGTGTGGTGTATATACGAGACGGGCAGGATAGCATAGCGCGGACTGATGAGAGCATTCCTGCTCTCGCGTGATATACTACTCACTAGGTGCCGAATTTATTATTATAAATGGCGCGTATATGTCTAATTCATGGGACTTCGTTGTCCGAGTCAACTAAGGGCTGCCTAGTAGGAAACCTACCAATTTAATGGCCACGTGGTTTACATGCCGATATGACACTACATCGACATATACAGTAGATAATAAAAAGTAGATAGTATATGGAATTGAAGATGCGCCCTAATAATTTTATACTTATCTTCGTCTACCTTTCCTTCCCCCTTTTTTTTAACCCTCTTTCTCCCTCCCTTTCTTTCCCCTTTAATTAAAAATTTCTTCCTTTCCTTTCCTTTCCTTTTTTTTTTAGTCCCTTTCTCCCCTCCTTCTCTGTCTCTTATTCTTCTTCTCTTTCTCTTTCGCATATACTCTCTCTCTTTCTCACTACCGATTCTTATCTTAACCCCCTCACTTAAACTTAAATTAATTAATGAACGGTATATAGTATCGTTGTGAAAAAGTCCAGTTACCTCATAGAAAAGCGGGCAGTTTTACACTTACACACCTCTTAAGACACAACTGAAACCTGAACTCTACCTAGATGTCTCGGTTGTAGTGTATGTAATGGTTACTTTGGCGATGATAAATTGTATAGCAGGCTATGTGAAAGAAACATGGGAGCTTGTTCTGTCCATTTGTTGCAGGTGTGATCTGATGTTATAGCTCGTGATCTGGACGGTGTAGTTTATGATTTATGTAAATTGACAGTCTCGTCCATACTGTGTCTATGAGCCTATTTGTTCCTGGACGCTACTGTCCTGAAACATGCTAGCGCTCTGCAGTGTTTCTTCAGTCCTTCAGCCGGCCACATTCTATCGCGTCTGGCGACAGCGACATGTGCGACGATGATTTATAAATCGGATCTACGATACGAGGCAAGGCAATCTAGTGCCACTTTTAGAGCATAGTCATGATCATGTACTCTGTAGGTAGGTGCCTAAATTTGCCGTGGTATGTGTGCCCCTTTTTGACGCGCGTGCGGCCCACAGCTGTTTGGGAAAGGGGTTGCTGAACAGGCGTTTCCCTGTCGGAGATTCACGAATGCCCCTGGTAGCTGGTGCCCGCAATAACGCACAGCAAAATCCTCGATTGGCCCTTCAGAGACTCTGCAAACGAACCTCTACCTGCATTCGAGAAAATGGCTCAAACACGCTTCTCTGCATGTATTGTCGGCGTTTGCGTCGATCGTCGTTGTGTGATTCAGTGAGGGGAAGTCGTCAGACAGCTTGCAGCTGCAGGTGCCCCGCATCTACTCAGGCGGTGAGTTGGCATTCCAATGTGGCTACGTCACCCACACTCAGAGGAGTCGGTTGCTAGGCAACGAGCACGTCCAGCAGGAAAGAGCACTGATGTCGCCTTACCATTATTGAGGTTACAGCACACCATAGACGCTGCCTGACTGGAAAGGAGATCGCGTTTCGCGCAACCGCCTGCGAGGCCAGATTGACAAAACACAGCAGCACAATCACAACCTCCGAATGACAGGCTGTCATGTTGTTTTGCTGTCAGAGGGGTTGGGAACAAGGAGTGTGGACGACCGCCGGGGCTGGGTGAGGACAGGAGAACAAGTGCACGGTCGGCTGCTCGCATCGGCTAGGGGTCCCCCCTGGGGTCCCGAGGAGACACCAAGACGCAAAGGCCTCGTCCCCCACACCAGTGCTGCAGCAGCCAGAGCCCAGCACAGCGGATTCGCTGGCAGGTCCCGCGGGCTCCGCGATTCGCTGCGTGGGTCGGCCTTGGCCAGCCTGTCACAATCTGGAGATTGCACAATCTCGTCGTATTGGTTGCTCGATTAGTGCAGCGACGTCCGCCTCCGCGCACCAAAATTGGAGGCGGCCAGGCGTTTGCGCCGTTTGTTGTTGCTGCTTACGTCTTTTATTCGCTGTCGTTCGTAGGCAACGCGTCGCAGGATGGGCGATCAGAGGCTGCGTCTTGTAGTGGTTCGTTCAATGGTTCGAGTGGATCGCAAGAGGCTGAGAAGTGAGAACCTGACTGAGAAGAGGGGAAACCAGAGGGGAAACGTTGCAACTTTGCCAATGCCCCAGCCTCCGACCGATGGCAGGTGACACTCCAACGCTGTTTGTGGAAGCCATTGGAAGCCATTTTTTCTGTCAGGGTCCTCGACTCCTCTCTCAGCCCTCAGGGGGGGGGGGGGGGGCTGGGGGGCTTGGAGTCTTGGGACATGGGTGCGCTCCCAGGTAAAAGTTTTGTCAAGGACTCCCCAAAGCAAGACGGAAGTTGGTATCCGAAATGCCTCGAGTTTCCTCCCCTGACGGTGCTGAGAGGAAAGGAAAAACCCAGACTCCTCAGCAGCTGCATCGGCAATCGTAGACATACGGCGCAGGTGAAACAATCGATTGAAGACTGCACAGTCTTCAGGTAGGTCGACCTCCCTTGCCTTCATACCCTTGTTGGCGGGTTCAGTGGACGAGGTCGCAACCAACTGTAAGACGTTGATATCCAGGATTGGGGGGAGCGGGACAGTAATCTGGATGGGCGGGAAGCAAACTCTCACCCAGTGTGTCCTCCAATTCATTGGGCTGCCAGCTCAAGGCCAATTCAGCGGCTGCGTCGGTTCGCGGGAAACGGGAAACCACGCGGCAGCGGGCAGCTGGCAGCTGCGACCGTGCACCCCACCTCACCCAGTTGGGCCACTCACGGGTCGCCGTTCGTCTCTTGTGGCTTCCTCGCCTCTTGTCCCGCCCAGGTAAAAAAAAACTTGGAGCCCAAAGTAAACACAACAGACGACTGACACCACCACAACCCCTGTCAGGTTTTCTTTTTTGTCCACCCACCCACACCCACCCAGACTCGCCAAAAGCAGCGCTGCGTCCTCCCGCTGGGGTCGCGCCAGCTCCTGACATTTTCCATGCACAAATCTTTGACGTTCGACGACTCGATTGCGGAATCCCGTCGCAAGGCTGGAAACAACACGGACCAGCGACACCGATCACCAAAGCTTGTCTGAGGAAACAAAGAGCTTCCTTGACTGCCTCGCCACTGCATGTTCTTATTGTTCCCATTTTGAGCGCGATTGGCATTTCCCGCATTTGTTTTCTTTTCTGGCATTTGGAGTTGGGCGTGCGTCTGCTTTTCTTGCTCACTTCAAGGTGTGTCCCTGAGCGAACCCCAACCTCACCGCGGGCGCAGTCGCCGCCGGTTGCCACTTTCTGCCCGCAGCTCGCTTCTGTTGGCCAGAATGGCTCTAACATTTCCTCCCAAGTGCTCCTCACGACTTTATGACGATCCATGGCCGAGACGAGAACGAGATACCTCTAGATACCTGCGAATTCTATACTCGCTTCATGATCAATTCTCCAGCAACAGCGCGCTGCTCGGGGTACAACTAATCTACGACCAATAACGATCGCCGACACGAGGCCACTACAGGAGAGCATTGGTCTACTTATAATATGAGCCAGCCTCCACCGCCTCCCCCGCCACATGGGGAGAACCCAAGAACGACGGCAGGAGGTTCAGGTTCCGGTCTACCACCAGGAAAATATGACATCTTTGTTATACCGCAGCACTCGGCAGGATCAGGCTTCCTCTATTTGCCCTCGCTGAAGCCAGCATGGAACAGCTTCATTGCCGGTGTCGCATGTACGCTCGCAACAGTGACAATTGGAAACAGTCTTGCACCAGCATTCAAAGCATGGTGGAATAGCTTTCAAGGTCTGGGGAACATGGGATGGATTGGTCTCATGCTTGCAATAGGGCTCGGCGCATTTTCGCTTGGCCAGAGGCAGACGGACGGAAACGCGAGCCCCGATCCCGGCGCCGGGGGCAACGGTGGCAGTGGTAGCCATCAACAACCCAGAGGCGGCTTTGGAAGCTCGAGTTCCTATCATGCTCCTCCTCCGCAATCCGGGCCGCAGGCAGGCCATGCACCCCCACCCCCTCCGCCTCCGCCTCCGCCTCCTCCGCCGCCGCCACAGCCGGAGCCTCCCAGGGGCGGCGGAGGACCGCATCAGTCCTGGCAAGAACAGCCACAACCTCCTCCCCAGCCAGAACCTCAACCTCAAGCTCAACAGCAGCCTCCACCCCCACCCCCGCCTCCTCCACCTCAGCAGGAACAACCTAAGCCCAAGCCGTCACCTCAACCGCAGCCACGTTCAGATCCCCCGCCGCAAGCGGCTCCTTCGCCTCGGCCGACTTCGGCGAGAACAGAGGCTGCCAAGGACTCGTGGCAGAGGGCAAAGGAAGAGTCGAGGAAGAGGGAAGAAGCGCGCAAGGCGAAGGAGGCTGAGCAGAAAAAGAAGGACGAAACTGCTCGTCGCCTGCAGGAGCTGCGGGAGAAGGACGCTAGAGAGCGCCGCCAGAGAGAGGCAGAGGCTCGCTTGCGTGAGAGCAAGGAAAAAGATCGAAGAGAACAAGAAGCCCGGGAAAGAGAGCGCATCGAGAAGGAGGTGCGAGAGAAGCTGGAGAGGGAGTTGAGAGAAAAGGTGGCGCAGGAGACAAGAGAAAAGGAGGCCAAAGAGCGCGAGGCTAGGGAACGCGAGGCAAAGGAGAGGGAAGAGCGGAACAAGCGAGAAGAAGAGCGGTTGCGCGCAGAAAAGGAGCGCCAAGCTGCGCGGGAGAAGGAGACTAGGGAGGCAAGGGAGCGTCTTGAGCGTCTCCGCAAGGATAAAGAGGAGGAGGAGAAGAAAAACCGCAAGGGCACCTCGTACGCCTTCTCCTCCGTCGGAGAGAAGACCAGTATGTGGCCAAACGGCAGACCGGCCGCACCTGCGTCTCCTGCATCCTCGCCCGGCACGGCCAAGCCCGTGCCTGCGTCGTCGGCATCCCCGACGAAACCAGCACCGCCGCCTCCCAAATCATCCACTGGCACCGAGGACACGTATTCCTACCGGCCATACGACAAACCCAAGCCAACCGCTCGCAAAAAGTCAGTGTCCGACTTCTCCGAGTCCTCGTGGGCGCCTTCGGCCTCGACTGCGCGCACAAGCCCACCACCCTCGATGCGTGGCCCCTACACGACTAAAGATCCTCAGAAGATAGTCATCAAAGCCGTGTACGGCTACCTGAACCAGTTCTCAAAGACGCCTGCTTCCCAGCTCATCTCAGGCGCCGGGACCGTGACAGACGGTCTGATCCTCCGCATTACGAGCGCCGGCCTGTTCGTCGATGACGACGTCCGTGGCGTGGCACAGCGCGAGTGGGATGTAAAAGCTTGGACACTCAAGCAAGTCGAGGTATGGTGTCCCACGCACCTGTTATCTGCATCTGCTTCGAATCCTCCTGGCCCGATCCCCACCAGCCACCCCTTCTTCAAGACGATGCCCGGCGCCGCGCGCCGTGCCGCCGAGAGAGGCACCCCCAAGACTTACACCGGCGAGGACGCCGCTGCCTATCTCGACGAGCTCGGTCGCGGCTGCCAGGACACTTGTCTTCTTGGTTTATCGGGCACTGCAAGATCATCAGTTTCAGGATCTAACAGCAACAAGACTGCGGAATGGCATGCCAAGGGCCTGCACCTTCTCCGCGCCACCATCCGCGACCAGGAGGGCAAACGATACCTGTTTGTCATTGGCGAGGAGGAGGCCTGGAAAATTTCGAAAGGCCTGCAGAACCTGAGAGGCGGTACTCAGGTTAGGCAACTTGGCGTTGCCAACTTTAGTACCATTGAGGCCAAGAGCTTGCTCGAGACCCTCGGATGGGGGGGTTAGTTGGCGAGGCTCTGTTGTTTGATTCTGTCGATGCCGGTGTACCCCATGCGTCGTCTTTGCCGTTGATACCACCGCCACTCCACTGTCCTGCCGATTGGTTCGGATCCGTTCATTTGGACATCATGTTTCGTACTAAGAGGATTCTGACGCCATCTCTCGATCCACTCCGTCGGAACCGAAACGTCCTTCAATTCAATACATATTGTTTCCATCCCCCGTGGTACCAGCAAGCATCAAGGACTTGTTGGTCCATGCAGGCGCTGCCTGTCACAGCCTGATGTGACGATCAGGTTTTGTTGAGGCTGGGAGGTCAGGCGCTGGGTGATTCCTGTTGTTGCTTCTGCGTCGATACCCCACAAAAGAAAACGTTGCGAGAGAGAAAAGTGCGTTGTTTATATGACTGAGCTGAATGGAGACTGGAATGAAGGCACGAGGTATTTAGATTGCATTCTGCGTCGCATTTGCATGGGCATGGAGGGATATACCACATGGCAATAATGCTCACACATGTATGAGCATTCCAATGGACATTCACACGAAATTCACTAGAGCTACTTACTTTTAGTAAACACAAAATTACAGTTTTTTAATGCTTGTCTATCTAATGTCCCTAGTGGTATAAGGACGTGGCATTGCCATCTCGGTAATCCGTACATATGAGTGGTCCGCCCAGTGCCGGGGACCGCAATAAACATACATTGATGTGTCAGGTCGGCACCGTGTTGCGGATACGCTTGGACCGCTTCTAATTCTCCATCATCCATGATAATAGTACATATAATTAATTGTTAGACTTTCTAGTCGTGGAATAGCGCCATGGGCTGATGAGTTGCTCTGCCTGTTGCGTTGATTACAAGTGGGTGATGTGTGTGTTGTGTAAACTCCTACCAATCCATATCGTTGACCTCCTGTGGGCACTCACCGCCCTAGGTTCTGCCCATACAGCGATTTGGTTCCACGAACCACACTATTTAAGATGGCCAGGTGCCGACAACAACGTATTATTGTAATTTCAGCTGATATCTTTATTTTACCTTGCCGTTAATGAAATCCGGTCTTCCAACATTACGCAGTCATGTCAAATACTAGGAGGTACCTAGGTACTTGCTTGCACAGTGCCCCTTCCATAGATCCGTAGCGACCTTTGAGGGTTAGGGCTGAAGTAGCTGCTGCCGAAACACAGTTTATCTGACAACTAATTATACCACTAACTTCATCGAGCTGAAAGTTAATGTTATTGTTACTTTTGCAGTGAACCCACAGTTTATATATATATTTTATGAAAGCACCTGGCGCCTTATACTTCAGCTGGCAAAGAATTCCTCTCGGGAGCTTAAATAACAGCATCGGAAGTACCACGGGCCAGCAGAGAGCTGCATTAGCTACGCCTTTGTGTGTCTTGTGCCTTGAACCTTGTGGCTTCAGCATAATAGCTTCTACCATGTGGCTGGCTGGCTCGACTTTGACGGCTTAGGTTTATATTAGCCCTTGTTTAGTTGCAACCATACCTTGTTGGATTGTCAGGAGGCCTTAGTCGGTATTATCCAGGCGTAATAAGGGGCTCAGAACACCTTAAAAATCCCCTTTAAGGCGTCAAAATTGTACTTCGCTGGCTTTTTTTCCCGTGGTGGAGGTATAAGCCGGCGCACCTGAATGACTTGAATGATTTGACTGACTGAATTGACGTTGGAAAGTTACCATTTTTGAGGACTTTTGTGTCTCGTTATGAAGGATACAGATGCAAATCTATTTGCGATGGAGCATTGGTATATTGAGCGGTTATAGACAGAAGGTGGGGTCATTGACATAATTATGAGCTGAGAGTAGAAGTGGGATGATGCTTAAAGGATCTTATATTAAGTAACAGTAGAACTGTCTGTGGTGGGAGGTGACCTCATGACACCACCTCTGCATAGAAAAGTTATGAACAAAGTGCAAAAAGATATTCTAATTAAGAGATCACCAATCAAAAAAGGGGAATTTACCATGTCCAGACAACAAAAAGGGGACGGTAAACAGTTTTAAATGTAGACGTAACACAAGGGCGAACCACCAACCGTGTTCATCACGTCCTTGATCTTGACCGCGCTCGTCGCCAACGGCGCAACGTCAAGCAGGTCGTCCACCGTAGCATCGGGAGATGGGTCAAAGTTGAGGAGCGTCCTCGTTCCATAGACGTTTTGGCGATTGGCAAAGTCCTGCAACTGCCAGATCCAGTACAGGCAGTCGATCTGAGCGTGATGAAGCCAGAAGGCAGGGTCGTTGGATGCAACGAAAGGGTCACCGCCCGGGTTGCCGCCAATGGTGAAGTGGCCGCCGCCGTGGACGCCCATGGGATTCGTTGTCCCGCGAGGGTCACCGGCCTGGGGTGGGGAGAGTCCCGAGGCGAGTTCACATCCAGACCCCACTCCCAGTACGGAAGGTTGCCTGATTTCCAACTGTCAGCAACTGTTTATGAGCTATTTTCTGGATGGTTAGTAAGGTATGTAGGGATATCGAGCTTACCCCCGTATCCGCACTTCTTGAGCTCCTGCTCGTAGACGTGGATGAAATACCTGGGCCAGGTCAAGAAATTTCCCTGCGAATCGATCAGAACTGCCCATGCCTAAGAGAAACAGAGAGATGAGAGGTGACGTACGGTCATGTGAACAAAATTTGTCTGGGTCAAGTGCACAAAAGTGAAGTCATCAAAGATGGAGAACGACCCAGGCGCCACTCCAGACGGAAGGATGGACGGCTTGGTGGTGAGACAGTTGACGGCAGAGATGAAGTTCTTGCGCTGCGTTGCGGAGAGGGTTCGCCTGAAAATCGTTTGGGACGGTTAGCTTGAATAACTGAGAAGTGAGTGGGATAAACGCCGAGGCATACCATTCTTGACGAATCTTGACGTTGGCAGGTTGCAGGTTCCCTTGGTGTTGGTGAGGGAGTTGACCAGGGCAATCGAGTTGAGACCAGCCAGTGCCAAACCATTGTCCATGGCCAGCGAGCCCCAGTCGGGGATATTGAGGCCAGAGACAGTTGAAGCCACTGCCGCGGCGGCCACGCAGAGATAGGATTTGGGAACCATGATGTCCGCGTCTTTCTGAAGGACAGAACTGGATGATGGTTGATGTGGGATGGAGTCCAATGGGAAGCTGAGCAGCAGAAAGGTGATCGACGTCGTCTTTATTTATAGGAACCACGAGGAGAAACAACCACGACGGGATGGATCATCACACCACGTGGAGAACAGCCAAAGCGTCGAGTTGTTGGATCTCTTCTCTGGGCCATTGTAACGTCTTGGTCCATGTTATTGGACCTGGTATGTCTGAAGCTGGTTAGCTTACTGGCGCGGGGAACGGGCAGACAGCGAGGGCATGGCTACTTACTGCAAGTGTGCATAACTCGTTGGACCTCGGGCTGTCATCACGTACTTACCCCAAAGAAGAGAGAGGGGGGAGGGGGGGAAGCAATGAACATGGGGCAACAAAGCTTAGAAAAGTGATGGTGGTCCAGAAAGGCTTGGAAATGTATGCAATACACTGTGGCGGGGATTCAGGCCTAGCAGAACCCCATGCTGGCCATTTTGCGAACAGGCGCATTTTTGTGCACTATTGTTCCTAGCCTTTCTGCAGTCCAAAATTGGTTGTAAAATAGGCGAAAAGGTTTGTTTTTCTTGCCTAATCACAGTATTACAAGCCCCCTTTTGACGTTGTACATGCCGCCGATCATTACCAACCGCGCCCGGTAATATGTGAGGTGCGCGTGGAGTAGGTGGGTTTCACGCCGTGACCAATACTGATGGATGATCGGTTTCTGTTTGTTTTTGCTTGCTGTTGCTTGACTGAAAACTTCTCTTTTATTATCACTCGTGACAGCCGTTGTTGATGTCTTTGTGAGGTCCTTTTCTGCAGGTCTTGATTCTTTTTGGACCGCGCATTTGGGGAATTCCTTGAAAATGTTGGCTCAGGATGTGGATAATCATTGAAGGTGCGTGATCGTTGGCTTCAGCTCGATTGAATGCCGGCGACTTCACTTGGTGACGGTATGATACACACCTGTACATGTACCAGACCCAAACTTGAACCGCAGGTAGAAAATATTTTTTCTCGTTACATGGAAGACAGGCTTGGCCCAGTGGAGCTTTAAGAGTCCCTCGGTAGCAAACAGCCTATCCAGCCCTGATATGCTTCTACGGGTACGATGCACAGGGGAATATGCTGCTGCAGAGGAGATTACCAGAGCTCTTTTGCCCCACAGTATCTGCCAAGTTCCTTCCTTCCGGCCCATCACATCTTTCGCGCAAGAATGGAAGTCAGGCCATCCTTTCCAAACAAGCTTCCCGACAGGTACCTGCGATAGCCGAGCCTTCAAAAGCTGGGGTTGACAAAACAAAACTCTTCTCCAGAGTCTGACTCCGAACTACAAAGCATTAACATTTTTTACTCCGTCGTCGAACGCGAAAAGCGGGCGCCACCGCCGTTGAAGTGAACCACGAGCTTGACTTAATCAACTTCAATGAACACAACAGGCACATCACGGCGACGACTGATTTGCACCTACCACAGTCATAGAGTGCCAATACGGTTCAGAGCTAGGGAGTGTTGCCCGACATCGGAAATGCCACACATTGTCCTCTGTTTACAGAACTCATAGTAAGGAAGGAACGACATGGAACTTGGTATTCCATCTCATAGGCCTCTTGCCATCTGCATTGGGGCAACTTTCCGACGTGAAAGAGCCTAGGGATATTTCTGATACTTCCTCTATCCTAGTTTGTCCTGACCTTGTCATGGTTTTCACATCTTCCCGTCAGCCATCTCCCAGGACTCCTGCCGTGATCCATGCTCGGAGTCTCCGGCTGACCCCTGATGCATCCGGATGTTGTTCTTCAAGACAGGGACGGCATCCTCATTATCAGTGCCCAGGTCGCCCAGCATCGTCGCATTACCCATATTAGTATTGGCTGTCTGGTTATTCCTCTGAGTGGCATTTGCCGAGTTTTGTTGGTCCATGTAATAGAACTTGCTGGGCTCGGTTCGTGTCATGAGGCCCAACCTTCTCAGGTCGTTCTCCATCATCCGCTTCAGGCATGGGACGCAGGCCGCAATGATACTGTTTGGTTGAAAAGGGAGTTAGCAACAAGTATGGCTGACTAAGAGGACGCGATGGAAGAAAAGTGAGTCAAAGGAACTTACGCCAGCTGTGTCTCCAGCATTCCCCAAAACGTAACGTCGACGCCATCGACAAGTGCATCACCTATTGTCAGTCGGTCAAGTCAGCTTTGGGAGACACTCAACTCGCAGACAATGGAAGAGGAATAAGTAGCCAACATACCAGACAGATTCTTGCTCGTAACATTAACAATCTTGCAAATCGAGGCGGCGCTCGCAACCAGACCAAGACCCATGACGAGGGCCACCACCATTCTCTCGCGCAGCGTCCTCTGCAAGCGGAACACGAATCCAAGCGGGAGGAAGGCCATAATGAAATCAGTACGACGGCCATGACTGCCGTCGCTAGGATTCCTTGGGTTATGACTGGGATAGGGAGGCATTCGAAATTCGGGGTGGTGAAGTCCCACATGGCCCTTAGTGGCTTGCAGGTAGAGAAGAGCAGGGCGCTGGCGGTGATGCCACTAACCATGGCCCATAGCATCATGCCTGACAGGAAGATCCTCCAGGCTTTGCTGTCCTGGCGAAGTCGAAACAGCATGCAGGCGATGCTGAGCTTCGTAAAGGCAAGTGCCCAGGCGGACGTGTGCTGGGCAAAATGCTGCGCCAGCCTCGCCTGCGGCTGATCTTCCATCGAAACATAGAAGCTTTGCAACTATGGGCAGCGAGATCACGTGTAGGATCGACGAGGCAATGACCAACATTGGCGCTCGAGACACATTTTCGGGTGGTGGGCCTGACAAGTTCATGTTGGGGCCTGAGCTGTAAGAAATAAAGAACAGGACTTGACTTGGTCTCAAAAACAACTACAACGGATCAACTGGGCGAGACGAGGCCATAGATGGTGATACTGCGAGACTATATCCCATTTTTGCATAACACATACTCCTCAAAGAAGCAACGAAACAATCAACTTGCCAACCAAGAGGTTTGGATGGCTCGGGCCCTTAACCTGCGCACCAAATCGCAACACTTCCCAGGTGGATGACCACTGAGACACCCCCCCAATGCTCGACAACATGGCACGGACACTGTTGATTCCATTGGCATGGACAGAAGCTGGACACAAGTCCATCCATTCTGCCAAGCGATGCCGGTTCCAAGCTCTGTATGGCCCCCGAAGCCCCTGACCATGCAAGCCGTGTTTTCACCGAACCCTCTCAATATGCTTAACCGACCCCTCATTTTCTCTCTCCATCTTCTCGATCTGACACGGCCTGTGAGCACGGACACTCCCCTAGGCAGGCAAGTTTTGCCTGCCTGGCATGCCCACCTCCAGGGGCATATAGGCTAGTGCAGAACATTCAGTCGCTCATAATAGATGTATTTTAGGCCTTTCGGATTCTTCATGGCGCTTGAATTAAGGCAAATAATGCATATTGGCCATGCAATAAGGCAGGAATAGTTTCTATTGAGGGCTAACGTTCTCTTCAGATGCTGTAGCTGGGAAGAGATATGCCCGTGTGGCGATTCACTTACTAACATTTCGTCCCTGGCGGAGGGGTTGGGTGAACAAGTCAACGGCATCCTTCTCTTAGCTCCCTTCACGTATTCAGGAAGGATCGTCGTCTTGTCTTGCTGGTGTGTCCTTACCAAGCAGCTAGAGTGCGCCAATACTGACAAGAGATCTGCGGAGTGAGGGGAGCGAACGACTCTCGGACCCAGTTCGTGGGACAGGCTCACATGAAGATGTGACCCGAACCTTGGAAGAGTGGTATCCTACCACAAAGCGTCAAGTTGCCAAAGCGGGTGACAAAAGAAACAAAGCGGGTGACAAAAGAAACAAAGCGGGTGACAAAAGAAACAAAGCGGGTGACAAAAGAAACAAAGCGGGCTGCGAACATATGGACCACAAGAGCATACCATGACACTTGCCATCAAAGCTGATATACCCGAGCTGAAATGAAGTAAAAGCTGAGATTCATTTTTATTTTTGTCCACCATTTTGTATTCCAAAGCAAGCAACTCAGTCACCAAAAAAACGCCTGAGCACACAACTGCCAGCTAGATAGCTGCAGAAGTTAGAGTTCGATTTTTTTGCACTATCGACAAGCTTCCTTCCTGCCGGGGAAGTAGAGGAATAAGTTCCGTGTCCTTTAAAGTTCAGCTGTGAGAGCTGGCATCGTGTCACAGAACTGACGGAAGCACCCCCTAAGGAAGTGATGTAGACCTTACGGTTGGTCAGAGCCTACCAGATTTCCCGAGACTCGTCCAGGAGAATCCATAAAGACTCCTCCTTTTCACAGCCCATCATACGGATACAAAGCCCTGTTCCAACTTTCTAGAGACATTTTCCATAACGAAACCTTGGCATCTTTCACATCCAGATACTACAGGTAATTACCATAAACCGGCATAGTGTCTTAGACACGGCAGTCCCTCAGCCCCGGGGACCTGGGACAGGCATCTATAGACGGGGATGGCGAAGCGAGCGTCTCCCTTTGGGGAAGCTACATATACCCCTGAAGTGTCTAGGGCCTGGGCGTTCCCCGTCCATGTCCCAGCCCTATCGGCGACCTCCTGGTAAAAAAGTGGAGTGATGGGCAGGCAAACCCAAAGGCTGGCTGGACTTTCTGGCACGGCTTTAATCTTTCGGGCGATAACCTCGTGGTGTCTGGTCGTGTGGAGACGAAGGGTCCTTATGGCGATGACGGCCTTCAGACCAGCAACCGGGCTGAGCTCCGCGCCGTGATTGCAGTGCTGGGCTTCCGGTTCTGGGCCGGTGGGGGCATCCGTAAGCTTGTCATTGCGACTGATTCCGAGTACGTGGCTGAGGGGCTCTACTGCATGGGTCAAGAGGTGGGTCGAGAATGATTGGAAGACTAGCGTCGGAGGCAGTGTCAAGGACAAAAATCTGTGGGAGGCGTTGCTGGGCGAGATTGAGAAACTTGCGGAGAAGCAAAGATGTCTTCCCAACAGCCAAGGGATGGCTGTCGAGCTCTGGAGGATCCCGCGGGAGTGGAACACTGTTACCGATGCAGCTGCGAAGACCGCTGCCGCCTAAGAAGATCTCACACGATGAGTGGATGCCTATTATGGGCATGAACTCCTAGTTATTCGGGCGTATCTTGAAAGGCTTCCTGTCAGTGTCTGACAAAGCCCTGGGGGATTTCTACTTATTTTTTGGTAGCAGTCTTTATATAGTCTCTCGAGAGACTAGATAGTCATATTATCACGAAGCGCTGCAAAGAATGAGCTGAAAAGTCGAGTCTTCTCGTTGCACTTGAGTGCATGGTGGAGGGGGGCCACATTTAATAAAGCGGTCGGTAGGCAAATTCAGGGAAGAAAGCAGAAGACACTCCACCTCGCCCGCCCACATAGGTAGCACGTTGGACAATCCAACACTGCGTCACTATAAGCGCACCAGACACGAGCGTTAAAGAAGCACCAGGCGTTCCATTCGGGTACACGTCGTCAATACGAGCAATTCTTATTTACCTACCTACCTAGCAAGGCAGATCACCGGCCCGGCTCCGGTCCGGCCGATAATGGGGGTGGTGGTAAGTGGAGATGACTGGGCTCTCCGCGATGGTAAAAAACCCGGATGACATCGGTGCTCATGAGGTGAACAAGGGGTGGTGGGATTAATAAGATCTTCCAATTATTATGAAGGTAAGAGCTATGTAGTGACTAATGTTTGGTAATACTGAGAGCTGCTATCGTAAGTATTATGTCGGCAGGAACTTATTCTGGTGAAGGCTAATGAAATTGACGACGACCCGGAAAGGGGCTATCAACAAAGAACTCCCTGTTTCGGGGTTCAACTTGTCAATGTCGGAGGAATCCTTCCTTGATCCTTCCCCGGCCTCGCGACTCCATTGCCCGGCCGTCATTTCTCCCTAAGCCGAAGTTGCGATGCCGTGCTCATGCATGATTATGTGTGTGGTTGACTTACTTGAGGTTCCAATGGGTGGAAATTCATCGAAAACATGCGTAGGGAAACATGCCACGCCGATCCTTCATTGTTGGGCAGGGCCATAACACCATCCACACATGCTGCTTGGCTACGGATTACGGCCGGTGGAGCATGAGGGGCAAGAGAAACACTGAGGGACAGAATATCCCATATAAAGATGGATGGACGCAAGAATGTTGAAGATGTCGCAGCCCCTCACCTCAACAGCATTAACGACCATGATGAGGGTCTCTTCCATGCTGTCCAACGGTGGCAGGCTGGTCGTCCTAGGGCTCCTACTATTGACAAGCGGTGTTCCGGCATCCGCCTTGACAACCAACTCCCATCGACAAGTGGAACCATCAGTCTAGGCTGCAAGCACACGCACGCGAGCGTATCAGCCTCAACCCCGGCTGGAAGTTCAAGCGATTCACTGAGAGCCCGGGCGATGTGAGCTACACCAAGCTGAAAGCGTGGATTATCCCACGGGCAACAACTTCATCAAGGACTTCTCCAAGCGTCCCGTTCGCCCGCCCAGCTAGCCCCCCAGCGTCTCCTTTGCCGAGCCCAAGTTCAACGATGCCTCTTGGGAGTCGCTCGACCTACCGCACGACTGGGCGGTGAAGGGTCCCTTTCTCACCGAGAAGGACTCCATCATAACGGGCGGCGAGGGTCGTCCGCCCACGCATGGCGATGGCTGGTATCGCCGCAGCTTCACGGCAACCACGGAGGACGTCTCTTCCAAGTCCCTCTACCTGGATATTAATGGAGCCATGGCCTACGATATGGCGTGTCTCAACGGAAACCTTGTCGGCCGATGGCCATACGGCTATGCATCGTTCCGGCTCGACCTGACGCCCTTTGTCAAGACGGGTACCAACAGTATTGCTATTCGCGTCGACAACGCGGTCAGCTCGTCCCGCTTCTACTCGGGTGTAGGTATATACCGCAATGTCTGGCTCACCAAGGCCGCCAAGACGCACATCGTGGATGATGGCGCCTACATCACGTCCAAGGTGTCGTCAAAGTCAGCCGCGCTGGACCTTATGGCCCATGTTGAGAAATCGGCTGCCTCTGGCAAAGAGCAAGTTGAGATAACAACTGACGTGTATGTGCTGAACAACTCGACGGGCAGGCTGAGCGAGAAGGTGGGCCAGTTCCCTCATACCAAAGTCGACGTCGCAACTGGCGCACAGCAATCGATCAACTTGACCCTGGTCCTCCAGAACCCGCGGCTTTGGGGGCCGCGACCATTACAGGAGCCTAACCTCTACGTGGCCGTCACGCGCCTGCAGAGCAGAAACGGCAAGAAGATGGACGAGTACGAGTCGCGGTTCGGTATCCGCACGGTCGAGTAACGGCGGGGACGGGCTGCGGGTCAACGGCGAGCGCATCTACATCCAGGGCGTCAACCAGCACCACGACTTCGGGTCGCTGGGCGCTGCCTTCAACCTCAGGGCGGCGGAACAGCTGTTCGGCATGTTGCAAGACCTAGGCTGCAACTCGGTGCGCACGTCACTCAACCTGCTAGCTCGCGAGCTGCTTGGCCTCGCTGATGAACTCGGCATCCTGATCCTCGACGAGATCTTCGACACGTGGCAGGGTGCCAAGGTCCTCAACAATTTCAGCTTGATCTTCAACGAATGGTAAGAGACTGACTTGCGCAACTTTATCCGCCGCGACCGCAACCGCCCGTCCGTCGTGATCTGGAGCTATGGCAACGAGGTTGTCGAGCAGAGGACCGGCGATGTTGGTGCAAACGTATCCATGAAGATTAAAAACATACTATGCGAGGAGGACTTAACCCGGTTGCGCACGCTGGGTGCCAACAATGCCGGACCAGAAGACGTGTTCACCACGTCCATGGATATTATTGGCCTGAACTACCAGGGCGAGGGCCGCGGCAAAGTAGGCCCTTTGTTCCGCGTGTTCCACGAGAAGTTCCCTGACACCATGACCGTGTCGTCTGAGAGCTCGTCGGCCGTCAGCTCGCGAGGCACATACCTTTTCCCGGTCACGCCCGAGAACAGCACCAACGTTAGCGCCGAGGGCTTCGACGACGCCAACATGTACGTCAGCGCCTATGACTTATACGCCGTGCCCTGGGGTACCTCGCCCGACAAGGTCTTTGTAGCACAGGACCCGCACCCATACGTCGCCGGCGAGTACGTCTGGACGGGGTGGGACTACCTAGGCGAGCCGACACCGTTCAATCTAGCGCGCAGCAGCTACCTCGGGTTCATCGACCTGGCCGGGTTTCCTAAGGACCGCTTTTACCTCTACCAGTCACGGTGGAACTCCACGCTCAAGATGGCGCACATCTGCCGCACTGGAAGTGGTCGGACCGTATGGGTAAAGTAACATCCGTGCATGTCTTCTCAGCGGCTGACTCGGCCGAGCTGTTTGCAAATGGCGTCTCCCAGGGCATGCAGAAGAAGAAGGACAAGTTTACTTACCGCTTTCGCTGGGACCAGGTCACCTATGCGCCGGGCAAACTGCACGTCGTGACAACCAAGGACGGCGCTCCATGGGCAACACCACCGTCCGCACTACTGGCAAACCCACCCCCCTGAAAGCGCCGACCTACCGCAACCGTACCACCATCACAGCTGGCGGCGCAAACCTCTCGTTTGTCAGTATCGCTGTCACCGACGCCACCGGTGACGTCGTCCCCCTGGCGAACAACGCCATCTCCTCCGTTTCTGGGCCTGCCGAGATTGTCTCAACAGATAACGGCGACCCGACGGACATGGTGCCGTTCCCGTCGAAGGACCGCAAGGTGTTCAATGGGATGGTGCTAGTGGTTGTGCGCGTCAAGGCAGGCGCGTCGGGCACGATTACTGTGACGGCTAAGGCGGAAGGTCTGAAGGGTGCGAAGGTAAAGCTCAAGGTTGAGTAGATTTGTGTGTTTGGGGATGGGGTGCAACTGGCCAATTTTTTTTTTGCCAAGCTTAACTGGAGATGACAAGACGTGAAGTACACCTTACACGAGATGTCTGTCATTCAAGTTTCGATGATTGCGAGTTTGTGGCTCCTTCCTTCCTCACGGCCACACCATAGCAAGGCAACTACGAACGGCCCATTCGAGAGACGTGAGCAAGCCCCACATGACCTCCCGGGAAGAGCTGCTGGGAGGCATTCAAAGGAAAGGAAATAAAAAAGAAATAACCACCCAGACGAGTGGCATGGCATCGTATGGCATGGAAGACGTGATTTGCCAGTTTGCTACCAACTTCATCCCGCGGATCCCCCCTTCCCCATCCTGATCATACCGCCACCCCCAGCGCTTGTTCGGTCAAGAACAAGGCTGCAGAGCCACCGGCTCAGCGTGAATGTGATGGAACTTTTCATTGATGGCTCACTCTCCTTTTCTCCTGTCCCGCATTTTGCCTTCGGTGCGTGAGACTGATACTTGCAAAGAGACTCGTTCTCGCGAAAGTGGTTGCCGAGAAGCAATGGTATGATAAAATTTAATGCGTTGCCTCACAGCCTGTCGCGTCTATCTTTTTATTATGTAGTGTGACCTCACGCTCTTTCTGACGAGCACCTCGGTTCCACAATCTCGGCGCCCACAGACCCAGCTCTTTCTCATACTCATCCATCTTCAGCACGAAGTCTTCACTCTTTCTGTGCTGGATATTGTGATAGCCACGTGGCTGGCCGGCCGGTCGACTACATA
This sequence comes from Podospora didyma, assembly GCA_033439775.1. Lineage (NCBI taxonomy): Eukaryota > Fungi > Ascomycota > Sordariomycetes > Sordariales > Podosporaceae > Podospora > Podospora didyma. The sequence goes on from JAULSW010000010.1 coordinate 748,674, forward strand.
CCTAGGTACCTGGTACTTTTTGGCGCATGACAATGCGTGAACACATCGAGAAGGAGCAGACCACTTCAAGCGAGCCTCATCGCGGCGAAAACGGAAGGAGCCAAAATACTATAAACCCATCCCCCCATCTCCCCCCTCTCATTCCCTTTCTCCTGCTTCTGAATTTTCTCTCGCATAAAACAATCTCGTCAGCTCGCAACCTGACCACGTCGGTTCGCACACCGGTCTGCACGCCGACGGGGGAGTGAAGTTACGGTAATCATGGTCGTCTGCCCCGTTGATCATAGAGAAGACCCCAGCACGGTCGGCAGAGTTCCTGTTGTTTTGGTCCGCACGGGGATCGAAGAGGGCCTGAGTGCACTCACCACCTTCGAATCCATCGAGGACAAGAAGTTCAGCGGTGGCTGCGTGGAACCCTCTGGAAACACGATCACCACGACGCTTGAGACGGCCATCGTCTTTGCCACTAATGACATGGAGTAGACAGGTCTCTGCTTACTGAAGCTGGGCAGCAATGTGCATCGCTTACGTCCTCCCTTTTTGGATTTTTTCAAGGTAAGTATTCCATCAAAAGTAGAAATAGACCAGGGCTGAGATGGCAATACGTCTAGACAGACATATATGGGATTTCAACCATGGATATGATGATCCTCATCGCAAGCCAGTTGCAGTTGGAGAGATATTCCATGTCTCCACCCGACTTGGGCCCCCACTGAGGTCAGGAGGAAGGGTCACTGTGCGCCATTGAAATCTCATTAGCCATTTGTTTTCATCATGCGCGCAGAAGTCATTTGAGCCTCGAAAACCAGACGCACCTTTCCGCGCAAACATGCCCTCCGCAATGCTGCCCCCAAGATACGGCCGAAAGTCCTCCATCCTCCCTCTCAACTGCTGCCCCGGTATGCCGCCGCTACTTTCATCAGGCATCTTGATAGCGGCACCATCACCGATACCACCGTTAAACTTGCCCACCTCCATCGTAGCTTGTCGCTTAAGCTCGCTCTCCCTCCGGAACGCCACATTGGCCTTGACGTGCTGGCGGCGCGAGAAGTACCACCACGAGGCCAGCACCACCAGCGTCAGCACGGTCGTGACAACACAGTACAGCCATATCCACCGCGAGACGTGCTCGCTCGGGTCTACCTCAGGCCGGGGCTGGAAGTTGAAGAAGGACGCCGAGAAAAAGGTCGACATGAACGTCGCGGGCAAGAAAACAAGCGTCACGGCTGAAATGACACGCATATCGGTGCTGTCCTTGCGCGATAGCTCAGCGAGCCGGCGCGTCGTCTTGGCTAGCGCCATGTGGTTGCGGCTGTCGCGCTGGCTGATGAGCGTGTAGATGGTCTGGACCTGGTCCTGCACAGACGATTTTGTGTACGTCACCTTGGACTCGACACCATGCAGAAACTGCCCGAAGAAGCGCAGCTGCTGGCGCGCGTATCGGCTGCTGCTGGAATCGGGTGACTTCTCGAGCCGGGCGTCGCGGTGGAAGAAGCTGGACACCACGTCGATGAAGTTGAACTGCATCCTGCAGACTGCCGAAATGCCCGAGCACGCGTCCGACAGGCTCGTGAGCTTCTGCATCAGCACGTCGAGATCTAGGTCGTCGCGGTCGAGTTCCCACTGGTCGTTGGTCTTCATCAGGCTGGCCTGGTGGAACCCCTGGGACCCCGTCTCAATGCGGATCTGGGTCAGCCCTTTCCGGCGCTCCTCGGCGTCTTTGACGAGCTCGTCCAGCCCCCTGTCCATTAGCAAACACGGGAGGACGGCCGGGCAGGACGCCACGTATATGGCCATGTGCCGGACGATCTGCAGGACTTCTTCCATCTCGTTGCTCCGCAGCCCGAAGATGATCCCGGTGGTGGTACTGCTTGCCGGGTCCTGCACCAACGCGAGGGAATATTGCCATGTATGGCTCAAATTTGTCCGCAGCAGTATTCCGAACTTATCGTTGCTGCCGTCGAGGCTCTCAAAAGACGTTGCTAGGGGGATGTGGCGGCAGATCGCGCGTGGAAAGAGAGCTGGGATTTCCTGGCTGGCGAGCATGCTAGCCAGTGTGCTGCTCGTGACGGGCAGCGGCCAGATGTCGCGGTCCAGGACCCGCGGGCTGCAGACGAGAAGCCGGAACAGCGACCCATCTCCGTCTCTTTTTGGCTCTTCACGGCACCAGCCCGCGAGCTGCTTCTCGGCAAGCACCGTCTCCCTCACCTGCGGGTCCGGCTTGGTAGCGGTGCTGCTCCTGGGCAGGAAAATCTCAATGGCGTGGTGTCCGCCCGTAGGCGTGAAGAGACTCGGGTCTCCAAGCAGGCGGTCGAGCAGTAATTGATCCATACAGAGTGTGTATAGCAGGCTGCTGATGACATTTTGGTTTGACCGTGAAGGAGGGGGGCTGGGACGAAGTTGAGCTGGGGATGCGACCCATATTTAACACCTGCCTACCTGGGCCTAGTTGGAAAATCCGGAGCCTCATGGTAGCGGTGGTGCGTCTTGGGAGCTGAATCTGCGCATGCGTGTCGTTCTGCAACGGTGACTGGCCCAACCACATTGATGTCCAAGGTGGTGGTGTGCTGACTCCCGTCATTCTCAGGCTTGGCAGATCGGATTCACGAGCCTTGGGGATACACAAAACACCACCTTTGGGCCCCTGTTACTGAGGAGGGAGAATTTACAATTTGCAGAGGTAGAATTGGCAGCAAGGCACGAATTCCCCTTCATTAGGGAGGGGTACAGATGGCATTCAGATGTGTCAAGAGGGGCCATTTAGGGAGTTTCTGATCATTCATCGCGCCCAAGTAAAACCAATTAATGCCTGTTCGTGATCCGAGTAGGCATTCTTAGATATGGAACAAGCGCTGATACTTTTTTTTTGGACGATAGCTAGTAGAAGTGCATCCATGCTTCCAACTCACTCACTCCCAGATATCTCCCGGCAGAGGTATATCAATCTGCCATGGATATGGCGCGCGGCTCTTCGAGCGGTTTATCCAGTGGCGGGCACATGGGATGTTTTCGTCGTCAACGCCGCTGACAAGACCGCTCATTTTGGCATCAGACTTTGGATATCCCAATCAGTGACTGATATGCGGGGTTGGCCGTTTCCACGCGATTCGGTTTCATCCCACCGGGTCTAATGGCCAAATGGGAAGCTCGGGAATTTTTATCGGCGGCTTGTTGGTGAGTGGGTGCATTAAGCGCCGGGACGCCGACCTAGCCTCGCGACCTGCATATATTGGTACTCCAACCAAAGACAGCCAGTTGACTTGCACAGTTATGTCCATATCTGGAACCGTTGGCAATTTTTATATTAAGTATTCTGGGGTCCACATGTCAGTTCGAACATGTGATCGAGTTTGGGATGTTCTGATATTCGTGACCGTGAAAACCGAGTCACTGCTCAAGAGTTGAAACAGTTCTTTAGGCCACGCGAGATCGTTCAGATCATTTCAGGCACTATACAGACTATGAAGTCTACTAAAGATCTTTGATCAATCTGCGCTAGAACAGTTCGGGCCTGAGATACGACCCCCACGGCAACGACGGCCTCCCTGCTGATGACCTCGGCTGTGAAAGCTCGTTCACAATCACCGACAGCCAGAGCTCTATTGTCTCTTCCACCGTCGTCGACAACAGCATCCCTCCCTTCTTCGACCGGGCCGGCTTCTAGGAAGACATCCTGTCTCGGCGGAAGGCCCTACCAAGCCATAGACACGAAGACGTAGTCAGGGGTCTTGCCTACGAGCTTGCTGAGCTAGTATACGGACTAGGCCCGGTTGGACCCGTCCAACTCCTCGGCAAGGTGACCAGACCACTCGTAAACAAATACTACGGATCCACCTCGAACCCCCTCCTAGAGTTCCAGGGCGCCGACGAGCGCATCCTCCTGCGTCCTCTCCCCGCCGCCACCGCCGGACCTGAACCCACCCTGCGGTACCTCGAGCGCCTCGAAGCCGAGATGTTCGACGTGTCCAAGTACCACATGGGCAGCAGCGCGCAGACCAACTACTTCACCGTGCTGACATGGGCCGCTGAGAGCAACTCGGGCACCATCACGCTCTTCGAAGTCGAGACTAGTATTGGCAACGACGCCGCATCAAGGCCCTCCTCCTCCCCCCAAAGAAAGCGACGAGCATCCGCCCCGTCGCCACCATGGAAGACGTGCCCAAAGCAATGCTGGTCACGATGTGCGTCGACCGCAACATCAGCAGCAGCAACAACAACAAGATCGAGCTCGAGCACTCCGAGAACCGATTCAGGTGGCGTGCAGCGCAGGCCGGGCAGTGGATGCCCTCTTATGCGAAAACGGTCCTCCTTCAGCCTCCGAAGCAGCATCGACGGCTCTCCTCTTCGTCGTCCTCCTCCGCCTCCTACTCCTCTCCCAACGACAGAGGTGGGCCAGATCCGCCATCATCGCGAGCGCGCGGAGGAAGAGGCAGATGCAGATGGCGTCCTGGCAACAATCCCGCAGTTTCTTGCCTTGCTGCATGCTAACAACCGGTCCATTCTCGACTGCGCGCCGTCCAACGGCGTCACGCATGATGATGATGATGATGATGATGATGACAATGGGAGGACAAGAGTCAGAACCGCTGAGGGTGGGGGGAAGCTGGCGGCGGCGAGGACGGTGACTGTGCTGGCGCGGCCGATGGGTAAGAGCTACCCGGGCCGCGACGTGCATGTCGTGGTGTTGCTGCCGCCGCAGCAGGCCAGTAGGACTGCGTGGGCGGATGAGAGGATCTTTTGGGCGGACGACGAGCGCCGTGTGCTGAAGGATTTGAAGCAGAGGAAGTTTTGGGATTTGATTGAGCGGGGGGAGTTACGTGCTTGAGGCGCACTGGGCGTGGAAGAGGATGCGTGGTTGTGCCAAGTTGTTCTAGACTGTGCCTCTGATTGCCTAAGTAGGGAATAAAGACCACTGAAAATATACCCGAGACAGACTAGGACGTGACGATTGGGAAGTACCTCCTGGTGTAAAAGTCTATTTTCCGAGTTTGCTAAAAAAGACAGCGTAGGAAGGCTTAATATACCCAGGGAGTGAACAATGACCCGCTCGTGCTTTGTTCCCCCCCAAAACGGGGCTCGGTTCTTTGGTATGCCAGATGTCGCCATCTGCTCCCCTCCATGGTGGTCATCAATCCATCATCATAATGATCACCACCCAATTAAACCAGGTGACTCTGCGACCGCGCCTTCAACTCCTCCAACGTCGCCGGAAAGCCGCTGATGGGAAACATCTCATTGTTCCCGCGAAGCTGCAGGGCAATAACATAATGCGGATGGCTTACGTCGTGCTGCGTGGGGGCCGCGTTACTGCCACCACCACCACCACCATTGCCGGACAAGTGGTGGAACTCGAGGCGGAACTTCTTGATGCTGCCTTCGCCCTCATCCACGATCATTTTATTGGGTTTAGTCTGGCCGGCAGTGTTGCACAGTAAGTGCCAACGGCGAGTAGGAATCGTCCCCACGGCAACAGCCTCGTTGCGCGTGGCGGTCGTGTACCGGAAGGCCTCGACTTTCTCGCGCAGGAGGGTGGTGAGCGGTCTGCTCTCGTGCTGGAGGCGGCACCTGATGGAGCCCTGCAGGCTGAAGTCACCGCCGAGAAGAGGTGATCCCAGGGGCGGTGGATGAGGGTGATGGTGATGGTGATGATGATGGTGGTGATGATGATGCTGATCGGCTGGCTCGCCGCTAGCGGGCTCAAAGTAGAAGAGGTTGGTAATCAGGATGTCGGCAATCCGCTGCAGTTTGGTGGCTATTTCGGGTGTTGCGGCCCACGTGGCCACAGTCTGGCGCAGGAACGGGATCTCTTCGTAGCTGTCGAGGTCGACATAGTCTCCGTTTGCTGCCGTAACGGGCGGATTGAGGCGGTGCAGGCGGGCGCGGAAAGGGCTAGTGCTTTCGATGCTATCCCACATGGACGTGCTGTTCATTTGGTCCTGGAAGCTTTTTAGGATCGGGTTGAAGAAGCTGAAGCGGAGAGCCTTGGGCAGCTTCCACTGGCGCGTCTGGAGGCCGGTGCCGAGGGAGAGAAGGACGTCGAGGGATGCCCCTTGGTCTGGCCAGAGTCTTTCCCGCTCATCCAGAGCCACTTTGGCCGGACAGTTGGCGTACAGCGCTCCGTCGCGGTAGTTGGTGGTGCGCTTGGCGAACTGCGGCAGGAAAATGGGTGCTGCTGACGTGGCTAGGCCGGCTTCCCAGATCTTCATGTCGCTTGCTGGGTTGTCTTCTCGCTCAAATAATGACCAATCGCCCGACGGACGGTTGTAATTCGCAATGAGGGTGGCTGTGTCTCCTCCATCTGGACCGTCTTTGGCGGTTGTCACTGCTACTCGAGTCGTGTTTTGGGAGTGTCCGGACGCCGATGCAGCAAACAACGGCGTGTCTTCAAAGAAGTATGTGGAAAGCGCCTTTTGGAGGTTCGTCTGTGGGTATATGCTGTCAATGCTTCCAATAGCCATGGCTGCTTTGGCGGTCGTCTTGAAGCCTGTGTTTGGCCTTCCGAAGGTGACTTTGCTAGCATCCTCGAAAAACTTAATCGCCAATATCCAGCTTTCCGACCTTTGCAGATACTGCAAGGCCATGTGGTTCTTTAAAGTGATTCCTGAACGATTCCACCTCACAGCCAGCTGGCGCAATCACGAAAGCCTCACACCTCTCCCGCCAGTAATAGCGCCGGGGGGCAGTTCTGGCTCGGTGGGTGGAATGACGACTTCAACTGGAAGCGCCAGCGGCAGTGCTATCTGGTGCTGGAACGCTGTTGAAGCAAGTCCTACGCCGCAGGAAGATGGCCAGGATCCCCTGACAGTCGCCAATATAACTCTTATACTGGGACTGGAAGAACAATTCAAATCTGCCATAAAGATCGTTGTGTGGAATCTCGCGCGATCAAGCTTAGTTGGAGTTCCGACCCCAGTTGAGCGTCTTCAGCAAGGAGGAACTCTTGGCTTGGAAAGTATGTACATAATTTCACCCCACTGCATGTTGAAGAAGACGAATATCTAATGCGACACAGATATTAGAACCCAGGAGCTGGAGGAAGTCAAAACCAAAATCAAAAATCTTTTGAAGGAGGCCCGTGAGGGTAGCTCGCGAGATGATTTAGACGTCAAGTGGGTGGAGAAAAAGAGTTCTTCACTTGCGGAAGGGCATGCAGGAAGCATATACGACTACGTCCGGAGGCTACAACAATGTCTAGTACCTGGCAATGACCTCTCCTTGGACAGAAACAACACCGCCATGAGCACCATCACCAATGAGACAGTTCCCGCTGAAGGGGCCAAGTCAAACCGGGGCGGCGGGGCAATCACGGGCGAGAAGTGGGTTAGAGGATTGGGCCGGGCCGTTAAGAAGATGTCCGGGGCAAGTGGCGGGGAAAGCTTTGGGCGTGAGATGCTGGGGGATCTGCACACATTCATCGAGGAGCGTCAGGACCTTCTGGCGCAGAGAATAATTGATTGGAGAAACGTCCAGGTGAAGGGGTGGGAGGACATTCTGGCCGAAAACTCCGCGAACTCGACCAGCAATGAACAGGGAGAAACACATCCTCGCATCCTGGCACAAGCCGCATGTAGCCCGTGCATATAATGACTGAACTCAGTTTAAGGGACCTCTTCTTTTGTTGAGAAGATTGGCCTTACTCCTTTTTGTTGTATGGCATGTCGACGTGCATTGCTTTTATTGTGCTATTGTAGAGGTTGGAGCTTCCCACTCATTCAGCAACTGAAAGTGTGTTTCTGTCCAAAGACTACATACTAGTACCTAGGGACATTTTATACACATAATAATAGCACACTAATGATATGGAAGAAGAAAGATTTTGTAACCTATTAGTACTTTCGCAGACGAATTTTTTTTTGGGAAGTTTTCTCTCACCATACATAGGCACTCACCCCTTCTCTGTAAACAAACCCTTTTAGTGGGCCTAATTCTCAAGGTCATTATCGATAAATAGCAAACTTGAAGAGGCACTTATTGTATTCATCCAGGCGTTTCATTTGGTGAAGGAGGCCTTTACTTGGCTTAAAACAGCCTTTTCCTTACAGATGTCCTCATCTAGTTTTATGACTATGATGTATTAGGGTTGAGACAGACAAATCAAAGCATAGTATAGCTGAGGTTAAGGTGAGGTTAAATAAAGAATCAATTACCATCTCTGTCTCCTAGCCTTTCGAAATCTCCAAAAAAGCACCCGCTCGCAAGCCTCGTATGCTTCATCCACAACTTCACACGGCCCTCCGATGAGCTCACAAATCCTCTTCCACTTCCACAACCGGGCCCTGGTATTCCCTCTTGCCCTGCACAAAGTACCAAACTACCGCGAACAAAACCATGAATCCAAAGGTGAGCACGCTAAAGTTCATCGTCTCGGGCTCCACGGGCGTCAGGGGCGGGAAGAAGGCCCAGACCCAGAGCAGCAGCAGATAGCAGCAGGCGAACACGTTGTTCAAAATGCCCCAGATGCCGGGGATGCGCCAGGGGCCCCAGTGGAGCTTTCCGGGCCCGATGCGCGCCACGCTCGGGTTGTGAGGCTGAATGCCCTGGAGCCGGCGCCAGAGAAGCAGGCCGCAGCTCAAAAAGTACGAGGCATAGAGGCCGGCCACGCTGAGATTGACGATGTTGTTAAAGGCGACGGTGGAGCCGAGCGTGATGAGCGAGAGGAGGACGGAGATGAGGGTGGTGAAGGCAACGGTGTAAATTGGGATCGAGGTGCGGCGGTCGAGCTTTTGACAACGGTATTAGCACTTTACACAAACAGGAAGAAATATGAGGATGCCAAGTAAAGGCGGAAGACGACCATGGCAAATACAAACTGAACGGGGACTCACAATGGTGAAATATTTCCAGAACGGGATGGCTCGATCTCTGGCAAAGGACCACAGCATTCTCGAGGACGAGGCCAAGGCACCGACAGTGCTGCAGACACCGAGAATGACAATGATCAAGCTCATCACCACTGCGCCTGAAGTTGAGCCCGTCCCTGTCTGGAAGACATAAAGAAAGGGGAAACCAAGGGTCTCAAGGGAACCCAAGATGGGCTCGAGGTTCTCATCGAGATTGCCAAAGCAGATGAGGTAGGCAACCATCATGGCAAACCCAAGAATGCCGTTGAGGACAATGCTGAATATGATAGCTTGGGGGACAACAGTTGAGGCGTTGCGGATTTCTTCTGCCATCTGCGTGGCGTCAGGTGTCAGTGAAGGGTAGAGTGACGGCCAGTGATGGGGACTTGATTTACATGGACGGCGGAATCCGCACCGATCAGTGAAAACACAGCCGCTGGCAATCCAATCATGAACGACAGCCCTTGCGTCTCCCAGTTTCCAAGATTGACAAAGGTGGTAAAAATGGAGCCGTCACCATGCGGGGCGAGGTAGACAAGAGGGATGAGGATGCCGAAGAAGCCGAGGACGTGTAAAATCAAAATCATGCCCTCGAAGTGGGCGAGTGTCTTGCTAGCGACGGTGTTGATGAAGACGGCAAATGCGAGGATGGCCCACAAGAAGAGCATCGTCTGCCACGGGAGTGGTGAGTAGTCGGGGTTGGCCATGACGATGGTGCTTTGCAAGAGAGAGCCAATGAGAAAGGCCGCTGAGGCAGTCACGGCCTGCCATCCTGCGAAGGTGAGCCATCCTGAGAATGTGTTAGCACAAACAATTATTGCCCGAAGAGAAAGTGAGAGGGTTAGGCATGATGCGATGAGGGCGATTTCATGGGCTTACCAGTGAGGTAACTAAGGAAATTCTTGGACGAGTCCGGAGCCAAAAGGGCCACCCAGCTTGTTGATGTCAGTTTCCAGCCTGATAAAGTGGACACAGTGATATGGGCTCTTACTGGTATTGTCCGCCAGCCGTCGGTGCCCTGTGGACCGGTATTAGCAGGAGATCTCCGGGGCCCGACGGAGGGAAACAGTAACTCACATGGATGCCAACTCTGACAGGACAGCAAAGGTCGAGAGGGTACCTATCCAGACGATGAGGTATCCCCAAATTACGCCAGCGGGTCCGCCACTACCTGACAGTTAGATGATCATCGGAGCGGAGTGAAGAAGCGAAGTTCTTACTTCAAGAGACTCTGCGTCGAGACACTATATTCCTGTAAGCTTGCATTCAGCATCAGAGTAGAACGGGGAGCAGACGAACATGAGCATTCCTTCCCATGTAATCAAGACAGTACATGAGAATCCCAGGATGGACATGAACCCGAAGTTGCGCTTTCAACCGTAATTTTAGCATACTATCACGGCGAAATAACAATGTGTGGTAAGATACCTTGAGCACCGGCTTCTTGCCGAGGCGGATCAAGTCCCGCTCATCGTTGGTGTACCGGCCACCGCCCCCGTTGAGACCTCCGCTGTCGTCACCGACATCTTGAACCGATGGTTCCTTGGATGCTGACTTGTCTCGATTGTGAAGTTCAATAGTCGACGCCATATCGTCACACTATTCTACTCCCACGTGCTGTAGATTGGGGGAAGCGGAGGAGGAAAGAAGGACGGGTTGACGAGGTAAAGGTGGAGGATACACAGAGCCCAGGAGACGGGAGGGTGGGGTTGCGGAGCATGTGGTAGGATAATACCAGGTACTTGGCATATAAACGTGGTTGGAAGGGGCCCAGAAATGCACGGGGATTCTTCTGCAACACTACAGAACATTCATTAGCTCGTGTTCTTGTATTACCCTCCCTTCCAGAACGCTGGACGCCTGGAGTGGGACGGGGCGAACCAGCAACTTGAACAAATCCTACATTTTCATACAACCACAGTTCACTCCTACAATGAGACGTCTTGCCCGCGCAAGAAAGAGAAAAAAAACAGGGACTGGGGTGATGGTTCACATATTGTGTCAAAGATGGAGAAATGGGGAAAGTCTTTGGAATTATAAATCCTGCGAGGGGAAAGCATCGCCCATCAGTGAGAGCCACTGCCAAAAATGTTAGTGCGTAAACATCATGATCGCGCCTTCCCAACTTCAACTCCCCATATCCTTGTCTCATGCCCATGTGTGCGGGGCACCCTTGCGGTCTCCCTGCAACCACCTTCTCTCGTTGACCTCTCTGGTGTTGCCTCGAGAGCGGCCCCCAAGACCCTGCCCATTCATCAAAGCCCACACGGCGCAACTCTCCGTCCCTTCTTGCATACGACTCCAAAAGACCGTGGCCAGAACTCCGAGTGCTCACATATGCGCAATGTCCTGCAGCTTGGCGGCGCGGCCATGTCGGCAGCTTGTTGGCCCATCCCCAGCGAATCATATCTCGCTCAACCGCAGGTTCGTGCCGCGCCGAGACTGGTTGGAATAGCGAACGGCCCGCCACAAACATGTTATCAGATGCCACCCTCCCTCCCTTCTCCCTTGTCGACCTGCCCAAATTATTGTCACACTGGCGAATCATTGCTTGCAAAACCATTGTTGCACAGCATGATACCCGAATCCAACCACCATCAATAGGATGTTGGCAGGGGGGGTTTTAAGGCCCTTCAATCCTTCAACCAACATTTGTTGGCTTTTGGGCACATTTTTCACTGTGCTGCCAAGCCGATACTGAGCGTTTTCGTACCTTGCTTCCGGCATGACGCCGGTTTCAATGATGCAGGGGGTGGGAATTCTGAATCTCAGCATCGCGAGCAGAGAGATAGCAGACTCCTTGAGCAAACAACAGCCGGCAAGGTCGTTCTAATACCCAAGCCGGCCCCACCGTGTCCCTCGGCGATCGATGACTTCAATTAATGCCAATGACGAGCCATTGTCCAGGGGTTTGACATTGTAAGCTAGACGACACAGACCGACAGACGACTCCTGCGCACACTCCAACACATCAATGGCGGATCACGAGAGGCCAACGGTCGTCGACGGCATCAACGCCAGCCCAGTTGTTCAGATTATCACCTGGCTTTGCCTCGTCTTCTCGGTTCTTTCGGTTTCGGCCCAGTTCGCAACAAAAAGGGCACTTGCGAGGAAGCTCGGAGCTGCCGACTGGATTCTGCTCGGTGCTCTTGTACGAACACTCCTTGCCCATATTGACTCTTGCTAGTTCGCGGGTCTCTGACGAAACTTCCAGGTCCTGTCAGTCGGACAAATTGCCACCGTCCTCAGTCCATCCGGCCAGGGCATCGGAGTGTCTTCTGAGCATCAAACAAAGGACAAGGCAGACCAAGCTCTCCAGGTAAGTTAGCGTCTTCACGGGCTCTGCCTTTTGAACTCCAGCACAAAAGACACTAACAAGCCGACTTTGCAGGCTCTCTACGCCGCCGAGCTCCTCAACATCTTTACGCTTGTCGCGACAAAAGTCGCCTTGCTCTTCGCCCTCGTGGCCATAACACCGAGTTCGGGACACCGAATTATAATAGGAGCAACGGGATTTGTGACGGTAGGATGGGGTATCAGCACCGTGTTCGCCATTGCGTTCCAGTGTCCAGCGCCGACACGATGGAACCTGCTTACTCCATCACCGGCGTGCATTGATATGGTCAGTCCGAGAGTCTACGCCCTGTCAAGCAAACATAAGAAGAAAATACCCGTGCTGACGGAATCCACACCTTCGCAGAAAGCTGTGCGAACCTATAGTGCCGCGATGAACCTCGCTACAGACGTCGCGCTCATCATCATTCCTTCCATTATCGTCATCCCCGTCCAGATGACGTGGGAGAAACGGCTGACGATCTTGGGTGGCTTTTGGTCTCGCATTGTGTACGTCTTTACGCATCCTTTCGCCACTCCCTCTCACTCTCGGTCCCCTTCAGCTACGAGTTCAAAAATGGCGTTCTAATTTGGTACTCCCTCCACAGAACCGTATGCGCTTGCATAGCACAACTCGTCCTCATCCGCCGGGAGACGTCAGAAGACTTCCTCTACACCGTCTTCCTCGACGTCATCACGATGGAGCTTGTTCAGTCCGTCGGGTTAATGGCCACAACCATCCCATTCCTGAAACCCTTCCTGATGAGCCTAGAGTCGGGCTTCCTCCGCGTCGACGACACAAGGCGGCAGCTGAGCACAAACAACACGTCCAAAGGCTCATCTGGTGGCAAGAAATGGGCTTCCAAATACATAGAGATACGCAAGCAGAGAGGGTGGGCTGTTTCACACGAGCTGCGGGAATCGGCCGCCAAGAGCCGTGAGCGGAACTTAAATCTGGCGCCGCAGACCGAGTGGGCGGTGGAGCATGAGTTGGATGAGACCAAGAACGGCTATGCGGGTAGCGAGGACGTAGAAAGGGGTGGAAGGCACCACGGGTTGCAGCCACATGCACTTTGAGGGGGTTCTATTGCGACTACTAAGGTACTGGGATAAGTGTGCCTGTGTTCTTGATATGTGCCAGATGTACTACATGTAGAATGTGTCACTTGTAACGATAGTGTGCATTATATTGAAACAAAAAACAGTAGCCGTGATAACGACAGTTTTCTTGTTTGGTACCCAACTTTGGGAGACAAGGTGACAGTGGCGTTCATGCCCTGCTGCGGGAGATCCTTGCTGGCCAAAAGCGCACGGGCGTCATGTCAAAGAACACCTACATATTATTTCTTAATGTGTATATGACCCAAGATTTCAACAACCTCCCGCTACAAGTCCGCAATCACTCCACTGGCGAGACTCTCACTCTGGTGCTGTTGCAACTGCCAAAGGGGAATTGCCGCATTTTTTATTGCACGCAGGCCCGTGGCGGGAGTTGATGCAACATTCCTAATCAGACAACGACTCGTCGCACGGGGGTTTCCGTTTCCAGTGTCAACCTCTTGGGTGTGATTTAATGCAGCCCTGTGGCGGAAGGGTGGGAAATATGCCGGGGAATCCCCAGCCGGCTCCCCCGGTTGATAAACCAGCACGCGGCCCAATCAGTGTCTTTTATCACTATTGCACATCGGCCCACTGGCCGCAGATAAAGGATTTAAGCCACTTTAATATCACATGCGGGCTCTTTTTCTTCTTCCATTCACCATTGAAACTTTTCCAGTAGTTCACCCCCTGTCCAGAAATGGCATGTTCCGAACCTATTGAATATCATCGGGCATCGTGGCAGCACCCTTTTTCGGAGGTAATACTCGGCATGTGCAGAGAGGGAGTGTATTGTTTCTGTCAGGAATGAGCTCGGGTTGGTTGCACCGACAAACTCGGATTATACAGCTCGGATACCTGGACTGTATTACAGGTACCAATTAGTTGGCAGACACACACTCAGGTCTGGCACAGAGACCAAAATTCTTGCATGTAACCGTAACTGCTGCTACCTTGTACGAAACGAATTTTGTCGGATAAACAGTAACGACTGGCAGTCCACCAAATCTGGCTTCAGCTTCGGCCCCCAACATCTCGACTCTTTTCCAAGTTTTCCAAAGACACACAAAGTCCACACTCGAACTGAACCGCCCCCAAATCTAACTCGGATCCTCCCTTTTGAAGTTTCTCGCATGACTTATGCGGAGGCAACCTCACCTCAGCCTAGTACTGGCTGGAAGTGAAGGCCACGCCTGCATCCACAATGGGCGGCTTCGGGCTGCTGCGCTTGGTGGCGGTAAAGTCCACGCCGGCGTCCACGATAGGTGGCTTTGGCGATGAGCGCTTGGTAGCGGTAAAGTCAACGCCGGCGTCCACGATGGGTGGCTTGGGCGAGGAGCGCTTGGAGGCGGCGAAATCGACACCCGCGTCGACAATGGGCGGTTTTGGCGAAGAGCGCTTGGTGGCGGTGAAATCCACCCCTGCATCGACGATAGGTGGCTTTGGCGATGAGCGCTTGGTAGCGGTAAAGTCAACGCCGGCGTCCACGATGGGTGGCTTGGGCGAAGAGCGCTTAGTGGCGGTGAAATCAACTCCAGCATCCACGATGGGCGGCTTTGGCGAAGAGCGCTTGGTGGCAGTGAAGTCGACTCCTGCATCGACAATGGGGGGCTTAGGGCTGGACCGCTTCGTAGCGGTGAAGTCTACTCCAGCATCCACGATGGGCGGCTTTGGCGACGATCGCTTGGTGGCAGTGAAGTCGACACCTGCGTCCACAATAGGGGGCTTGGGGCTGGACCGTTTCGTAGCAGTAAAGTCAACTCCTGCATCGACGATGGGAGGCTTCGGGGATGAACGCTCGACAACGGTAAAGTCAACACCCGCATCCACGATAGGGGGCTTTGGGCTGGAGCGCTTGGCGAAATCGGAGTCGTTATCGATGGCTGTTCGATTGCAATGTTAGAGTACTGAGACGGTCACGCTCAAGATTCAGTAAAGTCGAAGAGAACTGACCAATAGGCACCGATAAAGCCCCGAGAGCAAAGGACAGGACGAAGACGGCGTTAGGCCGCATGATGTCTGTAAGAATCTTTGAGATTTCTGAGTTGGAAAAGTGAAATCTGAAGGGATCGTGGTGAATGGGTGAGCACCTGAGGCAGTGTGTGAGTGAGGACTGATGAGATGAACTTTTGAGCAAGAGTCTTTCGGCTTACCTTTATATCTCTCTGATTAGGAGATATGCCAGAGTCGTGAAGGTGAGCTATACAATGATCACCTAAAGTCTACAAGAGTGGCATTGTATTGTCACACACGACTTGAGGCACAGAAAAATATTACTTCCTTCGCTCCGTAACCTCCTGAAAGTGAGCCAAGATAGGTTTACGCGTCACGAGTACCACTCAAAAATGTCCCGTTGGGTGGCAAAGTCTTATTCATGCCTGTCTTTCAAAATTTTCAAGAGAAAAGCGGATACTGATGCCTAGGCCTCGGTCCCAACAAGAACTCGTGACGTGCCCAACTGACCCAATCCTTCTCCCCGTCAGCCCTATAATAGGAAGGAGGTTATTCCCAAAATTGTGTTGATTTTGCATTTTTGATATCAGTTCCGCCTGAAACTTTGTGCCTCTTCTTTAAGATCCTTGCAATATAGGTTCAAGTTGTCGCCGATGTAGTGAATTTCATTCGTCGGCTCAACAACAACGCTTAACGTTTCACTCGGAGCCTGCGCCGCAAACTGTTTGAATTATATTTCGCCGACGCCTTGGCGAACAAAGGGCGGGTGACTCAACGGCTTCAAGTTGGTCAGCATCAAACTCGGTCTGGGCCAGAACCTTTTCTGAACCAGAAAAGCGAAGGTTTTCGGATTATCGACGTTGGCTCCACACTCATTCTCTTACACTATTGTCCTCAACTTGAGCAGCACGTTGGACTTTTCTCAAACATCTTTTTGCTACTCGCTCAGCTTGATCAGCTTTAACGCGCTTTCAAGTCATCAAGTACGCATATCAAGTTGTCAAAGACACATTCATTCATGTCCAGGATGGAGAAAGTCACGTCCAAGCTCCCCTTTGCCAGGCAGGTAGAGACCTACGAGCGTCTGCTTGACTCGGAGACGTCAGACACCGACTCAGTCTGCATCGAGACAAGCAAGGAGGTTCCGCGGCCTCGAACCCCTATCTGGCGTCGGATTCTGGTGTGCATCACTGCACTCTATATAATCGCGTCCGCTACGGCACTCGTGGCCATTTGGAAAAATCACGTGCCAGAGCCGTACTGTGAGAATATCAACGAATACCCAAAGAGACTGTGAAGATACTAACAGCATATCAGCTCCTGCCAACCACCTGATCTCGTACCACCGACAGCCTCTGTACTTTGGAGAGGATGAGAAGTTTACTGGAGCTCCTCAGGATGTCGATGCGGCATGGGATCATCTTCTTGAGCGTGAGTACATGAACCGCACAAGCTGGCCATAAACTGACTTGCAGCAGCAATCAATATCGCAGCGACAGAAGAAGAGCTGCGCCAAGCTCATGCTGATTTCACCAACGACATGGTTCAGCTTGTTGACGGAGACTACGTCGCGGTGTTGTCTGTTCATCATGAGCTGCATTGCTTGGTAAATAGATTCTCTCGCCATCAAGCCTTGAACATCCCTGAGCTGATCACTTATCTTCCCTTACATAGGACGCCCTTCGCAGAAATATCTTTGCAGATTACTATTATCCGAACGCCACCGCTGAGGTCAAGACAATGAATGTCAACCATATGAGTGAGTATTTCATTTGTCTCTGCGAAAATTTGGACTGGCTAACACCGTTTAGCACACTGCGTAGACACAATTCGGCGCAGTCTGATGTGCAAAGCCGACGTCTCCATCTACACGGCTTACTGGATTGGTGACCATACGGCCCCTATCAGCAAGGAATTGCGGTCAAATTCGGATACTGTGTGCGTGAACTGGGATGCCATTGACGGATGGGCCAGGGAACGCCTGTTGGAGCAAAACAAGTACCTTGTGCGTCCAGGGCCGTACGAGAAGATTCAGGGGGAGCATAGCCACAGCCATGACCATGAGCATAACCATGAGCATGCGGGAAGGAGCGCCTAAGATGGAAGGTTGATAGAAGGTCACATGGTGCGGGGTAAGCTTCGAAGGTCCCCATTTGTTGGTTCCACGAAAGGAGGGGTGTTCCAAAATAAATTAGAAGAGATGCAATCGGATTGTTTCCTCTCCGCTCGACATATAAACTGCAATTAAGGCCCCAATGCTTTCTCACTAGCGCCTGCCAACCGTCAAGTCTCTTGTTACAGCATCGCTTTGCCTCTTGCCTTCCGCTTTGCCTCTTGCCTTCCACTTTGCCGCAATGCGCGTCCTCGCACCTCCCGCCACCATGGCTGAGACAGTCGGGTCTGTCAAGTTCCACGTCCCAGGCCTCTCCCAGCCCGCCGTGACGTGGTACAAGGTCGTCGGCGGTGACTTGAACGCGACAAACGCCGTTCCGCTTGTCATCCTTCACGGCGGGCCAGGCGCATGCCATGACTATCTCCTCCCGCACACCGATCTTGCCAATCCAAACCGGCCTGTCATCTTCTACGACCAGATTGGCAATGGACGATCCAGTCACTTTCCTGAGAAAAACGGCGACGAATCGTTCTGGACCGTTGACCTCTTCGCGAACGAGCTGGACAACCTCCTTGGACATTTAGGTCTACAGGAAAGGCCGATTGATGTCTATGGCCACTCATGGGGCGGCATGTTGGCCGCCGTCTGGGCAGCGACGTCCGCCAAGGCCAGCAACCTCCGCCGGCTTGTGCTTTCCAGCAGCCTGGCCAGCATGAACGTGTGGCGGGTGGGCGTGGAAACCCTGCGAAAGCAACTTCCACGCGACGTCCAGAAGGTTCTCGACGAAGCCGAGAAGAAGCAAAACTTTGAGAGTCCCGAGTACGAAGCAGCAGTCGAAGTGTTCTACAAGCGCCACCTGAGTCTGGCCCGACCGTGGCCCGCACCCGAAGTCCAGGCCGCGTTGGAGTGGTTTTCCAAGGACCCGACAACCTACGGAACCATGTAAGCTTACCCTTTGTCCCACCCGAATCCTCCGAAAAAAAAACGTTGCTTGTCTAACCACACCCGTCACGCACGCAGGTACGGACCAAGCGAGCTGTGCATAACCGGATCCCTTCGGAACTGGACTGTCATCCCGGACCTACAGAAGATTAAGGTCCCGACCCTCCTGCTGAACGGGAGACAGGATGAGGCCCAGGATGTGGCGATGCAGCCTTTCTTCAGCCAGATTGAGAAGGTCAAGTGGATTACTCTGGAAGGTGCCGCCCACTTCACCCATGTTGACCAGCGAGAGAGACACATGCAGGCCATCGAGTCGTTTCTTGCAAGCGAGTAGGACGACATAATGGCGCATTGAAAGATGTGCCACGATGCCTTGGGAACTTTGGAATCAAAATCGGTTCTTGGCTTGCTGCTTTGTTGCCACCATTTGGGGGCCGCTCGTTTCCATTACAGGGCTCTTTTCACCGAATATGTTTTTCTAGATGTTTCCAAATATACTTACCGAAAATCCCGGAAGCCCATTCAGCTGCCGATTCGGCCCGTTCCTTTGACGTTTGAGAGAGTGATATGTTACAACGGCGGCGACAATAATATAGCATATACCACCACGAGGGATTAGGCAAGTGGCATGAACGGAGAAAGTCCCGGACGAACCAGATACGAATAAATCTTTCTGTGGACTTTTCAAGTGCCGCAGCCTTACAGCTGTACCGATATGTGAACCGTGCCACACGTCCATAGAACTCGGGTCGTCCCATATATGAAGCGGCACGCACTGGAATCTGAGTGATTCTAGAGCCATTCGGTGGTACGCAATTGTCAAGATTCCAAAAACGACAAAAATCCCACGCTTCCATTCTTGGCGAGCAATGCACTCCAAGACTGAAAACCTCCTGCCTAATTCGTACCCCAACACAAATTCAGGGGTTCAATCGGGACAGCGATTGCCCACAAAACCACCGACTCTGGTTACGACCCTTGGATCTGATGGCACGGCATAAAGGCAAATGGCACATTATAATAATGGCAGGGTTACAGTTTATTGAATTCCTCAATCTACCGAGCCTTCTTCGGTTTCGGTAACAGAATTCTGACTCATAGCAGGTAACGAAGCAATACAGTGCTTTGATTCAGGAGAAAATATCAAGTTCAGAATTCTCAAACTCCTTAATTTGAATCCCACAAACCTTCGACTACCGTACTCTAACGACAGCCTGTTGAGGTTACACAACACGTACACACTCTAGAAATGGAATTTTCAGTCGGCATCCTTGCCTCAGCATACATCCCGTTCTGCCTTCCCAACTCATCAGACCCTGATTGTACCAACATCCAACAGACCTCCCAAATTTGCGGGTCCAAGTTTGCCTCGAATTCCACAACTTCCATTCATGCCAAAACCCTCCTCGGACGTAGTTGCGTAATCCTTTGAGTTTGCGACAACACGCTTTTCTCGTGCCTTCCGCCCTGAGCAGAGTGGTGATTGGATTATGATATTGCAACAGAAGTGAGTATGCCCGGATCCCCAGTATACCATCATTTTGTAAATCTAATACTCTTCAGCCTTCAGGTTCCTCGCAACTCGGCAGCCACATGGCTGACTTTATGCCTGGAGTTGGTGGTCCACAGCTCGCTCGTCCACGGTGTGGCTGTGGTGCGCGACCTTTGCAACCTGGCGATGTAGTTCCGTCTCGGCAATGGGGTAACTTGAAGAAAATTGAGCCAGACGAGATTAAGCCAGGTGGGCTTCATTCGACGTGGGGACTTCCACAGTCCAACTCGTGGATCTGATGGAAGTCGGCCAAACGACTAGGTGCTCACTCAACTTCCACAGCAGCCCGCCTCTGATTTCGCACAGGGGAGAAGGGCAGTTCTGGACTCCGCAGGGTCAAAAACGCTGTTAACATAGCACCATGTCTGATTCACAAAGACCAGCCGGCCCGTAGTGTAGTGTGTGCGCACTACTACGCAGTCGCTCGATGAGATCTACGATTTCGCGCACCCCGCTGCTATCTTACTGTCCCACACCTCTTTCCGAGAGGCTCGTGATTTCCTACCGGGAGAAACGTTCCCTTTCTAATTGGGCTTGAGTTAGTCGTTTAGATACCGAGGATCCCCTTGCCAATCATGTGGCCTATGTCGTGGACATGAACGAGATTTGGGATGAAACGCCTGTTTGAGTTTGAAGGAGTCAAATGAGTCTGCTGATACTACGGTCCTTGAAAGATACATCATCTGAAAAAGCAGATGAAGGGACTGGATTGCTCCAACCCTCTCCGCTCTCGTCCAAGATCCACGTGGACACCCGGTTGACGTATCACAGACTGACCGCTCACTGGGCGCGTCATGGTGCCGGATATAAAGGTAAGGACATTTCTTGCAATTCGTCGAGACAACTCAATAAGAAGGACGCTGACTCTATCCCAAGGCTACTGCAGTTCTGGGAGCGGTTTGCCATTATTACCAGCGAGGTCGCTCCCAAATGGACCTACACAGCCCGTTGCGCTCGCCTACGTCGACCCACAGCCACCCTATTTTCAGTTGACCTCTGAAGATATCCATATTAACTATCTAGCGAAACGTTCATGCCCACTCTGCTAGACCTAGACTCCATATCTTTCTTTGCGTCCAAGAATGCTCAGCTCAGTATAGTGGACTCTTCTCAATCTCAGGTTATCTTGGCTTGAAGCTGACCTGATGATGGGTCAAGGGGCAATAAGTATGAGCTCTTGCTTCTATTCTACATCGTCCTGGCTTTTTTGGGGTTTTTTTGTCGCATGCTGTTGGTATCACGTCACGCGATGGTACGGCGCCATCTTCATCTCCTCACCAGATGTCAGCAGTATCACTTGTTGATCTGCCTTACCATTGGTATGTGGTTCTTTGTCCGCCTCTTGCTTGTCAGACGGGTTCTCCCAAGCTCGGTACTCTACGCTCCGAACCGGCCAGAGCTCAGTGGACGCCAGTACGGCCCTGTTGACATGCCGAGCCAGCTGGGGCCTTACATTAAGCCGAGCACACGTTTACACCTATTTTCTTACACTCCACCCGCTGCGCCTATGGGAGAATCATACAATATTTGTCGCTCCTACACACCTGCAGCGCACGCCAGGGTCGCGTGAAAGAGCCCTGACTTGCACTGCATCTCCTCCATGAACACGGGGTCGCCGATGACGAGAAAAATTTGGAGGTCGCCGCAGTCGTGACATAGGACGGCAAGGATAGCCTGCAAATTTATGGGTCCGATGGCTGTGACAACCCATCAGCTGGTTGGGAATTGATTGCCTTGACTGGGCGTATCGGCTCGGGGCCGAGATTCTGTGAGTAACCCGGAGACTAGGGCTGCTAGCGCGCTAATGGCGGTGATGTTTAGCCATAGTACTTGGTAGCTTTATATCCTGTGGATGGCCAGCCGGCTATGGCCGATGTTAGGGGGCATAGGGCAGGAGGTAGATGCTCGTAGAACATCGCCAAGGGGATGTCAGCCCTAAGGCCAGAATGAAACAAGGGTTAGCATAAGGACCCCTGGGGACATGGCCATTTCCTCGGACCTGGGGCTCGGAACCATACTTAACCCTCTGAACTTGGTTTCCTCGCTAGAGCCGTCAATGCAAGTTTAATTTTCCATGCCTAGGCCGTTTTGCAAGTTTAATTGCACCTGATTCCGCAAACTCAGCTTATGCGATCTGACCAATGAGGTTGTTGTAAAGAACCCAGGCTGAACAGCATCACTCTGTCTACCCTGGGTACCGACCGCCAGGCCCTAGCAAAGCACAGGCACTTGGCTCTCAGGCCAGCCGTAGATCGTATCATGAGGGTAGATTTGCCCCGCATTGCATCTCGTTTGGTATCCCGACCTGGGCTGAGCTTCAGTTGCATTACCTTTCAGCTCATCGTGAGTCTAAGGAGCTAGTATTCGGGATCATCTGGCAAGGCGGACTGCAAGCGACAAGGAGATGTGTCTCGACCAAAGGATCATGCTTGGCTGGGACACGGAGTTTTCAAAGATCGTGGGATAGATGCGTATATAAACAGTCTTGAGATGACCCCCATTCTTCACAAATCATCAACCTCTCAGTCTCATCTCACAGTCACCACTGCAACCAAACACTTCCACAGCCAAAACACTTCCACAGCCAAAACACTTCCACAGCCCGCCCAACGAACTCACTCCCAACCATCTAACATGCAGCTCACTACGCTCATCCTCTCTACCAGCCTTACCCTGGCCCTTGCCCCCGCCGGCGCCTTCGCCTGGGCCAAAGCCGGCAACGGAGTCTGGGTCGCCAACAACAAGGTCTATCCCCGTGTGGGCAACTGTAAGTTCTCACTGGCATCCACAGAGATATCAAATTATGATGCAGTTACTAATCAGGTATTACTTGCCGGCTAGACAACAACGTCCACGAGGCCTGCACCAGAATGAACAGCAACATCGTCCTGACCAGCGGCGACTGCGCCTACTGGTCCGATGGCAATGGCAATATCGGCCACGGATGTAAGTTCCTTCCCCCCCATCTGACCCACCAGCCTAGTCCGCCTGCTGACGTACTCCTTAGATTGCAACGTTGCCAACAACGCGGTCGAGTGCAAGAGAGGTTGCCCCGACCCTTTCTCCCCGTGCTCGTACGCCGAGGAGGACGGCAGCTGCAGCCATGGCTATTCGGCATGCCTCCAGAAGATGGGCTGTGACGGACGCGCGGGAGGCGCTGATTGTATTGGAACTGCCACCGGTATGTTGGTTCTCTCCTTGGTTTCACTTTGGTGGAGGGTTTCGTGTATGGGTCTCATCCGGCTAACGTCGAGATACCAGGTTGCGCCGCTGCTTGCCACTAATATTCTTTACCATGGCTATCGGACGAACGCCTTTGTGGTGTTCTGAAGTGTGGAATGTTTCTGGGGGATGTTGAAGGCATACTAGAAAGGACTAAAAGGTTCGTGTTCAAGGATAGATAGAGTATGGTTGTTTTTGGCTTATTCAATTCTTGAAAACGTGGTGCGCTTATAGACCTTGGTTTGGGGAGAATGAGGATTTGCAATGAAAAAGGCATTATAGAGAAGCTGCATATAGAGGGAAAGGGGCTAAATAGAACCGAGATTTCCAGCTTTCCCTTGGTTGACACCTCACAGGCCCTCGTTTGACATGTATTCCCTGAATCGATTTGCACCAGGCTATCCGTACCCCATCCATACGTAATCGCAAGACCGGAACGGGAACAGCGAGCCAAGCAGCCCCCTGTTGTTCTCAGTCGCGGGCTGGAGGTTCTTTGAAGCATTGTCAAATATCCTTTTCTGGCCACTAATCTTGCATCCCAGCTTGCGGACTTCGCCCGGGTACTCTTGAATCTCCTTCGTGAATGCAGCAGCGCTGCGATAATGTTTGAAAGCATCAACTGTGAGGGGTATCGCGGCCAGCACTAAGCCGGCAAATTCAGTCATGATCGCCTATGTGAGAATGGATGCTCCAGTCTGGTGGGAAATGGCGCTGAATGGTGAGGCCTTGGGCGGGCTTGGAGGGAGAAAAGATGTTGAAGTCAGAACTGTGCAACGTCTCACTGACGATACCCCGCCTCTCCTCTCCACTGCATGGGAATCGACCGTCTCGCGACGGATGCGTGCTTGTTCCTACCACCAAAACTGATTTCGTACTACACTTAAGCAGTACTACAAAGCGCAACATGCGTGGAACTTGGAAGTTGGTGAAACTAGCTCAAGTTTATGTCTTGACACTCCCGCGTAGCCTGAACCTGAGTCCAAGATCTTAGCACCTTCTGCCTAACTCCCTGCCCTATGCAATTGCACTTGAGAGTTGACAGAAAATACGCCTCAGAAATGTCTCTGTCTTCGGGACTAAACAGCTCTACTCTCAGCGTAGCAGACCAGCCTCCAAGGTCTGAGAGAGCGCGCTCCGTTATCTGTGGGTAGCATTGGATCATTTTACGATGCTATTCTTCTCCTCTTTGCGAAGTTGGTCCATACATCCATTCTAAAAGCAACTGATCATCGCCCATCTTCACAACATCTATTGATCAAGTTGGCCCAAGATCTGTGGCGCTTCTACTTATGGGGACATGGCTTCTCAGCGTCTGAACCAAATTCTGGCTAAAAGTTACCAGCTCCGCATCCATGCTTTCTCGCTCCTTTTCCAGCTCAGCGACGTCAAGTTCTACACACTAAACTTCGCGTGCCACTGGGTGTGTCAAATTCCATCGACACCGAAATCGGCATGGCTTGGAACAAGGTAAACGAATGCAGAAACAGATCATTTTCAGCCAGATGTCTCAGCCAGTAGCCTGTGGATGCCTCATGCACAGCGAAAAAAAGTATGAGCCAGTGCCATGCCCTAATTGCTGGGGAAGCCAGCCAACCTGGGTAAGTGTGCTGTGAATTGTCTAACGAGCCCTATGCTTAAGTTCGTACTGAGTCTTCAAAGAGACTGTACCCCGTGCAACAATACGAGAATGAGCTGGGTACCTTGCAGTCACAAATCCTTAGAGGCATAATACCACAGCTCCTCCGATAAGACCTCCCATGGGGGCCTAGAAAATCAATCTCGACGGGGCGGGACCCCTGGAACCTCAGGAGGCCGCAGTAGCGATCAATTTGGCGGCAATAAGCTACACCCGAGCTCACAGGCCTCAAAACCAAACATCCACAGCCTTCAAGCCGGTAATGATAATATTGGGGATACGGAGGATCTAGATGAAGATGAGATATTGAATGACATTATCGTCTATATTGACTGTCTAATGAACCTTTGCCAGACCTTGGAGCATCCAGCGACAGATGAAGATGATCGCGATGGCAATCCAGTCCTTGATCTCTTCGACGTTTCTGATGCAGCTGTTGGATATAGCCGCAAAATCCGAGCCCAGTTCTCCCACCTCCCACGAATATTGGTCGATCGGTTTGCAGAGCTCAATGTCTTGCGGCATCCAAAATCCAAGACCCCCAAAACAGGGCAACAGGACAGCCAACCAAGCCAACTTTGGGCAGTGCGCGGGGACAAATTGCCCCTCTGAGCTGGTCTCAGAACGAGATCATGGGACCACAACCAGAGCCTCTTCAGGTCGGATTCCATCAGTCTTTGACAGGTACCGCTCCAACTTCGAATGCAATCAAAAAGATGTACAAGGATGAGGACGCAGCATCATTTGCGATACATGCATTCTTGTCGAGGAACGTGAGTGCTCTGGCGAAGTTCGCAGGGAGGCCAGAGGAGTCAGAGTTGCCTTGCGCTTGCCTAGCACGCCACGCACTGATGACAGATGTCATGAGTCAACACGATTGGAAGCAAGTGGATCGGATCTGGACAAAACAGGAACCCGCGCTAAGCTAACCACGCCTAAGAATGCTGATTTTATTAGGCAGGAAACAACCAGCTTACACCACATCTCCACGATAATAGAAAACACATATTCCACGACCTTCCACCATATGATTCCTGCATTTATGAAAGTTACAAAACGCTCCTGCATAGGTACTAGTATGTACTCCTCGAAGCGGGATTGGGTCAGTCATGAGCGCCAACGCCGCACGCCATGGATGGATGCAGTATGCCCCTTCAACTATAACCCCGACGAGCCTCCCCGTTTAAGTCGCGGGACTTGGTCAACATGTTAGCCGTCATTTGGAACATATATCGTTGGCCGTCCTACCAAATGCAACTTCCAGCGACGAGGACAACAGTGCTGTCGACAGCGGCGGAGGTGGAGGATCTGCAGCTCATGTATCGATATCTCAAACCTACGATCTGCCTTCAGGGATGCCGCTCAGGTGATTTGGGCGCTGGGAAAGCAATGCTTTTGTATTTAACTGCACGCATCATCTAAGGCTCATTAGGAGTTTTCAACAAATCATTGGTTCGTTCTACTGCTACTAGATAACATTCTAGATAATCCCGAATTCCTTGTTGTCGCTGGATGGCAATCTTCCGCTGTTTGCTGGCTAGCAGGTATCCGTTTCGTTTCGCCGCACAATTACATGAGTTTTCATTTTCCAGATAGATGCACCTTCCCTGGCTATGCAATGATCCCAAAATACAAAGTCGAGAGCAGATGGTAGCTAGTCTACCAGAAACATTCTGCTATTTCGGTCTGCACACATATGGATGTTAGTATTGTTATCGGTGCTGTTGAGGTGTTACGGGAGCGGTCACGCACCAAGGACAGTCGTGCTGGCACTTTGATGCTGTAGACATCGTGTATGAGGTATATTTTATAGGTCCCGGGACCAAATTTGGTTCGCAGCTTGGCTGATAGTTTGTCCAGGCGTATCCGTGGGCCGGGTAGATCCTGGGACAGAAGGTAGGCATCGCCTCCCACTTCGGGTTGGACGTATCTTGGAGCGCGGCTGGGTGTTGTGTCCATTGCAGACGCAGAATGAACTGACATCGTTGTGATTGGCAGATTACCAAAGTCAACTTTGTTGTATTGGCAATCAGTTTTGCGAACGACTGGAAGAGTGCCAAATGTTTGATGAAGATGTCTCCTCTGGCTGAGTGCGGCTCCTAAGTCTGCTTTTATAAGGGCACTCGACCAGCGAAGGGAGGGTTTGTTTGTTTTGACTGTCCCATAGTGCGAGACCAGGCAGGGTTCACCATGCCTAATCGTGTGAGCAATGGGTCACAACGCGTTTTAAGTAACTGGAAAGGCCGCCCGTGGGCAACACAAGGCGTTGCTGCCTTGCATCTCTAATTCACCGACGTCCCGCCTCAAGGGTGACCGTAAAACATGACCAGAGGATCGCACCAAGGCGAACTAGCTACGCCGCTGGGCTGCCTCGCCGAATTGTCACAATGGCATTGTTCCACCCGAATATGTACTAGCCTGTATCGGGAGAGTGTTTGCAGGGCGCCTACGATGGGTGGCGAAGCTCTATCTTGCCGCTGAGCCCCAGCCCCTGCAGCCCCTGGCGGCCCTCCAAACTCAGTTGTTTCAGTGTGGGCGCGCCGACTCGTATTCTGGGGCCAGAACGTCGGAGTGAGGCTTCAAGGAAGAGGAAGAAAGAGCCCCAATTCCATCCTCACTTCCCAGACATGCACATTCTTACATTTTCTTTTTCGCTGATTGTTTGTCTACTGTGAGTTTTGCTTTGTGTTTGTGCCGCTGTCCCCAACCCGCTGAGGAAGGAAGCTGCGACCCGCGACAGAATGGCTCCTCTCAAACGGCGGGTGGGGTTCTCGGACGAGCAGCCCCACGGGTCCTCAGCAGCGACCACTGTGGCACCCAAATATGCCAAGAACACTGCATCAGACCTGCCCCGTATCTTGGTGCGGGCGCCGACAATCGACTCAGCTAAAGGACTCGTGATTCTTTATCCAACCGAAGCTGGCGATGACGCGGACGGGGATGGCACCAAGGCCGGTTTTAGCCATGCGGTGGTCAAGGAAATCGCCTCTGATGACGAAGCTTCGCACCATTCGTTCAACTCGTCCGACGAGGGCTCCAGCACCGCGAAGGGCACAGAGGCCGCCTTCACCCAGGTGGCAGCACGCGGGGAAATCGCCTCTGATGACGAGTCTTCAGAGCAATCTTCACCCTCGAGACGTGCACGATCGAGGACCAATTCGCAGAATGAGGGCTCCAGCACTCCAATCAGCTCAGAACACGAGTCTCGCCCGCACAGTCTAGATCGCAGATGGCGAAACTCGCTCGATACCACAGAATTTGCCATAAGCCACCAAGGAGGCATATTTGTCACAGCTGTCGAAAGCGGCGAGGAAGACTCCGAAGCCGAAGACCGGGACATACTCAAGGATGTCGACACGGAGAACGATCGTCGCGCCCCCGAGGCTGCAAATGCTAGTGTCCTCAGTCTCCGGGAACCAGGGGTTCAAGAGCAAGACATCCAGGATTCGAAAGGCAAGAATGCACCGCCCCCCAGCGAAGAAGACATTACAGATCGAGGAGAGCGGGCATACAACGACTTGAAGAGCCAGGGCCTAACTGGTGCCTCTCCCATCGATGATGAGGCCGATGACCTCGAAGAGTGCTTCTCAGACCGCCTATTTGATGCCATGGAGCCCAAGTTCAACAACATTCGCAAGTTCATGCCGAGGGGAAAGCTCGATACTTTGGTCAACGTCGCTGCAGTTGAGAGAGAGCTCAGCGAACTACGTCGCACTCCCGAAGATCGATCAATCCGGAGCTATGCCGAGGAGATTTGTGGTGAACCATTCTCCCCGCGACCGAACAACTTAGACATTCCTAGCAATTGTCCTAAAACCTACCGCAAGATTTTCGCTCTTCTCGTGTTTGTCCGCAAGCTGGAATCCATCTTCAAGTTTCTTGACGAAGGTGTCAGCGACTTGGACCTGCCTCTAACAGAGTACATACACCCAGATCCCACACGCAGCCCTCGGGGTCTCAAGCTTCGGCGCAAGAACGATGCAACGAGGCCGCTTCAGTGTTTTCAAGGGTGGCCAAAGATGGTCGTCAAGGACTTTTGTGATCACCAGTGGATCATGCTGGCGCCCGTCTTTGTTAGGAGCGAGCACAAGAATGTTCGACACTACCAGCTGACTTCAGACGATATTCTCCCGTACACATTTGACTCCCGCTGGGGAACAGATGCAACCGCACAGAACGTTCTCGAGAGAGGGGGTTTTGGAGAGGTGTTCAAAGTCTGCATCCATCGAAACCATCATAATTTCCTCGCGGACCCAAAATCTCCCACTGTACGTCCTTACATCACTCCATTCACTATTATCTTTGAAGACTGAAGCTGATACCGGACATAAAATAACAGGACCGCTTTTTTGCAGTTAAAAGGCTCTATTCAAAGAACGAGGACGACTGGAAGCGCGAGATTGAGATTTTGAAACGGTTCAGCTCCAATACACATCCACATCTTATCTCCCTTCTGGCAACCTATGAGCACTCCGGCAGTGCACACCTCATATTTCATTGGGCGGATGCGGACATGCTAAGATACTGGAAAGATGAGAACCCCATGCCTACGATGGACGCAGTCACGGTGCGCTGGTTTGCTCGGCAATGTCGAGGTATTGCGAATGGAATCGCGGCAATTCATCAACACGTATCGAATCCCCTCGCCACCCAGGGCCGTGAGAAGGGTGGAGCGGAACAGCCCGGTGACCCAGGCGACCGCAAGAACGACGGTCTTTATGGACGTCACGGGGACATCAAGCCGAGGAACATTCTGTGGTTCAAAGATCCGGCGGACCCAAAAAGCAGGGGCACATTTGTCATTACCGACTTTGGCATTGCTGAGATGAGTTCAAGAGGCACCAGGTCTGGCAAACCTAACCGCAACCTGCAGTTTACCCTTACATACTGCGCACCTGAGTCTCACATCCCAGGGGGTGAGATCAGTCGCTCTTATGACATCTGGACGCTCGGCTGCCTTTACCTAGAGTTCCTAACCTGGCTTCTTGGCGGATGGAAACTCGTTCAGCAGTTTGCCAACGGTCGCCAAAAGCCCGAAAGATTCATCAGTTCTGATGACGTTTGTCTGGACGTTTTCTTTGAGCTGGAGACAAGCGGAGAGGCTATTACGGGAGCTAAGGTCAAGCAAGAAGTAACAGATGTACGTTTTTTTATACCCACAACCACCGTTTTTGGTGCGCTAAACATTTCTGATGCTAACTAACGTCACTGCAAAAAGTTCATTGCGAATCTCCATTTGCACCCCGCTTGCACGGACTATATTCACGATTTCCTCAATCTCATTCAAGAGGAGATGCTCATCGTCGAGACCCGTGAACCGAAAAGATATCGCTTTACTAGCCAGCAGGTTTGCGCAAGACTCACGCGACTGGAACAGAAATGCAACGATAACAAGTCCTATGGCCTACCAAAGCTTCAAGATAACCCGGAGCCCGAGTTCGAGGGAGAAGCTGCGCATTCACAGCCTGAACCCATCACGAGCGGCACCACATCAACTCTGTGCGAGTCAATTATGGCCAAAAGGGCCACTTACTAACAGTTTCAAACGTTTACTCTGTTTTCATGCATAGCGCGGTTACGTATTGCGGCACAAATACTGCACTCTTCTAATTCATTTGTCCACTTTGTCATTCCTCTCAATTTTACGTTGGACCTTTCTTCTTGGTTGAAATCACGGCATTGTGCGGGTGGGAGCAGGCTTGGTTGTCGGAACACAACAACAGGCCTTCCTTGTGCAAGGCTCCGAAAGTACCGGGAGTGTGTGTGATGGCGAGGATTCCGATTTGAGTTATAAAGCAATATAACCATGTTTCCGTTCCTTTTTTGTCACTTCAGGAGCACAAATACTACAGGAGCATTATTGCATGTCATGCTAGGCAGGCTAGAGCGTCGAGCGCCAAGCCCCAGGGGCAGTGAGCAGCAAGCACACCGAATTCCCTTTTGGGGCATCACGTTTTGCCGGGTATGTATTAGGAGGCTGTGTTGGTCCCTAACTGGCTGTAACTTCCATTAGTTGATTTCGGCTTGCCGCTGACCACCTTTCGGCATCCAACTTGGGAAGGGAAGGTGGTGTGGGGGAAAGGGCCTGAATGGGACTCGGGAGAAACAAGTTTCCCTCCCCACTCCTGTGCGTCCGAAACTCCCCTCCCTGTCACCCCTTCTTGACACAGTTCCCTGAAGAATCCCTGACCACAACACATATCTGCATCTGTTGAGCCTCACACTCAGACAATCCTGTGAAACCAGGCCAGCTGGACGGGCCGACTGCGGCACATCCCCTGTTCCAAAATGAAGTACCGCGGCCAAACTGTATATCCATGTCGCATCGCGATTATCGCACCTCAAGCATCGATGTGGTACAGCAGGATTAGGGCTGACAGAGGAAATCAGGCTCCCAGAGCCTCGTCTCAGAGACAGACACTTGTGTGCCGTGGGATTTGGATTATCGCACCTCAAGCATCGATGTGGCACAGCAGGACTAGGGCTGACAGAGGAAATCAGGCTCTCAGAGCCTCGTCTCAGAGACAGACACTTGTGCGCCATGGGATTTGGCGCTTTCTGGACCTAACTGCACTGCCCAAACGCCCTGGAAGCATCCCGCCATTTTTATCACCGACGACCAGTGTCAAGCCAGACCAACATGCAGCCTAATGCATGTTGTGGCGGCAACTAACTCGAACGGGACATTCGGCTCTGAGGGAGTCTCAAGCTTTTCTTCCTCTTAAAAGATGCTACCCCTCGATTCTCGGCCACCCAAGCGTCAACGTTAGCCTGGACCGTGTTTGTGTTTTCCACTACTCACTATACCTACCGCCCCAGAACCATCATCAATGGGCACATAGCTCACCTCCTCACAGCTTCAAGTCAACTTCGACTCAGTCATGCCATCATCGTCAGGATCGGACAGCGAGGACGAGGCGGATCGCCTGGCGTCCCGCGTCACCAAGTTGTACCACAAAAGCCCATTTAATGAGCCTTCCTGCTTCTTCCCAGCTGGAGCCTATAAGGGCATTGTGGATGCGGATATTGTCAAGGCCGAACTCGGACTAGGTTCTGGACAACTAAGTTCTGTCGACGAGGCCTTGGTCGATTTCGTTCTCGGCCCAGCACTTCGAGTCTTCCTTATCGTCATTTGTGTCATTCCACATCAGAGCAAAGCCCGCAAAATCATGAGGTGTTTTCTTCAAAACAACTTTCGGGACCAAGATCTTCCAGTGGACGACGACACATTCAGTCAACACGCCGCTTTTTCCTCCAGATCTTGGACATCTTCCCATACATGCCACAGCTTTTGTCATCACCAATGGATGCACTTGGCGCCGGTATTCTCCGGCGACAAATTCTTCTTCCGGCTCGAGCGAGAACAGCCTCTCCCTTTCACTGAGCGCAGTCTTCGCCATAAGGAAGGTGCATCGTCTACCGTCTACGAAGTTGTGGTTCACGAAGATCATCTGGAAACCCCTCCTTTTGATGTGAGTTTGATGGACAATGAGATTCCACACCATGCTCAGCAAAATGCTTCCAAATAAGATGCTAACTCCCTCAAACTCACTAGTTCAAAGGAGAGAGGAGGAAGATTGCCATCAAGGAGATCCGACCCATTGTCAACGATACAGTTGATGACTTTTCGACTCAGTTTGACAATGAGGCGAGAGCCCTCGCTCACATTCGCGATCTCAAACATCCGCACATCATCCAGTGGTTGGCGGCCTTCACACGAGGACCTGAGCACTATCTCATGTTTCCTTGGGCCGATGGAGGTAATCTCCGCGAGTTCTGGAAAGACACCGATACCCTGAGTGTGAACACTGACAGCATGCGTTGTCTGGTCCGGGAATGCTTGACGCAGTTTCGTGGCCTTGCCGATGCCTTGGTGAAGCTGCACGTTCACAAGAAGTACCGCCACGGTGACGTGAAGCCAGAAAATATTCTGAGATTATTGGATGGGACAACCAGCACCGGAATTCTGCAAATTGCCGACTTTGGCCTCGCAAAACAGCATTCGGGTCCGACTTTCAAACGAGGACCCACTTCCACGAGACACACGACTCTGCAGTACGAGTCGCCCGAAGCCGAGGTGGCCACCAAAGGGGAAACCGCTCTGTCACGTCTATCCGACATCTGGTCCCTGGGATG
Source organism: Podospora didyma (assembly GCA_033439775.1). Taxonomy (NCBI): domain Eukaryota; kingdom Fungi; phylum Ascomycota; class Sordariomycetes; order Sordariales; family Podosporaceae; genus Podospora; species Podospora didyma. The sequence continues at coordinate 781,499 of JAULSW010000010.1, forward strand.
CGTGATGTTGGAGCATCTCATGTGGCTTCTCTACGGAGATACGGAGGTCGTCAGATTTGACGAGGAGCTGAAAGGCAACTCCAACGACAACACCTCACCTTTCTACCAAAGAACGGCAGGAGGAAATGCAGTGTTACGCATGGCAGTTTCTATCTGGATGAAACACATGAAGGAAGATCCTGAATGTGCCCCCGACACAGTCATGGGGGAGCTTTTGCGGATCATTGAAGGCTACCTGCTCGTCATTCCCATTCCCAAGAACTGGAATGACGAGATGGAGGCCATGCAAAGCATAGCCAACCCCAAACTCGGCACACGCGCCTCAGCTCGTGAATTACTGTACTTGCTTGACAAAATTCTTGAGCAAACAGAGAGTAAGGATGGCACTTACTTGTTTAAAGGCACAGGAATCATGATGAAAAATGGCAAGCCCAAACGCGACTCTAAGGGGCCAACCTCGAAGCCCTTCTCTGTCCCTGTCCGAGCCCAACGGCCAGAGACACCTCCAGTTGTCGATATGCTGGACCCGTTCGCGGCACATCTCCGTGGCCCAGCTCAGCCTGCCCCAATCAGGAATACTCCTATCCCACACGCCAGACTCGATGTATGTATGAACCTCAACTCAAGGCAATCTCAGCACCACTGTAGTATGCCATGTCTAACGCTCTTACCAGCGCTCCGCATTGGAGCCGAAAGCTGGAAAGGTAAGCTACCTACCTGAGCATGCGTGTCAGTCAGCTAATTCGAAATTATGATATGCTTGAAGGATGTAAGTTTATACACATGCACTGTCTTGCACTTTAAAACTGGTCAGCTAATATCTCTTTCAGTATGTAAGTGTCAGCGATATCCCCGTTGAAAGGTTGCTACGTGTTATTGACCATGAGCTTTTTTTTTTTCGGCTACCAGACAGTAAGTTTGTTTTTATTTGCGCCGTGTGCGTTTAAAAGGTTTAATACTAATCCCAATGGCAACGCAGGAGGTAATTTCCCCGCAGTCTTCTTTGACTTGTCATGCCAAGTCCATTTATACATAGCGAATTTTGACAGTTCCCCAGAGAGTATGTTTGTCCCCGACCCCCATTATTAAATTGCCTACAACTCATGCCTGACACTACCAAAACAGATGAACAAGACATGGAACTTCTCCATCGACAGCGAACTTGCTCCCAAGTTACTAAATAGACTCGGAAGAGAAGTAATGTTTCCAAAGTCACTTGGGCAACCAGCACAGCTCTGCCGGGAGTGCGCGCAGTTGGACTTTGGCGAGCCAGGGTTCAGCTTTTCCTACAGCTGCGACGACATGGAGCGTCGAGCTTCTAAGTGTAGTTTTTGCGAGATGTTGTTGGGCATCTGTACAGAACACGACAAGTCGGCCCACAAGCAAGTCAAGTTCGCCAGGTACCGTTCGACCTTAATGAAGGACGATGACACCACCCCAGTGTTATCCATCATACCCAGCCCTGGTAAGCCAGAGACAGGTTAATCATCTTTGAAGCAGAAGGCTAACATCCGACTCAAGAGCTGAAAACAGTCACGCCACTTCAGATCGGCTTCCCTAAACTTCCAGAATCGGGCTCTGATACACATTTTGAGATCATTCGCCAGTGGCTGCAACACTGCGATAAGTCTCACGAATGCATTCCTGCCAATGCACCGGTTCCTATCCCCACGCGCCTAATCGATGTTGGCAGTGCCCATTCCCATACAGTACGGCTGGTCGAGACTAAAGAGTTGGGCTCATTAACAATGGGGAAGACGTCACCGTACATTGCCCTCTCCCATCGCTGGGGTGATGTTCCAAGTGAACACTTTTGTACATTTCCCGACTCGGACCCAGCTGACCCAAAGGAGAAAAACACGCTTTCCCAGCACAAAGTTGCCATCGAGGTTTCAACTCTTCCGGCGACCTTCCGTGACGCTGTCCTGGCGACTCGAGCCTTGGGAAAGCAGTACCTGTGGATTGACTCGATCTGCATCATCCAGGGCCCCAAAGGCGACTTTAAGGACGAAGCCAAGAAGATGGAAGACGTTTTCAGTTCGGCTTACTGTGTTCTTGCTGCAAACTGGGGGACCTCCCAGAAAGATGGATTTTTGAAGACGATGCCAGGACAGGAGGATCTGAAAGCCAAGCGTGACCGTAAGGTTGTGACCATCCAGCCGACTGGGAAGCAGCCCCTTTACGTGTGTGAGATGATTGATGATTTCGATGAACACGTTCTCAAAGGCGATCTTAGCAAGCGCGCTTGGGTGTTACAGGAGAGGGCGCTGGCACGGAGGACTGTCTATTTCACAGAGAGGCAGACTTACTGGGAGTGCGGAAAGGGGGTGAGATGCGAGACGATGACGCAAATGACAAAGTAAGTGGCAGCATCTTTCTTATTGGCAGTAACAAGACTAACTAATGGCAGCAAACTCGCCTCCTTTCTCGGCGATCCATCCTTCCCATCTCTCGCTCTTAACGGAAACCGCGGCGAGGAAATCCGATGGTACCAGGAGCTGTACGCACAATACTCGCGACTGGGAATCTCTCACGTCAAGGACCGGCCAATTGCCATTCGTGGTCTCGAGTCACGGCTCATCGCCGAGCTGAAGCGAAAGTACCAGGGTTTCGAAGGTGCACACGGGGTTCTTGACGACGGGCCCAGCGGCGGCCTACTCCATCGTAGTCTTATGTGGCGTCGCGGGCACGACGTGATGAGTCTAAAGCGCATCGTTTTCCCGTCGGGACATGATGGCGCCCCCTCCTGGTCGTGGATGTCGTACGAGGACGGCACCAAGGGCGGTACTAAGGGCGGCGTCATGGGCGGCATCGACTTTATCCAGATGGAGGGCAGCATGGTCGAGTGGGAGGCATCGGAATTGATCTCGCCATGGAAAACCCTGAGACCCGGCGGCGACGCCAGGAACGTGAGAACGATCCTGGCCAGAGCCCGCGACTTCGGCACAGATGTCAAGCGGCTCGCGGCAGACCGCGACTTCGGCCCGGACACCAAGCAGCGTCGCGAGGAGACCAATCAGCTCATCTTTGACTCTCCTGGCGGGACAAGCCACAACTTTAAGTGTGTCGTGGTCGGCAGGGAGAAGATGAAGGAAGCCGATCCAGTGGACGCCAAGTTCAGGACGCATTTTGTACTCATTGTCGCGCCGGCGTCGATTTATAACCGTGGCAGCACCACAGGTGCGTCGCGCAATCTAAAGGTGTACAAGAGGATTGGGGCTGGGGCGGTAGCTGGGTGGTGTATTTCGCTTGATGGGGAGGGAGAAGAGATTGCGATCATTTGAGGAACAAATGAGCCACACACTTTTTTGGGGGGGGGGGTGGGGGGATGTTTGGTTGTTATGCTACTATTTTAAATTGACTATACAATCTTTTGTTGGACGCTGTGGGATGACTCTGTTCGTGGTGCTTTGCTAAAAAAGCCAACTGGCTCATTCGGCATGACTACCTAGAAAAATTCCTCAACGACATTAAGACCAGTATTATATGAAGCTGGCTAATGTATTCGAAATCTCAAGTCGATTCCCCTATCAAAAAGGCTCTCATGGGCAGAAAGGCTGCAGTTGACTTGGAGCATCCTCCGCGTCGAGACCCTTCATGGAAAGGTACACCATTAGAAGGTCAGTAGGCCTTAAAACAATCTGATAAGGAATTCCTTCAATCAATCCGCCGCCCAAGTCTCGACCTTCAAGCGCTGAAATTGAGTACTGGATGGGTTCGGGGAGTAGCAAATCATCCTATGAGGTATCACGTCGCTGGTCGAGGTACTCAAACTCGGCGTAGGCAAGGGCCGCCGCCTGCCATCGCTGCTACTCGCGGTACTGAAGGTACAGCTTGTTGAGCCATCGGAACCCGGGGCACGTGAAGAGGTCCGGGTACGGCGCTATGGCCACGAGGACATGTCCGTTTTCCAGACCCCGGGCTTGGTTCGTGATGCGTTGGCAGGGCTGGCTGTTGCCGTTTACCGCGGTGCGGGGGCGAGCATCTAAGCTGTGGTGTACGTGATGCCGGTACCGCTGGAAGGAGTTTATCATGTACCAGAGGTGGTTCACTCATTTCTAGAGTTTCTCACCTAGAAGGAGGCGCACGAGAGGGCTGCACCACTTATGGAAGAACCAGTCACTGTGGGATGGCAGCAGCCCATTGGCGAGGTGAGTAGCTGCCCTGCTAGGGTTAAGGTGCATATACGCGGCTGCGCTGATGGTGCCGACTGTCGCCAGTGCGATGAAGGACCAAGCGGCGGCGCTGGCGGTGGAGGCCAGTCTCCAGGCGAGGAGAGCACTTGACATGCAGCGAAACGATGCCAGGAAGACGCCGCCGCTGCCAATCTGCTCTGCAATGCTAGTCCGGGGCACGCGACGATCGGGTGGTGTTGGTGGTGTCCCGTGGGTAGAGTAAGGGTCCAGGAGCGCTTGGGGGTATTTCCGGTACTTGAAGAGGATGATGTCTTCGGGCAGGAAGAGGGAGCGCAGCTGGCTACTTAGGCGGATGTGGTCCCTTGTTATGCCTAAGACGGTGCCAGGTGCGCAGGCACCCATGATCTTTGGCGCAGGGTTGATGAATGTGCCGGAATAATACAGGGTGCCTAGGGTTTGGTCGTTGACGAGTGGGGAGGCCATGGTGATGGATGAATGACTTTCCGGGGAGGGAGGCAGGCGAAGATTTAGAAGGGATAGTATGTTTGAAAGAAAGAGAGGAGAGATGTCAAATAGGTTCGGATTCGTGGAACGCAGAATAAATACGTGTCAAACTTGGTTCTTCACGCAGAACGCGGACTTGGTAGAGCCTATTTTTTTCCTTTAAAGGGGCATTGAGGACGTAACCTTCACCCTTCCACTAAACTTTCTACGCCTTGCCTGAACTCACGTACAGGGTGGAAAGGTTGGTTGCGCAATGGCTTTTCACTGTCTTCTCTGTCTGGGCGATCTTAAGCGTATATAATTTCTGGCAGAAAAGATCCATATCCTGCGGTTAGTTTGTAAATGGCTGCCTAAGAGCTTTCACTTTTCTAACAACATTAACACTTGACACCGTGACGTATCAGTGGATAAAACTTCTCTTGGTCTTGAGCGCATTCAAGTTTGTATGACACTGCAACGACATCCGTTCAGGTTTGGACAGATATGCCGTCACTGAGAAATTTCTTAGCCTCCTTCTTGTCAAACCCCCAGATCACCACTGTCGAGCATGAGTCCTACTTAGATGTTGTTGAGCGTGGTACGTTTGGTTTTGGAGCCACGGTTTTTACAAGCCATTGACATGCATTCGCGGAGTTACAACGATGCGGCGATTCGCAAATGTCCTAATAATTTGCTCAATCACCCCGAGACGCTCGCTCATTCCTGGTGAAGGCTTCGCCAGAAGCAACACGCCCGGTGATTCACGGTGGGCGACTCTTGCCAACAATAATACGCCCGGTGGTTCACGGAGAGGGGTTCAGAAACACGCCCGACAGTTTACGGCGGATGGCTTTCGTCAACAACAACACCCAGCGATTGACCGTGGAGGGTTCGTCAAAACACGGCCGGCGATGTACGGTGCACACTGCGCCAGAAACAACATGCCCAACGATTGACCGTGAACGGGTAATTTGACCAACCAACAAGCCGTATTTGCCCTGTTAACGCTAAAAAGCTTGGAGCCATTAGAGATCGAAGCCAAGGAAGAAAGCCGAAATAAGAGAACAAGGAGCTGGGCCAATGTAATTCTTCAAATTACACCCTAGTAAGCTCTTGAAGAGTAGTGTAAGCCTTCGACAAGGCAGTCAACAGGGCAAGTTTGCCAAGATTGAAGTACCACGCTATTATTTCCTTCCCGCGAGTCTCGGAGGATGCGCCGAGTGCTTTTGCGGTGGCGGATAGTTCGAGCGAGGGTGTACGGTTTCATAACTGTAAAAGAATTAATTTCGTTAGAATATATAGACGCCTTGGACCCCTTGCTTCAGGACAAACACACATACGATACGCTGAACGAGAGAATCGTGCCCAGTGATTCGTGGCACTTAAAAAGTGCAGAGCGAAACCTGAGGCGGTTGTGGAATCCTGAATACCTAGGTACGTACCTACAATTCGGAAGCTGAAATATTCCTTCCCTGGTGCTTCGTCGCCCTTCCCCTATCGTGGAAAGCCACTTGCTTAGTCTTCAACTGGCCCTGGGGTGTCGAGAGGATCGTGTCAGGGGAGGATTGGCCGGCCGCCTGAGCGTAAGAGGGTAATGGGGAAATGGGCGTTGACGGTGGCTGGCGACTGCGAAGCTGAAAGAGTCTAGAACGTACCGGCCCAACGAGGAGGGGGGCTGGGACCTGCCCCTAGACCTAGATAGATCGTCGACCTCTCCCGTGGCCTGATGGAAGTCTGGCGCCGGCGACCTCTGCGATAGCGTTGACAAGGCGTTTTCAGACCGTTTGCGCCTTTTCTTTCCCCATCATTCACAGACTTTGCATCCATTCTTTCCCATATTTCCTATCACACGAGGAATCCCGACCCAATAACAGACCCCTGATAACCTGCTGTAGACTGAATTGGATGCGATGACCAGAACCACAGCATATAGATGTGATTGACCTACTGCCACCAGTTAGATAATTTAGATAGTCGCGGTGTGGATCGTTTGTTGTGCTCAACAGTTCTGGGCCATGATAGCCGAGTCAATGAAATCACTGGGAGAACCGCTGGCAAGATAGAGAATATTTGGCTATAAAGACCTTGATGAAACCAGGTCAACGGACCTGGAGAATCAAGGACCCTAAAGTCAAGGAAGATTATCAAGTTGATTTGAACCCAGTCCCAATGCGCTTGCCACCACGAAGCCGTTTTTCAGCCTGCCCCAGTACAAGCCCGCGCCACATTTCCGTTTCTTGAGCTCGACGAACAGCTGTCAAGATGAGCATGATACGATCACGTATCTGAATTACATGTCCACTTGGGACTCGGAGAGCGACGACAACATCAACGAAATCATACCGAGCACCAGCTGTTCACCAGTCTGGGCGACTTCTCTTCGGATGCTGCTATCGACGCCGAACTCGCCGTGCTCACTGATTTGGCAGCCACCGTGCGTGTTGACACCATTGAGGCGGACACACTCCAAATCGCTGCCGATGCTGCCGCAGTGGCGGCTATCTGGACGTTTGGTCTCGGCATGGCTGCCTATGCAGTGTTTGAAACAGAGGCGATCATCGAGAAAGGCGTGATATCCAGCAAGGCGAAGGAGTTGAACGGCAAATTGACAGCCATCGATGCCAATATCTCGGCTAGGATCAACCAGAACGTCAATCTCTACGTCATCCAGTACAAGTCCAACAACGACCTAATCGCCTCGAAGGCGCCGAAAGGCCTCGACGCCAGAACATGCCGCTCGATCCTCATGCAGTTCATGGCCCAAGTCCACGAGTACAATGGCACGCTCGATATCGCTGGATTCAAGAAATACGCCGAAGCGGCGCGGAGGCTCTACAACAGCCCTGAGATCAATGACGTTTATGACGCCTTGGATAAGCTAAATCTGAGTGAAGAGTCGGATGCCGATGTCCAGCAGTTCATAGAGCTCGTCAAGTCGCAGAATTTCGACAGCGTCGTCATGATACTGCTCCGCAACATTGCAGTTACCAGCATGGCCTTCAGCCTGAACATCGCCAATCAGACGATCAGAGATTGCGCCAAGGCGGCTGGATTCGAGGTTGCAGAGGTGGAGTCGAGCGCTTTTGGTATGTTGGATGTGTGGGGCTAGTTCTTTGCTGCCGTCGCGGTCGTCATGTCGGTTGTCGATGCGGTGTTGGAGGTCCTTGACATCGTCAACGTTGTGGAGCAGACGAAGGAGATGTGCGACAAACTCAACGGATCCATCAAGGACGGCTACAAGGCGTACTTCGACGGCATCCAGAAGCATCCGTGCAATACAACGCCGCGATTGCCACGACTCCGACGGCAACGGCGAACCATTGACGCTGACTATTGGGATATGGTACAAGCGAGGAGCACCGGCAGGGGGGTTCGCAGGTTGATTGAGTTTTCAAAGAACATGCAGGGGCCGGATCTCTGGTGGCGGATTCAAGGAGAGCTTCAGGGATCAGACGCCCGGATTAGATATCTTTTCCTCTTCTCCATGACAAGTCGTCTTTATACAGATGATGTGTCAACTTCCAGGTTTCTCGGTGTGGATCGTGAAGAGGTATCCGAACATGTGTGATTCCCACTCAATTGGTTGGCATATTCACACGACATATATCCCGCCATCCTCCTCCCATGGTTTCCTAGAGGCACTCGGCTGATTATTCGGCCTCGGATCATGACTGGACGCATACATCTGGTCTGTTGCAGTGGGCGAGAACAACTGTAGGGTGAAACAACAGCTACACTCCATCATCCGCGCTGTTTCCTTGTTGCCCCGCAGTTACATTATCGTCGGCGAGGTTGGGCCCGTTAGGGTTGACCCCAGTCTCCCACTCCCGAACTCGAGGAGGGCCTCGCCAAATGCGACCGAAGCCGAGGACGGTGTTGCCTCGATTCGGGATCAAACTTTCAAATGCCGAGGTGGAAACCCAGAGCACCATTCCAACCACCAGCAGCATGCAGAGCAGTGCAAGCACGGTGATAACGACCTTGAAGCTGGTATCCATGGCCGTTCTCGTCCACAGCGGCGCGACGAGTATGGCGATGGAGCCGCTGCTGACAAAGAATATGAGCAGCTTGAGTCGCAGTTTCAACATCAGCCAGTGGGCGATCTTTCGGATGGGTATAACCCTGGTCATGACTTGCTCGTCGCGGCGGATCTCGTCCTCCCATTTGTTCAGCGACTCGCTCACCACGGTGCTTCGCTGCACGAGACGCAGTCCGTACGAGAGGGCGACCGCGACGGCCGCAGCAATGACGAAGCCGTATGCGGGGGGAGGATTATCAGCGAGTTCTCTGATTTGCATGCTGAACAGGCCAGCTGCGAACGTCATGGGGATGAAGATGAAGGCGAGTTCTGTGAGACGAGACACGCTCTCGGCCTCTTGGATGCCACGCTTGCTCTCGAGAAGGGACATTTCGGCCCGCAAGGACTCCTGAACCTTTTGGCACCGCACCGTCATAGCTGCCGTATCGGCTTGGAGTTCGCGAAGTGCCGCATTCAGAAGTGGCGGCGGCGGCGGCGACGCTTCGCCATGCTTTGATTCGGCGTAGTAAGGAAACATGAAGAAATCGCCCATGGATTTCTCGAGCACTGGTAGCTCTCTTTGCAATCGGCTTAAAACCGCCCGCCAGTGTTCTAGCTGCTCCTGCATCATCCTCTCGTCCATGGAGCCGCTGCTGATTTGGTCCAGCACGTCACCGACGTGTCCAAGCAGTGCTATCGTATCTCGTCGGACCACCTGAAACACAGCGAAAAGAAGCAGGTCGACAGCGGAGCTGCCATTGTCTTTGAATGCCGACTCTCCCGTGAGGTGCCTGACCCATGCCGCGGCGTCAGAGAGCGCGTCGCTTGTCGAGTTTGCATACGCGCTTACTGCATCCAAAGCGGCAGGAGCATGATCAAATTCTTGCGCGGGCGGAGGTCCCCTGGGTGCTAACCGCTTAGAGAACGGCACGAAATTCACCCATTTTGACTCCTGGTGAACCTGCCTGTCATTCAAGAGCATACGAGGGAGTGGGTCAAAGAAGAGGATCGCTGGCGCTCGGGCAGTCAGCAATACCACATAGTTTTGTTCTCGGCCGCGTTCATAGCTGATCACTTACGACATCTTCCTTGGTTCCAGCTTCCCCAGCAGAAAGTGACACGCTCTTCCCATGCGACGACGTCGAGCTCTTCGTCGGCCCGGGGCCCCTTCTCGACCTCTTCGAATTCATCTCCTTCGCCAATATCAATCAAACCTCGAGGTTGGTCACTCATAACCAGCCTTCTTTTCAGGGGACGGGATGTGGGCGAGAGGGACCATTCCTGACGGAAAATGTTCGTCAACTTGGAAAGAAGCCGTGTGTGCCACATGATTTTCCCTCCTGGACCTTTCCCAAAAGAGCGTCTCCATTCCATCATGTCCTCCATCAGCACGCGGCGTGAGGAAGCATCGCGGGGCTCTGTGTCTTTTCGAGAAACAAGGCTGTGCCAGCGCAGCGAGACGTGTTGTTTGGGAAGGAAGCGGGTGGGCCAGGTGCTGGAGTCGCGGTCTTGATACGATGTCGAAGTATAGCCGGATCGGATGAGATGCTCTTCAAACGTCTCTGGGCTGAGACGGAAAATCGGCCCCAGGCTGTTGATCAGCGGCTCTGAGAGATCGCTGACAAGCACGGCCCGCGGCAGCGACGACAGTACATTGGAATCCGCCTGTTCGAGACCAGCATTCAGATCTGGCGTCAACGCCGCGGTCAGGGACGATGGATTGACAGCATAGGAAGACAACTCGTGGCTGGATTGAAGCGTCAGACCTCCCGACTGGCTGCTGCTGCTGCTGCTGCTGAACGACAGCACCGTGACCGATCCGCAAGACCTGTTGCGCGGTCGGGCCAGCACGTTGCGCCAGTGAGGCATCAAGTGCTGTCGTGACAGAAAGGACGCGACATAACTTGAATCCTGTGGATCGCCGGTCCTGGTACTGCCTGCCGATTCAACATGTAAGCTATTGTCGCGTGCGACCACCCCCCCGTTGGAGCCACCTTCTGATGCAACGGCGAGACGGGCATCCTCAGAGCCGGAGCGAGAAACCGCCCCAGAGTGGCTGGTCGCCGGTGCCTCTACAGATGTCATCGAATGCGGTCGAGTTTAGGATCCGAGTCGATCGCGCTAGCTGCATCAGGATCTTTTCAAGACGAACCTCGAAATCACAACTGAAAATGCAAATGGGGATGTTTAGATGTTGGGACCGGGTTTTCCACGGGGCGTGTTCTTCGAGTTCGCTCTGATGCGGGTACAAGGCAAGGCAAGTTGCACATTCAAGTTATTTCGTTGGTTGCTTGGCGCGAACAGTTGGATCCAATGGCCTACCGTGGCTAGCGCTGCACTGCTGCACGTCGCTGAAAAACGCGGGATGTGGATACGCACCTTTTACGGACTAAGCCCCCCAAAATTAGGGAGGCTGGTAACGCTACCTAGCTTTCAAGGGGGGAACAGTAAACTGTATGCCTCTGCGGATGACCACGAGGCGCAGTTCAATGTCATTCCGCCTCAGAGCATTTGGAAACTGACAACTATTACGCCAATGGATAGTGCGTCATGGAAAAATAACCCATCTTTTGCGTATGGGGTGGTACGCCGCATTGGTAAGTCTGATCCCACTATCAGCTCACCTTTGAGGGGAGGGGGGGCGTGTCTGACCAGTGTCTAATCCGTTTGTCTAGCTTCTCTATATAGGCCCGTTCAACTTATGAGCTGCGCGATAATCGTCATGCAATGTCTCCTCCTGGCTGGCTGCGCCTCCTCGAACTTCCTGGTCAACATCTACCTCTTCTCCTTTGCTCTGACAGCAACAGAAACAGAGGCAACGACTGGCTTTTCTCGCCTTGAGATTCGCGTGGGCCATTTTTTCCTCTGCGCTAAGGCAGACGAGGGCATCGACTGGATCTGCGGTGATGCAGATCGCGTAAATGGACACATGATTGGGGTTGTCGAGCCCTGGAATATCAGAAAGACGGCCTACGATTTGAGGGATGGGGCCATCTCGCCCTCCATGAAGTGAGTGCACTCTGCTCTCCCGATACATATGGCGTCCAGCCTCATTGCTCCTTTAATTGTTAACACTGATACTCACCCCTTTCAGCATTATCCTCCTGGCGTCAAATCTATTAACCCTCTTTCTTGTCTCCTCCTTCCCTATTCTCAGACTTCCGGACAAAGCAAACTCCAGCGCACCTCAGTGGCTCACGAGGTCCCTCGCGATCAATCCGATATTTGGGATGGCCAGCAGCCTGATCGCGGCCCTTTGGCAGCATACGGCGGCGGCGACATCGGCGCCCTTGATGAGCTACCTGTCTGCTGGGGCGGTCACCGGAGCGGTCGGGCCGGCGGCAGCCACGGTAGCATGGCTGAGCTTTGGGCTCTCCCTAGTTACGGGGGCCCTGTGCCTGAGAGCAGTCAATGCAATGGTCCACCGGCAGTTGGAGGACGAGGATGTATATACAGCCGCGTCAACATTGTCTACTTTCGCCACGGTAACGAGCGAAAGCTCGGAGGACGACGAGGTCGAATCACGCCATGGCGGTGGTTCAGAAGAGATCGAGATGTCGTCCCTGCGAGCAGACAATTAGGGCAATTGCGGTTTCAGGTCGGGCTGTTACTCAGTCTTGAATGAGAAGTCACGAAATGCGTCAAATGCAAGAATCGGATACGACCTGATGATACCAGGGGGCGGAGTCAGGGTTTTTGTTCACAGTCAAGGCAGTTGTTCGAGTTGGGGGTTTGGTTTTATTCCGCGGTGGATCAAGTCGATACTTGATTACCTATTCAGCCTAAACTTGGATATATCTGGCCCAAACGACTCGGAGGCCTAACTCCCTAGTTACTTTGTGTCTTGCATCTACTGTAGGAGACCGAAAAGGGCTCATCCAAGTTTCTGCCTGTCCAGATATATCTCTGACTACGAGACAAGTGCTTTGAAGACGGGAACTCATAAGCCTGTGTGCCTTTTCAGGAGGGAGATGAGCTACTAATTGAGGCTTCTACTCTGCAGCGGCCATATGCGCAATACCGCCGCAAAACACCAGAAACGCCAGCAGAAACCCTCCGATCGAGAATCCTCCTTGCACATCACCCTGCACAAGAGACCAAACGACGGCAACCAGCAAGCAGGCTACGAACCCGGCACACCCGAGCACAAAGAACATGAACCATTCCATTCCCTCTGCAAGTTGCAGACCCCACCCGAACGAGCTTCCCCGCGTCGGACAGGCCGTCAACTCAGCACGGAGCTTCCGGGGGATGCGATTCCAGACCGTAGGGAGCACATCGGCGTGTTCAGGGTGCTCGAACAGATGTGTCAGGAGGTTGGGGCCGATGGGCGGTGTGATGCTGGGCTCTGCCCCAGCATCGAAGTGGTACTCGGTGCCGATTTTATCGGGAGGAGGGACCGATGGGCAGAGGTGAATATCGGCGAGGTGGCTGCGGTACATTTCGAACTGCAAGTTAGATAGATACCTGATCAGCGGAGGGACTTCGATGTTTTCTCAATTTGACGTGCTAGGAGATAATACCTTGACGAAGTTTATTGACTTCACCTTGCGGAGCAACCTCCAGGAGCTTCTGCCCCTCTTGGTGTTGTAGTAGCGCCGTAGCAAGTAAAGGAACTCCTGATCGGAGTTTATCCGACAAATCTCAGGCTGGTGCAGCTTCGTGCCATACCGCATGAAGGGAATGCAGAGGAGGAGGAAGTCGTGGGTGACGGCGCCGCCTACTTCAACTCCCGCGCTTGTGCATGCCCCGGTAGTAATGACTTCTTTTTCATCCTGACGGTGCCGCGGTAGAATGCCTGGCACTTTTGTGAAAGCGAATAGGGCCCCGCAGGCCGAGGTAGCTCTTGCAACGGTGCTTTTCCAACCCCTCGCTTGTTCTGGTCCGTTTTCCACATCAAAGGTTTCAATGGTATTATCTACCGTCAGATCTTTTGCGTAGCCCTGGAGGAGGCTGTGCAGCTCAGCCAGGGCCTCCGGCCTGTAGCCGACGTAATCGTCGTACAATGCTCTGCCACACGCCTATGATCGGGCTTCTGGTTAGCTGCGCATTGATTTTCGGGTTTCCAAACTTACACAGGTCCAATGAAGCCTCGTGCTGCTTACCAACTGAGATGGGCGACGCTTGCCCGTCAAGAAGGCGTTCTCAAATGTTAGTTTAGCCCGATTCCAAATGCGGTCCCAATGCGACGTTGTGTCCGTAGCCCGGAACCTCACCAATGCTTTGACATTGGCCTGCAAGAACAGGATAGGGTCGGTTCGGAAGAGAAATGCATGTGCGAATTCGAACACGAAGGACGAATCATCGTTGCCGTCGCTGTCGCTGTCCCGGTCCGGGTCATGAAATGGGCGCCCGCCATCTTTTCTTTCCAGTCCTCCTTCATACTCACTGTCATCAATGGACGGCGGCTCGGTGGCGTCGTAGTGGGCCTCACAGATCCGCCGCGCAATGTTGACACGCGATCGGCGCACAAACCGGGACGCTTGTAGACGCAATTTCCTATCGGCCTTGGTAATCGACTCATCGGTCTCGTTGAGAGCGAGTTTGCGCAAATCGTCAGAGTAGCGCCGCAGCAATCTCTCAATGGTGCGGTGGGACCGCTTCCAGGTCAATGATCGCGCAATGAGCTGTGGCCAAAGATATCGTAGATCTCCGAAGCGCAGGAGATTGGAGAAGAGCAAGCCGACCGTGTCGCCATCGATGGTTGTCGCAGAAGAGGCAACGGAAACGACGCTTTCTTCATCCGAGTCGTGCCACCAAGCATCTGAGTCGTCAGAGTCGGGTTGTGCGGAGTCGATGTTGCCCTTCGAGGTAGAATCCGGAGAAGTTAATTCCCTGACTTCGGCTTTTTTCTCACGGGCCGACTCAATCGATATTGCAGCCTCCAATACAATCGCCGGATTCGTCTTGGGGGCGGCGGCCGCAGGGTCGACATTGAGCCTGCCACTCGCAGCGGTGGTTAATCGGTGACCATCGCTGCGTGTCGGCTCAGAAGCCCTACCCTCTCCCGGAGTTTCGTGACCGTAGCTGGCTCTATATGAGTGGTCGCTGCAGGCATACCCCACAAAAATTGTTCTTCGTTCGATTCCATGCCCCGGCCGCCCATACGCCCCGCACCTGTCAACTGCATGTTGGTAGTAAAGACATCGACACGCGGAATAGAGCTCAACGAGTTGATAGCACATGTCTGCGGCAGTAGAAAGGTGAGAAAGACGGCAGGAAACTTGTATCCTCGGTGAAAGATAGAGCAAGTCCTTTTCTTTTCTCTAGACTAGCAAAGGCTCTGGTCATCTCATGCGGGCCGTCTGTGGTGTAACATGTAAGGCAGCAAGGCACCCCGCGAAATCTCGGCGAAGGCAAGAGCTGTTGAACTCGCCTAAGATAGGGGGTCAAAAAAGGATCTCCGCACCAAATGGTGGAAGGGACTCCACACACAGAATGCAACACTTGATTGAACCACAATTACCAGATTGCAACAGAGCAACATTGGCGGAAATTGCCGGAGTAAAGGCAGGTGCCTGACGGGAGAAGCTGACAGGGAACTCTGGTGGCCAATAAAAACGCGTCCTGAACCCTCATTGGTGAGGCCAAATTGATCTTCCCTCACTGCATCTGAGGGGCTGTGGTGACCGTGCTCCCCATCTCATCGCAGTTAAAACGATCAAACCCCCGACCCGTCGCATAGTCTTCAACTTTTGTCTTCCAACTCCACCTTCTGCACCTCTCCTACCCCACACATCCTCCCGCCGATGTCGCGACATCGAGTATACACCGATTTCCCGTATTCTCCTTTGTCACAAAGTGTTGCAAGTTTCAGTGCACGAAGTAGACTTACACCACCCGCGGCCGCCAGGCTGCGTCCCACGATGTACAGCACAGCGCAATGCCCTGGAGAACCGCGGAGGATGGCCATTCGTGGCGAAAACAACGACTCGCCGGCTCGAAGCGTCCCTAGCCCCGACACCCAGAATTTGTACAACACGATGCACCGTCTAGTTGACTCCTTTCCTCATCGCACTTTGTGTTCAATTAATAGGTACAGGGGTTCTCACTCAAGTTCTAGAGAACAATAACATGATTAGTCACTGGGTATCCCTGAGAGGCGGCGTCCCACTTTGAGGCATGAGCGTACCTTGAGGTCCTTGAGGCGGTTCGATTCTAAGATGACCTTGAATACACCCTCTAGCTCCGGGTACGAGTCGAGATTCCAAGCGAGGTCGATGGTCGAGCTGTCTTCGCTGATCATGACGAAGTCCTCGCCAACGCCGAGAGACACGATCTTGGGAGCCATGGCCCATCCGTCCGGCTTGTTGATGCTGGCAATTTTCTAGCCAAGCTTCACGGGGATGCCCTTCCACATGAACATCTTGCCGTCGGCTGCCCAGTAACTGTCGGGCTTCGTTGCGTGGATGGAGACCTGCAGGTTCTTGAAGTCGCGCTGCGATTCGCCAGTGCTGTCCTCTTCAAAGAGCCAGGTCGCCAGGGCGGTTGGGAGTTTGGACGTCTCTGGGCCATCCGTTGTTATCTTAGCTTTGTCTCGCGGCGTTAGATGGTTGGAGAGGCACGGGAAAGATCCTACGCAATCGAACTCCTCGAGACCCGGGCTGGTAAAACACGAACATGAAGCCGCCTCCCGGCGCGAATGCGATTTGCAGACCGCGGGCGACATCGCCGTCATTCAGCGACTCTACCATTCCTGGTGGGAGCGCATTGCTGCCTGTCGCCGCCGTTTCTGACTGTTAACGATGTGGAGCCAATCAAGCATGAAATGCAAATGATGAGTGAATGAGAGAGGGAAGAGCTGAGAAAATTCGTTTCACGCACATGCAGCGCCGGCTGGGACACTCGACGAAGTAGGCGTCGTTCTCCCCAAACCCAAAGGTCGTGTCACACATGATGAAGGTAAGTTCCAGTGGTTGCGTGAGATTGTGACATCAGCTGTGCAGCTGCCGGTGAGTTTGCCCTATCCTGTTTAGTATGGAAAGAGTAATCGATCGGATGTGGAAACAGACACCCGAAATTTCCAAGTTAGCACCGAGCCTTCTGACCTTCAAATGAATGCGGCTTGTCCAAATTCGGCTGTGGGACTGAAGCTTGGCACATGAGATAACAAAAAAGGGTCATCATCACGACTGGTCCAGCGCACATTTATTGGAAAAGGTGGCTGTTTTGCTAAACCGCGTCGAACCTGGTTCCGTCCGCATTCAGATGCTCGGATTGAAGGTGGGCGCGCGTGCGCTTGCATCCTAACTTTGTGACTATATGGGTGGCTTTAGGACGTAGGAACATTGTGTTGTGCTACCGGTCGATTAGCGATGGTCGGATGGTGTAGTTGGTTATCACGTCAGTCTAACACACTGAAGGTCTCCGGTTCGAGCCCGGGTCTGATCATAAAGTTTTTGTTTTCTTCCTCTTTTCTTCCTCTTTTTTTCCTCTTTTTTTCTTTGCAGTCTTTCTTACATACAGATTACAGAGTCATCTGGATTACAATGAAGGTCCGCAACGCGCTGTCGAGGGTGGTGTTCTCATGGTGCATAATTAGGAT
The DNA here is from genome assembly GCA_033439775.1 of Podospora didyma. Classification (NCBI taxonomy): domain Eukaryota; kingdom Fungi; phylum Ascomycota; class Sordariomycetes; order Sordariales; family Podosporaceae; genus Podospora; species Podospora didyma. The sequence goes on from JAULSW010000010.1 coordinate 798,681, forward strand.
GAATTGGTCGCTAGGAGGAATGAAGAAGGGCGTTTCGCTCAAACGACTGGATCAGGGGGGACATAACGTATAATTGCCTTTCAAGAGGGGGTATAAGAAACACGCTTTTCTGCATTGGGGTACAATTCTAACTACAAGATGCCGATCGCGTCGGTTTGGTCGTCCAACTTGGGCGTCCAGGGCTGCTGCTCAATCTTGGTCTCGAGATCTCCGAATACTCGGTAGTGGCCTCGCGAATGGTGTTCAATCCATTCTCTGGGCTTCATAAATCCTTTCGTTTCTCGGATTTTCCACCTTTAACTTCACACGTCTGGGCAGTGAGTTCCGCATTGGGCAAAGCGTCGGGAACGATGGGCTATATGTGCTCCCCTGGACAGCTCCCCCGTAAGCCTTATAAACCTCTCCCACACGGCCATCCTTCTTCTGCCGAAACTCGTCCCGCCACCAATACATCATGTTGGTTCTTCTGGGCAACTCGAAATACGCAAAATCGGTACAAATGTCGACCTCTTCGCCGATGGGGTTTGGTCTCCAAGGTGATGATGCCCACCTCGGCTCATGGCGTCCGCTGCCGTTCTTAAAAATCCCTCTAGACAGTGACGACCAGTGCTCGCCTCATCTTCCCGCTGTCGTCGTAGTCTAGTTCCTGATTTACCCACGTTGTAAGAGTAGTCTTTCCAACAAGCTAGCGTGCCATGGACGCGACCAAAAGGTTTGTTATCGTCGGTATCGCATGGCGCGCATGCACATGGTAGCTTGTGCGTCAAAAGGCAGCGCATCAGGGGGCGGGGCTTCCTAATGGGGGGCTGCCGGTGTATTATGTCCGGCGTCGCCGTGGCGCCTTTCCGGCAGCAAATGATCGTCGTGCATAGTGCTGTATGACTCCGGTGTCCAGGGCCCGTCTTGGAAGACCTTCCAGCAGTCGGGGTCTTTGATGATGTTGGTGAAGTGATATGGAACGATGTGTAGCGAAAGCGGTATGGCCCAGCCAGTCGCTTCAGATACGTAACTCAGCAGAGAGTCGAGGACAACGACATCAAAAGCCGAGCGCGTGGAATCAGGATCGACGGGGAAGGTGATAGAGAGTTGCTGCTTCAGGATGAGTCGTTGACAACTCTGGCCTCGGACCCTTGGTGCAATGATATAAATGGTTCCATGTTTCTGGGCTGTTGACACGGAATAGAGGCAGCGGAGTGGCGAAAGGGACTTAGGTCGACGGCGGCGGTCCCATGTCAAGGTCGCGCGGACAACTTGGAGCGTAAGAGGACGGTGCCCGTGACCGGGAATGAACAGATCGACACGGCGGCGCAAAGCGTGGTAGTTATTGGTATCTCGGTGGCGGGACTTTGCAAAGGGCTTGTGCAGCTTTCTACAGTACTCGCAGAGCGTGAGGTGGATATAGTCATGCTCGAGTAGACCGAGGAGGGCTATATGTGATGTACGTGCCATTTCTATCAGCGTCATGTCCCAGGGAGGGACACCTTCGGGCACATTTACATCATTCGGTCTGTCACGGCCGACTTCGCCGATTTCCACATCATGGTGCGGTTTCTCAAAGCGAGGACGATGCATGACTCGACTGGGAGTAGGCCGGCGATGGGCAGACTCAGCTCCTGGGGAATCGTTCAAGTCGAGAACATTTCGGACTCATAACTGGCCATTCAACTGGCAATAGTGGAGTATGGTCATGCTAGAGCTTCCTTTTTGGCGGTGGCATTGTGTAGAGGTGGTTGTTGATGCTCTGCGGACTTTGGAGATTTGCAGATGTAAGGAGAGAAACCATTCAACTGTTGCGAGTAGCGATGGTTCCTGAACGTAGGTTGTGGCTAGAACTTTCTTATAGGTACCTATGGTAGGAACCGTGACTGCCCTTTGGGTTGTTGAGAAAAGAAAGTTCCGAAGAGTCCTGGTTGCTAAGGATCAAAATTCACGTTATGATGGGCTTTGAGAGTTTAAGGTTTCTCATACCGCACGCAGCACGGAGTAGATGTCGTCGTACAAGACCGGGTTTCGACTAACTGAATATCTGGATGGTTTGATGAGGGGAGAAGAACAACGGAAGAGACATATCGGGGTCCAAAACGACTGCACAACAGTGGACTCGGTCTTGAGATGCAGATCAACAAACGATATACATCCGATTCATCAATGTAGACACCAGATTCGAGACAACTTAACGTTCTAGTATGACTGCAGAGTCAATCACATGAGTAAACTATTCACAAGTCAAACCGGTAGTACGATGCAGCTGTGCGCAAACCCGGAGTCCAGCTCAGCAACCACAACCACGCCCTCAAATGCCAGGGCATCAGCTCCCTTCCAGGAGTTTCTCTGATTCTCAGCACAGTCTCGACTCTTAGCGATGGATGCACCGCAGTGAGATCCTTCGGATCATCCATCGAGTTATAGAACACCGCCCCGGTGGTGCTGATGGGGCGATTAAACCGCTGCAAGCGCCGGAACCACCTCCCAGGAATGTTAAACATGATCTGACCACTGGGGAACCTCTCGACAACGCGTCGAACGAGCCTCTTTCCGTCTTCCGGTCGTAGGTACGGCATCAGCCCCTCAATGACAACCAGGGTCGGCCGATCAGGGGGCACTTCGTCGAGCCAGGCATCGTCCGTGACGCTCGACTCTACCAGACTGTAATCACCCTGCTCTGGAGCGGGCACGACTTGCTTCCGCAGCGCCACCACCTCGAGCAGGTCGACGTCAATCCGGCGGATGGCATTCGCGCCACCGCCGGCACCGCTCCAGAAAGGAGCCAGCCGCAGCGCGTGGCTGTCAAGCCCGCAGCCAAGGTGCAGAACGGTCGCATTGGGGTGCGCTTGGAGGAACTCGGCGGTCCAGGCATCGAGTAGCCTCGCGCGCAGAAGACTGGACCAGTAGAAGGCGCGGTTGATTGGCTTCTTGGGGGGCTCGTGGTCGAGCTGCTCGAGCGTCTCGGCGGCGGTGACGTCGTGCAGGACAGAGTCGGGCTTACGGGCGTCCTCGGCACGCATCCTGAGCACGACGAGCGTCGTCTCGGCTACGCCGCTGAGGTTGGGCTGGTAGTGATGATGAAAGATGGTTTAGCGTTTGACAGTTTCCGGGGACGTTGGAAAGACTTGCCTAGATATCCTCTTCCTTCAGCTGAGACACCGCGTGAGACCTCGATACTTGATTGGGAACGGTTCCCTCTCGAAGCTGCCACACGATTGGTGCCCGCGCCTTGCTTTGTTGGCTTGCCAACAAATCTGATTCCTTTTTGTTGAGTCTCACCAGCAGGACGCCACGGTGTAAACAGCACTTACAGCATCTCCGAGGTTAGGGTTCCGGTACGTCAACCCAACTACGTCTTGGTTCAAAGAATGATTGGTGTAGCTCTCTTTGTTATTCCAAAGGCTCGACGGAATTTGGTAAATATGGAACTTTACCCCACCGTTGGGTGTTCCTTCCCTTTTCAGCTGCTAGACCCCCTGGCGGGAGTGGGACTTTACAGCTCCCCGGGAAGAACCTGATCTGTGGAAGGAACAACACGCCTCGGGAGGAAACAGCTGTCGCGTACCGAAGCTGCCTATTTGGTACCAAGACAACCTACTACCCCAAATGGGACGATAGACGTTCTCTGGCCCTTTGCTTGGGTGAAGTGGCGAGTCAACTTGGCAACCTTCAATGTTTGGAACGCGCCAAACCATATCAATGACCTGGGAAACTGAAACCGGTGTCTAAAATAACACTCCTGCATCAATTTATTCCACCGCTTTACGAACCTCCTCGAGTCTTGACCCTCAGGCCTGGTGAAACCATTGAGATCCTCCATGCTGACGAGGAATCAGGATCCTCAGCACCTCCGATTCGGCGCGTCGGTTGGTCACATCTGCTCTCAGCTACCTTGACTGTAATGTCACTCCTCGTGTAGATTGGAATCGACCCGGTCAATTTTGCCGCTTGACTCGGAATCCCGCCACTCCTTCAAGTCTTCCTAGTATTATCACACCATCATGTGCTGCAAGGCGACAAGGTAGCTAACCAGTTTCTGGCTGGCAGAGCAGAAATAGCCCTCGCGCTTCTCGGGGACAAAGGAACATGCCCCTAATTCCTGCTCAATTGTCGGTGCGAGTGGTATGTTACATCTGCTCCGCATTGTTTGTTGTTTATACACAGTCCAAGTTTTTGCTAGATTAGGTTTTGCTAACAGTTTGGTAGTAGTTAACCCTATGCTCGTCAATCTTGCCCTGAAAGTCTCGTCAAAGCACCGCTTTTTTTTTAAGGACGAGAAAGGCGGAATTTTTTGGGTCGATGAGTTCATGGTCGGAGCAGTGAGGCTTTTAGACATGCCGACATCGCATACAGGATGACTGGGTGACGGAGAGATTCTTTTACAGGGTACGATGATGATATAGGACGGGAAGGCGTGAGGAATTCGTAGTAGAACTAGCAAGTGATGAACTGCATTCAGGGAGGTAGCATGATGTAAATAGATTTCTAGATTGGAGAATAGAAGTTTGACATAAACAGATGGAGCTAAACTATAACAAAACCATTCCTTCTAGAAAAACAGTAGATAGTAGTAGTAATGAACGACATGGCATCCGGACCCTTCAACCCCAATACATCAAGTCAAAGCAACAGCTTCCACGCCTCCGACGGCGGGACACCCGTGACGAGCCAGTTGGGGAAGATGGCATTCTGTCCCTGCGCGACAAGGTCAGTCCTGAACCCATTGACCGACCTCTGCGAACAGTTGGGCCCCTTGCTACCAAAGCTGGTGGTATCTTTCTTTGCCCTGGGGGCACTGCTGCCCAGAAGGCGGTCCTTGATCCACTCCATCCAGAGCGACTGACTGGCCAGGATGACGGGGAAGTGGTTCATCTTAGGGAAAGTGACGAGCTCGAGCACCTCGCTACTGTGCGTCTGGGCCAGGAAGGCGCACGTGTCGTTGTAGATGGGCTGCAGGTTCTGGAGGGTCACGAGGGAGTCCTGCTCGCCGGCGATGACGAGAAGCGGGCCAGCGAATTTCTTGCCGCCCGGGACAGTCCGGTTCACGAAGTCGACGGCGGGCTTGTCCTTGGTCCAGGTCGGGCGCGCGAGGTCCGCCTGCGGGATGTCGGACAGGATCAGGCTCCCTGCGGGGTTGCAGGCTTGCTGAGGGGTGATGACGTTGTTCCATCGGTCATAGGTTACCGGCGTCATGCCGCTGTCGTTGTAGGCTGGGTAGACGGCGGTCACGCCGGAGATGACGTTGGCTTCTACGCCGAGGGGGCCGGTGTTGGCGAGGTCGCCGTTCGCAAGGGAAACGAGCGCTTTCTCGATCCACTTGACTGGGTTCAGGAACGGGGCAAATGCGAGGGTGCCCTTGTAGCCGGCCAGGGGTTTTGCAGTCTGGCGCTCGGCAAAGGCCCATGAGATGGCGCCGCCTTGGGAGTGGCCGGCTGCGACGAAGGGACCTGAAGCCAGGAAGTTTGCTGGGAAGGCGGCACGGGCGGCGATGACAGCGTTGGCAAGGTCGTTGGCTTGCGCGGGAGGGGCAGCGTACGCGTGGGGGATGGGCGTGCCGTCCGGCAGGAAGCCGACACCCAGACCGGCGTAGTCGGGGGCTACCACGGCGATGCCTTGTTCAGCGATGGCGTAGGGCACCATGAAGTGGTACTGAAGCGCCTTGTAATTGGATGGACCACAGGCGGCAAAGTTGCCGGTCGTGCCGTGGGCCCACGCGACCAGGGGGAACTGGGCGCTGCCGGGCTTGTTGGAGGGCGTGATGGAGGTGTACGGCCAGAGAATGTAAGCCGACACGGGCAGTACAGTGCCGTTTAGGTCAGTCGTCGTGTACATGATGCGAGACATGGTCAGGCTGTTGGGAACGAGGTAATTGGAGAGGTCCGTGGCATATTCGATCTTGAGGAGAGATCCTGGAGCCAAGGTTCGCGAGAAGTTAGACGGAGCGGTGTAGAAGGGGTCGTTTGGCACCGCGTGAGCCGAAGTCTCATATTCGATACCCGTTTTGGCAAGGGCCTGGCAGTTGGCATCACAGGTCGTGCTGTTGATGGTCGCTGCGTGGACTGCCCGCCAGAGGGCGGAAAGAAACAGTAGTTTTTGCATATCTTTTTCGTAGCGATGTGACAGAGGTAGGAGGAAGTTGATGGTGAGTCGAGAATATTCCGAACATTATTGACGGACGTAGAGCTTTAAATATGTTCATTTTGAGGTTGCCCGGTCTGAGTGTATTTGCGTGCTGTCGTTCAATCTCACCGAGGCTGTGTATGTAGGTACTAAGCGTATGGCGTATAGAAGCTTACCTCTTGACATTGTGATGCTCGTTGTTGGAGGCCGAATGCCTGACACTTTGGAGCGTACAAAGTGCGTATTCGCTATTATGGCCGGAATTGCCCCCATTGTGGATAGACTGATGCAAGGCCCCTGGTATCGCAACGCGAAAAAGCGCGCAGTTTGACAATTAGCTACACCCGTGACTGCCGAGAACTGGATGGTTAATAAATTGGCTTTGAGGAGATTTGGAATCGCCATTCATTTTTGCGTACTTGTGTACTTATTGAGGCTGAGCCTCCAACAACAGCAACGGTGCACCTGGATTCTATTACGATATGGCGCGAAAGGGCGAATACGCGCAATCTACTCATTGTCTAAGAAAAAAATGCGTTGGGCACAATCGCGGCAGGATTAACGCTAGGAGTATGGCCTTGGTAATGCATCAGAACAGACGGCGAGATAGTTGCACATGTAAAGCTCAAATTTGTCATGAGCAGGTACAGACTGTAGACGCGGTAGCCCAGCATTTCGCTGGGGTGGCTAGGAGGAATCTTGGGAAGAGACCAGGTCTGGTGCATGGGCCCTCTGGCGGTGTTCGCCAGACTGGCCGACGTCGGGGCTTAGATTAGCAGCGGCTTCCTCATCATCGTTTCGTACTTGCCGCTTTTCTGGTTGAAGTTGAAGGTGTTGAGTGTTAAGCGGCTGGCTTTGGTGCCGTATACGGCAGAATCGACGTAGCTGTACAGATTAATCGAACATTTGGCGACTGGCGCTCAGGCTGTGTTTGGCCGAAGGAAACCATGGCGGGTTAGGGTTATGCGCGCTTGATTTTCCGGGTTTGGTGGTAACAAGCTTGGCGGAGGCCAGCCTACCTTGTCATGTCGCACGGTCGCATTCCGTTGGGGCGCGACATTGACGGCGCCTGGCGAACTACGGTTCGTCTCGCATTCTCAGCGGACCACTCCTGCCAACTACACTTAGCCTCCCTTGGCCCATTTCTTTGCAAGTCAGCTCAAGTCCCTAGCCATCATTGACCAGCCACCCGACATTTGCTCTTCAACTGCACAAACTCGGAAGTCCAGCGTTTCCCGCGCCGAGCCGCCTCCTCGCCCGCCTAGGCGCCCGCCACGCCTGCGTGTTGGTTCCATTGGTCTGCCAGTGTCAGAACATAAAGCAAGAGGAGGAGCTCATATCAAATATCGACCTGCCTTCCCACGCGTTTTCTTCTGCGTTCGGCAGAAAACCGACCGGGCCTGTGTTCATCCGTGATCATATTTCCCGTTGCTGTTTTCCATACGCTTCGGCATGGCCGGGGCCATTTTCCGCAATGTCCAGACTGACCTCGCCCCCGAATCTTTCATCGGAAGACGTGCCCTCGATCGGCCGTCTCCATCCCTGGTTCTGAGCCGAACCATCGTTGAACGAAACGCCTCGAAAATGCGAGCAGATGTCGCTGCCAAGGGGTTTTCGTTCCGACCTCACGCCAAAACCTTAAAGGTGTCCTCTTCGCTGCCCCCATAGTCTGTGCTGCCCGACAGGATTAACCGCTCAACTGCTATCTTTAGAGTGCCGAAGCTACCCGCATCATGCTGGGGGGGCAATACTAGAAGGTGGTGGTCTCGACTGTTGCTGAGATTTGCGGTTTGTTGCCGCTGGTCGAAGATGGTTGTGTGGAAGAGGTGAAGTCGAACCACAGCCCCTCGGCCTTGTGACTGCTGACAGTTTGGGTTAACCACTACTCATAGATTCTGTATGGGATGCCGTTACCCCTCAGCAAACTGCCCGAGCTCCGGCAGCTTTCGAACCGTGCCAGAATTTGTCCTCCTCGTTGACCATGAGGCACAACGGGATACTTTGGAGTCCTTCGGCGCAGAGAACAGCGATAATCAGAATTGGGATGTCTCCGTCAAGATCGATGTTGGCTCGCGTCGAGCAGGTCTTCCGCTTGGCTCGCCACGCCTGGAAAACTTTATATCTCGGACCCTCAGGTCAAGGACTGTGCGTGTCATTGGCTTTACACCCATGCTGGAGAATCTTACGATTGCCAGACGGTCGACTATGCACAGGAGGTCCTGCAGCGGGAACTCGACTTCATCCTCCAGACGGCAGACTTGCTCCCTATGGGCGCTGAAGTTACGCTCTCTTTCGGATTCACGCCCGCAGCACACGTAGTCCAGTCCATCAAGCGGCTCGCAAGGCCTAATCTAACGCTTGAACTTCACGTAGGCAAGCCCTCTATTACTGCTGGTTCTATTCAGATATCTTCTGGCAGGATCACTGTTCACGCAGGAAACTACGTCGCGAATGACCCTGATGCAGGTGGCTACCGGTTCCCTACACCTCGATAACTAGGTCGTCCGTGTTGTTGTTGAGGTCTGCAGTGCTTACCCGGAGCGGACCGAAGCGCTCACTAATGTAGGGGTTTTGGCTCTGAGCAAGGAGACTTGTAAATTCCCCGGATACGCGACCATCATCGGGCGTACTGGGTGGTATGTCAGAGATATAAGCCAAGAGCATGGCATAATCTCCTGCATAGATGAGGATAACCGTGCCGAGGAACTGTGAGCGACAAGTTGCTCGTGTACATACCCCACTCATGCATCACCGCTGCGGCCTACAAATGCTATTTTGTGGTAGGCGGTGACGACGTGGTCAGGGAAGCGTGGTACCCGTGGAAGTGGTGGTGATTGTGACTATTATTTAACGATATAGACGGGCCCGTTATTCTAACCTGCAAGCATGTAGAGCTCTGAACTGGAGGGAAGAATTCGAGAAATCTCAAGTAATCTATGCGCAATCTATGTCTTTTCATATTGCGGAAGGTGGATAACAGCATCCGTCTCCTAACTCGACCTCCAACGGCGGGGCGAATTTCGCGCAAGAGTGTCCTAGAAGTAGATAACGGCCGTTATCAGCATAATTACGATGCAAGGTGCAAGAGGAGCCCAAAACTCAGTCGCCTCACCGCTGATTCCTACCAGGTTCATGCCGAAGATGACTGTGGTAAGAGAAAGCGGAAGATAAGAAAGAGAAGAAAGAGAAGAAAGAAAAGAAACGGAAGACTGAGGAAGACGGCGATGATGTAGACTCGTCTCTCTCAGACGCTAAAAAAGCTAAGAAGGAGAGGAAGGAACGGAGGAAGGAGAGAAGGGAGCGGAAGGAGAAAAGGAGGGAGAAGGGGTGGAAAGAAAAGGCTTCTTCTGACTCAGAATCTGAGGCGGATGACAGCATATCCCGAGAGAAGAAGCGGAGGAAAAGCAAGGGCGACAAGTCTGCGGCGTCCACTCCGTTGGAAAGCAGCACCTTCACGCCCGGCGGAAGTGGCACTTCGACACCTGTTCCTACCTCGATCCGCTTCTTGTCGAGGCAAAAGTACATTGCGCAAAAGAGAATGGCTTTTGCTGATCCCGCGGCCCTCAATGAGGTAAGATTTCCAACCCATCCCAGGACATCACGGCGAGGAGAGTGATTAACATTTGCATAGATTTTCATGATCAAGAGCGTTCAGGCATAGACTAAGACATGCGAGCACGAAAAGTTCTTAATACCCATTTGACGTTATCTTGTTCATCTCTTATGCGACTGAAATATTTATTTGAGTGAGTGGTCACTCCTTGCACAAGGGTGAGCTTGGTCGACGTCTCCACTTGCGCCAGCCCCTTTCTTGTCTCGTCCAGCTGTGTCTGACCGACCATGGCGTCAATGCGGCGAACGCATTGCTGCGCCAGAGCAGCGGCCCGGCCTCGCAGGTATTCGAAGTCGGAAAGAAGCACGGCGTTGGCCTTCTCGACGACTTCTACATGACCCTTGGTCACGGCCCTCGGCCATCTGAAGTCCTCGTGGGCTTTAACTGGCATGCTCCTTGATGAGCTTCTCCATATGTGTGAGATTCGTAACCGAGTCCTCCCCCGCTCTCGGCAGGGCTGTGGTCTCCCCTGGACGTATTCCTCAATGACGTCGAGGAACTGGTACTCAGAAGAAGCAGCGAATAAAAAGACCTCGTTCAGTGCGTACAGGACATCCTCTGCCATTATCAGAGTGTCGAGGGTGGCGCCGTACTGCGCTGCAAGATGGCTGACGCTCTGAACAATATCGCGGCTCTTGGCAGAATCGGGTTCCCACCTATAATTATTCCGTGCCCTCGGTTCCTTTGAACAGCAACCACGACCGGAGTCTCGATTCACGCTGGTCCGTGCTCCCGCGCTCCACTTCCCCACAGGCGACCTCGGCGACCAAGAGAAGATCAGCACGCGTGATCGTCGTTACCCCTACAGATCGGTTGACCAAAATCCCGTAGTTTTTCTGCGCTGGCGGTCGTCGTCTGAAACCCCGGACCCAGGGAGTCGAATGTGCCGTTTAACCTTCTTCGCGGCTAGCCGCACAACACGATAATTTGCTGCCAAGAGCATCACGCCAAGACCCAGAATCGCCCTGAAATCGACCTACCAAATTGGACCTGACCTGCCCCTGATCGACCGAGTTTATCCACGAGATGCCATCAGACGATACAAAAGACCCAGGGTCCCTCGCTGCGATTCGCGGCAGAGTTCTTTCGTGCAATCGTTGATCGATCTTGTCCTGCGTCATTCTTTTGATTCCATTCGCTCGTTTCGGATAGGTTCTAACCGACTAGCAAAATGCTTTCTTCCTCGCGTCTCGCTGTTATTGCTTCTTTCTTGTCCTCCCTGGTCCTGGTAGCTGCCCAGAACTGCACCTTGCAGTTTGACGGCCGCGTGAACGCCGACCTCGTTGCTGCAGACTTTGACGTCCCGAACGACGTCTTTAGCGAGCAGTTTGTCATTGGACAAGGTTTGTGACGCCTGATGACTCTGCTACACCAGCCTTCAACTGCTAATAACAAACAGGCCTTACGTTCAGTCTCGCCCTGCGACTCCTGCCCGCTGGCGCCGGGTCTCTGGTATGGCTGAATTGTACATTCCAGAGGGCGAGAACGGCGTGCTAATCATGACCGCGACTGCAGTTTGACGTCGATGGCGGTTTTGAGCCCGTCGAGGTTCTGATCAGCGATGATTCCATCTTCCAAGACCAGGTTGCCTTCCGACGTGCCGAGCTCCTCCCCGCGAGCAACGACGGCGCAGACGCAAGCACCCAAGGCGTTAAAACCCTGCACTTCAGTGTCCGGAAGGATGACGTTCGCCCCTTGAACCTTTCCCACGAGTACCAGCTGGTGTTCCTCGAGACGGCCGATTTCAGCGCGAACCAGTTTGTCTTGAAGACCGGAACAATTCTTGGCCAGAACACCGCAGACCCAGACACACTTCAACTCTTTGGCAACACCAATGATGGACAGTTGCTGTTCAGCACAAAGTTCCTTCCTGGCACCTTTCACAACTTTGCTCTGACGCTGGACTTTGTCCAACTGTACGTACAGTCTCGATCTTCTTCTGAGCATATTGAATGGGACGCTCATTATAAAACAGGACCACTCAAGTTTTCTTCTCGACCGGAGAAGACGCACTCGTCTCGGTCACAGACGTACTCCAGAACGACGTCAGCGGGCAGGGCCAGTTCCATTTCGGAACCCTCAAGAAGCCCGTCAATGGCGTTGGGGACATCACCAAGGACGGCGATCAGCCGGCCAACATTAATGAAGGCGTCATTTTCGGTGGAATCTTTCAGGAGGACAGCGCTGATGGCTGCATCAGCTTGGCGCCCTAATGGACCCTGGTGAGGGCCTTGGGTTATTTTTACGCATGACTTTTTGGATATTGTATACTTACGTCTGGGGTTACTTACGCACTACTGAGGCAGTTCCCCTGTATTTATTAATGTTATTGATGGCTTGCAGGACCCGATCTTTGAGATTATGGTGGATTTTGAATTTCTCTAAGTCAAAATGTACCCTGTCACAAAAGCTAACACGGAGAGAATTGGCGATGATGTTTCCATTTCATGCACGAGCACGGTTCTCGGCCAACTAACAATTATGCTACTAGGTTCGAGAATGAAAAGTCAGGCCATATCGTGTCAGCCCCGGTCCTCAACTACCTGAGTGTTTCCAGCTGTACTCGTCCCTTCAAAGTGACTTATTGTCCGGAAAATATGGGAAGCTTGTGAATCGCACGCTCTCCGAGCACATATCGAGCAGTGGAACGTCAGGGGCCTCGACACAGATGCCATTCAGGCGCTGGAAGCGGCGACAGTCTTCCAGATGGCATCGACTGTGGCGCTGTTCTCAGCCGCAGTTTTCCAGATGGCATCAACAGTAGCGCTGCGCTTCTCGTTGCTCAGGGTCTTCCAGATAGCATCAACGCTTGCGCCATTGGCAACCGCGGTCTTCCAGATGGCATCGACCGTAGCGTCACGCTTCTCGTTGCTGAGCGTCTTCCAGATGGCGTCAACGGAGGCTCCATTGGCAATAGCCGTCTTCCAAACAGCATCAATATTCAATTCGCGCTTCGTGTTGCTGAGAGTCTTCCAGATGGCGTCAACAGTGGCGCCGTTGGCAACCGCCGTCTTCCAGATCGCATCGACAGTCGCGTCAGGGCTGCGCTTCTTGGAGGAACCCGAAACGGTCTTCCAAATGGCGTCGACGGTGGCGCTGTTCTCCGCAGCCGTCTTCCAGATTGCGTCGACAGTGGTGTCGCGCTTCGAGTTGCTCAGCGTCTTCCAGATGGCATCGACGGAAGCGCCGTTAGCAATGGCCGTCTTCCAAATGGCGTCGACATTGGTGTCGCGCTTGGCGTTGCTGACGGTCTTCCAGATGGCATCGACAGTAGCTCCATTGGCGACGGCGGTCTTCCAAATGGCATCGACGGTGGCGTCAGGGCTGCGGGCACTAACGGCTGCCTTCCAGATAGCGTCAATGGAAGCGCCGTTAGTAACTGCAGTCTTCCAGATGGCGTCAACGGTGGCGTCGCGCTTCTCGGGGCTCAGGGCCTTCCAGACCGCGTCGACGGAAAGTCCGTTGGCGGCAGCGGTCTTCCAGATTGCGTCGACGGTGGCGTCGGGGCTGGCTAAAACGCAGGGTCAGCAGTCGTCTCATGTGTCAACAGAACAAGAACTCACGAGTGGGAGCCGCAACGGCGAGGCCCGAGATGATGGAAGCGATGACAATGAACTTCATGTTGACGATATTGTTTTTTGACTTTGCAGAGTGCGTTCTTGAGTTTTGGGGCTTGTTTCTTTGCAGCTGAATCAAGTTGAAGATCTGCGTTGTTGATCGGCTTGAGAATTTCCTCAAGACAGCGGAATGTCCGCGACACTTTATACTTCAGGGCCTTCCAAAATCCCACTCCGCGATCCATTCCAGCTTGACAACATCTCCAAGGCCTCATCGCTCCCAACGGCTGCCACCGAGAATGCCACCATCCCGTTGTTACTAAGATGTTCAACATCGCAAGCCCACTCAGATGGGCATTGTCAGCGGCAACATTGCGTCAACAGAGCCCTGGCACGATGGAAGCTGTTTAGTGGGGTTGATGCTGACCTCAAGGTGCCATGCTGACACGTCATCCTATGTCAGGGGTTACCACTAATTCGTCAGCAGCTGTCATCAGGAATTCCGGCCAGCAGATACCGCACAAGTCTGAGGCTGGGGCCTGCGATTTGAATGGCTGACTCTGCTCCTCACGTCAAGTTTCTCGTTCTAATGACTCCTCATCAGACTTCTCTGGACATCCCTTTCCCCGACCCGATCGCATCTACAGAGTGGCAGATATGGTGCCAGCAGGAATGACAAGCAAGCCAGTCTTGAAGAGCCATGCTCGCTACTCGCCAGTCCACCCGGCAGACGAGGACCCAGAGGACGAGGAGCTCTTATTGTTTCGAGACAGACGCAAGATCTTGTTTCTGCCAAAGAGACTTGCATTCTTTTACTCCAAGAGTCACATTCTTGCCTTGTATGGAGTGAACCTTTTGCTCATAATTCTTCTCGTCTGTCAGTGGGTTTTCCTGCGACGACATGACCCATCACTTGGGATCTACTGTAAGTGCATGCCTTGTGGTGGAACTGTGGGGGTAAATTGGCCAACTGACAAACGTTTCATCGCAGCACCGGCCAACGGCGCTGTTGAGTACATTGAAAAGATGAAGTTGCGACCAGCGCTCTTCAACTTAACCGAGTATATGGGCTATCCGACCTCGGATGGACGAACAGACGAGCTCTGGAGCAATCTGTACAACTGTGAGTGTATTTTTTCTTCTTTCCTCTTCCACAACATTACAAATAGTTTGAGAAGCCACTGACGTGGCAACATTAAAAAGTCGGCATCTCGAAGATCTCCAAGGCCGAAGCCAAGAAGCTCGTTTCCCCAACCGTGGCTATCCCTGGAACTGAAGATTACCTGATTCAACTCGACGTTTGGCACGAACTCCATTGTTTAAACGGCTTACGAAAACTGCTGTATCCAGAGGTCTATGGGGGCCTGGGTAAGGTCACACGTCCTGACGGGACCATCGACCGTGGATCCGCCATGTTCCACCACTGGGATCACTGCGTCGACCTCATTCGGCAAACTCTCATGTGCCACGCTGACATCTCGCCCATCCCATTCCACGTCAATGCCCCCAAAAACACGGGCATCTTGCCGCGGCTGCAGACCACGCACACGTGTCGCAACTTTGAGCGCATTCAGCAGTGGGCCAGGGACCACTCGGCTGGCGAATGGGACTTTAATGTCAACCCAGAAAAGGCGCAGGAGATTATTGAGGCGAGTGGGTTTGATAACAGCAATGAGGAGGGGATTTATTCATGACATGCAGTTTCTAGATCTACATTCCTGGGCTATGGTGCGAGGCTATTTTGCGGTTTAAATTTTCTGATTCTATGATAGTGTGAAGAGCTTAGACCCAGTACAAAGAAGGAAGAGGAAGATCGGTTTTGCTCTGCTTGCTGAGATCGAGCGATTCACACTTATTATGGAGCAATAATCTGACCAAGTTGTTCTTCTCTTTAAAGGGTACATAGTCCCTTATGGTAGCTTCATGCCTCGTCGGTCAGATCGAATTGCATCATATCCACCCAGTGCCTCGAAAGCCTGTCGCGACTGCGTCGATAAAGGCCTTGGTTGAGCGCCGCGAGTTGTTGAAGAAGCGGATGTGACGATGTTCGAGCATTGGTGACGGCTTTGAAGAGCTCGGGAATAGAGATCGGGACGTCTAAGAGATGAAATGAAATGAGCCGAGATAGGGCTATGAGACCTGACATAGTGACGGAACCGGAAGCGATTTATTTTCTAGCCACATCGGCCTCACGCAAACCGGCTTTCTAGATAATAGTATTTGACGTTGTCACGACCCAATAGATTAGGCGGTCGGTGGCTCGCTTGTATGCGACGTATGCGCTGCGACTCGCCATAATTATGGGAACCGAGCCTCGTGGCGGGCTGAAAGGACTGCTTGAGGGTGCCGAATGTCACCGCAAAAGACTATGATGACCTCGCAACACCACTTCAACCAGCTAGGTCACCGGGAAAGGCCTGCGCAGCGACACATGTGTCTCCGTCCAGTCGCCACAGATCACCTTCCCTGCTTTCTTGTCATTGGCAACGCTCCTCTTCCTTGTCTTTACCATGGCGCAGACAACCTGGCATCGTGGAGGGAGTACGCCACCAGAGCTGAGAATCAAGATTATAGAAATTCTGCGGAGTTGATAAGTTATTTACCTTTAAGTTATTCTATTATGTCAATGGCAAGTTTAGTTTAGTAGCTTTTCCTTTGACGACTGGTCTTTATAGTACAGATTTATGAGAGGGCAGCACTACAAGACGTCTGTGGTTCCGCTGTTATTGCATGGGTTGTATCATGACCATCTCGATGAGTCCGAGGTGAGGCCGTATGAAGATATCGGAACGGCAAGGGACAAGATGAAAGATGCGAGGAAGACGCATGTGCGGCTTGAACATACGCCAGTTGGGTGGAGCCTTAATAAGCGCGGGAGAGGAGAGGAGAGGAGAGGAGAGGAGAAGAGGGTAGAGCCATGTCTTCATCCTTTACCACAGTCGTCTCCTTCGTTTATGCAACGCATATTGAAGGGATTGCGATTGGGTATCGCCGAAGACGTCTTGGAGTTCAAGTGCCCAGGTGGCGCCCATGTGGCGTTCAGGGTGCGCAACCCCTCCCTTTTTGACGAATCAGGAGGGCCGAATAAACGACCACGCTGCCTGAAACCATCAATATTTGGCCGTCTCAGCTCCGCCCCCTGAACTCAGCCGTCGGACTTAGGGCGGGGTATTTTCGATCAGTTCACTCCCGATCAGTTTCTTGCCTTGTTGTCGGACGCTATGTGGGCTCCTCGAGTCATCTACATTCTCTCTGGCCGATGTTGGCTCTTCGCATCTTTTGCCACGTCCAACACGACAAACAACGCCTCTTCTAGTCACAATGGACTTCGGATCACCCCAACTTGACTTCAAGGTCCAGTTCCAGGAAAGACTTCAAAACGGCGCCGGGAAGGCTCTGCTGTATTCGACCCTCGACATGGCATTATTCTCGCAGGCCAAGAAGGCCATTTACTCCCTCTCATATGTCGGTCGCCGCGCGTACGACGATTCTTGGGACCGGAAAAGTTCGCCATCAGCACGCTCTCCCTCTATCTCTTGCCGAGAGACACACCCTCGATAGAGTACTCCATCGCAGCTAGACACTCACCCGCCTTGGCCTCTTCATGGCTGTGTGCTTTCTAGCGCCGGAGTTCGTTCCCGAGTGTCCCCTATTGACCCGCGCGTGATCGGAGCCGAGGTTTTTGAAGTTGGAGTGCATGTGCTTGTTTGCGGCGGTATCTTCGGAATCACAACCATCTTCTCATTTTTCCTTGGTCCTTTATCGCATCTTCCACGACTCCTTAAGGCATTATTTGCAACCACGGCAGTCGAAGCCCTAGTTGCCTCGTTGGCGACGGGATGGCGCCCATGGCATTTGTGGCGAACCCGTCAGCAACTGGCAGCATCACTGTGGGGCTGGGACGCCGTCGATGGCCCTGACAAAGTGTCTCCCATCTGTTATCAGGTTTCCTTGACATTTGGCTGTTGCGCTTGAGTCATCAAGCTACTTCCCAGAACTGGCGACAGCGAAGTCTAGCGCGAGATGGAACCATTTGTTGACCTCGGCTACAAACAAGTTTACGACTACGAAGCAATATCTTACACATGGGGTCGCTCCACCGAGAAAGCTGCGGTTCGGATCAATGGTCGTCGGATGGAGGTGCCCAAGAATGTGCGCGACATGCTCTTGGCCCTTCGACTGCGCTGGCAGCCCCGGTATTTGTGGATCAACTACATCTGCGTCAACCAAGCCGACAACGACGAGAAGATCCATCAGATTCAGATGATGCGTAGAGTCTACCACTACGCTTCGAATGTTCTAGTCTGGCTGGGCGATGCCCCAGACGCGAAGGACACCGTCTGTCTCTTGACTGAGATCGCCCGCCTCGTAACCCTCCAGCACGTTCAAGGTCCAGAGGGCCTCACTCTCTACGGCGCGCCTGAGCAACAGAAGCGTCTGGCGGCATTGAGTCGACTGCTGCATCATGACTGGTTCAGTCGAATTTAGGTCGTCCAAGAGGCCGCCGTGGCTCGCAATCTCCAAATTTTATACGGAGATCAGTACATCGATTGGAGGGACCTCTTGGCCGTCATCGCGTTGTTCATGCGTCCCGAGACGCTAGGGCTGATACGCCGGCGGGAAAACGCGGATATCGGCGTCGACGATATCATTCGGCTCAACAATGCCACCCTTCTTTTTCAAGTCAAGATGCAGGTTTCGGCCGGTGTCTCACGATCACTCGCAGGGTACCTGCACGCGCTCAGAAGCTTCGTTGTCACGGATGGCAGGGACAAAGTGTTTGCCCTCTTAGGCCTTGTCGAGAACTCGCACCATCCGCTGATCCTCCCGCGCTACAAAAAAGACGGCGGAGGAGGTTTTCACTGACACTGCGGTATATTCTAACCGTGGAGGGCTCAGAAGATGCGATGACAGTCCTTGCACTGGCCGGTATTGGACAGTACCACGGCCTGCGGAACGCGCCATCGTGGGTTCCCAACTGGGCGCCTGGTTCCAGGAAACAGATCGATGATGCAAGGGTTACATCGCCTTCTATGGGAGATGGAAGAGTCAACACGAATGCTTCCACCGAAAATTCACCAATCTGTCAACTTCCACAGACACTGGGAGGCTGGAGACACATGAAGCCCCTTATAACCTCCCCAGAGGGCTCGAAAATGCAGTTACACTACTGCGCATCCGTAAAAACGCAGCCCCAGATGTCATTCAGCTCCAGTTCCACCGTCTTGGAGATTCTTGGCTTCAGTGTTGACGAGGTACTCGAAGTATCGAGCGTATCGTGCAGCCCTGATAGCTCAAGTGGTGGCACTCAGCCAGCAGAGATGGCCACGCAATACGCATCATGGCTTGCCCAAGTCGACGTTTCTGCGTGACGAAGGGTGGATATGTTGGGTTGGTTCCTCCGCTGACGCAGGTTGGGGATGTGTTTTGTATCTTCTTTGGCTGTGAGACGCTGTTTCTGGCTCGACCGGTAGAGGGTGCAAATGGTGGTGTTGACGGTGAAAAGATGCGAGCGTGGCTCGTTGGGGGGTGTTATGTGCATGGGATGATGGACGGTGAGTTGATGACGCCGGAGAGGCGGAAGGGAGAGAGGATGTTTTCCTTGGAATGAGATTGGTGACACTGGTCTCATCGACTCCAGGTCTGTCAGGATCCTTGCCGACAAGTCTGCAAAGTTTTCTCCACGAACTTCAATCAGGCTATGGGTTACTCACAGGGTACATTGGCAGTCACTGTTGGTACTGTCTACAACCGCGAGATGTCGATTACATGAATGAGGGATGATCTCAGCGGACGATGATACAAAGACTTTGTCAATATCGCCAAATGAGGTTGTGAGGTGGATGAAGGAGCCGTGCAACGGTCTTGGCGTCTTCTTCTGGATTTTTGTTGGATCGGGGGCGGTGCCAGTTTGGGCCACAATGATTTCCACAAACCCCCAATATTCTTGGTGTTTTGTCTGTCCATCCTTCAGGCGTCAACTCGCAACATGCCTCACTTCCCAGCGAAATATGTCGTGATCCAAAAGTCTCTGAGCAAGGCTGTTGCTGACGGCGAACTGACAGGAGCTCAACCGCGCCCCGTTTGCTGACGTGTCAGACGCTTAGATCCCTTAAAAGGCCGGGGTATTTGATGACCTTGACGATTCCCGGAAGGAAGGAGAACATCCGCCGTAAGTGTGACGGCCCGGCATATGCCCCAAGCGCTCCCCCGATGCAACAGAGATAGCGGTTGGCAGCGTTGCAGCGGGATTGCATCCATGCCCCGCGACTGCCGCGTTAGTCAGGCCCAGTCAAGACACGAGTCTACCAGCTGTCAATAGGAAATGCATTAATATTCCGTCGGCCGAATGAGTTGCACCATGGCACACTGTGCGCATTCAGGAGAAGTATGGATGTGTTTCAAATAAATTCAACGCATACTCGATTCCCAAACGTTGCAGAGTCTGTTGAGACTTCGTCCCCTCGAGCTCCTATTGCAGAGTATCTTGTGCCTGCTTCGACAGCTCGCGGCATCGTCGGGCCAAGACTCCAGTCATTGTTCAACAG
Organism: Podospora didyma; assembly: GCA_033439775.1. Lineage (NCBI taxonomy): Eukaryota > Fungi > Ascomycota > Sordariomycetes > Sordariales > Podosporaceae > Podospora > Podospora didyma. The sequence goes on from JAULSW010000010.1 coordinate 818,504, forward strand.
ACATGTGAGAGTCACGATGACTTGCTCCAAATTGGCTGACGTAGCTGACTTCAAACAAATGAGGAAGGTACTATCATGAAGGGTTCATCGCGTGATCACGACATGGCTTTAGTCGCATTAGTATTGTCTTGCCTGGGTCAGATCTTGCTGACGCCAAGTTATATAAAGATGATCATTGCCACTGTTGATGCGACTGCGAATGCCGTCGAGTCGGCCTCATTCAGGTCCCGACACGTTTCCGTCAAGTATGTGATTTCGCAACGTACCTGCCAGTTGAGACCCAGGATGGGTACATCTAGGCTCGCTACTCGGGTGCGGTTTTGCACACATTTGTCAAACCTAACATTTACTAGGTAACTTTGAGACTTAGCATTGTCAGTCAAGTGATGATGTCGGTAACGAATTGCGTCACCAAGAAAGGAGGGCTCACACGGACACTGTGACAATTCTAATTCGAGTGACTGGGTTGACGAATGGACATTCTATGCCGTAGATATACCACTGTGATGCCTACCATTGTCAGAGTCGCGCTTGGGGAGAGGGCTTAGTAACTTGAAGGAGAGCCGAGCAAGCAGTTCTAGATTTTGGCAACTGGGGGGAAAATGGAACATAACTATCAGGAAAATGCAACCGCCCAACAAGTGTTTGCGTAGACAACATGGGAGCTTTGCAAGCTGTTGTAATATGGCGCCCAGTTCACTATGCCCCGAATTAACTGCACCATGGCAGTTCAGTTTCTCTTCAGACGTTGAGTCAACTTCGCCACACATTAACTCAACCTTGAGCTGGACCTCGGCCAAACTGCTCTCAAGCCAACCGTTCTTACCATATCTTAGCCAAAGGTGTCTAAACCAAGGTACGTTTCAGCGCGGAGAGTAACAGTTTCCTAAACTGGCAGGAGGTTTGCTCGGATCCACGAGTTTGGGGGTAAGCTTACAGCCACATCCCCGGGCATTTGAGGAAGGTCCATATGGGGTGCGACCTACCGACCGTGATCACTCAGATGAGGCGGGCATAGCACGTGAAGTCCGGATGAACCGTGAAACTTCGTATCCATCAGTAATTACCAGAATAGGACCAATCATATCATCGTTCTGGGGTGTTGATGCCGAAACCCATGCGTGAAGCTACACGGATATCACATACCAGCCTTAAACGCGCGGCGCTTGCATTCTGTTTACTTCGGCAACATTCCATGGCCCCCACCATATTCGGGTGCCGGAAACAAAAACCTGACACGTTGTGCCTCAGCAAACTGTGCTTCAAGGCTTGGCTCCGGTTCGTTGAAGGCTTATATCGCAACGAAGCCCCTGTCGCATCTGGTATATTACCATGGACCCAGAAGCTCGGAAGGGGAATACTTACCTTCTAAGACAGTTGAGCATGCAGCGCTAAAACGTGATCAGTGCTTAGTAGTAATTGGGTAAGGTGCGGACTCGATGGCGGCATCTCACCTCAACAACACACCGGACGTTCCACTGTTATAGCTGGATATACCGCGGCGATATTTGTTCACCTAGCCGCGTCAGTCCCACAGACGCATTCTATGCTTTGCCATGCCTCGAGTTTACAATGCAACGGCTGAGGGAGGGCAGTCACGAACCTGAGCTGGACAGTGACCCGAAGGAGAGGCGCCGGCTGCAGAACCGCATTGCTCAACGCAACTCCCGTCAGTAGATCTTTTCCATCTGTTGCCAAAAAAAAATTGCTTTGTCACCCAAAACTAAACTTCCACAGGAAAGAGACGAGCGGCAATCAAGGGTGGCAAGGCAAAGTCCGAGGCCAAAAGCTCCCAATCGGACTGCAACTGCCAAACACATGGATGTCACTCGACGCCTCGCCCGTCGAAGCCCAGCCACTCGGGAGCTGTCTCCTATGAACCTCCTCAAAATGCGTCAATTATCCAGACTTCCGACAACATTGACCTTTGGCCTAGTAGTTCCGTTTTTGATCTCTTGATATCCCCGACCAGCAACACCGATAAGACGGACTCGACCGAGTTTCCTTTTGGTCATAACTTCTTTCAAACTAACCACGGCTACCACGATCACTCCTACCTAGCGAACGAAGAGAGAGAAGACTATAGCTTATTAGACAAGGCAATAGCCGCTGCGGCTCGTTCAAGTATGGATGGGGACATGAAGGGGCACTCCTCGGACTCCCTCACGTCGCTCGAGTCGATGCAGCTAAATACAGTCGAAACCTTGTCCCACGAATCTCACAATCCCTCGCCAACATGGGGATCGATGTCGTCCTCAGACCAACAACGCGAACGCACACTGTCCATTCTATCGTCCACCCGGTCATCGTCGCACTCCCGCCGCGAAAGTCACGGTAAAACACCACTCCATCTCGGGTCGCAAACCGGACACTCCAGTATCCTATCTCTACTTCTCCAGAACGGCGCCGACGTGAACACACAAGATGAACACGGGCGGACAGCACTCCATCTCGCCGCGCAGGAGGGACACAGCAAGGCAGTTGAACTCCTTCTCAGCTGGCATGCCAATCCTCTTGTTCTGGATATTGAGGGCCTAAGTCCTTTGCATGTGGCAGTTGCTGCGGGCCATGAGGCTGTGGTGAGGTTATTGGTGGAAAGGGGGGTTGATCCAAACATCAGGGGGATGACGAGGACGGGAGAGATGGAGGATGCTATTTAAGATCCTTGATCGTTGATAGAAGTTAAACCGCATATCAATACGACACATCCATCATGGTTTGCCTCAAACACAAGGATGCGCCTGCCGCTCGGTGGTGGTGGCAGTGCAAAATACAACCACGGAACCCATTTCGAGGCGGCGATTTTACTTGACAGACCTAGTCAACCTCCGGTGTCAACTCTTCGTCATTTCTCAGGCCGTCAATCGCGCAACACCACGCCATACCTAGTACTGCTTGACACGAACCTTTGCCCTCTTGATATTCCCGACGAACTCCACCTACACTGCAGCCGAAGATGAGGCTGTTGAACGCAGAGGCGCTGTTGGAAGACAGGATTGAGCTCCACACAGTCTCCGACCCAGTTCGAGATGAAACCCAGTATGCAATTCTGTCGCACACTTGGGGGCCAGACGAAGTCATCTTTGACGACATGAAGAATCTCCCGACCGCCAAAAAGAAGGCGGCTTTTGCCAAGATCTTTGCAACCCGCAAGATTACGGTCAAATACGGCTTCAAATACGTATATCGACACGTGCTGTATTGACAAATCCTCTAGCGCAGAGCTTTCAGAAGCCATCAACTCCATGCTTCGCTGGTACGAAAACGCACAGGTTTGCTTTGCCTTCCTGTCTGACTTCCCGAAAGGGACCCCCAACGTGATGAACTCGGACTCCCTTGAGAAGTGCAGGTGGTTTTCCAGAGGCTGGACCCTGCAGGAGCTTATCGCGCCCCTCAGCCTCGAGTTCTTCGACGAGGAGTGGAATCCAATCGGGTCCAAAGATCAGCTTGCCGCCGAGGTTGAGGCCACCACGGGCATTAGCCAGTGGATACTGAACCGGTCTAGCCCGTTGTCGTCTGTCCCAGTGGCAAAGCGCATGGCTTGGGCAGCTCGGCGGGAGACTACGCGGCTCGAAGACGAGGCGTATTGTCTCCTCGGCATCTTCGACGTCAACATGCCCATGATCTACGGCGAGGGATCCAAGGCCTTCCGTCGGTTTCAGGAAGAGATTCTACGCACGACCACCGACCTGTCCATCTTCGCCTGGCAGCAGGCGCTGGACAACACCAGCTCGGGGTACAGAGTTTCCAGGGGTATCCTAGCCGAGTCTCTCTCCGAGTTCCTTCAGTGTAGCTCCATCGAGCTGAACGACGACCAATTCCATTTCCACGAGGAGATCAGCCTGACCAACCGAGGCGTGAAGCTCAAGGTCGCATTGCGATACGGCACCATCATCATCATGGACCTGCAATGCTATAGCGTGGCCCCTCCACAATACACATCCCATCGGCTAGGCATATATTTGGGGCGAAATTTGGATACGTACTATCGCATTAGTCCCGACAGGCTTAGACAACTTGAAACAAGCGTAGCTGAATCAAAGCTGTCACTCCCCAGGACGATCTTTCTAGCAACGACAGCTAATGGGATTCCACGCCGTGCAGCCGCCGATCGTGACATCCGTATCCTCTTTCGCAGCGACATGCCGTCTCACCAAACACGGGACATCAGAGCCGTTCCAGAGACGTACTGGCAATCGCTGCATAAATGCTTCTCCATCGGCTGACTTGCCAAATTCACCGGCTTTGTGCGATTCTCCATCATGTCCCTTGAACGCGGACCTCAGAGAATGCCAAGAGAAAGGAGCACGGCGGGCATCATCCTGGTCTGCAACTTTGCGGCCGGGACGGGCCTGCGCTTCGACCTATATACCCAGACGCGCCTCCGGGAGAGCGTTGAACCGGAGAGATTCGTCGACCCGTTCACGAACATTGACGACTACGGACCTTTGGGGCACCCTTACAGCCTGAACTTGTAGATTAAAAACCGCAGCACGACGCGCGAAGAAGATAGGGCTTACTGTCTGTTCGGCATCTTTAACGTGCAAATGCAACTTCGGTACGGCGAAGGAGAAGAAAGAGCATTTGAGCGGCTGCGAGAGGAAATCAGGAAGCACGATCGCCAGATAGCCAATTTGCAATCTACCGATCCATATCTTAACAAGGGCAAGGCCATATTGCTCTGCGGTATCATCAACGAGCTAAAGCGAGCCATTGTTACGGACGGGCACTCTCGCAATCTGGCCTATTTTTTCTGCCAAGCTACCGACTCGCGTATCAATTACGCCATTGCCGTACTTCATGGCCCAATCTACCTTCTTGCCCGCTAGCAACCACGTCTTATCCCCCATATACGAAAATATACCGACGCGGGTAAATCCCTCACCGACGCAAATACGTGGTTCGCCCTATCGGATATCTTGGGGGGGATGCTAGGAGATCCCAACTTAAAGGCAACCTACCTAATCATCGATGCTTTTAATAAATTCGTTGAGGATATGCCGAAACTTCTCAAATTTATCGTCGAGAAGTCAGCTATAATTCCCAACGTCAAGTTGGATTGTCTTAAGTCGCAACTAGACAGAAATCAGAGATGAGCTAAACATGGCCACGTACGGAGCCAATCTCAGCCTCGAGCTTAATACGGAATCTATTACTGCTGCCGTCAATGTATATATCTAGTATAAAGTGGATTAACTAGTAGAGCTGAAGAAGTACGATCCTAAAACCAAAAATTGCCATTCGATTCTATTTATCCTCTCACGCGGATAATACATTCCTTTGTGTGGCGCTAATCTATCACGCGCTTAAGGACCCGGCGGTCCGGAAGCGATATAGTTTAGAGAAGGCGGAAGAGTTTCCACCCGGGCTTGATTCTCTATATACAAAAGCTACAAACGATATTCGCCGTTCTAAGGGCGCAGATCTCTGCAGGCACATTCTCGCCGTTACTACCATCGTTCGCCGACCTATTAGCCTATAGGAGCTAGTCTCACTCGTTGAAGCGTTAGACGACTTCTCTAAAGATCTAGAGTCTTTGGAAGAAATTATAAGTATTTGCGGCTCATTTCTTAACCTCCGAATAGAGACGGTGCATTTTGTCCACCAGTCGGCTAAAGACTTCCTACTCGGTGATATTTCCGACTAGCGATCTTGCGAAGCTTTTCAACAGACTTTTAATTAGGTATTTCCATTTGGAAAAGAAACTGAACACTACCGGCTCCTCTCAAAGTCACTTAATGTCATGTCCGGGACATTGAAACGAGACATATATAGCCTACGCTCATTAGGGTTTCCTATCGACCAAGTCAGCGTGCCAAACCCGGACCCGCTGGCGGCAATACGGTACTCATGCGTTTATTGGGTTGATCATCTCTCTGACTCGCAGTCGAGCGACAGTACCAAGCGCCCAAATGTTTTCCAGGATGGCGGTATTATCGATGACTTTCTGAGGCGGCACTATCTCCACTGGCTTGAGGCTCTTTCACTTTGTAAGAGTATGTTACAGGGGATACTGTCAATGGCGAAGCTCGAGAGCATTCTTCAGGTTAGCTCTGCCCGGCAATACTCAACTTATCATAAAGCGATTCTAATATTGATTTAGCAAAGGACCATTAAATCACAATTACCAAGCATTGTTTATGATATGCGCCGATTCATTCAATATTGCAGATGGCTAGTTGAGAATCATCCACTTCAAGTATACGCTTCGGCACTTGTGTTTAGCCCCTCCCGCAGTATTACGAGAAATCTATTCAAGCAGGAACATCTAAGGTGAATAGAAGATGACTAGAATGCCTGCACGCAGACGCTCGAGGGGCATAGCAGTTACGTCAACTCGGTCGCGTTCTCGCCCGACTCGAAGCTCGTGGAGTCCGGGTCATACGATAATACCGTCAAGGTCTGGGATACGGCGACAGGCATATATATGCAGACGCTCGAGAATGTGGGTTTCTCGTCTTTTATTGCTTCCTGGTCAGGCGATGCGAAAAAAAAAACCCAATAATATTATGGCATAAGCTCGGATAATAGGTGGATTACGAGGAGCTCAGAAAACTGGTTGTGGCTGCCTCCAGGATCCCGGCCGGGATGCTCGGCCGGAGCGGCATTAACGATTGCCATTAGCTGTTCGTTAGGACGTGTCCTAATTATGAGTTTCCCGGTAGATAGCTAATGCTGATCTTTCTCTCTCTTTTTTTCTATCATAGCGTGCCATAGGAGGGGACTGGGGGACTCCTTTAATTTATAGCTATTATGAAATTCTAGAATCTTCCACTCCTGAACTTTCTAATCATTCTGATCGCTCCGTTCCGCCCTGAAGATAGGTGGCTCCGTTCCGCCTTGAAGATAGGTGGCTCCGTAGCAAGGTGTGGCGACAGCATACAAAAACTGTGAAGAGAAAGCGGATGGTGGGCCTTTGCCGTAGCCGCATCGGAGCCATTCTAGTTTCCGATTGACTGCTCCATTGGCACTTACCGTTGATAAGTCTATCTTCGGGGACCGCTCATCGGGACCATGCAGCCAATTACCTAGCATCATTGTTCGATGGGGCTTTCCGGCAGCCGGAAGAGGTTTAGAGGATTTCGGTGGCTTTCCATCACCCTTATAGGAGTTAGACCTAATCTCCAAATCTGCAATATCCTCTTCGTTTCTCTACAAAATAGCACTATGATAGTTCCTCCAGGCTTCCTTTAGCGGGCCGCTCGTCGGCACGGTCTGTCCTGTTCCTCATCGCTGGCTCGCACCCCCCCCTTCTCCCCTCCCACAAAAACGTACGGGGCCACTCACCTTCCTCTTTCGGCCGATTCTCGTCCACCCCGGTTACTTGCACATGACCCTACACGTGGTCTCGCGTTACCTTCGTGCGCTCTCTGCCGTAATAGCTCGGGCCGGAACGCGATTTTGCGGCTCGCTGGGCGCTTGCCGCGAAATCCTCTGGCCGCCCGTTCAAAGCTGGCGCTTGGAGAGTTCCTCCAGGCTTCTTTTGGCGGGCCGCTTGTCGGCACGGTCCCTCCTATGACGGCCATGTTCAGTGTCCGTATTTGGTTATCTAAAGCGTTTTGAAGAGGGGTCATTTTTTGGGCTACCCAGGTTATACTTGCCATAGTCTGAAAATGGCATTCTAAGCCCAATTTCAGGACACTAGCGCTCCGCCACCTGGCCGCCCCGTCTCATTCTTTCTACCCTACTGGGGCAAACGATCACCTCGGTTACCTGCAAATGAATTGGAAGGATGGAAAGGATGGCGCAGTTATAGTTGCCTAGTGTAACTCTATGCCGATTATCGCTAGCCCGCGGCTACAAGTTCGTGAATACGAGGATAAGAGAGCAAGTGCCACAGCAGCTGCATAATTGCGGGTATTCTATGGTCTACTGTTATAAATATGGTAGGCAACCGCGCTAAGCCCTTAAAAGACTGTAACTTCCTATGCATACGAGAAGGGGATTCAAAGGAGAAGTTGCCTTATTCGTGGATCCGCTCGTACAGTCTTGCCCGTCAGATAATCTCCTTATATCCAGCTTATATCTGCTTCAATGGTTAAAGCGAGGCAACCTGCGATGTGGGAGGGGAGATAGTAGGATGCAACGCAAAGTAAATATAAGGAATCAATTTGCCTTAAGACTAAAGAATCCTACTAGCATATTACAATCCACACACAGAGTGTCTGAACCGTAAGGCAGAACGCCTGGAGTTGTTGGGTTGGGGATCACGTGTAAGGAAGAGCACCACAAGCACTTGCACACGCGCGCCCACCACCTGTCGACAACTAGCTCAGCCATCGCCAGCCTGCCAGAACCTCGGCGCCACAATGTGGCACCAATCCCTCACAAGCACATGCCAGATGAAACCACCATTAGGTATATAGACCGTGGCCCTCGCCCCTTCCTTTGCGAGGGCCAGGTTGAAGTCTTACACCTTTGCCAGTCATTGCTCACCCTTCTTGTTACTTGCATTGTGACCACCTTGATCAGGCGTACCTGCCTTCCTTTACATTCAGTTCCGTAGATAATTGTAGTTTCTTGAGTAGTATTAGAGGGAGACCGAAGGACTTCTAGGCGCAATTCTGTGACGATCTGGATCCTCGCCAAGGTGTCACGATTTCTTATGCAGCTAAGGAGTGGGCGGCACCTCCAAACCAATCCAGCCAGTCTTTACTGACAGGGAGGGTCCACCAATCACAGAGGACCCGGGCAGATTTGGGAGGCTCGGCCTAATCATTTATATGGACCAAGTCGCTCTGTCTGCTCTGTCAACCGCGCTCTGTGCGCCCTCTTGACAGAGCAGAGGGAGCGACTTCCTAATCGGTTGTTGCAGCGCTCTATGTGCCCTCTTGACAGAGCAGACAGAGCGACTTCCTAATTGGTTGATTCACAAATGACAGGATTGGTTGGCCCGTCCTCAGGGCCCCACTTGGGTGCATGCCAAGATCTCAAATCGTGACAACGGACTAATATCTCGAAGAGGCAAACTTCAAATAGCAAAATCCTCAGCTATCTTCTTATACGGCCTAATTCCTTCTCGAAAGTAGTAAATCTTTACTATACTAGTAAGGGTTTTTGATCTTAAGGTAGATTGATTCCTTATATTTACTTTGCGTCGCATCCCTGGCGGGAAACATGTTCCATTACCAGCTCCTGATTTGAAAGAATTTGTAATGATTTCTTTGCAAAGAATTCGATTCAGGGCTTGTGTGAGGGTTGCATTCGCAAGTAGTCCAAAACAAGTGTCTGTGTGTGCTGCATCTTGAGAGAGACGGTAAATGCGGCTGACAACCGATAGACTGGGAGGAAAGTCCGCTCAAGGCCAAAGGGGTAATATTGTTCTGATAAATTGTTTGAACCAAGACGCCAGCCTACCGTAAGAACGAAAAAGGAGTTAGCATTGGTTTCCCCCGGGCGTTGAGGGCCTACTTGGCGGCCATAGGCAAAGCGGCAAGGCAGAACCTGGCGCTTGTCTTGATCTTGGCGAGCGCAATGATACCTGACGCGATGGAAGAGAGTCCGAATTGGTTTAGCTTTGCAGAAACACAGCCCTAAGCTGCCTTGTGATCATCATGTCGACGATAAAATCCAAACAATATAGTTCGTGCGCTGAAGAAACCATGAAACGACTGAAACGTCTTCAGACAAGAAAGAAGTCTCTCTCCTCATAATGGTTCACGTCAACATTTCTAACCCCTTTCTTCAAGTTCACGTACTCTGTGAATCCGACCCGCTCAAAAACGTTGCCAAACTTTTGATCCAAGCCGCCGACCGCTTTAAGAACGAGACAGCACGTGGTGCGCGACGCATCCATTGCCTCCGCCGCCTGGAGGAGAAAACGGGCATATTTGACCTTTTGTTTCAGAAGAGGGAAGACGTAAAGCGTGTCCCTGGGCCGCACCTGAGACGGGCCGGGGCTCTCAATGTCACAGTCAGGAGAGAAGAGAACACGGCCCCTGTCTTCTTCAGCGTCAAGTTGTTGGGTGCCGACCAAGTCGCTGAGAACGTATGCCTTCTCAGCGCCATCCTTCCCAGTTGGCCGCAACCCCCATCCGGTCTCAAAGATATTGCCACGCAGCTGGAGGGAACAGCCCTCTTCCACACGACCGAACGGGTCATTCGTTGCCAAGGATACGTGAGTCTCCAAGACTTCAAATAGGGGCTGCTGGTCGTGTGCTTCAAGATATCGGACCGCGTCAAGGACTGACGCCCATGACCATGACGGGGCCAAATACTCCGATGGTCGCGGTCTGCGTCGATTGCCATGGCCAGAGCCGACTACCTCCAGCCGTTGCTCACTGGCCGTGTTTCGCAGCAGTGTCTCGCCAACAAACCACGCCATGTCTCGTGGGAGGGTCTGCAGCCATAGGCCGGTGAAATACTCTGTTCCCGGACCCGACGTTACGGTCGCCTTGTCTTTTGGTTCATCATACTCGGGCAACTTTGAGTAAGCAGGCGGCGCTGACTCCTCTGGGAGCTCACGGTGTACGTAATGCTGTCGATACATGGCAGCGGCCAGCCCAGAAAGTGCGGCCAGTCGATCCGTCAAGACCGTCAAGCTGAGCCCACTAAACATTGGCACAAGCTCATCCCACTTCAGATCCTCGAGGCGTGTGCGTCGGCGTAGAAGTCCATGCTGCGCTGTCGTCGTAGAGCGAATCGACGAGAATCCTACGTTATTCAGGCCGATATTCTCTACCAGGTGCTCTGAAACGCCTCCGCACTCGCAAGCAATACACTCGGCGCACTCGAACACCACCTCGTTTTTCGTAAAGTGCAACACTCGAGGAGCAAGCCATCGTTCTTGTAGCCCCCAGGCACGAGTGAGGAGCGGAAACTCTTGCAACATGGTCTCCATGTCCCGCATGTGTACGAAATGCTGCGGGTTCTTATTGAAGTCGGTTGGGTAGGCCAGGAGGCTGAAGTCGCCTGATTTGTCCGACGAGCGAACTGCGGGAATGCGAGTGGCTTCAACGTCGAACCCCAGACTAGGTGCCGCGGAGCTGGTTGCAGAAATACACACCTCACATTGCGAGTAGTATTGTCCAATTTTTTGTGATTCCTGCTCCCAGTCATACGCGCTGTCTTGTTGGATGCAGAGCTCAGCAATCCAGAGGCGCGAGATACCAAGTTTTCGACACGCGGCGATGGCGTTGGCAAAGACAGGCGGGAGGATCTGGTGTGGGATGGCGATGGAAAAATGGACTGTCGTGCTGGCGCTGAGTGTACAAGGTCTCCTCCCACCAGAGAAATGACTCAGGCAGGCGTAAATACCGCGCTCGCCAGAGTTTGACGTTACAACCTTCACCGTGCCGTTTTTGGTGTTTATGTTTAGATACCGCGAGGGAAGTGGTGGCAACGCACCTACTTCATCCTTTCCCTTCTCCTTCTTGGACTCGGCTTGTTTCTGGCCATGTTGATGTTGAGACGAACACACTTGGATCCACTCCTTGATGACTGACCATCGCCGTCCCGGTTCCACCCAGGCTGGGTCGCATTTGTTGATTGCAAGTGTTCGGAGATGCTGAGGAACACGGCTGGCTATCTCATCATCATTGCTGCCTCTGTTAATACCCGGAATGTCAAGCACAATTGTGCAGCGCGCTTCTATCGTTCTGGCTTGGCTATCTGCCTTTGACCGAAGCCACGAAGTCCTGCCACCGTCACTTTCGACGGCTCTGATGACAAGCTGAACCTCTCGTCTGGCACGATGGTCAGCCATTCGTTGCGATGACCCAGGAGCGGTCATGATCCACGCTTGATGGGACTTCTGGGTGGGCGTATACTGCTTGATCGTGTCGTGTATGAGTCTACAAATGAAACATTGCCCCAAACGATGACCATCGCGGACATGCGACAGGTTCAGTTCGACAGTTCGTCCCTCCCAAGGGGTGTAGAAGACGCCGGCGTAGAATAGGTCCCTGCAAGCAGGACAACCCCATCCACAATTATTTCTTTGTTAGGAAATTCTTCATGTCAGCGATAGTAAAGCCCACTGCATCAAAAAAAAAAGTCCGGCAATGAAATGCAACTTACAAGGCCCACTTATGGGCTTTTATTGCGATATAGTTCCTCAAAATAATTGTTTTTTCGGCCCATCCTTCCTCGCTCTCAAAGCTGGCTGTCAGAATTCCATTATCCAGTTTCGTTGAGCGTGCGTGCTCCGGAATATCCGGGCTGGAAAACCAAGGCCCGTTGAACATCTCATCGACGTGAGGCCCAAATATCTCGTTCAAGACAATGAGGGTCGATTCTTGGAAAGCGCCCCCTGGCGACGGAATGTCGACAAGTAAGTACCAGTACCGTTTTTGCGTAAAGTTAATGAGACGAAGATTTGTGACACCATGAGGCCGGACAGTGGCCGACAAGTGCCTTTCCCACTGGTAGTCTCTGAGAATTTCAAATTCGAGCTCCCGCGATGGAATATTTTGTCTAAGGGGCTTCAAACCACCATCGGTGCATCGCAAGATTGTTCCAAGCTGAATGGCGGCTCGGCTTTCCTGATGCGCATTGGCACCTCTAGGTTTCCAGATGGCAAGCAGTGTGGTGTCCGTCAGATCGACCGAGGACGCCGACGATGAGAAGCCGGTGCCGTGTCTGTCGAAAGCGCCGTCTCTTTCCCCAAGACATTTGTTCAGGTTGAGATAAGAGTCTCGGTATGTGCCGTCCGGCTGGAGGCACTGGGCAGCGAGGAGCCACTTGTCGATGAGTCTCAGGTTTTGGCACCACGGCTTGAGCCGCTGAGATGGGTTGCGATGGAAGTGGATTGTCGGAGGCTGGAAGTCCTGCGATGGGAATTTGATCTGGATCAGGACTTCATCGTGCCACCAGACGCCGCCGCTGGTCATGAGCTCCGCGTGCAGCGTGTTGCCCACCAAGACTACCCCCCGCGCGCTCTGCGAGAATTCGAAGCCCAGAGGCTGGAAGGAGCCCTCCACGTTGCCGAGTCCATAGTTCAGGTTGAAACTGTGAGTGGCGGTGTGGCCTTCTGTGTTGAGGTACTGGACGCACAATAGGCTCGTGTTGGCCAGCAAAAGCGAAAGAAGGCGCGACTCGGGCATTATGGACTTCAATGCGTCATCTGATGTCTGATGTCGTGGGAAGAAAGGATAGCGCGATGGTGGGGCGCGGTCGCGGTTCCCCTCTTCTCACGGGATTCTCGGCTTTGCATCCGCACTCCTGGCTGCCCCGCTGCTATTGATAACGCTACAGTTCTTAGGTGTTGTGGTTCAATCCTGTTGGGGGCGGGTCCAGAGACCCCACACCAAATCCTTCCTTCCCTACTCCTCATCGAGCGAACAATGTTTTCAAGAAATATTTCATAATAGGTAGATATTATATGAAGTGGCATATAGTAGTCAAGAGACAAGAGAAGTTTTGCCATCTCTTATTTTCTTACCTATGCGGGAGGTACCCCGTAAATGACATTCCTATACCTCGATGTCTTCCGCTGATCGATCTTGCCTTCGGAAACATCATGATGCCATTGTGTCACCCTTGTGTCCAGCAGAAACACTGTGTCAATTAAGGGGTGCCTCCCGCATAGGTAGTTTCAATCTCTTAGCCTTGTTTCATCATTTTGGTGTTACAACTAGCCCGAGTGCCTTTCGTGCCCATTGTCAGATTCCTAGCAGAGGTTTCCGAACCTTTCATCCGACCCATGGTCCGGGTTGGCGTTGCGACTTAGGTACATGGAGAACCTTTCCTACAGATATCGATCGGCGTTCTCCCTGAACACGCAATGTTGTGCCAAATTTGTCACATACCTAACATCACATGACAACGCACGAGTCATCCTCGGGCATTTCCTGTCGGGCGTCTAGGGCCTGAACGATAGCGGCCCATCTTTTGTCGCCAACATTCCTGCTGCCTTCAGCTTGGCGACATCGAAAGGGGTTTGGTTGTCGTTGTTCTTGGTATTCAGATTGGCGCCGTTGCTGCGCAACCAGATAGCCGACGTCTTCAGTTTTTTCTCGGCAGCAAAATGCAATGGTGTCCAGCCGTTCTAGTCCACGGCATCGAGGTCAGCGCCTAGTTCACGTAGTAGCAGCATTGCAAACTCAGCCTCTCACAAGACTGCCTTGTGAATCGGGGCCAGGCCTTCTCTGTTGTTTTGTGTGACGCTAAAGCCTTCCCTCACAATGAAGTGACTGATGATATCCAGGATACCCTTCTCGCAAGCGCAGAGAAAGTCGTCCCAGCCGGGTTTGCCCTCGGCCGAGTTCGCGTCCGCGCCTACCGCCAAAAGATACTTCACGACGTCGACGTGGTTCGAGCCCACTGCGATGACGATAGGAGTGCTCCCGGTCCCCCCAACCAAGCCGGCTTCTTGGCGTCAATATCGGTCTTGGCCCCGGCCAGAACGAGTCTCTTGACGATATCCAAGTGCCCGCGTTTTGCCGCCCAGTTCACCGCACTACCGTCTCCGGGTAGTAACCCAAATCCAACGTCCATTCGGATGTCCAGAGCAGCGCCGCGACCAATCAGGACGTCCACGGTGGCCTTGTTCCCGGCCTTTGCTGCTTTGCCGAGCGCTGTCCAGCCACTGTGTTTGACATCGATGTGAATATCGTCATCAAGAAGCTTGTCAACTTCAGCTACCGTGCCTTCCTCTGCAGCCTTTACTAGCTCTTCGGCTGAATCTTTGTCGATCTTCTTTCGACGCTCTGCGCTCGTGTTTGCCGGGCTCACCACCGGCCGAATCGTCGATCTTGCCATGAGGATAGATGCCACTGGTACGTGGAGCGGGGGCTGTGATGGCGTATAAGCTTGCGGGACGGCGAACATGTTTGGTGTCATGCTCAATGTTTAAAGGGAGAAACGGCTTGTAATAGTGAAAGGCTTGCAGACGTATAGTATTCACAGTTCCGCCTGCGCGCTGGTAGGTCTGGAACCATCTCCTGTAAACCATGGATAGGTACCTGATAAAAAGATCTGCAATTGCTGGGCTTCGCCACAAATATTGCGGCTGACATGCAGCTTTCTTTGCCGACCCCAAGCGAGGATTGGCCACGACTTCGCTGGATAATCGACACAGTTCAGCGTGGCGCACTACCTGCGGAAAGCGGGCGGTAGGGTGCGTGAGGTTTAGACCTTGAGTTGGAAGGGAGGGACCTTATCTCAACCCAATACCAGGCAAGTGGTTGCACTGGACCCCTGGATACCTCCACCACACTAATTTTATATTGGCAGCTTCGTATTTGGTGATTTTCGTACTCACTTGAAGAGCTGAACTCGGCGCCTGTCATTGTTGCCGATTTTCTTCCCAACGAAGAAATGGTCAAATCTGATGCTACTTCAGAAATAATAGTCTCCCTACACCGCAGAGAAAGGTCTCCTACACACGTCCTCTAGGCACTACGAAATGAACCTACTGATGGCATTGTCATTGCCTACCACATCATGCTACTAACCAAAATTCTATCGCACCTTACCAAGTCATAGACTCGCCACTTGCACTAGCCACCCCTCCCTCACTCGAGATGTCCTTTCAGCCCTTACCCTCCATCTTTTTTTTTATAAAAAAAAAAGAGTGAAAAAAGAAAATGGCAAAAGAAAAGCTCGGGTTACTTGTTCGAGGTTCGAACCCGCCACCTTACGAAAAACCCCTAAACCGGTCAAGCTTTTTATAGTTGACTCTGTTGAGCAGAGACCCGCTGCGCCAACGTCCAGTCGTACAAGGCGATCCCCCCCTGCTGAGGTCAACTTGGGAATTCGACCCACGAACTGCCTTATACACTCTGGCACGCTTCAAGCAAAAAGCTCGGCAGAACACCCTCTATCTCGCCCGTCCGCTCGCTGCGTTCGTTGCGGTGGTCTTCTCTCCGTCGAATAACTTTTCTCGGGATAAAAGCTACTAGAGAAGGATAGCATCATGTTTCAATGGAAGCCAATACCGGGGTGCTTTCTTATAGACCATTTTCGCCGCTCTCCTGACTTAACTTTATCACAGACGTCGGCAAGTCTGTGCGCATGAAATGCAAGTTTATACCGGCAAGTTTCCACATTGTCTACATGATTATCGCGCAAGGGATTTTCACCTTTCGCCCTGGTTCTCTTGCCGCTTTGTCCTCAGCGCACCCCTGATTGGAGAAACGGCGCAGCTCATTTCCCTCATAAGCCGGGATAAATCTAACGCCGAAGTAGTATCTGACCGAGGCTTGATTTCGCCGCCAAGAAACAGGCTACGATCTATAAGAAGTGGCGCGCCTGCAGTATTAGTCAAGAAACCACAGAAGATTAATCCACTTTGACTTGAAACCAGACGAACTACTGGCACTTCGCGATAACTTCACAATGCATTTTCCTGCTTCCATCTTGGCGCGTGCAATGCTCATCGTGGTCTCTATGGGCTCTGTCATGGCTCAAGAGCCAGATCCAGTGATAGGGGCACCTGTCTTCAACGACCCAGCTGGCTCGGAGACGGCGCAATACGCCATCTACCAGCAGCTGGCTCGCATCATCGACCGTGTTCCTTCCGGCAGCTACATCGAGATGTCTTGGTTCGAGTTTGGCGTCAAATACACCACCGACGCAGCCAGCAAGCCAAACATCCCGGCCCGCCTCGTCAAGGCTCACCAGCGAGGCGTCAATGTGCGCATCATTCTCGACAACAACGACAAGGACAGCGGCGAATCGAACAACGACTGGCCCGCTTACAAAACTCTGGCCGCCGAACTGGGCACGAGCGACTCTGCATCATCTTACATCGCCCTGTGCCCGAACCTCAAGGGGTGCATTGCCAAGCGGAAGATCTACACCGACACATACGCGTACAACCACAACAAATTTCTCCTCGCCAGCAGCATCGTCCTCAACAGCGGCGCCGTCGTATCCAATGTCGTATTCCAGTCCTCGGGAAACCTTGGCGAGTGGGACGCCACCACGTCCTGGAACAACGCCATGACCTGGAGCGAGGCGGCTTCCTTCGCTAACTACCACCGCTACTTTGGCGACCAGCGCACCTACCACGCCTCTAGCACAGGTAATGACGATTACTACTGGGTCGGCGACAGCGCCAACCAGTTCAAAACCCACTTCTTCCCGCGCAAAGAGACCGACGGGAACCTCAACCAAGCGTCCACCGACACCATCGTCTCCATCCTTAACTCGGTCTCATGCTCTTACATCGGCGAGACAGACGGCCTGCGCCATCAAACTGACATCCGGGTCGTCATGTGGTCGTTCTCGCGCCTGGCGGTTGCAGAGAAGCTCGCGGCGCTCGTGCGCGCAGGGTGCTGGGTCGACGTCGTGGTCACGAAGGACAACATGAACGACGGCGTGCGCAACGCGCTCAGGGCCGACAACCTGGGCGGCAAGACGATGGGTCTGACCGAGTGCGGCGTCGCGTGGCAGGGCCGCAACCTGCGCCCGCACAGCAAGTACATGCTGATCGACGGGGCGTACGACGACGACCAGATCCCGCGCGTGTTCACGGGGAGCCACAACTACGCCGTCAGCGCGCTGCGGAATGCGGACGAGTCGCTGGTGAGGGTGCGCAGCGCGGCGGTCCATGAGGCGTACTTGAGGCAGAACTTTTACAAGGTGCGCGATACCTGCTCGGGCAAGATCTCGCCTGCCGGAGGGGAATAAGTAGAACAAGGGTTACTACACATTATCTGCTTTGTGTGCAACATTCTGTCATCTTTAAATAATTCATGATGTGCATGCGAACCGAATAAGAAAAAGGCAAAAACAAAGACTCATCTGAAATGCCTTCTTGACTGTGCGTAGGAGAGTCTTCGACTTTGGCAAGAGACAGTCATTACCGCGCTTGAGTCCCTATGCTGTTGTGGACGGGGCATATATTCCTCCAGGGTACGTGTTACCTACCATCCGGGAAGTACTACGCGCGTCGGCTACAGAGCGAGCGGCAGGAGCGAGGCAGCAACCGCACACCGTTTTGTTTGTGGCAAACCACGCTCAGACTTCCACACCATCACCACCGAGTAAAATAGTTTCCTGTCACTTAAGACAACGGCCTGTGCAACGCAACTCAGTTACGACTTCCGAAAACCATGGAGACTTGGCGCGGTCAGCACACTGGCAGATAGTCTCACCTCACCTTATCTCAACAATAACGCCTAGACTCTGGTGGGGTCCAGACTGTCCCAACATGGCGCTCCGCCAAGCTGCGAAGGATCAACTTATCATGCAAGTACCTCGCAGCTTCTTTGGGGACACCACCACGAGTCATGCAGCGCGACGCTGACCGCGAGGAGTATGGGCATCTGGTTGCCTTTTCTAAACAATTGATGCGCCTCTCTTCCTTACATGCACATGATCCTCAGCCCTCACGGGGTGTGTTCTCATGAGTCAAGCCTCGGCGAGGTAGAAGAATCAATGTCTTCCATTTGGATCAATATCGGGAGGTCCTAGTCTTGGGAATTTCTGAAGGCCGACTGCCGAAGTGCGCCTTAGAACTGCCAAGACCCTGCCTTTGGGCGGCAAACCTGCTATCTTCCAGCCCTACTAGGGACCAACGCTCTGGCGCTTGGATGGCACTGAACCCCCAAAAGGACAATGGGAGGCTCGGCCAAATCTCCGCCGCCGTGAATTATTGGCTTGAGTGGTTGCGTTTATATGCATTACTGCTTTTCCATCCATCAATAGATGGTTGAAGACAACTGAGCTAACCACACCTAAGAATGTTGATTTTTGCTAGGCTGGAAACAACTAACTGTCTTACATGGTGTCGTTGAAACATCCTTCAACCAGAAATCCTTCTGGCCAGTTGAAAGCATAAAGGCACCATCGCTTCCACCGCTTATATCTGATTCTGTATTGCAATCTATCTCTTCTCTGCGTCTCACCAGTTGAATATCGTCTACCATAGCAACTCGTCTGTCTTTTCCAAGAGGGCAATGGCGCTCTTGGAGAGTTTCCGTGGCAAGGACAGAGGAGGACTGGACGCAAATCTGCCAACTCCTTCGCAGGCTGCAGCAGCTCGTCCAACTGATCGCACTATCCTCAAGTACCTGTGCGAGAAAGAATACTTTGCACAGCTTGCGCCCCAGGCTGTCGACGAGGTTCCCGGGCCATCCTTTGACCCTGGTGTCTTCGACAATGAGTTGTTGAATCTGAAGCTCTACTCCACTGCCGACACGGCCACGATTGTCGAAGGCACGTATATGGGCACGCAAGTCGCGTTAACTCAAGTATATGCACGGATTGAGCAAACGTGAGCTATCAGCCTCGGACTTTCTCCAAACCTCTGTGGCCATCGGACTGGATCGCGCTGGGATTGTGAAATACTACTTGTATCATCGGATGCGTGCTGTGCTCACATACGCTGGCAGTTTCTCGTCTCTATACGATTTCATTGGCATTGAGCCATCCTTGCCTCGGTACATCACCCTCGAAGAGCAGAGGAAGATATATAAATTCACAGCGTACCCAAATAAGGCGCATGGGACGCCTGCAGACTACCCGCCACATCTTCAGATTGTACCCCAAGACCAGACCTTTGAGATTACCGACATTTACGACCGATATGGCATTTTCCAAACACAAATTCTGCTGCAAAAGATTACGCCTGACGAGGACAGATTCCTTGGCCGCACCAAGCAGTGGCTCCTCGAGCAGGTCCGGCGTAGAATTGCGGGAGAGCCTGAAAAAGGGGCTCAAGATCCAGCAGGTGGAGGAGTACAACAAGGGCCATCGGAAGTTTGGGAGTGATATCACCTGTGGCAGCCCAGTCTGGAGGCTACGAAAAGTGGTTTACTGCACTTTTCAAGATCGATCCTTCATCGCTCTGGGTGCAGGATGGCAGCTTTTTGCGCAAGGCTGCTGGCGTATCCGATCCAGAGGCTGTGCTCAATCACAGGCAGCCAGCGAGTGACGAGAACTGGGCCGTAGGCTCGGTGGGGCTCTTTCAGCTCTACGAGGATGGAAAGCTGCACCCCATCGCCATCTGCGTCGACCACAAGGGATCCATGGAGATATCACTCACCATCTTCAACAAGCGCATGACGCCCAGCGATTCGACCAGCGGCGAAAAAGACGACTGGCCGTGGGGATATGCCAAAACCGCAGCTCAGGTAACGGACTGGATGCGCCACGAGCTGTCGGTGCACCTGACGCTGTCGCACTTTGTCGAGGAGGCCATCATTACTGCGACAAGCTGTACCATTCCTATGGACCATGCCGTCTACAGGCTCCTTTCGCCCCAATGGTACAAGACTCTGTCACTCAATGCTGCAGCACGCGCTTCTCTAGTGCCTCAGGTCGTCGCCGACATCATCGGTCTCAGCCCGGCGCAAGCTTACAGAGTTGTACGGCACGCGTACGACTCGTACAACTTTGTCGAAAGCTATGTGCCCAACGACCTTTCACGTCGAGGATTCCCTAACACCCAGGAGGGCCTAAAGCACCCACGATACAATAACTGCCAGTACGCCAAGAATATGCTGGCCATGTGGGATACTCTGCAGGCGTACGTGATGTCGATGGTTCTTGTATCATTCCCCACGGACGAGAGCGTCGCCGGCGATAAGTTCATCCAGGACTAGGCGAAAGAGAACCAGACAGCCGCCTACCTGTCGTCATTTCCCGACGCGAAGACAATCGATACGCTGACCGATGTGATCACCATGTGCATCCACATTGCGGCCCCTTACCACAGCGCCACCAACTACCTGCCGAACTTTTACCAGGTGTCTGTCCCCGCGAAGCCACCAGCATTATGCCACGCTCCGCCAACGACCTCAGAAGAGCTCAAAACGTACAAGGAACCAACCTCGTGGCCGCGCTGCCCCTCAACCGTCAACGCTAGTGGCTGCTCGCCGCTCAGCTTCCGTGGCTGCTCAGCTTCAAAGTGGGCGACGACCGCAGCTTACTGAATTATGCCGCAAGTCGGTATAGGGTGTATAAGTATAAGAAGTCGTCGCGGACGAACCAGAAGATCAAGGAGATCAGCCAGACGCTGTACACGGACCTGCAGGCGCTGCAAAAGACGTTTTACTACAACAGCGTTGCGATGGAGAAGGGGAGCATTCTGTATACGGTGCTTGATCCGGGGCTTGTGGCGGTTTCAATTTTGATGTAAGACATGGTTTCGGTGTTTTTGGTTGTATGAAGGGGGGCGGTAAGCTTATGGTAACATGCAAGATTGGGTGTGCTGCTGAAAAAGTTGTTGCCTTTTTCATATACGATCAGACCTTTTTTTTGTCATGTGTTGCCAAGATATTGGAGTTGCCGTCGGTGAGTGGAACTGCATGGCGAAGGGCGTATGTTATCGCACAAACAATAAACTCTTGGCCCACAAGATGGTTGTTCAGCTGATAAAAACGTGGTGGTCAATGCATGGTATCTTGGGTCTGAAAGTGGGAATTTCCCACCCCCGTCCAGACCTGGGGGAAGGGCATCCCTGTACCATTGGGTTTGACTTTTTAGGCACCCGCATTGCTTGATCGTTCCGGGCAGGCAGGATTGCGCCCCAAATGACCCGACCGCAGGGGAGATACCGTCATTGCCCTCTCCACAAGTTGCACAGGTAAGATGCCGTAGTCTGAGATATTTCGACGTTTCGAAAAAAATAACAGATTTCGTATAAGGTGAAATACGCTTCTTGCCTCCAATTCTTAACACCTTTTCAACTTTTACATCGTCAGAGCTGAGATGCAATGATTACTCAACACGTCACCTATGTTTTCCCTTGCCCATGTTAGGCAATCTTCGTATCAACCGAAATGGCGACCCGTGTTTGTCTCGCTGTCACAGCAGGGGCGGCGGATATGCAATGCAGGACAGCCGGAACCTTGCCCAGCTGCTCGGCGCCATTTCCTACACGTCGTCTCCAGAGCCAATGAATTGCTGTATCAGAAAAGCAGAGCTCGGGCACGAATGCCGTCAGCAGAGTGGTAAGCAACGCGCCAGTCCTAAAACAGCCTCGCCATGAGACGGGTAGCCAGCCATAGCAAGGTTCCAAGCTGACATGACAAGGGACGTCGTGAGATCGAGGGTATGGGGGGGGGGGGGGGGGGGGAGGTTATTTTCCCGCCTTGAGTGGGCCTACAGATCTTTCTTTCTTCCCCTCTCCCGGAGAACGTAGTGAATTTCCCTCGGTCTATCTCCAACTTCGTGTGGTTTGGCAAGTAACTTCGATTTCCTCCCGACGGCAGTATGGCCGACCGCTTCGGCAGCCGCGTGCTGGTGGTGCTGGCAACCGTCGCCAGCACGGTCACTGCAGGGCTCATCCAAGACTCGGACTGGAAGCCCGCTGCCCCAACGGGGACCACGCCACCGGATGGCTGGGCTCATCTTCAAGTGTCGCACCGTCCGACAGATGCGCCGACCCTGGCGACATGGCAAGACCTACGACGCGCTGTCGACACAAACACGTGCGGCTTCTTCCCCGACGATGGTACGAACCGGAACTTCTCGTCTCACCTTTACATTGTTGCACGTGCTGATCTTGAACGTACCTAGACGCTCCCCTCTCTTGTGGCCGTGGATACACATGTACCAACAGCGGCAGCTTCCGTGACTGCTGTGTCGGCGACGAGTGCAGCAGCAGCGTTTTCGCCACGTCCTGCGTCGATTTTGATCACCCAGCCTGCTCAACCGTCGTGGAAGGCGTAGCATGTTGGTATGCTTGCTTCCTTTCGACTGATACAAAGCCCGACATGCTTGACCCTCACTAACAACTCGCAAGCCCAAATGACACTAGCAAGATCCCATTCTGCAACACTTACCTGTGGTCGACGACAGCGACGCCGAATACGACATACACCATGTTCAACTGCGAAGCCAGGAAATTCGGGGCCCCGACCATGCTTCTTGCTGAGCCCCGCGCGGTATCGGCGACGTCGTCCTCGACAATCTCATCTACATCCTCCTCCTCCTCCTCGTCATCCACGATACCGCATTCCTCGGCAACAACGCCGTCCTTATCGATCACATCGTCAGCATCCACTGCTCCCGCATCCACAAGTCCAGTCGCCCAGCCAGCCACCGGAGGCAGTGCCCCTGTCGGACCCATCGTCGGCGGTGTCGTCGGCGGATTAGCAGTCATCGGCATCGTGGTGCTCGGTCTGTTCTACATGTCCTTCCGCAATCGGAAAGCTGGAGCAGCAGGCGCGACCCCGGAGCCAGAATCATCAGCCGGGCAAGGGCAGCGAGGGCCAGGCTTATTAAGCCAGAGCCAAAGTCCAATGTCGGGCTCAAACTCGCCACTGTACAGTGCCGGTGGCAGCGGCAGCCAGACGGTGACGCCCATGAGTTATGTCCCGCAGCGACCTCCACACCCGCCTTCGATCGCACCTTCTTTTGGTGGCGACGACAGTCCTGTGCCGCAAGGGGCCATGCTAGACTACCGAACACATGTGTACGAAAAGGGGTCGCCGGTCGAGCTGGTGACTACGCCGACCTATACGGAGATGCCGACGCATTATAACAATCCCGAGTTGCCAGGATGAATCACATGCAAAGAGATTATAGCTGAAAGACCTGGTGTTGTCATGTTGTCATGTTTTCTTTTTTCCCCTCTTCTATTTCCTAGTTGGAGGCTTCAGTAGCTGCTCTGCTGAAAGGAAAGGTAGGAGACCACGATTGTCTGCATTTATGATGAGAGGTTTTAAGAGTTAATAGTGTACGAAGCAGTATACCCAGACAATGAAAAGCAATCTAAAGGAAGTGGTTAGGTTTCCGGTAAGTGGTTTTGACATAGCCAATAGAACCAACCGAAACGTTACCAGAGTTTCTCTTTCTGTGACAATAAGGATAGGTCGGGCGGGTGTTTCGAGGAAGTGCTTTGAAATAGAGGAGGTTTGGCTTATCGCTACGGGATCAAGCTACCACCACAAGCAAACTGCTCTCAGGCACCTCGCCTGGATCCTCGGTGGGTCTAGTTCCACCACGTGTGGGCCTGGGTGATGGCATTGTTGTCGTTCTCAGTGATGTATTATCTCAGGCGTTCACCGCCAAGAAAGGGGAGGTTAGAATAGGTAGGTGTCGAGGTTTGAAGTGAAGCATGAAGAAACAGGTTTCTTCATCCTTCCATGCCCACAGCGCCGCATGCTGGTATTTATCATGATTTACTTGCTTGGTTGGCCACCGGACGGATCCCCGCCTGACCGAGCGCTACCTAACTCGCTGCAACATCAACTTTCTGGTGTGGTTGCAGGACGTCCGCCGTCTGGGCGCGCGCGGCGCCTGTAAACACAACTGACCCTCACCATATCTTCAATTGGAAATTGGCGTATTGCCTTATTCCCTCACACCACCGCTGGCGTCACTATAAGGGGTGAAGTTTCACATAGACAGGAGTCTAAAAGAAAAAGAACTTGGCTGATGTCGTCAAATTGTTGAAGAGCAGCACTGGCACAAGCCGTGTTTGCCCGCTGCATAAGATAGGTACACACGCACCTGCTTAGAATTTTGGGCCAGGACTAAAGGGACGACTGAGGTGGATGTCCGAAGTGTATATACCGTCGGAACGTAACAAATACTTTAGGGGGAGGGTAGTGAAGAGGGTCTGATATCATGTTGCGTCTTTGAGGAGCAGGGACGGAGGGATGTGCTAGGTACCTGAGCTTTGATTCTGACCCTGAAAGACACATACGACCATAGGCACTGGAAAATTCGGGATCCCGTCCGCTCTCCCATAGACAAGCCAGTGACCGCCAGACCAGTAGTTGGGTGGGTGACCACCAGCGAATCCCTGGTGTTGTATGTTTTTTTTTTCATCTCCACAGTATCATAGATGGCGTGCGTGGTTATGCGAAGCGCTCTTTATTAACGGTTTTGAGCCCACTGCTTTGTTTCGATGTTCAAGTTTTCCACCTTTTTACCCTTGTTTAAGTGTCGTTTCCTTATTGAATCCCTGACTACTGGTTGTCTAATTATGTCGGGGAGAGGGGTTGACAGCATCTTTCGGGGTTAAGAGAGCGGTGTAAGTCAACAAAAGGAGCGGAGGAAGCGGATGTCTAGATTGTTAGTGAACGCGTCATTTGATTGGTCACATCTGAAAGACGACACACCTTTCGCCCCTTCCAGTTTGGGGGTGGGGAAGGGGGCTATTCTTTTTCTGAAATGGAAAGCACAGCCACACACGCCAGGTGAGGTTCTTGAGCTGAAGGCAGTAGCGAACTTTACCCCGCGCTTGCCTGTTGGGTAGAAACATGGCGGCCACACCGCTTTTGAGCAATTGACAACGGCCATCATTGTTTTGAGCAGAACCGTCACCTTCGTCCAAGCTTTCAATCAGTAACTCGTTCAAATGGAAGGCAACGTCGACCAGTTGTGCTTTGCATGTCAACAAATTGATCTACGCGCCTTGTTTCGATCTGGAGACTTTGCGGACCACGACGACAAGCTAGACTCACCGACGCACACGGTCGAGACCCTCCGAGCCCAAACGCATTGCCCATTGTGCAGACTGTTCCTGTGGGTGATTGATCAAACTCGGGACAACGATTTAACAGCTGTATTTTCCGACCTCCTTCCTTCCGACGTCGTACTCCTGACGCCGACATCTCTTCCAGAATGTCCCAGCCAATATGGCCTGAGGTTGGAAGTGTGGAGGGACTCGGAGGGGGTCGATTGGTCTCGTCTATCCGCCCCGTATATGCTCCTTCCCGTGGCTTCTGGATGGGTCCCCTCGGAGAACATATTTCCGGCCATGGCACGACAGGCCGGGGGCACCATGTTCGACTGGGACTACGCCAAGAGCTGGTTGGAGCAGTGCGATAACACACATGGATACCGTTGTGAGAGCCTCGTGAGGGAAGGGGGCTTCGTTGGTATTCGATTTCGCGTTATCGACGTCGACCGGGAGTGTCTCATTCTGGCGCCAGACAATTGCAGCTACACCGCGTTGAGCTACGTCTGGGGTAATGTCCAACAACCTCTGTTGAAGACCACTTGTCTTGATGGCTGGCATATCCCAGGCGCTTTTAGGCATATCCCCCTTCCTAGGACTATTCAGGATGCCATGGAGGTGTGTCGCAAGTTGGGGCTGAAGTATCTGTGGGTGGACAGCCTCTGCATCGTCCAAGACTTGCCCGACACCGTTGCTGGCCAGGTCGCTCACATGGACAGCATCTACTCCAAAGCGTATCTCACAATTATCGCCGCATCCGGAGAGGATTGTCAGGAGGGAATCCCATCCGTTCGAGCCCGAACCCCAATCCAGAAGTCGGCCTGGGTCTCGGATCTTAACATCGCCACAGTTTTTTTGAATGGCAATCGCGAGCTCATCAACTCCAAATGGAACTCCCGGGCCTGGACTCTCCAGGAATATGTTTTATCTCGCCGTTGTATGGTTTTAACCGAGCGCCATGTTTTCTTTTCCTGCGGCGAGGGCCTCAGGCAGGAAGATATTCTTGGTATAAGACCCGAATTCGCGCGCATTGACCCATCTCCAGCGGCCTTACCCGTGATACGCCGATCTCTCCTCAGCAACAAGCCTGATGACATAATCATGAGAGATCTATACGAGCAGCTGACCAGAGCCTACGCCTTGAGGTTCACGACATATCAGAGCGACATTATTAACGCCTTTACCGGGGTTACCGGGGCTTTGGAGCCCTACTTGGGAAGGTTTCTGTTTGGAATCCCCGAGGACTTTTTCTACTTCGGCTTGTGCTGGGTGTTCAACGCATCTTGTCGACGAAGATCCTTATTCCCTAGTTGGTCCTGGGCTGGGTGGGATTTCACCGGGAACTCGGCCTCCGTGAATATGTTTGGGTATAGATACGGACTAGAAGATCATCATTTGGGCTGGGTTCACACTCACAATAAATATTTCAACGGAGGGCCTGCCTCACGTGTGTGGAGGTCAGGCAGATTTTCAATGACCATCAACGGTGCGCCGAATCATCACAAAGCACTTTACGGCTTGTTGGGGCAGGAGTCGCGGAAGGAAGACCTCGGCCTGAATGACGACCAAAAGGCCCATCTCATCGCGTTCGTCACATATTTCGCCCTCGTGGACGTTGCTCGTCAACCAAACCTCCGCCCGACAGTTGAGTCAAGCAAGCACATCCTCTTCATCATTATTGTGGCTGCTGCACCGGATGTGATGATACTCCCAGTGGAGAAACGAGGAGCAGTGTTTGAGCGGATAGGTAACCCGGAGTCGATGAACGAAATAGAGTGGTTTGCGATGAATCCTTGGGTTGACTGGGTGTACCTTGTTTGATAATCTGTGGCGTGGTGTTTCTGGCGTTATCATTGAGGCTGTGTGAAACCAACTTTGGTGTTTTTTGGAGGACGATGCAATAGATCTCTCATTTTTCAAATCCATCTAACAATTTTCACTTCATATTACTGACAAAGTGTATCAACTTTGAAAGCTCTCCCAAAATCTACAGCAGACGTGTAATAAGAAACCTCTCCAGAATAAAGTAGTGGATAGTGAACAACCGTCAGCTAATTAACCAACCAAGCCAACAGGGACTTTCAACGCTCCTCTCCACTTTTTGTCTGCGAATAGATCATCTTGGACCAAAACGGATTGGAATTTCTACACCTCTAACTCTTAGACTCCACCACCGTCGCCATACTATGTACATAGAACCCTTTAGTGCTACAGCCTTGTGAATGCCCCCTGCAGTGTATTGCCTAAAAGACCACCTTCCTAAGTTCCCCATTCAAAAAGGAGGGCTGCCAGGGCTGCCAGGCTGGTTTATCAAGCCCGGGGAATGGCCCGTCAACCATTGCTGGTAGATCCTGCTCGCGATCTTGGCCAGGGGGTACGTCTTTGGATGGAACGCCTTGGCGTACGCGTCGGTACTTGCCGGCGTGGGCGTGAACTTGCCGCTGTTGATGACGGTAAGAGTGTCGCGGCTCGCGCTGCCTTCCTCGGGTGGGAAAGGCACGTTGAGCTGCGCGACGTCGTTGCCGCTGTCGGCCCACTGGCGCGCAATCACGCAGCGCAGCATCAGCCCGTCGTCGTCGGCCGCGTCGGCGTCGTCCATGCACGTGCGGATGTCGATGCCGCCAATGTCAATCACAATCGGCCCGGTGTTGGGCTGGGCTACGAGCGTGCCGTCGCCCTTGTAGTCGTTGGACTTGATGTTGAAGAAGTACGTGTCGTCCCGCCAGGTGTCGCGCTTCATGCCGTCGCACCAGCGGTAGTTCTCGTACACGGGGTCGGTGTCGACAAAGATGATGCGCTTAGCTGAACCGGCGCGCACGTACTGCATGTTGAGGTCGTTGACGATCTCCTCGATGCGCTCGTTGAGTTTCACGGTCATGTCGTTGCACTTTTGGCGCAGCTCGCGCGTCAGCTTGGCCCGGTACCAGAACGGGATCTTGTGGGGGAAGAGGTTCAGGTCGCTGCACCAGTCGGCGTGCTCGTTGAAGAAGCGCCCGTACCCCGTCACGTAGAGCTTGAAGTCGGGGACCGTGGCGACGTTCATGATTTGCGTGTACGAGGTCGTCAGGTTGGCTTTGAGGTCGGTCGAGCTGATCCGGCTCATGGTCCGCTCCAGCTCGCCCGCGCAGGCTTTGTCTTCCCAAAAGATGCACTTCATGACGATGCGGCTGAAACCGACGTTGTTCTGTGTGTTTGTCAGCTTTTATGGAAGTCTTTGTTGGCTTTCGGGGATGGGGGTCCAAGGGCTCGGCTCCACTTACGCCTCCGATAGATAAAGTCGAGAACCCAAACTCCTTGAAATTGCCATACTCCTTCATCTGCGCAACCTGGCTGTGCTTCCCGACCTCAGGAGGATCGTGAATGCCACCCGTCTTGGCTCCGGAACACGCGTAGAACTTGAAGATGGAGCTGTCCTCGCCAGCCGCGCCGTTGAAGGGCGGGAAGTTGTGCGCGAGCTGGTACGGGTAGGCCCCCTTGCACTTCATGCACTTGTCGCCCTTGGGCTGATCTTCCGTGATGTCGCCGCAGTCGGCGCCAATGCCCGCCGCGAACGAGTCCCCGAGCCCGAAGAAGTTGCGGTTCGCCGGCCAGACCGTGGTGGCGAACGTGCCGACGATCTGGAAGTTGCTGAGCAGGCTCCACCATGGATGTCCGACGGCGTTTAGGTTTGGCTCGGCCATCACACCCATGAAGGCCTCACCTGGTACGCCGGAAACCATGTGATTGGAGCCAATGGTGATCAGGTTCTTGATGGCGATGTCGCCACTGCCTCGGCCGATCTGGACCAGGCTCTCCTGGCAGTTCCAGCTGTCCACGCAGCTCTCGTCGTACGCATTGAACCAGGAGTACAGGCCAGCGCCGTCGACGACGATGCTGGATGAGTTCAGCATGACCACCGCCCAGCTTGAATCACACCCGATCGTCCCGTTGACACAGCCGCCTTCGGGATATACGGGGTCGCCTGGCCATTGACCAAGAGAGTCCTGGTAAGGGGCTGGGCTGCGTATGCCATTCATGCCTTGGAAGTAGGCCGACTCCGTCTGGATCATGCCTGCGCCGACAGTGCGGGCGTTATTGAACGAATACTGGTAGAGGACTGCGTGCTCCGAGGCGGTTCCATACATCCAGGTGGGCTTCGTCGACTCGATCAGCCAGCCACGTGCGACATGGATGTTGATGCGGTCGTTGAACTCGTCGTCGATGTCGTGGTCCGCCACCCACACCCAGACGTTCTGGAAGTAGCCCGACCCCTGAGGCGTGATGTGCATCAGCATCAGGCCCGCCTTGCACTCTGTTCCCTTGCCCTGGGGACACTGCGAGACCTGCATGTCCGTGCCTGTGGCGCCTCCAATGCGGAAGTGCACATCATACATGCCCGGCGCATCGTCAAACCCGGGCACGCCTTGGATGTTCCACTCCACGCCGGCGAATTGCGATGCGACGCCCTTCGTAGTGATGATGAGGTCGGACATCTCGACGAGACCGATCGAGCCCGTTTTGGGGATACCCGCGCGGAGAAACACCTTGGGCTCCTTCAGGTTCGAGAACGCCGAGCCTTTTGCCATGAGCTGACTCCAGCATTCGCCCACGACTCGCACACCAACCGACACCTCAAGGGTCTCAGAGATCAAGTACACGCCGTGCGGGATGAAGATGACGCCGCCTCTCCTGAACACAAAGTCAAACACGGCCTTGAAGCCCTTCGTATCGTCCGTCACACCATCGCCCTTCACCCCGTAGTCCATCACGTTGATGAACGAGTTGACGTCCAGGTCCTGGTACTGGGGTTTCCGCTGGAACCGGTACCACCTGCTGCTCCAAGCAGTGCCCTTTGCATCACTAATAAGCGGGCCGGGGCGGTTCGTGTCGGGCAGCTGCGCGCCGCTGTTGTAGATGACGTCGCCCATGGTGTTGGCGCGCGACGGGCCCTGGACGTAGACGTTGCCTATGGACCACGTGCCGGTCAGCTCGATAGGGTCCGACCCGCTGAGCAGCACCTTGCCGTCGGTATCAGCAACAGGCTTGCCGACTTTGTCAAAGGCGACCATCTCGAGGACGACATTGGTCGTGCCCGACTTGGCGCCTGGTTTCTGGGGCAGGGTGAGCACGCCCGTCTTGCAGTTGGAGATGGTGGCGTCCTGGATCACGACAGACCCGACCCCGCGCGCGCCCCCGTCGTCGAATAGCTTGAAGGCTACGTCGGCGCCGCCGATGTACAGCGACCGGAACGTCCAGCCCCAGTCCCAGATCAGCTGTACGGCCGTCTTGACGCTGATGAAAGACATGGCGTACGACGTGAATTGCTGCTCGCCTCCGTCTGTTTTTGTGGTCAGCCAACCCATAACCCCTTTCGTTGCGAAGAGTCGACATAAAACTCACAAATTCCAATCTGCCCATTTTGAAACTCAAGGTTAGCCATCCACCCCCCGCTGCCGTTCTCGCAGAAAATGCCCCGCTGGGTATTGTCCTTCTGTGCCGACATGTAGCACGCCACGTTCTCGATGCTGGTCGCCTGCGCCACCTGCCAGTGGAAGCAGGACGCGTTCTCGGCCTTGACGTCCATGATGTCGATGATCAGATTGCGAACCTGGCGGTAGAAGTTGGAAGTCTCCAGATACCACTTCTGCCCGTGGCCTTCGTCGATGTAGACGTCCGACGAGATGATGCCGGAGGTCCCGTCCTTACCCACAAATTTTGAGGCTGCCTTGATAACGGCGCGGTCGTTGGGGTTGCCGACCAGCTGGGTCTGGTAGTAGCCGATGATGGTTGAGCTGACGAGGTATGTGCCTGCAGAGTGTGTTAGGGTTTGCGCTTTGAGCTGGGTGGTGTGGGGTCTCAGGGGTGTGTTTACTTACCTCCTGGGAAGTAAACGAGGGCTGGCTTTGTCGTGCTAGACAGACAATCGGCCCCACATCTCTTCCCGTCAGTGATGGCTTTGTTGATGGCCTTGGTGTCGTCCTGTATTAATGTTAGCGAGGGCTTCCGTGCTTGAATCACGCGTGTCGGGAGCATACCGTAACTCCATCACCCTTGGCTCCATAGTCCTTTACGTTCCGGAAGACCTTCAAAAATGTTAGATAATAGGTCCATGCTTGAGTGAGAGAATGGGGGCAAACTACCTTGTACTTTGGATCTCCAGCAAAGGGAGCATGGCCATGGTCGCCAGCGGGCAGCTGTTCCAGCCAAAATGTCTTTATGTTCTCCCTCTTTACCGTCGAGTTTGCCGTTCCCCGATCAAACAAGTCGGACGGCACCTTGGAGGTATAATCGCGGTGGAGAGTTCCGTTTCGGGCCTTTTCAGCCGCCTCGACTTCAGCGAGCAGGGCTGCAGACGAGAGAACCTCTTCCTCGCGAGTTGTTAACTGACGAATAACCTCTGGAGACCGCCGTTTGACCTTTGTAGAGTTTCCCTGGCCTGCCTTAAAGCTGCCTTTTCGAGGATTCAGGATGTACTTTTGGTAAGAGCTTGTCCACTGGGCAAGGGCTGCGTCGACGATCTCATTCGCCCTATCTAGGCTTCCTTGAGTGACATGGTTGTTCTTGTCGATCGAAGCTGAAAGCGCAGAGATGGCTGGCTCGGAAGCCTGTTTGAGAAGATCAGCTGCATGCTGGGCTCTTTTTGCTTGGGCATCGGCCGTGATGCGTTCGAGCTCAGCGAGTTGTTCCGCGGAGCCGACATAGTCTTGCCCACCAAACAGCTCCGCTACCACGGACGATAGCAGGACGGCCAGGAGAATGGCCAACCTGGCCCAAAACATATTGAAAAGATAAAGAGCGTAAATCAAGGAACGGAACGGTTGTAAACCAATAGAATGAGTGGAATTGGGTGTGCTTTGGAATGAGACCCAGGTCTTTGGAATGTGACTTACCACTGAATTTGATGTGGGAGGCATTCCATTTTATCAACAAGGCCTGCTTCTCAGTCCGCTACCCCTTACTAAGGGATGATCTTGACAAGAAATTCATGAGGCAGAGCCGCACCATTGGGTTTGTGAGAAGGCCGCACTGTTGACGGCCGCGTGAGGCTTCTGGAAATCTCAGCATGAACTGCGGCGACCATGCAAAACAAACTAGTGCCGGTTTTGTGTCCTGATTTGCACCAACGGTCGGGAGAGACGACAAAAAGAGAGAAAGATCGAGTTCAGAAAAAAGGGGTCCAGCGTTTTGCATGAGATAAAATCAAACCTCGAGATCAGCTGAGCGCCACCAACGTGGTTTTGGTGAGGCGGATTTGCAAGAAAGCTTCGGACATGTCCTCAAAGGGGCGAAAAAGGATCATGTCGCGGTAATCGTCCAATCTTCATCCGCTCTTCGATGAGCACCTTTGGTTTGGGGTTGCACGACCCGCCGTCGAGGCCCGGCCACGAGATCCTGGGCTAGACCATCCTGGAGGCCTGTTCTGAACTCGATTCTCCGGTGCTACGCCTCCTTCACCGCCAAAGGCTGAGAGAAACGTCAATCACAGGGGGAATGAAAGGTTTAAACTGCACCCAAAGGCCTGATAAAGCTGGGCCGAGGTCCGTGCGCTCTTCTCGTTTCTCGGGATGTTCTGGTCGAATGATTGGCTTCGAAAGCCTTTGCGCAGGAGCCAGATTGCTTTAGGAAAATTAGAAAGCACCTTTAAGGTTTCTACCAGACAAGGCCCCCAACCGGGGGGACCACGTGAAACCCCTGGCCTCAGTGTCCTACGCCCTCCTTTTAGCTTCTCCAAAACACCAAAGGATTCCAACCCAAGTGGCAAATGAACACGAAAAAGGGTCCCGTCCTCGCAGCAAATCGGCATAAATTTTGTGCTTCACAGATTGCAATTCTTTTTCCAACGATTTGTGTCACTTAAGTGGTTGAAGACAGAAACCTGAAGCTTCACGACCGCATATCACGTATTCGCTGACGTCAAGAAGGGCTCAACAAACCACCACGATGGGCGACACCGAATGGTGCGAAAAGTACCCATCCTACCAGTCCGTTTCACGAACCATCTTGGAAATGTGAGCATTGCACTCCCGATACGTAGCGTCGCAGAAACTTACGGTCCCCTCGTTAGACTCTTGTGCATCCTGATTGTGGCCTCATACGTTCCGCAGTATGTGAGCATCGTGTCGCACGGCACACATGCCATCTCTTCGCGCTTCATCTTATTCCACGGTCTCTTCTCCGTCTTGGTATTTGGACTGCGTCTGCAAATCCCCGCCTTTTATGACGCTTTCAACTGCGTCGATGGAGGGCCGTATACGGGCTGGAAGGCCCTTTCATCTCTGTTGGGCTTCATCCAGTCGGCCGTGCAGTTTGCGTCCGCTATGCTTCTGTGAGTCCTACTTTACCCGCATGCTGTATCTTTGGTAGGATGGTTTACTAACCTGCAATGTTTGAGCGTCGTTCTCTACGTGAAGCATCGCACCCCGTCACTTCCCGATGAGCCCAGCGAGGCTCCTATGCCGGGCATTCCATCGCAGACCATTGCCAGAGTCATCAGCACCACAGCCATAGTAGTTCTACCCATCTCGCTAGCTTTCCTCTGGTGCAACCAGTACCCAGCCTTCGACAGAGACGACGAGACCAAACTCGGCAACATCGTAGCCGTGTACGGTATCGGCCTCGGCATCTGGGGCACGCTACTACTTCCCGCAAACCTCGTTTTCCTCGTGCTCCAGTTCGTCTACCAGATCGAGACGATTGGCACGTTGAGCTCGACTGGGACGCTGAGCCTGATTTCGCTGCTGCTGCAGGCGGTGGTATTTACCACCCTGGC
The DNA here is from genome assembly GCA_033439775.1 of Podospora didyma. Lineage (NCBI taxonomy): Eukaryota > Fungi > Ascomycota > Sordariomycetes > Sordariales > Podosporaceae > Podospora > Podospora didyma. The sequence goes on from JAULSW010000010.1 coordinate 852,556, forward strand.
ATTTTCCCAGACCATGCGCTCGTGGTCTGCCATCGTGTGGCCCAGCTGGCCTGACTTCAACTCCCTTGGCAGGCTTTTCGAATGGTTCTTGGCCTTTTATTACGGTATCAATACACATGTTGCGTACCTTCTAGTCGGAATTGGCTTCGTTGTTCTTTTTGTGTTTAGCCTGCTGGAAGGCCGGAGAAACGCTCCGGGGGCCATCCAACTTGATGTCTAGTCGGGGAAAGTTGCGTGGTGGGGATTGACAAAACCTGCTGGGAGAATATATCGATGGTTCGCGGATCAATGCCAGCGAGGATGAAGGTTGTTATCCCATCACAACCATACGTGGCCTGATGTAGTATTACTATCCTGTACCAACACGCCTGACTTTATTCTTCCTCGCCACTAGACCAGCTAAATTTTGCACGCAACACCATTCTGCCTCCAACTTTGATTGGGGTTACCAGTCCCCAAAGAAAAAGCTGATTCGCTTGCATAAAGGGGTCACAGCTCGTGAGAACAACTCCCATTGAGCAAGATGTGCACAATGCTCGCTAAATGCTCGCTAAGGAAAACACACCATATTCCCTTTTCCCAACAATTTGCAGCACGAGTAGTTTGCTGTGTTTGATCCTTCCGTTGCAGCGCGCCGCCAACAAACGGTCCTGAAAGCCGAATAAGGCTAGTATTTCTGTCGCGTTGATAAACTCCCCTGGCCGGCTTCCAAATGGCCGTGCCAGCCCCCAAATGGAAGGCTTGCCACGCATGACCGTAACATCCCATGCAGGATCAACGTAAAAGGGGGCCAGGCCTCGCAAGTCGACCAACGAAATGACATTGCCGTTGACTGTTACACAAACGAGACACGAGACTCGAAAACCATTGTCGGCGGCCGCCGCTGCCAAGACTTACACAAAATGTAACACTTTCCGAAGTCAATGCAAGTCAAAAAAGCATGAGAATTATGGCTGAGTTTAGTTAAACCGTTACTCAAGGACTTTTTGACAGCCGGGATCCCATCGGCCGACCATCTGAATGCAGATTAAGGCGAAAGACGCCTCATCACGAGTCAGCGTAAAGGGGTTACAGAGCAGGCCAGGCTGAGATGCCAGACTAATCTACAACCAGAACCTAACAAAATAGGGGCCTAGGAGAACGGGAATCAACCCTCGAAAAAGTCTTAAAAACCACCACACATAAATATGTTGTCTATTCCCAGTCACTTGGCATCATACTTCAAAAATCCACTGCCAGAGAACCATTGTAGACCTGAGTCTCTTCTTCACACCAAAGCAATATTAACTTCATAAAGAATGTCTCCCCTCTCCACCCTTAGCTATCTCTATACCCTGGGACTTGCCAGCTACGCCTCCGGCCTCGTCATCACCCCATCCACCTCCTCCGACGGCGGCGACTTGACCATCCAGACCTGCTTCAAGGGCGAGACGTCCTCCTTGCTCTGCTACCGCGGAACAAACGGGACCTCGCAAGACGTCACGCCCGCCGATGTGGCCTACATCGCCAACTACCTGCGCCGCTACGGCCGCGAGAACCCTAAGAAACCCAACTTTCTCACCATGAAGGGCGCCGACACTGCTGATTGGTACGTGTACAACCTCCATCAATGAAAAAAAAAATGAAGGAAAGGAAGAAAAAGAGATGAGGTAAGCTAACATATCCAAAATTAGCGGCGAGTGGTCCCTGTACACCCGAAAATCCGCCAAAGCGGTAGCAAAGCACCTCGACCCGAAGATCGACTCGTCGGTGCTGTTCGAGGACATTGCCAACACGATCGACGGCGGGGTGAAGACTCCCGGCAACGCAACGATCCCGATCACTCATCATGCGTCGGTGGCCGACTGTCTGTCGGATGGCGGCTCGCTGGGCGTCGTCGTCAATGCCACGCACCCGGCCTATCTGACGCCCGAATACCTTGCCCCGGGGTTCACGACCAAGGGGATTCTGATCAAGATCGTCGCGTCGGGCGTGACGGGGGAGCCGGAGGAGGATGAGTGACGAAGTATGAGAATTCGTGATAGGACTGCGGAGAACGGTGATGATGTTTTCTTTTAAGCTACCTAATCTACGATGTCCATTATTCACGATTTTCCTTCCCTTTTTTCTTTCTTCTTTGTATTCCTGCTGTATCAATTCAATAAGTACTAAGGGACATGGACGAGTATCCATTCCAAAATTGAAGCAGAACAGTCACGATTACCCAGCCTGCTACTTCTTGTCAGCATTTGCCTTCCAGTGCTACCTCAAATGAAGATGCCTATGATGCTTTGGTGTAGAGTTGCGACGGGACAACTTGGCCTTCTTGCACTTGCTTGAAGACCTTTCAGCGCCATACTGTGGTTCTTCCCGAGAAGAGAAGGAGAATGTTTCACGTATGAAATTTTTCAATTATACCCATCCATCTCGGGCGCGTTGGAGATCAGGCGGCAAACGGGTTTGCCAGATCGACGTCCAGATCGAGGTTCAGTTCGTCGTTCACCTACTCGTCCACCTCCTCCGTACGAAACATCCACCATCCGATAACCGGCTGAATGGTGTCCATGCCAGAAATGTTCTCGCCTGGGAGGGACGATCTCCCAGATAACGGGGCATCATCGAACAGTAGGTCCTCATTCACATTCGCATCAGCATCCATGGTGGACGCGCCAGGGCGTTGAGCAAACTTCATGGCCTCGATGCCGATCACTCCGGCCACCATCCGCGTGGGGATTTTATTTTCAAAGGTGTCGATGACAATCACAGGGACGCCCACGTAGCCGCTGGGGATTTCTTCGGTCCGTGTGGAACCGTACTGGACGCCGTCTAGAATGAGACGGCCGCCGTGGCCGCCGTGGCCGCCGCCGGTGTATGTGCATCTGCCCATCGAGTCCCAAAAGCAAAAGGCTGTGACCCAGCCGTTGAGGGAGTCCATCCCGCTGCCCACCTCGCGGTTCACCGCGCGAGACCAGAAGTCGATGACCTCGTGATGGGCGGGGTAATCGAAACTGCCGACGAAGCGGCGGAGGATGGGGTCAAGGAGGCGGGCGAAGGCGGCTGGCTCTTCGCCCAGGTGCGGCATGTGGCCCAGGCGGCGCAGGAGCTTCACCCAGTCGTCGCGCTCTCCCAGGAGGGTGACGGAGGGCAGGCCGCACAGTTGGCCACAGGTGTAGGTGAAGTATTTCTGGAGGGCGCCCATCATAAGGATGCTCGCGACGACGGTGTCGTTGTCGGTGGTGGTGGAGAAGTTGGGCAGGATCCACTCGCGCAGGCTGGGGTCGAGGATCTTCTGCTGCATGACCTCGGTCATCTGCTTTGCGAAGGCGCCAAAGTCGATGCCGCGCCAGTCTTGCGGGGGGTACAGGATCTCCAGGCCCACCTGACCCTTATGGGCGACGAAGAGATGGCGCAGCGCCTCGGCGTTCTTATTGATGTAGAAGTTGAGCTGGGTGAGGATGGAGAACCACACATCCTCGGGACTGAGGACCACGTGGTGATGGTGACTGTACCCACGCACTATGGCGTTGACGAAGCCATTGTTGGAAGGCGTGATGTAGTTATTGGCGAGCACCTCGTCGGTCAACGAACTCTGGATCAGCTCCTTGTTCTTCCTGGACTCGTCGGGAGCCGATCCAGCAAGAAAAGCACTAACAGTTGTCGCCTTTGGGTTGACGAAGTGGAGGTGGGGGGATTCGGGCCTGTGGGCATAGTGCGGGTTCGGTCGGTCCCAGGCCCTGGGGGCGACACTGGAGATCTTGACTGTGATTGGCATGGTGACGACGGGCGCCTTTTATAGGGTGTAGGTGTAGGAAGGATCACCGATCAGATGAGAACGGGAAAGTAACGATCTGATGGAAACAGGAAAGAGGTGGTTAGAGAATGGAAAGAGGGGCAAAAGGAGATGGATTATGGGCATCTTTCTACAAAGCGGGGTCTCGTGAAATTATTCACCTGAGAATCTTGTGGCACGTCGCAACCTTGAAGGCTGAAGAGTGCCCAACTCCGATAGGGTGAGCCATGTGGAAACAGCCCGTTTGTGTGCTATTCTACGGTAGGGACCGAAATCAGTGTCCAGAGTTTTCAAGTTCCGCACGGGCCACTTCCGCTCTTTGCTGCAGTTGGCACTGTGCGCTGGTACCGGCCCCACAGTTACAAGAGAGGCTCCAAAAACGGTTTTAGCTGACTTTTCGAAAATACGCTAGCCGCTTTTGGCGTTAGTAGGAATGCTCTCCAGCTCGTTTGGCTGCATGACTGCATCGTTTCAACCACGCATGATTGCTGTCCAACCTCGGTTCAAATGTGAGGCACTTGCGTCTCTGCTGACATGCAATCATCATAGCCTTCAACTCTTCGCGATGGACCCATTCAGTATCACAGCCGGCGTCGTGGGCATCGTTGCACCAACACTGCACGTAAAGGAATTACAGAACATTGCCGACGCCCCTGGTGCCGTAAAGTCGCTCACCAACGATCTCCAATCAGTAGGCCTTGCTCTCGCCTCGGTATAGGCCGTGATAGACTCGCAGTGGAAATCGCTGGGCGATGCCGTTACTGCCCAGTCGAAGGCTGTTATGACTTCCTGCAAAACTTCCTGCGAAAGGTTCAGGACCTCTCTCGATCGCTGGACCCGGGACAGTATAGATGGAACGCTCACCTGGCGAGACCGCGCAACCCTGGGCGTCTTCAGATAGGGCCATATTAAATCCATGTCGGAGCAGCTTCAAAACTGCAACATCACGTTAACTTCCGTAACGAGCATTGCGACGTCGTAGGTAGGTTAGAGTTCAGCCCCCGACGAATAGGTACTAATGTATCCTAGATACAACTCCCTGTAGCAGACGCAGGCGGCCGAAGAGATTAAGACGATGATATCGACGAAGGAGACGGCGGTTAATGATGCAATCGCAGCGATAAACGATCAGTCGGCCGAGGTTGGTGCTAAGCTGGAAGCGCTTACCCTAGCGGAGCTAGACGAGGGCAAAACGGATGCCGATGAGACTGCTGCGACCAAGCAGATTGCGATGGAAAAGAAAGCTCTAAGTGAATCGCGCATGGTGTTTGAGGGACTGCTTTCAGTGATCCAAAAATTGGCTGCAAATGCCCGAGCAGGCTAGGGACCTATAGTCACTTTTGGAAATTATAACTAAGGCTAATAGGTGGGAGTTAACAGCGGCACCATCAGTACTACGTTTGGCGTAAAGGGGTAAGCCTTATGAAACCTCTAGTTCTATATATTTATCCTCTTACTTGCTTTATTGTTTACCAACAACTCCTTGAATCTATATAGATAGCTATCGAACCTAGCTTGCCTCGCTATCGACCACACAACGGTAACTGCTACGTGTCAAGGGCAGGTAGGTTGTCTGAGTCAAGGCTGCAGTTATGACCTTCTGTTTGGTGTAATTCTAAGCTGAGGAGAAAAGGGTGGCATAAGGCCGGGCCCCAAGGTCCTTTATATAGACCTCTCAGCTGTAGTGAATGGGTCTAAGATATCTAGGTTTAGGCTAATGCAAGAGGTCCTGTGATCAATAGGTCCTGTGGCCTTCACTGTACACAAAGGGTGTAGTGAAGGCGGCTGACCAATGCCGACATCATTCAATGAGGGCATTCAATGGGTGTGTTCGTTGCGTGCCAGGCGCCAGTGCCAGTGCAGGGTGCCAGGGCCGTAACACTACGCGGGATGTCCCATTGCAAAATAGGACAAGCGGACCGGCCTCCCTTCTTCAGGTCGCTATCTCGTAGGCCTAGGGTCTTCGGCATAGACGGAAACTGGTTAAATATCGACAGAAATCGCTACGCGTTTCGAGTCATCATCGGCGCTAGATTCGCCTCCTCGTTGCAAGCAGTCGCCGCCATGGATTTCGATATAAGCTAGTGGTATAACGAGGATGATCTCGATTACCGGACCCCTGGTCGCTAGGCGACTGATAGCCGCAGCATAAGTCCAGCTCAGCAGAACACCCCACAAGGAGGCAGGCTAGGACTGCCACTACTTCAGCTGGCCGAATTAGAACCCTAACCTAATATATAATAAACCCCCACCCATATGCATTCATTATTCGATTGAATGGAAAATGCTACTGAAGTAAGGAAGATTGTCAAAGCTTACAAACGATACAGAACAGAACCTCGTACTAGCGCCCGGCGCGTTTTGGGACCAGACTTTAAAGCCGAAGCTACAGCAGCTTTTGGCGAAGAAGACGCCGCGAAATAAGCACTACGAACCAGACGAGACGAACGTTATCGTATCCGTTACCGACCGCTCCTAGCGAGATCTAACCAAGCGCTTCGACGAGCTGGACATCGATTGGGACGTTATAGAGAACCAGCTGGTGGCCTGGAGCCATCTCCTCCGAGATAGAAGGCAGCTGAGGATTGACATCTCGTTCGTCTATAAGGAGACTACATAGCAGGTTGCCGTAAGGTCGCAGCAGACTATAAGACGAGGAGGGGTAACTGCTACACAGCTTGCGGAGAGAGCTGAGCTCCTTAAAGAACAAGAAGCTACAAGCTTGACCACCGTCTGGAAAGAAGTTTACAGCCTCATGCGGTGCACCGGGCCTCCGTGCTAGGGGATCTACTGCTAGCGGGATCCAGAAAATAGGAAGCTCCACAAACTGGATACTAGTGTATTGACGAAGCTTATCGGCTACGCCGAAGAGCGTAACATACTTAGGACCTACGGAGATGTGCCGCCGTGGATCCGCGAGCTGACCTATGCTAAGGAGCAGCAAGACGTAGAGCGTAGAAAGCGGAAGCGCCAAGGATCCTTCTCCGAGAGCTTAACTCCGATCCATATCACGAATATCATGCCTGCACATTATAACCGGGACTCGGTCGGCTGGTCCACCGGGTCAACCCCAAAGAGTCGAGAAGAGACGTATAGTTTGCCAGCGCCTAAACTTCATATTCCTCGTCCAATGGATCAATTTTTGTACCGTTATTGTGAATGGCTCTACGCGGCGGTAACTGACCAGGCCTAGAAGGATAGCTACCGCAAGGCTTGTGAGATTGTACTAGAGGAGGGTCTCGATCTTAAGCGGCTTTATTCTGCTTAAGATATTGAAGCCCGGACTCTTACCGAGAAGGGTATCATATTACAATCCACACACAGGGTGTCTGAACTGCAAGGCGGTACGCTAAGGGTTGGGTGGTTGAGTCACGCAGGGAAGGTAAGCTCCTTAAACAAGGTCGGTTGCGAATACTAATACACACGTGTGGAATGCCTTCACAAGTAATGAAGAAGATGAATGCATATTGCTTACTTGCCGAGCTCCATAAGGGAGACTCGGCCTATTTGTTTATATAAGTCATGTCTTGCTCTGTGTGCACCGTTGGAGAGCTCACAGAGCAGAGCTCCAATTGGCTAGTCCGAGCAGCTCTGTGTGCTCTGTTGGAGAGCCCACAGAGCACCGCTCTAATTGGTTCCCTTACCCGATTGGTGCGTAACCCTTGTTCCCTTTATTTGCCATTCAGTTTGTTAGCAAGGTCAAGGCTTGGCTGGCCGAATTATAAATGTATAGAATTAGGCATCGATAGTCTATTTATATGATAACTCTATTAAAACTATTCCGGAGAGTACTTAGAAGGGTACTCGATGGAAATGCTAGAATGACGAAACTGACCCTCGGCGATTGTAGCCCGAGACCCACTGTGACGATCTGGATCCTCGTCGAGGGGTATGCGGTGAGGCTCAAGGGGTGGAGTGATCACACACAGTAACCTAGCGTGGATAGGTATCAAAGAGTAAATAGATCGCTTGCTAAACCACGGTTCAATTGCACAGACTAAACTGTCTACTTTGGTTAATAACTGAAGAACCAAAGGCTCTTCAGCCTATCTGCTTATATAGAGCCGTGGCTCTTGAATGGCTCTACCTAGAGCCACCGAGAGCTATCATTGTGGGGCCCCTTTTGTGCCCATGCAGGCTTACCCGCATCCTTGCCTGAGGCTTCCATCTTTAGCCAACCAGAATCGTGACAGCTACGCGGCTATTAGTCTTTCTAATTTATCTTTCGTCTTTAGGGTTCGAAAAATAGTTGTCGGGGATACTTCGAGGCCGAAGCTACTATATAGAAATTCGATCATCTTATATTGAAATATACCGGGTCGATTTTCTAGCTATTCAAACAATGCATCGCGCATTAGAGGGGTTATCTTCGATATGCGGCCGTGTAAGGAAGCGCACCCCAAGCACTTGCACACGCGCACCCTGTGTGCGCCCAACACCTGTCGACAACTGGCTCAGCCATCGCCAGCCGGCCAGGACCTCGGCGCCACAATGTGGCACCAAGCCCTCACAAGCACGTGCCAGATGAAACCACCACTAGGGATATAGACCGTGGCCCTCGCCCACCTTCCTTTGCGAGGGCTAGGTTGAAGTCTACACCTTTGCCAGTCATTGCTCACCCTACTTGTTACCTGCATTGTGACCACCTTGATCAGGCGTACCTGCCTTCCTTTACAGGCCGATACGATTCGGCGGGCTTGTCGTTGTTCCGAATCGTTAAAGCTCGATCGGATTCTGCAGACTGCGCGCTCATTGCACTCGACGGTGTTAGCTATCACGTCATTGGGCACGGATGCTGCGATGTTCTAGCTTGTCGGCATGAAGGTGTCAAACTTCAAGCGGCCCGTTGGTTTCTGAGTCATCAGCTGCGCCACACCCGTTGTGGCTCAACCACAACAGAGGCTGAAGCGAGCGATCCAGCCCCGCGATAGGTAGATAGATGGTGACAGGCTGCTACAATCGTTAGGCAGCAAATGTTCAGCCGCACATACTTCACCTTCATAGCAAAAACGTCACCGGCAGCCGTTATTCGATTGGATCATATCGATAACAGACTCGATCGCAGCGATGTCGCGAATACCCTCGACGTCTTTCGGACCCGGAAACCGGGGACAGCAGGTGGGGCAGAACTACGGGACGATCAATGCAGAGTTCCACCTCCTGCCAGGTAGGATTGGTGCCGCTCGGACTGCCGGATGCCCCGCTAACGATCTCAGAACGACTAGAAACACCACCGATACCGTTCGCGACCATCCCCTTCTCGCGCGACCCCGATTTCGTCGACCGCGGTGACATTCTCGACCAAATCGATAAGCAATGTTCCAAGCCGGCTGGTCGGGTGGCCCTCGTGGGCCTCGGCGGCGTGGGCAAGTCACAACTCGCCATCGAATACGCTCATCGGATCGCTGAGCAACAGCCTGATAAATGGGTGTTCTGGGTCTATGCCGGCACGCAGGCGCGCGTCGAGGAGGGGTTCAGAACGATCGCCGACGCCGTCAAGCTGCCCGGCCGCAACCAACCAAAAGCCGACATCCCACAGCTTATGTACAGCTGGTTATCTAACGAGCGAAACGGCCGGTGGATTATGATCCTTGATAGCGCCGACAACCGCGACGTATTGTATAACGCGAATAGTTCTCCCAGCCCGACGAGTAGCGATGCACACGATAGGCGGTCGTTTGCGACATACCTACCACAAAGCCGAAACGGATCGATTATCGTTACAACACGCAATAGGGACTTAGCTTTCAAGCTGACCGGCCGTCGTCAAAACATGATCGACGTTGGACCGATGGCGCAGACGGATGCACTTACACTCCTGGAGAAAAAGCTGGGATCGCCAGCGAGTTTAGATGTAGCGGCCGATCTCGTGAAGGCACTCGATCTTGTTCCGCTAGCCATCAGCCAGGCGGCCGCCTACATACAGGCACGGGCGCCACGGACCTCACTAGAGAAATACCTAGCCGAATTCCGGGAAAACGAGCGTAAGAGGGCTCGGCTGCTAGGGTACGACGGCGGCGACCTGCGACGGGATGGAGGTGCGTCGAATGCGATTCTTACGACATGGCAGATATCCTTCGACCATATCCGGTCGAAGCGGCGCACTGCGGCGGACCTCCTATCACTTATGAGCTTCTTCGACCGACAAGGGATCCCTGGGTGGGTTTTAAAACCTCCTAGAGCTACTACGGATACGGCGCGAGTACAAAATATTGACCTAGCAGGAGTCGGGGAGTCGGATGCCAGCGGCGATGCCACGGACGATGGTATAGACGATGATGCAGACGTAGACGACGCTTTAGACGACGGATTCGAAGACGATGTGGCGATGCTAAGGGACTATTGTCTTATCGCCGTAGACGTAAATGGGGATGAGTTTGAGATGCACGGGCTTGTGCAGCTATCGACGAAGAGGTGGCTAGAAGCATCGGGCCAGCTGGGGGCGTTTATACAACAATATATCGAGCGAATCGCAACGTCATTTCCGATAGGGGACTACGAGAATTGGGCGACCTGTCGAGAGCTTTTTGCACACGCTCAAATGGCCGTTAATTACCAACCTAGTGAGGATATTATGGAAACATGGGCGACACTTTTATATAACGGGGGATGGTATGCAAGGTCGCAAGGGATATACGAAATTGCACAGCAAATGCTAGCTAAGGCAAGAAAGGTTCGTGAGAAGAGGCTAGGAGAGGAGGATGTAGCGACTCTAGCAAGCATAACAATGTTTGCTCTAGTCCTTTTAAACCGAGGCCGGTGGGACGAGGCCGAGAAGTTATTTGTGCAGGTGATGGAGACGAGCAAGACCAAGCTCGGGGCCGATCACCCTTCTACGCTAACGAGCATGGCGAACCTGGCGTCGACATTTTGGAACCAGGGCCGGTGGGAGGAGGCCGAGAAGTTGTTTGTGCAGGTAATGGAGATTCGCAAGACCAAGCTCGGGGCCGATCACCCTTCTACGCTAGCGAGCATGGCGAACCTGGCGTCGACATTTTGGAACCAGGGCCGGTGGGAGGAGGCCGAGAAGTTGTTTGTGCAGGTGATGGAGATTCGCAAGACCAAGCTCGGGGCCGATCACCCTTCTACGCTAACGAGCATGGCGAACCTGGCGTCGACATATAGGAACCAGGGCCGGTGGGAGGAGGCCGAGAAGTTGTTTGTACAGGTGATGGAGACGAGCAAAACGAAGCTCGGGGCCGATCACCCTTCTACGCTAGCGAGCATGGCGAACCTGGCGTCGACATATAGGAACCAGGGCCGGTGGGAGGAGGCCGAGAAGTTGGAGGTGCAGGTGATGGAGATGAGCAAGACCAAGCTCGGGGCCGATCACCCAGATACGCTAACGAGCATGGCGAACCTGGCGTCGACATTTTGGAACCAGGGCCGGTGGGAGGAGGCCGAGAAGTTGTTTGTGCAGGTGATGGAGATTCGCAAGACCAAGCTCGGGGCCGATCACCCTTCTACGCTAACGAGCATGGCGAACCTGGCGTCGACATATAGGAACCAGGGCCGGTGGGAGGAGGCCGAGAAGTTGGAGGTGCAGGTGATGGAGACGAGCAAGACCAAGCTCGGGGCCGATCACCCTTCTACGCTAGCGAGCATGGCGAACCTGGCGTCGACATATAGGAACCAGGGCCGGTGGGAGGAGGCCGAGAAGTTGTTTGTGCAGGTGATGGAGACTCGCAAGACCAAGCTCGGGGCCGATCACCCAGATACGCTAACGAGCATGGCGAACCTGGCGTCGACATATAGGAACCAGGGCCGGTGGGAGGAGGCCGAGAAGTTGGAGGTGCAGGTGATGGAGACTCGCAAGACCAAGCTCGGGGCCGATCACCCAGATACGCTAACGAGCATGGCGAACCTGGCGTCGACATATAGGAACCAGGGCCGGTGGGAGGAGGCCGAGAAGTTGGAGGTGCAGGTGATGGAGACTCGCAAGACCAAGCTCGGGGCCGATCACCCTTCTACGCTAGCGAGCATGGCGAACCTGGCGTCGACATTTTGGAACCAGGGCCGGTGGGAGGAGGCCGAGAAGTTGGAGGTGCAGGTGATGGAGACGAGCAAGACCAAGCTCGGGGCCGATCACCCAGATACGCTAACGAGCATGGCGAACCTGGCGTCGACATATAGGAACCAGGGCCGGTGGGAGGAGGCCGAGAAGTTGGAGGTGCAGGTGATGGAGACGAGCAAGACCAAGCTCGGGGCCGATCACCCAGATATGCTAACGAGCATGGCGAACCTGGCGTCGACATATAGGAACCAGGGCCGGTGGGAGGAGGCCGAGAAGTTGGAGGTGCAGGTGATGGAGATGAGCAAGACCAAGCTCGGGGCCGATCACCCAGATACGCTAACGAGCATGGCGAACCTGGCGTCGACATTTTGGAACCAGGGCCGGTGGGAGGAGGCCGAGAAGTTGGAGGTGCAGGTGATGGAGACGAGCAAGACGAAGCTTGGGGCCGATCACCCTTCTACGCTGATGAATATGAACAACCTCGCTTTTATTTGGAAAAGTCAAGGTCGATATGTAGATGCTTTAGCTCTGATGGACGACTGTGCCCAGGCTCGGCGGCGAGTGCTTGGCGAACAGCATCCATATACGCTGTCGTCTTTAACCACCGTCTCCGAGTGGAGTAGCTAGAATGCATTTCGTCGTTTCATATATATAGCTCAATCTAGGGAGTTCTTTTTTTTCTTATTTAATTAGCTCGCATTTTGGATTGTTAACTTAGGGGACTTCCTTCTAAAGCGGCTAGTGCAGTTGTGCGCAACCGTCCCAAGGGCAGCCAGTTTTGGAATACCTTGGAGCTGTACGGAGGGGGGACCGACGTACAGTGTCAGCCGCAGCCAGGGCCGAAATCGGCCCGTGCGGAGAAAGTTTAAACACTGAAAATATGGCCACTGATTTCGGCCTCGACTATACTGTTTGACACCCAAGTTCACATAACCACAACATCGTTGCATTGGCAACAAGGCTCAACTCCCGATTTCTATTTAAAAAACCGATAGATTCATTTCTAGAAAATTAGCAGACTTTGCCAGTCGGGGTCAGGTCGCCGCCGAAGCTAGAAAGTCCCTCAGGGTGCTTGGCAATGAGTCGCCGCATTTCCTCCTTGGCGCTGAAATTCGTTAGTCATTTCGTCTGCAAGCCACTCGTTACAGGAAACGAATGACTCACTCAGCCAGGCAACCAAGCCGCTCCGGATACATGCCTGCCGTCATGATGTCGTTTCGGCTGCGTCATGAAGTTAGCGCCATTACCACACAGTCGAAAACCTAGTTTAAGCAAAGGGTTCACTCAGTATTGGACTTACATCGCATACAGCGCGTTGCGGTCGTCAAAGTCCTCCCGAGGCTCTGACGCCGCCACCTGGCCGTACATCTGGACAAACCCGATGCCGACCGTGTACCTGTTCCTCCTCATGCACTGCAAGTCCATCTCGCAGTGCCCATAGAAAGGGCAAGGATCAAATATCACCGGCTCACCCGATTCGGCGTCGATCTGAATGTTGCCATCCCAGAGATCGCCGTGGCACAAACTCGGCTTGATACGTCGCCCACCTGTTTGCAATGGCCGAAGCAAGCGGGGAACGACCTTGTCAAAGAACTCGTCGGCGAGCGCTTGCAGCCCGGCAATATGGCCATGCGTCCGTTGGGCATACACTATGCTGGCGCGAAAGTCGCGTGTAAAAAACTCCTCCCAGTTGTCAGTCCAGTCCACAATCATGGGAGGTGCCCCGTAATAAGGCGTGACGTGAAATCCAAACTGGCCAGTTGGCGAGACGGAATTGTCGTGCAGGTTCCGGACGGTCGACAACAGATGCTCCAATGGAGGGGGGCGTGACATTGATATCGGTCGAAGGTTTCGAAAGTATGTGAGGTACCATGCCTTTGTGTCGTCTTGCGCAAAGTATCCCCAGGCGAGCGGTGCGATGACATGGCTCGGTATCACGGCTGACAGTGCCTTCTGCCCTTCATATTCTCCCTGAGCTGCCCCAACAAACTCAGGGACTGTGATGACCTTGTAGGAGGTCAGAACACATGAGATGTTGACTAGATGAAGCGGAATGCAACATGCTCACTTTTAGGAAATAACTCGTGATTTTGTCACCAACTCGGACGTCAACTCGCTTTCCAGTCGACCACTAGAATGAGCGGTCAATAATATTTCCGACCTTAAGAAGCTGGGCTTATTATGTCGCTGTTTGTATGCTCACTTCCCAGCCGAAAGGCACTCACATTTGTCTCTCCATGTCTCGTCACGGAGATCACTTCTCCCTCCTCTGGTAAAGCTGCGGTAGGAGCGTCAGCAAGATTCTGGAGAGACGAGCTGCTGCTTTTACTCACCCGCAATAGTTGCCGGATCCAGGGTTTCCGATGCCATGTCAGAGACGTCGAATTAACAACTTTTTGAGTACTACCAGGATCCAATATTGGAACTCGAATATACGCGGGGGGAACTACGCCAAGTTGAAGCGGTCAAGATATTATCGTGCAGACGGCTGTACAATGCCGGGCCATGACCTTAGCGGCATGCTAGTTGACCCAACTGACCAAATCGAGCGGCACCTGAAACGCCGCCTGCAAGTGCCATTGCTTTCGGCCGGGGCCCCGGCGGCAAAGCATGCAGACTAACATTGTGAAAGCTTTGACCCACCATCTGTGATGTTGGTCTGAGTTTGACCCACCTGGGCTTTCGAGACTTCTGAGTTCTGACGAACAACTTGCCCTTGTTGCTGTGGAATTGATGTTACCTTTTTCGAACAAACCAACTGCGGCAAAAACCATAACCCCGGCATACCGGTGCGGCGAAGTTTTGAAACTACGGCACGATCAGGCCAATGTTCAGGTCAATTTTCTAAATTTGCATTCCTTCGTTTGTTTATAACACAAAACTCTGTTGTAAATCGTTCTTTTTACTCGAAATTCCAATGATTGTTGAATCCCATCTCAGTGGAGATGCGACAGCTCCCACAGATACTGCCTCCCCAGCGGATGACTCGAACCCACCAGATTCAGAGAAACCCTCAATCCCGGAGAAACAGCCACCAGACAACACGGATGCCACTTCCCGAGACTTGGAAAACGGAATCGAACCCCCAGACGACTCAGAGCCACTTTACTCCGTCTTCTCCTCAACACAGAAACGATGGATCGTTGTGATAGCTGCCTCGGCCGGCTGGTTCTCCACTGCCAGCAGCTTCATCTACTTTCCCGCCATCCCCTTTTTGGCCAGCGATCTGGGCGTGAGCGTTGAGAAGATCAACCTCACCGTCACATCATACCTCATCGCGTCGGGCGTGTTCCCGTCTGTTGCGGGGAATGCCGCAGACAGATATGGCCGTCGCCCGCTTTTTCTTATCGCGCTTGGTGTGTACGCGGCGGTCAACGTCGGGCTTGCTGAGCAGCGGAGCTTTGCGGCGTTGATCACTCTCAGGATGGTGCAGAGTGCGGCGATATCTGGTTGGTTCAAGTTGTTGATGTGTCACGGATTCTTTATGCTGGGATGCTCATTAGAATTTTAGGTACCTTTTCGTTCGCATATGGGGTCCTGGGTGACTTGACCACTCCGGCTGACAGGGGCGGATACATTGGATTCATGTCAATATTGTAAGCAGTTGATTCGCTCATGCAGCAACTCCCAACGGCTGACGTTTATCAACCAGCGTCAACACTCCGCAAAGCGTTGCGCCCATGATCAGCGGACTGCTTCTCGCCAAGTGGCACTGGGACTCCATCTTCTGGTTCCTGACCACTGCTTCATCTGTGGTATTCCTGCTCACGGTATTCTTCATGCCCGAGACGAACAGGCGTGTTGTCGGAAACGGCAGCCTCCACCCTCCATCCTTGATCAGTAAAGCTGTCCTGCCCGTTCTCCACCCACCTCGACGTGCCCTTGTGGGAAAGTCAGACTCAGGGTCCTCAGAGAAGTGCAACCCACTCGTTCGATCCACTTCATCTCCCGCCTCAAAAAAGATGAGCGTCGCCAACCCCTTTTCCGGCCTAGCACTGCTCAAGCACAAGGGCACTGCCGTGGCTGTGATTAGTTTCGGTACCAATTACGCACTGTATTCGTGTCTTCAGGCGTCTTTGTCAACCATATTTGTTGAGACGTATGGAGTCTCGGGGCTTGTAGCAGGATTGTCATATATCCCCTTCGGAGCAGCGTGCATCGTGGCCTCGTTTCTTGGTGGTGAGTGACAGCAGTGACGCCATCACCGATCGTCTCTGATAGCGAAGTAATTAGGGAGACTTCTGGATTTTGACTACAAGAGGACTGCCAAGTCTCACGGCATGGTCATTGACTACAAGCGAGGCGACGACATTTCGGCATTCCCCATCGAATACG
The DNA here is from genome assembly GCA_033439775.1 of Podospora didyma. Lineage (NCBI taxonomy): Eukaryota > Fungi > Ascomycota > Sordariomycetes > Sordariales > Podosporaceae > Podospora > Podospora didyma. The sequence goes on from JAULSW010000010.1 coordinate 868,674, forward strand.
CCCGCTTACGAACCTGCAAACACGTCGCGGCTCTTTGCGCACCGTTGGTGGTGGGATATGGCTGGGCTCTGCAAACAAAGGCGGTAAGTTCAAGCTTTTGTGACACTTCCGCGCATTTAGCGATGCGAATGCCTGACATCGTGTCGTCTATCAAGAATATCGCAGTGCCGTTGGTCTTGCAATTCTTCATCGGGTTCACAGGCCAGATCAGCTTCACAGTGAGCCAACCACCCTCAAATCAAGGCCTTTCCTTGAGATGCTAATCCAGTCACCCAGTCATTGAATGCCCTGCTACTTGACTTTAACCCTGACCGTCCGTCGACAATCCAAGCCACCAACAACTTCTTCCGCTGCGAGCTCGCGGCTGGGGCTCTGGCCCTCCTCGATCTGATGCTTCGCTCGCTGGGGACGGGATGGTGTTACGTCCTGCTTGCGGCGTTATATCTACTTACGGTTGCGCCTTTGTGGGTTATGGAGAAAAGAGGGTTGCAGTGGAGAGCAGAGCTAAGGAGCTCTCTCTGACGGCGAGCGAAAACTCGAATTCTTCATTCCACGGTGATCTAGAATCGAAAGCGCTCTTTGATGGGTCTTTCGTGACTTTTCCTATTTCCTTTATACACTCTTACAGAGGATGAGTGACGCAAACGCAACGAAACTTGACAGGTCGTCACCACACACCGAGCAGAGTTGGAACGCTACAAAGGTTGAACGAACATTTGGCGAAATTCTGCACAGCCTATAACTACCTCTAAGCTATATAAACCTGTAACCGACTATTAAACGCATTCTCCATTTCCGGAAGCTGTATGTCGTCCGGGTGGAAGTCGTGAAGCGTCAACCAGCAGAGCATCCGAACGACCAGGGCCGACCAAATCCAAGTCACCCAAATTTCAACCGGGTCATCGCACCTCGGCCTATTGGCGAGGTCCAATCTATCGATCTTCGTTCTTACCCTCCCGATGACCCGACGAAGAAGCTCCTTGAGATAGATTTCACTAAGGGCAGCCTCTCTTTCGCCCGGATCAAGCAAGTTGAGATCGCTGAACTTTGCTTCTGTAGTCTTATTGTGAGCCGTGCTAAACCTTTCAATGGTGGAGTCGGAGACGTCTTCCTCGTCGTTTAGTAGTCGCAGTAACTCTTCGAAATGACTGAGCAAAACCAACTGCACCGTACATCATCGTAAGCTGCCAGCAAAAAACGGTCACAGTCATCGATTACGTCGTGAAGCAACGCATTTAAAACACGCTTCTGGGGTTTATCTTGCTTGCTACCGCGGTTGCCGAGACTGGCGCTTGACTGAGCATGCTCCGCTAATTGTGTACAGAGTCTTTGTTTGTTTATTTCGAAATATGGTGCCACCAGTCGCCTTCTAACAGCGCCATTTGGTCGTATACTGAGTCCAAAAACGTTGCTAGCAACCGATGGATAGAGAAGCTGTATTTCGGCCAGGTGAACATGGTCGGATTTGGCAACGTGCGGAACCAGCTACCGCTGATATAGAGACTCTCGCACATCATTCCTAGTACTTCAAATGCAACTGTGAAAGGTAAGATTGGCCATCGGACAACTAGGAGATTGACGATGCTTACCTGGGAAAACATGTGCAAGCTTGGATCCTTCAGTCTGGAAATATTGACATGTTTGCGCATTACATCCGAGCCGGGAGAATGTACTTGCCAATGCGGCAGTGCTCCCCAGTCCCAACGTACCTCCCGAGGTTGATGTGAAGAAGCCGCAACACAACGGCTTTATGCCATCAACGGGACTTACACGGTTGCTCGTAAAGGATTGTTTGCCTGTCATGTTGATGGAGAATACGATTTCAAAGTTGTCCAGTTGGGTGCCTCTTAAGACGATGCCGTTCCCCTCTGCGTAGTAGCTGTTGTGCACTCGGTCAAATTCTCTCCAGTGAATGCCTAGCATGGCAGCCATTTCGAGGATGTGACACATGGCTGTTTCGGCGTAGGGCTTTTCTAGCCCAGCCGGTTGTGAATCCCAGCTCCTCGTTTTCCCTTGAATTGCCACCAAAAGGGTATGTGAATTCCAGGATGGAACTATTAGCGAGGCAGCATCGGAAGTCACCTCTTCCTTCATGGTTGTAAATTGCCAGACTTGTGACTGACGCTCCATCTCATGCAGCATGGACAGCAGTATGATCCATGACGCAGAACCCCCGTCACGAACTGTAGTAGGCTGGTCACGCACCGGAGCATGCTGGTTGGCTCTCGTCGATGCGAAACTTTGTGGCGTGTCATTGATGAAAAGAACTGGCATGTTTCGAATAGGGCCTCTTTTATTCGTGGGTGGGCAAGTAAAAAAGATAGGCGCCTCATATACTACCTGAAACCGGAACTGCTGCGCACGGAAAACACGTCTTGCTGACGTACTCCAGAGCCCCATGAACTGCGGACCACATTTCGCAAGCGCTTCTGCGGATCCCGTTCGTCTTTGCGAAGTCGATTTGGGCCTTTCACGTGGCTCTCGCTTTTTGCTGGTCGCGAGAGTCTGGGAGACCACATCAATCGTCCTCCGCTCTGCCTCTTCGGTCTTGTTCAACATAAGCTCCATGCCATCCATCGTCTGGACGTCGATGTCCAAGCTCGTTGCCGCAAGGACACTTTGCACCTCTTGCTCTGTCATGCCAACGAGCATGGGTTCATCAGTGGGGCCGGATTTTGGCGGACGAAGCACGAGAGCCATGCTGCTTTCGCTCACGCCTCTTGCAAAACCTCCGGTTGAACTTGGTCTACTTGGAGGCCCGCTTCTAATAGAGGGCGGGCAAAAGCTTCCCCGAGCTTCTTCGGCCCGGGAGGGAAATGAGACATCTCCGCGAAAGCCGAGCCGGAGCCGGGCTTGTGATTGCGCCTGAGCAAACTCTGGAGATGCGATGGTGTGATTGAGCGCAGAAACAGAGTTTTCCAGAGAAGTATGCAGCATCCTACATCAAACTGTCAGCCACCGCATGGGCGATTGAAATCTGGATGGTACGTACTGTACTAGTGGCTGGTCTTTCTTGTCTTGTATGGAGACCAGGGTGGCTCTGGCCAAATGCGTATCAAGCATTTGATGTTGTCGCTGCAGAAGCTCGCGGTAGAAGAGAATCTTTCCCTTCGCGACGAAGGCCCAGCGAACGCGTAGGGCAACCTGGAGAAGCTTAGATGGACTGTCATGGAAGCGCTCGAGCAGCGGAACCAGAGCCTGCTGGACATCGTGAAGAGGCTTTAGGATGCGATCACAGTTGTCGAGGATATCGCGGATCTGCGTCTTGATCTCTGCGATCTCTTTGGCCGAACATGTCAGACTGTCGATGGTACGCTGGACGTGGAGGAGAAGCTTGGCAAACGAGTCAATCTCGCTAGCGTAGACGCGCACCTCAAGCCCAGCCACGCTCATGTCGTCGGCGATTTGGTAAAGGCCCTTTGCAATCGAGTAACCAACTGAGGCGACTCCTGCCACGCTGGCCGCAAGGGACAGGGGTTCTGCCATGGTCGGTCCTGCTCAGCGTGAGTGATTTGGTCGCTAAGAAGCTGCGTTGGCGGCTGTTCGGTTGGGCACCATTGAGAGGGGAAGGACGCATGGTAAGGAGGGGTGGCAACTTCCGATTCCTCCAGGCAACCACTGTTTGCTTGGCACGCCGCCCCGCAAGACCATGAGAGGACGACTGGGTGTCGGCGAGAGCTACATTGTGCGGCCATATGCCATTTCTTTTGTAAAATCCATTTTTTTTATTATAAATAGAAAACATGCTCCTAGTCAGATGATCATCTAGATCGAAACATTCAACAAAACTCAGCTTAGAAGTCAAGACCTGTGTCCTAAAGATATTTGATGATGTCTGAGTCTTACCCAATTTGAATGGGTTAGGCGTTCTCGAGTTTATCGACCAAGGCACGACGTGAAATTGATGCTACTAATACTCCATGAAGGGTCACTAAGATTTTCACTGAAAATGTCAAGCCAAGCTGCCAATAGCACACCTATATCCAACCAATCGCTCCTTGTGCTGGCCTTTCTCCAACCATCCTCCCTCACAACAATTTTCAAGCCATCGTCGGTCATTCTAGATGATGCCGTCGGCACAGTGACCACACTAACCACAATCCTTGTCGCAAAGACCATGGTTATAACCCACGTCGTCGAAGTACATTTGCGAGGCAGGACAAAACACCCGGAAGCTCCGATCGTTGTATGCCATGTCCTCAATCTGGCTATCCAGTGTCCCTGCCTATTCCTGCCCTTTCTCCCTCTCTTAACTTGGCTTTCAGTTGTCGTGGAAGCCAATTGCGTTGGTGCAGTTTTCTTTGCTGACTTCGAAGGAGCCTGATAAGCGGTAGCCTTAGGTGTGGCCATCGACGTGGGCAAGATTGCGGGCGTGAATTGGGATGGAGACAAGTTGACAGCCGAGACTTGCATGATATGGCGTGGCGAATTAATTAGATGTGCTGCGCAAGAGCGCTGCGGCCTCGAAATGCCTTGCCGCACTCGCAGCGCAATTGCTTATCCATTTTAGATGATGATGCTCTTTAGCGTTTTATGATGACGAGGAGAAGGTTGGAGAACAAATGTATTTCGGTTGGGCTGCGTAAACAACACCCGCGACCTCCAATAGGAAATCTTGCAGCTGCGGTTCTCGGCGTTGAAGGGTTAGGGTTAAAAATGGAATAATTCTTGTACCCCATTTTCAGGCGACTAAAGTTACGTGAAAACTCACCACAGTTGGTCTCATCAGAGTCTTTCTTTCTGTGGGTCGTATCTTTCTATACGACGATACAGATTCTACAGGTTATTATCATCTTTATCTCAACTCTAAAGACCTGCACCATTTATCGCCTCCTTGACCTTTTATATTCCGACATTTATGCCCGTATTCTGCCTTAAGCACCACGGGATAGGCAGCAGCCGAGCCAGCTTCTCTCTGAAAACCAAGAAGACACCGACATCATTTCCATAAACCACCAAAATATCCTTTTTCACTATAAAATATACGCACCCACCTACAAATTACTCAACACATCACCCCCAAATCTAACATGCAGCCATCACCAATCTGGCAAACCCTCCCACGAGAACTTACCGACTCCATTCTTACCGAATATGCCATTGCCACAGCTACAATCGACCCCGCATACGCATGGGTAGAACTCCGCCAGGTATCGCAGAACACGAAGCGCGCTATCGGGGCCTACTTCGTGCCCTTTCTGTCCCTAAACTGAGCATCGCTGTGCATCGGTACGATGCTGGATTTGACGATTACACATTCGATCGCATCCCCATCCCTAGACAGCCGATCACTACCACTGATAACAACCTCGAGACCAAAAATGAGAGTAGCGGTGACTCGGGTAGTCTTGAAGAAGAAAATGGCGGCCGCCGAGGCATAGAAGCCTCTGGATTACTTGAAGAAGAAGGAAAGGAAATGGCGCAATTCACAGCAACGAACGACAGGGGGCCATTGCATAGGGTTACCCGCACATGCATCACGAAATACCATCCTGCCACCGAGCGCAACATCACAGTCAGACTCGGCGAGGGCGAACTGAGCGCGGGGCACATAGGGTGATACATCCTCAATGACACTGGTCTTCCCGGCCTCAAAATAATCCCCGGCAGCGGCGGGGATACGATCCAGTTCGATTGGAAGGGTGCCATCAATGAGCTCCTGAGGGAGATGTTCATGCGGCGGTTCGCTGAAGAAGCAGTAAGAAAATTCTCTCTGATTGATCCACAACAGCCCTACAATACCTGCCAAAAACTCATTGAGAAGAATTGTATTTGAGCTAACATGTCACTTCTGTCAAAACCAGCTCGCAGCCGCAAATAAAAAGTAGCTCAGTTCCAACCCCTCCCTCACAGCCATCCCCTACCGCGAACAGATCCGCACCTGGAGATGCACCATCCAGATGTCCCGCCGCGTAGCCGGCCTACAGCACCGCGCCAAGAAATCTACCAGCACCACGTCCGGCAGATCCTGTGAAATCCAAACAAAGTTCAACTACTTCTCCCAAAAGTTCCACAAGCAACCAACGCCCTCCGGCCCCGTCATCGAACAGCTCGGCATATATAAATGTACGGGGCCATAACCAATCACGGTGCTGCGTCTGCACAACCGACCCATCGCTCCGAGATGTATTCGAAGTGGCGAGCGAGCAGGAGTTGGTCGTGCCGCAGCTGGACGTGTTCAAGCGGTGGGTTGCCCAGCAGCAGCCACAATATATCCGCGAAGCAGGAGAGTAACTTATACCATACGATACCATCATCGACCTGTTCCCAGAGGAGATTGGTTGGGTCCATTGCTTCACTGACTGACACACAGACATGGATATAGCCGAGTATCAAGAGAGCCGGTCCCAGGAGGCCCGTGAGTCGTTCTACAAGGACTTAACTCGAATTTGATCCGAGAGCTTTGGCAGACGTGGTAAAATTGATGGGATTATCGTAGCCAAATTGTGTAAGATATATAAAGGAGAAAATACGTAATAGATGTAAACGAACAAAGAAAAAAAGCCTCCCCAAAGAAAGAAACTGCCGAGAGTAGATTTGCTGCCAATTACCGCGACACTTCCCTATGGCTCCAGATCCGGACCTCGCTCGCCCAAGCCTCGCTGCTCTGGGCGCCAATGCTCGAGATTGCGGTAGCATATATACGGCGCGAATGCCCGCCAGCCAAGGCAGCACAAGTGACCTCGGGGCACGTAGCAATGAGATTTGGCTGTCCGGTCTCAACATCAAGAATCACCGTCGTCTGGTCCAATCCCGTTACTATCACCCACCGCGAGTCAGGCGTAAATGTGATGCCACTCATGGGGCCCTGTAATTGATAAGCTCATGTCAGATATTGCAGCGACGGCAAGCACCCGGAATGCGATATGAGATCAGGACCTACTCTGTGAAGGCGCATCGTCATCTTCCACAAAATGTTGGAAATTATCGCGTCTTCCCGCTCATCTTCTCTCACTGGCAACTTATCGAAAAATTCGGTACGGAACACCTGGACAGAGTCCCTCTCCCAACGACGCGCGAGAAGTAAACCATCAGGCGAGAAAGCAACGTGGGTGACTTTGATGGGATTATGACCGCGTGTATATCCGGGGAGACGCATGACTCTTTGCGGACCCTCACGGGCGGCGCCGGTCACCATGCCTATTTTCCAGATGTCGACAATCCCATCCTCCAGGCCAAGAGCCATGAATCGCGAATCAGGACTTACGGCAATGGATTGAGGTCCGACCGCGATCGCAACAGGAGAGTTGACGTCCTCGGGGAGACAAACCGACATCGGGAAAAGGCGAGCGTTCGGCCCGGGGGGCTCGTTGAAAGCCCATGTCCGAACGCGCCGATCCCGACCAAGCGTTATCATAGCTTTGCCGTTGGGGAGGAAGGCAACCCCACCCACTTCTATATCCCCCTCGCCATTTCCGATCCAGACAATTTCCTTTTCATAGTCCCAAACCTAGTGTTTTAACCGAAACATTAGTTCCGTCCTTCATCTAGAAACCTCAAGATCGACCGGTTGCAAGGAACAATACTCACCCGAAGCACAGCCTGATTCACGGCAAAGGCCACAAGCTTCCCGTCCGGGCTAAAACAGATTGTTTCAATAATATCGCGCTTGTACTCGCGAACCACTTCCCCAACGTTGAAATTTTGACAGTGCAATGTCTCCCCTGACTCGGCGTCAAAAATGCAAACCGTGCCGTTGAAACTTCCAATTGCGATCAGTTTGTCATCGGGACTGAAGCAGAGAGAGAGGACGGGGTTTTTATGCGGAATCAACAGATGGCTGTCGACGTCCAACTGCTGCTTCACTTCGGCGTCGACAATAACCCCCCAGTTATAATTTGTCTTCATCGTCATGAAGACAACACCAAGGACTTTCTCGGTGCTCATAACCCCAGCGATGGGCAACCTCATTTTGAAGTGCGGCAGGCCATGCCGCCCTCTGTATAACCTGTTTGTTTCATTGAGGCGTTTGGCTGGGTCGTTAGAACGTGGTAAGACGAGATTTTGCCACTTCTCCGTTCTAGCAGGCGTTTTGTAGGATTTATCGTCGTGGTGAAAGGTCCTTGAGTGTTTTGCCAAATCATCGTAGGCTTGGAGCCCGTCTCGCTCTTTCGAGCATGACACTCTGCCACAGTACCATCTTCTGACGTGCGAGTCCTCGTGGGTGGCCCGCTCGGTCGGTGATGGAAAGCCGGCGCCGGCATGGCAACCTCTGAACCGGCAACGGTAGGCGCAGGGCGAATATCGCCTTTTTAATTGCTCGAGGAACTGGGCGGGCACCCCGCTCTGCTGCTGTGAAGAGTCGAGCAACTGTCCTATCATATTACGGAACTCGACCGAGAGCTTGCTGAGACGAGTCGGATCATTTTCCATGGACCAGTCTTCAAACTCTGATATTTCAAGTCAGCGAGAATTTTGGCTCTGGCGCATAAGCAACCTTGTAGCTCTTCAGTGAATAGTACACACCTTGGCCTTTGAGATGATTCACGTCAACGCACGAAAAGTTGAACGCAACAACCCGCACAAAAAAGCCAGCGCTAGGCAAATGCTGGAATCTTTGCACAAGGACTTGCATCCAGGAAGGCACGGTACCCACTATCTCAGCTGGTAGACTGCTGACCTCCTTCGCAAACTCTGCAGTCATGAGCGCAAAAGGCGAATCCGGTGATATTTCGTCAACACGCGGCATTTCGAAAAGATGGTTGTACCAAAAATCAAGCGCATATGGTAAGAGGTCATGAGATCCGTTTACGACGCTTGTCAACTGATATTCCTGGCTCGTGTGGGGGTCAAGCAGGGAGAGGCTGTCTCGCAAAACAGTGAGACAGGCATTACTGATTAGAAACCTCCAGTTTCTCGAGATAGACGACCCATCAGTGCGTAAGGCTTGTAGAAGTGGCCTGTTCCCATTTGATTAGTAAGTATACTTCAACTCGTTCATCAGCTAGGAGTTGGGTTGAGGATGGATCATACTCCTGTGCAGTTGGATGAACCAATGTCATGCTGCCGCCAGGGAGCCTCTTCACAAACGCCCTGCAGCTCTTAATTGCACTATCCAAGCTCGGCTCTAGTAAATCCCGAGCCGTGGCTGCGACTCTAAGAATCAACATCACACCATGAAGAATCTCATGTTTCATCATAGGCCGCTTTGCAAGTGCGAGCCAACAGAGGAATACGCTCGTAAGGTATGCCCGCCGATCTGAGAATGGCTTCTGGCCCACGAGCGAGTAGATGATCCGCTGGTAAAGTTCATGTAGCTCCTGTGGCATAGTTTTCGCTGCCCCCTGGATAGCGCAGATGGTACTAAGACCAGAGAAGTTGTCCAAAAACACTCGGGCCCAAAGTAGTACACCTGCAGACACAATTAGATTATAGCCACTTGCAGGGGGACTAAATTGAACGAAGACTTTCCACCAGATCTGTCGGCTATAAGTTGTTTTAAGCCGTCCCGGTCGGCAATGGCGACACGAGACATAGAGGGATGCTTCACAGCAGCGAGCCTCAGCCAGCCGTCAACCAGTGCCATGATGGTATTATTGGCCGATTCGCGCACACCAGGGCTCAGCAGTGATACTTCTTCGATGATAAACTTGTATCTTTTCATTGATTCACAAGCGTCGGAAGTATCGCGAGTTGATATCAGAACCTTGATGTTGTGCTCTGACGAAAGCCGATTTCCAAGGATGTGAATAAGGCCGGCGAGAATAAGACGTTGGTCTTGGGGAGCGCACTGATCCAGGCCGTCAACGATTATGCGGCATGCTGTGCCACTGCCTCCGCACAACCTTCCCAGGTCGTCGACAGCTGTCTCAATGTAATAGGGCGTCTGCGAGTCTATATATGATTCGTAGACAGTGGCGGCAACCTCGCTGCTTCTGCTAACCAGCTGCACAAGCAGTGTCTTCCATATTCTCTCCCAGTTTTCGGTTTCATCAGGGCTGCAAAAGTAGAACAGGGTGATCGAACCGGATTCTTCAGCGGCACCGACCAAACTGGCGCAAAGGACGCTTTTCCCTGCCCGAGAGGTTAGCTGCCTGAAGAATGAATACTCTCGGAGAGAAAACCTGTCGCGAACCTGAACCCGGCGGTCCTTGAATAGACGGGATAGGGGATTCCATTATGTCGGTTCGAAGCCAGGACTTCGTCATTTCGTGATCATAAAGCCAATCGGAGCTTCCAGGATGGCGCTCCCGAAGCAGCTGTTCCCGTAGGCTCTCTTGGGGCTGATAATCGTCGCCCAAGGCGGTGATGATGGAAAGTAGCTGTCTCTGATGCTTGTCTTGTTCCGATACGGTTGTCTCGGCCTCTAACCGGTGAAGCCACTGCATCTCTTCAGCGAGGTTAGCAATACCTACGTGCCGGCTGATAGCATCCCCATGCCGCGTCATCCTTTTGACAACCGACGGCAGTCGAACGTCGAAGTGAAGCCATTTCGCCACAGAGTCCGAGATGCAGTGGGCAAGTCGAAGTTCGGCTGAAGTGGCGAAGACGTTAGTAACGCCACACCCAAAAGGGGGGTTTTGGGGACCATCTGAACCTTCTGTGATGACGTATCTGTAGATTCTTTGGTGGAAGTCAAGGATATCGGCAACGTAGAAGGCCACGCCCAACAACAAGTGAGGTGCAGAGCGGAAGGCCGTGTCGGCCCTCTTAATCCTAGGGAGAGTCTTGACGATCCCAAGATAGGCGTCCAGGACAGTAGCTGAAGCTTCGATATGCCGCAGTTCGGTTCTCTGTTGAAAATTAGCTGTGGAGAGCCAAGCAGGGGAGGGTCAGTCACTAGCCGCAAAGATGGTCATGAACGGTGCCTATTCATGTATATCTTAGCAACAACATCCACAAGGTCCAAATCATCTGTGTCGGAGCTCTGCTCACCCATAACCACGGCATGCATGGTGCCAGCTCAGGTGCCAGCCCCTCGATGGCGCTGGCATATCTTTGAAGCCCCTGCACAAAGGGTGCCAGGCCCGAGGAGTTAATTCCGATTTGGCTTTTCAGCGTCTGCAGGGACTTGAGAACATCCTTGCCAGCCGTGTTCTGGATGGCTTGTTGTTCGGCGGCAGGCAGTGTGGATTTGAGTCGTGCCACAGCCGACGAAATGGCCAATGTCGCCTGCGCAGCGCTTGCTGTGGCCATGGGAACGCTGGGCTTGGTTAGAGACAGCGCAGGAGGTTTGGCGGTGACGAATTGAAGATGACGAGTGGAGATGGCAAATTGGCAGCAGCCCCAACAAATGGCAACCACCTTAGACAAGCAACGGCGGGGTTCGCTCAAAAGACTTGGCGGCTTCTCTCAGACCACTAACCATACCCTGTCTTCCCAGGTACGTACCTGTAGATCCCGTGACTGCACCTTCCCATTGGGCTTGTGATAAGGTGACCTCAGGTTAATCGATTTTGGGCAGGCACGCCACTCAGCACTTGAACTTCGCAGAAAAGGCAGGCACGAACATGAACCACATCAGCGAATTTTTTGGTCCGACATGGCTGAAAAAGTTTCAGACTCTGAGTTGCATCCTCGCTCCTGTTCAACCTCCTGTTCAACCTGTGAGAAAATCAACAGTGCTCTGAGGCTTTACTACCGGTGCCACAAGGATGGAGCAGCAGACGACTGGCAAAAGCTCAAAATCGACTTGGGCACCTTAGATGAACTTAACGTCAATAATTGCATGTCCTGCCGAGACATTGCACACTGCCTCCCCGCCTTCAGCGCGCCATACAGCCACGTCAACAAATTTCGACTGGTGATAGACAATACCGACATCATGTTGAAATACAAGACCCCTCGCAACATGAGAGGGGACATGGAGACAGACCATCTCTTTCTCTTGCCAACCGAGCCGGTGGCAGACTCCCTCGAGCACGCCACGCCATACGATCCCATCTACTTCGATCACCAGCTAGCACGCAGATGGCTCCAGCGATGTCAGACCCTGCACGGGGAGGGATGCGGCCCAAGCAGCAAAGTTCCGCTACCCGGACTGGCCTCGATTTTGCTCATCGACGTCCTCGACTCTTGTATTGTTTCCGCGTCGTGTGAAGCCAGATATGTGGCGCTGAGCTATTGCTGGGGTCAAACGCCTGCCGTCCGCGCTCTCAAGAACAACATCGCCGCTCTGAAGACACGGGGCTCTCTTTCTCCCGATGTAACATCATACAAGCTCCCCCCGACAGTCGCAGACGCCATCATCTTTACTAGGGAGGTTGGAGAGAGGTTCCTCTGGGTCGATGCCTTGTGTATCGTCCAAGACGACGACGATAAAAAGCATTTGCATCTGAACAACATGGCCTTCATTTATGCCAATAGCCTTTTTACTCTTGTTGCTGCCGACGGCCCAAACGCCGACCACGGCCTGCGCGGTGTCAAGGGCGGGAGGAAGAGAAACCTGCCCTACTATCAAATCCGATTTCCGTCTGGCACGCTCATGCTGAATAAACCAAGAGGTGGGCTGAGACTAGACTCTGTATGGAACTCGCGCGGGTGGACCATGCAAGAATCTTTGTTTTCGCGAAGACTAGTTCTCTTTGACGGATTTGTGTCTTGGGTTTGTTGCGAGGGCGAGTGGTCTGAGGATACGGACAGGGAGCTTGACTTTCAGGGAAGCAGCGGCTTTCTCTTGACCGACCGTGTTGGGCTGTATAACCGGCTCCCTCTCTGGCCGGATATGCGGCTTTGGGGCAGCTTAGTGTCGCAGTTCAACAAGCGGGACCTGACGTTTGAGAGAGACGTCATTGACGCCTTTTCTGGAATCGAAACCGCTGCGAGATCCTCATTTCCCGGCGGATTCTTGCTCGGCCTACCCCAGCTGTTCTTCGACATCGCTTTGCTCTGGCAGCCCGACAGACGGATGACAAGGCGCAATAAAGGCTCGTCCAATGATTTCCCAAGTTGGTCCTGGGTCGGGTGGAAAGGGGAGCTTGAAACCCTGTTATGGGATGCCTGCAGCGATTTTACATTCCACGACAGGTACCCCTTGCCCGAGATCACCATCGAGCCACTGGTTCACTGGAAAGCTCTTCCCGGCTTGGGCGCGACGGAACATTATGTCATCCCAAACTCATACTATTTACACCGTTCGGAAGCCGGATCCTCTCACCACTCCGCATGGACCAAACACAGACAACGTGACGGCAATAATCTGTATCACTACTACCGACACAGCCAGGTCCCCAGACAGACGTTTCGATACCCAATCCCACTCGAAACCACAACTGTTAACCCACTTTCTCCAGCCAGAGCCGTATGCTTCCTCTCATTCACCGCCATGCGCTCCTTTTTTAGGATAGGTGGCATCCTCGACGATCGCTTCAAACACCAGGAAGAATACGGGTCCGAGCCTCTCACCTTCAACGTCAGCATCCTCGACCGGGCCAACAAGCCCGTCGGCGCCCTCCGCCTGAACCTAGAAAATGTCAACGAAGCCCCGATCGGAGAGCGGTGTGAGCTTGTCGCCATATCCGCCGGCACGGCCAGGGTCGCAGAAGGTCTACACGATTATCTGTGGCGCAGGGACGAGTGGGCGCTAAAGTCGTGGTTCCACTCCGCGGTACCTTCTCAACCACATCAGACTGCAACAACGCTGGTTGATATTGAGGATGACGGCGAAGAGGACGGCGAATGGGAGGACTTTGACGAAGAGGAAGAGGAAGAGGAAGAGGAAGAGGAGGAAGAAGCTGAAGAGACGTATGAGTTCCTCAACGTTCTCTGGATTGAGCGCGCGATGGGGATTTGCTATCGCAAGGCCCTAGGAAGGATCATCAAACAGGCTTGGTTCTCTCATGAACATGAGAAAACTGACCTAGTGCTCGGTTAATGCAGGTTCCAATGAGGCCTACTAGTTAATGCTAACTAGGTGTAGCTGTGGGGTTTGTCTGCATTTGATACTGCCGCTCAACCATCACAAGATCACGTTCAGGTTTTATCTCTTACTTTCCCAAAAGATCAGAGAAGGTATAAAATGTCATTACTGGTCATGATATGAAAAATGTACACAACAATCCCCACTACAAACACTGCAATCCAATCCATCAATCGATCTAGCACTTCTTCCAGGCGACGGAAACATTGACAGTGACCTTGCCGCTGATACGATCGACCTGTTCGAGTATTAATTGTGAGCCCTAGGTTTCCCTCTTGTCAAGAAGAGTCCCAAAAACGTATTTGGTAGAAAAGATATCCACTCGAAAAGGGAGGGGATTTGAAGGAGATGGACATGGACTTACAGCAATGAGAGCCTGCTGCTTGGTGGGCGAGATGTTGCACTGGGTGTTCATGTTCATGATGGCAGTGGTGCCGCCGCATTGGCTCCAGCTGGTGGAATCGACGTCCGAGTGCAGCTTGAAGGGGCCCTCCATCTCGCCCTCGAGCTTGACCTGGTAGTACGATTGGCCCGACACGCCCGTGAAGTCGAATGTGTTGGTGCACAGGCCCTTGGAGCCCTTGGGGATCTGGGCGAAGCCGATCATGTCGGTGCCGGTGGTGGCAAACCTGTTTTTGATTAGCCACTGTGTTGAGGAAAGAGGTAGTAGTAGAAGAGGAACATACTGGAATCCTTCATCATAAGCCATGTTGATGGTCAACTTGCAGTTCTTGCGCCAGTCGGCAGCCATGGTGCCCGGCCCGGTCTGCACGACATAGGTCGAGAAGGTCACCTCGAGGAGGGTCTTGGTGGCGTCGATCTGCACATCGGCACTGCCGGCCGGGCAGCCTGAGCCCAGGAGGGAGACTCCGAGGACTCTGACGGAGCTGGGTGCGACCGCCGAAGGGACGATCAGACCTGCCGAGGCGAGGCCAGTGAAGAGACCGAGGGTAGCAGGAATGAGATGCATGATTGCTGTTTGATGAGTGGTATGAGGACTGGAGCTATGAGTTGAGGTGGCTGATGATGATGATGAGGGATTGATACTCGATGAAGAGCTGGGACCTCTGCCTTATATAGTTGAATTCTTACCAACAATCCGGCCATGAAGAAGTTGTCCGAAGCCGTCCATATGCTCCGCTCCTATGCACTGACCCTTCCGTGAGCCGTCTAATCCGAAGCTAGGGCTCTCGACACCCCTGGTCCGCGGTCCAGAGCACCTCAATGCCAAATTTAGAAGATCTCATTAATGACTCCTTTATTATGACTCTTTGTTGACTATCATGGGTTTGTATGAGTATCGACAAAATTCAGACTCACCGTCATCTTTCAAGGACCCATTCCCAAATGAAGCTGACTCTCTAAAACTGCTCTCGCGATAGTACCAAGCAGGGCACAGTAACGTGGCATTCAAACCACGCACAGCTTACAAAGTCGCATGGGCCAATATGGGAAGGCCTGCACTTGTGTCGGGAGCAGCCTCAGCAGAGTTCTAGAACCTTGCCGATAATGCCGGCTGGGCTATCCGTCATGTCACTCTCTTCTTCTTTTTCTCGGAAAAGGGTCCGTTACACAACACATAGCCTGCGAGGTGTTTGTTAGCTTAGCGATTATGTCCATAGGCCGGCGGCCGTGATCACGTTCCGGCGGTGTGAAGAACCCCGAACCCATTGTTTAGCCGCGGATAGTAAATGCAATAAATCGCTGGGCAGGGGTTTTGGAGTTAAACGAGTCAATGAGCGCGCCGCCTCACTGCATAGCCTTAACTCAGCTAACTAGCGAGCTTTGTGTGAACAAGTGGAGTTGTGCAACAGAGCCGACGATGCCCGTGGATAGTGCCAAGTTGTGGAGCCGAGGATGATATATATCGTTAGTCTCGCCAGGCTTTTTTATTACTAGCCGCCGTGATATTACTTACTTTGCTGCTACCCGTCCGCATCACACACATTGCGCTTCCTAAAATAGAAGAAGCGAGAATGGGTATTATACGTTTTACGAGGGAAGGGCGCTCCAAATGAATTGCCCTGTTTTCCCTGCGTTGCACTCGAGCGGCTGGTGCTGGGGAAAGGGCTTGGCCTTCGGAGCCACCAATGACTTTGTTTTGACGACAAGCTTTTCCCCTCTGCATTATATCCCGCGATGGTATGAGGTGTCCTTATCTAGGTCCTCATTGGATCGCCTCGCTATCAGGCCAGTATCGAACGTCCCCAGATGGCTGCGAGGGTCATGACAGGTCCGAGCCCTCCGATTGGTGACAGCGCCCGAGAGACCCAGGGACTCGTCTCGGCAAATGGAGAAAATGGACTGATTCCGTACGTACATATTGTATCCACCCCTGCGGTAATCAACTTGCGCAGGGCAGAATGCAATAAGCGGACCATGATATACTACCTTCGAGAAGGTCCACTTGATTCTAACGAACTCCCTTCGTGTGATAATCTCCACTCAAGCACAGCTCTGAGATTGTCACATCCGAGCAAGGTAATGTAAAGCTGTCATTTTTTTCTGAAGAGGTTTAGTGATTTGGAATTCTCAGACCTTTATCCGACGCTTATAGGCGTTTTAAGCAAGGTTCCAATCCTCCCTGCATCGTCCGCTGTGAGTCCACATGGTCTATATCTCAACGAGTTTTCATAATTATTCCCGGCTCCTCAGTCGTTCATGTACTCTGCAAGACCAACCCGGAACACGCGATATAGAGTGAACCAAGGCAAGGACCACAGCTAAACACATTGCAAAACCTTAAAATAGCGTCCTACAAAATCTTCCATCACTTTAGCTGCCGAACCTTGTTATCCGATGAATATAAACTTTATCAACGTGAGATAAAATTAGATACAGCTTCATTGAGCCTCTTCAGACATCACTTCGTCAAAGGTGATGGTAAACTTTAGCCATCAACTTAATGATACTAAGCCTCCACGCCCTTCCAACCAGCCGTCGGCACAAGAAACCCGTCGAAGTACTCCCCAATCTCTCTCGCATCCTCCGGCCAGACACTCATGCCGACCATCAGATCCGGCCTGACCACCACCACCGCGCCGCGCGCATGGTTGATCCCATACCAGCAATGCGCATCATCGTCTGGCGCGCGGTCATCATACACCACCGATGACAATGTCAGCATATCCTTCACATTCAGGGACGGTCCCGTAGCAACCAGCGACTCCTCCATGCTGGCCTCTTCAATCAAGTCATCAACCTCGGCAAATCGCAGAATCTTCTCCCTCACAACGCCCTAAAAATCGGACGCAAACACCAGAATGCGGAACTTATCTGCCCCGACCATCCGGTCGTACAGATGCTCTGTGGTCTCGCAGTCCAAGCAGACGCAAGGGTTCGGCGCACGCACGCCATTGAGCAGACTCGTCGGCGGCGGCAGCGCTTCTTTCGAATCCTCTTTGAGCGGCGGGCAGATAGCCGACGAGACGGTAGACCCATCGACACCCAACATAAACATGCTGTTCCTGACGAAAAATAGTGCATGAACCGGCGGTCTGCCTCAGCAGTCCCATCCAGCAAAGGTAAGTCCTCGTCGTGCGTCTCGAGCTCCTCACCTGAACGGCGGAGCTCGGCGAGCGGGAGGTTCAGGTTGCAGATGAAGCGCAGCCATGCGCCCGAGACGCGGACCACGAGGTTGGCGTACAGGCGCCGCTCCGAGTCGTATGTCGGCAGGAGGACGGAGGGCTTGGCGAGGCCCTTGGCGGACATGTCTAGTTTCCAGCCCAAGTTGGCTGCGTCGTAGATGGACGAGTTCATGCCAAAGGCGCCGAGGACGCTGTGGACGTGCCTGTTTTTGATGAAGTGAATACTCGTGCTGGTCGAAAAGTGTCCAAAAAGGGGCACAAGACTAACGCTGAATGAGCGCCAATGTGAATTCGTTGGTTGGAAGAGGATAAAGAGTGTGCTACACGCTCGTTGACTGTAGATAGAAGGAATTTAGCATCGCAGTATTGACATTTTAATCACACAAAGGGGGCAATGATGAAAGGCACCCGCAACGACATTTACAGAGGTAAGCCGCGCGCAAGGAAAGGAGAACATACTCTTCCAAACCGCAAACCAGCTCAAGGTAGTCGCATATTCCACTGCCCAGGGCGCCATAATCTTATTCAGCTGCTCCAGCGCCTCGCTGGGCGTGATACCATGATCTGTAATCTGCATATCGCCAACGGCAGACTGGTTCTCCGCGTCGCGTTTTCTCTTCCGCGACTGGGCCAGTTTCGCGCCTTTTTCTCCAGTCATTTGGATGTAAAATCTGTCCATACATCACCAATCTCTTCAAGTTTTTAGAGGATCATGATAAGGGTTAACTCACCGTGTGTGGCCGTCCTCGCGAGGGATAAGGATAGTGCCGCCGTGCTCAGGGCTGACAATCATGCTGAGTTCCCAAAAGAAAAGCCAAGAGTGTCAGCAATGCCACGAAGTTGCAACAGTATGAGCCTACCAACCTGAGCGTCCGAATATGTAGAGAATCCGTCTTAAACTCGCAGTCGACAATCGCCCAGAAACAGTCCGTCGCCAGCCCGTTGAGCGGAATCCTCGCCATCTCCCTCAACTTACTCGCCGCGCCATCACCGCCGACAATGTACTTGGACCTCACGTCTTCAGACTTTCCCGTACGCAAGTCCTTCAACGTCACCAAAACCGGATATTCTTTCCCTTCGCCGTCCTCCACTTGAAATCTATCCACCGTCACGCACCGCTCGACGAGAACTTTGTGCCTGAGCAAATCACAGATGTAAATCTTCTCGCACTAGCCCTGCGTGATGATCCGTATGCCCTTGTACCGTGAATCGCACGTCATGCTGCCCCCGTGGAATAGCTTGATCCCGCTGCGGTAGAGCACGCTCGACTGGTGCTGGGGTCCTTCGGCCGCGAACTCGGTTCCGAGGCCCCACGACTGGAGATACTCGATGGCGCACGGGTGCAGGCCATTGGATCGGCCTGATAGGCAGGACGCTTCAGCTTTATCTGTATTTCAACACCAAGTTGTCAGATATCCGTCATAAGTAAACGGTTGGGAGAGGGAAGAACTGACCGATGAAGCGAAACTTGACGCCCTGCCTGGCAAGAACCATCGCCACTTCCAAGCCAAATGGACCAGCTACCCATCCATCATCAGCCCGTTTTTTACTACAAAGAAACGACGGAATGAGATCCCA
Organism: Podospora didyma; assembly: GCA_033439775.1. Classification (NCBI taxonomy): domain Eukaryota; kingdom Fungi; phylum Ascomycota; class Sordariomycetes; order Sordariales; family Podosporaceae; genus Podospora; species Podospora didyma. The sequence continues at coordinate 887,697 of JAULSW010000010.1, forward strand.
TAACGCCGCAGATGAGAACATCCACCTCCGCCTTCGGCTTCCACCACTTCGACACCGTCCTCGCAACCGTATCGTCATACAGACCGGGCTAACTCCTGATCTGGAACACGCCAAACGCGTTCCCCGTCACCGCGGCGGGCTTCGGCCCAGCGTCGGCGACCAGGTTATGTGCCATCTTGCCGTTCTCGTCGATAAAATATCTCTCGTCGGCCCATGGAGGCGTTGTACCCTCGCTGCCGCCGGCAACAACAGGGGTGCGGAAACCATGTTTCCATGTCGGCGGGGGTAGGGAACGCGCCATGCTTGTCGAAACCAGTCAAATGTGTTTCCAATCCTCCCGTTGAGTTGATCCTGATAATTAGGTAATCATGACTCAAGCCAATTTATTGCAGAGAGCTCGTTGGTTGGATATATGTCGATTCAGAAGCAAGCTTGGAAAGAAAAAGAAAGCAAGGAAGATGACAAGGATGGTGGACACGATCAGCAAGCCTCGGAAGCAGAACCCCACCTTGAGAGGTTGTCGTTGTCTTAAGCCAGTTAAAGGATCAAAGCACCTTTGCTTCCTGACAACTGACACATCCTTGGCTTTGCGGTTGCCTCGTGTAACGATGAGGGATTTCTGGTTTTCGTGGTGGCGCATATCACGCCTATCACGAAGGAGCCGAGGGTATGGCCATGAATCCAATGCAATGCAAGCCCGCGCCCCGGAGCTAGCACATAGGCAAACATGGGGCGTTTGGTTCAAGTTTCTGTGGGTGTGGCACCATCCTCGTTGCGCGCCTTGCCATCCGTGTTTGCATTGTTCACTTTTTAAGACTGCAGTGCCCAGACTGCGGCTCCCAGGCTGTAATACCATATCCGTTGAATATGCCGGGTATTTTCCACCACCTCATACTTATGCTGTTCCCCCTATATAAAAATGTGGGTATTAAAACCAAAACTGTTTGGAATACTTAATTCATGGTGCTACTCCATGCAGATTGAATCCGATTCGCTAGTAGACTATCAAGCGTTATTAATAAGTCACTACAAGTTCTAATTACACACTCTGAAAAAAAGTAACCATTTTTCACCCACGCCTGCAACCATTCGTGCCCGCATCACAGCTGAATGCCCCTCTTCCTCAGCCTTGCTCCAAACCTGTGGATGAGAAGTGGGACTGGAATCATGGCGATGCAGAGAAACCCCAGCAGTGTATTGCCCCAGCCGAGTCCAAGGTTGTCGTACATGCTCGGCCCCCCCAGGGGGAGCAGCATGCCAACCAAGCTCCTGAGAACTGTGTTGGCAGCGATTGCCGACGCCGCATATGAAGGGTAGCAGTCCACGAGGTAGGTCGTCATGGGAAGGAAGATGCCAACAATGCTAAACGAATAAGGAAAGAGGCTGATGACGGGAACAATCCAATGCGTATGATATTGCGCTGCCCAGCCATACCAAAAGAAAGTGATCGGCAGACAGAAGCTGAAGTAGATGCTAATAGGAAGGCGCATCTCGGGCTCGAAAACGCCGCCATTGGCGCGGGTCAGTCGCACGACGGTTTTGTCTGACGTCGCTGTTACAACGCCCCAGCCGGAGAGATTGCCAAGGCCAAGACAGATGTATATCAGACCTGTGATGCCAATGCTCCATCCGTATGTCTCCCTAAAGACAACAGGGATCGTTGTGAACAGCAGGTACAGGACGCCGTACGTAAAGGCGATATACAGCGACACGAAAAAGACGATGGGCGACTGGAAAAGCATTTTGGTGGGCCGTGTCAGGCCGTTCAACAGGATCTGCTTTTGGCTCTTGGGCTCGCTCGTCGAAATATCGTAGCAGCTACGTAGATCGTCGCGGCCAAGCTCTTGCTGCAGGCGTTTGACCTTGCGTTCTATCAAAACGCGGGGATTGGTCTCCGAATTGAAAATCTCCGTCAGGATGGTGACGATGACACCAGCAATGAAGACGATCCAGAAGTCCCAGCGCCAGCCTATTGTCTGGGAAAGAAAACCACCGATGACCGGGCCGACAGTCGGGCCTGGATTTTGTGGTTAACACAAGAATTCGTTTTCTTGGCACTTGGCGCCAGGGGAAAGTAACGTACCAATCAGAGGGCCGAGGGTGTAAATGCCGATGGCAAAGCCTCTTTCATCAGTGCGGAAGACGTCCGCTATGACGCCAGCTCCGAGAGTCTGGCAGCATCATTAGCCAAGTCTTGCGAGAAGTCACATCTGTCAAGCCGATAAACTCACCAAACAGCCCGAGCCACCAATGCCGGCAAGAAAACGGAACACAATCAGCGCCTCGATATCCGGTGCTAAGGCGCATCCAATCTGCCAGACACAGAAAAACACGTTCGTGGCAGCGAGGACGGGCCGGCGACCATAGATCTCGCTGAGAGGTGCTAGGAATAGGGGGCCGATGCAGTAGCCGAGGAGATAGATGCTGACAGTTATTGTCCCAACGATGTCGTTGGTGTTGTTGAACTCCCTGTTGAGGGATCCGATACCGGGAGCTAGAATGGACGACGCAAAAGGGGTAAGGAAGGTGGCCGTCGACAGCAAGCTGACGATCAGCCATTTCTTGCTCTTGGCGAAGTTGAACGGCATATGGGGGTCGTGTTGGGAGTCCCAGCCGACGATGCCCTCGTCAAGGTTGGACGTGGGGATGGGAGCAAAGGGGATGCGCTCGCGCGTCTTCTTGCGGGCGACAACGCTGAGCACACGAGAGACCTTGCTCTTGATGCTGCCGCGGGTCTCGATGCGCTTGAGCTCTTCGAGATTGTGTTTCTGGGAAGGGGTGAGCTAGGGCACGGCAGGAGCGAGGAAGGCTACCTAGTTCTGGAGACTCACCTGGCCGAGTTCGACGTCGAGTTCATGGCCGGGGACGGTGGCCTCGATCTCGTCGTGGTCGATGTCCGGGTCGCCATGATTCGGGTTCTCGCCGTCGTCGACAGCCTTTAAGTGACGGCCATGTCTTGGCGTATCGTCATCTGACCCAGTTGAGGAAATGGATTTGGGGGGGGCATTGTTGGTCGGCGATGTCCCCGTTTGTGCACTATCGTAAGGGCTGGCATCCTTTTCGTTCATGGTGGCGGATGTGTGCGGTACCGGTCACACATACTCACCATCCAAAAGCCAAGATTTCAAAAAGTGGACAGAGAAACGAAACAAAACGGCAGTTTTTTATAAAAGGGGAAGTCGATGCTCCTCGGTAAAGTTGCATCCGACTAACGGCGGACTAGTCCGGGGTAGGGCGCAGATGACAAGGGGGATGGTTGGGTGGCAGGAGCAATGGGGCAAGAGCAAGCACGCAACAGGCACCCCAGCTTCATGCCGTTCTTTCCGATGCGGAGATAATCCACAGCCAAAGCCCGATGGCGCGAGGAAGGGCCGCATGATTAGTCTACAGCCTAGGCAAGTTTGACTTTGGATGGGGCGTTTGAAACTTAGGTTGTTGTCTTGTCGCGCCAAACACCACTTGTCTGCTGCCCGGTTCGGCAGCAGACTGCAGCCCAATACAAATCCCCTGGTCCCGCTCCATGTATATACCGACTTCATATTAGCTGATGGTTGCGTTCCCGGTTTCCACTGACCTGTAATACTGACCAAACCCACTGACAAAAACCATCAGCCATGGAGTTTTGGGCCGCTTGCGCCTTCTTGCCTTCCGAAGTTGGTGTGCTGGAGGGGGGTTTTGCTAAAGCATCCCCCGCTTTCTGCATTGGGAAGGGACGAATAAAATCGAGGATCTGCAGCAATTGCCGGGTGGCTGGCAACCTGCATCCGATAGGGCACGTGGTGGTGGGTGGGGAGAGAGGACTGGATTAACAATCCATTCTTCGTCGGCGGACGATCTGGCGGGGCACGCTACGCCGAAGGGAGCTCGCTTTATGTCCGAAATCATGAGTAATAATCTGTCACTTCCCACCCGTTTTCGACGTCTGCCAACGTTCATCGACATGTCATTTGTCCTCGTCCTTCTCTCACGTCATCTGCTGCTTGTGGCGCTGTCCCACGTGGTCTGTGCCCGTTCTGGCATGTCCCGAGCAAAGCCTCCATTTCGTATATTGTGGCTGCTTTCGGATGCTTGTCTGGGACTAAAAAATGTGGAGACCGTCAAAATCGCCGAGCCTTGGCAACATCCGCGATATGCGCTGTTCTGGTTTGTTGTTTTTTTTGGGTGCACCGAGGCGTCGGGACTCGGCATCGGGCTGGGCAGCTTTGCGCCAAGCAGCCTTGAAGCTAGTTCGCACCGGCCCGTTATCGCCTTTTGTTAGCCGGTTGGGTGAGGACTCAATACCGTTTACCCTAAAAACCATCTTGTGGAGCAATCACCCCGCCACTTAAACATGACGGGAGATCAACGTTGATGTCTGAAGTGCCTCGGGGGCGGTGGGGGCATATTGTACTTATACGCACTGCAGATACGCCCCTGTCAATTCTGGTTGGAATTAGGGTTGTGGTAGCTGGGGGACGACAACAAAAAAGGGCACATTTACCCTAACAGCAGATACGCCAAAAGAAGACCACGTAGAAAAGATTCCAAATAAAGAAATTGATACCTGAAAGAGAGCTATAATTTATACATATCTTGAAGTCTTCCTATTTTAAAATAAGATCTCTTCGGCTGTATCATGTGTGGTGAAAATATGAAGATAATCTACCTTAGTGTCTATTATTTTGTTCCCCACTGAGTAAAGGCCTGTATGTGTCATGGCGCGCAATTATGACAGGGTGCCAGTTTAGGTCGAGGGCCACATGTACCTGCTTGAGTTTATAAGCCAGGCTCCAAGTCGAGCTGTCAAGTTGACCTCAGAGTGGACGCCCTGTACGGGTGGAGGTCGGTGTAGCGGCTCCGTTGCCTAACATAGTTAACTATGAAAAACAGGCTGGGTTTTTCGTAGGTGGCGAGTTCGACCCCGGAGTGGACTAAGCTCTGACTTGGTCTCCTAAGGATCAGTCGGACGGACCCTGAGCTTTTTTTGCCAATATTGTATATTAAGTCTCTTTCCTTCCTTTTTGTTTTTCTCTTGTTTTTTACTGTTAGGCAAAGTAACAAGTAATGATTGGGTTGTTCTTAGACTTAATGTACATCCTGTGCTAGGTCCTCTCAAAGATATTCCAGCTACATAAGTTGACTCAACAACATATCTCATTACTTAATACTTTCTTCTAGCTATTCTTCCCATAGCCATTAAGGTGCTGTCAACAGGAAAGTAAAATATGCCTAGTCATCAGTTGCTACCACCATAATATTCTCTAAGGCATAAATCGAATTCACACTTTGTCAAGTGGCCATGTCTCAGAAGAAAAGTCAGCATGTCCTTAGGGTGCAGATCCTTCAAGTGGATCTTTCGATCAATGTTCCTTGCATCCCAAGGGGTGCCTAGTACTAGGTCGCCGTAAAGATAAATTTCCCGGCAGCGCGAGGAAACGCCGCTTTGCATAGCCCGCAGCAGACCGCTGACTCCGTGCTTTTTAAAGTAGTTCTTAAAGCTGCTGTGGGAAATCATGACTTGGAGGACATCCATCTGATGGTTTTAAGCTGCCAGAAGTACTGCGTCTCGGCGAATACCATAGCTTCCGACTACGTCACTAGACTCTAGCTCAGCTCCCGCTTCCAGGAGTGCGCGAATTACCTGGATCCTCTTTTCATCTTGTTCGCATTTCCCCAGGGGCGTGTGTTTGCTTTCATAGCGCACAAAATCGTAGTCCGTACATCTGTACAGGGTACAAATATATAGCGGTCTATAGCCACGAACAACCCGACCGGTCAGCTCCTGGAAAGTCTCTACCGTAGTACTCCAGTCGTTTAGAGGGTTGCTGTTGAGTTGAAGAACGCTCCCGACATTGGCACCCAATGAGATCAGTCGCAAAGCCGTATCAAACCGGCCAAAGAGACAGGCGTGAAGGAGCGGCGTGAATCCACATTTGTGGCTCATCTCGGGAACAGGCCCGGTGGCGATTAAGTCTGTCATAATTGAATCATGGGTGTCGATATATGCCAGCCAGAATGGGGTTTTCCCATCAATGTTGCAGGTCCTCATGGCTTTGCAGTGGTCAGGATCGGCTAACAGACGTCTGGCTATTTCAAGTTCCCTAACTCAATGGCATGGTGGAGGACTGTACCGCGATTCTTGCCAGGTTGTAACCCTGCCCCCTTTAGCCACTGTGGCGCCTCAAATCTGGATGCGCCATGCGACAACAGTATCTTGACAGCTCCGTATTGTTCATTGCGAGTGGCTACGTACAACGGGGTCTAGGACGACTGAGCTGTCGCACACGGGCACGAGCAAATGAATTCACTCTTGTCGGATGATGGAACATCGAGCTTCGCTCCAGCGCCTGGGAGCGCTTCCACCACCTCCAAGCGGCCACGTGAAACCGCCAAGTGGAGCGGAAACCAAAAACAATCTGCGTCAAACATGGAGGAAGTACTGCAAAGCTCCCTTCTCTTCGCCTCCTTAGCTGCACTTAGGAAAATCTCCCAGACCTCGTTGTTTCGTTTCTTTCGGTACTCTTCTGAACGGAGGATATTGACATCCTCAATCCGACAGTGGTCTTGGAAGAGTTTTGACCAGTTTTCGCTTGCCAGCGCGAGTTTCCAATTTATCCAATGTACGGTATATACCCAGTAATGCCCACGTCCCATGAACTTGTGCCAGTAGTGCGGTGTATTTGGGTCCATTCCAGCCTCAAGCAGACGTTTAACAGTCCCAAGATTTCCCACCACCGAGGCCCACTCAAGAAGATGCGGGTGTCGAATCTTGGCTTGGCATAGAGGAGATGAATACCGCACGCATAGAATTGACGACAGGTGAGAGTGAGAAGAACGGCAGAACTACGTGAAATCGCCCATGATGGAAGATGGGAAACCAAGCCGCATAAGTACTAGGTGCCTGCCGTCACTTAGGGCTCGATTGAGAACTCACCTTTAGGGAGAAAACGATCATTCTAGACCAGTGTGTTGCTCTAGATCCTAGTCTACTACAAAGCCGTTTGTCGTGATGCAAAAAGGCAGTGAACATCTCATTGTGAGTGGTAACTAGGAGGTTGGCTTGATTGTAGGAAAGTAGACTGGTACTTTAGGCACTAATGTATTCTTTTTTCAGCTTTCTGTACCCATCTCTAGGTATTTCTCGTGTGACTGGCTCGGACGATTGATTGCCCTGCCTAATAAACTTTCCAGCAACCCTCAAAATCCCCACCAAGCAACATGGCCACGATATCCAACCAAAGACATCGCAGGTAGACCCGCGTGAAAGGTGGAAAACTGCTGAAGGAGGCAGAAAATGAGTTTGAGTATTCCGCTGCAGCCAAAAGATACAAAAGCTGTCCAACGAACTAAATTTGAACAGCGAAATGTGGGAAATGCATGAAGAAGAAGAAGAAGAATGCAATCTCCTGGAAGGAACATCCAGATATATCTTCTAAGTACTAATTGCTTGGGTAAATGATCATGATAGGCACAATACGGGGGGCCTTGCTTCACATATCCGGGTTGCTATTCGATCTATATGCAAGAGACAAGGATAGACTATCCTCGGTCATCATAGAAGCCACGACGACATGCTCAGATCGATTCACGGAGGAATGGCGGCAACATGTTCCCATAGGTACTACTAGTATATGAGGCCCAACAAAAATTTTGCTCTCCACAAAAACGTTGACGAGTTCTTTGCCCGTATCGTATTTCATGAAGCCATGCGAGATCAAATCTCCCGACCCGCCACATGCGTCTCGCATATGCTCATAAAACATAAAAAAGAAGAAAGTCAACACTACTTCTTCTTCCGGGACGTAGTGGAAACCAGTTTCTTTTTTAGAGACTTGGGGATCTTGTCCTTCCTCTTCTCCCGTTTCGCTTCCTTCACAGCTAGCTTGTGTAGCCTCTTCTCCTCCTTGTCCTCGTGCTTCTTGCCTCTCGGCGTGCCCTTCTCAAACAGACTCTCATCGACTTCGCTCTCATCGCTGTCAAGTTCCGCGCCGCTCCCGGAATCATCTCCAGAGCTCTCCTCCTCTTCCTCCTCCTCCGCGTCGGCATCTGCCTTGGCGCCCTTTGGCAGCACGACTTGGTCAGCCAGCAGGTTGCGGTAGACGAGGTCGTCTCCCTCGCCTGTGCCTAGCTTCTGTGCGTCTTTCTCCATGTCGTAAACCTGCTCCAGAGTTTGTGGGATGTACTGGTTGCGGAAGACCTCGTTGTCGACTTCTTGCGCCGCAACAGCCTCGTCGGTTTCACCAACGGCCAGACGGATCTCGTAAAGGTGCTCAACAGCCTGTGATAGTGCTGGCTCCTCCACAGGGCCCTCAGGAGCGATGATGAAGTTGAAAATGGTCCGGTCTTGCAGGGTATCAACACCTTGCCGTCTGAAGAAGTCGCCAATGTTCTTGATATCCATCCGGAGAAACTCTAGCGCCCGGGGGTGATCGTGCTCAACCGACTGCGATACATCGATGATGTAGAGCTTCTTGTCGTTGTAAAGAATGTTGTACTCGCTCAAATCGGCATGTACCAGTTTGCAGACCTGGTAGATGCGGCGCATGAGGCCCAAAAGCTGGACGTAAAGATTCCTCCACTGGTCCTCGGTGTCTTCACCCTCGAGGCGAGCGTCCCGGAGACGGGGGAAGGCCCACCCTCGCTTGTCACCCAGGAACTCCATCACCAAGACGTGGATCTTGAGCTTGATGGGCTCCGGGCAAGCAATGCCAGCGGCGTGCAACCGCCTCAAGTTGCGGAACTCCTTCTCGGCCCACAGCTTGACCATCTTCCTGTTGTTTCCCTTGTCGGCGCCGGCCTTGAAGCGATGCTCGCCCGTGATGTACTTCTCTCGATCCTTGAACACCAGGATAGCGGTTTTGTACACCTTGATGGCACGGTGAATGGGCGCGCCGCCATCCTCGGGATGGAGAAGCGCGCCGTAGACATTGGCCTCCTTTCCTGTGCTGATGGCACCGTGGATCTCACTGACAACGCCGCGGTTGATCATCTGGAGGAGGATCATGCGCGTCCGCTGGTCCAGTACCAACTCGCTCGTGGCGCGGTCGGCCTTGTCCTTGTCCCTGTCATGGCTCTGCTTGACATCGTCCAATCTGATCTTGGCGGCGTGCTTGGAGAGCGTGGAGATCTGGTCGTCGATGCTGGAGAAGGTGTTCGCTGTCGGCTTTTGGGCATTGGACCGGGGCGCGGGGCCATCGGCGTGGGACTGGCGCTGGCGGTTGTAAGATTTGGTGAGGTCGGCCGCGTCGGGGTCCCAGCCATCGTCGTCAAACTCGACGTCACTGTCGAACACATCCTGCAGATCCTCGTCGTCGTCGAGAAGTTCGGGGTTTGGGGTGGCGGGGTTAGCGAGTTCTGTGGGCACCGCTTCGGTGGCTTCGTAGCCCTGGAGCGCATTGTACGTGTAGGGTGGTTCGTGGGGGGCTGTTGCTGCCGAGCCCGGCGCGGCATTATCCTGCGAAGACGCCATGTTGGACTTGGCTTTCGAAATTGAGGAGTGTCGGCTTGTTCGTGTGGGAGGGAAGAGATTAGGCTCGGAAGGAACATAGCATTCCAGCGTTCCAGCGTTCCAGCCCAGGACCCTAAAGTTTGGTGGGCTAGACGCTGAATATTTTCTTATCTTATCGGACCGCGGGGTTCTTTCTTTCTGAGTCACATGGACAGGGAACGCCGTCTCAGGGTTAGGGTATTGTACCGAGGCCCTCCTCTGTCCCTTCTTGGCCTGCTCAGAGAGAAAGTCGTGGCTCCAAGTCAATAGGTTGTGTTTGTATTCCATTTGCAGCGATATATATTTAATTGATGAGATGCCAGCGTACAGCCTCCAGTTTCTATTGAACAATAAAGTCCGTTGCAGGCGGTGGGACAGGGTGAGTACCAAGTGACACGGGAATGGATGGAGTCTTAGCTTCCCGTCTTGGATACGGGAACCAGGGCACCGGAACCAGCCAGTCCAGGTTTGCTCTTCTAACTTGAATAAGATTCCATTCTTAATACTTTCGCTAGGTATCGTTTGACAATTGGCATGCTTCGTGCCATCCATAAGGTTCCCACGTTTTAAACTGTACATCAATTAAGTTTGACTGTGCATTTTGTGCGCTAGATATAGGTGGGAGAAGGGCCCCCAGAAACTAAGAGCTCATGACCACCAGCAAATGGACATTGGACGTAGCCCGAGCCACCTCAAGATGTCAAGTATCATCAAGGATAAGAAAATTATTGTCGCTGTTTCGAGGTCATCATCACTTGCCGAACAGGAAGGCACACCTAAGGCCTAGGCGGCGATAGAGATAAGGCTGTGCGCAGAATTCAAGCACCAAATCCCCGGATCCAATGGCGAGCGCCAATTCGAAACATGGTCTGTGCCTAGGGTACCCGCTCTGCCTGCCGGACCCCTGCTCACGGCACCACTGCTGACATCACGCACTGCAGCTCCCAGAGCTCCAGGCCTCCAGTCCACAACAGGCAGTGCTTCTTTTGTCTCTTTCACACCCTATCCTCCCGCCAAGTCTTTTCAACAAAGATGCCTTAGTCCGCCGCCACGCGGTCTACAGCACCAAGCAGCCAGGGGCGCTTCTACTTCTTTTTTTCTAATAGCTTTTGCCAATCCGTCCTTTCCGGCCTATCCACCTAGGTACCTGGTAACAAACCTACCACTTCGCTCCTCGGAATGGCCATGTCGTCCTCGGGCACAGCCTCGTCGAGCCAGTCTCGCTCCAACCATCGACTGTCGATCCATGACCCCGGCTCGGCCGAGCTCAATGCCGACGATGTCCCCGTCGAAGTGCTCGTCAAGCACCTCCTTGCAGCCAAGCAGTCGCTCTCGACCATGCAGCTCGTCCTCCGTGCCAACGACCTTGCCACGCACGCTCGCCAGATGCACGAGGAGTCGGTCATCCTGAGCGCCCAGATGGGCTTCGTGCGCCGTGGAATCAATGAGCAGCGGCGAATCTTGGTCCAGCTGAACCGAAGCATGGAGCGGGCGCAGCGGGGCGGCAAGCGTGAGTTCCAGCAGCTCATCCGCACCCTCGACAGCGCCGACTCGAGACTCGAACAGACCATGGTTATGCTGCGGGATACGGTGGTGGAGAGCGTCTTTCGCCCGACTGGTGAGGAGAAGAAATGCCTGATGGACTTTGTGGACGAAAAGAGCGTGGACACGGTGCGGGACGCGCTGAAGAAGAGCCTGGAGGAGCTACAAGTGAGTCACGCAACACCCCACGAGAAGGCGGTGAATGCTTTCCACTGGGGATATAACTAAATGGTGGTGCTCCGGAACTACAGGAAGCCCTTACCTCCTACAACCGCGACCTCCTACGATTCGACAATGACCTCCGCTTGCTCAAAGACACGATGACCGCCGCCGCTCCTCCCCTGTCGCAATCCTCCTCGGCCCACCAGCCCATGCCGCACTTGCTCGCCTCGGTTCTCAGCCACTCCCACGAGATGGCGCAACTACTCTCCTCGCTGAATAGACACTTTGACAACTGCGTGACAGCTGTGCGGACAACCGAGGGCGGCGCCGCACTCGCCCGGCGTAGGGCTGCCGAGGTGACGCAGGACGGCCACCCCGTATCAATTTCGGGCATTATCACCGAACAAGACTCGCACATGGCAGACTTAGAGCTAATGGATCCACACGAGCGGGCCGATCTCGTACACGTCGTCATACAGGATGCCTCAGAAGTGGACGACGTGGTGGCTGAGATCCAGGGGGTACTCCAGCAGCTCGAGATGGATTTTGGGGCGTTCAAGGAGCAAGCCGATCGCATCAAGAGCGCCTACGTGAGCACGGTTGCCGCGTTTCACGTGCTCGCAGATACGGGATCCCGTCTCCAAGGCTATGTAGAGGCAGAAGAATACTTTGTGCGCCGCTGGGAGGACGAGAAAGACGTCATCTATGGCAAGCTCCAAGAGATGGACGAGTTAAAGAGGTTCTACGAGGGATACGCGAGTGCGTATGACAGCCTGCTGCTCGAGGTAGAGCGCAGACGGTCGATCGAAGACAAGATCCAAAACACATGGCGCAAGGCTAAAGAGAACGTGGACAAGCTGATCGAGACGGACCGGAAGGAGCGCGAGCACTTCCGCCAGGAGATCGGAGAGTTCCTGCCGACGGACCTGTGGGTTGGTATGAACAACCCCCACAAGCGGTGGGAGGTTGTACCGATCGATGAGGCAGCAGATATCAGCACGCCCACGCTCAGCAGGGCGGCTGTCCGGATGACGAGAGACTAGGCTCGGCAGAACCAGACTTTACGGGTTGGATTTGTAGGTTCCTCGTGTTGTCTATCTTCTTGTTTTGTATTTCTCTTTCTTGGGCATGGGTTGGCAATCTCTGGCGGGATTTTCGTGGCGTTGGGGCAAGACAAGACTGCGGCGGCAGCAGCAGCGGCGTTTGTCTATGGCATACCCCCCCTTTTCGGTTCGATTATATTTATTACTTGTCGTCTTGGTTTATTTCTTTTGGTTCAACTAGGCAGCGATGATTTTGTTTGCACATATCTGTACAAGGAACGTTTCTCAACAGGTCTTTACTTGACGATGCTGAGTTCTCAGCAGTCTTGAATATGACAGATTTCATGCTCTCTTCGGAACTTGCTTATTATTATGAGTGATGCACGGTGCGAAAGCTATTGCGATCGTTTGTGATGGTTCGTATGTCCACATGGCTTTGTTACGTTATCGTACTCCCGCTGCTTCACGGGCAAAAAGGGGCCGATAAAACGACACCATTAATAGCCATCGCCCCCACTAAGGTCGTTTTTGAAGATTAGGTTTGGCATTTCTGCATCAACCTCAAGAAGTAGCAAAAGGGTTCGCCAGAGTCTATCGTTCCCAGGACAAAGGGTCAATATGCTTAGCATCCTCTCGTGCAAATAATTACCAACTCGCCTCCTGTTGCCCCGTTGCCCGAAGCACGGGGCATCTCATTCGCCACAGCCAAATGGAGTCCGTTTCAGACCACAAAAGCCACCGAAACAGTGGGGGTGATTCTCCTCCAGCGCCCATCCCCCCTGCTAGCTTCGCTGTCCGTTTCAGGCTAACGGGCTGGTAACGCCATCGTCACGACACGCCTCACCCGACCTCACCTCATCAGACGAATTTACGCGTAAAGCTGTGCTATTTCTTCGCCACTACGCTGCTTAAAACAGCACATTACACGTACAGAGAAGATTTTTGGAAGACGTCTTTCCGTCACCCAATTTTCAGCTACAAGAAGCACAGCTTTATATTAAACACAAAGAGCAAAGAAAGCACACAAAATGGCGACACCAACGCCGCTGCCAAAGACGATGAAGCAATGGGTCCAAACCCGCAACGGCGCGCCCAAGGACGCGCTGCAGCTTAAGACGGACGCGGCCGTCCCCTCCGCCCCAGCACCCAGCAGCGCCGATGTGCTGATCAAGATCTCCCACGCGGCGCTCAACCCCGTGGATGTTCACCACATGCGCATCCTGCCCACCTGGCTACCGTTCCGCCGGTGCCCCACGCCCGGATTTGACTTTTGCGGCGAAGTCGTCGCTGCGGGATCAGCCGCGCCGGAAGAGTTTCGGAAGGTAGGGGCCGTGGTCGGCGGCGCGCTAGGCGGGATGCAGGTTGCTTTTGGGAAGGGCACGCTCGCTGAGTATGTCACCATGCCAGCGCACTTGTTAGCGCTCAAGCCTAAGGGACTGAGTGAGGCGGAGGCGGCGGGGGTGTTGGGGATCGCGGGCCAGACGGCGAATATCTGTGTGCGAGCTGCTGGGGTGGAACAGGGCCAGCGGGGGTTGGTGAATGGGGCGAGTGGAGGGGTTGGGTCGTTGTTGGTGCAGATACTCAAGGCGAAGGGGGTGGTTGTGTATGGTGTGTGTTCTGGGGTGAATGAGGCCATGGTTAAGGGGTTGGGTGTCGATGAGGTGAGTTTTTATCGTCGGCTGCCGCTGCCGCTGCAGGTATATTTGAGGGATATTTGGCTGACGTGAAGAACACAGGTCATCGACTACAAGGCTCATGACCCCGTGGAGCCCTTTCTAGCGGAAAAGTTCAAGGACCAGCCGCTCGACTTCATCATCGACTGCGTCGGCAGCCAGCCGCTTTTCAGTCACTCCACTGGCTACCTCAAGCCCAAGGGCAAGTTTCTCACCATTGCCGGCGGGAAATCCAATGGCGTCGTGCCTTTCGTCCGGAACAGGCTGCGTCCGGTCATGCTGGGCGGTACCCCGCGGAGCTGGCAGATCTTGGCTCTGCTTCCAGCAGGTAACCTTGCGCAGGAGGTCGCGGCGTTTGTGGATGATGGCTCGATCAAGAAGCCGCTCGTCGACGAGGTGTTTCCCTTTGAGGAGGCGGTCAAGGTATGTTATGTCTGTTTCTTATTCGTGGCAGACAATGATGGGATGCTAATGCATGATTGATAGGCGTTCGAGAAGCTCGCCACGGGCAGGGCGAAGGGCAAGATTGTAGTCAAGGTTGCTGTGTGATGTTTATATTTATGATACCCCTTGTTTATTTAATACTTCCATTACATACGAACAGACAAATCCACATTGCTTGTATTCGGTATGCGGAAGACAGAGACATTGCAAATTGAGCGGTTTGCAAAGGTTCCCAAGCATTTTTCTTGAGTCCGGCTGCGGGTCAACTTCGCGGTCTTTAAGCCTTCGTCGGCTGTGCTCATAGGTCTGCGCTGTGTCAGAGCCGAATTAAACCTAACTTGAATCGGGCAGCCTCGAGTTGATGTGAGCATCAAGCATCGCGGCTGAGTGTCAAACTCGGGTTGGTTTGGTCCAGCGTGACCCCGTTCGGAATCGTAGGCTGTGAAAAGCGAAGTCACGCTCGCCTCAAACACCTTGCTTGTATCCAAGGTGACGAAAGAAATAAGAAGAAAGAAAAAAACAAAGGCTCAGCCAGGATTCGAAAGCATGCTGTTGGACTCTCGGCGGATTACTGCAGATCCTAAGGCAAACGCTCGAAAGCTTACACAACCCCCATATGCGCCATCTACTCGTTAACTTCGTCTTTGAAAAACGGTACGCGAATGCATTGTGTACCCCCCATCCCCTCAACCCCACATTCTGCTCCCACTCCATTGACTTCAATAGGTTCAAAGTACTTGGTTTGTGCTTGAATGTACATGCGTAAAATTCCCAAGCCCTCCACATTATCTTCGTCGTCGTCGTTTACTTTCGCTTTCGAAAGCCATTTACCAAATCTCGAGTATCTGACAAAGATCAGGCAGTAGAGACTTCCGATAGGTACTTTACTCATTTGGTTCAGAGCCGGGTAACATGACCGGGGCTACGCAGCTATCGGACGAGTGGTTGGCTTGTAAGCCAAATTACAGTGTGTTTATATCGTCCTCGAGCAAGCTTGCATTTGCATATTAGATAATGGTTAGTTAGACTAAAAGCTCCCCCCCCCCCCCCTCCCCCCAAAAAAAGAAGGAAAAGGGTGTCGGCAGAGGCTCTACGTTAACCATCCGCCGCGCACCTTTCTCCAGCCTTCCTTTTCAATTTTCGGTTTCCAATCGTTCGATTGACTTGAGGC
This sequence comes from Podospora didyma, assembly GCA_033439775.1. Classification (NCBI taxonomy): domain Eukaryota; kingdom Fungi; phylum Ascomycota; class Sordariomycetes; order Sordariales; family Podosporaceae; genus Podospora; species Podospora didyma. Next base: position 903,198 of record JAULSW010000010.1, read on the forward strand.
ATTGCCAGGCAGATGAATTAGCCAATCACTCCCTTTGTCTCCTCACCTATCTCGCAAAAGCACGGATTGTCTGTTTGCTCTGTGTCAGAATTCCGAAGGGGTAGGAAGGTAGAGGGATTCTTTCATCTATTCTTCTTTATTGCCCCACAGCTGGCGGACTTTGGGCGAGGAACTCCTCAGTCTCCTACCATCTGATCAATGAGTCCCTATGGCTCACGGAGCCTCTTGATCTCCCGAATACGATTACCCCTCTGGCGAGTTAGAAATTTGTTGCAGGGCTTAAATCATGTATGCTTAAGGGCTGGAAGCAGGGCGTCGTGCTAGTTCGCCAGCCGAGGAGGCTCTTTGCCTAGGTCTGGTTCTCAGAATTGTCTTTAGTTCCAGTGTTCACGGCCGCTTCAACTCAACCCCTGTCAGAGTCTGAGCATAAAGGCAGATGCGAAGACGGAGGCTTCCGATGAGTCTGAACACCGTGAAAAGTGATGGCATCTTGAGAAGCATCATATGATCCACTTGAACCGAATCTAAATCTAAACCCTTCTGATTTTTCTTAATCAGCCAAATTCTGCGGGGTTCGGTGAGCAGAAAGCTGAGGACCAGCTCGCCTCTAATGACCAAATAGATAAGGAAATATACCTGTGGTTTGTTGATAGCCTCGACAATGCCAACGCGAATGGAGAGCATCAGAAATAGGATTGTATACGGAGGAATGCACATAGCACAACCGATGGGGAATAAGGTGTTCAAGGTAAGGGCCCGCAGCCAAAACTTCTGGACTCGGATTCTTATCAGATTATCATCTGAAGTGTTGTGGGCCCAGCTTGCATGGGTGCCCAGCGCACCACCAGAGAAAGGTATTTTTCCATGATATTTTTCTTGTCTTGATATACACATATAATATTTTTGAATGTCACCACCACCACAACCCTTCGTGGAGAATGGCGCTTCTTCTGGTTCAGCTTCAGCCTCTGCTCCCGCCTTGCTCCCGCGCCTGCTCCCACCTCGACTCCCGCCTCTACTCCTCCGCAAGCTCCCGCGCATGCTTCTGCCCCTCCTCTGACGCCGGCGATATCGCTGATCTTCTTCATCAGGCTCCTCTCGCGAGTTGAGAGCCTTGGTACCTACATAACACTTCATGACGGTTGCAAAGAAACTCACGTCTCCATATTATCGTGCCCTCTACGAGAAGAGAAAGACATCCCATGGCGGCCGACACTCCCCAATGCGGAACGTCTATGGCGCCCCTTCTCTGTTTATTCTTCCCACATTGACCCGGCCATCACTGAACTGGCGATACATTGCGACACTACCCTCAACCCTGATCAAACCTCGATTTTTCTCTGAATTTCTCAGCCAGCCTTGTTCGAGCCTGTTTGCTAATCATCAGTGCGCAGGCTTTTTTTTTTTTTAAAAAAAAAAATGGACAATCGTGACAACGGAGTTGGCCGGGGCGCAGCCCACTGAGCCAATGCGAACGTACATCCATCCATCTTGGTCTACATCTTCCTTAGCCCTCACTCACATATCGCCACAAATCTCTCAACGCTCCCCAAGATTCCGCCAAATCCTTCCGTCTATACATCCCACAAGAGTCCTGCCCATTTACACTATATTGATTCATTGTCATTCTTGCGTACCGGTGCAGACGTGTTCCACGCGACTCTCAATTCCTTGCAACAACATCAGACTCTGCGCCAAGCCTGCCCGACAGTCCTTCATCGCTTTATGTCAGAGAACATGACATTGAGTGTCAAATATTTGGGCTTGAACACAAGCCATCACAGTGACGTTGATCTCTCACTCGACGAAGGCACAGTTCCTGAAAGCCAAGCTGATTGTCGATGCAGTTGTACTCCGTCCCGCTCATGCAGCCACCTGGTCCCAGACTCATCACAACGCATTGGAACCGCCTAGTCACCTGCAGAAACACCAGCACTCTCTCGATTCTCTGGATATCACCACATCAGGACAAAAATGTCGGCCCTGCCCTTCACCATTCCTCTCTTTTTCTTCTGACACCCTTCTCTTTCAACTTTACCTCATTTTTTTCTTGCCGAGCTAACGTAGTTCGTGCAGACAAGCAATCGCTGCTGCCGCCGCCGCTGTCGTCTGGTGTGTCGGCGGTGTCCGATGGTGTGATCGATGGGCACGTAAATGGGGATGGGGAAGGAGAGGGAGAGGAGGACGAAATCCTGCCTGGGAGATGGCGAATTTGGGTGTATAAATACTGTAAAAAACTGGCCCATCAAATCGTGGCGACGACTGGATCTGAAAACGCGCTGGAAATATATCACCGCGAAATTTGGTGATAGAAATTGGGAAATATTTTCTGTAGACTTTGGCACAAATATTAGTATTACTAATACACACCATGAAGGCAGAGGAGTTTCTGAAGGATGACCAAGTGGAAACCTATCTCAACCGCTTGATGCCGCGCCGCCGTCGCCGCCAACCTCCCGCGCGGCCGTGCCGCCACCACCACCAACGGTGTGGCCGACCCCTCCGTCGCTGCCGCCCTACCTTCCGCCCGCCGACCGCCCTCCTCACCAATACTGCCACGCGCTCGACATGCGAGCGAACCAAGGAAGCAAGTGAGCCTGCCCATACTGCCGCCGCTACCGCTGCACCGCCATGTCAGGTTGCGGTGCGCTCTGTATGGACGAGGAGATGAATTCCAGGTAGAGTGGGCCAGAATAATGGAGTACGCCAAGACGGAGATACGGCCTTTGAGTGGGTGCCGCCGTCACTGGGGCGACAGTGAAGGCATACCTAGGCCACTCAAGACATGATCGATAAAGGTGTGAAGCCAGTAAAGTTGGCCCAGTGTCGTACTCTAAAAAACTGCCAAATACTCGGGAATGTCTGCCCACTTGTTGATTTGCAATTTGTCCCTCTTCCGCATACCTAAGACATATCGCTCATATGTTCTTAATGTGACAATCAAGCCAAGTCCTTTTCATTTGGGCATGCTCTCGCCCCACCTCGACCGAGCCTTCTCGGCCCTCATTCACTACCGCTGACACTTTCTCGTTGGCTAACCCGCCAAGGAAGGGATGACGCGATGTCAAGCGCTCTTCAAAGTCGTCGCGGAAGATGATCAAATGAGGGAAGAAGTGTTTGGTGAAGGACCTAAAGCACGGAAGACAGGCGCAAATGATGCCGGTGTACATCTCGCATAAGCTGTTATATGTGTAGGTTAGAATCCGCTTGGGGGGGATGGTCTTGTCGCCGATTGGGAAGTTCTACTCACATCCACACCAAGTTTGGAAGATATTTCCATGTAAAGTCCATATTTCCGTCCGTGTGGAGTGCTGCGTTGAAGCGCAGGAGGCTCACAATGCAGACGCTACAATAGAGCGGTCAGCTCTGAAGTTGGACATTAGCAACTGGGTAAGGCAGGGGAACCTCACAGGCCACCCAGCATCATGATAAGCACCACCCCAATCTTCTGCAACAACGGCATGCGAAGGGGCCACAGCATCCAGATGGGGAAAAGCAGGATCAGAATATCAGTCCCCACGTTAAGGCCGCCCCCCGATACGAACGGCTTGTCGGCATCCAGGCAGCTTCCTCCCGGGACTGACTTGTCCCAATAGTACTCCACGGGCTGGCAGATGTAGAATGGCATGTGCCGATATGGAACGCACGGCTGGTGGAGAAGCGCTGATGCAGGCTCAAGATAGACAGCTTGATGAACATTGTGCAGAAGTTGTACGTCAACATGCCGCCAATGCTGCCGAGCTGACATACTGTTCGCTGATAGGAGGTGATTGGCCCTGGGGTACACTTACCTTCATGAACCGCTTAAAGTCGGTGACGGGAACGTCCCAGAGATGGTATCCTGCGCCATTGCGAGTCTCTGTTGGTGGACAAGGTCGGCAAATCATTGCCCCTGCAGGAGATACAGGTGCAGCTATGAAATCCACGTACGGATTCCGCTAATGGCTGAGTTGGCAACGGCGAACACCTAAGAAATTGTCAATATGAGACCGCCACATTAGTTATGCGGTGGAGAAGAGACATACAAAAGCTAGAACCATAAAGGCGCCGTCCAAGTGCCACTTCCCTCAGAATGAAGCGGCTGGTATAAAGACGCAGCAAGATGATGGGCAGGGTCACCGCAGGCCAAATAGTGGCGGCGAGAATGAGACGGCCCGTTATCGAGTCGGGATTGACGAAATTGGCCTTGACTCCTGGCGGAGGCGGCATAGCGCCGATGTTGAGTCCTGAACTCATTGTTGGTGGGTTCAGAATTCCCAGTGATGAGGAATCCGGTCAGGCTTTTTGTTTCTTCAAAGTATTTGACTTGGAAACCCCCCAGAGCGGTGCTATGGTTATAAGGAGGTCGATGGCCGACAAATCCGTGATGGCTTCGCAAAGATGATGGTGTATGAGAACCAACGGGAGATGCCATCTTGCAGCAACAATAGCAACCCACAGAGACACTCCGCCTGCACGTTGGAACATCGAATATAATGAATGGCACGTCTGATAAGCCAAGCTAAGACATTTTTTTTTATTTGCTCAAATCAGTAGCAAGCAAGCAGCTGCCGTCGATGCCGGGTATCCATGGTAGCATCTTGGCTACACCAACCGAGCTCCGCTGACAAACCAGAGCTCTCGAGACTCATTGGCTAGTGTTACAGCGACGGGAGTGTCTCCCATAGTTCGCTGCAACTTGCGCATTCCTGTTGCCAGGAAAAGGACCAGCCACTAGTGAGCGCCATGTCAGACCAAAAGCTGAAGCTGTCTGCTTCTCCGCATCTAGCTCAAGCCAGACCGGAACGTGGGCGGCATCTCGATAGATCCTATTCATAAATTGCACCTGCTTGCTTCTTTCCACCAGGTCCTCCTGGTTTATACGGCACTGGTCTGCCCACATCCGACGCGGCTGGTTCGGAAGGCGCAGGTGACACAGGGCGGCAACGATGGACCTCCCTCTACGGATCAGTAGTGCTTCGTCATCGTTGCCATTGCGGATCAGGATCTCATTTGCGCTCTCTGGTGGTCCTGGCCCTGCCTATACGTATGTCAATGCCTCACAACTTCCTGCGCAGTCGATGGGGACGGCTACTAGCTCTCCTTTCAACGGATCTCCCTGCTTCCCTGGGTCCAATATGAGTATTCTGATAGTGCCACTCTTTTCCAATGGTAGATATTGGTATTGAGGCTTCGACGTGGAGAGGTTGGGCGATTGAGGATCCGGGATGGGGACGCCATGCGGGACTTTAGCCGGCCAGGTAAGAAAGATTATCGGAGGGCTGCTAGCATTGATGTACCCGAAGAGGGGGGACGCTATAACACGGCTGCTACTTTACCACCGCTAGACCTCGGAGAATGTTCGTGCGACCCCGAACAATCTCGCCACGTTCTGCGACCTCATACTCCTTCACGACTGGCCCAGACACGCTGAATACCACCTCGTACACCTGGTTTGCACCAAGGGTATCCTTCTCCCCTAAACGTGCTCCGATAATGCCGAACTCTTTGCCATCGACCTCGACCACTAGGCGCGTCTGCTCCCACAAGTATGTCGACCTGCTCTTCCTCGTGGCAGTTGCGCACTCCACAGCCTTTCTACAGACCTGGAGGAGCTTCTTGTCTGCCTTCTTAGACAGCTTGAAAATCGGCGAAAATTCTGTTTTGATGACCTCTGCAAGCCGCTGGCAAGTGTCTGGATCCCTCCTCTCCGGCTGTGAGGGTGGGGACAGGCCACCGATGATTTTCATGGTCAGGGCCCTCCACCACGCCAAGTCCTCTTGGTGCCCTACATGTATGCGCGTTAGCGAATCCTTCTGCTCCGTCTTCAACCAAAAGAATTCACCGACAGCCTTACCTGGATATTCCCCCTGGCCGAGCACGAGCTGTTCAAACCCCACCAGCCCCTTCTCCACCGACGTCTCCTGACAGCCAAAAAACGGCGCGGCGAAGAGCTCTGCGTGAAGCAAGTTGGCCACCAGCCGGTGGAACCACGTGCTCTTCTTCAGCTTGGCATTCCCCCAGGCCTCGCTCGGGAAGGCGTTGGCGTTCCAGCGTTTCACGGCGACTTTCGCGGCCGTGTCCTCATCGACGCCGAAGCGGAAGTGATCCATGACGAGGGCTCGGATGTGCGTCTCTAGCTCTAGGAAGGCTCTGCCCAGCTCCCCGTCTGGCATCTCCGTGTCGGCCAGGAGCCCGTCCTGCAAATCCCCGAAGGAGGCCTCCTCGCCCTCGCCGCTGTCTCCCCCATCCCTGCGGCGTTCCCCGTTCCCGTCGTCTCCCCCGTCCACGTTATTGCCCCCCAAGTCCGCCCCGCCCCCGTCGCTTGTCTCGCACTCGGAAACAAGGGGTCCACCACGCCCCATGACCAAGGGGTGGTTTCTCCCGGTTCCGGGATCCTCTGTTGGTTCCACAGGGCCGTTATCCCCGCCTCCGCCTGGGACTGCATCCTGCCCGGGCGGGGAGGGAGACGGGACCGTGACGGGCGCAATACCGAGACCCGGACCCTCGCGGCCAGTCTCCTGTTCCTCCTCCTCTTCATCCTCGTCTTTGTTGCCTGAAGGCGCGGAGGGAATAGCACTGGCCTCGAGCAGCGCAACCTTTCGCTCCAGCACCTTGACCCGGTCTTGCAGCCGGCTCTCGCGGCGCGCGGCGCGGGCCAGCTCGTTCTCCATGTCCCCGAGCCGTTGCAGGACGCCCTCGCGCGCGTCCGCCCACGGCATGGCCGTCTCTAAGGCTTTGAGCCGCAGTTCGAGGATCGTGTCGAGCTCGGCAAAGCGCGCCTGTATTATGGTCTCGAGGGCGGCGATCGGCGCCTGTGTCGTCCTCTCGCCGGTCCGGGCGGCGGCGGCAGCGAGGCTTGATTCGGGGGTCTCCAGGCGACGCTGGAATGCTACGCGGGCGGCGTCGTCTTCCGCCGGGAGACTACGCGGGGTGGGGAGAGTGTAGCTTCTTTGGGGGCCGGGTGCTTCCAGTCCCTTGTTGGTGGGCGGTGACGGCGTTGGTGTACGGGGAGGACTGGGCGGGCAGAGGTTGGCAGTACCAGGGCCAGCAGCGCCGGGGATTGTCTCTGTCTGATATGTGGTGGAACCTCCCTCCCGCCGCGCCGATGAGGCGGGCGTGGGTGCAATTGTTTGCGCGTTGCTAGCCTGAGGGCTTCGGGGTGGATTCGGCAGGCTGCTGTCGGCAGCACCGGCACTGGCAGCGTCTGGCTTCGTCCTTGTAGTTGGGCCCTCTTCTCGCCGCGCCGGCGAAGCTGGCTCGGGTGCAGCAGCTTGCGCGATGCCGGCTTGGGGACTTCGGGACAGTGTCTGGGGTGAAGTGGCCTCCTCCGCGGATGTCACTGGATCGGAGGCTGGTGCGCCATCATCACCGGCGGGGACGGTGAGATGCCCGTTGTGGTCTGATTCTTCTCGCTTCCCCGCCAACGGCCCCGGGGGTGTTTGGGGAGGGGTGGCGACTTTGGATGTGGCCACGGCGTGTCCACTGACCTTTTGGCTGTTTAGTGAGGTCTTTGGCTGGCCCTCCGGACCGCGCGATGTATCGGGTGCGCATTCTGCGTGTTGATGGTCCGACTTGCCGGTCTCGGTGCGATTGAGTGTTTGGGCAGACAGCGAGACGCCGGTTGCTTGCGTTGTTGCGACTTGGGTCGACCCAGCAGCTTTCGTGACAGACGCGGCGGCAGCAACCAGCCGGGCCATCTTAGCGCCCTCGCCCGGGCTGCTTTGGGATTCCCGCAAGGCGGATTGCAGATTCACGATGGCACCGGTCGCTTCTATGACGATGTTAGCTTTGGCCCTCCGATTGGAGACGATATGGAGGTGGAAAGGTCTCATACCTTTGGTCAAACCCTGTGTCGATGCAGAGCCGGGATCAGGCGAGGGTTTCTGTGGCGAGCCTGGGATATTCTTACTGCCGCCGCCATTGGCCCTGGCCGCCGGCGTTTCGCCGCCTTTGGTACCGGAAGCGGAGGTGGAGGGCCTTCCCGTTGATGCTACCAGATTGGGCTTGGGGTCAACACCGGCTGCGGCCGAGCTCCTGGGGGCGGTGGGTTGGTTGCTGCCCCGTGCAGCACGATTGTTTCCTGGCCGAGAGCCCATTGGACAGGTGGTGGTGGACAGGTGGTGGAGGTGGCAACTGGTCCTCGGTCAGAGAGAACTGTGTCAAATGAAGGTGAAGCACGAAGCAGAAATGATGGGGTTCGTGTCTCGATGGTATGGCATGGACCATGGGAGCTGTTGATGAAGGGACATAAATACCAAGTCACGGAAATGGGACGGGGTGTCGGGTCGCACGAGTCACCAACTGGGGGGCTGAGTCGGTGAGATGCCTAAGTCTGCTGGAATACAGCCATGCGCCGGCGCCCAATGAGCAAGTGTCGCTGGCTTTGGCGCCAATCTGGACCGGGCACCTCATGCGCGCCATGACGACTGTCTTAGCTGGGCACCGACCACCAGAACGATGCAGGCTCCCAGCCGCGCGATTTGACAAGATCCCAAAAGAGGCATCCGTCCTCAGGGTGGTTCGCATCGATTTTTGCTGACAGAGCCCGGCTGCACGCAAACTCGAACATGACGTGGAGAAATGGTCGCGCAGTTGCTGGCATACGTGCCAGCACTGTATTGGACGCCCTGGAATCCGAGCCTGCTTGTGGCATTGACGCCCAAGGCGACGTAATGGGGGCAGCCGGCACCCAAGAGGCTCTGCTGGGTGCACTTACACATGGATGCCCAAGGCGAGGCTCTGATCATTCACACATCTCAGCATGGAATGCCATCTCAGCCATGCACAAAAGCCAGCCCCTCGCCCGAAGACAACGGGCCAGTGCCAGCTCTAATTAACACACTGTTACGAGAACCGCTTTGTTCCTTGTCCTTTTTTTTTTTTTTTTTTGGCAATCACCATCTGGAACCCCCCCTCCTTGTTTCATCCAAGCGGCATCATGTCGGCCACTGTGGCCGCTCCACGGAAGGCTCTCCGCCCGCCGGCAGTAAAAAAGACGTCAGCATCTGGCGCCTTCAGTTGGTTAGCCGAGGCATCCGCCGATACGTCCACAACAACCTTCTCGGCTACCTCTCTCGAAGCCTCGACTTCCACCCAGGGCAGCGCATCTGTCGCTATTCCGGCACTGGCTTCGCACGCCGGGATGGAACTGACAGCACTGTCGGCCGAGACAGTGGAGGCGTCCAAAACGTCCAAGACCATCTCGTCGTCCGGAGAACTCGGCGTCAGTGGTCTGACTCAAGCAGCGTCGCCATCTTTAAACGTGGCCAAGAACTCCTTCCATTCGTCCACGGTGGTTGTCGGGATGCCCAGAAACACTATTCCGTCGGGAACGCCATCCATATCGTACGGGTCGTCCGGGAAATCTCGTGCCACCGGCACCGGGGCCTCCATGCCGGCCTTCAGGGGGTCGGTCGTGAGGACGAAATTTGGCGGCCAACGAAAGTTCGATCCGGCGAAAGACAGGCTCATCATCGGTGTCGACTTTGGGACCACCTATACCGGGTCTGGCATTCCCCAACCCTCGCTGCTCCTCCTCGTTTCCATTTCTCCTCCGCGTGCTAACTGTTGACCAAAGAATTGCGTACGGCTTCACGTCAGACCCCTCCACCGTCACGGTGATCAAGAAGTGGCCCGGGCATGCGGTGCGGGGCAGAAACGACATCGACAAGATCCCGACCGTGATCAAGTACGGGGACATGAAGGACGACGACCCGGAGACCATCACCTTTGAATGGGGCCACAGCGTCAGGGGTGACGCCAAGGATGTGATCCGCGGCTTCAAGCTCGACCTGGACCCTGGGAAGCGCAAGTTCTACACCCCCGCCGGTGGGATCGACGCCGGGGTCAACATGGTCCACTCTCACGAGCAGACCATGGCCGAGGAGCTAGGCCGCATCTTCAAGAGCACCGTCGACATCGTGGCCGACTTCATCGGCGCCGTGTACGAGCACGCTCTGACCAAGATTCGCGAGAAGGAGCTACCGATTGTCGTGAACACGATCAAGAAGCAGTTTGTCCTCACCGTCCCCGCCATCTGGTCCGACATAGCCAAGAACGCGACGCTCCGGGCGGCCCGCAACGCCCACCAGGACATCCTGGTGAACCCGGAGGACCTGGTGACCGAACCTGAGGCGGCCGCTCTATACACCTTCCAGTCCTACCTGAAACGGGGCCTGGGCAGCTCCGTGAACAGGGGAGACACCTTTGTGCTGTGCGACGCCGGCGGTGGCACCGTCGACCTGATCTCTTACAAGGTGGCTGCGGTGAAGCCGAGGCTGCAGCTGAAGGAAGTTGTCAAAGCTACAGGTTTGTCCCGCCCCCACCCCCCCCCCCCTTTTGCCATTCTATCGTCCGAGGTAGTTACCTGAGCTAACCTGCCACGTCAACAGGAGGAGCAGTCGGGTCCATGATGATCAACATCGGGTTTGAGCGGCACTTGCATACCATCCTCGGCGAGGAGGTCATGGCGAAACTGAAGGCGGATGGCGGCGCCGCCTTCAACGCCATCATGCAAGATTTCGACCAGAAGGTCAAGCCCAACTTCTCGTCGGCCGAGGAGTGGGACGACGACGGCCAGAATGACAGAATTGATCTTCCCGGCGTGGAGATTGAGGATAATGAAGCAAACAACGTCCGCGAGAACACGTTGGTGGTCACAGGGTAAGAAAAAAACGGCAACACTTCAATCAGCAGCAGCAGGGCCTACTAACACCTGCACCTTCGTTTCTAAGGGATGTCCTCGAGAGCATTTTCAACCCTCGGGTCGAGGATATCGAGAAGCTCGTTCAAGAGCAGATCGACAAGGTTGTGCGGAAGACGCTAAGAAATCCGACCGTGGGTACTCCCGTGTGTCCTAGGGATGCTGTGACCGAGGCTAACAAGCGATATCCAGGCCATCTTCCTTGTCGGTGGGTTCGGTTCCAGCCCCTATCTCAGCCGCAGACTTCAAGAGATGACCAAGACAATCCCCATCATCCGGCCCGAGGAAGCGTGCGTTTTTACCCCCGCCCCTAGTTCGGATGATCCAGCGCGAGACGTACGTAGAAAGCAAAGGTAGACTGACCCTCTATAACCAGGTGGTCTGCCGTCGTCAGGGGAGCCGTCCTCTACAAGATGCCAGGCACCGTGGAGGTGGTATCGAGCTGTGCCCCGACAAACCTTGGCGTCAGGGCGCTCGTGCCATATGACGAGGACGAACATCCGGATTCCGCTGCTAATCACAAGATTGTTGACGAGATTGAGGGCATTGAGAGAATCCCGAAGATGATGTGGTACATTTACAAGGTCGGCAGTGCTCGGTGCGTTTGACAAGGGGGTGGACCTAAACTAACCCCTCGACTGCAGGACGACGAGCTGAAAAGGAACAACGCCATTCGCTTCCCCTTCTTCCGTGACATTCCGTTCGACTACAAGCCAGAGCATCTCGTCTTCGAAGACGAGCTCGAGGAATCGGACGAGGACGTCCCGCCCGTGTTTCCGTGGGAGAATCAAGGTATGTTTGACCGTTTCACTTTGCTCGAGGTGGTGCATCACCAAAAACTTGCATGCGCGGGGCTGACTGAAATGGCATACTGCAGGGGTCAAGAGGAAGGTTGTACTCACCAGCGACCTGCGCGGGCTGTCTGCGGACGACCTGGAGAAGAACGAGGGACCTGACGGCTCGCGGTACTACTCTGTTCACTACAACTTGGTTGTCTCCATCGGGTCGGCAGGCATGGAATTCTCTGTGGAGAGTGAGGGCAAGAAGTTTTCGGTCACGGATGTGGACTACTAGCCGGGCAAGATGGAGCGTGTGGTCCGGCGGTCCCCTTCTACGCTTCACTGCACACCGCAACTAGATTCGGTGGAAAAGATGAAGTTCGAAGTGATGGATTGGGATGCCTACTCTTCTCTTGTCCCTACCGTGCTCTTTTTAGGACAGTCAGAGAACTTATATTATAGTCATAAATGGTAGCAAATGGTAGTAGTTGCCAGCTAAACTAACTACGTAAGTTCAGTTCGCATAAGCTCTGTTTCAGCTCGGTTAACCACACTCCTGAACCCCCTTCTTTTTGATAATATTTATTAAGGGACAAGGTTGAGACAATGGATTTTACTTCCCGGAACATAGGGAAGGTGCTAAAGAGCGAAGGGGTGTGGCATATTTATAGGCATACAAGAACTGGCCAACCGGTGCCGTGAGGCCTGTGCAGCCCTGTGCAAAAGCGGCGAGGGGTAACGTGAACCCCAGAGGTGTAAGCCGTCAAGATTCGCAACAGGAAACAAAGAAGCTCCCACTCCCCTCGCTTCCTGGCCCAGAGGAAGAACGCTGGGATGAAGTGGTGCCCGCCAAGACACCCAGCCCTCCTTGGAACTCAGCCCTATCGATCAGCTTTCCGGGCTAGAATGCCGAATCACCCGACATAAGAAGGATGCTGTGGTCTGAGAAAAGTAGCTTAGTGCAAAAGGAAGGAGTGCTCGCCGTGGCTGCTAAGACGAAGTGAGATGACCCCACCGCTCGTGACGCAGCCATTCGATCGTGCCTTCCCAATGAAAGCAACACGAGCGCAATCCCAAACTCCCTCATGGCCTTGAGCCCACTTCGAGTTTCTATCTTTGGCCAAGAGCTCTCAGAGTCAACCTCCACGCCAAGGGTACAATCTCGCTTCACATACGAACCCGGCCACCTCACGGCCAATCCCGCTGGGAGCCGTTTCGGGAACAGCTCCAAACAAAGGACTGGAAACGTCCTCAGCCACCGCCAGAACGGGTACCAGACACCCGAAGAGCCCCGCAACAACGGCTCACGGAGAAGAACTGATCTTCCCCGCAACTAAGGCTTTCTTCTGCTGAGGATGCATTGACTGCCCCGCCCCAGCAATGGCTAGGTCTTGCTTTGGCTTCTCCCTCAAAGGGGGGTGGTGTCAATGAAAGCAATTGGAGGCCCCGCTTATGCGTTACCAGGTTTGTTTGATCTTTCTTCTTGTGATTTCTTGCCAGCTTCCTTCTGCGAACTGTGCTCGGAAAACTCACATCCAGATCTTGATACACAAACATCACCACAACATGAACGCAGTAACTTTGTGGGATGGCTTTGGCCTGCCTCCCCCGACCGCGACCGCCTTCGTACAAATCCGCCAGTATAGCAACATCTCCACCGTCACCACGAGCGCAAGCGCTCCTGTCGCTTCAACCTCGTCGGCCTATTCTGTTTCTTCAGCTTTAACAACATCTTTATCCTCCTCAGCATCCTCTGTCTCTTCGAAGTCATCGGGTTCATCGAGTTCATCAACTCTGCCAAGCTCCTCGAGATCCTTGAGCTCCTCGAACTCCTCGAGCTCCCTGAGTTCCTCAGATTCAGCTTGCTCCGTCAGTTACCCCCCAGGTCTCCTGTTAGAGGCGGTCCGTCTAGCTGACAAGGTTGGCCGACAAAGAGTCTTGCTGCGTTTCTAACATGCAGCTCAAGTGGCGCTTGTATCGCCAGTCCTTCGGCAGGCTATTGTCAATGCAACAACAGTCTACAGTACTTGGACTGCGTCGGTGCCGCGATATCGTCGACCAGCTGTTCTGCCGTCTCGGGTATCACCGGTACTGCTGCCTCTCGTGCCTAGAAAAGATGGTTCTAACACCTGCATTTGTCAGATTTCGCCGACTTCAAGAGAACATGGTATCAGAGCGCCTGCCCGACGCCTCCTGCAAGTGTTATGAGTGCTTTGACACAACCTTGAGACGCCTCAAGATTCCAATTAGCACTTGTGACCAAGCTGACAGCCTTGGTAGAACATCAGTCCAAGTAGATTTCGCGTAAGAGGTCCCCACCCGATGAATTACAACATACTCAAGAAATTTACCAGTAGCTAACGCATTTTAGACCCGTATCCATATTAACCCCGACCGGGCCCATCACACAAGCCACTGGAAGCATTCCCCCGCCTGCCTGGACAGGGTCTGGTGCGCTTCTGGGTGTGGGGATGGCAACGAGCCTTCTTACACTCTAGTGAAAGAAGGAGATATGGTTTACTACGCCGCATTTGTCGGATGCCATGCCAACAAACCTCACTGCTGTCCCTGGAGTGTGTCCGGTGCGTCGATAGGCCCCGTTGCTTCCGCCACCATCACCCAGCGCGCGAATGTCGTTGCCGCGGAGGCCGGCTTGTTTCCCGTGCCTGGAAGCTCTGGCCAAGGTATGTTGTCGAGGTGCCCAGATGATTATTACTCGGTGTCTGGACAATGCTGCCCAATGTAACTTCCCCGCTGATCCTCTAAGGAAAAGAATAGATACCTAACATGACGTTTAACAATGGCTATTTTCGATTCACAGCCGCCGTCGCCTCCCACACCCCATGCTTCAGCCCCTTCTCGGCGACAAGTACACCACCGCCGATCACAGCTAGGTTGTTGCGCAATCCAACAGAATCCTCACTCCGAACCTCAGCCGTTGTCAATCTTGGCTGGGCAATGAGCTACAGGGTTGCGACAGTTCAGCCTCCTCCACCTTCGGGCCTTTCGACAGGGGCCATTATTGGGATTGCAGTTGGGGCCGGCCTCGTTGGTCTCGCAGCCACAGGTGTTGCCGGCTTCTTCTCCATTCGCAGGCGGAAGAAGATCCAAGTGAGGCTCGTTGAAAACCGCCCGGATGCTTTGCCAGGCGTGGCGTACGAACCTGGCTATCATGCGCCGCCCATGGCATCTCCCCCACCGCCGTCGGTATCAGCATACGCGGGCACGCCGAGCACTGCAAATCCCGTTTGCGACGCCCGCGTCGAGCGTGACGAACCCATACGCGCCTTCACTTCCCAGTGCGTCAAACCCATATGATGCCACACCACGTGCTTTGTCTCCGTACGAAACCGCGGGCTGGACGCAAGCCCCGAGGTACAATCTTCACCAGCAAAATCAGCAGCACTATTCGGAACTGCCGTCAGGAGAAAACGGCGGAAATTATCGGTAGCGGCAACGTGGAGCCCCTTTCTTTCGCATTTCTGGGATCGAGACTAGGCTTAGGGCAAGGGTTTCCAAAAGAAATCTGGTTTCTATGAATCCATTATGTACTAGTGTGTGCGGCGTTGTGTTTGAGTGGTGGTTTATCAAAGTTATCCGGTCAGTTACGGCACGAGGATCTGACAGCTAATAAACATTCCAAATACTCCCAGAGCAGCCAGTCAAATGGATCAAGGTGCTTACGAATTTTAATCGAAAATCGGTCCAAGTCTGTCGTCATGATAACTGTACAGGGTTTAGATTCTTTTCGCCTAATACAATTTCCACTTCAACTTCCGATCTCATTCGGAGCTTACGAGTCAAGTGGAACTCCAACCACCTAACATCCGAGATTCAACGGAGACAGCCATCATAACGACAGTCGGAAGGATAAGTCCGAACACCTCGGGCATAACGCTATTCGAACAAGAATAGTTAACAAACACATTTCTTTCTTTATATATATATACATGGCAGGGAAGGCAGCAAAGATTGACATTTCTTGTCGCACATCCTCAACATCCCGACTTCCCCTCCAGCAAGCAATAGCAAACCGCGATCGCAAAAACAGCCAAAATGATGGGTCTCACGTCCAGTCGCGGATGGTTGCACGTCCTCCTGGCCGCCTCCTTCCTTTTTCTCCCATCCTCGACACATCCCGACGGTCAAGACTCCATCACGGCCATTGCCGCCGCCCCAAGTAACTCTAACAACTGGGCAACCTACCCCCGGCGCACCCTGGGCGGCGTCTCCGTCGTCGACACCCCCGTCGTGCGCGCCGCCCAGGCCTACGCGCGCGCGCACGGCAGCGACTTTGTGTATAAGCACATCATGCGCTCGTGGCTGTTTGGCGCGCTGATCATCCAGCACAACGCCACGCTGCGCGCCACAGTCGACCCGGAGGTACACGCCGTGGCGGCCATCCTGCACGATCTGGGCTGGGACCGCACACCCGGCTCGCCGCTGATCAGCGCGAACCGCCGCTTTGAGGTTGATGGTGCGATTGGGGCGAGGGCGTTTATTCGTGGGAATGTTTATGGGAGGCTTTGGTACGTTCTTCCTCTCGCCGTCTTTGTTCCTGCATCTTGAGTGTTTGACTTGCAGAGAGACTCTTGCTGACAGCAAGCCCTATTGCCATCACAGGGAAGAACGACGTGTCCAGCTGGTCTGGGACTCCATCGCCCTGCACACAGACCCCAGCATCGCCTGGTTCAAGGAGCTGGACGTGCAGGTCGTGTCCAAGGGCATCACGATGGACTTTTTAGGCCCGATGGAGGGTGTCACGGCATCTGAGTATGCTGCTGTTGTGCGCGACTTCCCCAAAGACGGCTTCAAGACTGGCGTGAATGATACCGTCACCTGGCTCTGCCAGACCAAGCCTTCCACCACCGTCGGTGAGTTTTCCTTCCCCAGAAGGGGCTAAGTCACACTCTTGTGAGCGGGATGCTAACACCAAGTCATCAGATAACTGGATGCAGCCGTGGGGAGAACACTACGTGCCGGGATACTCACCTGTGGGGCAGCGGGCTTTTGACAGGCTTCTTGCAGGCTCTGGCTAATACAGTGATATGATGAGACTTCTTTTGTCGCTGCAAATCAAGATACTGAATCATTGGATAAGAGCGCTACGGAAAATTAATTCGCAAAAACAAAAAAAAACAAAAAAAAAAGACTGAAAAACAAACAAATTCTGAACCCTGACGACTTACCGTACAACGGGCGCCGAGATCCAACAGATGCTAACCACAGCACCATTTGTTTGTTGGATGTTGCAGCCGCAAAATTTCCATTGGTGATCCCCATTCGCTCCACCTGCGCCGTCAACGGTGCGCAGGGCGATAACCAATTCATCGCGGTGCAGGGTTGCGGTGAGATAAACTGCCCCGCATCGAGCGTGTGTCGTCGGGTCTGCCTTGTAATCGTCGGTGACCCCTATTTTTCTCCAAGTCTCTCGCATGTCTCTCTCCAGCACGGGTTATCTCTTGGTTAAGGCTGTCTGTCGTTGGACCACGCTTTTTTGTTCCGCCTGCCGACTTCCCATGCTGTGTTACTTGCGGCATGCCCGTGGCGTTTCAGGTCGATCTCGTAGCGCTAATGGAGACGATGGGAAAACGACACAGCATCCAATCCAGCATGTCTGGGCACGTCTGCGGCTGAGAAGGGAAAAAAGCACGTGTGATGAATCGTTGGTTTCCAGGGGTAGGTGCATATCGACGACACCAACCTTTCCTAAAGAGCCAGAGCCTCGTTGCTCAACCGACACCAAGTCTGCTCACATGCACCGGAAGGCTCATTAACCCACTGGGAGTAGCGGGAAGGCAGCTAGACTGCTATTTTCGTAGGGTTTCATGTTTTCTTTCTCCAAGATTCCAAGCCTTGGATTTGAAGCGGAAGATTGCCGATTTTGTGTGTTCGTGTTGCGTTATCTCACGAGGCTCTCGGTGATAGCGCCGTTTCGATCTTCAAAATGCAGCCCGTCTAATTAAATCCATGCCGCAAATGACCATTGTTACCCGCCAGAATTAGGCAGAATTCACTTTCGAGATGCGTCGGATCTACCCCGAAACAGGTGGCTGCTGACCCGCATGGCAGACAGGATCTCTTGGCAAGTCTTGGTAATCCCCTGACGAACGCCGCATTCGACTCCCTTCGCCTTCATTGCCCAACCATGAACCAGGAAATGACTGTCAAACCAGGGGGGAAGATGCAGGAGTAGGTATGTACTAGTATATATCACCACATGGAGGCCTCGTGGCATGCCTGAAAGAGGAAAGAGGAAAGAGGAAAGAGGAAAGAGGAAAGAGGAAAGAAGAAAAAAGGGACCCGGTGACCGGCGCGTATATTTGCAGAGCCGCAACGAACATCTGCCAGAAGTCAACCTCGATGGCACCCCTAGAGCCTCACCGGGCAGCGCGAGGGCCAAAGCGTTTCATGGCCTCCGTCCAGAGCCTCGTAGTCTCCCCTAAGAGAGAAAGAGATTAAGAGGAGAGGAAGAATGCCTCGTGATTTCGCTCTCTTTCCTTCCTTCACCACACCACCGACCCTCTATCACGACCAGAGACCCATCAGCCCTTTCTATCATTTCGAGTTGTTCTTGACTGAATCTTCCACTCTTTTTCTCATCAGCTTCCATCACATACATACGATTTTCCGTACATCCGGCTCCCAGTCACCCCTTTGTCTGGAACCAAGGCCACAATGGGAGGCAACTGCTCTACCCCAGGCGAACTCGGCTACAAATGCCCATACACGCTGGCAAACTTCACCGGTTCCGACCATGCCACAGTCGGTCCCGATCCTGACATTGCAGGCATCGGTGTGAGTCTCTTTAGCCCAAGACAGCAATACTCTTCCGTCCCCACAGAGTGGAACTAACCCCTGTTTCCCATAGGTCTTCGCCTCCTTTGCCCTAGCTTTCTTTGGCTCTCAAGTTGCAGCTCTTGTGATTCATATTCTTGAAGTAGACGAGATAAATGAAAAGAGGCAGAAGTAAGATTACCACCCTTCCTCATCCAACAAATACACTTCCAATAATAAATGACGGGGAAGAAACGCTGACACATCCTGCCCGTCCCGATAGGCACCAGTCCGTAGGAAGGCTTCACCACGTCCTCAACACCCTCCTCGTCGGCTGGAGCGACCAGCAGATTGTCCTCGGGCTGGCGACCAGCATCGCAACGCTCAAACAATGGTGCAATCTCTCCATGTACCACCTGAACATCATCCAGCAATGGCTCGTCTTCTGCTCCGTCACCCATGCCAACGCGCTGCTCGTCCACTCGCAGTACTTCAAATGGAAGAACTGGCTGGCAAGCACCCTCCGCGCCCTGCTTCTCATTGCACACATCTGCCTCACTAGCGTCATCTTCTTCAAGAACATCGACCGCGTGGATGACCACTGGTGGCCGTCCATCGGCAATCAAACCCCGCTACAGATCATGCCTTCGAGCTGCTTCTTTGAAGGCGCAAATAGGTCCTCCACCCTCCACACCACGAACTTGGGCTACCAAGAGACCGGCACGAACGGGCTCGTGCTGTTCGGCGCTTGCATTGCGCTGGTCCTCATCAGCTTAGTCACCACGATCCGACACGCCTTCGAATACAAGAGATTGATCTGGTGGGTGCGACAGGTCTTGCTGGTTGGCAACGCTGCGCTGGGACTCTTCGTCGCCGTCAAGACGATCCAGCTCCGCGACTGGATGTGGGACAACAAGTGGCTCACGCCGGACGACGAAACACCCGAGGAGAATCCCGAGGAAAAGTTATCGTTTGGCCAATGGGTCCCTCTCTTGATGACGACCTACATTGTTATCTCTTTCCTTCAAAGTCTAGCTGGTAATGAACTCTCTCTCTTGTCCTCTTTCTTCTCTGCTCCCTCTCTCCCTCTCTATTCCTCGACGCACGCACATCAACATACCACACGCCCCCTAGAGCTCTTCTTTTTTTCCCTCTCCTTGACGTCTTGTCACTAAACTCTATCGTCTTCCATACCCCCAAAACCTCCTCCCCTAACCGAAACACGAAGTTATCCTTTTACAAGAACGCCCCTCAGCTAACCACTTCTGCCTTACCAACAAATAGATGAGGTCCCAGTGGATGGAAACTCCATCAAGTCCAACCGGAACTCGAGTGAGTCGCAGCGAGAGATGAACGCCTATGAACTGCAAAACAGAAACAACAACTATAACGGTGACGACAATTAACCAACAAAAAGGGATGTAAATCCGGTAGAACTAGCCAACAGGCAAGCAGGAAAGCAAATTTATGTGTGTAAAGTTAGGTGTACGACTTGGTGAGTTCGATAGATATTCCGATAGTAGTTATGATGGTCAAATGGTTTCTTGGAAAAGCGTTGCTGGTAGAGGTTCCATTTTTTTCCCTCGTCACCTTTTTGTTGTCATCAGTACTGTACCTCGGACTCTATTATCTCTTTATCTTTTCAATATGTATGTATTTTTCCTCTGCTTTGCAATCTACATTTTATCGCCTGTAGTCTCTCAGTGCATACTGTAAAACTAAAACGTTGCCCTGACTTTCCCAATCATTTACTTTAATCCTATTTATTCATCCACTTTTGATAAAATGAGTGCTACTTATCAGGGAGGGAAAGTTCAGAGAGATCTATTGGCATTTATAAGTATGCTCCATCGTTATCACCTTATCATCTACAGATTGAAATTTCTTGGTAGTTGAAGTTATAACTTGCAGCTGATAATTTCCCTTTCTTATCCTCCTTTACTCCTCGAGGTAGGGGTTGTGTGCGTATCATTCACATTTGAGTTTCTAGTTAAAATAAGAGATCGTCAGTTTAGAAACGAAAAGAAAAACGTGATCAACATGTAATTAATCGGGCTCACGCTTTCTTAATCTTCGCATCTCTCGATATCGTACCTTTCTCTAGTTCCAGGTACAAATAATCCGGCAAATTATATTAGTGAAGATCATCAACCGTAAATACAGGTAAGCAATGGGATATGTGCGCGAGGGATATCCTTCAGGGAACGAAAGAAAAAGGCAAAGCAAGGAAATATTCAAGAAAAAAGATGATGGG
Organism: Podospora didyma; assembly: GCA_033439775.1. Lineage (NCBI taxonomy): Eukaryota > Fungi > Ascomycota > Sordariomycetes > Sordariales > Podosporaceae > Podospora > Podospora didyma. The sequence goes on from JAULSW010000010.1 coordinate 923,692, forward strand.
TTTACTGACACATTGGGCCTCGAGTTCAGTCTTGATATTGGCGTGGTCGACTGCTGATCTTGTCATCTAACAAGACGCCACTACGCCTTATGCGAAAACGACATGTTACTGCAATGGCACTCACTGCATCTTCACACGATCAGCAGCCATTAAAACACAAACGGAGCAGAGCTGGTTTCTGAATGTTTTTTTATCCATTCTCCATGTTCTTTTCACCCTAACCTCCGTACTATCTAGAACTGCAGACTTTCACGCCCAACACACTATAAAAGGAGCATACTTCGCTTTGTGATTGCGCGACAACGCAGCCAAAAAGCGTTGTCCCCTCAAGACCGCCCCAACCTTTCCGTCTGTATATTCCACCGATGTCCCAACTCAGCGTAATATGCTGACCCTGTTGTGTCGCTGTAAACACTCCAGCGCCATATCGCTTGCCGGAATGAAAAGCCAATCCAATTTGTCACTTTCCACTCGCAGCGAATCGGCGAAAACAGGCTGCAGAAGGTTGCGGTGAGTCGCAAAGTTGGCGGTAAAACGTATGTGATCCGGGGTGTGATAGGACTTCTCGTCTGACGAGTTGCGCTTCCTCCCAGTGTAGTGGCCGTCAGGACAAATCCATCCGAAACAGTGCCAATCTGATGCGGTTTCTAGATCGGAAGTCCCGAGTACCGGCAGTTGAGTTCTATAACCTGAGGCCAATTCCTCTTTTCCGTCGCGCCCGCGTGCTGAAAGCACTGCCATAGAACCCCGGCCCTAGAGGCCAATAAAACAGATAAGACAAAGCTATGCCTCGTTGAAACCAACGAAAGCCTCAGCAGACGCGATGCAGCGCAGAAATGAAGAGAGCCATTATGCATAATGAATCAAGACGCCTTTTGACCATGTATAGCGAACCAACCATCCATATGTACCGAGCCGGAAAAAAAAGGCAATGTAAACAATAAACCCCTTGATGGGCCCCGGCCGTGCCAAGCCGACCGAAGGCTCTATCATACACCAAGAGGTCATATGGATCATGCCAAAAAGCAAACAACGCCAGCAGCCCAATGACGCTGCAACTTAGGATGGGCGCCGACAACGCCCCAAAGAAGATATTAGAATCTCGTACCAGGCACAAGAGCGGAAGATGTACAGAGTTCGGAGTTGCGTGAGACGGGTGGATGGGCACCCACGCGGGGTGTTTTCTCGGGCATAGCTGAGAAAGATAAATGGGTTGGCGAGACGATATTTGTCATGGCTCCATGCTCATCGATGGTCGGTCGAAAGACAATTGAAACATGTTACCAAGTTGCTCAGCCCCTAATAGCTGTCGCAGAATGAGCATCTGCACCTGAGAACGGGAAACGATCGTGCAAGTGCTGGTATGGATACTCATTCGGCGACGTACCGGCGAAGGGGGCGAATACGCCAAGGGATGACGGCGACTTGCCAGCAGCCTGGCCCGACTGTCCGGCCAACGGGCTTCCAGCCCGCTGTGGCGTGAAGCTCTTGAGCGGGGACTCGGAGGGCGACGCTCCGATAGGGATGAATGTCGTAGCATGGTGGAAGTACGGATTCGGGTCCTTGGGGTGCAGCGAGTGGTGCTGAATACCACTGTGGGAGTGATTGTAGTTGCCGATCTGAACGGGACTACCTTCGTAACTCGACACAGTGCTACTCTTCGAGGAATCGTCGACGCCGTCAAATCGATCAACCCGCAATCCTCCGTCCTTGAGTTGGGGACTCGACTGCTTGGTGCCGAACTATTAGAAAAATGTGTTAGTTGCGATTGCCAGAATGGGGGCCGCTCGGAAGATGCTTTCTTTTGGGCCCCAGTGGGGTATTACCCAGAGTACGTACAAAGCAGTATTTATTGACGAGTTCCTCGTACGATGCAGTTGCAATGCTTGGGCTGGGCGAATCTGCCCCGGTAGTGTTGACAGGATTCGCGAGCGCAGGGCCCTGGCCGGTGCTGGAAGGGGAATCCTTGGGCTTGACAGCGTCTCCGGAAGTGTCGACAGCTGGGACCACAGGCCTCCGGTTGGGCTTCATGTACAGGCCATCGGGCTTCGTGAACATGGTGTCCTTGGCGGTCTGGATAGCAGCAGTGAGGGAGGCGCCGAAGTCATAGCGGTTGGCGAAAGCCTGTCCGCTTGGTGTCGACAGGCGGCCAGTGAGGTTGTCACTGGCAAGGTTGGCCGAGGTTCTGACACCCTTGAGTCTGAGGCTCGTAGGCCCAGTCTCTCCGAGATACTCGTGAATCGACTGGTCGAAGTTTGGCTTTCCGTTTGCGCCAAAGTCATCAGCAGAAACAGGCGCGGCTTTTTGCTTTAGTTGTGCGGCGGGGAGGGTGGGACGGCGAGTGCTCTTCGGAAGGCCATTAAGCGGCCGAGACGCGGCACCGATGACGCCCTTCTTGCCATTCTGCGGAAGCGCCTTTTTCTTGAAGTCAACCTGGAAGTTGGTACCGCCATTGTTGTCCCAGTGCTCCTGTCCGTTGACGATGTATCGGATGCAGAAGTAAAGTGTCTTGGACTCGAGGTTGGCGAGGTCCGACAGCTTGATGGTGAAATTAAATCTGTCATGGCCGACAGGCGTCTCGACGGGCCGGATCTCGGTCATGTACTCGGCTGTAACTTCGGATGTCGTCTTCCAATAGTCGAGAGTGAATCGGCACGTCACGTACTTCTGGAACGCAAGATTGGCGACATCAATTGATCCAATCAAGCACTTTTGATCAGAGGACAGCCAAACCCGCTCCAAGCGGACAGCCTGGGCCTTTCGTGCAGGAGTATTGACAGGAAAGTTCTGCAGGATTATCTCCCACTCGAAAGGTGGCACCCGTGCGGTGGATTTGTCTTCGGTGTTGAAGGGGTACTCGCTGTCACTGTCATAGTTATCGACGGGCGATGAACCAGCGCTGACCGCAAGGGGCCGATCGACTTGGAGGAAATGTCGGACGTGCTCGAGGTGGGAGTCAAAGTGTACCGCCTTCGAAAAGGTCGGAGTACCAGGCATGCTCGAGGGGCGCCTCCGTGATGGGGGGCGGAGGGCAGGGCGGACAAGCTCGCCAGACTTCTTGCGGACCATCTGCGGCTTCCGCTGGACGTCTTCATCTGATTCATCTTCCGAGCCTGTTAATGAGCCTCTTGCAGACTGGCTGATGGTAATGTGTGGCTCGGTGGCCGACCTCGCGTGGGAGAATCTTCGGTTGCCCCCTGCCGCGAGCTCGTCGAGTGAGCCGGTGCTGAAGCTGATGTGCATACCTTCGGAAATAGCACTCGCCTGCGAAGCGAGGACTGCGAGATCTCCGGCATTGGGCGCCACCTTCTCGGTAACCTCTGACTTGGTGGGAGAACTCGACCTCTGAACGGGGATTTGGCTGATAGCATCATGCAGCGCCTTGAGGTCTTCGATTTTCCTGCCGCTTCGGATCTCTGGCAGATCCTCATCGTCACTGGACGAGTCTGGGGGAGAAATGATGGCGCCATTGGGCATTCTGCGGTCGCCGGTGATTGGGGGAGGCGATTGTCGGACACTGATGCTCGCAACCATTCCCTTCAAATCCTCCGATGTGGCTTCGGGCGATGGCTCGGGAGCATGGCGTCCGAGGGTTGGTGCAGATGGTGTCCGCCTGTGTTTGGTGAGATAGGAAGCCGATCGAGGAAGCACAGGCCTTGAGCTGCCATTGTTCTGGGGTTGATGAAAGGAAGGCCTCCGGCTCACGTCGGGCGAAGGCGGGGCGGACGAGGCCGGGGACCTGTGGGATGGGGGAGTGTAAGGCATTCCAACAAACTGAAGAACCTGCTCGACGAGCGGGGATGAATTTGTTTTGCAATGTCAAGAAGGACAATCGGGGGGGGGGGGGGGGGGGGTGGAATTTCTCAAGACCAATGCATTGATGGCGACGGTCGACTCTTTGTCAGAAGTGCGACCAAAGCTTCAAAGACGCTGACTGCGAGGAGAGCAAAGTCAGCAGGCAGCTCTGCGCAGAACGAATAACTTAGGAATTCATGGCGTAGGGTTTGTGAGGAGGGGAGGAAGATAGGAAGAGCGTGTGGAGAGGGACGAGGCGTCGATGAGGTAACGGTGGAAAGGTAAAAAGCAGCAAAGATAACGGTGTGGAGTTTTTTTTTGCGGGCAGTGGCAAGATGTCGTGCTTGGCTGTTTGATTGTGTGTGACTCCCTTCTCCATGCGACACAAGGTCCCGATTCACTAAACACTAAATGCTGCAGGCAATTCCACTCACTGTTGTCTCTAGGGAAGAACAAGGCAAGAGCGGCCGCGGCAATATTCCAGCAACGGGGCTTAGCTCTTGCAGTTGTCCGTCTTCTGCTTTGGTGGAGAAAGCGGTGATTTCGTCACGGGGGATCTGCTGAGATACCACGGAGGGGGGAGACCGGCAAGATAGCTATATGGCCTGGCGAGATGACAGGACTGGTCGTGCTGTGCGGTCTCGTCGAGGATCCGGGTGTGCGAGGGAATGGTAGACGAGGAGGTGCTCGAGTCTGCCTTTCAACGCTGCCCTTCTCCTGTCTCTGTCCCTAACTCCTTCTGGACTGCTGGCCTGTCTACCAACGCGCTTTTCCGGCCTCTATTATGGCGACCTGCGGGTATCGGCCGTGGTAAGTATGGTCCGGTCGAGGGCGAGGTCGACGGGGAGGGGACTCGGTGGGTTCTTGTGTCGACTGTTTCTATCGTCAGCGGGCCGCCCTCAAGAAGGATTAAGCAAACACGAGTCACGCTCGCAGCGAGAGAGAACTGGGAACTGGTGGATTGGGCCGGCGAGCGGCGGGACAGCTGGTTTTGAACAACGGGGTGGAGGAACGGGGGCCGGGGGAGAGTGTTGCTTGAGCGGACAGTCCAGGCAGAACGCACCTTGCTGGAACGTGGGCCGCGAGCTTCTGCTACAGAGCGGCGCTGTCGGCAAGGAATAGAGGTGGAGGAGACAGCAACAAGAAACTCCAGTGGCAAGCCGACTGGTTTGGGGGGAAGGAACAAGATGAAGAGGAGGGAAGAGGTGGGAGGCAATGGTGCAAAGTAAGCGTTGGAAAGGTGAGGGCAACTTGGTACGGCGACTGGACCGGATGGGATGGAACCAAGGAGTGCACCGAGCGGCGGATGTGCTGGGGTCAGGGTACGTACAGTACGTACAGGCCTGCAAGCCTGCAAGCCTGCAAGCCTGCAAGACAGGGGGTATGTGGACCTTGCCAGTGGCCCGTTCTTTCTTTTTGGTGGTGTGGTGGGGACGATGGCGAGGTGGACCAGAAAACCCACCTTCAAACCAACTTGCAGTCCCTGCGGAGCGCGAAAAGGGTACCTCGAACTCGTACTCCGTGCGAATCAGGGGCGGAAAAATACTGTCTCCCGCCCCGCCGGATCAGGACGCCTGCACAAAACGACGCCCTCCAAACCCGGCGACGGGCGCACACAGGCTCGCTGCCGTCATCGGATTCGGTCGAGATGGCTTCGGGGGGAGGCAGCTGGCATGTGGATGGAACGCGCGCAGCTCGCATAGAATACAGCAGCGCGACTCGCATTCACTTGCCTTTAAGTCTGCTTATCGCATGGACTGCCGTTTGTCCGTCGCTGCGACTCGCCCAGCGTGCTGGCAGCCTGCAGGCCAGCCTTTTAGAGTTTCCCAGATGGACCACGAGCCCTTGGTGATCAAGCCCTCCGGCCACCGCGACGCCTTTGGTCCGCCGGCTCGGGTCCGCCTGTTTGCCTTCTTCTCAGAATGCTTATTCTAAAGCCTAGCTGGCAATTATAGCCGATGATAACAATCTATGGCGGTGGCGGCCCCATTTCTCCTTTCCTAGGTTGGCGCGTTGAAGATGGCTTCCGCCCATTTGTGCTTGAGAACACTTGAGAACATACCATTCAATGTGCGCAGCCCGGCCTGGAATTGCCCTCGATGCCCGAGGCCCGCAGAACCGCGTGCAGCCTGAGAAGTCCAGCTATTTTTCATGACTGCCCTGAGGCAATTGAAAAAGGCCTGGTTTGGCAAGGCGCCAGGCACTGGCAGCAGGTCTCTTCTAGAACCGGCCAGTGGCTGTTTTCCTGCAGCGCACAAAATCATAGGAGCAGGTCAATAACTAGAGAGGCTTGCAGTTACTTGCATGCTCCCCGGTCGCGTGGGAAGGTACCTGCTTGGCTGACGCATCGGCAATGACGTCGGTGAAATGCTCGCTTGTTGGAGCCATTGACGGCCTGCTCCAGCAAAACGGCATGTACCTTGAGCGCGGGCCAGGTCTCAGACCCAGGCCGCCAGACCGACCCTCCAGCAGGTTTTTCTTTTTTTCTCCGAACGCCCTCCTCAGCCACCACCAGCAAAATTCCATCAGCCCGACGAAGACCATTCATACAGCAAGCTCTCAGCACCGCCTGAACAGGGTGAACATCGGCCACAGCGGGAGTCTTTTATAACCTTCCCATCCTGTATTTATTCGCCTTGATTCTCCAAAGGCAATGCTCTACCATCTGGCAGCTCTCCTCAACGGTCTGGAACGGACGGCCATGGTGGCATTCATGGTCAGCGAAGAAATATATTTTGTTCCCTTGTGTGTCCACAAAATATGTGCTGTTTTGAGGCTCAGATAGCCGAGCGGCGCCAACAGAAAGTTGTTTCAGGAAATCCGTCAGCTGGTTAGCAAGCTGGGCGCCCCGCCTGAAATTTTGGCCACGCCACAGGGCATTGTATCGCTCCAACGCGCAAATTCGTTCTGTCTCGACGGCCGCCGGGGCTTTCGCTGGGTTATTTTTCTTGCCGGACTGACATTTTACTGCAATTCACAGCATTAGGAAGACACTAATCCATAACTGCTCGCACCAGGTCGAGTTCTGGGCAGTGCCCAAGTGTCTTTTGGTCCAGCTTTCTCCTTACGGACGAATGAATGGTGCGACTCTAGAGGCAAAAAAAGTGCGCCAAGAGAGCCGGTCTGTTGGGTGGGACGCTAGCCCTCTCTTCCATAAAAAAATATTTTTAGTGGGAGAAACAGGCCAGGGCGGAGGTGGCCGCGGATCTGCTCAGCACGCATTGGCCATGCATCATCCCGAGCACAGATCAGAGCCAGCGGAGAGGCCCCATCGTGCTGATGTGCCTCCCTCAGGTCGTCTCGGGCCCCGCGATGAAGCATGGACTGCTGACAGGCCGATTTCGGGTTCCTTCCGGTGAACACAACAAACGGCGACCGAGCTCTGGCCGCCCCGATCTGGATCGTCATCGCGGGGGGTGGAAACGGAACGACATTTCGGACTTTGTGTGTGAATTTTCGTTGTCGAGGTCCTGAAGGCCCGCCAAACGCTGGCGCGGGGGTCACTCTGGCGATCCACCCCGCTGTCAAACATCCACAGACAGCCGGACCAGTGTCCACTCCCTCCTGCATCTGAGGTTGTATTTCAGATATTGCTCTCTCGCTCGAGGTGGGTTGCCGTATCCGGCTCTCATAGCCGACCAACTAATCTTCTGTTGAAGAGTCGAGTCAACTTTTTAGTATTAGGCTGACAGAAGCGTCTGCCGATGCCATGCGGTGGATGCCGTGCCCCCCCGGCACAGCTCCTACTGACTTAAATCGGAGACAAGTGAGATGGTCCAGATCGCGACTCCATAGAATACACATTGGCTCCATTCTCGGCCCTATAGAGGGGTATTCAGGAATATACACGGTCTGCTTTGGGTTTTGGGCCAAGATGGTGTGACTGCAGCTCCACCAGGCTCTCTCCTTTGACCCTGTTCACGGCTGTCACCTCCGCGGAACATCATGATATGGCCCGCGAGAGACGATCGGAGAGGAGGAGGAGCAAAGCAGCCGCCAATGGAGGTGCTTGAAGCATTGTGCATTGTGGGATGGATGAATGGCTGAAGCTCGGGGGTTCGTTCCAGCGGCTGTCATCCAATATCAACACAGGTTGTCCCGCGACTGTCCACACCGACTCTGAACAGATTTCCTAACCCCTCCTCAACTCTCACACTCTCGCTCGTCTTGTTACAGTTACAGACCTGCGGGTCGATACAAGCCAATCCGATGGGTGCTCTGGATGGCTCCTTGTATTCCCGTCATCCACTCGGACAGCCTTGGCGTCGGCTCCAGCACCGCGCCTATTTCGACGCCCAGCACGCAATACGATCTCAAGACTCAGTGGGTAAAGTCTTGCATTCACGATTATGGACACATCCGCTTTTGCAATAATTAAACCGGTTGACCCCCAAGTTCCAACACGCGCCCAGCCTTCGATACGGTTGCAGATATCAGCATCCTGGCCCCCCTGTGCTGCAGTCAAGTTAACAATCTCTGCAAATCTTCACACCGCGTCTTGTTATCTCGACGGCGTTCCCCCCTCCTGAATTCTGATTGGCCTATCCGCATTGAAGGTCTGTGCTTCTGGGCATCCCTGCAAGTGTGATCCCACACCTGGTTGGCAGCCTCTTTGTCGTGCATGGGGCTAACCCGACCCCCTGGACCGTGCCAAGCCTGTTAAAGGTTCCACGCCATCGATGCAAGCCATCGGTGCAAGCCATTGCAGAAAGAAGAAAAGAAAAAAAAAAGGTTCATGGAGCGGTGGGACTCTGGGAGTAAAGAAAGTCTGCAACTTCCGCCGGCGCTACCAAAGTGCATCGCGACGACGCAACACAGATACTAGAGACTGCTGTATCCGGGCGTGTATCCTACCTCCGCTGAAGCTGCCCCGGGTTTGAGGACTCTGTCAATGCGCCTGTCAGCAGCAATTTGCACAGTGCGGGCACAGCTTGTAAACAAACAATAGAATAAATTATCCCCGCTTTGCTGTGAGCCGCGGAAGGATTCCTGATCCTCACGTTGTCAGCATCGCATGATTACACTGTTTCTTCGTCTTGGCGACTCCAAAATATTTCACTGCTCTAGCAGGGCTTTCCTTGGATCTCCGTTCCGGAGTCTGGGCTAGAAATCGTTCGTGATAATGGTTTTTATGGGATTCGACGTCAGTCCACTAACCAAAAACCTTGGCAAGGTGGGAAGAATGACTCCGTCCGTAACCCGTATTTTTACCCCTCATTCAGAAATGGAGGGGAATATTCCGCTTCAATAACATCGATGTTGATTTCCGGATCAACTGTCCCATTCCTCTGTTGACGGCTAGCTTGCCAAGGTTTCCAGGACTTCAGTTTGTCGTGTGCAAATCCAATTCTCTTTGCACAATTACTTGAACATCAGTAACTCACATTGATGTATGTTTGCCCAGCAAGTCTTCTTGCAGCCGCCTCTGAATAAGATTTCTTGGCTGGTATGATGCACCCGCATCACTGATAAGCAGCTCCGAAAGCGGCCTTCGTTTGCCACACAGTGCTTAAAGATTACTGACATGTCTTGATAATAGTCTTTTTGTTCCTCTGTCTTCCTTTACTCAGTCTCAGCGCGGTCTCGGAAAGGGTCCATCCCTGTACAGCGGAAGCCGATGCCATTTCGTTTCTTTTGACGCCCAAATGCAACATCCATCCGGGTCAGGGCACAGGATCGAACGTCGACCAGCCTGGCCCTTTGAAGTCCCACCCGCATTGCAATCCTCTCTATGCAGCGACCCTGGTCGTGGTTGCCGTGCCTGCGATGTGATAAAGCCGTTCTCTTTGTGACAAGGCAATTGTACATGGGAGCAGCAAAGATCGCCAGCCCCGTCGACGCATATCGCCGTTTTGAGCAGATCAGAGTTCTATCAGGAGGAAATTTGTTGATGGCCTCATCTCATTCCCATGACACACAGATTGGGCCGTTGTTATCGCCGTCAGTCGCAAAAGCACGCTCACCGACCTCTCCCTCTGTTCGGTTCGAAGCGAGTCGGAGATTGAAGAGGCACAGTTGTGTGACAGTGCTGCTGCCTGCCGCTCGCGTCACCGCATCGGAAGATGGCATCTTTCATGACAATCACTCAAAATGCCGCCATCGCATGTAGAGAGTTTGGAAACGTCCAGCACTCACATTAAAGATGCAATATCTGTGGTGCAGTATCTCTTTAAAAGCATGACCATCATGAAGTTTTGTGTTGCCGACGCATGCTGCACCTGCACTCCCTCTCCAGAAATCATCCCACTTTCCCAACTGGGCTGGCAACATCCGGTATCTGCCTGCCTGCCAGCGCCTGCTATTTTCGGGTTTATGCGCCCTGGGTTCGCTTGCTTGTTCTGCTGGGGCTTGGCGATCCCATTCGCACACCACCCCACGGGCCCACCATGTTGATTTGCTTTTTTGGCAGATTTCGTCCCGGATGATTGGCACCACTAAGATCAAAAGAAGAAAAAATAAAACGGCTTTGCATCTTTTCACGGCACTTCTTTTGGCTTTGCTTGTTTCGGCACGACCCCTCTCCTTTTGCTTTTTACGCAACCTTCAACCACCACCCTGCCCTTTTTTTCTTCTTTTTTTTGGGGGGTTGGCAAAACATATACGTTATTTTGCGCCTTATGGACAATATAGCTCGGCGAACGGGAACGACGAAACAGGGCCGGATCGACACGGCACAGACAGGTCATCAGATCAAAATCCCCGTGGGGCGGCGATGCTGGGTTACTGCTCTGACATGACATGTCGTTCGTTGGTTGTTTCTTATTTCGAAATCGCGGCTCCCTGCGCCGACAAACGGCGCCGCATCGCTGGGCTGTTTCAAACCTCTGAGACACCAACCATCCCTGACCCGCCACAATGACGAGCCTAGGACGTTAAAGAACAAGACTCAAGAAAGGGCCGGAAAGCCACCCTCACTCATATTGTTGGCCCACTTGCAGTGTCTGTCAGGTCCCAGATGATCAGTTCTGAGACGGTGATGGCCGTTCGGCCTCCCGAAGCCAAGACGCCCGATAGTGCTGGTGGGCTAATTCCAATGTCAGCCGTTTTATTTTCAGGGCCTATTACCATACTGTTGTACACGAAATGCACAGGGCATTTTTACCAGCATCTATTGGTTATCCGTGCGATGATGCCAGCTTCTAGACTCCACATTTATTTTGTATTTATTTTCTTGCCGGACGTTTCAATGATGCATACCCGTATAAAGTTCAGCCTTCCAGGGACTCATTCGTGAAAATGGAATGGCGTTATCTTCAGGGAGTCACTGGTATAACTGAACGGCTTTCCCAAGCGCACCTCTTCTCAAGCGTTTCCGTCAGAAATTCCCTGAGTCAAAAACTCCCAGCCAATACAATTATCAAGTGGTGCGCTTTCCGCTCGGATTGGCTTCGTCGCTCTTGCCCGATGCGGTTGGCTTCGCAAAATCTCTTGGAAAACATCCAGTGCTGTCTTGGGTGCCGGAAGTCTGTCGTGACCCTACCGCTTGCCCGATTCCCGTCCTCGAATGCCATCAAACCCACAAGTCGAAATAACAATTCGTAAAACCGCTCAATTGCTCCATTATCACCTGATAAAACCCAGCCCGCCGGGATAATGATCTGCCCATTTTTTGGCTTGAGATCTCTCCACAGATGGTTTGCGGGCCCTCCATGTTTTGTCGCACACGCATTCGTGGCCCCCTGTCCAATCCCTTGTGCACGGACGTCTCGTCCGCGCTTGCCTTTTCTTGGGTGGCCCACAATGATCTGATATTTGGGTTTTGCCAAGACTCGAGAGCCTCTTTTCTTATCAGGGGCTCCTACAGTAAAGTGTAGAATATCAGACCACTGATGAGAGATATGTTCGATACTTACCTTTCGCAGTGGGATTCATGGCCGCATTGCAGCGTTGTAGTTTGTCAGTATTGGGGTAAGCTTTTTGTCTCGGTGGTTTTCTTTTCTTTTTGTGGGCTGTTCAGATCTCGGACAATGTTCCCTGCCAAGACACAGATTGCCTGCCGAGGGGCTGATGGAGGGGCTTGCCTGCCGCTTCTTATGTCCGCTATCTTTGCCATTGACCAATCATTTCCCGGGAGGCTTTTGACGATTCGGTGGCCAGACCGTTTGCACGTGGTGCGACGCGTGCTTTAATAACGGTCTTTCCAGCGCTGGGGCCATTGGCCGATCACATTCCGCCTTTTTCCTTTTGGGGTCTGTCGCAGGACAGTGCGAACGTAACAAACAGACTAGCGGTATGTCCCGCTCTCAGCCACTTCATTAGTCCGACACTTGGCATTAGCAGCGACCAAAACATGGCTTGCATTCATGCAACTCAAGAACTCGAGCGCCATGCACCTGAGACAAACTCGCAAGACTTGGACTTTGCAACGGTTTCGGCTCAAACGGCTTTTCTGCACGCAGTGGCATTTCCTTGATGGTATCATCACCGGAGTCCCATGATCATGTTTTGCATCAAAGCTGTTTCTTTTTGCCGACAGCTGCAGTTTGCATCCCTCCCTTCATGGCCTTTTCCTTTGCCCGTGTGTTTCCCGTCCCGTTCCCCGGATGACACGGCTTTCAACTCTCTGCGCAATATGGGCTATATCCTCCTCCTACCAACCAACCAGATAACCTACAGCATATTTCCATCGATTCGAGTATAAGATGCGAACAACAGCGAATGCGACTCTAGATATCGTCTGTGCGCACAAATACAGCAGCAACACTGTCCCCTCTCCCTTCTCCCTCGTTATCAATATAGCTAACCCACTTATATTGCTAGTGCATAGTGGCCGTGGTATTGCAGCATGCGCGTGGGAGGCAGGAAAGGCCTGACAGCGTCGGAAGCGGGTTCGTCGGATGGCAGCACCTATCAGATTGGGCTGCCTACCCTCCTTCCCTTGGTGGCCGCGCCGGCCGATTGCCTCGACAGCCGATTTCTCTCCCGGCAAATCAACGAGCCAGTCAGAAGCATGGCAGCACGGGGCTCGGGAGAGCGAAGGTATTGGTAATCATCGTCCACAGGGTAGCCGCGCGCCAAGTTGTCTCGTTTCACGACGGGCTTGCGCCGGAGTCTTTCGTCCGTTGATACACATATACGCACGCTATACCCGGTGGCCGCGCTTCCCGTCCAGCCCATCCATCCCTTTCTCTCGCCGCTGTGCGACGGAAAACGGGACGGGTATCGTATCGCCATCCTTTATAGAGTATTACAACGGAGATCAGGGTCTCCTCGCGAAAGCAAGGAGGGTCTTTGAGGTCTGTCGATCGACAAAGGGGAAAAAAGAAACGGCGTTCGTTTCCATGGCGAAGCCTTTTGGGAGATAAGGAAAACAGGATGGGAATTTGGAAAGGTGTGGTGGGATTTCTCGCGATATCGATATCAACGGCTGATTGTGCAAAAAAGGCAGCGCCCCCACCTCCTGCATCTGCAACATTGACGCACCAAGAACAGGGAAAACTTCATGCAAAATAAAATCCGAGGCCAATAAAGCGACTCTGCATTGCTCCCCTCCTTCCTTCCTCACTTCACTCCCTCCCTTTCTTCTCTTCCCTTCAACTCTCCCATCGATGACAATATGTATGTACTTATTGAGAATGCCTAGCTTGCGCCCTTCGTCCTCCCGAAGCTGTCACGCTGCGTGACTGTCAACCCTCCCTCGTGCAGACCTGATGCAGCACCAAGGCCATTCGTACATCGTCGTTTATAATGTAGAGCGTATTCCCCACTCACCGTCCAATGCGGCTGGAGAGCGTTGAAGGCTACCGGCCGCCGGTGTGCAGGGATGGTTCATAAGGTGTCAGTGGAGGCAGGTTAGTCCTCCGGCTCCCCGACGATCGACGAGGAGAACTTCCGTTTCTGGGAGGAGCTTCCAAGTTTTTTTTCTCGTGACAGAAAGTCCACACCTTGCGTTTGAGGAGCCAAGACCCCACGCAATCTTCTTTCCAATGCAGCACGCAAGCTGCACCAGAGAAAACGAGAACCCCTCTCCTGTATCAGTCTGCACCCAAAAATCAAGGGAGTGGGAGGGATGAAGAGGGATGAGAAGGATGGTGCCGTGAGCCGGTGAGGGGCTTCTGCCTGGGCAGCAGAGCAGACTGGCTAGCAGCTTGCCCAGCGGAACTTGCCTTTTGCTACCTGTTCGGGGACACTTCACCAACACCACCAAACATCCGGAGCCTTGCACCGGAGCACCACGAATGTGTGTGCTTACGCCTAGGCACGCACAGCTATGACCTCAGTGACAACAAGCGGGGGTGAGCTTTGATCAAAAGTATCACAAAGCTCAAGCTCTCCCCGCACGATGTTCCCTAGAAAAGGCAGCCGTCTGAAGGAACCTCACACAGCTGGGAAGTTGGACAATGTCCCAGCTCGCCGGAAGCGCAACATCCTTTCCCAAACTGACAGGCTTGCGCGTTCTGGAAAGCTAATCTGTCTTCGGAACCAGCGGGATGAAAGTTCGGAGGCGAGTTAAGGAACAAGAAGTTGATCGACGGAAGAGAAGAATGCGGTGTGCTGTTTTTTTTTTTTCCTGAAGGTCTCGTGCCTTCAAATAACCTTGATTTATTTGGCAGCACGGTCGAACCAGAAGAACACAATGCACTTGTGCCATGCCATAATGCAATTGGCATTCGTCTGTCAACCAATAGACTCTACAGACACGGGCTGGGACGCCGTGTCCGCGTCCGTGGGATGCCGGCCGCACTGCTAGCCAAGGACGGAAATGCGGAAACGTGACTTTTTTCTCCCTTGTCGTTGTTTTGCCTCGAACATCATCCTGGAAGAAACATGAACAATTGGAGCCTACGAAGATGCTAGGACCACGGTCTCAAGCTGGAACGGGCATAGCGCGTTGGAATCTCACGCTTATTCCCGCAGAGTCTATGACATCATTTTGCGTTTCAGCGCTCGCAGTCGCAATCGACGCTTTAGGTGAGAAATCGTCATTTCAACACCTAGAACGCTCCCGAGGATGGGGCCTAGGGAACCACGAAGAGTGGCTTGGGTCCCCTGAAAGCCCGCTAATGTCGCGAACTTTCAGCGCCGTTAGTCAATGGAACGCCGCTAACTTACAGCGCATTTAGCGAGGAATTGGATGGACTGGCAAGCCTGGGTGCCCCTTGTAGCGGCGGCACAGAACCGTGGATGTGCTATTATCGAGGTTGGGAATGACACCTGAAATCCACCGCCGCCAGCATTGGCACCACAGTGCGCAAAGTTCCTACCTGGAAGATTGCCGGACATGGTGTCAGACTCGCGGGCAGGGTTGGTGATTCAAGAAAAGAGTAACCGTGCGATTTCGCAATCTGCCACACTGACCCGCCTGTGTCAATTTGAATCAACTGAATGTTGCAACCCAGCAAATTGCTGGTTGGCACTCACGCACTGTGACAACGTCCAACCTACCCCGGCTTGGGAAACCTCTCGGACTCTCGAGCACACTGAGTTGCCGGCGATCTCTCTCCTCCGATGCCTGAACGGGACTCTCGTCAGCCGGAGTGCCTTCATAGTTTCTAATATTTGCTGATGACATCTCTTCCTTCTCGTGTCACTGCCATTCTCGGCCAATGTTGTCGTGCTTGCCTAGGAAAGATCCGCACCCTATGTCTGAGGTTCAGTTCCTTGGACACCCCCGTCTCAGACTGGTAGGCGCCCCGCAATGCAAGGAAAGCATGGTGCTACTTGCTTGCCTTCGCTTGCACTTTCTTCTGACGCGGGGAACAGGCAGCCCGCGAGAAAAGCCAGGTGTCAGCGGTGTGGGAAAATGTTTCACCCACCTTCATCAGCACACGTTCTGACAAAAGCTCCGAGACGCGATGATCGCATCGCCAGGATCACCAACAGCCACACCCAAGCGCCCCCACTTCGCGAAAGTGGGATGATGGGTAATGGGACGGAGGCTGTGTTGAAGAACCGGGACGATGCCAATTGAAGGCAGGACCCCCCACCCGCCGTCCTTTGTCCATTTCGAGAAAGAAAGCGGGTTCCAAGTTCAGAAAGGCTTCGGGAGCTCTCAAAGGCCACACTTGAAAGGTGTTCTCGCGTGCTAGAGACGGACGATCTCCCGCCTGCGATCGTCGGAGCCCGAGGTTTATATGCCTCCCCGAGTCAACATACGGACGATTTCCGGGCTTGCGACCTCCGATTGCGCACGTTTTCTTCACGTCTCGTCTTTCTGATTTTCCACTAAATTTCCTTCCGGAAACTTCGTCAGGTTTGTGTGTGGCTCCAGACTCAGCCTAGTGAATCGCGCTCCTCAACAGCCACAATCACTCTGACCAACGAGCGCCTGACTCTGGAAGGGGCAACAACGGACAACAACTGGCTGACAGCGCCTTGGCCGTCCGTGCCGTTCACACGCAGTCGCTCGAGAGCACCTGATCTGCCCCCAATCAGGACGCTGACAGTGGGGGGAACAGCGTGGGTCGTGCGCTGGATCCTGGCGTTTGTTGACCAATCCGGTGCCATTTGCCTTTGTTGAGGGGGCACAGGGAGAGAACCCAGGTCATTGCTCACCGAACGCTCACCATGTTTGCTCTAGCGCGGAAATTTTGGTCTGCACCTTCACCTCCCCTGGCCGAACTGAACGGACAAGACAGCCAGTCCGCACGATGCTGAGGCATTTCACCATCTGGGTCCCGATTGTTGTGACTGATTTGGCTCCAAGCAAGTCGCCGCCCGCTGCTCACGGACGTTGGCCCTGGAGTGAGGTAAGACGGGTTGGTTCACTCATCCTCTTCGTCCTCAAATCTTGACATGCAAAAGCTCCGAAGTTGACTCAGGCTCAGCACTAAAGAGCGGTGAAGCGGCTTCCAGATGCCTCGATTTGCGATTGGAGGATGCTGAGTGAAGCAAGGAGGCTCTACATGCGGCTGCCGTCCAAACTCCCGGGTCTAGGCCTAGACCTCGACCGCCCTCCACCGCCATCAACCAGCATGCACATTCCAGCACTGTTTGCCTGCACCGAACCTCATTGACCAAGGGAGGATATGGATGAGTCCGGGGAAGCGTTGTCTCCGTTTAACGACGACCTCCGCTCCACCTAACACCTCACCCCGGCCCGGGCCCGAGTGGTGCCACAGTGCTAAAAGTTGGTAACCTTGGGACCCTTTCTACTTCGTCCCTTGTCCACTTCTTTTGAGCTCACTTTTTACAACCGTCTTGGCTACCCAAGAGTGCCATTCCTTCGAATGGTGGGAAGTCTGTTGGATGTCGAACGCTGCCGTCCCGTCAAGTGACGTGGCTGTGGTGTAGCGCCCCTTCATGCATTCCGCACGATAAAGAACTCGATAGCACTTGTCCTTCAAGTCCATTCTGTGACTTCGGAAGGGCTCGTCCACCTTCGAGAGTGATACAGCATCACACAGCGGATAGGGGATGGGAGAAAAAGAAGCCGGATGTACTGCTGCCTGCATTCCTTCGGCTGCCGACTGCCACAACATGATGTGGGTTTCAACTCCCACGGCAAAATGATACGTTCGTCTGCCGCTAAACTCTTGAGGACAGCAATAGTCCGTGTCCAAAGGAAATCTCGCCCCAATTGGGGCGCACGGCATATGGTAACTACGGTGCAAGTTGGCGGCAAACTCGGACATGCTTGTCAGAGGATCTTGTCTCATGTCGGGAGTTCCAGGAAAGGGAGGCTGGGTACCACGGCATGCATCAGAGGGCATCAAGGCCAAGCATAGTTCCGACTCTCAATGGCGTCCTCTGGATCTAGGGCGAGAGTGCTCGACATGACGCACCCCAGATTTCGGCGGAGTCGCCAATCTATCACATCTCATCACCCCGTCGACCAGCTAGGGGGTTTGTTGGCGAGCTGTGCATTTGCGATGGTGTGGTAGACTTCATGTGTGGGGTTTCGTGCATCCATCAGTAATCCTTCGATTCAGGCGAGTGCTGGCGAGCTGAGATATGGAAAAGCGATGCAAGCTCTTCCCCCAGTCATGAGTTCTTCCCATCGGCACGTTCTCAAGGAGATGCGGCTCGGGTATGGGCATCTTCCTATCTTCGATCCCGGGTTCCAGCCCCTTGTGCAACTTCCGGCTATCGGGAAGGGAAACCCTTGGAAACAATGTCTTCGAGGGGTGCTGTCCATCTCAGGAGACATACCCCGCAAAATGGCGGCTCGAGGCGCGTTGCACAGCCGCTCGCTGATATGTAGTTAGCTTTTCTTTCGGTCCAAGCGATTTGGCATGTCATCAAGGACCCAGCAAGCACACTGCTTGCAGAACGTGCTTGCGGTTCAAGGGGCCAGTTTACGTGTTCGCCATAGCGGCTGCTGTTCGGTGTCATGCATCCGCAACGTATAGGATATATTCAAGCTGCATGCGTACCCCTCCTTGACCATGACAGCCATCGAGCTGAGAGACCATCCTGCTCAAGGGGCTGGCTCCCATTGTGATCATCCCCCCTTCATTCGTTTCGGTTACAGCATCCGACGGATGAGGGTCGATGTTGGAAGTCAAGTGTTAAGGAGGGAGGTCAGACCGGAGTAACTTTCGGCTCCTTGCGGCCGGAGCTTGTCTGTTTCTGGGCCAAGCCATACCTTGACGCCAGCTGCAACCTAAGGCACTCAGTATGCCTGCTTCACTGCGCATATTGTCTTTGCAGTTGCTCACTGTCACACAGTGTGTGATCTCTCGACCTCAAGGTCGGCCATTGCTGCAAGGCCTTAGCGTAGCAAACAGTGCATCAAAGACTCGAAGACCATAAATGCGCCAAAACATAGACGCCACTTGTTGGTTGGGTTTGGGGCACTTGAAGGCTTTTTGGCGGGTCTGCAGCTTGTCGGTTTGGGAAGCCAAGGTAACATGCTGTGGCGATTTTGTCAACAAGATTGACGACAGATACGAGGCGGCATGTCGAAATGCTCGCTGTTACTTTGAGGCGTTGCAGTGCACCTGGAACCCCGAAACCGGTGGTCTGATTACCCGTTGTTTATCGCAGCCGAGACGTCTTGCGCGATAACGTGTGCCCCTGAGGTACTGGCTAGCCAGAACTAATATCTAGGGCTCTTGGACCTGTACTTTGGATTTTTGGAGCGTGTGCTAACTTAACAGCCAGGACGCATGAAGGCCGGTCGGTGTGCAGTCAATCCGTGGCGCTGCTCTGTCTGCTTGCATTAGGAGCAGTTCACTACGGCAATGATCTGATGGTCTTGTATGCAATGCCAATGCATAATAGCGGAGCCGACAGGACGAGCGTCGAAAAATGTCTTCCAACGATCAACAGGGAACCTTGAAGCCTTCCGGCAGGCATCACCAAGGGCCCGATAACGAAGCCGGCATGAAGTTCAGTAAACAGCATACAACAACCAAGGGATCGTGAACTGCAGTCAATTTGACGGGCCTCCGCTTTGCCGATGGCGGGACAGTTTTGAATGGGCCGGGAGCGAGACAGGTCCTGGAGCGGAAGCCGGCCTGTGGTGGTAGGTGTGCCGTTCCACCCGATATCCGCTGGAGTTCATGGCGGACCATGGCGCGCCCACCACAACTTAGCCCCTTTTGCCATTGGCGATCACCGGCCGGCCTGGACTGCTCACGCTCGGGAAACTTCCGTTGGTTTTCTCAGTCCGCTCTCTCTGGAATTTTCGTTTGATGCGCACTCGGCGCAACCTCAGGATACCTCATACCTCAGCCAAAATGGAGGGGTAACAGCAGCGTTGATCGGTTTTTTTTTCACATGCGAATCAGCAATGCTGTGTCTCCTGCACCCGTTATTTGCTGATAACAGCGAGCCAATACGTGCTCAGTCTGACTGCCTGCCTCGAGACGAGACCTACATGAGACAAGACGCACGCAACACGACGACGCAACGCAACATAGGCCGAAAGCCACCCAGCCAGGCTCTTAAGGTGTCCATATGCAGCAATTATTAGCGCTATCAAGGACTTCCATGCGCCTGCAGCAGGGTGCAGAAGCGTGCAGCAAGCGCGCCCGGGTCGCGACTTAGAGTGCCATGAGCCCCCCTCTCTCGGCCAATCGAGTGCTGTGGACTGCACATTTCCGGCGGCTTGTGGATTAAATGGGGCTGTTTGATGCATGCTGCTCTGAATGAAGGGAGAAATCCTGCTGATTAAATATATTTCCCCGATTGACAAGTTGCAACTGACCCACTCCCCTCCCACACCTTTGTCGCCGCCGACCACCCCTCCGCAGCCGCGACGTCTGCGGGTAGATTCACCGGTCACATCGCCAAGCCTATGGTTGACTGTTATTGTGGCACCCTTCACAGCCGGTGAGAGGGAGACACAGAAGGGCCAGACCCTCTCACCTTCGAGTCCCTTTTTTCTTGGGGAAACACTGGCTGTACTATCCATCGTGTACTTATTACACACGTCCACCGTCTGTTTTCCGGTGGGTGGCACTGCAGGCCATTTTGTGAGTTGGCTGAACTGTCTCGGGCTTCCGCGATGCCCAGGGCCAAGGTAATTCGAGGGAGATGATATGTTGCCCAGCATCAAACCCCCTTTTTGTCCAATGCCTTCAGGGTCTTCAGGGTCTTTCAGGGTCATTCAAGATCGACCCATCCGGGGGACCGACCGGGAGCGGGTCATTGTGAATGATACTTGCCACTGGTTGTCACATATGTACAGTTATTATTGTTGCCAAAAAAAATTGCAATCCCACCCAGACTTTTCTTTCTGCCAATGCAAACCACCCCGCCTCGACTTGACCGTTATGTATCAGAAACCGGTTTATCTACCTATCTTGCATGGTTCCATTTGCCCTCCATTTTCTTACTCTCTTCCCCCCTCTCCACCGCAGCGGTACCTAAACTTATTCCTGTCCAATCGTCAAAAGCCCCTTTATCGCCTTGTCCTTTGCGACCCCCTCCTTCCTTCGGGAAACCAAAACAATTCCAACTTTCCCGTGAAGCATAACAAGGCTGGCCCACCACCATACCAACCCATTATGTTACCGATCCCCATCCGAAGCAAAGAGATTGGTCGTCGGACTCGGAAATTACTGTGCGATGGTACCTGTACTTCGTAAATATTCACAGGACGTTGGACATGTGCAGTGCTTGCTTGCTCTTCTGCAGTGAACCAGAATTAGTGGTTGTCGTCCACGGGGCAGGCAGCGTTTGACTCCTCCTTCCTCCCTTCCCGACCCGAAAGGCGACCGGTTGCCTTCTTTTCCCCCTCTCTCTGGGAGGGTGGTTGGCGGCAGCGGCCTATCATTGGCGCTTCGCGCTCCGAGGAGGATCGCGTGCAGTGATTCGTAACATTTCCTCTCCTGTCGCTCTCTGCACGAACCGAATCCTGGCCTGGCCTGGCATTTCCCTAGCCCGGTCTCTTCGCCGAATCAACTCGTCCAGTGATTTTCAGCAGGCACTTGTGACATTTTTTACTACTTTTCTTTTAGTGCAAAGGCTAAGCCCGCCCGTCCGCTGTCAGGCATCTGGTCCACCCGGGACTCGGGAGTGGCCCGGCCCCCCTCTCGTGTGTCGTTTTGACAGCTTTGGATTTTCATCATTAGTGCAATGGATCATGGCATTGGCGAACTCTCGAGACGAGGGGCAAGGGGGGCAAGGGGGGCAAGGGGGGCAAGGGGGGGTAATTCGTCCCCGCTCTCTTCGCGTTAATAACAGCCATGGGGCTGAAGCGCGCCCAGTATTGCTGGATGGATGCCACTTGGGAAGTCTTGGAAGAGGGGTTTTGGGGAAAGAACTACTGTGAAATATGACTACTGTATGGTTCATGTGTATGTTTGTACGTACAATAGTGGATTCGGGAGGAGGGGCTGAAGGGGGCGACAAGTGAGTTCCATCTTTTGGAAGATTGATTCATCATCATCGTCAAAATGCAACAAGGCGTTGGTTGGGGAGTATCCACAGCGTCTCCAAGAACCGGCTGCTTGGCTTTGGCTATGGAGCTTGGTTTGGGTGGATATGTTTTAGTAAGTAGAGTAGCTATTCTGTAACTGTTGAGTTCTGCTAGTGTGCATGGGGACAGACTAGCAGTGGCACATCGAGATTTTTGAGATTTTTTCTTGAGCGAAAAGAGGGGGAAGAGGGGTAGCAATGAAGTGGTTGGCTCACGATGGTGGTTGGTTATTTGCAGGACGGAAGCTGCCAAAGGTAACATGTTCTGAATCAGGGTCTGGGCGCAGGCGGAAGAGTTCTCGTGGTTATTGTCGGCGACAGGCCGTCATGTTCTTCTCCGCACTTTCAGATTGGCGGGGTTGTCAGTTAGTTTCTCTCTCTCTCTCTAGGTATGTGTGTGTGCGTGTGTGTGTGGATGTGTATCTGTGTGTACCGGCAGGCAAAGCACTAGTATAGTGCAATGGTAGGCAACAGAATGTGATCGAAATGTGAAGCTGTTATATATCGGGCAATGTGTGTGGTGTGGACGACTTGATGGTGTTGTGGCAAAGTCCTTGTTTTTGTGCTATGATAAGAGTGTCGTCCTGTATGAGTCGGATTCCTATGGACGAAACAAACGTCCCGGCGGCAGAAGTGGTGGCTGGTCTCGGCTGTTCGCCAAGCCTCACCGACGTGTTACTCGTGTTACCCACCTTCTCAATGGGTGTGTGTATTGAGGGTGGGTGTCAGTGGTCGTAAGGGTCTCTGATCGTTGAAAGATGCTACCCCCGGTGAGAGAAAGTGCATGAAAAGCCAGATACATCGAAATTGTTGGATACAAGTCAACGAGATGGTGATGGTCTCTCCCGTGCACTGTGTGCCACGACGTCTGTGTTGGAGGCTTCATGCCACCCATCCGACGCCAGCCAGAAGCAACTAGAGTGAGGGCCTCTGCTTTGCATCTCGGTATACGAGCTTCATTCAATCCCTAATTTCTTTGTGCTACATCGATTCTGCTTGATCGTGTGCCAGGATACCTGGACCAGGACCGTTGGTTGACACTTTGCATGTACTACGTGAGCAGATTGAGTCTGGATCCTTCGATTGCTTTGCGTCGTATTGCTTCTCTAGATCAGTGACCAAATTATTTGCCACTCTATTTACACTAGATGGAATGCATGTTAAGGGAAAGGGGCCTTGGGCTCGCGAGTCGCAGAGGCTACTCAATGAAGCTTCGGGTGCTTGGTGTTGTGGCAAATGGCGAGATAATTTACATCATTCTACGTAGATAGCTTCAGGGGAATACGATGATCAGGCCCGTATTTGTTGTCGCAGATAGGTCGTTCATAAAGGGTTGAAGATCGCGAAGAACTTGAACGGCACGGAATGACGTTCTAGCCCCTTGCGCTGTTCTGTGAGTGACAACACTGGATGTCGAGCTCACTTCGAACCCGGTGACGAGCTTCCAAGATCGCCACAGTATTATATCATTTTCACGTTGTTATCCGACAATCGGCAGACTCGGGGTCCCCTCTCATGCAGCAGTGTTGATCCCAGAGCGCCGATCCCTGGGTGACTACAGCGAATGACAGAACTGTGCCCCAAAGACTAGTCTTTCATTTGCCAATTGTATATGCCCGCACCAGAAAAAAGATACGACGAATAGATGGAGACTTTGCGGTGATCAAATTGCCGGTCGGCATGAAATGTTAGGCCATCGATGATGTCTGGTGTGGATGCATTTTGACAGCTCAGCTTTTATGACCCATTATGCAACGAAACTGCCAATCACACTCTATTGCAGTATGCAAATGAGGAATTTCTTGTCATAAAAACGTCACTCGGTGAGACAAAGACAATGCCGACTCAAGGAAGCAACTGCCTCATCGAGATTCTGCAAATGATCCTGGAAGAAACGCAAAAACCTGCGCCCAGTCTTCTTGTCTGAGACTTCACAGCCGGATGTGATGAGCAGGTATTGGGCCTCTGTACAGTAACATAATGAGCAGTGGAATGGCGCATTGTTTTTACAGATGCGTGATTATGATGTAGCCCGGTGAAGATTAGTTGAGTAGGCGTTAGATGGAAGTAATTGCTCTCAATGCGTTTCCACGGAGGGGCTTCGAGTTGTCACAATGGGGCGTAGTAAGCTGGGTAGGTAGGTACTACCCTACTGGAAAAAGTGACGAGGGAAAGGTGGAGTATGATTGAGGTTTGGTAAAAGCCCCATTCGTGAACAACACCATGTATCTTGAACTGCCCGGCAGCTTGAGCCGGCCCAGAAGTAGCTTTGATAGCCGGATAGATACCGCATCAGCACCTTCAACTCATTACCAGCGAGAACATTGGCCATCTCGAGGAATGGAGATACGGAATGGCAATCATGAGGGTGCGAAGAGGTAGAGAGTTGGCCTTCGAGAAGTGTTTAGGTCTGAGAAAGAGGACTCGGAGATGAAAGAACTGATGACCCTCGTTACTGCGACTTCCACGTCGTTGACTCATCGAGCAGCCAACTTGCGCATTTGCAGCTTTGCACCTTCTTAAATCGGTTTCTCAATCTAAGACACATTTAATTCGAGGAAAGAGTGCTACTCTGATGTGTTTAACGCGAAGCTATTCTCAGGCAATTTCCATATTCATGCCTATTCCCCTAAGCTACCCTACTCC
The DNA here is from genome assembly GCA_033439775.1 of Podospora didyma. Lineage (NCBI taxonomy): Eukaryota > Fungi > Ascomycota > Sordariomycetes > Sordariales > Podosporaceae > Podospora > Podospora didyma. Next base: position 947,941 of record JAULSW010000010.1, read on the forward strand.
TGCGGGAGCTATGGGTGAGTTGGCCTTCTATCAGCGCAAGAGATGCTCTTGACGATACCGTTACCCCGTCACCAGTCCCATCATGTGGAAGACCCCGGCCAGCACGGCACAGATATGATGAATCTGGTGCAAATGACCCCAGATATCAAACGTCCCGGGACTGAACCTCGGGGGGACATGGCTGGCAAACGAGCTCACGCCCGTAACGAGAGCCAGATTCTCACCAAGATACCACGCAGCTCCAATCTCCTCACATGCCCTAGCCCAGCCAACCTCGCCAGGGCCGTGCAGCAGCGACAGTATGGCCGCGAGAGTTAGAATAGGTCGGCATCGGGTGGCCGGTCAAGATGTACTCATTGTCTCGTAATCAAGCGGGGATTGGTCTTCATTACCGATCAGGGGCCAATAAGAAGCCTGCTGAGATGGGTTTTCATGTCTGTCGCAGGGGTGGTGACTATTGGGGATAGGGGCTATAGCAGAATCATGACCTGTGGTTCATTGGGCCGGAGGCATTGGCGACAGTTTCGCAGGTGTTGCACGTGAAGCGACAGCCGTCGCGTCTTTGGCCATGGCTACGGATTTGAGTTGGCGAGGAGAAGAAGGAGAAGGAGAAGAAGAAGAAGAAGAAGAAGAAGAAGAAGAAGAGGAGGAGGAGGAGGAGGAGGAGCTTCACTCCCTTCCTATCTATCTACGCTTATCATGATAGCATTACTTCGGATGGCAGCCTGTGGGGCCGGAAACCATCCAGGACCGCCGCCTCTGCCGTCTGAAGGTCCGTCTCAAGTTTTTATCAATGGCCGTGCCTCGATCGGCTGCCGTGCCTTTTTGATTTAGTATGATCGTCGGTTTGGTGGCCGACCGTGGTCTATTTATCTGCCCCATTCTGACCTTAAGTAAAACGTGGATCTTGGGCAACTCTATCGTGCTTGCCTCGTGGAACAAGATGAGGTGACGGGTAAACTAAGAAAGTGCAATTATGTTGGCTAATGGAACTAGATAGCTCCTTCTCTCCCGTCTATTCATCGATACCATCCGTGCCGTGCATGAGCCTTGTGAACCGCAAGTTACCCTCATCTCCAACTCCCAGAAACTTAAACCCACTTTTCTCATAGAACGTTCTTGCCCCAGAGTTGGCGGCCGTGATCTCTAGGGATACCACGCAATCCGCGCCTAGCGCTTCTGACTCGCGGATCGCATATTGCGAAGCCGCCTCGAGCACCGTGGCGCCAATGCCCTCCCGCCTCGAGTCCTTGTCTGTATACATGCCGGCGACGTCCCATTTCAGCAATGGTCTTTGTTCCTCCTGGCTATTTTCCCTAGTCTCCATGGCATGACGCTTAGCCTGGGCAGCAGAGATGAGATCATCTCGATCTTCAGCCTCTATGAACGTCGGACCCCACAGCGAGAGCGACGAGAGAACTGTTGTTGTGGTGGTGGTCTGTTTCTCGTCATCCACGTGGCGGCGGATGGCTACAAATGTTCGTACCCGTCTGTTGATGGCCCGAGTTCGCCATACTTTGTCGTCAAATGCTGACTCTCGTGCGAATGTTGACCCGTATGCTGGGTAGTATTCACACGTGTCAGAACATGGCAATGGTTTTGCCGAAGATGGAAACATTCTAACCGCTGGGTTCATCTTGCAGCATCTTCAAGCGAAAGGGCCGGCAGTGGGCGAGGTAGAAAGCCATGCCTTCGTCGTCTTGCGGCACCAGCTCGACGCTCCACTGGGCCAAGGGAGGTTCTGACGCTTCGGTGGATGTCATTTTTGTGCAAGGTAATTGTCAGCACTGAGAGCGAGTTGAGTTTGGTTTGCCCAAGTTACTCGATTTGCAGAAGCAGTTCAACTTCGAGGCGCCGGGCGAACCAAATAGCTATCTCATGGGGTATGACTCATGCAGTTTATGCCGGATTTTAATGGCAAAGCAGGCTGTGCAAGCGTGGCAGTAGACGTGATGTTGCATTGGAAAGCAGGTAGATAATGCACTTAGGTATGAATGAGTCAACAATTGATAAATATCAGTGAAAATATCCTGAAAGAGAGTTAGTACTTGGCCGTGCGATCAACTGTTGTTAGTAGCACCATTGAGAAACCAAATTCCGTCTTGTGCGCCGCCCGTCTTCACTTGTTCAGTTCCGAAACAAAGTCGGCATACATCACGTCCACCGTGTCAACCCCTCCGCGTGCATGTGCCTGAGTTGCCTTTCTCCAAGGGGGTGTCTTTGATCCTCCTTGAGTTGGAGCGACATCCAACTTTCTGTGTGGACAGTCGCGTGCGATATGACCATGACCGCCACAGACACGGCAAGTCACGTTGGACATGTACGTTTCGTCGACAACTCCACGCAAGCCTTCGTCATCTCGAAACGTGCCGTTGGCAACGGCGAGAGCCCGGAGCTGTTGTCGCTTCCTGTCGTTGGCGTGCTCTGGGGTGGTCGCTGCCATCTCAATGGTGCCCTGGATTAGTATCCTGGCCTTGTCAATCTTGTCTCGGGTGTCTGCAATGACCAGACAGTGAAGCGGCTCGTTCTCGAGGTTATCCCTGTCTCTGCCGCCTCTGCCGCCTCTGGTTCCACGGCCCTCCTTGACAGACCCCTTGCCCCGCAGCAGGATGGTGGCGCCAGACTTGGTGGCCATGTCCTTGAGACTGCTGCCGCGCGGGCCGAGGATCTGGCCGATGAAGTTGACCTCGGGGAAATCCTTGACCGGGATGAAGACCTTTTCCTTCAGCATGGCAGGTGACCTGTACGTGTAGCCAACCGGGAGACGGTAGCTGGGAATGATGCGTGTTGCATGCTGGATTAGTGAGTGGCGCTCTCCCAAGAGGCGATCTCGATAGCGGGAATGGCGCGTGTTGATGCGTCGGCCCGCGTTATCGTACTCCGGCGGGGGCGACGGAGACCTGCGAAAGCGGTCAGCAGGGACGACGTCGTCCGTCGACAGCTTTTGCGTGATCTCCAGGATGCGCACATGAGAAGCATATGCCTCGACTTGTTCGGGCGTCATGGGCGCCTCGATGGCGAAGCTCAAGTTAGCAAGTTCTGGAGCCTGAGGGGTGCCGCGCGGCCCCCAACGCGACTGGCGGTTAGTTCGAGTTACAGCTGCCATTGTGGTGACGTTAATGTTAGTTGAAGCGCTTGATTGGGTAGTGCTGCGAAGACGAGGAGCGAGGTTCGGATGGCTTGTGGACAGGATTGTGGTTGCGTTGTGGACAGGGACGTTTGTGTTGCGCGAAGGAATTTTTTGGGGGATTGGAGGGAGCCTGACAGATTTATGGGACTTGGGGAGGGAGGATTTGGGGGGAGGATTCGGGGGGGAAGGGGCGCAGCGATTTCAGTTGGTTAGGGAATTGAGTTTAACAATCTTTTTCTGACACATCCGAACATATTTCTAAGCCTATTATAAGGGCCATGGATATTAATTTGCCGATTCTCCTCAGCTTATTGCCCGTGGAGTGCTGCGTTGCGCGTGTGCTCTTACTAACTTTGGGCTTTGGTGGTTGGCCTTCGCCGGAAAAAAAAAATGGCAGTCCATTCCAAAACGGCCGGCGTGCGTATGAAGAATCCCGCTAGTGCCACATTCATGACCGGTCCCTCTTAGGGATCGGCGAGGGCGGGGACGGTTTGCAAGCTGACCATTCCTTGAACGACTGGCCAAGCAATGATATTAATAAACTTCACCAAACATTAACTTGCAAAAGCTGAAAGATGATACGGAGTTCGTCAATAAGGCATTCGCAACCGGAGCTGGCACTGTTCTCGCCTCCGATCGGCTACAAACCTCACAAGGTGGGCTGTCATTTAACAACCTCTATCACCTTGACAGGCCTTTTCCCTCTAGTCCAACGTTCCTCTGCTATCCAAAGGCCCGTTGACATTTCACAGAGTGCCTATTAATTAATTAAATATATACAAATAGCAAAAGCGGTATTATGCATTGGCGTAGACGATGGCGGCCTAAGAAATTTTCCTGTATCTCACCAGGCATCATATAGAGTTCGATCATTTTCATAATAGGGATGAAAGTCTATCACCTCTAGAAGCAGCTTCACTCCACTTTAGACACTTAATAGTGAGTGTACGATATTATTTGGCAAACCGAATTGAACATAGGCATAAAATATGATGGTCGTGGCTGCCTTTTGTCGGTCGGCTGATGGAACAGGCAGCAGCAGCGGGGTGGGTTTGGGGGCCATTTGCACCCCAAGATCCACTGTTGAAGCCTAACTTGACTTCCCTCTTCAATCCGAGAACATGACGACCACGAGGGCATAGTTAAGATGGCTGAAGCAATCGCCTTTGGCGCCAGTGTTATTGCATTCATTGACATTGCGAGCAAATTGGCACTTGCTTGCAAGTTCTTCATCGACACGGCGCGCGGCAATGCCCCGAAAGACCTGAAGCTGATCCTTTTAGAAACGTCGAGCCTCAAGACAACGCTCGAAACTGTCGAGTTTCTTCTCTCTACGAGTGATGATTGCATAAAAGAAGAGGAGGCTCTGGCCAAGCAAATTGGCCAGCCCGTGGAGGCGTGCAAATCGTGCATCGTCGACTTGCTTGAGTTGATCCCCCAGAACGTTGTCACCAGTGACAGTGAAGCCCGCTACGGTGGAAGCGCCGTCCGTCATAGCGAGCCCGTTTCACGGCTTCTTGACGCTCTCGCTTGGCCACGCAAGAGAACCAAGGCTTTGGCGCTGGTGGAACAAATTTCACGGCACAGGGATACGATTCATTTGGCACTATCGGCCGAGCTAAGGTGTGTGCATATGGGAACTGTGGCTTGCCATTGTTATGGGGTCTAACTTATGCCATCTCTCACAGCAAGGACGTCAAGGAGATCAAAGCTGAGCTCAGAGCTATCCGCGATGCGCTGTCTGGTATGCAAATAAATCGCCATAGTCACACATTGATCCAAGAAAAGAACTGATGTGTGGCACCCCTAGAATCGCAGCGCAGAGAGATCCATAAATGGCTGGAAACGACCAACCCAACTTCCAACCACCACGACGCGTATCGCGTACATGAAGATGATACGAGCCAGTGGGTTCTTCGGTTGGACGAGTGGAAGGCATGGCTCGAGGGCACTAGCGGATCCAGGTTTCTTTGGATCCACGGGATTCCCGGAGCTGGGAAGACCATCCTCGCTTCGTTCCTCGTCGAACAGATCCGTGCTCACTGCGCCGCCACTGGCGATGACAAGAAACATGGGCTGGCCTACTACTACTGCTACTTTGGCCGATCGCAAGACGAAGCAGGGCCTTGCTTGTCGTGGATCTTCAGCCAACTCTGCCGTCAAGTGCAGTTCATACCGGAGGCCGTCAACATGCTTCAGCTCTGCCAACAGCACCCCTCCCTGGAGCTAAAAACTATCCTATACAAAGGACTCGAGGTTTTGCTGCAGAAATTTGAGACAGCGTATATTGTCATCGACGCGGTTGACGAGAGCCTTCCTCGCGCCGGCCTTCTTGATGTCATCCGGCGCTTATCCACAGAAAGCCGCTTCAGCAAGATTCGCCTCCTGGCTACGAGCCGCGAATACCGGGACATCCTTGAGTCTCTGCAGCGCATATCTGTCCCGATATCCATGTCGAACCCTCACGTCGAAGAAGATATCCGCGCATATGTCGTAGCCGAACTTCATAATAATAGGGCCTTCAGACGCTGGCCAAAGAATCTCTGCCAAGAAATCGAGACAGTACTCCCGGGCAAGGCACAGGGGATGTAAGTTAGAGTTTCTGGTGGCTCTCTTGTCTTCGTATTAATGAGATGTCTTAGGTTCCGCTGGGCAGTTTGTCAGTTTGACATCTTTCGACGTTGCAGAACCATTGCAGCTGTTCGTCTTGCTATTACGCAGCTTCCAGAGACACTTGATGCAACTTACGAGCGAATATTTGGGAGTATTGATAAGGAGGACCGCCATTTTGTACATCGAGCGCTCACCTTAATTATTGGTCGCCAAGTCTTCATCTCAACCGAGGTCCCTCCCCGACTCACTGCTCCAAACCTCGTTTCGGCAATTTTGAGTGACCAGCAGGATCAACAATTTCATGATGGCAGCGGAAGTTTCTACGATACCGAGGCTCTTCTTGATATCTGTGGCTGTCTCGTCAAGATTTCAACCGACGGTGCCATCATTTTGGCACACTACACAGTCCGGGAATACCTCGAATCTGAGCGGATTTCCAAAGTTGACACGGTCGACAAAGGGCTCTCAGAATTTTCCATTCGCAGCCAAGACGAAGCCCTCCTACTTTTCCTGAGAACCGTGTTTTCAGTTGCCATTGCCGTGGGGGCAGACCATGAAAGCAAGCTTATCGAGCACTTTCACGACACTGCATTTGTTTTCGACTCCTGCTTTGAGTGCTTCTGTGTTCTGCACGCAAAGAATGCAGTGTCTACCATGAACCTGTGGGATTATCGACTCCTGCGTTCGACGCCGACTTCCTCCGCTTCCGACCGCGAACGACAACAGGAAGCGGAGCTCGAACAGATGATCCTTCATATTCTCAATCCCTTCGGAGTCCAGTTCCGTATTTGGAAAATTGTTGAGTCTCATGAAGGAACTACAACTGGTCGTAGACTCGTCCCTTTCATCACCCACTCAACCGGCTTTCTGGATATTTGGACAAGCTGGTTTTTTGAGCCGGTGCAACAAGTCAATATCGACCGCGAAGCTTTGTTAGCCATAGTTCTTGCCACCCACAGTTCTGGACATTACTTGAATCGGTATCTGGAAGGCAAGGAATCGCATCGGCGACGAGCTATGTTGAATATGAAGTTCCGAGTGTTCATCCCAAATTTACTATTTGAAGTAGAGGACGAACGTTCATCGTTGGATAATATGGATTCAGGGGATAATGAACGACCATTACCAGCACTGCTGCCATGTCCGCCCCCAAGACAACAACATCCTGGTCCCTTCGAAGAACTCTCCGTATTGGACATGACATACACTGCATTGGAGAGGGGATATCAAACGGCTTGCGGAGTCGCGTTCCTTCTCAACATCCCCGACAGCGGCTATCTAGAAGCCGATGACCTCATTGCACATCTGGCCGTTCATGTTCACTATCGCGTGTCGTGCGGCCCCCCAGCATATAACCCATGCCCCATAAAGCGGCTTTTAGGAGAGGGACAAGTCCGTTCGGGCGCGGATGGACGTCAGGCTACCCCTCTCCAAGTTGCCGTCTCGACGTTTGACCGGCGGAACGTGAGGAGTCTTCTAGAGGCAGGGGCCAATCCAAACGAAGTTGGCGATCCCAGCGGAAAGCCGCCGCCACGGGGAGTGCGCTTTATGCTGGATCTACACATGGACAATGACCTCCTCATCCGCGATGCCCAACTCCGCGACTCCCCGGAACGTTGTTGGAGTCCCTTGTGGAGTCCTCTACGCATATGCCAACAAGGCACTCGCTGGATCGAGCTGATGAGAGGACAAACGGAGATGGCAGATTTACGGCTACCGCAGTTCATAAAGGAGATTGAAAGTCTACTGCTCAAATTTGGCGCCAAGGAGCCACAGGCATATGTTGTTGTATAATGAAGGCAACGGATCCTATGAACTGAAGTAGACGATCCATTGGTCAAACGGGCTTGTCAACACGAAATTAAACCACCAGGTAGTGATAGAGAGAAAAAGAAATCCACGTCATCATTTAAACATGAAAACTTTGCTCTGAGGCCTCGCACCCTCACCCAGTTTGTCAAACTCACCCCCACAAAGGCCCTGAACTCTCATATCCGCTTCGGAATAGAGCAAAACTCCCCGAACCACCCCTGTGCTCCCTGTCCAACCACTCCTGCCCCTTCTCGGCGCGCCTCGTCTGGTTCTATCCATAAGAGACACATTTTACAAGAGATGCAAAAAGTCGAAGCTGAACTCGCCTGCGGGAATTGAGCCCGACGTGGGGGTCGAACCCACAACCTTGAGATTAAGAGTCTCACGCTCTACCGATTGAGCTAGCCGGGCGAGGTTCTTGCTTTGATGCTTGATGAAGTGTCCGTCTGGTGAGTGTGGTTAGAAAGGTGGAGCGGATTGGCGGAAGAGTTTTCACTGTGGATGGAGCCGCCTCGAGTCTAGTGGCCCTCTGTTCAATGGCAAGCTCCGCCGTTCTTTTCTCTGGTTGAAGGTTAGGGCTATCTAGGTACTACAAACTATTACTACCCAGGTACTGACTAAGACGTACCCCTTTTACACCTTCTGATGGATTGTCTTGGTGGACGTTTGGAGGCAGGTAGTGTGAGGTTACAATCCGCACTATGTTGACCGTATCCACTGGGCTTATGTTGCCGACGTAGTAGTCTTCATCCCCTGTATCGTTTAGAAACGTCACCCACATCATCCACATAAACCATTTCATTCATTGTGAAGGCTTCTAGTAGGTAGTCACGCTAGGTCGTTCCTGGCCTCGAGGACTGGTAGAAGGAATATGCTTGATTCAACAGGATGGGCAACTGCTACCTAGCAGACCATCAAGTACAAGCTCCAATGGCAAAGCTTCTGAACGGCCAGCTGCCGTCTCTGCGCCAGCGCTGGTTGGTTCCCACACCAAAGAAAATGTTACCTGTCTTGGGTTGGCAGTGCCCGGCGACATAAACAAAGTACATATATATGGGGCTCCCATTCTTCCAATACGCATAGCATCCGTCTCTGCCTCCCCACTGGAAAAACTCTCCTGAGGAGCAGGTGTCACTGGTGATGTAGCCACGCGGGACGCCCAGTGCTCTCTTGGCTGGCGAGACATCAGTCTCGTTACACGCCCTGCATGGATGGTTAGACACCTTGGCTGCTGTCATCTTTGATCTCGGTTTAAATGGACATGTGTGTACTCACTGGGTGTTTGGGATTGGGACAAGGGTGCCGTCATCCAAGATCCTGACCAAGCCATCGGGAATATTAAGATTCTTCTGAGTGACTGGAATAGCTGTGACCATCGCCATATATGGCGCAAATGCAACTCGCGATGCATCAAATAGCTCCTTCCTTTAGGTCAGTATTGCACACTTCGGTTGATGCGCCGTAGAATCGTATCATGCGAGCAGCCTCAAAGAACTGGAGAAGAATTTGGATAGAGTCTAATAAGCGTAAAAGATGCTAAGCAGGAGCAAAGCGCCAATGAAGTGATTTGCTATCAGAGTCTTTATACGAGTTTCCTGAAAATGAAGACCGCATACGCTAGTAGCTTTGCTCTATCAGAGTGACTACCCTTATCGTCCTAAAATCAGGTAGGTTCATAAAGCAGGGGAAAGATGCGTTGATCCTATGCGATACGATAGGAATGAAACTAATCCTGTGGGCCATGAAGATAACGCTCTGTGGCGAAATTTTGTTCCCTTAAGCTTTTGGATCCTGGTTTCGATGCCTCCAATGACTCCTGTCCGTGTGGAGGAAGGCGGGGCAGCGTGTGAGACTGGACCGAAGAGATTGGTTTAGGTAAGCTACCTACTGTCGATCAACCTGGAACCCCGCCTGCAATCCTCCATGCCTGCTTCCCAAGCTCATCGTTAACGACTCCTGGGGCCTGAGCTGTCGCCGCAATTCTTCGAGCTCCTTCCTCCTAACCACAACACCTCAAGATCGTCCCAAGATTCGACAAGCTCGCAACCATGGACAGACCAGCTGGGCTTGTTACTCTCCCAACCGAGATCTTAGACATGATCATCGACCTTCATGTCCCAGACAAATGGACCACAACCTGCGACGGACCTCGCTGTCTTGGCCTCAGACTTGTTTGCAGTAAGTCTCTCCGTATGTTCTAGTTGCTGTCTGATCCGTTGTATCCGCTAACTGATGGCTGGCGATCTCTCTAGAGCTACTCGATAAATTAGTCTCGTATATCGCATTCCAAAAGTTCCGTCGCAGCAACCCTGACTGCACCGCCCTGTCCCGCAGAATTAACAACGATACCGCCGCATGGGTGTATGCCACCGGAATCGTGGCGGACGGGTTGACGAGGCCTGGTGGGGTTTTGTCTTTGAGAGATCTCTGGAACGCCTCGAGTTACTGCTCCACGCCCATTCGGGAGGACAAATGGTTCAACTGTGCGTGTCGCGTCATTGTTGGATTCAAAGGGAGATTGTGGGTGTTGCAGCACCTGAACCGCTCCCCCCGCAACCCTAGTCCATATGCCCATCCACCCCCGGACGATACAGAGCCAGACAGCCCCGAGACAGTTATAGAGCGCATGGTAGCGGTGAAAGGCGGCCTTCAGGTCGCATCTTACTACGGAGACCCGTCGCTGGTTCGACTGTTGCTCGCCAGCGGCGCCTCTCCAAACGCCATTCATGGAAAATTTGGTTGCGCCATCTACGCTGCAGCCATTTCCGGCCATACTGATATTCTTCAGCTGCTGGCCTACCGACAGGGAATCGACTTGCTCAACTCGGGATACTACGGCACGCCACTCGAAGCAGCGACACGGAGAGGGCATGCAGACGTGATGAAGCTTCTGCTCGCCAGAGCCGCCGCCACTGGTGTAACCCACAACACTGGAAGGTGCCTACGTATTGCATCAAGGTATGGGGATGAACAGGCCATTGCAGTTCTTCTGCTCGCCCAGCCTCCCCCCGACGTTAATGCTGCGAATACCGACGGGCTCACTCCGTTACACATTGCGGTGAAGAATAACCACACTAGGGCGGCAAGGTTACTTCTGGAGCGGCCCGATGTCCGGCCAAATATCCAGAGGTACAGCGGGAAACCACACCTTGGGCCCTCCCCTTTGTGGACGGCGTCTGCAGAGGGCCGGACGGAGATGGTGCGGCTTCTGCTTGCACGGCCAGACACCGACCCGAACCTCGATGATAGATACCGCCTGACACCACTGACTGTGGCAACCATGAACGGGCACGAAGAGATAGTGCGGCTTCTGATTGAGCGGGATGATGTGCAGCCGAACCTGGGAGAGGGTATTCGTTGTCCGTTATGGCGGGCAACGGTCAATGGCCATGAAGCCATCCTTGATCTTCTTTTACAGCGATACGAAGTCGGCGCACATGTTAAGCGGCTGCTGGGCCCGGCTGTGAATACCGGGCGCCTGATGGTTGTGCGTTTGCTGCTGGCGCGAGACGACGTGGACTCGAACTATAGTTTTGGACCTACTGCTCATACACCGCTATACGCCGCCATAAGCCATGGTTATGTCGCCCTCGCGGAACTTCTGTTGGCCCACCCGGGCATAGACCCCAACCGGGCCCACAAAAGCCCAACGCCCTTGGAAAACGCCGTTCGACGTGGCAACCCGTCAATGGTACGAGCCTTGCTTGTACACCCAAAAATCAAGCCCAAGAAGGGCAGGCCTTTACTGCCAATAGCTCGCACGCAGGATCGTTGGGGTACGCCAGCGGACCGCGAAGAGATTGTGAAACTTCTCGAGCAGCATGGGGCGTTATGATGTTCAAGTTGCTGCTCGGCTAAACACATTTGTATTGATAGACCGCGAATTACTAGTGCGAGGGAGAAAACGAAATGAAACACAACAGTCCAACAATCCAAAAGTAAAGAAATATCAGGGGAAAAAATATTAAACGCGACAACTTAATCAGTCTATCTTCATCTTGCAGCTTGTCCATTGTCAACCTAAACAGGTTACAAACAAGTCTCCCCACCGATAACTCAATAAGGAAAACCGAACTGAAAAGCAATGATAGTAGTCGCAGAATAGGCCCCCAAAAGGATGATCCCAAGGCATAGCTTGAAGCGCCTCCGGTTGAGGGTGTCATCCAATATCGCCTCCACCGACTCCGAAAGGTGGTTGTGCATCATCATGTTGTAGAGGTCATGCATTTGGGACAGTTTTGGGCTTGGCGGAGGCCTTGACAGAGGTGGCGTGGTGTTGTGACGGATTAGCGATGTTCTTGTATTTGTTCATTCTTAGCTTTTTATTTGCTGTCAAAAGAGAGAAATCGTCAGTATATATTCCTCAGTAGTACCTAGATACCCAAGTAGTATGAAAGACAAGGGGATGGATGAGATTTACCGCGAAACTCATTCCAGAGGATCTCGGAGATCTCCAAAAAAGGCAGGGCCAGAAAAACGAGAGACAAGAGCTGCCCGAATTTCTTCACGTTATCTTCCTCTTCGTGTTTCTGAAGACCATGGCTGGGGCCGTCTCTCCTCAAGTCCAACACGATTTTTGTGCTGAAAAGTAGCACGACGTAGGCTCGAAAGAGTCCAAAGTTGAAGGAGCAGAGGACGTCGGCCAGAGCGAGGTTAAACCACCACTGGGTTAGTAACATGAGTTCAACGCCTTGGCTTATTGTGTTACAGAATCCAGTGGTGTTTTGCGTTACGGTGGAATTTATCCAGCCTTGAGCAATCCGCGGCATATCGCGCAAAGTCCAGATATGCTTTCTGAGCCACCGGGATATACTGTGCTGTCGTGCGGAAGGCCAAAGGAGGTTGAGCGTGGCGACAGCGGTGTTGACGTTCATCAGAGTGAACAGGGTGAGTTTCGTGGCGGCTTTCTTGTCGTACACGCCCAGGCTGGTAAGCACGCAAGAAACAGGAGTTCCCCAACGCTCCGGTTCGAGAAAACGACGGTCAGCAAACACAAAGTTGGCAAAGGTGGCGGCCGCCGTGATCGCAAAGATCCAGGCATATCGCCAGATCTTCATCCATGAGCAACCCTCGCGCTGCAGGTCGTGGCTGACGATGGTTAAGATGCTCTGAAAGGTCGAGAACGACGCCCAAGCGAGGCTGGCCCCGATGCCAAAGTGGTATTGCGTCATGGTGTCTTGCGTTAGGAAGCAGACGAGGAGGATGGAGGCCGCCGTGACGAGCTGCTGGTCGCCGAGCATCATGCAGATCTCGTGCATGTGGCTGCGGCTGGGCGTCCAGGGGAGTTTGTCCCGGAGGATTTTGGCGACTTTCAGGATGCCCTTGTCGAGGTGGGTCGTCAGGTTCGAGGGGACGCCGTCCTCGACGATGAGGAAGTTGATTAGCGCGGCGGCGAAGCTGACCCATGATGTGATCAGGAACGCGAGGACAACCTGTTGGGAAGGGAAATGTGTTAGTGGGTGGGTAGTTCGTGTGCAATGTGTCTAGTCTGGGTGGTTCTCACGCCGAGGCCCGCCTGAAGAAGACTGTTAACAATAGTGAAGGCACTTAAACTTTTGATGGGGTTCCGTACCACATCCGGGTCTGATTGAAACTCTACGCCAAGCTCTGAACAGTTCGACATCGTGTCGGATTTTTTGTGTTTGTCTCGGGATCACTCAAGATTGATCTTTCTGACTTTAGCGGCTGGGAAATGCCTTCATTGAGATCTAATCGCTGGATTTCTTAATGCAAATATCTTTTGATTTCGGTACTTCATCATCTATATACTACATTAAGAGTGCGATATATTGTTTGGTAATGCTCTAAATGCGTTGGTATGCGGTTGACATTTGAGGCCGTATTGAAACCATTTCCAGCTCCGAAGGCTGGCCCAAAGCCCCAAACAGCCAGGTCACAGACCTGGAGCTAACGACTTCTGAGCAACGAGAGACAAGTCACATGTCTTGGCTGTATGGAGGGCGACCATGTTTTACTCGACCAAAGATCGATCCCAGGGGTTATATTTCGTCCTTGACGTTTATTTGCCCCGTGGCATGCCTGATCGCAGTCGGCCTAAAGAACGTGACAACTCACGCCACCCAGAAGAGAGTATAATAAAACCTTTTCAGTACCAAGTCTCGATCATCCGTTGCATGAAGATTAGCTACGGCAATACATGGGTTTAGATATAACGGCCATGTTAAGACATGATGAGGGCGGCAATGTAGGTCAAAAGGAAACTCTTAATGCCCTTGCGGTGCCCGGCCGACCTTGAAGAGTAGCACTGAGTGCAGAATAGTATGCTCAAGGCAAAGCGCTTCTAATTCCCCCTCAATGCCATACATAGCCACACACAAAATGGATTGGATCGGCGAAAGTGCTGCTAAAAGTAAACGTACCTCTGGGTGATACTTGAGTTACGGTAGGACTGGCTCACTTGTCAAACAGTTGCTCACGATCGCAAACATACTCTGATACTTGAAACAAACTCACAAGGCAGTGTCAACCCGAATCACATACAGGCGTGGGAGAGTAGGCATCGCATCGGGTGCAACCCGGGCAAGGGGTTGTTTGCCTGTCGCAGAGACGGGATGTTGCATTTTAAGTGTTCGGCGAGACGGACAGTAAGTGGTGTGAATGGGGCGGGAACGCCTGTCCTCCACATTGCACCAAACATACAGATACACGAACCGCCTTTTCAGATCTTGATGGTCAGGGCCTATCTGGGCAGGCAGTTATTTTTTGCGTATCATCACCCAAATTATTTCTGCTACCCGTGGTTTTGTTTGGGCTTTGTCCCACGAACTGTGGTCCACAAACGAGCCAGCCACCTAACCTAGTTCCTGGGATTTTATTTCGGCAAAATGCTCGCTTCCATTGTTTTTACCAGAACGTACGAGTGGAAAAGCAGCCGCAGACACCGCAGACACTGTGGAACCCTCCGACATCATAATAGATGAGGTTGGTGATGTCTTGACAACCATTCTGCTCCCGGTTTGGGGAGGGCCAAGGATAAAACCGGCCGTCACAGTTTTCTATATCTTTCATCTGACGGATTGTACGTCGTTCTACCATTGAGGGTGCCTGATATTTCATTTCCTTCCTTTGTTTCCATTCTTAGAATTTTAGCTGTCATTGTTATTAAGTCATTCAGGTTTCAAGCGCCTCTTGTATATCAGCTGAGAGGCTCTTTCCCTTTGCCAATACGTGGGGTCGGCTCGTTGCTTATCGCGTGTTGTTTGTGGACATAGACAGCACTCCCCATTTTTCATCTCACTTAATCACGAAATCAGATTTTGGGTGTATTTAGCTAATACTAGGTACTTTATATAGTGAATTCTTACATATATACCATTTGTACTTGCACTACCTGCTCTGCTAAAGGGGCAAAACAGTCAGGCTATGAATCTGCTGAAGAAAGGGCTACCTGCCTCAATCTAGTGCTCATACCTACAATCATAATCCCCCATCTCCACTTTGTAGTTGTGTCCTCATAATTAGAAGCCGAAAAGACCGACTGGGTCCACTCCTTGCCCCCATCTCAAGCCGTCCCACGCCCGTGCCTAGTTGTACAGCATCAAACTCTAAAGGCCCTGAGATGCTATCCGAATACCTTGAAATACTTCCAAGACGCCTTTTACAGTCAGTTAAACCCCACAGCTTTGTTTCTTCGCCCCCTTAGTCCGGTCTGGCTGGGCTGGTCCGGTGTGCGTGCGGCGTCCGGCAGAGACAGTGTGAACTTCTTGAGCATCTCACACGCCATTTTGGTGTGTCCCTTCTCAATGGCGAGCTCGTAGGCCGTGCGAGTAGACGCTGCCTTTTGCCGGGCGTACCCTCCGGGACTCGTCCACTTGATGTTCAACTCCTGGAAGCCTTTCTTCACATAGGTGGACATCGCACTCATCGGGAGCCCGTCGAGCGGTCCCTGTCCTTTACGCGAGGGGGGCATCCTGCCGATTGGCTGCTGCACGTATAGTCGGGTGTGAGGGTATGCTTCGCGGCGGACGAGCCACCAGGCAACCTCAATATTGTCCCACGCGAGGGCTAGGTTGATAGCGGGGATGCCATACCGATCAGGCACGTTCACCTCCCAGCCTTAGTTAGCTTCCTCCGACTGACTCTCCTGATAATATTTCTCGTCGAGCTTTTCGAGGAGACCATCGCCTTCGCGTTCAGTAATGAAGTCGCCAATGCTTTCGTCGCCAACAATGGCGATGATGTGGAAAAGGGTCGGATATCGACGATCTGGCTCGTCCAACCCCTAGGCCATGAGGAACCTCTAAAGGGCCCCTTACTGAAGCCGTTCGGGTAAAGATATTCCATGATGCTTGCAGCAATGTGACTCTTTTTTAGGTGACCGCTAATGTGAACAATATCTTAATGGTAAAGGCTCCGTCAGAAAGATGCCCTCTCTGCTCCTAGCCTCGCTCTTTTTCGAAGGACATGAACACCAAGAGGGTTTCTAGCATGAAGTAGGCGTCAGCCTTATCTTCCCATTCGAAGAATTCGGAGAGCCCTCGACTGGCGGTCTCGCTCGCCTCTGCTTTCAGGGAGTTCCTGATGCAATAGTCTCTGATAGCCCTGGCTACATCGGTAGTGCTTTTAAGGGCGTAGTCAAGAAGCATCTCGATGCCATCGGTGCCAATTTGAGATAGCGTCGTATCTCGAAGCAGTGTGTCGATATGGTAATCGTGTCGACACTCACCACTATGGCGCTGATAGTCCTCGACATATCCGCTCAGCATCAAGCGTAGGATTGATTAAAAAAAAACGCCGCGATCCTCCTCCACTGTTTTGTGGATGTAGAATCTCAGAAGCTCTGGGGTGTATTCTTTGCGTTTATAACCGGAAGTGCTATATAGATAGCACTCCAAGAGAATCTGCAGTGGGACTTTTGAGGATTCGTTGTCTTCGATGAATTCGCTATCTGCCCACTCGCGGGATGTCAGCGCAAAGCTGGCCCCGCCCGCAGCCAATGCCTGACCTTTCAAAAGCCTCTCGCTCGCCGGTAAGCCAGGTCTCCGCAAGACAGTGACAAGGGGACTCCGGCCGAATGAATATACTCCAAGTGAGTTGAGGTTCGGGACGAGAGATGCGCCGCCTGCCTGAGCTAGCAGCCTTACGATATCCGTAAATCCAGAGGTCGCGCATGCTCTGTGAATAAGCGGGGCTATCGGGTCTCCGTATTCAGACTCAAAATCCCTGAGGTTGTCGATTCGTGAGAGAAGCGACTGAATTGTCTCCAGGTGGTCTTTCTCCCAGACGTCGTGGACGGGCCCTGGTATGTTCCCAGGACACGGCCAATCCTCGACGGCAAAGAGCCCCGGCCCAAATGGACCGCTCTCACATAATGGACTGTCACAATCGAGAGCCATGTGTAGCAGTGAGCAAGCACGCGAGCAGCTCGCGAGCGGCTCGCGAGCCCGTTCCAGTCCTCACTCCGCATCTTCTCAAGGTCGACAGAAATTCCGAGAAACTTCAGCGACTCCGCCTGAAAGCCAAAATTTGCAATTCGGAGAGCATATTGAAGATGGGTTAGACCGCGAGCATTGCGCTGGGAGTCTATTTTGAAGCCCCAATCCACAGCCAGTACATGCAGCATCTGGGAGATGATGGCCCTGTCCCACACTTCCTAGTCGAAGTGCAGAACCCCATTCCATCCAAATCAGTCTCGTTTAGCTCCTTTGCCAAAGTTCTCGCTGTATATGCCTCGCATAGTAAGAAGTCGAGGATTTCTACCCTACCTTTTGCCGCTGCGGAGTGGATAGCTGAGATTCCCCCGCTGAATGACACGGTTTTGGCTGTCTTGCTGCTCACGCATCGGAGGAGAATGAGCATCACGGTCGAGAGGTGGCTGGCACAGATGGCGTGGTGGAGCGGGAAAATATGCGGGGATGGTGGGGAACCGGTGAAATAATCGTCGTGGGGTGTATCGAGAAACTTGCATTCACAGGCCCCCCTTGGAGACGGCAGCGACGTCGGCACCGTGGCTGAGCAGGTAGGTGACGACAGTGTCGTCGCCACGGAGTGCGGCATAGGGAAGAGGGGTTCTGTACGGGGGGGTGCCGTCGTCATACCAGGGTTGGGTGTCGGACGGTAGCTCTTCCAAGTGCTCCCTAGTTTCTTTGGGTGCGGATAGCTGCAGTTGATGTCGCCTCCCTGGAGCAAAGCTTTCTCGATGGTCTCAAGGATGCCGCGGTCAGCTGCCCAGGCGATGGCAGAGGAGTTATCTTCCGTGGCGTTCTTCTTGTAGAGCATGGGCTCGATGAATGATGGTGCAGAATCGTCGGCAGGTCCTCAGAAGAGCATATTGCGATGCTCGATCGAGTATTCCGGCTGAGAACGAAATCTCTACGACGAGCTCGGTGGGAAGTTTTGACAGACACGCCATTTTCTAAACGAGATATAAGGGGTCAGGAATGGCGCGCAATCGTAAATGATGACTGATAAATTCCAAGGAATTTTCGCGAAAATGAGGAAGGCAAGGCGCGGAAGTCCTGGAAAGGAAAGCGCGCAAATGATGCCTTGGATCGAACCTAAGGATTGTTGCAAAAACATAAGGAAGGCAAGGCGTGAAAATCTGGAAAGGAAAGCGCGTGTTGAGGGGGTCGACGGCGAATAAAGTTATGCGCCTTGGTAAATGCCCTCATGACCACGCAAGAAGCTGCTCATGTCAGTGGGGCGCTATGGAACGAGGAGGTCTTTGCTTTCAACGAGGGCGAATGCGAATGGAAGAGCGCGGAGCCGGGAGAAGAAGAGGAGGAAGAGCACCATAACTACCCCCGCAGCAGTCGCAGCGAGAAAGAAGCAACGAGAAGAAGGATCAGGTTGTCGTAGCTGCCCACTTTTTTAAACTGACCACGTCTAAACCGGGCGGGAGTAGGTACGGGAAACACCTTTTCGGGTATGGCTACGTCTTATAGGTCTGTCCCATTTCTTCACTGTCCTCACATGGTGGCCAAAAGAAGGGAGTTTGGTCAGTTTATATGAAGTGTGAATTGAACAGACGCCAGACATGATTAATCAAAGCCAAGGAGGAAACAAATGCTTCGCGGTGATTCGCATTTGGGAGTTCACCTTCTTGAGCTTTAGAGTCCGTAAGCTATTTGGGGCAGATATTTCCTCGTTACAACATAGTCATGTAAACAGAAGTTACCTGACGTGATAAGAGATATTGTTGCCAAGCTCAACAGGCACTCATTGCATGGAAATGAGATTGAACTCGGAACCGCTGATTAGTTAAATCTACGAGATGCATACCGAATCATCGCGAGGCTGACCAAGCAAGCGCCGCTTCAGAGATAATGATACTGGTACGTGTCTTGCAAAAATCTAAAAAATTAATTTCCGACTTCCACAACACCATCCGCTTCATCACCAAGCTCAGCCTGCAGTGCCTTGGGAACCTTCTCGCCTCCCCGCTCTTGGCGCTCATACGACGCGCCAACGCCGCCAGCCGTTACCCAGAGGAAGTAGTCTGTGCGGAAGTTGTCGACCTGGTTGAAGAACAAGTGGAACCTGCGTGACAGTAAGAGTTAGGGAAACTGAGATCTGGTTGTGTACCTGTCTGTACAATCGAAACTTGAAACTTACGAGTTTTCCTGCTCCTCCACCTCAAACATGCGCCTGTAGATATGCTGGTCCTTGAACTCTTGGATCCTGTCGTCGTACTTGGCAAAGTCGATCGCCTCGCGCCCGAGGGAGATGGCCTTCTTGTTGTACTCGCTGAACATGGGCCGCTCCAGCATCAGGCCGAGACCCGGCGCCTTGGGGATGCTGATGCGGCGGGGCCCGTAGCTCTCCTCGACGAGGTCGAGCGGCGCGCCGCACCGCACAATCATCACGGCCAGCGCCACCATCTTGCGGATCTGGTGCATCATGAAGCTCTGCCCGTGGATCTTGAGGGAGAGCCACTCGGTGTCGCGGATAGGGATCGGGGTGGTGTTGACCTCGAACGACTTGATGTGGCGCTTTGCCGACGGGTCGTTGGCCGACTTGAGGACGGTGTAATTGTGGAAGTTGTGGGTGCCGAGGTACAGGTCGAGGGCTTTTTGCAGCTTCTCGAGCCGGGCGGGCGTTACCCGGTAGCGGCGTTTTGCTGCGATGTATGCGGCCTTGACTTCTTTCACACCCAGCTCTACCGGGGTGGGTTCTGCCTTCTCGAAAACCTCGGGCACAACAGGGGCCACCGTCGCCGCTGCTTCGGCATCCGCGAGGGGCGCTTCGGCCGGGGCCTCGTCTACCATCTCGACATCCTTTGCTGCGGCTTCGCCAGCCTCTGCCTGGGGCGCCTCGGCTGGGGCCTCATCTGCCTTGGGAACATTCTTTTTCCCAGCCTTGGGGGCCGCCTTGGCCGGAGGCGCGTCCTCGGCCAACTCCATGTCTGTCGAGTCGCGCAGAATACGCAGGACCTCTGTTCTGACGTCGGGAGCCATGTTGTCGAGGATGGGCTGGATGTCATTCTTCTCCACCTCTCCCCAAAAGTCCTTCACGTCATCTAAGCGCTCGTTGTACTCGTCTGCAACGCCCTTCGCTTTCGCTGACTCGGCTATCCTTTTCCCCAGGAAGCTGTGGGGCTGCGGCGGGAGCAGGGCGTAGCTGGGCATGAGGTACTCGTACCATCTCGACTCGCAGGCCTGGTAGCAGCTGAAGGAGTTGCTCGCGCGCTGGATGGCCCAGACTCGTATTTGGTCGGGCAGGTGGCTGTTGATCTTCTTGACAATGTCTTCGTCTTCGACGATCAGCTTGAGGGAAAGGACGTTACCGGCAGCGTGGACGCCTTTGTCGGTTCGGGCGCAGCGGGCCAGGCTCGACTTCTTGGGATCATCGGCATTGGCCTTAGAGATGGCACCCGTGGCTACGAAGGCGGCGAAGATATCGCCCTCGATCGTCTTCTCCTTGTGGTTGATCTGGATGCCATGGTAGCCGGTGCCGGCGTAGCCAATCAGGACAGCAACCTTGCGCTTCGGACGGCGTTCTTCGGCGGCGATCTCCTCGGCGGTGAAGGGTATGCTCATGTAGCTAGTGCCGTCAGCCTCATCGGTGATCACCTTCTGTCGCTTCGCGGATCGGCTGTTCTGGACCTGTTCGCGCTTGTCGGGCATATCCCATCTGAACAGGGGAACGAGAGTCAGCATGTTTTATTACTGGAATTAGTGGGACGGCGAACATACTTGCTGCTGCCAAAGCCCGCGCCCTTGCGACCTTTGTCCTTGTGCCCTCCACCACCCCCGCGCTTGCCGCCCTTGTAGCCGCCGCGCGTGTTGCCCCGACCGTTCTTTTGGTTGCTGGACTCGGACTGCTGCTCGGAAACGGGAGCGGGAGCCGCCGCAGAGGCATTGGAAGGTGTGTCGTCGGCTGCCATCTTGTTAGGTGGCGGATGGCTGACATTGAGGGGTCGGAAAGGTTCTTGACAATTTTCAATGGAGATCGAAGTTGCGCGACGCTTATCGGCCTGCGGGTGGTTGATAGCAATCGCTAAACCCAGGTTGGCCTAGCGCATATTTATGAGTGCTGGGACGAAAGGTGTGTGGGGCTTCGAAGAATGGATCCAATCCTTTCTCAAACCCCTCCATTTTTGCGTTTCAACCTTTGACCAGGTTCACAAAGGAGGACGATGCATGGGCAAAAAAAAGACATTAATCGTTTATTTATTGATCACATAATCACATCAGATAACATAAACTCCCCTACCCTAGCTCATGCCGCAGCCTATGCGTCGTGTCCAGCTCGACTGGCCTGAAGTCCCCGACCTCAGCAACGGCTGGAGGAGACCCGTACACAAACTTGGACGGAAACCCATTACCACCAGCAGCATCCGATGACGATGCAGCATAATAGCCCGGGACACGGCTGTTCGGCGAACCAGCCCAGCTTGCCATCATCCCGCCACTTGGGAATGCCTGCCCATTTTGGCTGCGACTGGAACCCTGACCAAGCACCTTTCGCCTCTGTCGCAGATACAGATATACCAAAAGCCCGACCATAATTGCTACCAATGGAATGCCGAGGCCAAGCCCAACCTTCGTCCCGATATTTGGGTCTGGGCCAGAGTCTGAGGAGAGGCCTTGTTCTTCGTTGGCAGGGATGGGGATGGAGGAGGACGTCGAGCTGGTGCTGGACGTTATTAACGAGGTGGGTGTGGAGGTACTTGTTGAGGAAGTTGCGGACGTGCTTCTCGAGGAGGCTGTGGAGGTTCTCGTGGAGCTGAATGTAGACGCCTGCCTTGTTGTCGATGATACCGCTAGGATGTTGAGCGTCGCCGTGAACCTCGCAGGCCCTGTTCCGCTAACTGGGGGATAGCTCGTCGTGGCAGCTGTTCCGCGGGTCAACGCGACGGATCCTGTTGCGTCGAGATATACACCGCGCCCGTTGGCGCAGCAATCGGGGTCGTTGTTGCAGCAGAGAGTCCCGTCATTGCATTGGGTGACGCGTGGGAATCTGCCGCCACCTTGCTTTGTTTCGTCTGCGCACGAAGAGAAAGGGAGATGTAAGTGACGAAGTCGAAGAAGGTAGGGGCATTACCGTGTGCAAGGAAAGATTCAACATACCATAAAGGCAGATCTGCCCGCACATGCTGTCCCATCCGTCCAGCATACATGGTCCCCGAACCCACAGATTCGGAGGATCACCAGGATTGTGGCACAACCTGTTGGACAGGCATGTTGCTTTGTGACCACAGCAAGACTTTGAACCTGGACATTGTGTGTTGTTGTAGTATGGATCGCCGTTGAGGCCGTAGCAGGTAATCTGTTCGGTCTGCGCCACTGAAACCGGGAGGACGACAAGAGAGGGAAGCAGCCACCACGCGTAGTGCGCGAGTGAACTGCCGGACATGGCGGGCAGAAGAATCCCAAGAAAATGTCGTGGAACGTGACACAAGGAGTGGTAATATTATATTTCCCGCTGGAAGGAAGTTTCGCACTGTTCGAACATGAAGCGTGAATAAACGAGAGATAATGACAAGAAGCGAAAAATAAACGAGAGATAATGACAAGAAGCGAAAAATAAACGAGTGGTATAGTAGTAGCAAAGCTTGTAAGGTGATCTAAGAAGGTTGTGCCACACCTGCTTCTGTTGCCCCCCCAAGTCAGAGGACTTTATGGGGGCACAAAGTCAGCACGGGTGAAGCCGTGGGACATGCTGTCGGGTCTGGGGCCACCAAAATGCACCAAAGAACCCCCGCCAAGGCCGAATGAGATTGTTCGGATGGTTTGTTTTCATGTCAAAGATGGCAAATTTGCAGTCGATCCTTCGACGAAGCGCCTGCTTGTCCAATGGCAAATTGCTGGTCATAGTAGCTAGAGGTTGCTGAAACTGGCTTCTGGGGAATTTTACCCTATGGGAACGCGGCTTCTGCATTCGATGTTGTTGGTGTTCCACAAGATCAGCGGTTGCAGGCGCCATGAGCGGTTGCTGCTGGGCTGCGGCGGGGGTCGCCCAATTGGGGGCTGTAGCGCGTCGAGGGCGTCGTTGTTATTTGTGCGCCTTTGCGCCCTGTATCCTAAGATGAAATAGGCAAAATATTTTGGTTTCTCTCAAACTTTCACCGAGCTCGATTGTGATTATAAGTCAAGTCCCTCCAAGTTTAAGCTCCGTTCCTTGACCCAGAATGTATCAACCGTTGATTGGCTTTATTAGTATTTATTTATCTTTGTCTCTGTTGGCTGGGTTTCGTTACAGAAAGGCGCCCGAACCCCCCCCTTCAGCCCCATCAGTCATCGATGGGCAAAACAGTCCTCACGCCCTCCTTGATTTGACCTGTCAACTTTGTCAGCATTGGTACTTCCACAGAAATGGAGGACTAGAACCAGGTAGGTACTCACCCTCCAAATACCCGAGAACCTCGCCATAGTCCTTGCACACATGCATCCCTTGCCACGAGCCGTCCAACGGGCCCAGGTCGTCGGGATCAAGCGCCGAGTGGGGCTCCAGCGCCGTGTCGCCCGCGCAGGTGATGCCCTGGCGCAGGTAGTCGATGCAGTGCAAGAAATGGACATGGTAGTCGTGCGGCAGACGGTGCGTCATGTTCTCGGTCACGCCCGCGTACACGCGGCCCATCATGAACAGACAGTGCAGCTGGTGCGTCATGGATGTTGTCGAGAAGGTCTCGCTGTCGCCGCCGCCACCGCCAGTAGGGGCCCAGCCGGCGTTGGCTGGCATCAGCGTGTTCCACTTGGCGAGGGTCTGCGCCGAGAAGAAATCGGTTGTTTTGTTTGGGACGAAGGCCGGGTCGGCATTCCACTTGATCACTTTGGTTATGACTGGGTTTACTTGTCAGCTTTGTTGAGTATTGGTGGCTTTTAAGGGCTAGGGGACGAACTCTGTCTCCCGGCGCCGGTATAATCACCGCCTATTTGTAGCACATTTTGTGTAGCTGTCTGGGTGGTATCTTTTCGAAGTAGCAGCACCAATAATGTGAGGATGATGAGAAGCAAGCCGGTATCGATAACTCCCCTCCACAGCTGAAAAGTCGAAAGGATATTTGTTGTCCTAGTTCTGGGTTCATGCCATCCCCGACTCCTCGACCCATGAATCCGTTGTGTCTTCCATCCCTTCTCCTCATCCAAGTGTGAATCGCCGATTTCAGTACTGGACCGTGCCTCTTCCGGGTCCTCCTGGGACGAGACAGTCTTGTATTCGGCCTTTTGTTGGCTCATGTTTCTGGTGAAAGGTGCTGTGTGCATTCAAGATGTCAAAGGAGAAATAAAAATTGTCGACGAGCCTGCCCGACAAGAAAACGTCACCATCATTTTCAGGGGCTGGAACCGAGTAGTCAAACGTGTGGTGGGGATAGGGGTAGATCGAAACACCACCAACCTAGCGCGCTTCTGCTGCGACAGGGGCCCACGAGGGCTGCAACACAAACAACATCGTTGAAAGACTAGGTCATTTTTAGCTCAGTGATATTTTATTGACTGTAAGACCGCGAGTAGTATTCTTAACCATTCTATGCCTTTAAATGTTTGTTTCTTACTGTAGTAAGAAGGTATCGACGCGATTGGGGGCAAAACTGTGGAAGCAAGATGTCGCGTTTCAGGGAACATTGAAGCGGTATTATGGATTGTGGATCGAAACTTGTAACAGAGTCAAATTCATTACCTTCGCTAATGTTACCTAAACCGTGACTGAGCAATATACCATAGGAAATAGACATTAATGATTTTAAATGAAGCATGTTCGGAAAACAATGAACCACAATCACACGGACAAGAGCGAAACAAGGCCAACGACAAGCAAGGAAGACGTCCACACCATATTCCAAGACATTTCCAACGCTCCCACACCGGCAACAACGACCGACCCTGGGCAAGTTGCGTTTGTCGCGTTTGCCTTCATCGTTCCATTTCCATACGTCGAGTTGAAACACGGGCGTGTTGTTGTGGATGGAATTGGTGGCGTTGTCGTTGTGATGCTAGTTGTTAGAGTCCAGGACACGATGGTGGTGGAGAACGAGGACAGGGAAGATGACGATGATGATGGCTTCGGACAAATGACATCCAAAGCGTCGCGAGCGGCCTGGCTGAGCGCATCGGCCGAACATCGCTGGCTGGTGCAAGTCGTAGCGAACGCTGCGACGTTGGGACATGTGCAAAAGCCTTCTCAAGTCAGAGGCTGGTAAGACTGAGGGGAAGAGTGATGAAGCTTACAGTCGAAATCTGCTAGTGGACAATGGCAGAAGGAGAACGCTGCTGTGATGCAAGTTTGCTGGCCCTGTTAGCTTCACCGCGCGAAAGCCGACTGATGAAAATGCCCAACTTACAGCGCACACTGGGAGACTTCCCACCACGGCGATCGCACTACTGCTTGGCAGTGAAGGTGCCTGTGCAATTACCAAGGCGAGAAATGCGAAAAGGGACCAAAACAGATAAAGTGGCGAGATGACTGGCCTTGTTGGAGCGCTGAATTTTGGCAACGACATTTTGCTTTGTTTCCTGCTAAGGAAACTTCCTCCATCCCTCATGAACATGGCAGACTGTGAACCGTTCTTTGCCGTCTTTTTACACCATTTCTTTTTCCGCGTGCAATAATGCCGAGCCTCGCGCTCTGATGATCGACATATCCCCCCGCACACAGCTGGAAAGGTAGTTCGACGATCATTGCCCTGTACGGCACGACCGTGGCAGCCCATTGGGCGCCTCCTGATGGCTTGGGTCAGTAGTGCTGCACGAACGTTGCAGCGATCCCAGTGTCCCTTATCTGATGGTGTAGGTGCGGTGCGATTCATTGGAGCCGCTACACCACATGACGTTCCAAGCTCAACCTGAGCTGTAGCATCCATTCCCGGATGGGAGGTGAGCATGAAAGAGGCTTGCTGACCTCCACACCGCATTGCCTTTCCTGGCGCTGCTTTGGGAACGAAGTACCTTGGCGCAAGATGGCATGGTGGAAGAGATGGCAGGATGTGATGAATTTGTTCCTGTTGTCCTTCGCATGTAATCCGGACTGTCGACGGCCATTCAATCCGAATTATCCCCAAGACAGAAACCGCCTGTTTTCGCCTCCGCACCGGATTGAGTTCCATGATGGATATTGTTTCCCTCTTCTTTCCCGCCGGCAAATGCCAAGGATATCCGCTTTTACCCTTATTCGTCCTTCTAAGCTCCGCCGTTCCCTTTGCCAAAGCACAGTGTGGTTCTCTGATCACCTATCGGCAACACGAGATCCTCCTGTCATCCGCGCCAGCATGCCTCCAGAATGGATGCGGCGTGCCAAGCCCCGCAGAGTCCATGTCGTCCATCTGCCCGCT
The DNA here is from genome assembly GCA_033439775.1 of Podospora didyma. NCBI lineage: Eukaryota > Fungi > Ascomycota > Sordariomycetes > Sordariales > Podosporaceae > Podospora > Podospora didyma. Next base: position 974,226 of record JAULSW010000010.1, read on the forward strand.
GTCGTCTCCATGCTCAGTCCTCTGGGAAATCATGCGTGTGAATTGGCAGCCAGACTGGTGCGGCCAAGCGGCGTCTCTCTGTCCTGGAGACGTCGCCTGTCGAATCTGGAGCTGGCCCATCCTCAACGCAACGGCTGCCTGCTCAGCCACGCCCAACGACTGGCTATTCTCTGCCACTAACACTGGGGGATGCTGCGCGGCAGGCGATGAGCCCTTCATGCTTAGCGACTGGGTGGCATTGCTGTGCAATGGGTCCGCTTGGCGTGAGCCTTTTGTTTACTACGGTGGCATGGCGCCATTGGACTGGGCCGAATGGATCGAGCCGTGGAATTGGACTGTTAGCCCCAGAGACGATGCTCTCATCCAACATTGCCCCTCAAGCGCGTCCATGCTGGCCTCTTTCGCTGAGGAGAATCTTATCTCACTCGGCGAGATTATCCTTCAGACTGCTCTTTACTGGATGTTCTTGCAGTTCAATTTCCGATTCAACATCCTCAACCGACTGGCGATGCGGCAGGTACACAGATGGGAGCGGTCGCTGGTGGGCGGGGTTCTTGCTGGTATCTCGGTCGTCGTGAGCAATTTCTTGACGGCTGTCCAGTGGAGCCTCACCCCTGGGTATTCCAATATCCCCATCGGGTATCTGGGCCTTCTCCTGTGTGCACGACCTAGTGCCATTGGCCTCCTCTGCTTCCTCGACATGCTGTTGTCGGACTGGCTTGCCCGAAAAATTGCTGGGCTCCGCACCAGATTCCACCCACGCGAGGCCGCTGATCCCATCAGGGATAATGCCGACAGACACGTCCATGGCCTTCCCGACTCTCCTGGGGAGGGAAGAGCAAAACAGTTTCTCGCCAATCTTGCCATGACCATGGCCGTGGCTGAGGTGATCATCCAGATTTCCAGCCTGTACAGCTTGTACAAAACTGCCGTCGAGGGAGGTCATAAGGGGTTCTACCAACCCGAAGCCTTGACTCCCTTTTGGCGCGGCCATGAGGCCCTGTGGATGTACGCCGGTGCGCTCCTGCATTGCATCTTCTCGTGGTTCAGCTTCTTTTCTTTGGTTGCTTGCGCCGTGGTACAGGCCTACCGCATCTGGATCTTCGATCACCTTTCTGGCCACCTCATGGTCGCGATGGGATACCAGCGACGCAAGAAGACGATCAATAGGCTGGTGGATGCCATTAAGAAGGCGTCGAAAAAGAAAAAGAGACCACGTCAACAACAGCAACAGCAACAGCAACAGCAAGAAAGTGGCCAAACTGAGGCACAGACATCAGCAGGTACACAGCAGCAGAAGCAGGAACAAGACTCTGGCCAAACTCAAGGCCAAAGACCAACAGAAACAAAAGAAGAAAACCCCCCACCAGTTGCTGCCAGTTACGATCCGAATTTCAGGGCAACCGAGGGCCCCGACCTTCCCGAACAACCCACCTGGGTCGGCCGCGTCTTTGCCACCTGGCCGTTCTCCGCCATCTTCAAGAGACTCGAGAAAATGGCGCTGAGAGCCGAACAGCGCCAGAGACCGTCCCGGCAAGCGCTGGAACTGATCTCCAAGGCACTTCGCCGCTTCGAAAATGGTACGCTCTCGGTCACCTTTCTCTGCGTCATCGTCAACTACATCTCTCAGTGGATTTTCTGGGCTGGTTTTGTCGAGAGTCAAGGGGATCGGTGAGTTTACCTGATTTCTACTCCTTACTAGCATTTGTTTGTTTTGAAGACTTCAAGCTGCTGACAGTTCACGTGTTGTCAAGTTGGTGCCCTCCGAAATACGATCTGAAGTTGCTCATTTGGTTTGCGCTGACTTTTATTGGTAAGCACTTTTCATCTGCTTTCATTTTTCTTTTCACCTCTCACTCCCCCCGGTGTGCCCGTCTCGTGCCAGTGTTGCTGATACCCCGGGGCTTTTAGCGCTCGTCTTCTCCATCATCTTTTCCAAGAACCCGCCACCAGGTGCGCAGGCATGATACGGTTATCGGCGCATTGTCAGTCATCATTGCAGGTATCAAGGAGAAGTGATAATTGGGGGCGCGTCGGTATCCGAGCAATACGTGGTCTCACAGTCATATCTCACAGTCAGCAAATAACGACGTTAGTAGGTAGTAATGAAAATCTGTGTTCGTAATTATCTGAAGCCGATTTGTGATCACTTGTCCTTCACAGGAATGTCCGAGCCAGTCGCCGCCTTGTACTGCTTGCGGATAAAGTCCGAGATCTGCTCGTCTTTGGCCTGCTCGACGGCGCTCTCGTTGCTCTGGTCCCCTGCACCGAATCCGTGCTGCTGAACGTAGTCGACGGCTGAAACGGTATTAATTAAGTTAGCGACTAACGAGGCCCACAGTGGTCTGACAATTGACGTCGCGACAAACCTTTGTCGAGGGCGTCCTCGTTCTTCTCGCTGTCCTTGCCTCCACCAGCCATGGAGTTGAGCTTGTCCATAAACCCGCTGGTCTCCTCTTGCTGCTTGCCGGTGGTGGCGGGCTGCTCAGCGTTGTCGCCCCCAGTGAACTTGTTGACGAAGTCCATATTGATGAGTTTGTGGAGTTCTTGAAGTTTTGGTGTAAAAGTGAGGTATGTTGGACTTGGGCAAGGTTATGTATTAGCGATGCGGAATAGAGGTTTGTTGGGTATTGCAAGACGAGCCCGTGTCGGAGAGATGGATATTTGAGGTTGGCGGTTCATCCAACGCTGAGAAATGACGCAGGAGGCGGGGAGGAAGCATGCCCTTACGTCACTGCCAACCGCAGCGGAACCGCCCGCCAAGTTGTAAGGTTTGTATCACACGAATCAAAACCCCACTCCTGTTGCGAAATGTGATCTGTTCCCACAGTCCACATGAGAATGATCACGTGCATCCACACCACCCAACGATTTGTGCTTCATTCGAAGTCATCATTGATCGGTGACAGCGTTGTCACAAACTTATTTCAATTTCCGAATTATTCGTCCATTCTTTGGAGGCTGGGCCATGAGTAGCGGCAAGTTTTTTAGTTACAAGGTCGGCATGGGGTCAGCCTGTTTCTTTTTGCTCTTTTCTTTTGCTCTTGACTTTGGATATTAATCTGTTGTAGGAATGAATGGCCTAGATGATCCCAGGATGTCAACAGACGCAACAGAAACATTAACAGCCTCTTCCATATTTCCCCCTTATACATCCCTTAATGAAGCTCATATCGGGGCCGCTGAGCAGCCATCTCCACAACTCTCGGGCCTCCCTCTCCATGAGAGCCCGTGGCGGTCTGCCCCGTCTCTCTGCTATATAGCCGTGCCCAGGTCAATGTTATCCCTGACCGCGAGCTGGGTGAAAAGGCTGTTGGGACTTCTGCGACTGGACTGCCCTCCTCCAGCGTGTGCAAGCGATGACTTTCAGACTGACAACTCTTCGCAATTTCTAACTTGTACTGGTATCGTATGAGAGAGTAAACAAGCACTGATGCCAGAACCGCCACGAAAGGGAGGCCCAGGCCCAGTCCCACCCTCAGTCCGGTTGTAATATTCGAGTCGCGGTCGACAGATTCGACGGTTTCTGTGGGGCTTGGACCGCTTGAAGATGTTGATATTGCCGCTGGAGTGTCATCTCGTCGTCTCACAAGTTGTAGATCGTATGTTTTGCAACACGGCGGCTTGTCACTACAAAATTCAACGTGAGGAACTCTGCCATCGGATTTTAGTAATCCTGAAGTGGTCGATCTGAGTTAGTACTGCGTCTACTAAGCGGTTGGGTAAGAATGCATGGAGTAAAACATACCAGAAAAGCACACGTTCCAGCATGAATTGTGTAATGTTTTGTCGGAATGAGCCTCCCGAAGCTGGATTTTTGGTGGGTCCCATCCATCTTGTGAGTACTCCTGTTTCTTCCAACTACACGAGGCGAAATCCGTATCAAGCGGTTCGGCGCTTCCAAGGAAGTTGCCTAGAGCACGTCTAGACCAAAGAAGGAGGCTGTTAACAAAGAGAAGAAATAACCATTGGAACATATTGAACGAGCGTTTGCTGAAACGAGTGGACTAAACGAGCGGGTAAGTGACTCAGGAACTTGGTCATCGGCAGTTTTTGAAGTAAGATAATGTTGAAAGAAGCGGAAAACAGAGGAAGGGGATGTGTGAAATAAGTCACAGGATCGTGAGTAATCCCCAAGAAGCTTCGAGCCCACCCAATAGAGTAAGTGCCAGACGCAGTGCGGCGTTATGCAGTGGCACTGTGGCTGGACATAAATACACTGTTGGACTGCCGCAAACATGAAGGAAGACGATGCGTAGGTTGCCTTGCAGTTGACTGCTGCTTGGCATTCAAAGCCTTACGAGGTTTCACCGAAATCGGGGTTGATTGCTGGGAAGAGCGAATCTCCTTCCTAGAGACGCTTGACGAATTCGACTTGAGGGCGAGTATCAAGAGGCCCTCGTACATGTGACAGGGCCTCGAGGAAATATACCACACATATGTTGCGTAAAGTACCTCGATGGGTCGCATGGATCACAGGTGCTGGGGTCAGTTTGTCCGACAACTTGGGGATGGCGTTTCACAGCTTGGAGCAGATAACAGGATGGTCAATACTTGAACACTACCTTGGTCCAAGAGCCATTTTCTTTCTTTTGGGAAGATTGGACAAAATGGATAGAACCACCAAAGAGACACCAAAGAGAATCATAGTCTGAGAGGTTTTGTAAACCACTGTCCATGACAACAAGATAGTAGGAAGACAATCCATGGAAATTACAAAACCAACTGCCGAAAACAAAATAGCCGACCCGACGAAAAGGTATCACCGTCCTACCCTGGGCGTGTGCAAGAGTCGCACATCTGCAAAAAGTCCCCTAAATCAGTTCTCTACACCAACTTCCCTAAATCAAGCCCGTGCTCGCAAATTCCCTCAAGCACCCCCCAACGGCCGTAGATAAAGCAGTTCAAGCCCACAGCCATGGCACATCTCCCATTTCCACCGCCCGCCCCAGATCCTCCAGACCAATTTAAACCATGCCCCCCGGCCCGAGCCGCCCCCATCCTGAGCCGCCTCCGTATTGATGGCTCTATCCGAGCTCTTGTACCACACCCGCGGACCGCTATCCGACTGGATGGACATTGACGGTTCTGAGGCTCAACCGTTGTTTGTGCAACGCAAGCTTGAGTAGCCAAGTCTAGAACTCCAGCCGTGCCGCCCCCCGGATCACGTTCTCGATTCACCGAACCGTGATCGCTCCACTCCCATACCCGCCTCCTCGACGATACCTACAGTGCCAAGCCATCTGGTCTCCACTGGCAGCCACCATATTCGCAGTGGCGCCTGTTGTGCTACCAACCCCGAGTCCGATGGCTTAAAACAAACACGTCCAAGCAACGCCTCTTTCCCGCCGCCCTCCGGTTTGATGAGTGTAAAACTGCTAGGAGACTCTTGTACTTGGAGGACTTCTTGCCCTTGACAAAAGAGTTTGCTGCGGCCAGACCCAGGAGACTCGAGGTGTCACACCTATGGTGGCTAAACCAGCTCAAACCACGCCCCAGGCCCACCACCCTCCAACTCAATGGGGGTCATGGGTCTCAGGCTCAGCGGCTGTGCAAGGCGAGTTTGGCTGCAATTAGCACCACCACCGCCGCCACGGTAGTGACTGCTGATGCTGTTGCTCGGACATGGACGGATCAAGTTGCCACTGTTCGAGATTCCGTCGCTAGAAGCTGTGGTTTGTGTGGCGGCGGCGGCGGCAGCGGCGTTGTTGTGTCTGTACTGCAGGCCAAAGTATACCGCTCCAGCTGCGAGCACGGCAACGAATGGTATTCCCAGTCCCAGTCCAACTTTTAGCCCGCTGTCGTGGTCGAAGGAGGGGTAGTTTGTTGGGGTCGAGTATTCGGGGGTTGTCGGTGTCGTGTATGCGGGGGTTGTTGAAGTGGCTAGGGTCGAAAAGGAGGATGTGGCAGAAGTAGAAGCACTGGTAGAAGCAGGCTCATGGTAAGGTCCGCCCACAGCGATGGTGGCGAACGTAGACGATCCGGTGGGATAGGGGTCGGATTGTCTTTCAATGGCTTGACGGTTCTGGCTGTGTGCGTGACGCTCGGTATTGATGTTGCTTTGGGGACTGGGTGGCGGTGGTAGGAACTCATCAGTCGTTTCCCGCTGCAGGAGACGAGTCTGAGTCGACATTTTCGACGCTGTCGGTTGTGCTATGGTTGTGGTGATGGCATGGTGCCGTGGCGCTTTTTGGATGGGAATGCAACCTGCCGGGGTTTTCGCGCAGCGAAATGTCCCATCTTCGCAAACAATATGCCGAGGAACTTGATTTTTCAAGTCATCTATGACAATCAGTTTTATTTGTTTCTTAGGTCTTTGTCTGAGGCTAGGTATTCAACGCACCGGAGTGACAGCGTTGAGCGCACTGTTCACGCCTTTCTTTCATTGTCAAAGATCGACGAATCCACACAGATGTTGGTTCAGCCTGTCTGCTTTTCGAGTAGCATGTATTTCTTGAGAGGACGCAACCTTGAGATTCTGTACAAGCGGCACAATTGGGTTGCTCATTGCCATTGACATCGTGGCATATGGGGGTAGCTTTCTTTGGAGTTGACTCTGCATAGACAGGGCGAGGGAAATTTATATGCAGTAGTATCCCAATCATCAGTAGGAAAAAGAGGATGCGGGGGTTGAGCGAGAGGCACCGAATGGCCATCGATATGAGCTCAGGTAATCAGAGTTCGAGATGCCTACGCACAATGGTAAGCAATGGAGTTCCGCGTCTCAAGTGTGACAAGAATCCGCACACAGAATATAGTCGCGCATGGTGACAGAAAAGGAGAGATATGGTCAAGTCAGATCATTGTTGGATCAGGGAGCAAGAGTTGTAATCAGGAACTGAGACATTCGGAGGTTTGTATTTCTCCACCATATGCCGGCGGCAACTGACACATATCTCGACGTTATAGACATGTTGTACTGCTTAGCAAGCAGGGTTGGATGCAAACTGTTGCTTAACAAAGGCACGTTGAGGTCATGCGTAGCGAAATCCAGGATTGACTCTTGAGGCTCAGTCGCAGTTGAGAGGCTCGACCAAATTGCGGAGGAGAAAGGCAGCTCGCAGCTTGATTTACCCAAAACAACCCCTGATGCCAGAGCCGCAGTGGCTTTCCGGAGTCTGACGAATTGCTACTGGCTTCGCAGAGTCACACAGTACATGGCGGATGCTTATCTAACCCGTCAAGTTGTCAGTTGTGTGTTCACAAACACTACCCGCACGTGTAGACCCCCTCGGTTGTAACAATGATGCCGCCTCCCAACCTTAGCCAGTGCTGCTCTTCCTTGGAACTGGTTTGTTATCAAAATGTGGTCAAGGCAAACGCGACACGCAATCTATTTGACGAGCATTACACGAGATGTGATCGGTCAGTCCAACCAGGATCACATATACAGTGGCCTTATGGCGGCTCGGTGCGCTATAATTGTGTCCGAACCGCTCAAACATATTTTGTCCTAGGATCCCTGGTGCGAGACTCTCTCTTGCCCAGAGTTACTGAAACCTCCTCGCCATATGACAAGCACAAACTCAACTACCCCGCCCCATTCGGAGTCACAACACCCTTGATAAGATCTGCGGCCTTCTCAGCGACGGCATACATGGTTGCCTGTAGTGCCGCAGTCGGGATCAAAGGTATAATGCTCGCATCGACTACCCGCAGCCCCTCAATCCCATATACTTTGAGATCTGCATCCACCACCCCGCCATATCCCTGCGGCATCATGGCTGCCGTACCACAAGGATGTGCCGTGTGAGGGTCAATAAGCTGGTTTCTTAGCACTTTCTCTATCTCTGCATCTGAGCTACCATCCGGTAGCCCAGCCAGTCCAGGGGCAAGCTCGACTGGGGTTAACTTTGCGATCTCTGGGCTTGCCAAGTACTGACGGACAAGCTTGACTGACAAAACGGCAACCTTGACATCAAAGGGGTGTGCCAGTGTGCCGGGGTCCAGGAGCGGCAACGCTTCACCGGGATGTGGGTTTGTGCTGTTGATCATCACTGTACCACGCGACAGTGGCTTGCCTGCATTAACATAGAGGTGGTTGTCGCGCCCAGACCACTTGATACCCAGCACGCCGCCTGTGCCATATGCAATGGCCCGGCTCGCGATAAATGTTTGTGACCGAAACCCCTCGATCATCTCTGGTTTCTCGCGGTAGTAGTCTGGCACGTAGTCTTCTGGGTTTACTCCGTAAACAAGGGTCTGTGTGATCTCCTCATAGTCGGCTGTGAGGTTTGGGAGGGACAACACCAAACGGGTGTTACCTTGCGCAAACGTGAGAGGGCCTGTGCGGTTGGCCATGTACTCGGCCCACGACGCGTTGAAGAAGGTGGCGTTGTTTTTGAGGTTCTCAAAGTTGACAGCGTTGGGTGTTTTGACTAGTGGTCAAAGCATAGGTTAGCTCCGAGTGCGCACTTCAAATAATGTGAGAAGTGTTTTGCCACCGACATGTATAGGTCATCTTGTTGTTCCAGTGATCGTGGAAGTTAGCGCCGACCCCTGGCAGATCTTGTACAACTGTGATGTTGAGTCTTTCCAGGAGTTCGGTCGGTCCGATGCCGCTAAGTTGAAGGATTTGCGGGGTATGGATTGCACCAGCAGCAAGGATGACTTCCTTTGCTGCCCTTACAAAGACTTTTGCCGATGCCGTATCTCTGGCGATCACTTCCACTCCGGTTGCCTTCGCGTTCTCAGTCGTAACCTTGGCTACAAAGTTTCTGACGAGCAGGTCCAAGTTGGTCCGGTTGCGGATGGGGTCGTAGTACGCCTTGCGCGCTGACGAACGCGTGACGTTTCTTGGTTCGGCGCTGATAGGCTTCCACGATACCCCAAGGAGTTCGCCATCTGTGGCACCGTCGCTGCGGATCTCAAAGCCCAAGTGCTTTGTCCATGCATCATTCATGTCATCTAGCGAAATGTCAGCTTGCTTCCTGAAGGTTTGTGAACGTTAATACATACAAACATCTGGCCATTGCCATGTCGGGAACGTCGTCTGGAATGGACCGGTTCCATAACCATCCGCGCTGTAGGTGTAGTTAAAAGCAGCAATGTCTGCTTCACTTGGTGTGTGTATAGAACTCGACTGTTGAAAGTTAACGCCCCAAAAACATCTACCTACGGTGAGTTGCTCACCTTTCTGAAGTATGGGAGAAGCCCGTCCCATCCCCAGCCGGAGTTGCCCAGTTCCTCCCAGGCGTTGTAGTCTTCTCTTGCTCCTCGTTCGACCGCCATCCCATTTACCGTCGAGCCCCCACCCACGTTCGCGCCGATTGAAACACTAAATGTGCGGTTTCCCAGCAGTGGCTGGGGAACGGATGGGACTTTGAACATGAGAGTGTCATTCTGTAGGAAGTTGGCGTAATACGGGATTGCTGTGTTCCAAGTGTCGTCAAATTCGCCATATTCGACCACGAGAACAGTGGCTGGGAAAGAAGTTAGGCCACCACATCAAGTCTCTTCATAAAATGTCAGGACCGACTATTTGGGTCTTCGGTCAATCTGTTTGCGACGACCAAACCTGTCAACCCGCCGCCAGCGATAACGTAGTCGTACGTGGGCCTCAATGTGGTGTGATCACGTAAAGTTCCCAACCCTGACACCGATGACACGATCCACGTGAAGCAGGCCAGCCCAATGAAGCGAATCTGCCTTTTCGTTGAGGCTGACATTTTGTCGCTGCACGGCGGTAATTATGGCCAAGATTCGAGGTTCAAAGAGGGGAAACACCTCCCATTTGACACGCAAAGGGGACACGACCCTGTAGTATATCAGACCATTAGCAAAGCTTATAATGGAAATGCGTGCTGGGTTTTCCAAACCCCTCTTCCCTGAACCGAAATATGCGGGATCATCACAGAATCCTCCGAGGAAACCCCCGAGCTCTTGCATACGGTACGGTTACATTATCCTAATCAACGGTCGGAGCAAGCCCGTTTCCCCGCAGAGCCTGGTAAAGCAAACGATTCGTTGCGCTGTGGAAAGGGGCAGTCTCGATGGCGATTTTAGCCGTTGCCATCCATCTCTCCGGAATTGAAGCCTAAGGTGGATACAGTGCCGGCAGATATACAGGGACATTGCGGCGCAGGTTGGTGCAGGGGAGATTCAACGTCTTAATTCGGGTGTCAATCTCTGGGTCCTCAGCGCTGCCTACGAAAGTAATAAGCTGATGTGTTTTCGCCGACTGTGAAGAAGTAAGCATCAGGGCTGATTCCAGTTTTAAGGAGCAAGATGGTCGACAGGGATGTTGGACATGACAAAAAAAGAAGCTCGAGGCAGTGAAGAAGGCCGTTCCCACTTCCTGGGTTGAATCGGTTGGTTTTGGCAGGATCGCTTAACAACGCCAAAGAAGGCAGGTGATGGGCGAATGACAGATTTCGTTGTGAACTGAAGATGCACTATGGGGAAAGCGCAGCCAGTGGATAGAAACCTGGAAGACAAAGGACCAGGATAAGTCCTTGGGACTTTGAGTTCCTAGGCTTGGTGTGAGGTAAGAGCGACCACCACAAGCAGCCAAAGCCCATATACTAAGATGTTTTGACTGCGCAAGGAAGGAGCAGTTGGTGACGAAGCGATGGACATGAAATGGCGAAAACGGAAGGAGCAAAAATACTAACCCCCCCCAATAGGATTCTTTCCCACCGTTTTTCCAACATCCATCGAAGTCGTCAAACCCGCCCAACCCAACTTCATCGGCTCTGTCGAGAACGCGGGGCAGATGATCAGACGCTCAGGGGTAACGTGCAGTGAAGAATATCAGGGAGCGTCACCGCGCAGGCGGACTTGGACTTCTCGGGGCTGCCGCATCGCAAAGCGTCGATCTATTCTTACTCGTCGCTCAGCAATCAAATTATGTACTCCCTAACGCCATCTTGCTCTTCACTTGTAGTCTTTATGTTGCATTGAGCATCCCGACCGCCATCCCTCAAAGGAGCCCAAAGCTCCAAGTGCTTTCCCAGATGTACGTTTCTCCAGGACCCGTGATTTCGGCATCAACACGACCCCATTCGCGGCTGCCCAAGCAGAACGAAAATCAGCATAAAGGCCAACTCAATCGACTTCGGAAGGACGCATTGAAGCACAGCCAGCAAAATACTTACTGGTTAATTCCATCCACATAATCCTGCGCCTCAATCGCCACACATGAGCTCTTCTCCACCTTCTTCCTCGCACTCGTCCCCTGTGTCCGCTTGAGATTCGCGGTCCCATCCGACCACGCGCATGTGTACAAGACAACACCCACTTGATTCGTGCGCAGCTCCGCCTTGATGCCAGACCAAGCACTCGCGAGCGTCAGGACAGCTGCACCGTTCTTATCGGGCACGTCGTCGAAGATCCAGAAGCCGTTGTAGCCCTCGCAGCTGCCGCCGCAGTTTCCCTTGAACTGTGCGCTGCTCTTGGAATGCCCGAGCGTGATGTTGGGCTTGCTCGCGAAGTCGTTGATGCTTCCGGCTTCTGCGGTGAGGGTCTTTCCGGTGGGAAGAGCGTTGCTATCGATGGCGAGGTACCGCTTGGCGTACGGCATGGAGAGGGTGTGGTCCCAGATCAGGCCTGTTGCCGGGTTCTTGTACGCGTCGAGGTTGAAGTATGTGTGGTGCGTCAGCATGAGGGCTGTCGATATGTCAGTACGTCCGAGAAACCCGTCGGGTGTGATCTCACGTGTCTTTGTCTCTGGAGCAGTGGCTACCATCCGGATGCTCCAAGTGCCGTTGACGACGCTGTATGTAACGTTTGTGTTGACCCTTCCGGGCATTCCGGTGGACTCGCCCTCATTGTCGACGATGGAAAAGGTTATTGAGTCGTTCGCAACGGCAGTGACGTTCCAGGTTCTATATGACCAGTTATTGGTTCCGCTATGAAGTGTGTTTTGGCCGTCGTTCTTCTGAGTGCGAAAGGTCTTCCCATCGATGGTGAACTGGGCCTTGCCAATTCTGTTTGCGTATCGTCCTGGAATCGAGTTATATGTGGGGTGGCTCTTATCCGTGGCTGTCTTTCTGATTAGTTTGGCATGCTCACGATTCGCTTTCCTGGTGAGGTCGGTGTAGTACCGTAGTACGCAGCATCGTCATATCCGAGAACGATATCCACTTCCTTGCCACTTTTGTCATTGACGAAGAGGTTAGTTAGTGTTGCGCCGTAAGGGATGAACTGCGATGCTTCTGTTATCATAATGCGCTGTCTTGCCTGCTGATGTTGGACATACCTGCGCTCTGATGCCTTGGGCGGATATGGTATATCTTCCGTCGGCCCCAGGCTTTGAAAATCCTTGAGCAGATATCACCGTTGATATAATCAAGGCCGAGAACACTGTGAGTGTCAACATCGTTGCTGCTGAGATCAAAGGGTCGTCGTGATAAAATTAAAATTTAGGCCACAGGTCCTAGGTAAACAGTTTGCCGACACAAACATGTTAAAGTAAGAACTAACAGCTATTGCAAGTTCCAAGTATTGCCGACCTCCATGTCAAAGACCATTCAGCAGTACCGCAGAAAGAGCGAGTTCTCAAGGTGTGGTTGTTCATTAAGGATAAATTGCGGTGAGAGGGGTGAGGTCCATTCACTGGCACAAAGGGCTTCGCCCAAGACAACTGTGTCGCATTTACCCCGCAAATGTTTCGGCCGGAATTGAAACAGAAATCTCTCTCGTGAGCGAGGCCAGTGGTAACGTCGGCGAAGTGGCGTAGGATTCAGCCCAGTTGATGGCTAGACCCGAAGCACTCCGTGTCGGCTAGGCTGTCGCCGAGGCTGCTATGCCCGTGAGTGTCGATGGAGAACCTCGCAATTAGTCTAATCTCTTATGCGCTTTTTTACTTGAAGGGCATTGAGCATTCTATCATCATGAATCGAAGTTGAGGCATAAGTACCTCCTACGAATCTGAAATGCCACACTACCTAGGTCGACTTACAACGAGATCCCCACATCAATGACCCGCTGGATCATCGGCGAAACCAGTGGTAGGGCGGGCTATGAACCAAACCCCACCTCGTTTCTTTTGCCCTCGATGTAGAACATCACGAATGTACCATGCCCTTGCTCAGGGTGGGTTTGTTGGTCGGAAAGCGCGACCAGAAATGCGCTAAACTGTTTTAGGTGTCCTGCAACGCCCAACTACAGGTCTCTTCCCACACGCGCACGGCGGTGTCCTCGACGCCTTCTCGTTTTGTCCAAAATCCATCCTTTCGCGATCAGACTGCGCAACCGCCTTAAACACCCCCCTCGCGCCCATTTCAGTATGTTTCTTTCCACCTTGGCATCCAAGCCAACGGTGATGATAAGATTAATCTTCTCCACCATCGCGGGAACGTTCTTTCTCTGCGCAACGTTCATTGCTCTCCTTACTGTTCCTTTCTTCCAGAACCAAGGAATCTACCTCAACAGCATCAGGCTCACTTGGTTTCAAGACGTTGCTGTGCCCGAGCAATGGGGATTTATGCACAACCAGGTGACCCCCTTCACCCTTCAAACGCCAGATGGAGAGATACTCCACGCGTGGCACATTTTACCGCTCGGGTTGTACCTGTTGTATGAAACAGAGCTCCTCGACGAACCGTCTGGCATTGTGCCAGATGTCACCAAAAGCTTGGGTTTCAAGATCTTGCGTGAAGACCCAGAGGCTCTCCTGGTTCTATATTTCCACGGCGCTGCGGGGACTTTGGGGTCTGGCTGGCGCCCGCCCAGCTATCGAGCCATGTCGGCAACATCTCCCAACAAGATTCACACTATCGCTATCGACTACAGGGGGTTTGGAGCAAGCACTGGACGGCCTACGGAAGAGGGACTTCTGCTCGATGCCCTTACGCTGGCCGAATTCGCTCTCAAGGACGCCAACATACCCCCCTCGCGCATCGCCATCTTCGGCCAGTCTCTCGGCACCGCCGTCGGAATATCCCTCGCCCACCACATGGCAACACGACCCACCAATCCCATTTTGTTTTCCGGGATGGTTTTGGTCGCCCCCTTCGCTGACGTTGAGCTTCTTATCGCGTCGTATCGCGTGGCCGGCATGATCCCGCTCCTCGACCCGCTCGCCCGATTCCCGCGACTCATGGCCTTGCTCAACTCTTACATCCTAAGCAGGTGGCCGAGCAAGGATAAACTGGCTGAGTATCTGCGCCACATTGAAGCCGGCAAACGAGGCGACGAAGCGAAATACCACATCGAGATCATTCATGCTGAGGACGACTACGACATCCCGTGGTCTCACAGCGACAAGGTCTTTTGGCATGCCGTGAATGCAACGAGTCACGTGGGGACATCCTTCGAGGACCTAGAGACGTATAAGTTGGATGCTCGGAGGGACATGGGGGCCGGCGGGTGGGTTGTCGAATGCTTTACCCAACGAGGCCTGGTCCGCGAGGAGATTGTCAAGTACGGGCTCCATGATAGGATCATGTCGTATCCGGTTGTCAGCCGAGCTGTCTCGAGGGCGCTGCGAGTCGAAGTGCTGTCCGGCACCGTGATAGCTCACGACCCCGATTGCCATTGAGATTGAAGTCGAATAGGTTTCCTAGTAGTAATCTTTGAAAGCAAGACGCGAGCGGTGGTCAGGTAGACGAGAACAAGCGGTTTATAAACATATCGTCACATGAGTCGGATGGAATCAGCGGAATAAGGCACCTATGCAGAAAAGTCAAAGTTGGACAGTTCTATGAAGTGGAAGTATGCTTCATTAAATCGACAAGAAGAGAAAAAGGATGATCTAAATGCTATATGCCGAGGAACAGAACAAAAGAAAAACGCGACGCCGTCGAATCAAAAGGCCCGGAAGCCGGCAACAAAAGAAACAAACCCCCGACCGCAAGAAATATGTACAAAGGAAGTGAAGCCTCAATCAAGCCTTCCAACCATCCACACGGTCTCCCATCGTCGTACATCCCACCATCCCACCATAGTATTCTCCAGTCCCCATTAAAGCAGATCCTCCACATCAACCTCCAACCCCCCCTCGATCATCCCCTCCAAAATCTCCCAAATCTCCCGCCCACACCTCTTCGCCCCGTCCTCACTAAACGCCCTGGGATCGTACGTAATCTTGAGCTTATGCTGCCCCGGGACAGGCAACTTAATCACCTCGACGACCAAGCCATAAGGCTGCATCATCCTCGCTTGACTGCCCGCCATGACAACCCACTTCATCTCCTCCTTCTCTCCCTCTTTCCGGGGCGGGGAAGGTTCAAACGGCTGAAACAGGAACAAGCACCCGTTGCACGCTTTTTCTCTGGAGATATGATTCGCGTCGAAGATTTCCTGCAGAGAGACGACACCGTGCTCGGTGGTCGCCCAGAACTCGTCCTGCGTGTGGTTTAGATATTCTTTGAGAGTGCCACACACAGAAGCTTGGAGAGGGACGAAGTTGGCCGTGCAACCGTTGATGTCCTGCGGGGATGGGAGGGCGACGTTTCGGCCGGTGTAGAGGTAATCCAGCCCGACGCGGCGGCGGCCGGTTTGCCGGGATAGCCAGGCTTGGAAGGCGGCTTGGAAGAGGATCGGGGTTGTGATGCCTGCTGAGGTGGAGAAGGTGTCTACTCCGGTAAGAGACGCAGGGCCGGGGGAGAAGACGGTGTGTGTGGCGGACGGGGATGGGATGGAGGGGAACTGTGGGACCAGAGACGGGGCGTGGGACGTGGTGAAGTATTCTAGGGCCGCTGCCTTCTCGCGCGTGAGGGAGTGCAGGTGCAGGGCGAAGCTGCGGAAGGGGGAGAGGACCTCCACGGCGCCGGGTTCGTTGTTTTGTTGGAGGGACTTGAAATGCCCTGCGAAGATGCGGAGCAGGGTGCCGTCGTAGAGAGCGTGGTCCATCTTGGTGAGGATGGAGGTCTCGCCAGACGGTAAGCGGATGGCGGCGTAGCGGATGAAGGGCGCGCCGAAGCGGAACGACGAGGCGTAGATGGCGTCGATGGCGGATTGTCTCTCGGTTTCGGAGGCCACGTCGAGGATGTCGAGCACGATGCCGGACGATTTGAGGACCACGCCGTACCAGGTGCCGTTCAGCTGGGTGAAGGTGGTGCGCAGGATGTCGTTCGTCTCGGTCAGCTTGACCACGACGGCGGCCCAGGCCTGCAGGTCGTGCGCGGACGGGAAGGGACGCACGGCTTGGAGCACCCAGCCTTGCGTGTCCTTGGCGCCCTGGGAGAGGAACTCGGCCTGGCCGGGCGGGCAGGGGTAGATATATTCGACCTCATCCTGCGACATGCCAGCGCTGTGGATCTGGTCGTGGACCGCCTGGGGCGGCTCGAACTCGACCACGGTCCACCCGCTCTCGGAATCAGTCCCCTCGTCTGCGATGCCGACCTGCTGCGCCATGTCCTGCAGAAGCGGGTACTTGAGGATGGTGCTGACCGACAGCGTGTACCCGTGCTTGCGGACGTACGACGCCAGCGTGATGGCCGAGATGGAGTCGCCGCCCAGCGCCAGGAAGTTGGACGTCTTGCCGAGCGCGTCCCTGCTGACCTTGAGAATCGCAGAAAACGCCTCCTCCACGAACCTCTCCGCCTTCGTCTCTGCCGCGACAACAGTCCCACCACCGCCAAAGAAGTCAAAGTAGTAGCGCGAGATGTCGGCCGCATCCAGCTTCTCGACCCACGCGACCAGCAGCTTGCGGTTCGTCTTCCCCGAAGGCATCAGCGGCAGTGCAGGCACCGGCAGCACAATCTTGGGGTACATGTAGTGCGCCAGCCCGGTCAGCTTGCTGCGGATCTCGTTGACGTGGTCGACAAACTCCTCAGGGTCCTGGATTCCCGATGATGATCCCTGAGCAGAAGCCGCAGATGATGAAGGGTGGAACAGCACGTACGCGGCAATCTGGGGCTTCCCCTCGACGGCTGCCACGACGGCCACGCAGTCGGCCAGATCGCTTTCCTCGCCGGCGACCATGATGGCGCGCTCGATCTCGCCGAGCTCGATGCGGTGGCCGTTGACCTTGACCTGGTGGTCTTTGCGGCCGAGATACTGCAGGTCCCCACCGGGCAGCCAGCGCGCGAGATCGCCCGTGCGGTACAGACTAATCGGCTCGCCAGAGATGGTATCGACCGTGATGAAGGCCTGCGCGGTCGTCTCGGGGCGGTTGAGGTAACCTGCACCGAGCTGAGGACCAGCGATGCAGAGTTCGCCGATCGCGCCGTAGGGTACCAGACCCGTCCCGTCGCGCTCGAGGATGAAGGCCTGGGTGGTGACCAGGGGCTTGCCAATGTTGTTGGAGCGGTGGTCGATTTCCATGTCGCGCATGGTGACCACGATGGCCGTCTCGCTGGGCCCGTATGCCTGCACGATGGCGCAGTCGCGGCCCCAGATCTTGATGATGTCCTCGGTCAGGGCCTCGCCACCGACGCACAGCGAGCGCAGGTTGGGCACGTCCTTGGGCGAGAGCAGGCGGGCCACGGTGGGCGTGAAGAAGGAGTGCGTCACCATCATCTCGTTCATCACGTCGGCCAGCTCGGACATCAGTCGCTCCTGGGGCGCCATGCACAGCGTGCCACCTGAGGTGAGGGTGTTAAAGATGTCGATCATGGACGCGTCGAAAATGTAGTTCGAGAACTGCAGCACGCGCCAGCACCCGCGTCGCCGGCCCTCGAACGCCGCCATGCTGTCGATCGCTGCGGCGCCAGCGCCGTGCGGGATGAGGACGCCCTTGGGTCGGCCGGTGCTGCCAGAGGTGTAGATCACGTAGGCGATGCTCTGGCTGTCGATGTCAGTCCCCGGGGGCGACTTGTCCAGACCGGCGAACAGGCTCTCGCTCAGAAGCAGAACGGGCGCATCGAGCTCACCAGCCTGCTCGACTCCCTTCTCAGACAACACGATGCTGGCCCCGACCTCCTCGACGATAAACCGGTTACGGTCTACAGGGTTCTCCGAGCTGAGCGGCACATACGCCGCGCCAGCCTTGAGCACGGCCCAGATGGCCATGATCATCATGGGCGACTTTTCGAGCATCAGGCACACGAAATCCCCCTTTCGCACGCCGACGTTCCGGACCAGGTACCGCGCGAGCTGGTTGGTCCGCTGGTCAAAGTCCAAGTACGAGATGGACTCGAGCGTCTGCCACTGCACCGCGATACGATGGGGGTACCGAGCAACCATCTCATCGTAGCGGGTGAGCATGGTGGCCGGCAGGTTGGAGGGCATGTCCGCCGTGCGCGAGAGCATGTTCGTCTCCGTCTCGGTGATGAGATTGATCGCCGACACGGGGCGCTGCGGCTCGTGCAGCATCATCTGTATGACCATGACGAACTGGTCCAGGATGAACCCCGCACGCTCCGGCTCCATGGTGCTGCTCAACCGGGCGGACACGCTCCCGTCGGCAGATGGCTCGATTTCGAGGGTGGTGTACTCGGTCTTCCAGGCGGGCTTGTCGCCGTACACCTTGAACACGCTGCCCGTGCTGTTGTTATCAGCCTTGTTCTGGACGGGGAGGATGTTCAGCATGGTGTCGAAAAGGTCCGCCTTCTGGGAGGCCGCGCGCAGGATCTTGCGCAGGCCGTACTGCGAGTGCTTTAGCGCGTCGACCGTGAGGGCGTGGCCCGTCTGGATTGCCTCGGCCAGGCGCTGGTCGGTGCCAAAGACGAAGCGAAGCGGTACAACGGTCAGTGTTGGCCCGTCGAGGCGGTCGATATCGAGAAGGGGAGTCTCGCGCCCGGATAAAGGGGCAGCGTAGACGACGTCGTTGCTGCCGAGTTGCTTGGCGAGCACGAGCGCCCAGGCCGTGTAGAGGATGGAGCCTACCGTCACGCCGTGCGAGGCGGCCACTTGGTTGAGGTCGATGCCGAATGATCGACCGAGGCTGGTGGTCTGCGGTGTCGGGGCAAAGTTGAGCACGGACGGGGCGGTTGTCTCGAGGTTCTCGCGCCAGAAGATCTCAGAGGGCGACCAGTCCGTCTTCAGCATCTCGGCCACGAATCTCTGGAACCCCGGGCGTGGAGCGGGCTGGAGGCCACGGTAGTACATGGCCACGTCGTCGTACAGGAAAGAGTGCGACCAGTAGTCGAAGAGCGCGTGGTGCATGGTCACCACCAGGATCGACCCCTGGAGCATTGCAGCCCGGAAGAATGGCTCGCCCAGTGTGAAGCCCTTCTCAAGGTCCTCTTTCCTGTATTGTTCCAGAGCGGTTTCCAGCACCTGCAGCGGGAACTCCATGTCGGAGCGAACCGTCTGCACGAGGCCGCTGTCGCTGTGGATGAAACTTGTGCGCAATGTCTGACTCTTCAGGAAAGCAACGTGCAGCGCGAGCCGCAGCCGGACGGGGTCGAGGTCGCGGATATCCCACACGCGCTGGTACGTGTAGTCGGCGCTGCCCTGGAGCGTGATGCCCACCAGACTCTCCTGGAAGTCTGTGGCAGGGAAAGCGTCCACCACTCCGGACTCGGAACGCAGGCTCTGCACGAGCTCTCGGTCGTCTTGAATGAGCGAGAACGGAGCGATAGCCGCCGTCTCCTTCATCAGCACCGCGTTCTGCCGCAGCTCAGCGAGCGTCTCGCGACGGAACATCGCCTCGAGCGTCAGGTAGACATCTCGCCGGCGCAGCTCGTTGAGCATCTGGATCGCCTGCAGTGAGCTCCCGCCAAGGTCAAAAAAGGCGTCAGACCGACCAATACTCGCAGCGTCGAGCGCGAGCACATCCGCCCACACGCCCTGGATGATCTTCTCGACAGGGTCTTCTACCATCTCCTGCAAGTTCCCAGCAGACCTGGATCGGCCGAGCAGCTCCTCCATGCTCGCGCTCTCCACCCTCTCCCGCACGGCATGGCGATCAACCTTGCCGTTGCGATTAAGCGGTAGCTCGGCATACTGGATCCAGTAGCTCGGCACCATGTAAGCCGGTAGCACATTTTGTGTAGCGAGTCTCATCTCCGCGACCGCTGTGCTCCACTCCTGTCCTTGGGACAGGACAACGGCAGCAACGAGCGATTTGATCCCCTTAACGTTCGCGGCAACGACGTGCGCGTGCGCCACGGCAGGATGCTGCGCCAGCACGGAGGCGACTTCCTCCGGCTCGAGGCGCTGGCCGTTGATCTTGACCTGGTTGTCCACCCGTCCCAGGATCTCGAACTCGCCGTTGCTGGAAGGGGAGAGGCGCGCGAGGTCACCGGTGCGGAACATCATGCCCGGCCCGAAGGGGTTCGACACGAAGGAGAGAGCGGTTTCGACGGGGCGGTTGAGGTACCCGTCGGCCAGCTGCGGGCCGATCAGGCACAGCTCGCCCGTCTCGCCTGCAGAGGTTACGAACTCCGTGGTTCCCGGGCGGAGGATGATTGCCTCGGTGGTGTCGGTTGGTTTGCCCACCAGGGCCGGGTTATCTCCCCTCGCGAGCCGGCGGCCGAAGTTCAGCTGCGCGCACTCGCTCAGGCCATAGGACACGCGGAGCTCGACCTTGTCAGCAAAGGCGTCGGCCAGGTTCTGGCTGACGGGCTCGCCCACGCAGGTGATCTGCCTGAGGCAGGCGGGGATTTGGCCTGGGGTGGTGGTGACCAGCATGGACGGGGTCAGGCCGATGGCGTTCACGTTCATGCGCGCCACGACGGACATGAGCGAGGTGGTCATGGCTTCCTTGGTGGCGATGCACAGGATCCCGCCCTTGCAGAGCGTGGCGAGCATGGTGCGCTGCGCGGCCGAGAAGATGGGGTTGTAGAAGAACAGCCAGCGCTGGTGGGCGTTGAGGGAGAAGTGGCCGATGCCGTGGGCGGCGGCGCGGTGGGAGATGACGACGCCCTTGGGCTTGCCGGAGCTGCCTGACGTGTAGATGATGTACGCGGCTGAGGACGGGTCGATGGATGGCAGCGGCTTGGGGAGTTTGGCTGTCGTGGGGGTTTGCTTGAGCAGCGTGTCCACGACGATCGCGGCGCCTGGGAAGCGGGAGACGTAGGCAGCCGAGGTTAGGACGGCGGCGGCGTTGACATCCTCGGCTATGAGGGTGTTGCGGCGGGTGGGAGCATCCGGGTCGAGAATGACATAGGCGGAGCCGGCCTTGAGGATGGCCAACACTGAGACGAGCAGCTGGCTTGAGCGGTCCAGGCAAACGGCGATGACGGAGCCAGCCGGCAGGGAGCTGGCCACCACGCTGGACTGACGGTCAAGTTGGGCATAGGTGGTGACACCCTCGTTGTCGACCTCGATGGCCGTGTCACGCGGGTTGAGCTTGGCCTGCTGGTGGAAGAGGCCCGTGACCGTCTGCGTGGACTCGGAATATGGCGACTTTGCTTCTGAGGCGGAAGTCTTGAAGGTCAGAGAGATTCTCCGACCCGCCATCTTCCACGACTGTGTGAGTGTTAGTGAGTGGTGTGGGGGTAGGGTTTGGCTGTGGAGAGACTTGCCTCTCTTGTGGATCTGGGGGATAGGGGTCCCTCGCCCTGGACGGCAGAGTCACGTCTCACGACTTGGAGTGTCATTATGATGAGACCCGTTTCGAAGTTGTGGAAGCAAAGCAACGAGGGTGAAGGAAACAAGTGAGAGGAAAGGGGAGAGAGAAAAGAGAGAGAAGAGAGAGAAAGAGAGAAGGAAACGAAGGATGGCTGTCCCTCACCCAACTATCTCAACTCAGTCTCATGAATCTAGGAAACAAGAAATATGGGTACAAGTTTCTTAGGAGGTACTTGAGATCTATGATTTTGATGTGGAACTGTGCAAGACTGAACGAAAGACCTTGATGATGAAGAGAGTAAGATTTCAAGCAGGAAGTGATGGACGATCTGTGCCATTTGTAGCAGCTGTATACTGCAGCTTCGTGGGGCTGCCTGTTGAAGCCAGAGTCGGCTGTACCATCACTCCGTTCCGAATAGAGTGTGTGGTGGTCCCACAGTCACGGTGAGAATTTCGCAAATATCGCCATTCTCTGACTTGACTTCGTCAACATGAGTGAGCGAGGCACAGCAAGGAGAGCCCGAAGATCCATCTGCTGACCGAGAAGCAAACCAAGCCCTACGCAGCTCCATAGTAACACTACTCGGAGTCTTCT
The DNA here is from genome assembly GCA_033439775.1 of Podospora didyma. NCBI lineage: Eukaryota > Fungi > Ascomycota > Sordariomycetes > Sordariales > Podosporaceae > Podospora > Podospora didyma. The sequence continues at coordinate 996,166 of JAULSW010000010.1, forward strand.
CTTGCCAATCTCTCCACGCCGGGCTGTACCCACAGAAGATGAAAGGTACCGAGTGTGGGCTATCCATGCGTGACTCTGCTCCCCCGCCGGGAGTGCCTTCAGACGAATGGGGCCAATCCCGGTTGGCAGGCAGGCATCCAAAACAAACACACCGGGGACTCTTTTTTTTTACCAAGAAAACGAAATGAGGCGGGAGGGCTGAAGATTTCCGGGGATGATGACAGAAAACGTAATACCAGGCGAATGGAAAGATGGTGTACCACTCTCCCAGACTGACGGGACGACCGAGCTGCAACCTCGAGGAGGCTGATACTCTGCACCTACAGCATTCGATCCCACGGACTTGTCGTCAAGTGCTACGAAAACGAGGGGCCAAAGAAAGACATGCCCTGTATTACCTACGCTAGCCTGGTGGGTCTAAAAAAAGAGATACCAAGAGTTTCCTGAAAGTAAGACGTGGCGTCACGCACGCGCGGGAGGGGAAGTTCCCGTTCGGGTCAGGGGAAAGACGACGAATTCAGTGGCCCGGATTCTCAACACCGGACTTTAAGTTGCATATACGCGTGCGCGCGTGGTGCGGGAATGCCACAACTTTCAGCCACCAACGCGTGTGTGCAAAGGTTTCCACGTTGGGTAGGTTCAGGTCATCGTCGAGTCCCGAGTATGCGATATAGTAGTATGTAAGCTCATAAGTGGCCTCAGGCTGGCTGAACTGAACTGGGGTCATGTCTTTGGGTTGTGCGACCGATGTAAGAATTTTTCTAGAACACGGCACGACACGAGACGACGCAGCATGGCGCTGCAGATGGGGTTACGCCAAAAGGATCCAACCAGAGTCGGGGCACAGCACAACCAGGGCAGCCAGCCATGGGCTGCTTTGTGGGTGAGAAGATTTCCGGGGATTTTGGGAGCAAGCCTCAACGCCTGCGCGTGGCTTGGCTTCTTCCGTCGGCGAGGGAGGAAGGGGAGAGTGTGATGCCAAGGACGGGAAGGCAGCCAGGATGACTGAGGGCGCATCTTGGTTTAAGCGGCTAGGAGTAAGCTTTCCGCTTCACGCGACGGGATAATCCGTGCGTCAGAACGTTCAATCCATGAGGAAGAGGAAAAGGTACCGGCTGGCTCGCTGTGGCTTGCAGTGGTAAATCGCTATAGCGGGGCGGAATAAGCCACCACCACTACCACGATGCATTCTACCTAACGATCTCTGTCTGATCGTCTGAAACCGCATGGGTGCCACGTTGAAATGGCGAAAGGATTGTTCTGTGCCTTGTGCAAGAACAAGGCGCGTAAAATCCGTGCGTGTCACCATCTTGACGGAGAAACAAACATTTAGGATTACCCTTTTTGGAGCATCTCCGATCTTCATCGCATTTTGTCGGCCCGGGGATTGGGCTGACATGGGCTGAGCGGAGTAATCCGGCATGCCGTGCAACACTCGCTTCCGCAGCTGATGTTGCATCGTATTTCGCACCTTGAGAGCTCTGTGGTTCCCGCAATCATGTTATGTCATGGCGGTGAGACCCTTGTCTCCAAGTGGCACGGGGCACGGAGAGGATGCCGTATGACACCTTCTCAGTGTGGTGCTATTTCTCTGCGGCCCCGTTGGAGAAGCACCTCTTATGAGCTTGGTTGGTAAATGGATTGGTTGGTTGGCAGGCGAGATATTTTCTGCGGCTTGTCTTGCGCAATAATGACCTGTGATGGTGTTATGTGCGAATTGCAATAATGAAGGAATGACACCCGAAATTCTGCTGTTCTCACTCGGCTGAACTTTCTATATTCAATCTTGGAAAGAAACGCAACGTAATTAGAAAAACACTGTGATGAAAAACCCAAATTGCCAAGCTTTGATTGGCTGCATTGAATGATCAGCGGTAACTTTGATACAACAAGTGCTTCCAGCAACGTGAGGAAAGCAGTGAAAATGACTCTTCGCTAACAAGGCGCATGATAGCATGAAATTCTTTTCATGAAAAGCAATGAAATTGCGCCACTGCTACCACTCTAGGTATTGTTACCGTTTCAATACCCCAGCCGTACGATTTGAGGATGCAACGAGGATTGGCTTTAATCGAAGTCTTCTCATTTCCCTTTCGTTGGTCACAAATTCGAGCCCCCATCACGCCTCCCATCCCGCTGGGTCCCACACAAGCACTTGCTTCCTCTGGCGATACTTCGACTTTCGAGCTCGAGAAACAGCTGCCTCAACAAGAGCCTGGACGCTCTCCTGATCCACAGCTCCAACTTCAAGCTGCTGCACCTTGGGAAGCTGATGATGGTCCCAGCTGAGGAGTTCCGCGAACCAGGTCATGAGATCGCGTCGCTCCTGAACTGTCAAGCTATTAATGTGTGCTGACGAGCGCGACGCCTGAATGCTCAGATTCCGTGCCCACGAGTTGGCGATGGTGAGCGGCAGAATCTGATCCGTTCCCGCGAGGAAGCCGTGCTGAACGAAGGTCCCGCCGGGGGTGAGAGAATCGAGGAGCTGCTGGCCGGCATAGCCGCCTACCGAGTCGATGGCCATGACAATGCGCTTGCCATCTTTTGCCTCGGCGAGGGCATCTTTGTTGACTTTGAGGGCATGTTGCTTTTTTGGCAAGGACGATGCGAGGTCCACAACTGGCTCTTCCGGGGGCTCCTGGCGGTCCCGGACAACGCTGATAACCTTAGCGCCCTTGAGGCGGGCAAACTCCTCGACCATTTGGGCGATGAACGATGTGCCGGCGTTTTGGATGATCCAGTCGCCGGGTGTCAGCTTGCGGAAGTTCTCGACAAGCAAGTATGCTGGAGCGACGCCCAGGCGAAGGGCAGAAGCTGGGCCCCAGTGGGCGGGTCGGGGAATCTTGTCGAGGAGTGTCTCGGCCAGGAGGGCGTGGGAGCGCCATGTGCCAATTCCATACTGAGCTGGAATGACAAAGTCGTCCACCTTCAAGGATTTGACGTCTGGACCGACAGCGAGAACCTGCCCGAGGCCATCGAAGCCGACGATGAACTCATCGTTATGGGCGAACTTGGGCTTAACAGCATAGGTGCCACTGATGACGGCGAGGTCGAGCGGGTTGATGGACGAGCCGTGAAACTTGACAAGTGCTTCGCCGCCGCGAGGAGAGGCCAGGGTCGAGGGGTCAAATGTGTGCACTTTGATGCCGCTGCCCGTAGTCGTGCTGAGGGTGACAATGAACCCGGTGGAGGCGAGAGCAGAATTGGAAGCCATATCGGTGGGTAGGCTGATGTGTTCAAAGTTGTGCTCTTTGGTGGGTTTGTGGGTGATTCAAGGTGTAATTCTTCTGATTTTGTGTTGTGGTGGTGATAATCGCTGGATGTTGGCAGGTGGGGTGGGAAGCCAAATAAGTCGAGGGTAGTGGCAGGGGAAGCACAAGCACCAAAAGGGAGTGCGAATAGGCTGGTATATCGAGCCAGCTGGCGGAGCACACAAAACCACAGCAACACGAGTTTGGCCCCTGCAGGTGGGGGATTGCCAAAGAGTGTGCCGCTCTCCTTTTATCCCGTGTCTTTCTTTTACCAAGTAGGTACCCAACTCCAGGGATTGGTGCACTTTAACTCCGACCCGATGGCGTCAAGGTTTTGCAAAGAAAATTCGTCGCTGACAGGTTTACTCGGTGTCCAGCCGCTGCAGCGTTGCCCGCGTGGGCGGTGCTGGGTAAGCAGAAACCCCTCCTATCGGTTGGTGGTTTTTGTTCCAGTTAGCGGGCTGACCGTTGGAGCACACACACCAGCGGGCAGGAGCGTGGCCTGAAGCTTCACGTCGCACACCCCACAGGGCCTGATTTGTAATGTGGTTACCCTTTTGGGCGCATATAATTCGTGCCTTCCTCAAAATTCGAATTCGACGCGTTGGACCTGCCTCCGTACAGCGCGGTGAATTTCTTACCGGTAGTTTGGACTTTGTGTTCGTCGCTCTGCTCCCTTTTACTTAATCCTCCCCAAGCATCTCTCTCCTTCGCAGCTTCTCCCCGTCCACGAACACCGCATCTGAACCCACTTCGCACCCTCGCCCGCACCTGCGCCCGTAACACGCCTTCAACCGCAACACACATCCTTCCTGCAACATATCCTCACAGAGGGCACATTTCCCGCAACGTCTTTTTTTTCTTCTTTTTCTCTCTTTGCAAAAAGCCCCTTTACCTCGCCCTATTCTCTCCTTGCGCCTGTCTTCTACACACTCTCTCTTCGAAAAGAACGTGCACACAATGGCTGCCGTTGAGACCTCGGCCAATAGCTCCATCGATATGGAGACACTGGCAAAAGACCGAGGTATTACCTCTCTCCCCAACCCTCATGATGACCTCCAGTGGCTGACCAACCCGTGCCCAGCGCCTACTCCCCCTCTCCCTTCTGCTGTCTCGATGCCGGGACCATCTGTGCCTGCCCCGCCCCCGAACGGCGGTACGACGGCTTGGCTCCAGGTTGTGGGAGCTTTCCTGCTATTCTTCAGCTCATGGTACGCAATTTCAGCGACTCCTGACATGGGGATCTGCTAACTGAGCTTAAACTACAGGGGTCTCATCAACACCTTCGGCGTTTTTCAGGAGTACTACTCGGAGACATACCTGGCGTCCTTTCCTCCTTCCTCCATCTCATGGATCGGCACCGCCCAGGGGTTCCTGCTCATCAACTTCGGCGTTCTCAGTGGTCCTCTTTACGACATGGGCTACCTTCGCGGTCTCATCGGAACCGGGGCCGGGCTTATCTTCATGGGCTTGCTCGTCGCCGGTGAGGTGCGCGAGTTCTTTGGCATCTTCCTTTCCCTCAGCGTGATGGTCGGCCTGGGAGCAGGCTGCCTGTTCGTCCCCAGCGTTGCGATCGTTTCCCAGTATTTCACCTCAAGGCGCCCATTCGCAACCGGAATTGCGGCAGCGGGTGGCAGTTTCGGCGGCGTTGTCTTCCCGATCATTTTCCGCCACGCTCTCGACAATGTCGGATACTCCTGGTCTTGCAGGATTCTCGCGTTCATCGTCCTGGCCGCTCTTGCTGGACCCTTCTTACTCATGAAGCCTCGCGTCATCCCAAGTCAGAAGCGGAAGCTGTTTGACTTCGCCGCCCTCAAGGACTCGGCCTTTCTACTCTTCAGCTTGTCGCTCTTCTTCACCTTCGTCGGTCTATATGAGCCATTCTTCTACATCCCATCATATTCCAAGACGGAGCTCGGTGTTGGCCAGTCACTCGGTTTTTACATGCTCTCCGTCCTGAACGCGGGATCATTCTTCGGCCGCCTCATTCCGAACCTGGTCGCCAACTACACCGGGTCGATGAACGCCCTCCTCTCCTGCATCTGCATATCTGGAGTCCTGATTTTCTGCTGGATCCCTGTCAAGACGCTGGCTGGCCTCATCCCGTTTGCCATTCTGTACGGTTTCTTCTCTGGTGCAGTCGTCTCTCTTCCCCCAACAGCCATGGTTACTCTGTCGCCCGATATCAGCAAGGTCGGTCAGAGAATGGGCATGTCGTTCAGCTTCGCCGGTTTTGGCTTGTTGGTTGGTAACCCCATCGCTGGAGCCATTCTACGCGGTCAATCAAAGTACCTCGGCCTGCAGGTTTTCAGCGGTGTCACAGTCATGGTGGGCTTCGTGCTTCTTCTGGGTGCCCTCCTTGTTCACAAGGCTAGGGTCAACTAGATCACTTCAGGCGTGAGAAGTGGGTGGGCAGGCCTGGTTGGTGGCAAAAGTGGCAGGATATTGTTCGGTTTATTCTGAGCTGGTCTGTAAATAGGCCTCACCATACAACGGTTGGGGATCTCAGGCGGATTGGAACCCCTTGTGATTTTAGCAATAGACATTCCTGACATTATGGGTTGCCTGTGGAGTAGACGATTCTCATTCCATGTGGGCTTGGTCATATATTCAGTTTGCGTTCTGAATCTTTGGAGAATGCCCGCAGAGATATCAAACGACACTCCGAGCAAATGGGAAGCCCTTGCAATACAAGTCATTGACATCCAAAGGCCCCGAAAGGTTCATTGACAAACAAAAATCCAATTTGGAGCTCAAAAAGGAACTTAATGATGCAAGTCGAGGTGAATTCGAGGTGAAGAGAAGTCCGGGCGAAACTCCACTATGGGTTTAATGTCGGAAAAAACGGGTTCCCCATAGATTGAAACTCCTGCCCGCTAATCTGCGAGCCCTCCTTTAGAACAGGATACCTATTTTTCCGATAGCTACCAATATTGAGGATGTCACTACAGGGTTGGCCGCTTTGCTCGATACCACAAGAGGTAACCATGATGTGCGGCCATTTTGTTTCCGGATTTGTTTTCTCAAGTTCCGTCCTGCTGCGCCGTGCCCATTATTTCAGGCCGCGAAGATTGGAACAGCCGAGGGCGGAGAATTTGTCCCCCCCAGATGTCAGCCCTTTTGATATTGCGGCTGTGGCATGTCCTTCTCCCGCAATAAACTTAGCGAGTCTGTGGCTTCAGCGAATTCGGAAGTTGGCCACCGAGCTTATTCCTACCCAGCAATCCTACTGAGTAAGTCTGGTAGTAACTGGAAGTAGCCTCACATGTTCTAAAAAAGAGGCACAGGACGGCGCTAGGTAGGCAGCTCGAGACGGAATTTGGGTGTCCCGTCGTGAGAAATCAGACATTTGACCCGAACCCGCAGTCTGACAGCTGTGGCTTGCCGCCGCCAGGCTGCAGTCCCTGGGTTCCATCTGCGCAGGTACGCGTCCAATTTTACAGGTCGATGCTACCCTCGGTCTCCGCCGGCCACGTGCAAGGCCCTGGTTGGGATCTCGGTGTCGCAAATCGCAAATCTCGTGTTACTGTGCCCCTGACCCGACAAACCCTCTGTGTCGCGTGGGTTTCCTTCCTTAGATGCACATCATGAGGGGCAGTGTTACTCGGTCGTGGCTGTGGGTGGTATTTTGCAGACTTGACAGCAAGACTTGCGCCAGGAGGGTGTGCCAAGCTAGTGTCGTGGGCTTCCATCCAGTGCGACACTCCTGAATACTGTTCCACAAAATACCACCTCGTCATTACAACACGAATGTGAAATTTCAATATCTCATGTCATGACATGTCGTTGGAAGCTGGGAGGAATTGCCAAGACGCCAATGAGAGCCACTAAACAGTGCGCTTTCAGGCGGGAAGAGCCGAAAGAATCCTCTGAGGGGGCCGCTACTTGCCTTGCCAAGAAGCCAAGCCGCCTTACTTTCCCGCTTGCTTATTGTCAGCCCCTGCGTCGCGCGAGCCCTGAATCGGGAGGAGGCCGTCTTACTCCAACTCACCTAAAAGGGTTTCCAGCCGTCAGAATATCAGCTGGCGCCTAGTCTGTGGCGCTTAACCAGAACCGCAGCCCCCGAAAGATGAATATTTTGGCGCAGAAAGCCTTCTCAACATACACTACACCAAGCCCCTGAGAAAGGAAAGGAGGCTAGCTTAGCGTCACGATGGCCTCATTACGGCTTCACCGTGGTGGAGGCTATGAGTGTCCGTCCCTGAATAGCATCCATCATCATCCATCTTGGAAAAGAACTCCGAGTACAGAGGCCTGTACGGCGGGATGAGCATGAGCCGATAGACTGTGCTGAGCCGTCGCGACGTTCAGGGGACTCTCATGATGATCTCAAGATGTATAAAATATCAACTATTGTCTCGCCGATATTACCTTCATCATTCTCAAACACATCATCATCATCAGCACAGCTTCACACCTTCACATCTTTACAACTTCACACCTCGGCACCTTTACAGCATCACAACTTCACAAGCTTGAGACTTCACAAATTGACCATCACCAATCATCTTCTTAACAGTACCATCACGCTCCGAAGGCTCATTTTCTCGACCAACCCATCCAACATCGCCAGCCACTCGCTAGCAAACTGTTCATCTCCAACAACATTGACAGAAGCTTGATTAACCACCCAATCAAGCACCATGAAGTTCCTCACCTCCGCCGCATTCATCTCCCTGCTTGGGCTCGCAGCCAGTGCACCCGCCGCAAGCCTGGCCCCTCCCGAGACTGGAGATAATGTCACCCAAGGGCCCGTTCCCACCATCATCAAGCCCACCCTCACGCGGATCTCCATCCCAACCCTGTCAACCACGACCAAGAAGCCCATCCCAACTTCCTCGGTCCCTGACACGATATCCACCTCAACCACTACCACTTCCTCTGGCGGGACCGTAACCTCCGCCGCACCAGGAAAATACCCCTCCATCGTCTTCACGCCCGCCGACTCGCCCCCTCTGGTCCCGCTATTCGACACCACCAACGCCGATCCCGCCGTGATCAAAGCCCTGAAAACCATCCCCTTTCCACGAACCATGCTGTCCACCCTCGCGCACGCAGAAGGTCTCTTTGTGCCCCTAATGGGCGTTCTCGGGTCCTCCTTCGACGGCACGAAACGCAACCTAGCAATCGACGACTGGCTAATGATTGTGTGCCGTACCGGCATCCTACTCGACGCGCAGTACGTCTTCGACAACAACGTGCACGGCCTCACCATCGTGGGCTGGGACTTCAACAAGATCAACAGCCTGAACATGACGCACGCTGACATCGTGGCCGGCCAGGGGCCCTGGACGCACCGCCAGCGCATCCTCCTCAGAATCATCGACGAGCAGATTGATCGTCGCAGCAACGACCTGCAGACCATCGAGGAAGCCCTCACCATTCTCACCATCCCCGAGCTGGTCGAGAGCTTGATCATGATTGGCACATACACGACCTTCTCTGGCGTCGCGCGCGGTCTGCGGGTTGCTCAGGACAGTACCATGCCTGGGCTGGATGGAATCATTCGCAAGATTATCACCAGCAACTACCGCATCTTCAACCAGGGTTAGAATGGAGTGAGGTGAGAATGTGGTGGTGGTTGTATAATTACATGTAAGATACCGAGTATCTTTTTTCTTTTGTCTCTCTTAGAGTTGCTTTTGCCTTTCTTTTCATTGCTCATCTACTTTCATATATGTATGTACACTACTCTTATTTCTATTGTGTCTTTTTTCTTTCCCTAAACTGTATTCTAGTCTTCCATTATATCTTCACTGGTATTTACTGTGTATAACTGTTTTCATATCATCCCTAGCATTGTAATTTTACCGCTGTGAGCAACAAAGCAAGCTGTGAAGTACCTAGTAGGTTAAGGGGGCTTAATGAGGCGCAACCCCCCGGCGGAATACATCATTGCCTTAACAAGGACATATATGGAATAAAGCAACCCGTGAAGTACTGAAACTGAGGCTTCTCGAATGAAACATAACGCCTCAACAGAAGATACTAATGCTTCAAATAGGAAAGCGTCATGCGTGGTGACATACGGATTATGCCTTCCAGGCAAACATTAATGCTTTGCTCATTCATGATTGGCGATGCAGATCTTTTATTTGGGTTTTTATAGCGATTCATCAGGCCCATTGCCTGGTGTCTAGAAAGAATGTGATGTGTACAAAAAATACCCCTTGTCCTCCGTACCATGCCTGTTGGTCATTATCATGCACATGGACGTCTGTCCGTATTGCGACTTCAAACAATCCCAATACTAATTTCATACTTTTAAGGAGTGTGGACTCGTCAAGTAATGGGAGGCGAGTTGGCCCAAACACGCATCCATCACTTGTATTCGCCCCTCATGTGTAGACCATATATGAAAATGGAGCGAATGTCAAATATGAAGAAAAGAACGTAGAATGGAAAAGAGCCACGAGAACTCACCTTCTCTCCGGTCTCCGACTAATGCAAAACCTCCCCTGACTGTCCTCAATTCACCCTCAGACCGTCGGTCGACGATACTCAATCAACCCTGGCCAAGACCAAGCAGGACAAGGTTTGCCACATTCATGATAACAATGATGAGCCAAACAACCGCAGCCAGAATCGCCAACCACCACGAGTTGCCCATTTTGACGTCGCCCTGACGATCTCCACCACCAATGCCCATGCCACGCCGCTTGGCTGTGAACAGGCTCCACGCAGAAGCTGTGGGATCCTCGACCTCTTCAACATGGAACCGAGCCATGCCGGACCGCACAGTCATGTAGCGGTCACGGCATGTGAAATAAATCAGCGGCGCCGTAACAAAAGGCAGCACACTACTGAGAACGACCTGTGAGGCGTTCAGGGCCGCATTCAGTCCAGGTCTACCAACCGCACCAGCGATGACAATGGACGGCGCTATGCTGATAGACCGTGTCACCAGTCGGCGCAGCCAAGGTCGCATTTTCCACCGGAGTGCGCCCTCACTGACCATTTGCCCTGCGATCGTGCACACGATACCAGCAGATACGCCGGACAAAAGCAGAGCCAGGGCAAAGATGGTGCCAGCCGCAGGGGCAATACTGCGAGACAGCAGTGCGTGGATTGCAAAGATATCCTCTTCGCCAATAGCGTCTGGGTTTTGGTACAGCGATGAACCAGCCACGATCAAGATGGCAGAGTTGACGAATAGCGCGAACGTGAAGAGTGACAAAGCCAGCTCAAGAATTGAGTATTTCAGCGAGTGCTTGATGGCGGCTTGAGATGGCAAGTAGTAGACTTTGGCGTTTCCATCGACGCCGTCGTTTGTGGAAGATGCGGCGGATAGGGGCTCAGCGGGGAGCAAGCCGCGTTTCTTGTCGAAGGCGCGCAGCCGCGGCTGGACAATGCCAGATCCGAGAAACAGGCTGTGTGGCATGACCGTCGCGCCCAAAATGCCACATGCCTGGTAGAGACTGCGATCAAAGTTTAGTTTAAGCATGAGGGCTTTGGAAGCATGCAGGTGCAATGTGCTTACCCTTGCTGCTCGACAATGGCACCAGAGGGCAGATAGCCTTTGAAGACTTCACCAACGCTTGTTCCCGTGATAAGCGACAGCTGAATGCAGAAACACACAACAACACCCAGGACCAAAACGCAGACAAAGAGCTCAAACAGCCTCAGTCCTCTAATAGAGCCTGAAGGGTTGTAAAAGAAGAGGATCACCATGACGTCGAGGATGGACAGAGCACAGCCCGCGACAAGCGGGAGCTGTGGGATGAGCAGGTTGAGCGCAATAGCAGTGCCGATAACCTCTGCAATGTCGGTCGCGATGATGGCAAGCTCGGCGAGGGCATATAGGAAATAGTTCAGCCATCGTGGAAGGAAGGCGCGGCACGCCGATGAGAGGTCGAGACCGGTAACAGTACCGAGCTTGATGGCCAGACTCTGGAGGAGAATGGCAAACAGATTGCTTAGCAGGACGATGAAGAGAAGATTGAAGCGATATGATGCTCCTGCGGCGATGTCGGTGGCGTAATTTCCAGGGTCGACTATTTTCGGTGAATTTTAGCACAGGTCTCACCGGCACAGATTTATGCGCAAAATGTCAATCCGCTGATCAAGAGCACTCACTGTATGCTACCGCAATCATGAATCCCGGACCGACGAATTGGCCAAATGTAAACAGGGCGCGCTTGAGACGACTAAGGCGAGAAGTGGCGGCACCGCTACCGCCGCGTGGAGGAGAGGGGTCGTACCCAAAAACCTCCACAACTCCGCCCGTCGCCTTAGGGTCGCTCACCGGCGCCCCCTCGCCAAGACGACCAACAACCGGGTGTACCAGGTCGGTGGTCGACTTCTTCTCGCCCGTCTCGCTGTTTTGGGCCGGGGGCTCAGCATTGTGGGCGCTGGCATCGTTTTCGAGTCCTTGCGAAAGGCTACTTATCGTGCCCGAATCTTGATGGTTTCTGGCTTCTCGCGTGTTGGCAATACCATTCATGTCTTGGTTCGTCGTGAGGTCGGCGGCTAGGTGGTTGGGGCTCTGGTTGTAGCCAGAGCCCTCGGGTTCGTCGGTTCTGGAGGGGCAGGAACACATGATGGGCAAAGTCGGCGTCCCTACCGTTGCTTTGCAGTTCCCGACTGAGTTCTGCCGCTGGGTGAGGTCAGTTGTTATGTTCTGGGGGAGAAAGATGGCGAACAACTGCGAAGATCGGGGAAGTTACCAACCAGGAAGGTGGGGGATTCGGCAGTGGGGGCAGCTGTCAACAAGTGCGGCAGGTGCTCGAGCAGCCGAGGGCACTTTCTCCGCAAGCGCCCGAAGTCAATTGCAACTGCCTTGGTCGCCTAAGTGCGCAAGGGAAAGTTTTATTGAAAGACAAACGGAGAAAATATATGCCAGCAACACAGTCACAATTGGAGGTCACGAGCACCGACTACGGTGAGCTGTGTCCCCTGCCGTCGGAATGTTCCTCGTCTTGCCCCGCAATTGGCCAGACCACAGTTTGGCCCCGCCAACCACGATAATGAACACGGGTGGCCGTTTCCATGCCCGACAGGTGCCATGCCAAGAAAACGTCATCCAGGTACACATAGACAATTATCCGCTATATTGAATGAACAAGCTACCCCGTGGACCAATTGAGCCAAGCACTTGCATCTCGAGGGGTGAATGCCTCGGATAGAATCTATCCCGTCGGGCAAGCCACCCGACGTTTGTCGAGGGGAAACGCAACAGTTGTTCAATCGCTCAGGGCTTCCCTCACCGCCTGTTACGGCATTCGCTCTTGGCGTGCAGGGAAAGCAAGTGACACCGAGCCAAGCTCTCAACTGACTAGGTAGGACTTCCCTTCACAATTTAGCGCGCTGCCCCGCTGTTAGTCGAGCGTATTCTTTTGACCAAAAAACTGCTCTCTCGTCTAACCCGTCTTAGCAGCATCTTTGTGTTATCCCCACAATTCTTTCCATGCTCCTTCTTTCCCCGGCCACATCCGGTTCCGGGGGCGAGTGGTCATTCCACCAGCCGCTGTGTGTTTCACTGGTGGTCTGTGCGGTGTCTGACAACGCTTTCCCCCGCACCTGGCCGTCGCAGCGGGATTCACTGTCTCAGTTGTTTGTTCATGAATGGTTCAAATATGATCACGTGGATGGCCTAAAGAGTCACACCAACAAGCTCAATAAAGCCCATGAATCGAAGCGGTTTAGACATGTGAATGGACACAAGTTGTCGTCAAAACAGCATTGCGGACCATCCTCAGCTATGTGGGCCCGAGCTTGAAAGTGCTCGGGACGCGCCAAGCAAAAGTTCAACCCGCCTTGCAGTAGCGTGGACGTGACCTTGAGATAGAGTAATCTTTTGACTTGACAGTTGCTCCTTCCAAGCCGCTTCCCCTCATTTCTCTATCTCCTTCCATGCCTGCATATTAAGACACCGACAAGGAACACAATCACATTCTGTCTATACCGCCTCTGGGAATTTCCAAAACTACGAAAAGAACAAAGAGTCGTTTAAATTGACACGTCTTTGGCCCGGTTACATCGAAAATGGCTTGCGGCTCGGGTTGTTGCGGGCCGCCCAAGCCCGATAATGCAGCCCAGGAAACCAGACAAGAGCCTTCGCAACTCCCTGATCAGAACGACAATGGTAGCGACAGCGGTTGCGGCGACGAGAGTCCCAAGGAATTGGCAAACAACCCCGCCAACGAAGACGCAGACAGTGTGGCTGACTCTCACGACTTGTCTGCCGACCCACCCATCAGTCGGCCTCTTGACCCGGAAACACCCGCCTGTTGTGAAGGAAAGTCATCCCCTTGCTGTGACGTGTCATGCCTTGACCGTCTCGCCCTGCGCGCATGCCAAGACGAAAAGCACCCTGTCGAGCACGAATCGCTTCAGGGTAAGCATGCCTTCCTCATCCACACGTCGCGGCCCGATACTAATAGATTGTATCAGGTCCAGAGCTTGAAGCTCGGAGAGGTTCTCGCCAAAGCTGTCGGGGAAGCGAGAACGGAAAGCCATGTGGCCACCACAGCCGCGTCACCCGTGATGCATACGCCGCGACCTTGGAGGCCCTCGGATGCATCTGTCGGGCACTGCTGGCTCTGGGTCAGGAGTCTTGTTGCTTGCCGAAACAGCGCTCGTCCATTGACAGAAAGTCCAAGGGGGCTTCTCGGCCAGCATCTAGCACTTCTGTAGACTTCTGCTGTGCAGTTAGTGGATCCTGTGCGCCTTCTCCCAAGGCTCAAGCTCTGACAGGCGGGGGTTGCAGCCCGGTGACGGCTCCCGACTCCTGCTCCAAGGCATGCTGTGGGGAAAAGAAACTCCGAAGAATTGCCGACTCTTGCTCGAAGGGGTGTTGTGGAGAATTAAAACCCGCAAGCGTTGTCGAGTCTTGCTCGAAGGGATGTTGTGGAGATGATAAGCCTCCGAGCACTGCTGTCTCTTGCTCGAAGGGATGCTGTGGGAAGGTAGAAAAGCCGCTGAGTGTTGCCGATTCGTGCGCAGATGGCTGTTGCGCCGGGGACGAGCCCGCCCTGGGAATCAGTTCGTCAAACTACATTCCCACAGATGCATCTCACTCTGCGGATCTTGAGAAAGGCTTCTCGGGGCGGGAACATGTCATCCTCAGCATTTCTGGAATGACGTGCACAGGATGCGAAACGAAGCTGAGGCGAGCGCTTGCGCCCCTTGATTCCGTCAAGAATCTCAAGACGAGCTTGGTGCTCTCCCGGGCCGAGTTCGATCTTGACCTTGCTGCTGGCTCCCTTGTTGATGTGATGAAGCAAGTGGAGAGAACGACGGAGTTCAAGTGCGAGAGGATCACGAACCGAGGATCCAATATCGACATCATCGCGGATGGCGATGCAGCAAATTTTGTCAAGCAAGTCTGGCCGGACGGTGTGACAGATATGAAGGTCGTGAACAACCACACCGTGCAAGTATCCTACGACGCCAAAGTCGTCGGTGCTCGGACCCTGGTCGAACAAGGCTGGGGCACTTCTATCAACCTCGCACCTCCCCGAGCAGACCCTACCCTGGCAGCCGGCAACAAACATGTTCGCCATCTCGGATATCTCACGCTGTTGTCAATCTTGTTGACCATTCCTGTGCTTGTTCTAGCGTGGGCGCCGCTTCCAGAGAACAAGATCGCGTACAGCTCGGCTTCGCTCGCTCTGGCGACCATCGTGCAGTTCGTCGTCGCGGGCCCCTTCTACCCGAAGGCCCTCAAGAGTCTGGTGTTCTCCCGAGTGGTTGAAATGGACCTCCTCATTGTCTTGAGCACAAGTGCCGCGTTTATCTTTTCCTTGGTCTCATTCGGCTACCTCGTCGCTGGCCGTCCTCTCTCGACTGGCACCTTTTTCGAAACAAGTACCCTCCTTGTGACCTTGATCATGGTTGGCAGATACGTCGCTACCCTTGCTCGCCAAAAGGCTGTCGAGTCTATCTCTGTCCAGTCGCTACAAACAGCCACTGCCACCATCGTCGACAAGAGCACGGGTATCGAGAGGGAAATTGACGCCCGGCTCCTCCAGTATGGAGATGTCTTCAAGACTGCGCCAGACTCGAGGATCCCCACGGATGGCACTGTTCTATCTGGCTCCTCTGAAGTCGACGAATCAATGATAACAGGAGAGTCGAGGCCAGTCGCCAAGCAGGCCAAGTCCGCCGTCATCGCCGGCACGGTGAACGGATCTGGTACACTCATTGTTCGGCTCGATCGCGTTCCTGGCGACAATACTATCAACACGATCGCTGCGATGGTCGACGAGGCGAAACTGTCGAAGCCAAAGTTGCAAGATCTCGCGGATCGTGTAGCTGGCTACTTTGTTCCTGTCGTCGTGGCCCTGACCATCATCACGTTCGTCATCTGGGTTGCCGTTGGTATTGCTGTGCAAGGCCAGCCAGCCGGCGAAGCCAGCATCCAGGCCATTACCTATGCTATAACCGTGTTGATCGTATCTTGCCCCTGCGCCATTGGTCTCGCGGTCCCCATGGTCGTTGTGATTGCTAGCGGCGTCGCTGCAGAGCATGGTGTCATTTTCAAGTCTGCCGAGAGCATTGAAGTCGCGCAAAAAGCTTCCCATGTTGTTTTTGACAAGACTGGGACTCTAACAACTGGGAAGCTTTCCGTGACGACCGAGCAATACTTTGGGGACAGGAGCGCGGGTGACTCTGCTGCATTGCTTCTAGGCTTGGTTGCGGGTATCCAGCACCCTGTCTCGGCTTCCGTGGCTGCTTATCTAAAGGCAAAGAACGCGTCCGCAGCGGTTGTGTCCGAGGCAAAGGTTTTGGTTGGCAAAGGCATCGAGGCTACGGCTTCTGGGCAAGTCCTACGAGCGGGGAACTCCCGCTGGCTCAACCTTTCATCCGATGACCGCATCCAGCCCCTCCTATCACAGGGCTGCACCACTTTCTGTTTCACCATTGACGGCTCGCTTGCTGCCATCTTTGGGCTGGAGGACTCGATCCGCCCTGAGGCCCTACCGACGGTGACGAAGCTGCAGGAGCTCGGCATTGCAGTGCACCTTATCTCAGGCGATGACGATGGCGCCGTGCGGGCTGTGGCAGCGAGGCTGAGCATCCCCGACAGCAATGTTCGGTCCCGGTGTGCCCCCGCTGACAAACAGGGGTACATTCGGGATATCATTGACTCCCCTCCACCTCCCACTGTTTCCAACCTCCCTTTCCGAAAAAGATCCAGGGTTTCCCCTGTCGTGATCTTTTGCGGCGACGGCACGAATGACGCCGTGGCATTGGCGCAGGCGACCGTCGGTATTGCTGTGCACACGGGCGGCGAAGGAATCGGAGCCGACGTTGCCAAGTCAGCCTCTGATGTTGTGCTCATGCGTCCGAGTCCGTCCGGGGTGCTCGTCGCGATCGCAGTGAGCAAAAAGTCGGTGGGCAGGATCCGGTTCAACTTCGCCTGGAGTTTTGTGTACAATCTGTTTGCTATTCTGCTTGGCGCGGGCGCTTTTGTGCACGCGCGGATACCTCCCCAGTATGCGGGCCTCGGCGAGCTGGTCAGCGTGTTGCCGGTCATTGTCGCTGCTGTTCTTTTGCGGAGATCGAGGGAGTTGAAGGAGCTGGGGGCGGCATTTGTTTCGCTGTAAATCTTGGGACATTTCTATAGCTCGAATAGAGAGATAGAAAATGCTCATAACGGGGATTAGAAACCTCTTATTGGCGTTCATGACATTAATGGCTTTATTTCACCTCTCACCACGTTATATACTGGCTTAATAACTTTTTACCCTACGGCAAAGCGTGGTTAGCAGGTTAATAAATGTGTATTCGAGTGTACATTACGCGGAAAGAAGCCATATAAAGCCCTGACAGAATGAAATTTTCTATATTCATTCAACAAAGAGGCGTATTTACGAATTTCCTAGGCATTCGGAAGGATATATTAAGCAGAACTGATAAAAGCAAAGGCTCTACGAAACTGAATTTATTTCTATTTATTAAATAAAGAGGATATCTATGAATACCCTAGCCTTCTTAAAGAGAAATCAGGCATAAAGAAGTTAAATAAAGGCCCATTCCTTAGTCTGTAAGGCACTTTGAATGCTTAGCGGGGTATTTAACTGTTAATGCAAGTACTTCTTGAAAGTTAGACCTGTAGCTAATTCACCCACTTGCAGCCACATCACGAGGGGACCATAAGGTATAGAATCTCAGTTGGACTTAGTCTATCAACGAGCTAATAGCGGAGACCTGCAAGACTGGATTGCTCCAGCACTCGCAGATCTCTGTGCCTCGTGGCTGGCTGAGGTCTTAAGGCAATGCTCGATGTCTAAAAAGTCATATGAATGATGAGTGTCAGAGGATAGCAGGAATGGTCACGGACGTGAAGGCCTGTGTTCTCCAATGCGGCATGTAACAAAAGACCCGTCGAATATCTATCACCTCTAGCTGCCTGAAAAGGAAACCTGTTTGAGAGTTAGATTAAGAACAGAGTCTGTTGTGATGGGGGATATGACTCACCACCAAAAAGAAAACGACGAAAGTAGCAGCTCCCCAAGGTTCTAATAAGCCAGTGAAAAGCGGGTGCCAGATTCGTCACCAAAAAATGAAACCCCCGAAAACGAAAAAAAAGAAAGTCCGAGAACTCCGAAGGTGTTGTTCGCCAGGCAGGGGAGCCCCAAATCACCAGAATTTGGGGCAACCACTATCCATTACTTGGGAACCAAGCAGTGTCAGCGAAGGAGACAAAGAGAGTACCTCATCGCCCGCTGCGGGCGCCACGTTTAGTCCCCGTCTTTTTCATCTTCCTGTTAGACTTGGGGGGCTTGGTGCTCGAGGTCGACGGTCCGGCAGCGCCAGTCTGAGCTCCCTGGTCATCTTCATCCTCGTTGCTCCTCGAGCTCGGTTCGCGCTTTCTGGTTCGGTCGCCGTGGTCGTCGCCGTGGGTAGGATCAAAGGGCATTAAGGTTGAGCGTCGAACTGGTGCAGCGTCGCGAACAGGGTCGAACGGTTCGCTTCGAGATGCCGCCGCATCGGGAGGCTGCGATGGATCGTTGGAAGGTTCGATGTTCGTCTGTGAGCGGCGTGGATGCAGTGGCGCAGGAGCCTGCCAGGTATCGTGGGTAGAATGGTCGTGGAAGGTTTGTGCGGGTGGAGGTGGTTGCGCGTGAGCCCACGATGGATTGTGAGTCGTCTGCGATTGCTCGTGAGGATAGGATCCGCGCGGATGGCTTGGCCCGGGCGGCGGCACGCCTCGCGGGACTGGCGGTGGCGCTTGCTGGGAAGAATACGACGGGTAGGGTTACTGCTGCGTCGGCGCTGGCTGGTAAGAGGGCAGCGGCGGTTGCGGATAATACTGCGGCGTCGCGTGCTGATGATACTGCCCCGTCGCTGGATGGGAACACCGCTGCGGCAAAGGCCCTCCAGACTGAGGTTGGGCGCTGCCGTAGTGAGAATATAAGTGCCGAGATTTGTCGACAGGTGGGGGGGCGGGGCGGCAGCAGCAGTGTTGGTGAACTGCGCTTGCGCTTGCTGCCGTCGCGCTCTCTCTGCATCAATCCTTGCGTAGTCATTGGTAAATGCTTCAGCGGAGCGGGGCTGGAGCCAGGGACCATGTTGAGGATATTGTCTATAGCTTGGGTACTGAGATCCAATTTCTTGGACCTGTGGTTGGGCTGCTGGATTTGACTGCAGTGATAGCGCTTCCATTTGCCGAGTTGTGGGAACCGTGGAGGATTCGGTGTATATTCACATAATTGCTGCAGCTCTTGGTCGGGCACCCACTGCCCCAGCTCTTTATAAGAACTGGCTTATCCTTGGCGTTGTGATGGTATCGAGCTCTACACTCTGGGTGACGACCGTTGCGATGATCCGGGTCCTCGCAAGCTCTATGGGGATCATGCTCTAAAGTAAGTTTACTCTTCACTGTTAATCTAAATCCGCAGCGCTCACAGCGCCTGCCAACCCACCGACACATGTTGGTAGATGTGCGGGTGTGATATCGCAATGTTAATGCGTGCTACAAATTCTTCTCGGTGATGAGGAGAGACTCGACGACGTGCGGTGTTCTAGGCGATGTCTACTGCGTTATGGCTAACGATTAGTCTAGATTCTTCTGGGAGTAAAGGAGAGATATCGGCGGTGTTATTTCTGGAGGCGGGAATTATTACTTCGTATTTGACGTCTCGTGAAGGTAGCCGGAGGCGTGAATGAGACCCTCAGCGGTATTGGCTTGCTAGATAAGGTTTGATATTAGAGACTTTAGCGTAATTAGCGTGTTTTATCGGATATATTACCTTATTTTTATCGTGTAGAGTAGATTCTGCGAAGTCTGAGACAGTGGACCGGCTGCGTTCAGATTCTTCGCTAGCTGCGTACAGCGTCTAAACTCAGTGCGTTCAACATCTAAACCAATGCTTATGGTAAGCTAGTCGATATGTAGTGGAAATCTACTTAGGTAGGAATCAATAAAGTTGCATGCTCGTTGTTACGGCCCTGGCACCCTGCACTGGCACTGGCGCCTAGCACGCAACGAACACACCCATTGAATGCCCTCATTGAATGATGACGGCATTGGTTAGCCGCCTTCACCACACCCTTTGTGTATAGTAAAGGCCACAGGGCCTATTGATCACAGGACCTCTTGCATTAGCCTACACCTAGATGTCTTAGATCCATTCACTACAGCTGAGAGGTCTATATAAAGGACCTTGGGCCCGGCCTTATGCCACCCTTTTCTCCTTAGCTTAGAATTACACAATACAGAAGGTCATAACTGCAGCCTTAACTCAGTCAACCTACCTGCCCGTGACACTCGTGTAAAAAATAACCTTACATAGGGGAAAGAAAATCTTGAATGCGTTTAGTTTCTTAAATGCGTTACGTTTATAACCTTGTATGCGCGTTTAATTTTGCGTAAATATGTTTAGTTGTCACGATCCCTATTGGAGGAGGAAAGTGGGTCAGGCACGGCGCATGCAGTGGTCCCGCATGGTGCTGAGGCACGGACCACTCTGGCCTGGTTACACAAGGATGGGCCCTTAGGGGGCCAGGGCTGGGCAGAGAGGGCCACCATGGTTCTATGTAATGATGAGAGCTGGAGAGCCTTGTGGTTCTTTATCTATCACCAAAGTAGACAGTTAGTCTTTGCGATTGAACAGTGGTTCAGCAAGCGATCTATTGACTCATTGATACTCTATCTATGTCACGATTCATGACGCATGCCTAGTGGAGCCCGGCAAGGGTCACGAGCCAATCAGGGCTGTGCTCTGTGGGCTCTCCAGCAGAGCGCACAGAGCAAGGCGCGACTTATATAAACAGATAGGCCGAGCTCTTCTTATGAGACTCGGCAAGTAAGCAATACACATTCATCTGCTTCATTGCTTGTGAAGGCAACTCACCTTTGTGTATCAGACAATTCTCCTTGTTCAAGAGCTTACCCTTCTTACGTGATCCCAACCCAACAACTCCAGGCGTCCCGCCTTGCAGTTCAGACACTCCGTGTGTGGATTGTAATAAATCTACCCATTGTTACTGTGTGTGACTACTCACCCTCTTGAACCTCACCCCCAAACCCCATACGAGGATCCAGACCGTCACAATTAGCTTCTTACCTAACTGCGTTTAATGTCTAAGCCACTGCGTTCAGCGTCTAAGCTACTGCGTATAGGACGATAATCGATGCCTATAGTACGTCAATGGATGCGTATTGAAGGCTTAAGTAGGCAAATGCGTAAATAACGAAGTTAATGGTGAGCTTAGATAATTAAAAGATAAGCTTAGATGCGGAAAATAGGAGCTTAGATGTTACTGCTAGTTAACGGGGAATGTGCGTGAGTTGATGGTTGGTGAAGAGCCCATTACCCACGATGGGGAGGAGGAGGATGGTTTGGGCGCTCGCGATCTGAATGAGGGTACCAGTGGGCAACCAGAGCCCTTGAAACGGAACTGCACCAGCTCTATCGCGGGCACATGGGATGCCAAGGTCTTACCCCGATTTGTCCCACCCGTAGGGCTGAACTGATCCGTGCCCACAGTGCTTTTTGGCAGATTTGGCACATCTGCACTGTAGGGATCCACAGCGACACCTTTCTGGTCTCTTTTCTTTCAACTTCACGGCACCAACCCAACAAAGACCATCACCGCCAGAACAATCAGGAGCGCCCCCCTCCCCGCACAAACAGCCACCGCGATTGGTTTCAGGCCAGAAAGCCGCTAAAACAGATCGGGTTTTATTATGGATAGAGACCAGAATGCATCCGAAGACCTGATGGGTAAGTGCAACTCGCAGTGTCTCAGTTTGCTATCTTCTCCTTCGCATCTTTTGCTGCTGTGCGCCTGCCTTTTTGCGCCTTACCGGCGCTTTTTTGCCACCCGATCCAGTCGAAACAGTCCAAATTGCGCGTGACTGCTCGATTGCGTTTTAAAGCAAGGCACCACTTGACCAGCCCCTGAGCACCACTTGACCACTTCCCCTGATGCATGGAGTCGGATTTGGACGGCGGGAAGGACAGGAAGAAGCAGCGCGGGAGGACTGCTCCGGCACGGACTAGGCTGACACCCGTGGGTGAAGAGCGGCGGGGCAGGATCATCGCCGACATCCTCAGCACCTTTGGCCAGCTCGTTCGGCAGGGCACTGAGAAGGTCGACAGCACCGTCACCATCGGCCAGACGGGCTACAGCAGCATGGCACTGGACATTCTGATGAACACGCTCGTGAGTCCCCTCCCCTCCTCTCCTCTCCATTTCCCCCTGCTTGCGTCCAGCAGCGACCTTCTCCTCCACCTCTCGCAAGACTTGAGGGGGAAAAGGCAGATCAACCGATCGATCTCGCGAATTAATTAACACATGTTTCCTAACTCCGCCCACCCACAGATCAAACTAATCGAAGACCTGCTCGGCCTGACCCGCCAACTCCGCGAGCTGTGGATCGCCGGCCCGCTGCGCCTACCGGGAGCGGGCGACGACGAAGCCGAGAGCGCCCTGCAGCAGGATGCCGCGACCGTGTTCAGCATTCTGGCCACCCTGCGCAATCAGTCGCGCCAGCGCGCAGCCGAGGCGACGCGTGAGTCCCACGGCTACGTGACCTACGTCTCCGGGCCCGTAGACGGGCCTCCGCCCCCCATAGATCCAAAGGCCGTCGCGGCGGCGCCTGGCACCGGCGTCTTGAGTGCCGAAGCTGCCGCGCTTTTGAAGCCATTCAACGTCGTGGATACCCGGCGAGCGCCCATGTCCGGGATGGTGGGGAAAGGGGCGGTGAGGAAGTAACATGAATCTGTCTCGCATCAGGAAGAGGGCAGGATGTGGTGCGCGCGCGTCCAGCTTCTCGTCGGTGCAACTACGAGAATTTGGCAAGGACTGGCGATCTGGGAGAGAGTAAAGGACTCTCGGGACCCACGTTTGATGCTTGTAATCAAGATCTCTTCGCAGACCATCAATCTCAGCGGCGGCTTTTTCTCTCCTCGGTTTTTATATTCACACGAGCAAGTTTTTTTTTTTTCTTTTTTGTTTTGGGAATGCTGTTGATGAATACGAAACTGCCCTGCAACTACTACTCCTATCCCGAGAACCCGCCCATGTGAAGTTGAACTCACGACCGAGCCCTTAATCCGGTGTTTGGCTGCAAAAACAGCTAGGTGCTACTGCATTTCCCCCTCAACTGGCAACCAAACTTGGTCACATAATCCTCCCGTTTTCCTACTCTTCCGACATTGGGGGCGCCGCTTCTCGAAAACACGCAGTCACTGTGAGAAAACCTCGAGGAACACTAGTACCTGGGTAGGCATGACCTTGAACTCCACCATATCTCCTAACACTCCGATGCTCGGCCATTGTGTGGTGTCTGGATCATTTAGTCGCGCATGTCGGCGGAATCCTCCATCTCAGCGGACTCCTCGACGTTGGCAGACTCCTCGGCGTCGGCGGACTCCTCCATGTCGGCAGACTCCTCAGCGTCGGCGGACTCCTCGGTATCACCGGACTCCTGGACGTCAGCGGATTCTTGGGCGTCTGCGGACTCATCCACCTCTGCCGACTCCTTCGCCTCCGCGGGGCCATCGACGTCCGCCGACTTGTTGTAGCGCGGGCTTCCGTAGGGTGACGGCGACTTCTCGTCAGATGTGGAAGCCTTGTCGCTTCCCAAGTTCTCGAAGTCGAGCATGATCTTATCATCGGGATACTTCTTTTTGGCCTCGCTTGCGGCCTCGCTGCTACCGACGGTCTTGTTGTCTCGGGGTGAACTGGTGCTGTGGGCAGCGCCACCAGCAGCATCACCACGCGGTCCAGCAACGCTAGATCCATGGAAAGATGGACGAGCCCGAGTGGCCTCCTTACCCTTCGAGCCTGCGCCGCCGGCCCGTGTGCTCTGGCTTCCGAAATCATGATGGGGTGGGGTGTAAGCTGCTGGAGTGTAAACAAGTTGGCCGTAACCGGCGGAGCCTGGAAATGGAGGGCGAGCACCGTATCCCGCCCCATAGGTAGGACTACATCTGGGCGTCGTCGTGCTGAAGCCGGTGTAGGGCAACGTCGCCATGCGTGAAGGGCCGGCCGTGGGGGTGTGCATCGCCGATGGCGGCATGGTATGACGAGGGCCAGGCGAGCCGTAGTTGGGTCCAGGCGTGGCCTCGGGTGGTGTGCTGCCAAGAAGGCTGGGACTGCCAGTGGCGGTGCTTGAATAGGAGTTCTGCTCACGCCAGACGTCGGATCGGTATTGAGTGCTGGCAGTCGCCTGACGCTTGTGGATCTTTTGAAGGAGGGGGTCGTCCAGTGCCGACGGTGATCGGGCGGCTCCTAGGTTGAAGCTGCCAAGTTCAAGGCTAGCTCTCATGCGCTTGCGAGTTTGCTGTTCCAGGCGATGGTACTTGGCCTCGGCGGCGTCGTAGCAGAGCTTTGCCTTGGCCATCTCATTCTCGAAAGTCGGCTGCTCTGCTCGCAGCTGACAGAACGTGGCGAACAGAGGATCGTCAGGACCGAGTTGCTCGGCTATTCTCTGCAAACTGCGCGGAAAGAACAAAGTTGAACTCAGCTTTTCGAGCTCATGAAAGCCATAAAGGAACTAGGGATGGGGGGAGGTGTGAAATGAGCTTACACCAAGTCCTGCTCTTGAAGATGCGTCTGGATAAGTGCCACGGTCTCGAGGTACACCTCCTCCAGAACCTTGCCGTGGTCCTCTGGGTACTTATCGAGCAGCGACTGAGGGAGCTCGCCTCCAACTCCCAGCAGACTGATGGCAACAGAGCCGTCGTCGTCGTTGGCCTTTCGCTTGTTGCCGTCCATGGAATAGTCATTGCTGTGGGCAAGGGACTGGCCGCCATCATGGTACTGGCTGCTGCTGGGGGCGAGCGGGAAGCCACCATCGGGGACTGAAGGCAGAAAGCCAGTGGAAACCATGAGACCAGGCGCAGGCGGAGGGCCAGACACGGACAGGTGGTGGTCGCCAGAATGGTGGTGCTGATCTTCGTTATGGATAATCTGAGGTGGGAGATCGCCAGCATCGTGCTGGTTGTTGCTACGGACAACCGAGAGGTCACTGCCGCCGGTTAGGTTCTCACTGTGCTTGGGTGAGAAGTCGCCGCCGCCGCCGTTCTCGGCTTCGCCATGAGTGGGAAGGGCTTTTTTGCCCTTGGCGGCAAGCTTCTGAATCTTGCCGGGAAAGAAACCGTCTTGATTTGGGCCTTGGAGGAGGCCGAGAGGCTTTAGCTTCGCGATGGCCTGATTCTGCGAGTCCTTTTCGGGGTAACTGGCAACATAGAAGAATTTGGGAGCAATCTTGAGGATGTCTGGAAGCCAGACCTGCATAAGATCGAAATGGTTCTCCATCCAGTCCATGAAAAGAATGCGGAGATCGTGACCAAGCTTCATGATGCTGTCGTACACGTGGACTAGATCCAGGACGTCATCGCGGTGGATCCGGCGGTCGCTTTGGAGTTTGTTCCGGATGGCGATGACCCGGATGTCCTTGCAGGGGAACGGCGTGCCTGACTTGGGTGTCTTGGCCATCTTTGCTGGCGGAGTAGATGACAGACGCTGTGTAAGGATCAGAGAGCGCAGGTTTATGTTGACGAGGACTGCAAAGATTGAAAGGAAGAAAGAAGCAGAGGTGAGGGGGCAGACTGATATTTATGCGCGAGGTGGGAGCGAAGTACCCCCCTTCGGTATATCAGGTGGAGGCAGATGGTGTGGGCACAAGGTGCGGGTGAGTGATGGTGAGGTGAAGTCGTGTGTTGTGGGGACCACTCACTTCTGGGACGCGAATTAACTTGGTTCCTCGTCAGGTTTTAAGGGTTGCTTTGCTCGCATCACCGCCGTTGCAGGCGAGATGCTGCATCAAGACAGTGGGTCAGTTCATGTGCCGCCAATAATCTGCCCGGTTCCTCTGCTTTAAGGCCAGGGCATTACTGCAACCATGCGGTTATCATATGGCAATCACAATTCACCGTTAACAGTAACGAATCCCGCATGGGGTTCTCGATAGCCTCCATCTTATAGGCACTCACTAACACTCACTTGGCTTAGCAGATACCAATGGACCTCTTAAAATTCTTCATTAATTCATCAGACTCGTATCATATCAAGCTGCACTTGTTGCTTAGGTAACCAACGATTGCGATAAAGGGCGACGGGGTGTGAATTTACTGACACTCTGACTTCACTAGGAAAACACAACGAACAAAACGTCATTTTCACCATGCGAGCCAAACACAAAATCACATAATGGCACCGGCACCGTGTTTGCAAAGTGTGGAGGGATGGCTAGTCTAGGTTCTTCTCACTGCCAAATTTCTATTATCTGTCTATCTGTCTATCTATCCACCCTACCTACCTAAGTAGCAATGCTTACCGACTGAACCCCTTTGAGGCCCTCCAACTGCCTGCCTGCCTGCCTGCCTGCCAAATCCATCAAAAAGTGATCTTGACAGGGCGCGCGTCAGCGTCTAGTTCTACTCCTTCTGAGCACGACCACCGGAGGGGCTCTTCTCACAAGCAAAAGAGACGACCTTCTTGCCCTTGGTGGTATCAGCAACCTCGCCGCCGCCGTGGTAACCAGCAATGCCCACAGTAATCTCGCCATCCATGTCCTCGTCGAACACGGGCGTATGGATCTCGTCGCCGTCCATCGAGGACATGGATGACGATCGTCGCAATGTCGGCACCACGAATGGACCAGCCTTCTGCTGCTGCTGGTTGATGCTGCTGCCGGCTGTGACGGCAGTGGCTGCGGTGGCGGTGGTTTTTTTTTTTGGCAGCCACCACCACGGGCTTGGCCTAGCTGTTGCGGGAAGATCCCTCAGCCGCGGCGGCGTTGGGGTTGGCACCTAGAAGGGGCAACAAGGTATTGCCGCTGCTTATGCCGGCGATGGGGAATGGCAGCTGGTGGGCGAGACCCCTGTAGCCTCCACCACCGCTGACGGCCTTGTTGGCATCACTGACGCTGACGACACCAGTGGGGGGTTCTGGGAAGGTACGCTGGTGGCAGGGCCGCTCGCCGCCGCTGTGATAGCGCCCAGTTGGGTGAGACCCTGCGAGGCCGCCATCTTGTACATCTGCTCACAGGCCCGACGACTAGTCTCGGCCCACTCGCCCACCTCCGCAAGGCCCAGTCAGCTAGACTGGGTAGAGGCAGCGGCTTAGCGATATGTATGCCACCATGCAGCAATGTCATCTTCGACGCGGGCCTGAATACCGCCAGGGTGGGTATTGCCGTTCAGGCCCTGGACATTGTCGTTGGAGCCATAGGCTGGATTGCCGTAGCCCTGACCCTGGGCCTGGGCAGTCTGGGGCATGTTGGCATTGGTGTTCGCAGCGGCGACGGCGCTACTGGCACTGGCGCCACCGCGGACGATGTTGCCCTGAGTGCCCATGATACGGGGAACCCAGACGAAGACGGTATTGAACGCGATGGTGACCTTGGCCGCACAGCGGACGCGCATCACAAGGCAGTTGCCGCTCATGAAGTCCTCATCATCGTCGAACCGGATCCAGCCCTGCAGCAGGGCGCCGTCGCAGTCGGCCGGCAGTAGGACGGTGCAGCCGGGCAGGCCAAGGCAAAGGCCTGGCTAGGACGCCCACTTGGCGATGCAGGTTGCGGGGGCATCCCATCCGAGCTATTGGTTTGGGTTGACACCTCGGTGTCAGAAAAAATGGACTGGAAGATGAACGCAGAAGAGACAAGGGGGAGAAAATTGACTTACAATGTCGGCGACGTAATTGGCCTTGTCCTCCGAGCCAGGGATGTAAAAGGCTCGCGTCAAGGAGTCACGGATCTGGTCGTGGTTCTCCAACTGGATGAAATCGATGAGAGCCATGGTTTCGAGTCGTCGATTGTAGTTGCTGCTGCTGGTGATAGTGGTGATGTGTGTTGTCTTGTGACCTGAAAGTCAAGTTGGTTGTGTCTGGAGAAAGTGATCGTGTCTTTGGGATAGACGCAAAGAGCCGTATTTATGAACGGAGAGGGGTGCTGCAAAATCCCCCTTCCGACATCAGACCTTTCCGCCATTTCATGTGATGGACCGTGATCTGCCGCATTCTTTTTGGAAGAGCGGCATACGTCCGGGGGATAGGGTGGTCGAAGAGTCTCGACGCCTGTGCCGTAAAGGACGAACAACCGTGACGCCCCCGATTTCTTCGCTTACTTAGTGGTAGCTTGATGCCACCCCTGAACCTCTGAACAATCCTGGCAGAGGTGCATTGTGTCCGATATCTTCCATGATATGGTGACTAAACTAGACTATCATCTTTGTTCAGGCAAAGTGTAACTCTTGGGTTTTTTCTTGATTCCTTTCTCATTTCCCTCTATGATACCGCACACTCTCCCAAGAATTATTTACACTGTTGGTATGGCAAATAATTAGGAGCCACCAAACAGCCACCATGCTGGCAAGATGCCCCCGGCCCATGCCGTTCCATTGACTGCTTGTCCAGTGGCATTTTAAAGTTTCTAAGGTACCTATCAACTCGTAGCTACCACCCCTTGGCACCTTTTGTTTCATGCTAGAAGCTCCACTAGAAGGCTGCCATGGTCCCTTTCATGAGCCATGCCACATGCCACATGGTTGCACGGGTAGTTAGGCACCACGGCACGTATGAAGCCGGCATGGGTAGGGGAGGAAAAGGTGGACTAGCTGCACGAGATTAGCGTTTGTCCTTATCATGGTGCCATGATCCTCCCAATACGTTGCGCCCCAGACGACAACGTTCCACACACACCACTTCCAAGAACGTCCATGTCCCCAGAAAGACTCCATCGCCGACGCACGAAGCAAACTCTCCTCTCAAACACCCCGGCCGGAAAGCCGCTGATCTGTGGGGATGCAACGCCAGCTAGCCATTCAACCCCTGTGTCTTCCAACCACACTTGCGGCAGACTAAACCCAAGCAGGACAACTGGCGAGTCAAGTTTAGAATGTACACGTTGCCCTCAATACCCAAGTTTTGTACTGCAGATTTTGTAGAGTTCTTCTCTATACGCGGTGACTTCATGAAACGGGTTATGAAAGCGATGTTCATCTAGTAAAAGGGCCCAAAATATGGAAGTGAGGCGATGTTCTGGAAATGCAATCCTGTATCAAAAGTGGACTAAACAGGTAATGTTATTCCCATCTGTTGGTTTTTTTCTTTTATTTTCATCCAGTGACATTTGGGCGTGAATTAAGGACCGGAGAACACATTAAGAAGAATACCGCTAGGTAACATTGCCTCGCGGGCAATCGCGATGGAAGGTACCCCCACAGCCACTGGCTCCAGCCCACATGCGCGTTCACCTTGACCGGCCAGAAATATGACGGGAATTTCGCCGCGAGAGTTTGTCAAGGTGAAACACCCAGTGCAGTAGTATAGGCGCAGGTGGGGAAGGAAGCATGGCCAATCGCCCCTTTTTCATGATTTCACGCCCATACGGCCGTTGGACGTTGAAATTGCTCTCCACCATGTCAAGCGGCAACGGCATTTTATGTCAGCGGCGTCAAAGCACCGCTGCGTCGGGTTGGCGGGCGAGATCTAAGTTCAGGAGGAATGCGGGACCACAGTGGCAACAGGAGCCAATACTCATGCCACAACAACAGCAGCTGACCGGTGCCCACATCAAATTATGTCCAGAAGCCGTGAGAGGGTGGGTTGAGGGGCTAGGAGGCGACCGGATTGAACCGCTTCCGCTGCAATGTGTCTGCCACCATGCCACTAATAAATGGCACGGACTCAACTGGTAGGACAGAGCCGTTGCCTTCGCAGTTCCACTCAGTGCAACAAGCCACCATTTCGGGTCTGCCAGCCACCGACTAATGTACCGCTCATGAACAAACCGCCGCCGCTGCCGGGTTCTATCGGCCCTCCTCGCCCGTCCGACACGGAGAACTAATGAAACAATGCAACCGGATAGAATTACCTGCTATTTTCAACCGGAAAAAGTTTTGTCCATTACAGTGCAAGTGGTATATGACTCGCTACGCTACGCTGATGATGCCGTACCGGACCATATATCCAAATATCGCTAATATATCCGAACAAACCAACCAAAAACCAATCCAGATTCGACCGACACAAATATCAAGGCTTTTCATCGCCACATAACTCAGTATAGTATCCGCGGCTCGACCAGCGGCGAGGCCTCGTAGTCACATACCACCCGGCCTTTGTCGTTCAACCAGCACGCATCGTCCGAAACAAATACTGCATCTTTGGTGTGTGCCACTTCCTGCCGACTGACACGAGCATCGTCTTTGGGGAGCCAAAGTTTGGGAGCAGGTTTCCACATCTCGGGTGGCTGATACACCTTTCTCGCGTAATCCGGAGGGAGCTCAAGGTCGTCCGGCCCCGGGTTGACTTTCGGCTGCAGTGCCCGAAAGTCCTGATACACCTCGGGGTGCAGCCAAGACATGATGAAGTTTGGTTTTCGTGTTACGTCTGGCGTCAAGAAAGCCTTGATCTGAGCAAGCACAATCGTGAGGCCAGATTCATCACCATCCTTTTGGAAGTGAGACTTCACCGCTGACTTGGTCCATTCCGATAATGCGTATTTGATGCTGCTGCTGCCTTCAATCCCACGCATTTGGACGTCTGTGTCCATGACCTCCAGGGGAGGCGGCTCCGGCTCGTCGCCAAAGTGCTCTTCTGTGTCGTAGTAGTTGGCGGCCAGGCCTCCCTCGTGCTCAGGTCTCGGCCCGGTCGCTTCTGGCTCCGTCAAACTCTCATCCACAACTGAGCCCTGGTCTTTTGCAAGTGCCAGTGTTCGAGGGAGATTGTTAAGAAGGGGAGTGATGGCATCGTTCAATGAGATGTGAATGAGGGCTGACAAGACGAAAAACATGAGCATCAGGAGCATGGGCCCAAACGCCAACTTAAGGGCAAAGAGACCGATCAGGCAAATCTCGGCCACGTAGAGTCCAACCATGAGGTGCATCAGCGCCTTTGGGTAGAACAGCCCTTTGGTGTCGAGGTCCGAGTCGTAGACGTATATCAAGTTATATCGGTAAACAAGTCCGAGGAAGGACATACCAATTCCGGCAAAGAGGAGGACAATGGGCGCTATACAAGAATAGCTGAGGGCTGTGGCGCATGGTCAGTTTATCAGTGCATCATCAAGGCGTGGGAATGAACAAACCAATGACACCCATGTTGGTAATGCGTGGGTATTCCGCTCCCCAGTGTACCTTCCTGAGATTGCGCCACCGGTAATATGCCCTTCTCGGGTCGATTGTTGACTTTCCCAGGACCTCATGGCGGATGAGATCTAGGAAGTGGGCCATATTCGCCGATCCGGCCGCGAGGCATTGGACGAGGATATAAGACAAGTAGAAGTTTGACGCCTTCGGGATGTTTTCAGAAAGCAGATCCGTCACTGAGAGCGGGTTTTTTATGATCTCCCCCAAGGCCGAGGACGCTGCAGACAGGAGCGTTGTGACCAGGAAAACTTGCACGACCTGGAAAGCAAAGAAACCAGTCTGACAGTATAGCTCGACGAGAGCATGCGAAGGAACGCCGGCCACTCTTGCACAGCCTGAAAACCACATCCTCGTCAGCTTTGGATCCAAGGAATGCCATAAACGAAACGTACCTCTGAGCATCATCGGAACAGCCGCCATCAAGAGCGACAATGCTAGCGCTGGCAACAAGCCTTTGATCACGCCCGTTATGACCGAAGGGAGGCTAGTAAGCCACGACAGAAAGAAGACTGTACCAGCGAGCTTATCGATGTTGGATACGGTACCCACCAGAGCGCATGGAATGGACCAGAAGATGATCGCGGAAGTTATGGCACCCAGCATGAAAAATCGCCGCATGATAAGCTCCCACCACTTAATACGAAACGCGCTCCAGATGATTTCTTGAGGCTGCATTCCAATGTACCGCGGTGACATGTGCAGCGGCTGATGGTGGGCCAGGGTCTGGTAGGCCACCTGGGCGCTTGCTTGTGAGTCAAACTCGACAAATGCCGCATCGAGCGGCGCTCCGTCGCCTCCTCGGTGTTTCCGCCTCAGTTTCCAGATGTCTCTATTCAGGGCCTTCAGTCTCGCCCGACACCACCTTATTGTGTCGACTCGACGCCCAAAGTTTGTGATGGGGCGATGGTGCGGTCGGGCCTCGACGGGGATCCAAAGCGCTGCCACAGAGCCTCTAACATCTGGCAGCGAGGGCCCGAGGCCATACGGATGCGTGTACTCCGGATCAGTTGCCGGCTTTTTTTCTTCTGTTGCTTCTCCGACACTGTCCAGCATTGAAAGCTGACGCTCAGCAAATCGAATTACGGAATTATCTTTGCCCTTCTCAGCATCATCCTGACCAGAGTCCCGCGCTGAATCATGCGATACAGAGGAACTCTTCGACTCTGGGAGGGTTGGCACAAGCGGAGACGGGTGCTTTTTTAGGTGTTTGTTGAAGGCAGCGTTCGCCAGCCGAATTAGTCGGATCTCGGCCTTCTCAAGCCGATCCGCAGTTTTTTCCCTGTCCTCGACAAGTCCGCGCAAAAGACTCGTATTCCGGGGGATCCAGACGTTCTTCACCGACTCTCCAAAAAGCTTGCGAAGCTTGGCCTCCTCCAAATACGGCCTTGGGATACAAGTAAACAGCACGGTGCGGGAGGAGAGCCGCTTCGAGTAGTTTGGTGAGAGGAGATAGGCTTGGCGAAGGTTGATGTAGTAAATACACTCGCGGCACACTGTGAAGATAACGAAACCTGACAAAACTGTTAGATGCCAGTTCCAATATCGCTACCGAAAGAAATAGAACAAACCGAAGAAACACCATGCCACAGCCGCGTGGGCGTAGAATCGACTTGGAAGCTTGATATTGCCAATGGTGAGAAGATCAAGTTCCTTCAGACCGCTGCCGCCAGTCCCATTCACGGCCAACAAAACAGGCCAGGCCAAACAGCACCCGGCCAGACATATGATGGCAAGAATTTTGAGAAAGCGAAGGAATAGAAAACCATCGAGCGAGCAGTTGTTGAGGATGTAGTCATCATCGACGGCAAGGAACGGCCTGATCCAGTTAAACCAGCCGTCGGGGAGCCGGGGGGTCGGGTGCCTGCACGCAGCGCATCATTAGCAACCGCGGATGGCGATGTATCACATTAGTGGCAGTAAAAACGTACTCTGGACCTCGCAGGACCGGCATCGTCCTCGGCGCGTACACCCTGGGACATTTTCGGCGAAAGGTCAGGAAGATGAGGAGACAGATGGCTGAGTAAATGATGACGGGCACAAATGTGCTCCCAAGCGCGGTGAAAGAGGCCGAATCAGTGCCCGACTTCATGTAGGTGGTGACGGTGCCTGTGCCGTTGCCGCCGTCCCGCGTTGATCCGATTCTGCCATCGTCGGCTTCGCTCTGTTGTTGGCCCCGCCTTCAATCAGCAACGCTGCGCTGCACCTAGCCGTCGGGTGTCTCCAACCCCCCAGCCCCGGGTGCCCCAGCCTGGGCCCCAGTGCATCGGAACGAGAGGAAACAGGGGAACATACGAGTCGCCTCTCGAGGCTCTTGGTCGCTGGACTCCACTCCATTGTTGTTTCACAACAGCGCTGGCTGCTGTTTCCAACAGCGCTGCGGCATCGTCTTGATGGTGTTTTTTCTGACAGATTTCGAGGTGGGATGGTGTCGTGCAAAAGAAGATGACGGAAGGAAAAAGGCCCACTTCGCTTCGCACGACTGGAGGCTCTCATTTTCTGACCAGGGGTGCCACTGCACAAGCCAAGACCCGACCAGCACCGGTCCAATGACTGCCAATCACTGGCTGATTGGGAATCAATAGCGCGTTTTGTCTGCAAGCCACTGGAAAAACAGGACGCTATGGTCACGATCGCTTTCGGGCCGTTGGTCGGGGTGTTTGTGCATGTCCACTCAGTTCGGGCATTTTATTTAGTTTTGAGTTGTGGGCTTTCAAGTTTCGTCAATTGTGCTATGTAGTTTAAAAGCCAAAAAACCAAATAGCGGGCCACTGAACCGGGAAAAAGAGAATTTCGCGCCTTCCCACCGTGCTGGAACCGAACCCGCTGACCTACTCTCCGATTCTGGAGCAGATGGGATGACAGAACAGGGAAGGTGCGATAAGGTGCGGTCCGTGGGCCTGTTTTCCGGGCTGCAGGGAAGGAATGAAGGAGCACCGCCGATCTGATTTGCACAATCCCACGTCCTTAGCGAATCGTTCCAATCGCACGCCTTGACAGGGCAATTTTGGGGCTAGCAATGCCGTCACCGATCGCGATGAAGCGCCACCCATCAGTTCGAATTGAGATGCAAGCCATCGCTCCCTTCAACTTTGGACCACTCCTAGCGCGAAGTCCGACATCCGCCTTGCAGTCGATGCCTGCTGACCGGGTACATGGGCTTGATGAGGTTTGTCACTGAGTCGCCACAGCCGAACGGGAGGCCTGGGAGGCCTGAGTTGTCACTCCCAGTCAGATGTGGGTCCAGTGAGGAGCTTCGGTGAGACACGAATTCACGTCTCGTTTCGATTGGACCTCAACCGTCAAATTGGCGCCCAATCCCAAGAAGAAGAACCGGACAGCCAATGGGCCCAAGCTCGGTGCTGATGCCGAAATCGAAGATACTCGGTTGACAAATTGCAACTCGGATGTTTAGTAAGAGGGGGGGCTTTATGGCTGACAACGCACTGAGGCATTAGACACGACGTCCGTCGAGCTTCCCTTGGGGTCGAATTAGGTTCAAACGACACAAGACAAAGATCAGTGCAGGAATTTTGCACTGGGTGAGAATTACGCAGGGACTGTACATACCTCTCCAGCCGTGGATCGATGACTAGTCGAGCCATGTTCCCTGGCGTGAATTTTGTCATTTGGCCGCTGCGAAAGCTAATGAGACACAGATAAATACGAAGGATGAAACACTAGAAAACTTACTACCATGATATTAGTGGTTCTACTGCTGCATCACACAAGGAAGCTAGGGTGCATCAAGTCACGTTCTAAATATCTGATCGAACACTTGAGAGACGTCAACGCTTGCCTGTGCTCTTTCTTGAGAGGCATCATCATCAAGCCAGTCTTTTGAGGTATGTGATATTCGGCCCGGTTCACTACATACACAACTTCGGTTATTTGGATTCCGGGCATCATCAGTGTTGGTGGTTTGTGATGGGCGTGTTTTCGCCAGGCTGAGCCATTCGGTGAGGACGCCAAGTCGGAGCTAATAGTAAGGTATTGTGTCACACTAACACACTTAGCGTGGCTGGAAGGACCTCCCTAATGGCCCCCAAATCCCAGCATCAGGCGATCTGCTTCAAATCTCAGGTGCTTTCTGGCTGGCAATGGGTCGCATCGAATGATTTCTTCACAACTATGTGTTTTTGGAGTGTGCTAAAATCCTGCTTTTGGTAATGGGCAAGGAAACAGCATAAAATCAGGTTCTTCAATCTTGTCTGATTTCCATAACTTCACTCGTTTATGGTCACCATCGTGTTCTGTCACAAAAGACTGCTCATAGTCAGTTAGAACTTTTGTGTTGGCATCACTAAAGCCACGAAACTCGCCCGCCGCAATGCCAACCAGCCCCCACAGACAGCAGTTGTGGGGAGAAGGCGAATGGATCTCGCCGCTCTCCTTTATTGAGCGTGGCTGCGATGGTCTTGGCTACTATGAAGAGTTTTTGCCGGTGGGCTTCGCTAGCGAGGATGACGACCTCCTAAGATGATGGTATGTAGCGTTCCTAGTTCAGCCCTTGCATCATTATCGCCCTGTTTCGGAATTCGGTGTTTGCTAAGCTCAAGGGAAAATCCAATGAAACGACTAGAACGATTTG
This sequence comes from Podospora didyma, assembly GCA_033439775.1. NCBI lineage: Eukaryota > Fungi > Ascomycota > Sordariomycetes > Sordariales > Podosporaceae > Podospora > Podospora didyma. The sequence goes on from JAULSW010000010.1 coordinate 1,031,562, forward strand.
ACGAGATGCTTACCTTTTACTGCTGCATATAGCATTCTATGTAATAGGGGTTTCACCTTGTGGTCGAAAAACATCTTATTCCACTGTTCTGATGCGTATGTGTGCCAGTACTGGCCCTGAAATAATGCATCCAGATGCCGATTCGGACACCAAGACGACGTGAGGCAGCTCGTCGATACGGGTATTCTGGGGCGGTTTCCATCGTCTGGGACAACATGCCTATACCCTGACACAGGGAAGAAGGCGAATCTGCGCCGCCCATGTGGAATCGAATCAACGCACATACTCGTTCGAAGAGGCTTGTCAAATCTCAGCGAAGAGATGAAGCAGAGGAAGCAGGGGATCGCAAAATCACATGTCTTCTCTTTCAGCGGCAGCCTGCCCCCTTTTACACCTATGGAAGAGGAGTGTGTGGTCAAGGACGAGGCCACATAAACACCTTTCAACCGCACTACTCCATCCGCCGACATGGGTCCATGCCCAGTAACATACAGAATCAAAATTACTTTCAATTCCCTTCTCCCGCCCATCTTTTCGCTACCAACAAAATGGCACCCCGGCGCTGTTCAGAGGAGACACTCTCATCAACAAATTGGCTCTGCCATAGTACGCGTCGGGATCTTCAAGTTATCGATACAGCACAGAGACGTAGATGGGGCTTCCGATGATAGCTGTTCAGGAAAAAGCAATAGTATTCCGAATGACAGCCCTGCCGATTCTGGAGAGCCCCATGAGAATGATGCCGAAACTTGCACACCACACAACCAGCAGCTCGTCTGATTCCACAACTCCAACCCAGTTGTTTCTCCTAGAGGTTGCGTTACCTATTTCAAGTCGTGACGAGTTGAAGGACCTCGGTAGGCAACGAAAACGGCGCCGCGTATCTTCGCCAGAAACAACCGAGCGTCTTCGCCGATTCGCGTGTCCCTACCAGGCATTCGAGCCCCACTCGCAGGACTGTTTTTGCAGCGGACAGCGCAACCATCAGGGTTGTTGTAATGGCATACTCCATACTCCGATTGAAGTAGATACCGCAGAGCTCGTACACATCAATTTACGAGGCTAATTCCCCAATCTCAGGCACCACCTAAGCCGCCGGCACATGCTCTCTAGTCGATGTCAGCGTTGCTGGATATCGTTCGACGACAAGAATAAACTCACACAACACATACAACAGGAAAGTTGCCACTTGAGACCACAGCCAGAGACCGATCGCCTCATGACGCGGGATAATATGATTCGCGTCGAAGAGACTCGGCGGTCGACTTCAGAGGACACCTGGTGGGATCTATTCCAGGCTCTCATTCCGGGCATGAACACTCGGAGTGTTTCCTCACTTAAAACTCAGTATTCTCCATGTGAGTTTATTTCCGGGTTTCGGATTGAGAATATAATATGGGAATTTCACTAACGGCTGGCTCGTACAGACTATGTCCCCCGGTCCATGACATTGGCCATGCCAAGTTTTCACGTTTCCAGCATTACATTTCCATTATCACTTGAAGAGCTTCAGATAGCCAACCATATATTGGATTCCACTGACGGGTAAGAAGACGCTTTCAACCAAGTTCAATTGCGGTCGATTTGCCGCTCTGGGAAATTTGCTAACTATAGCCGACCCAGGAACACACTTGATAGGACTCATCTAGAAACTCTAACAGTTCCGATGGATTCAATGCCCAGATCATCCTTTCTCTGGTCTCAGCCATTGTCTGTGCCGCTATACGAGAGTAGTTCTCCCCTCCACGAAGTCGAGATGCCTTCAAGCTTTGATAGGTTTCCCGGAACAGCAAGCTATCACTCCTTCGCCGAGGAGTGGTTATTACCAGAGCTTGATCAGGGATATTCGACCACCTCTAGACCAACGTCTGGCAGCGGAGGTTCCTACAATCTCTTTACCAGCCAGGCAGAGTATCATCCCGGTATCTCACCGGCCACACTTCCATCAGCCCTTGACAAGTCAACAGTCAGCATCGACACCACTCAGAAGCCAACCATGGCCTCCGCGCTTGAACCTGATCAGCAAACACAGGCAAGGCGAAACTCGGAAAGGCTGCAGGCGCGGATTCAATGGGCCGAAAACACCACAAAATCGCTCCGAGAGCAGATCCGGGATGCCCAAGCTGATTTAAGCGACGTTGCCAGCAGACTGACTGGACAGCATATTAGGCCGCGACGAGCTGCCATACGAGATATACAGCATACTTTTGCAAACTTCCGAAGGTCTTGCGTCTGTTAGTGAGCGGCTTGGATGAGGAGGGCTTTGGATGACAGGAGATTAGTCGCCATTGAGTTGCTGTACAAATTTATCTTACCTTACTTGAACTGCAGTACACCGAGATAAAGGAGCAGTACGTCATAAGTCTCTAAAAAGTTGGTTCAAGGTGCTTATTAGCACGCTGTGACAACATGCAAAACCTTTGCACAGTTGAGACGTGCTATTAATGGACAACTATATACAGAAAGATTTAAATCCCAAAATAGAAACAATTCATGATGATCGACAGCCGAGATTGACCCTGAAGCGCAATTGCTAAGTGTACTCATTTCCGACCTTTTGTCGGAGCCAGAATCCCGTGGTTTCGGTGATTCGCCTCAGACCACCATTCCTCATCTAAGCAACCGGAGGCCTGTTTCTTGCATTCACGTACCACTAACACAAAGTTCTGTTGCATCGGCCAACGGACTTAGATTTAAGTTATTGCGCTCCGCACCTTTATCTTACCATTGCTCCGTCATCACTCTACGGGGACGCTACCCAAGCGTCTTGATTACCCTGCTCCATTTTGCCGAGAAATTTTCATGCACACCTTGTCCTTATCGTCTCTTCCCCTGAGCGCATCCCTGTGATGTCATTAATCTGGTATAAATTAAAACCACTATAGCCGATACCAAAAAGGGGGTTGACATCTTGAACAGCATAAAGAGTGGGTTTGAACCCGGGCATTTGGGTTTCTGAGATCTCCTGCTCACTTACAACAAACACATACTCAATCACAACATCTTATCACAAGTCTCAATAAAGAGTCTCCTGGCTCTCATTCAATCACCAAAATACAACGATCTCAATAACTTCCACCCTTTTCAATCATCATGAAGCTCCTCATCACCCTCGTGGCGCTCATCACGGCGACCATCGCCGCACCATCTGACAAGGTGTACCCCGCGCCGTGCGGTCGCTCAGTTCCTTCAGGCCGCTGCTCCACCGAGCCGTCTTGCATCAGGAAGGGTGGTTTCTTCGTCGGAAGAGATTGCCCATTCTATGGCGCTGGAGACATTGGCTGCTGCTACGATATCCCGGAGTAAATGGAGGTGAGTTCAGCTGCATTCAATACCATGTGAAATTTCAAACTTATTGACTCAAATACAGGGATCTCCTTCCTGCTGGGCCATACTTTCAACATTTTTTCCTTACTTTGACTGGGGGTAGTTTGGTGTGTTAGGATATGGAAGCTGGTCGGAGTTAAGGGCTGGTACTCTCCATAGCATGGTCTTGGGATGGTAGTGGACTGGAATAAAAGCTCCTTTAGTGTACTTGCTGAGCACCTCGCCACTAAAACCAACGCTGGTAACCATTGACCCTGTCACTCTGGGGAATCACGCTGTCCATGAATTCTGACATGTTTCTCCTCTCTATCGACGGACTCGCACTCCAGCCCACATCGGTTATCAACTTGAAATTGTCAAAAGAAATGTTCATCAGTCGGGTATCTGCTTTATGGCCGACCAGGGTGTTGGGAAGGCGGTTAAGATATCGCACCCACAGGATAATCGCTTCCCCAGGCGTTTCTTTGTAGGATCTGTTGATGCCGTGGAGGATACTCTGGACCGACTCTCCGCCTCCGCCCATAACATTGCCCGACAGTTTGTCGCTCACGTGGGCAGCAAGGTATTCCTGGTTATTGTCTCTGTATTTGACAACCCGTAGGTCAAAGTACCGAGCCCTGGCAACAAGTTGCTCGTAAAAGTTCAAAGCCTGCGTCTGCGTGTTGGCCGGTACGCCGAGCCAGCTGTGGGTCCATACGCCCATGCCTGCGTCGTGGGAGCCTGGGATGATGACGTGGCCGAGTTGGCGGTCTTTGATCACAGGGTATAGTGCACATGTCTAGCCCTGTGGCGATGAGGCCTAATCGTCGTCGTGGCCATGGGTGCGTGTCTCACTGGTTGCTGCGCACGTCGTGTCAGAAGACGGCGGCGACGTGAGGCGGGAGAGGCTGGTAAGCCGAAAGGGTTGGGCGCAACTCATACTACATCGTGAAAATGCCTACCTACCGCTAACTATCTTCAGGTACTTATCGTGTGGATTTGAGATGAAGATGAGACTCATCTTCTGAACTAAGCGCCATTAAAGGCTAACGGTTCCACTGTCGAAACGTGCCGTACTCTTTTGCTTACGCCGTCTTCACCAAACCAGCACCCTTGCCGATTTTCTCAGGCGCAGCTGAGAGCATGAATAGGTAGGGGAACTAGTACCAAAACTACTTTAGGCGAGTACTGGGTACCAAGGAGGTAGTATTTTATAACCTACATAGTGTAATAACATGAAGTCTGAATGTTCAAATGTAAAGTTTCCACAGTGAAATAGTTTTGGACCACCTGAAAACCCACTGCACTGGCACCCACCGACCGCATACCCATTTTCTCTTCAATCCCATGTAAGATGGTGTTGTAGCTCGGGTGACGAACAAAGGAAGAAAGAGCAGTGTATTGTAAAGCTGCAGCACTTGACTAACTTCTGGCCCTGCTCGATCCCTCGGCGGGCTAGTTGCTCTTTATTTAGCTCCTGGTTGTGAAGTCTCTGCACTTGTATCCATTGGGGCATGGGATGCCTATGAAGCTCAGTTCAAGTTCCCATAGGGGTTAGCCCCGTTTGGCCAATATTGGTTCATATGTCCGTCGTAGCATTTTGGTGAGGCCTGGCCAGTTCCCCACTGCCTACGGGGAAGTGGATCAATCCCCGGTATGCAGTAATACCTGAGCCTTACCAACGAGAACAGATAAGAGACAAAACAAAACGAGCAAAGATGTCCCAATCGAGTCTTGGCCAGAGTCTGCGCAGAGTGCAACCTAGGGTTTAATTTGCAAGCCTGCCAGTGTCCAGACCAGACTGTCCGGTGGGGGGATCGTGTTGCAGAGAGCTTGTTCAGCGCCTAGGCCAATTTGATGTTTCTTGGCGACACATCATGTGTGTCAATATGATGATCTCGTGTGATTTGACAACAAAATCGCTTTCTATCTTTCAGCTAACTCCAGGAACGCCACAAAAGACCGATGATAAGAAAGCCTGCTTGCAAGGTTGCATCAGTCAGTCGTTAGTTGCGCTGTTCTGCAGGTGTGGCTTGGGTCTGGAACAATTCCCCGTTCTGTGCGAGCCCTCGATGATAATTGCTCGCTCGACCTCAGCCAGCCACAATAAATGACAGAAGAGAGGGGAAAAGCCAATGTACATTATCAAGACAGCATCCACGACATATTAGTACCCAAGGTACTCCGTACCGGGGATGATATAACACCACCAGGCTTGTTCAAATCTCTCTTTATTGCCCAACTCCCCTGTCTATTCACTCTGGGAAATATTCTCCATCAAACATCTCAAGGCTGACTCAGAACAGGCTATTTGGTTTGCTCACTCACTGGAACTTGACATCACATCCACCTACCTATCTTCCCTCAACTCCAATCAGGCGCCATGGCTCTCCGCTTCACTAACATGCCAGCCGAAAAGCTGCCCCTGCCGCCGCCGGGGGTGCATCCTCGTGAGGTCATTGCAAATACCATTCTTCGCGAGTACCTAGGCAAGAAGAGTGGTCCGAATGGCGGCCACCTCGCCATTCTCGTCGATAAATGGCGCGACGACAGTGGCGTTACTGACAGTGGTCCCTACACGGGCAAGGTGCGCATCGTCGGCGCCGGAGCTGCCGGCCTCTACATCGCCATGACGCTCAATTTTCTCGGCATTGACTTCGACATTGTCGAAGCTAGCGACAATGTCGGTGGCCGATGCGCAACCAAAAGCTTCAAAGATGTCGGCCCAGACTGCGCACACAACTACTACGATATGGGCGCCACGAGAATTCCCAACATCGATTCAATGAACTCTACCCTTAATCTAATTCGGAACCCCTTCCTGTTGAACATTAAGAACAAGCTGGTCGACTATGTATATAGGGTTTACACTGTGGACAGCGAGGGCGTCACGACCTACTATGAGCCATTCTGCTACTGGTATCAGAATGAGGCCAAGTTTAAGTGCGTTTTTCAACATTGGAAACACCTTGCCATGAAAGTTTACAGCAGCTGATAGATTGTGCAGCGCGGATAAATACGAAGCCGCCATCGGAGATGTGCTCGCCCTTTTCCAGCAGCCAATAGACAAAACCAACCCCCTAGTACAACCTTACTTTACCGGTGGAAACGACAAATATTCAACAAGGGACTATCTCATGATGGGCCCAATGAAACTTCCGATTCAAAACTTGACATATGCCGAAACCAAGGCTGGCGAGCTCGCGGATAGGTAAGCGTCTGACTACCCGCAGGATGTTTCAGTTACAGTCTTTAAATACTTAACACTGTTTCTCAGCTCCACTGGCCTCTCGACCAGGCACTCACCGAGACCCTGGCAGACTTCAACGATTTTATCGCGGCTTCTAAGAAGAACTGGTTTCGCGTCGAGGGCGGCATGTCGGTCGTCACTGATACCATGGCGGCATGTGTCAAGAGCACTGAATGGCCCCCCAAGACCGGCGGACCTTCCATTGATGTGACTCTCTCCACCCCCGTCCTCGCGATGTCTCTGACTCCTGACGGGGAATCGATTCAAGTCACCACAGGGGGCAAAGCGCTCTCAACCAACTCATACGACATGGTCTTTAACACGACGGCCCTCGGACCTCTCCAGCACATGGATCTCTCAGGTCTCCATCTCGGTCGTGACATTCTCGACGGCATACGTGTCCTCAGCTATGACCGGGCCACCAAAGTTGCCGTCAAGTTTAACACTCGCTGGTAGAAGTGCTTCTATCCCAATTCCGACGCCATGCACCGCGGCGGAGGCGTATCGAGCAGCGATCTGCCCCTCGGCTACACTGTTTATCGCTCCTGGGATGACGGCGACGGGACCAACGTGCTCATTGTCTCCTATACCTGGGCTCAAGATGCCGCGCGCATGGCAGCCCTTGTGCCAGATTACACCAACCCCTCCACCCCGGCACCGAAATTCACCGACCCCATCGCTGCACTCTGCCTCGAGGGCCTCGTCAAGCTGTGGCAGGGTAAGAAGGGGGCACCGACCCTCAGCGAGCTGCAGGGCTACTACGCCACCCACCACGCGTGGGCCTGGTCGCACGATCCGTACACCTGTGGCGCCTTCGCGCTCTTCGGGCCGGGACAGTTCGAGAACGTGTGGCCGCCGTTGAAGCTGCTGCACGCTGATTCGCGACTCGCAATCTGCGGCGAGGCCTCGAGTGTGTACCACGCGGGGATCTCGGGTGCTCTGGACAGTGCATACTTCGCCGTGACAACGTTCCTTGCGGAGAGGGCCACGAAATTCCCGGACATGATAGACAAGGCAAAAAAGTTGGTTGATTCTGCTTTCAATCTGGGCCCGAAACCATTCGAGAACGGCGGCCGCATCCTCCATCCGGAGAGAGATGATGTGCTGGCTCGCTGGTGTGCCCCGGTTAGCGCGATGAAGTGAGCAAATTGGAACCGCACAGATTGATATAGTTATAAGTAATCAAATATCACAAGTTGTTTCGAAGAGAAACCAATATCGGAGGTGCTATATTCCGCCAAACTGTCGCTGGCGACTGGTGGTGAATTGTGCTGATGGCTGCCTGGTGTCAAAAGTAAAAAAACCGAACAGAAAACGCGCAACTGTTCCTCGGATGGTTTTGAGGAAGGAGCCGCCCTCATGGGTTTGACTGAGGATGCTGCGGGGTCGTCCCCTCGAACCCCCTGTCCCTGAATAAATGCCGAACCCTCATTGGTTCATGAGAGCATTCCCCTCAGTTCACCTTACCCAGCTGAATGCTTTTGAAACCATGTTCGGGCCAGAATTCCCCCTGTTCAAAGGCGCTCCTGCACTTTCACTTAAAGCATTTCCCATCATCTCGCGCTTGTTCAACTCACAATGTCTACCCTTGACACCCTCTACACCCAAGTCCCCCTCGAAGATGCAACATCCGAGATCAGGCTCCTGACAGTCCTCGCTGCCACGAACCGAAACACAACCATCGAGTGCCACTTATCAGCAGTCCGTCTCACCTCCCCAGGCGATTACGAGGGCCTGTCGTACCACTGGTGGGGGGATGCCGACCAGACCATACTCGTCAACGGATTGAAAGTAGACATCCGAAGGAATCTCTTCAACGCACTCAAATCTCTGCGTCTCGTCAATCGGCCACGGGTCTTGTGGGTCGACGCGATTTGCATCAACCAGGCGAGCGATGGACCCGATGGCGAGAAGCCCAAACAGCTTCCGCTCATGCGCGACATTTATCAGCAAAGCATTCGGACTGTGGCCTGGTTTGGGCTGGAGGCTGTTGGCGACGGCGGAACCCACAACCTGGCGGGGTTTATCGAGCGGCTTCTGAGAAGCAAGGGCAAGCTCGAAGTGGAAAGACCCGAGGTCGGATCGGCCAATGCAGCGTATATCCCCAAGCAAGAGGAATGGACTCGACATGGCATCCCAAGCGCAAAAGAGATCGGATACAGGACTTTGGTGCACTTATTCACAAGGTCCTGGACGGAGCGGGCCTGGGTGATCCAAGAGGTTGCTGTGGCGAGAGAGGTCCTGATACAGTGCGGACCTTACACCTTTCCCATGCAGGACGTTGCCGAGGCCATGTTGTTCACCTGGACCATCGCTATCGACGCTGCTCGGACCGTGGGTACACACTTCAAGTCGATCTGGGCCGAGTGCGTCAAGCAGAAGCTGCGTCAGCGCGGTACCTTGCTGTCACTGGTCATCAGGCACTGGCTGAGCGACGCCACCTACCCACACGACAAGATTTACGCTCTATGTGGACTCTCGTGCGACGCTGGACCAGATGGGCTCGACATTCGATTTCACTACCAGGAATCGGCGGATGAGGTTTATATCAGCTTCGCGCGTTCCGTGCTGACAACGTACCGGAACCTCGATATCTTCTCAGTCCTGTCCACAAGCAAACCGGCCCTCCGCTCCAAAGGTCTCCCGTCTTGGGTTCCCGACTGGAACAGGGAGTGTTTCATAAGCGGCACCGTGATATGCCGTCGTCCAGACCCCATGCCGGACCCAGGGCCATGTCGAGTGGTGTTCACCACAGCGAAGGGCACCGTTTCCTCGCCGCGATTCAGCAACGCCAGGGCGAGTTTGACACACATTTACCAGCAAGAACGACCCCTGCCTCCCTTAACGACGCTCGCCTCGAACGGACGCTGTCTCACATTAGACGGGTACATACTCGACGATATCGCAGAAATGGGCCAAGTTCGACCCACCAACTTCTCCAACGACACGATCATCCGCCTGCTTATCGACTGGAGGAACAAGGTGGCGCAATGTGCAAGCCGGGATAACAAACACTACAAGATAACAGACCAGCCAACCGTGGAGGCCTTTTACCACACTATGACCATGGGAAACGTCCGAGGTTTCCTCCAGAACCCGCTCGAGGAGTATCACACCTTTGACGACAACCTGATGGCCCTCGCGGAGAAATGGAACATCATCCCCAAGAAGAAAGGACTACTGCAGAAACTCGGGCTAAAGAAGCAGAAACCCAGCGACGTCGTGCCGTCCATGATACATAAATCAAGTGTCTTCTCCGCATCGGGGATGAGCGTCAACAGGCGGCTGGTGAGAACGCGCGGAGACTATCTGGGGCTGGTTCCCATGCACTCTAGGGCGTCGGACAAAATTGCCCTTTTCCGCGGCGGCGCGATGCCCATGGTTATTAGGGAGCGGAGGGATGGTCAGTGGGAGATGGTTGGCGATGCGTATGTCCATGGCGTTATGATGGGCGAGGTTTATGAGGATTCTCTCTGTCGGGAGTTTTCGTTTGTATGAGAAACGAGAGAACTTGTATATGTCCTTGAATGTGTCAAAGAAACCAAGCCTTACGTTACCTAGGTACCTACAGAGTGGTTATCAACTCAGTTAGAACGGATGGTTGATGGGAAGAGGGGGAGAGCAAAAACCACAGAGTTATGATAGACTAAAACTCGGTAATAAATTGAAGTCACAAACGGGGGGGAAGATTTCACCAAAAGTGATCAACGTTGATGAGAAAGTCTGAAAGCGAAAAGATCAACCACTAGAGGTCCAGCGACTGAGGGCTTTTTAATGCAAAGATAGAATATCAAGCAAATGTGGAGAAGTGGAGTTTGGTGCAAAAAAGAGACTTTTAGGGATGGCGGAAAATGGAAATCAATCAGAGTCATCAGTCTCGGCATCTTCCTCCTTCTTTCCCTGCTTCTTGTCCTTCGTCTTCTTTCTTTCCTTTTTCTCGTCCACGGTCTTTGCTTTCTTCTTCTTCCCCGCCCCTTGCCTCCTTTCCCATTTTCTTCTTTTTCGACTTTGCTACAGACTCCGAGTCACTTGAGTCGCCCGAATCTTTGTCGTTTTGTGCCTTGCCGTCATCATGACGCTCGTCCTCTGAACTGTCTTCAGAGCTCGACTCCAACAAGGGTTCTTGCCTCAGGGATTCGAAATCACGAGTCGAGGCCCTCATGAGGTCTCGCTTGGCGACCTTCTCTTCATCGAAGCCGTGGCTGGCATGAAGATATTGGTTGAACTGAATGGAAGCTTCCGCGACAGTCTTGAAGTACTTCTTTTGCCATCACCGGATCACCTGACTGGTTGTTCTTGTGTCGCTTAAAGTCGAACTCTGCAAGCGCCAGGACTGTCTGAAACGTGCTGCGAATTTGACGGCCATTCCAGTCCAGAGTCTTGTACCCTCACCCAGCCCAGAACCTTTTTCTTGGAATCCATGTACAAGAAAGGTGACAAGCCATTGCTCTGGCGATCGTCATTGATGGCCTTGATCCGATCAAAGTTGTTCTTGAATATCTGGATCACTGGTTTCTTGGAGAGCTTTGGGTAGTACAACTTGAGGTGTAAGTAACCGTGAACAAAATGCATCGTCAATGGCTCCAACGCGGTTCGTGGATAGGAATAAGATCCCGGAGTAGTATTCGAGCATGCGTAGGAAGACTAAAATCCCATGTAGTAAGTAGCCAATATTGCCAATAAGACACTTGATGTACGTACCCGACACTAGGCCGTTTCGTTGAACGTCTCTTTACAATTGATAGTAAGCCACCAGTGTACAGATCACGGAGCAGGGATGAAAGTCTGAAAGAGAAGATTTTAAGTTGACGTACGTCGCGTTTCGCAAGGAAGACGTCTGCTTCGTCGGGCAACAAGACACATCCCCATTTATGAGCCAACGTAAAGTGGTTCTCCATGTTGAACTCTACATCTTGTGGCTCATATCCAATATCACCTGGAAAACACGTAAGTGGGGTGAATAGTCTTTTACCACCTGGCCTGGGGGTCTCGGGCGTGGTAAAGAATTGACGGCAAAACTCACCACAGGTTATTCGGTAAAGCGGCTTTTTGGTATGAGCTGCAACGCATTCCGCGGCAAGGTCAGTACAATGGAGGAGTTGTTTGTATGTGATAGATGGAAACAAAAACGCAACTGCAGTTGAGGTCTTTCCCACTCCTGGGACGCCATGCAGGAGGGTTACACTCGAAAGAGGACGTTCTCGTTCAGGATGTGCTGAATATCTTCCAGCCGCCCTTGCTTTTTCGTGTATCCACAATTGTCCAGTGCTAATTTGATCTCTGCCTCCAAGTCGTCCCGTATCCTCCTCGGTGACGCAACATTGGTACTATAATTAAACGGCTGTTTTGCACTCTACGGCTAAACACCGTTTATTGACACAACCGGACTGAATGAAGTCAACTCTATCCACCTCTCTGTCTTGTAGCGTGTTATGAGGATGTGGACGCAGCCATTGTCCAGAACCCGAGCCAAACTTTGGAATCGATGTGATCTGACCCCGGCCCAGCATCGTCCTCAAAACCTAATTCCGTATCGACGACCACAGGGCTATTGACCTGCAAACAAAGTTAACTTGGATTCTTCGAGCACGGGTATTTCAGAGACGCATTAAAAAAAAAACCTGATTAGGCAGATCGTACATGCTCTCGGCTACTTCTAACTGTCAGCCCATTATAGTGGTTGTGAGAAATCGTCGTTGTTTGGGTGAACTTCCCACCGCGAGGTCTTAAGGTGCGATCTCTTCGGCGTACTAGATTGGGAACGCTTCAAGGTTTCGAATGTCCATTTCTCCATCTTATACCTTGAAGAGAAAGACGTCCCGAATGATACCGTACTCGACTCCGTTGAAGTCAATGAGCAAACAGAATACATAGAGGTCAGTGTAGGAGACCTTCGAAGGAATTCTGACGGTGTTTTCCGTCTTAAACTCGATAAGCCGCCCTGAGTCGCAGGAACCGATATACCTGTGGTGTGTATCTCTGAATCGTCCGGCGCTTCACACCGGTGGGGTCCTGCACTCTTTCGATTTGTTTGGGCTCCTTGTTGCGCAGCGGACAGTAGATCGTATCCTTGGAGTCGTACAGAATCCACAGATTCTCAGAGGATATTCGATTTTCTTCACCCCTTCGCAAGCGATAGAAGAGCTGTACTGGCCTCTCAAGATACTGGTCAACGAATTCCAAAGGAAGACGAAAATGAGCGAGGGCAGCAGGCCGGTCAAATGGAATGACACTCTCTTCCTGGTTGTCGCCTTTTTGAGTATCTATGCCTCTTATGCCTGTTGGGGGCTCTGACGGGTCGCGTACGGCGAACTGGGCAGGGTGGGGTTGATCGACTCTGAGTATAACGTTAGAGAATGTAATTACCTGGTCAACAATTGTGCCATGAACCCTCATATTTTTTGCTTACCCTTATTTTTTGCTTACGTTACCCTTATTTCTTTGCTTATCCATAGTTTCCCTCAAGCTTGTTCAAGTGGGTTTTGAAAGCCTCGAGGTGCCGGATCAGAGGTCTGAATGGCTTTGCGATGTGGACGAAGTTCTCCCTGGCCGTGAAATCCTTGAGCTGTTGTTGAAGAAGATTTCAATCGACTCAGATAGAATGCCAATTGTGAGAATGTCAATATCCTCCGGTCTGGGCAAAAGCACTAGCTCAGAGCCGCTTGATGCTCCCCCTGGTGACTCGCTGACACGACTGTAAAGAACACGGATGATATGCTGAGTATCGTAGCCGCACATGTAACGTCTTTCGTCAGCTCCCTTGTTAGATACGCTGTGAGGAGAGAAGTAGTCCTCATCTTTGTGCGCATAATCCGATTCATTGAAAAACTTGACAGCAAGCTCAATTGGAAAATCAGCCGGGGGTTGCGGGACTTTGGGCTGGTTAGGAACAAGTCTTCGGATCGCGATATCGTACTCAACGTCAGATACTCGACCCTCCAACCACGTCATATAGTCTACCACGCTTTTGATAAGGCGCCAACCTGTATCACGCCGGTGAGGACCTTTCTTCTGGGCCCATTCCCTCACTTTGCTAAATCATGTCCGCTTGACATTATTATACGCGGATCTCATGTTAAGTTTATTACCCCTGACGGGGATGTCGTCGTCGGATTCAGAGTCGCTGCCAGAGAGGTCTCAAGCTCCCTTTCACCGGGTATTTCAGGTCTTGACGAATCAGGCGCCGTGATTTGAACAGATGGAGGAGGCCATGTTCTGGGAGAGTGGCGTGACTCTGATCCGGGGAGTCCCTGAGACGGTCAGTTACGTGGGGTGTGGGAATGGCACCGTCACCGGGCCCATTTAGGGGACTGGTAGGTGTCATCGAAGTTGAAGAAGAGCTTGGAATACTGGTTCCAGGAGAGTCCTCTGCCCCTGCGAACTCATCGGTCTTCACACTTGGGCCTAGTGTCGCTTACACAAAACATAAAAGCTGAAATCGTAACATTTGCCCACAACATCCATACTCCAAGATATGCTCGCTGTCTGCTGTGTTATTTTTGGTAGAATGAGTTGAAGTACAAAATACAATGACTGAGAATACCTGACCAGACTTGTCTTTCTTTTTAGTGTGTGAAAAGTAGGAAAGAGGAGGCTGTGCAAACTGTGAGGTGAATTTACATCAAGATGCCATGGAACAACATGAAAAATACTCATCTACTTCAAGCTCTTAAATATTTTACGACGTGCCTTTCAGATGTGGTAATACGTTTTTTTCTTGCTGAACCCGTGGAACCGCAGATTGCCGATTGCGCTTCATTGGCATAGCGTGGTGCTTCACTTTGGTAGTACTGCTCAAAGACAGGAGACCCTCCCATGTTTGTATTAGCTGTTTTAGGACATCATGGCAAGCAATTCAAGCGCGCGCGGCTGTGTTGCATGCAACTTTCCGTTGTTAATCACACAACCAGAAGTATAACAGGGGGGTATGTAACAGCTGTGGAACAACGGGATGGGTTTTGAACGTAAATGCACGGAGGGAAACGGAGGAAACTGTATGTTGTGACAAATGAAGGAGGCTGCAACGGCCGCAAGATTCAAGGCGTCGACGTTCCACGGCATGCAACAGCCATTCTTGTCAATAAGAGAAGGCCATAGCCGCTGGATGTCAGGCATCGGCATCTCACAGTATCTAACGGCCGTTATCACAACCCAGCCTGAAGAAGCGTTACGTTATACAGCAGTTGGGGATATTTTCTTTGGCCGTCCGGTCAAGCTGATGAGGTACGTGGCAACACTTCCAATTGTCGGTCCAATAATACATGAAGGCAGAAAAGGGACAAGAGCTAGCAATGAAACACGATGGTTAGCAGAGCTCCTGCAGATAGTGAGTGGCGGGTCTACAAAGAGATTCTAAAATAGGAGATATTCCGATTGCCGGGCTGTGCAAGCAAAGACGAAGGACAAACACTGGCACTGGAAACCTGGAGGTGAGGGCACGTGTTGATACGCCGGCTTCCACAACAACTTGAAGTCACAATTTTCGTCCATGTCAATATCCTCAAGAGTTTGTCGGTCTTTCCTATCACTAATCTTGATCTATAAACTCCATAACCGTGCACACCATGGACACTTCTTCCCCAATAGTCCCCCGTCGGACGACTCTGACCAACTGCGTAGCCGAGTTTGTTGAGACGCGGGGAAGGGCAGCAATGCTAAGCCCCCAAGAAGTGCCTGCCGAGGAAATTGAGGACGTATAGAGCAAGTCCGAGTTCGAGCCTCAGCTTGGTATCTTTGTGCAGAAAGGCATTGGCGTTGAGTAAGAGCTGCTCTAACCGCCACACCATCAAACACTGGTTCTTCCTGAAACTGACGGTCAATCATTTCGGTATTGCTCGATGCTACGATGATTCCAAGAAACGGATGACCGAGTTCCAACGAGCACTTGAGATCTTCGTCTCCATGCTCCGAGAGAGAACGTTGATGGTGATCTCAATATCGAGATCAAGAATCCTAATGACTTTACTATCGACTACGTTCTTCAAATCATAAGCAAGATCCGAGAAGTCCGCGATGGCCGACATGTCAAGACTTGCAAGGCCTTTATTCGGAAGTGTTATCGCAAAGTCGAGGATCACCAAGGTGTCATTCAAGCCATTCAGACAATGGTACCAAGCGACCTGTACGGATCTGTGATTTCCGGAGGATTTGGCTTAATCTTGGCTTAATCTTGGCTATAAATCTGTCCAACTAACCATAAAACTCTTGAGATTGATTGCGTCAATTCCACCGACTGAGTGCACGAATAAGGCTGTCGAAAAACACTGCGAGCATCGCCAGGCAGTTCAACAATTTCTATCAGAGATTCCGACGCAGCTGGACAGAATCAAGCGCTTGAAAGAGATACACCAGATCTCCCTCAGGCTCCATTCTCTGGCTGATTCTGTTCTGTTATCCATATTTGTTGTTCTGGAGCGCATCGTCGATGACCTAACACGGTCTTGGAAGGGTAAGTGACTCCATGTCTGAAAGACGCCGATCATCCTCCTTTCTCCATTTCTACCCAATATTCTAGCACTGACACTCCCTGAATGAGCCAGGCAAGGGCAGAAGAAATCTCAGGACCTCAAAGGACTGGTCAAGAGCCCTCTGGCTGCTCTCAGAAACAGCGACAATGAGAAGTCTGTCCCCCATACGTTGGCGGAATTCCAGAGCCATATCGACGCCTTCCAGACGGAAGTTGACATGGCCGACATACAAATGCTGTTTAGGGTGGAGCAGAATATAGTGGAGTTAAAGAAGCTTATGACGATTATGAGAGGTAGGTCGAACACTGGCCTTTCCATAGGTAGCGATTCGCTAAGAATACATAAACAAAGGACTAATACATCGTTCAGAACAGATCGGCATTGAGCTCAAAGAAGGGCTCCAGCAATCCATAAAGCGCATCTTCCAGAACTCCCAACACGCGCCAATTGTGGAAGAGCACAACCGAGAGGAACTATATCGCCGATGTCTGGACCAACTGTGCTGATATTGGCAGGCAGCCCAGCCTTCAATGCTAAGACTGGCCAGGGTACAATCTCTGTTCTCCTTAGCCATTGAAAACGTCTTAAAGTTGACCAGTTTCCAGCTTCAGTTGACCGCAAAGCCCTACCAAGTCCCCCTTCCACAGAGCAAGCTCCACCGTCAACAATCCAGCGCGGAGAATCCAACCAACGAGTGGCATCGAAATGGCTAAAGAAGCTCAAAGACTTCGAGCACCAGCCGCTCACAGACATAAAGGGCTGCCTCCAACATATGGAGCTCCTGGGCATCGACGAGAAGAACGTAGCAGACTGGATCGCGACGTCGGATGAATAGACTTGGCTGCAGAAAAAGACATCAAGCGTCCTCCAGATCAGTCTTCAGACGCCGCCCACAAGCCTGAACAACCCCCTGTCGTTCACTAGCGCATTGCTGGCGACCGCACTGAGAAGTACTTCGGCGTATGCAGTCCTGGCATTTTTCTGCATGCGCAGAAACAACGAATGCATAGCAGACCAGCAATCCGGTCCTGGTGGGATGGTCAAGAATCTGAATGGGCAGCTGCTAGAGTTTATCGCCAAGAATCGACCAACAGTTGATCTCTCACCGCTGAGGAGCGAGGAGTTCTTCTCCAAATCGAGAAAGAGTCTTAAGGATGGCTTAGAGATGCTGAAGGCCCTTTTTTCGCTACTTCCAGAAGGAGATATTATCTTTGTTGTACTCGACAGCTTGTCGTGTCTTTCAGGGGAAGAGGATGACGGCGACCAAGTAATCAAGATACTGGGACGCATTGTGGAAAGGTCCAAGCATGTCGTCATCAAGGTGCTGGTATCAAGCCCCCGGGTTAACTCAAGGGTGGAGAAGATTGCAGACATGTCATTGCATGTTCAAGACCTTGTTTGCGCCCAGGAATTATTTGATGTTAAGGAGCCAAGGCGGGACATTGCTGCAGGACAGATAGGTTTCAAGAAGAAGAAGAAAGGCCGTATTGAAGAGGAGTCTGATGGAGACGAGGACGACACAGAAGTCGATACCGAAGAGCCCGAATGTGAGGATAGGGACAGTGAAGACGACGGGCAACCGAGTTCCAGTAGCTCAATTAAGAGGGTTGATTCGTTCAATTTACGCTTCAACGAAATGTGTACCTGGTGACTATGGGGCCAAAGAATACCTTCAAGTCCCTCAAAAAAGGTCACGAGCTTCACGCGTACTGACCATAGACGACCGGCTCCTCCTCCACACCGTCCTCGTTGAACCAACTGGCCGCATCATCCAGCGCAGCAACATGACTCGCCAGAACCCAACCCTTGGCCCTCCGCTCCTCAACCCTCTCAAGGTACCTGGCATCATCGCCATCGTGTCCACTACCGCTTGCCTTCCCACTTCCCCTGCTCTTGACATCCGCTTCCCTTCCCAACACCCCGCCGCCAGCATAACCCACATCCCCAGCAGGTAAAAGCCCACACTCCTGCATCAACTGCACAGGCGGCACCGTCCTCCGTCCCTCCTTGAGCACAACCTTCTGAATACACGTCGCATAGATAATCCCCGCCGGATGCTTGCCCTTTCCCGTGCCACTCTCCTTTTTCGGCCCAGTAGTAGCCTTCTTCCCCGGCTGCGCGGTATACAGCACCGGCTTCACCGCACCAGCCTCGACAAAATGCGAAATCACGTAAATCCACTTCGCATCCCAGGAGAGTATGCGCGTCCAGATCTCCACATTCACAAAGTGGGGGATCTCCCGCTTGTACGTACACGTGATCGAGCCCACGACGGGCACGATGAGCGTCTTGTACTTCATCAGCCCGATCCTAAACAAGATATAAAGGTGCCATGTGCGCGCCGGGTCGATATCACTGAAATAGGTCGAGTTGGACTTGTGAAGATTGAAATCGAGCTCGCCGGGGGGAGTCGCGGTGGTATAGATGGTGGACTCGAAGATGGTAAGAGATTCGCGGCCGGAGGGGGTGAGGGTCTTTGCGGGCCCGCCGGGCTGCTTGTTGAAGTAGTTGTAACGGAAGTAGCCGTAGAAGACGCGGATCTGTGGTTGGAGGAAACTGTTTTAGTCTGGGTGCAATACGAAGTGTGTGACAAACACTTACTAATTGTGAAAGGTGGTATTACTTACGTGCCATGCAAATGGGAGAATCTTGTAGTTCAACGCGGCGTGGATTAGAGTCGCGATGAGAAGCGGGCGGCCAAGCACAGAGACCACCGGGTCCAGAAACGAGTTGAGGAAGGAGAACATTGTGTGTGGTAGGCTTCAGATATGCAAAGGCTTGCCGATATTTGATCATGCGCAGACAATGATTCGAAGTTTAGAGCTCACTTATATGCTCAGCTGTCTCTCACTCACACAGCAAGACCGTGCCCCTGAAGCTGAAAAGACAAACCTCGGTCTAGAAATCTGCACGTGAATCACATACGCCGCCAGATTCGGACGCAGCCGAGGCCCTCAACACGATGTTTTAGTATTTAATAATCGGCAACCTCGGCCGAAGCGCCTAGTCAGCCCAATGAAGGCACGGCATTTGGTTGAGTGTTGAGATGCCAAGATGCACAGCGCGCCGCAAGAGGATGGTAATCCCTGTTTTGGGATGTTCCAACTGCATTATCAAAATGACCATACAGAGTACCCTGTAGCTTAATCCAACATCCGACTGGGCCGTGTTTCTGGGAGAAGGAGTGAATGGCTGAGCTGTGCCGTAGAAGAAACAGCTCGTATTGCGGTACTTGAAAATTCGGGATTTGAGAAGTAATTACAGAAATTTGAACTAGAGCTACATTCATGAAAAATATCATTCCGTATTGTTCACCCCCTTATCCTCAGTGAGCTTAGCGATGCGGGCAGCAGAACGGAGAATACCCCTTGTTACATTCCCGTACACAGCCTTCCAAATTACTGAATTCCAGACAGCGTACAATGTAATGGACTTCACGTATTCCGCATACGAACCCATGTCACTTCTTAAGACCGCGCATCACTGACATGACAAGCCCACGCATAATTCTCATCGGGGAAATGTCAAGCTCTTTTGGAAATATTGCAGGTGATGCATCGAATTCAACGAAACGCACTTGCAGTTGAAAGTTGACCTCGGGGGTTGGTAATGATTGCGATCTGGGTACGAGACGCCGCGAGAATCCAATCGATGGTATCTAAACTTGAGTTATATAAAAAATGCTATCTAACTATGCTGTGTGCCATTTCCTCATGTGCATCATGCTGCAATTTTATGTGCGGATAAACATAACCATAGAGGAATAGGTTGGGGGCGATTAATATCAAGCATCAGCTGTTTCGGCCGCTCGTTCCGGTGATCGTGGCCTCCATGGTTTCCGTCCGTACACAACGTGTCTGCAGTAAAAAAGTTAGCAATCTGTCCTCCTCTTGGGATGTGAACACATACATTGGCCAGTAGGCATGGATTCTAGGGTTGCGTAAGTCCTTTCTCGCCATAGCGGCAAGGATGATGGCTTCCTCGCGAGTCCAGCCCAGAGCTCTTGTGCCCGGCGCCATGATGGCGGGCTCAAGAACTTGGTCCATGTTGTAAAGAACCCACTCGCCAAGAGTCTTGTACTTGCGGTCCAGCGGCCATGCATTGGTGGGCCATTTGTACACTTTCTCAACCACATCCTCGAAACCGGCCTCCTCCATATAAGCTTTCCAATTTTGTGCGGCAGTGAGCGGGCGCCCAAAGGCCTCCATGGACTCCATCAACCGCTCACACCAGGTCGAGAGATGACTATCAGGGGTGAGGGTGCCGTCATCGCAGCCGAAAGGGACGGCCATGTCTTGGGCCTCGAACCAGCCGCCGGGCTCGAGCTGGCTGGTGGGTGGTGAGTGATCGGATACATGCCGGGATATTGCAAATAGGTAACTCACTCGTAAACCTTTTTCACGATTTCTTTGTTGTTGGCAAAACTGCCCGTCATGAAACGGCTAAAAATGAAATCGAAAGGCTTCGACCATGTCCAGTCCTTTTCCAAGTCGTCGATCTTTTCTGCGTGTCAGCATTACTCCAGCGGTTGGACTCTTAAGGCTCATTCACCTCAAACGAACAATTTGGCGGCACGCTGGAATTCAGGTCAGCCACATGGAAAGAAAGCAGAAGAGGCACGGAACACACAAGCTTGGTTGGACCGGAGACAAGTCGACCCCGATAACCTACACAGATGATCAGCAATCGGACTGCATGGCTGGCAATCGTGGTGGCCGCACCTCAGCCCCATGATGCTCATCCGCTGCAGGCCAACGTTAGCTTCATCGTTAACAGTTGTGGTGATGGGGACCGCACTGACCATACTCGATGCACCATATTCCTGTCCCCGTGCCAAGATCGAGGACTCGCTTTGCGCCGTCCTTTTTAGGGCAGAGGCAGATCTGGTCGTCAAATGTCAATCTGAAGATATGATGTTGTAGGTCTACCATGAAATAAATCAGCGCGCTGGTAAACACTCTCAGCTGGGTTTGCTCTGTGCTTACCTAGTCGGTCTATCTCGGTCTGCGAAAAGTGTCAGTTTTGCAAGTGAGTTGACAAACCAGGAGCATGGATGGGTGGTACATACGGCATCGTTGGGCAAAAAGTACTCTGTCGAGGATCGACGTTAGTCAACATATATATGATTGGAAGTCCACAGAAGGTTGGAGAGGCCCACTTCCGGCACTCATGGCGTGGTAGGTCCGGCCGTTTTCCTCCTCGTAGGCGAGGATGCTAGACCGCAGCGAGGTAAGGCTATCCGAGGACGGCTGTCGGCGAACCGTCGCTTATTAGTTCTTGGCATTTTTTACATTTCTGGTTTCGCAAGCGATGGTGAATGAATGTGGACAAAAACGCACCTCCTCGCCGATCACAGAATCGGCGTCATCGCGATTTTCCTGTGGCACCTGTGGATGATTCAGCACATGCAAAATTTGCGCGACTGGCGCGGGGCGTTGCTCCCAGCTCACCAGCTCGATCTCATGCTGCCCTTCTTCTCCTCCCGGGGGGGAAGCCGCGGGCGGCGAGGTGCTCGGCATTGTCGATTGGAGGCTTGTCGCTTCTCTGATGGCTGATAGTTTTGTCCAAGTTGAAACTTCAAGTTTGCGTCGGTGGCGACGACGGATGTTGCCAAGAAGGTTGTGAGGGGAAGTTCCGGCTCAAGGCCAAGGCGGCGCAACAAAGGGCAGGGGGATAGCCATTCGCTTTATCACCTTTTGCTCACGTGGGGGTCCGCGGAACAATAGGGGACGTGGGGACCTGACAGCAGCTGCCAAGCAGACCGCACAAAACTAGTGGCCACCTGGGCCTGTCAGTCAGGGGGCTTCAATTGGACCCGGCCGGCTTCCGCTTGCCCTAACGAATTGTCTCATACGAGCCATTCCTGTCCGGTCAGCATTGGCAAGGGCAACTGTCACCCAACTGCGTGGCACTATAGTTTACTAAAGTTAGCGTAACAAAACGGAGGGAAAGAACCAGCCCCGCACCATTTCCCAGACTGTGCCTTGCCCCGCTCACGAGTCACCTTAAACTGCCAGTGCCGCCGACGGTGTCACACAGTGGACCGACCGCTTCCCAGTTCCTCCACCTTCCAATTAAGGTCCCATCCATCAAAACTGTGACGTCGCGGTCCATTATGCACTGTTTGAGCTCCACAGTTGGCCTCGTCGGCCTCGCCCTTGTGGGCTTCTGCCTGGTCGTCCAACGCATCAGGGGCTATCGTCGACTTCGACACATCCCAGGGCCATTTTGGGCTGGATGGACTGACTTCTGGATCATTCGCACCCAGCTCAGCGGCCGCATGTGCTTTATCCTCGCTGACGTGAACGAGAAATATGGTGGGTTGCTGAGTGCTTAATTATCTGATCAAACCATCCCCCCCGACTAACAGTGTCGTCACCAAGGCCCCATCGCGAAAATCGCTCCCAATTGGGTCGTTTGTGGCGATGGTGCTGAGCTGAGAAGAATATGGGGCGTCCGATCTGGCTGGGAGCGGTCTCCATGGTACAAGGGGTTCAGATTCGACAGAAACCTCGACAATGCCTTCTCGACGCTGGATGACAAGGTCCACGAAACACTGCGACAAAAGCTCATGCCGGGCTATGGTGGCAAGGACGTCGACAATCTCCACCAGCAGATCGACACCCAAGTCGCCGGTCTCATATCCCTCCTTGAGACCAAGTACTTGTCCACCAAGACAGACTTTAAGCCCGTCGACCTGGCCCGCAAGGTCCAGTATTTTACCCTAGATGTGATCTCGTCTCTAGCATTTGGCAAGGAACTCGGGTACCTCGCTGCCGACAAAGATCTCCATGACTACATCAAGACGACTGAGAGCACCCTCCCCATCATGCTGACCACGACCCTCATTCCCTGGCTTCTAGACATCGTCCAGTCGCCGCGCCTCAGCTGGCTCATCCCGGATGTCCGCAACATGGCCGGCATCGGCAGTGTGCTCGGCATCGCCCACGCTGCGGTCGCCGAACGCTTCGCCGACAAGGCCGTCGTCAAGAGAGACATGCTCGGTTCCTTCGTTGCGAACGGCCTCACCCGAACAGAAGCTGAAGCCGAGACAGTCGTTCAGATCATCGCGGGGTCGGACACCTCAGCCACGGCCATCCGTTCGACACTGCTCTTCATCATGACAAGCCCGCTCGTCTACCGCCGTCTGCAAGCCGAAATTGACGCAGGCATCAAGGACGGCCGCATTTCGTCCCCCATCACCGACGCCGAGGCGCGCAACCTTCCGTACCTACAAGCCGTCATCCGCGAGGGCCTGCGTCTATGGCCGCCCGCGACAGCTCCCCTGCCCAAGATTTCATACCAGGATCAGGTCGTCTGCGGGGTGCACATACCGGCTGGCACCCACGTTGCGTGGGCGCCATTCAGCTTCCTGCGAAACAAGGACACCTTTGGTCCGGATGCCGATCTTTTCCGCCCTGAGCGGTGGCTGGACATCGACCCAGCCAAATTCCGGGCCATGAACCAGACCGTCATGATGGAATTTGCGTCGGGGAGCCGCTGGGAATGCTTGGGCAAAACCGTGGCTGAGATTGAGCTGAACAAGACCTACGTTGAGGTGAGTGCCTATCCCCTCCTTGGTTATGTCAGATCCAAGTTGCTAACCGGTGCCTCGTTTTCAGTTGCTCCGTCGGTTTGACTTTACTTTGGTCGACCCGACGAACCCTTGGGATTCGTATAATGCGGCCATATTTATCCAGAGCAACATGAATGTTGTCGTTACTAGGCGTGGGAAGATTTGATAGGTGGAGGGTGTGATGGAGAAGCCAGGAATTGCAAAGATTGACGGAAACTCAACATATTCAAATTTATATCGGGAAAGTTCAAACTTTGATTCTAAACGGTTGGGCATGCACCTTAATGCCCCGTCCGGCAAGCAACTGGACGATGACATGTTTGTCTCTCGACGCCTCGAGGACTTGAATCCAAATTGGCTTTCTCATCAGCCGCGTGCTATCCATGACATGGTCCAGTAAACGTCCTGCTACGTACAAAATACATTGTTGACACTTGAAAGCAGAAAGTAACTTTTGAGAGGTCCAAATGGCCTTGCGCATTGCCATCAGCTATTTCTGCCTCGAACTCCCTCTTCTCTTAGCCTCTTGCTCTTAAGACTTGGTCTGTTGGAGAGAGGGGTTTGGGTTTTTGTGGCCTTCTGCTCGCTACCCAACGTGCTTCCTCCAACTGTTCCAACATTTGCAACCCATCAAACTCCTGCCATGTCCCGCCTCCCAATGCACCCACTGCTTGTCTCGACCGTAGAAGATATTCAGAATTTCGGCAGCATGCTCCCACAGCTTCGAACTATATCCAACGGCAACCTCCCTCTGGATCTAAAGCCGCAGTCTGCCGCTCCCAGTGACGGTAATAACAGTCCCGACGGCGATGTCACAGTCACGCAGGAAGCCGTTTTTTCTCCAGCCACTCCTACTGCTCCGAGTATCACTGCTCCCGCTCCCGATGCAAAGATGGGAAGTGCAGCCCCTGTCAAGGGTGACAGTGACAGCAAGATCATCGAGTACCTCGCTACCCTCCGAAATGACATAGGACCTGAAGCTGTGAATGCTGCTATTGCCTGTATTTTTGTCCCAAGGGCTAGGAAAAACTGATTATCCCCAAGGGTCATGCTTTCCGTTTTGCACCGACTGACCTATTCTTCCGCGCCACGTTCTCTCAGCTAACGAAAAGGGTGTTGCATAGTCCATCAGTTTTGTCCGAGATCAAGAACTATCAAGATTCGTCTTGGTTCACGCCCCAGCGACGAATGAAGCTCACAAAGACATGGACAGACATAAACACCGAAGTGTATAAGAACCAGAAAGTGGCTGGGTCCCTTCCCTTTGACGAACAGCGGAACTTCATTGATGCTATCAACGACCTGTGGTTCTTTGCGCACTGCGCTAAATTCCCGTCGCTGGACGACGATCTTTTCAGCGACCTAGTCATTCTGCACAGCACAGTCGAGCGGCTCGCTACTAATATGCTAAGTCGAGTCTTTCCCCCGGGCGGCTGTAGCAAGGATGAGGTTGCCGAAGGGGAAAACAACACAAAGAAAGGCGCCACGAACGCCCTGCACATCCGCAATAACTTGAACACTACCAACCACAAGCATGCGAAACAAGCATAGCACCCACAAATCCACCATCCGCGCGGTCTTCGACGACCACCAGCTCTCGCCGACAGAGAAAACACGCATCTTCCGCGCCTTTTACCGTCTCGAGCGAGTATCCCGACTCATCGCCGCCCTGCGCTACCCGCACGCACAACTAAGTCAATCTCCCGACGCCGAATTTGGAGGTCGCCATTCCTGGGCGCTGGGGACATGCATCGGCCTAACCTAGCCAGCTCCGTGGGAGGTTGAGGAGCTGGTGTCCGCCTACCAGCACGTCCACAACCAGTACCGGCTCGTCTTCGAGCAGGTGAACCGCGATTTCCTCGACCGCCTGGCGGAACTAACACACCCCGCGCAGCCGAGGGGATACAATCAATTGCAACAACGCGGACTGATGGCCGGGTTCCTATGCCTCGCCAGGAGCGACGACTTGTTGGACCTCAAGATGATAGTGTAGTCCTGCGTCTGGAAGGGGGGCCTGACCCAAGTCCAGCAGGTGGTGGCACAGGACGACAGCGGCCGGCGCCAAGAGCTCCGCCGCCTTTTTAATCCGCTGTTCGCTCAGCTCAGCTCGGAAAACGGCGGCCACGGTCAGCTGGATTCTCCCTTCTCGTGTCCTCGAGACACTTCTCAAGTTCAGCCCGTCCGACTTTTGTGGAGATCGGCAATCGAGAAGCTGTACTTTGGCAACATCTCCCCTACGGATACGTCGGCCAGGCAGTCTATTATGAACCTCCATAATAACCCAAGCCGCACACCCCCAAGTTCCGGATGGAAAAGTTCCTGTCACAACCTGCCCAGTTTGAAACACACAACCTCGACATCGAGTACTATCATAGCACGGGCGTGGCGTTCTGGGATCAGGAACGCTTCGAGTCAATTCTTGAGTCAGGCGCTCTTGCAAACGGCGCCGTTGTTACGCCCGGTAGTGGCGGCGGCGGTAGCTTGATCCTTTTGGAACGCCCGGTACAGGGCCGTGGGTGGCTCCGGGCGGCCGCTAACAGCATAGAGAGGGAAAACTCGGGTGTTTTCAAGTATACGCTGGAGCCGCGGCCGGAAACGATGGTTGATCTGCCTGCGCCGCTCAAGGTACTCGACGGCGAGGGATTTAAGTTTACGAAAGAAGTTGAGGTCTGACTCACACTGACCGACAGAGTCCTTGGGGTTTGACGTTAAACGAGTGAAATAACGACAGGGGCGGGAAACATATTTGTACGTGGAGTTTTTGGGCAATCGCTCGCAGGAGGTTGCCCACCAGCAGCATTTCTCAGGTTTTGAAAAAAAAAAAAAAAAAAAAAAAAGACGACACAAAAGAAATATACTTAGGACCAAAGATATAGAGGGTCAATTCAAAGAAAATAAGTAGTAACTGCCGGAAACTGTAGTAGCCGCAAAGTGACGTGTATTCTTGTTTTCTGTTCTTCTCCTAATCGTTCCCGTTGTTAAGATGAGGGTTAGGGCTATAAAAAAGGGGTGCTCCACTCATTCCCAACGTATGGACGGAAGCAGCTTAGCGCCAAAGGGCGCTGTGCCTCACGAACGACGGCCCAACGCGTCTCGTGAGACACCGAACCGGGACAAGGCGTAGGCTACAACTCACCCTTATCCCGACAACGTAAACTTACAACTAGTGTACAATACCTGGATAATTCCTGCAAAAAATCTCTTTCTAGTTTGTCACAATGCCATCAGACTTGTCCTCGCCCACTGAATCGTTTGTTGATGAATCGTCGGATTTAGGCTCCGAGGCAGACTCGTGGCTTGATGGCTTTGACCTCACCACGGAGGACCCTTCGAATCGCGACCCTAATGGGCAATTGGACATAGGGACCAAGTCTTGGAGGTTTCGGGAGCGAACCGAGCACAGACAGCAAAACCCCTATGTACGCAGTGATTATCTCCAGTGTTGCTTACCATCAACTCTTGCTAACACAGCACCTGGTAGCCGTGGCGTCATTTTTGGCTTCCTCGTGCTTCTTTAAAGAAGCGAAGTGATGATGAGTACCAAAACCCGTATGATGACTCGGAGGATGACACACCCGTGCGAGGTAAACTGGTGGTGCTCACCGGCGCGCCCGTTACATCATCACGGGTGGTTGAAGAGCAACAACCGGTCGAGCCATCCCTGGCACGGCAGCAACAGCTCACCGACAAGCTTCATGCAGACGCCGCATGCCACTCCTGCCAACACTGTGACGAGCTCGTGATAGACATGAGAAAACACACTGCAGATTTTGTGAATCGGCGACAAGACCCAATGGACCCTGGGGAGTGGTCCCATCTCCAAGGAGAAGAAACAGGCCACACATTAGCCCAGGCTAGCCAGGCTGCTCAGGACGGCTGCACGCTGTTCTCTTTTCTCGTCCGGCTGGCTGACCGCCCATCATCCACCACCTCCCATCCGCAAGACCACTTCCGGGTAGCGTTCAACATGGTAGCCCACGCGGGAGGCCCGACTATCACGTTTGTCTTGCGCCGTGGTGGAGATGATGGTTCGGACGAGACGATGGGCACGTTCGAGATATACACAGTACCTGGCGACAATCCGGTGCATCAGTACATCGGGCATTGGCAGCCGCCGAACCTCGTGCCCGACTCGCAGCTGAGCTTTACGCGGGCACGCACTTGGCTTGAGAAGTGCCAGCGCGGGCATGTCGAATGCCAGAGATTCAACAGCTCGTACATGCCGAAACGCGTGTTGGAAATCGTCAGCGACCCCATGGAAGAGGCCCGATTCCGGGTCTGTCTCAGCGCAGACCCCGAGCCAGCCCCCTATGCCACCCTATCGTACTGCTGGGGCGGCGACCAGGAAGCCAAGACAACCATGACCCGACTACCGAGCTATCACGACGGCATACCCCTCGAAAAACTCCCCAGGACCATCAGGGATGCCCTGACGATCACGCACGGGGTCGGGCTGAAGTACCTCTGGGTGGACTCCATCTGCATCGTCCAAGACAGCGACGCCGACAAAGCCGAGCAAATCTCGCAGATGCACCGCATCTACCGCGGCGCGCTCTTCACCGTCGCCGTGGCCGCGGCCAAGACCAGCGTAGACGGCTTCCTCGAGCCGCGGCGGGCCTACAGGGGCACCAAGCTCGGCGTGCGGCTCGACGACAACGTGTTTAGCGAGATCGTCGCGGTGCCCACACACACCAACCGGTCTGACGTGGCCCGCACCGAGTACCCGCTATACACCAGGGGATGGACGTACCAGGAGAGCCAGCTGTCGACGCGGGTGTTTGCGTACGGGGACCGCGAGATGGTCTACCAGTGTCTCGAGTCGCGCCACCGCGACGGCGGGCAGGACATTGCCTTCAACGAGGGGATGCCGACGTCCTCGACCGTGGGCCAGATCTTTCGGGGTCTAGACCCGGGGAATCGGAGCATCGGCCGCCTCAAGCATCCGATCGCGTGGCGCTTGATCGTGACTACCTTTACGCATCGCGCTCTCACCGTGGCGGACGACAAGCTGCTCGCCATTGCGGCCATTGCGGAGGACTATGCCAACACCAAGCCGGTGACCAAGTACCTGGCGGGACTTTGGGAGGATGAGTTTCTGTACGAGTGTCTCTGGTCCGTCAAGCCGAAGGCGGGCTGCACCAGGCCGTCCAAGTACCGCGCACCGTCCTGGTCGTGGGCGTCGATGGAGGGCGTCATCGAGTTCTACCTGCCGTCCAACCTCTCTCCTTGGAAGTTCCAGCCATCCGCAAAGTTGCTTCAAGCAGAAACGACCCTCTCCACTAAGAACAACCCGTTCGGCATGGTCAAGGAAGGGTTTATACGCATTCTCGCCAAGTGCCGACGCGTCGTCTGGCTAAGTCCATCCGAATCCAGTCCCGCTTTCGACCCAGGGTACGGGTGGGCATGCAACTCGGAAGAAGAAGATTCGGAAAGTCCATGGCGGACGAGACGGTACAAACAGAGAGGCGATAACCGGCTGAGCTTCATCATGGACGTAATGGAGGAGTGGCCGAAATCATCCCGGATCGCGTTCTGGTGCGTCGAGGTGTACACGTTCAACGCGGGCGGGTTCGACATGGACAGCATGAGCAGCGCCCAGCATCGGAAGCTCTTGCGCGGGGTGGAGCGCGCTGGAAGTATCATGCATGGCCACGCACTTGTGCTCCAGGAGGAAACGCAACTGGATTCTGCTGCTGCTGCTTCTTTGCCTGGTGGGACGAGCTCTTCCGGCGTCTTCCACAGGGTCGGAGTAATGCGTGCTCAAGGTTTTCCGAGAGAGGATCCCCACTTTGCCGACTGGCCGTACTGGTTTGATGATGACGTGTCCGAGGTGCGGGAGTTTACCATTATCTAATGCTGTGCGGATAAAAGATACATAAATACGGACATTGTGTATTTAAAAAAAAAAAAAAAAAGGACAGAAAGGCTCGCCGGTTAACTCCCCTCGGCGAGGGAAGGTAACCGGTTACGAAAAACCTTCGTGAGGATTTTTACTTGCGGCGGGCGGGCGGACGAGGTACGATTCGTATTGAGGACCTCCCCGAATGAGGAGAGCAATACGTCAAGCGTGATACGCTTGGCGTCTCAGCCAGTTCGCCCTGTGGCGTGCGTGTAACGGGTGCCCGTAGGCGAAAGAGCAACCGCGAAGCGGGGATTATAAACACGGCAGGAAGGCAATCGCGTTCCCCCCCTCCTAAAAGGTTAAGCTTAAAAGTTTATTTTTGGGAAGGTGCAATACGAAAGAAAAGGTCTAAAGTTTTGCGCGAGAGAAGGCAAGCCAGCGTTCGCTTGAGGTTACGCTACTTCCGTGTTGTTCGAAGGGAAAACGAAGCAGGTCGACATCATCTCGCCCGGTCACATGCCCATTCCCTCATCCCGCTCCTAGATTTGGTTGATAATATATACATTTTTTGGGTATTTTGTTTTTGATCTTTTTTTTTGGATCTTTTTCTTACTTTCATACAATCGTGTCCGTTCGACATTCATTCCGCCTCTTAGGTTCCTCGCTTTGTCTCTTCGTCGCGTTTCTTTCTTTTCTTTAAAAGAAGAAAATTCAGCCTTTGTGTGTGTTTCTCCCCAAGCCCACGCCCACGCCCACGCCCACGCCCACGCCCACTCTCAGTTTCATTGTGTCCTGTAGATACACACCTTAAGGTAGCTAATATCAGCACCGTCAGGGCTCTGCCCAAAATAATCGCCAAGCATCGTCCTCTGTCATGTCATCATCCTTCCTCCCTAGGGATTATCAGCCTTTCCAAACCCCTCATACGACGTCGATCCAAGTCCCTCGTAATTGAACGCGGTGTAGCCGGCCTCTCGCCCGTCGACCAAGGTGTGGAACTCGAGCAGCCCCGTGTCGGCGTTGAGATCAATCTTCAACTCGGCCATGAAGCGAGCCATCTCCCTGCCCTTCTTTGTCTTGCGCCGAAACGAGGCAATTTCCTCGTCCGTGAAAGTCGAGACGAGCCGGCCGATGCGGGTCACCTCCCTGTGTCGGTTGGACTCGGGCGCCACGTCCGCATCGCTCGCGTAGAAGACTATGTTGGTGGTGGACTCGGACCCGTCGAAGTTGTCGAGGGTCCAGCAGATGTCGTTTATGAAATCTGTGTTGCCGTCGACTGTTTGACCCTATTTCTTTTTTCATTTTTGTCAGACCACCTCTGTACAAAAGTAAAGATGATTTGTCGGGGGGAAAGGACGACTCGCCTTCTTAGCGACCCATTTTAGTCGGCCAATAGAGTACAGTTTGTCATCCCAGGGAGAGGTGTACATGGTCGACACGTCGTCTATTCCGTGGCGGAATGGCATCAAGAGCGAATAGCCGTAGTGGCGCCGGCAGATCCGCGATGTTGGCTTCAGCCCAAACAGACCGCGCAGCGCCGCGCCAGTCACAACAGCGGTTTGGCTTGATGTTTTTTGAGATTATCAGTGCTGCTGTTTTTTTCGGAAGGAAATATGGGGTTAGTTTGTATGCATTTACCAGTTCGTGGGGCATGTGAGCTGGATTCCCATGGGAAGGCACCATTCCTTGATCTTGTCGTTGAGGTACTTGGAGTCGCCGAATCCTCCCACAAGGAAAATCTCCTGTCCGCCGCGCGGGCCCAGGGTTAGTCATCTTGTCATTCAAACGCTTTAAAAACATTTCCCTGGCAACTTACCTCGATATGTTGGCCAGTTGCGTTCTTGGCCACCCTGATTTGGTTGTCGATGAGCTCAATCACGCTCTTGACGACCGGACCGAAGAGTCGTTGCATGTCTTTTGCTGTCAGACAGACGTCCCGCATGCCGCTGTCGTAGTTATCCGAGTCTGGAGCGTTCATGTTGATCGGATACACGATGAAGGGCGTGTCGTCATCTAGGCCAATGAAGTTGAACTTGGCGCACTCGAAGGAGCGCATAAAGTTGCTTCTTGGGCCTCGGTGGTTGTTGTTGAGGGAGGTGTAGGCAGCCCCGAACCGTTTCGTCATCCAATTGTCAAAGCCACGATCGATGGCCGTTGATCCGCATTTTGCGCCTGCATCACAATCAGGGCTGTTAGTCCCTTGTTCCTATTAGACTCGTTGGTGGTTTGCGACTTGCCTATTCCAACGCACAGTTCTTTGAAGACTGGTCGGCCCTTCTGTGAGTCCACGGTATAGCATGTGATATCCTGGTTAGGTCTGTCAACAGTTGGATACAACGCACTGAGAGGGATAGAGCGCGTTTCAACTTACCACTGTACCGCCTCCGGCATCACAGACGAGAATGTTTTTGCTCTGTCATCATGGAGTATTTAGCAAAAAGTGTATTCTTCTTGTGAACAATGCTCGTACCATTGTCTTGACATTGACATCGAGCTTTGGCTTGAGAACAGTCAGAGCAGCGGCCTCTGGCTCAGTGATGACAGAGATGGTGTCCCCCATATAGTTTCGCGATGCGAAGCCCGCAGACCTCGCGGCCAAGATAGTGGCCTGCTTGGCCTTGTCAGACCAAATGGCCGGGACTGTGAGCCAAACCTCCATGGGCGTAATTCGCAGCTTCACGCTTTTGGCCTCGAGGCGCTGGATCAAACAGTCGTACAAAAATCTCATGTAGTCAGTGCAGACATCTTGGGCCGACTTGCCCCTCGGCAGCGCCATCAGGCCGGAGCCGAAGTAATGTTTGAGCGAGGGTTTATCGAACTCGGTGTTGGCCAGAGCATCCTGGTCGAGGAGTAGCTTCGTCCAGCTGTACGACTTCATGTCGCCCGTGACGCAGAATCCGAACTTGTCTTCTGTCAAATGCATCTTGTCGTTCCGGTTTTCGGAGGCATAGGCCACGACGGTTGGAACCTTGGCGACGGTGCCGGGGCTGTTGGGCCAGCTCTTGACGATCTCGACGTCGTCGACCTTTGTCCTGTTGCTCAGGACCCAAGACAGGCCTACAACGTTTAGTTCCAATCCCCGTAATGAGAGAAGCAATGTTGACGTGACGTACCCGAGTAAGTTGTGCCAAAGTCCAGACCCACTATTACCTTTGTGCTGCCCGCAGCCAACCGCTTCATGGCCCGAATTCGGTCACCAAGAGGCGAGTCGTAGGCCTTAATGGCGTCCTTGACGTCCATGTCCCGAATGGAGGCGAGAAAAGACTCCATGACGCTTGCATCATCAAGGTTGACATCCGAGTGCCCGGAATACGAGGAAGCCATTGCGACTGGTTTAGCTGCCACTCACTTCGAAAAAAGTCCAAGTTGCGACTCGAGAGGCTGGAATGGAGGTGAACTTATGTTCATTCACCCATCGACACAACCATTACCGCGAGGGTTTCCTAATACCGACATCCTTTTGCAGAAATTTTGTTGGAATGTTTGGGTTTTGGGTTTGCATCCATTGTTTGTGTAAGTTCAATGCTCATCGGTGGGCCAATGCAGGCACTTTGCCCTCAAGCACCGGAAAGATCCTGCGTCAAAAAGGCAGCGCTATTCAAGCCGAGGATCTTAACGGCCAATCTTGTAGAAGAGCGTCTGCAGATATGTTTCGACTGGGTTCCATGCCACAAGATCACAACAAAGCCAAGCTCGCGCTCGAGAGAAAAAAGGTTCAGAGATAGTTTCTGTCGGCAATGAAATTTCTCAGCGTTTTATCCAGCGCAAAAGGGTTTGTTTGAGACATATCCCTTCTCAGTTTCCGGACTCGCCTGATTGATTCCATTCTCTATTGCCCTCAGACCTTACTGGCCACGATGCAACATTCTAACACCCGTACTTCGCCAACGATAGAATGGGGCGACGGCACAGTTGCGCATTCTGATCCGGACGAGCTGGACTTGGAGGATCAAACTACCCGTGAAAAGGCGCCCTTCAATCCCTGGCGGAGGGGAAGAAAACGTAGCCTTGACGCAGACGATTATGTCCACGTTGATGGCCCACGTGAAGTCATCGCGGAGGACGAGTATCCGCCGCTCGAACCCGTGCGCCAAAATCGCGGAAACGATGAAACACAGCTGCAAGTCCAACGGCTGAGCCCCAAATCGCTCAAGAAATCGCTCTCCGCCACTGAGATCGACAGCCATCGCAAGATTCTCCCCTCCAACATCTTGAAGTCATTGTTGGGCGGTTCCGGCCAAACCTGGAAACAACGCGTTATCACGCTCGACTGGCGCGCCAAGCATCAGCCCGCCGACCAGCAGATCGAGCTCGCCAAGTTGACTGAGGACGATATTTCTGCGCTGGTCGCGCAAATTAAGCTTCTCAAAGGAGAGAAAGCACAACTTGCCAAACAGGCCCTGGGGATGCAGGCCAGAATCTGCTCACTCGAAGCCGATCATGAGGTCATCAAGAGCCTTCTGAAGCAGGAGCAGCTATCTGGCGTCCAAACCGATCCCCAGGGAGTTTGGGCAACCGAGGAAGAAACCGATGTCGCCCGCAAGTTCACCCACCTGCACAGCGGGATCAACCACTGGGCCAAGACCCACTGCGTGCCAACAGTCGCCGATCTTGTTGAGAACTGCACCGCACTGGAGCTGAAGGCGTTGAGACAGTACTGCTGGAGGCCCAATGTCTCGGAGCGCAACAAACTCTCCGACGGGAAGAAAACGGCCACCATCCTGATTCTCACAGCGCTCCTCACCCAGGACATATATGCAAAGATATTCAAAAACCCCTGGTTCTTCATCGAGAGATACCATTGCACCCGAGATCAAGATGATGATATTACGGCGAGGAGTGAGGTCATGAAAGGAGTATACAGTTTAATGCTGAACTCAGGTTCGTGCTTAGCCTCATCCTCAACTTTGATCTTCTCCAGTCTCGTCTCTAATAAAACAAACCCCCCAAAAAACAGGCCAGTTCAAAGAAGCCCACAAGTGGCGGGCACAGTCCTTCCGAGTCCTGTTCCCCGGGGCCGGCGATCAGAGCAACGCAATGCGTCTTCGAGTATATGCCAAGAACCAATTCGAGCAAGCCGCCAAGCTATTCGCCAAAAGCTTTGTCGAGGGCCCAGCTCGCGGCATTCTGCAGGGAGTCCCAATGCACGCGCAGGTTGACCGCCTGACCAAACTCGAGAAGCTGTACGTCAGAGCCGGCGAGATGTCGGCCCTACTACAGATGCAGCTTGCCGAGATCACCTTCCACGATCAGAACCTCTTCTTGAATCAAAGGTTCTCCTCAGCGAGCCCACACATCGAGGCACACAGGATGCACGGCCTTGACCCCGAGGGAGATAATGCCACAATTCTGGACGGAGTCCCCATCTGTCTGGTCCTCAACCCTCTGATCCGGCGCGCGGGAAACGACGACGGCGAAGGCTACGACCAGGAACCTCGTACGATACTCAAGGCGTGCGTTCTCGTGGACGGATGGACTGCTTCCAGATCTGGTGGTAATGGTGGCGGAGGCAGACCAAGAACAGCAAGAACGCCCAACACGTCACGCTCTTCTACTGCCCCAAGAGAGGCCAGAAAGCAGTTTGAAGCCATCGACCGGGGAACTGATCCCATACTCTACCCAATGGCTAGTGTGGCGTTCACGCAGGCTCAATTCTACGAGCAGAGTCAGAGTCGAGGGGGCACAACGGGGACGACGACGACAACCTCTTCAAGTTCTTTTAACAGCGCGCAAATGCCCAACATGTCGACCACTGCACTGACCAGCACCGGGACGCAGCCTAGAATTGGTAGAAGTAATACTAGATCTCATCAAGCACTGGCAAGGGTGTCTACTGGCAGCTGGGGAGGTACGGTTTGGACAGCCCAAAATCCGACAACCCCAGCGGAAGAGCCCAAGTATATTCACGGGGCCTTGCCTCTTAGACGTAGGGGCGAATGAAAATTGCATTCGGGGTTCAATGGGAGGGGTTTTTCCCCCCAAGACCACAATGTATCTGCAAAGTGCCAGAAAATGTCTTCTTCTACAATAGATTTAATTTAATCTGTGTTTTGAAAAAAATGAAAAGATTCGTAGAACTAGAGATTATATAAAGGAGAGGAAATAAATGAATATTACGCTTGAAATGGCATAATTGTTCTCGACTCTAGCATATAGACCATTGAAAGTCGGGGACAATTCTTTTCATGAGCATCTACATTTAAACATTCTGAACAAGGGGGTTCTCTCACAGTTGAGTCTCTCAGTGGTTTTTTCTTATGATTTGGCGATTAAGTCACTTGGATTCACGTTGAAAGACCTTGGTTTGTCGGTAGTTCATGATGCCACCTTCAGTTCAGTCCCACGGATGCTACAGATTTTTATTGTCTCAAATAATCACTACAGTCTCCTCGCTCCCACAAGTCTTCCACCACTCAGTCGGTGTTGGAGTACAAATTATCCACCATTTATCCGAGCTTCGGTAGTCCGTAATCTTACCCCAATCCAACCGCCGATACTGAACCGAGCCTCCTTCCGTCGGGACCGCTCGTAGAACGAGTCCCATTGGCACAAGGTTGCAGTCGGCAGCGCTAATTTCCTCTTCTGTAGCTGTAAATGGAGAGGGAATGTCAAATTTGACTTGAAACAAAATGAAAAAGAACAGGTCTTCCTGATTCTGCCCCTTGTTAGTAAGTCTAGACAGTGTATCTGCGTGTACTTCTCCAAGAAAAGTAGGCCGGTGTATGGTGTTATCGGTGTCGTTGTTTGAGTCGAGCGTCACACCCCATACGTCAATCTTGGGCGACGTTTGCAAAGACGCGGTAGTCAACTTGTGCGTATTGGGGTCAGGCATGTTCTTTGAGGCCATTTAATCCATTTTCTGGTAGTCCGGCTGGTTCCGAGTAAAAAAATCAAAATGACGATTCCCAAGGTCTTCATCGTCACAGTCGGGGAGCTTTTCCGGCCTGGTTGGGACGAGGTAACCCTTGAGCTTCAATTGGCCTGTACCGGGTCCAAAGTTTGCCATCCTTGTTTTGGGAGTATACGAGCAGTCCATGTATTCGAAGATCCAGCGGGCGGGCTTGTGATGGGACCTGTGTTCTCACACGAGACCAAATCGCCCACGGAGGCCCATGACCATGTGGGTGCATAGTCTGCTGGGAAATCCTGGGCCCAACAGCCTGAACATGACCAGGCGAGGTGATCTCTGCGCTGAATGCCGCTGCGCCAAAGACAAAAGATGTAATCATCGTCTACAACTGAAGACACCGAGGAGGCAATCCCAGCTAAGGCTGGGAGCCAATCGACAGCATGCCTGAGCTTCCGACCGGTAAAGTCGTCAATCAAGACTGTCCAGCGCTTCACTACATCTTTGGCCCAGGATGCGGCTGTCTCGGGCTTTCCTAGGCGGCCAGGCTTTCCTTGTTTAGCGGGCTCACACTCACAGGCCTCGAGCGACGCACAACTCCACCCGAGCTCCCCCTTCCTGAAGTACACGACCCTCCGTGCAAGCCGGAGCTCTTGGAATATCCAGGCGCTCGTCTAAGGGGTTGTGTTGTGCTAGGCACGGCATGTCGCAACAAGAACATACCATGACGTCACCGTCGATAGAATTCCAAGTCATCGTGAGTATTTCAACATGCGTTTCGTTTCTTAGGAAATTTGGACGGAAATCTTGATGCTTAACCAAACTCTGCCCCCAGCTTGGTCTGACATAAAACGTGGCTATTGAGCTACCCGGCCTCTTAAGCTCCAACGGCATCGCGGAGTTCCGCCTGAAGAACAGTCCCCCGCTACAGTCTGCAGAATCTGAAGCAGCGAATACCAGCGTGGCGTCTCAGTAGATGGCTCCCATCCTCGCTGACTCGCGCTCCCACTCTTCGGGCGAATCTTGAACAATACACTATTGCGGTAGGATTTGTCAGCCGTCGTACTCAACTTTGCCCGTGGTGAACAAAATGGCCTTACGAGGGCGTCAATCCAAAGGTACTTGATACCCAGATGTCTCGCAGCTTGGACCGCATCCCTCATTGTTTTAGGTAGAGTGTCAAACGGGATATTTTCCCTGAACCGCGCGTCTCCTGTGTCGTTTTGACGGTGTTGCACTGCCCCCAGCAATAGCTCAAAGCAACATATCTGGCCCTCAACCCAGCAGCATCAAGAAGTCGTAAGTCCAATTTATTCGTGCAGTCCAAGCAAAGGACTCTCGAGGGTAGTTGCGGATCAACACTTTCCACCGGGCATACAAGCCCGATCCCTTGTTCAAATCCCTCGCCGTCCGGGTGTCCATTAAGACAGTCGTTGAGCGAGTCTTTGACTCTGTCTAAACAACCCCCGCCCCATTGTTCACAACAAGGCAGAATATTGCGACAACTCGAATGGGCAGCAATTCGGAATGAGTTGTCAAGGACAACTTGAAGTTGATTATCTGGGCAAGCACAGTCAGTCAGTCAGTAAGTCAAAGAGCCGCATAAAAGAGGTGACACAAGGCATCCAACGCACCCATATTATCCATACAGAAGCCCTGGAGCCCCATACAATTCTGCCCCTTTCAGCTTGGGGCCAGTTCGCCCCCGGAATACCATGATAGGCGCCCCATAGCTTTATGGACTGGTTTCGGAAAGGCATAATAGAAACGCAGTTTGCCCCTCTGGTTATCGCGGGGAATGCTTCGATGGCCCGTATCCACAGTTGGCAATACAGACAGCCCATCCTCTGGTAGGACAGATGTATTTTGTCGACCTCGACATGCGGACTTGGACTACTGAGAAATTATCTCAGTATTTTGTCGCAGACGGAGAAAATCGGGGCCCCGGCAAGGACGCTTTTGAAAAACTGAAAAGCCGGAAGCTGGGACGGAGAGATAGATTGGTCGATATTTTCATCTGATGATTTGAAAATCTTAGCGAGAGGCAATGTGGGTCAGGGACTACTCCTAAAGGATATTCGAGGAGACGTTTGGTCGGGGTTTGCAGGCTCCGTATCTGTCTGACAGATGTTGGCGACGCCAAATACATTCGGAGCGCTGGAAGCCACGGAACGTGAACACAAGTTGGAAATATGGGAAAATGCTGCCGATTTTAGGGAGAGCCGTTGTAGAGTTTGAATTGCAACCAAATGACGTTAGCCTGCGGATTAGGCACAAAGTGACCTAGAACTCTAAAGGATGAACTTAAGACTAACTGGCCTTAAACTCCGATCCGAACAATCTCATGTTGGCTAGGAAAAATCACTTGGGTAACAGAAAAGGAAATGATCCGGGAAAGGAAAGAAAAATAGAGAGAGAGAGGTAAGGAGATGCCTTCCTCTCCGGGAATAGGGAAGGTATCGCGATTCTAACACAGACTGGCAAATGGCGCCTTCCACTTCACCAATTTGCTGTCATCATACCCAAATGCATTCCCATTTGCGCCAGTCCATAATGACATGCCCCATCCATCTGCCAGGTTGCCTACAAAATGCCGTCCCCGGAGTGTCCTTGGGCGTCATCGGCTATCCGTATTCAAGAGCGAAGAAGTTCAACGCAACAATAACGGCAAGATTAAGTGCATTTCCTCGGATAATCAACCAAAGCATGAAAAATCAGCAATCGAGCATTCTACCCCTCTTCGCCCAGATCTCCATACAGCAACGCAACCAACCGCAGCGTCCGTGTCGTTGACCGACATGGCCGGCAGTTGCTCCAGTTGCATCTTGGCAGCAAATGCTCGCTGTTGACGAACCGCAACTGGTAACACGTCAACAACATGCGGCGAAACCTCAGGCGCATATGCGGCACGGACAGGGAGTCGGGATTAGCAAACCTTGGAGAACCAGGCAACCATGGCAACAGATTAGAGCCTCCAACGACCTCATGCTTTTGAAGTGGAGTAGAATCACTTTCCTCGTGCGAGAGCCACGAAACCAACGTGCAAAAAATGCCCCACTTCTCAGCACTGTTGGAACTTCAAGTTTGAAGTAGCCCAAAAGAGTGACTTTTTGCTCGGTCTCAACCTTTGTCTTGTTGACCTAGGAGTCAAAGGTTTGGGCAGAAGGTTGCCCTGCCTGCATGCCTGAGATGCACCTAAGTGACTCATCCATCTTGAGCAAGGTTTCATCCGCTCAACACAAGATGGCCAGCCTGCTGGGATGGAATCTCAAACAAATCGACTGATCCCTGCAAGCTGCACGTCATTCCATGGGACGGCGGGACTGATCGAGATATCGAGATAAGTACAGAGTATTGCCAAATACTTTTGCTGAGTTTCGACCGGGATACGAGGCATCCGATGACACGACTTCTCCAGAAACAGATGAGACGACTGCATTCGCGGAGCAAGTCACAAGGGGCTTGGCGTGGGATGCAGGTGATGCGCGATGGAATCGACTATTGGCCAGCGGCATATGGGAGCGAGGGAACACACACACCATCTTTTGTCCATTGGCGGATAACGGTCTGCAGCCATGGCTGAACCTCATGGCCGATGTAGCAAATGATTTGCTGGTCTTACGCCGCTGCCCAGGTGGGCATGGCTTGGCCCTTGACTAAATGGGGAACCGTGCAGCCGTCGCATAATGCCGCGTCTGCTGTGGCACCGGGTTGCCAAAATTCCCGAGCCCGCACATTTGTTTCTTCCCCGCCGAGATACTTTTTTGGGAACGCAGCTTGGGCTGTGGAAAATGAAAAGGCAGCCAGAGTAGGTTGTGCTGCTCTCAACACGTGAATATCGGCAGACACAGAACGTGCTGCTGCACCTGGATGCTGGGACACCGGGTCGTACCATGGTAAGAGGGCCGAGTGCTGCCTGGGTCAAATCAAGGTGCCTCGATGCGGGCAATGCGGCCGGTACGTCGCGTGGTTGGCTGGGTGCGGGAAGTTGAGGGGGTCGGGGTCGGGGGTCACTGGGGCCTGCCGCAAGTCGCGATAAAACCACCGATAAAGTGCAGGGGGGTTCCCTCTCGCCTCCAGCCAAAGCATCATCATGACTTCTCGTTCCAGGCCGTCACCATGATCCCCGGCATTGTCGCGTTGTAGAGGCCCACTACGAAAGTCAACTCCATGGCGATCATCAAAACCTACCTTCATATCGAGGTCCGCGAACCTCGAGTCATCACCCAAACCATCACCAGGCCGACGACTACCTACACGGCATTGGTGACACTCGGCGACGGATTCAATGAACCGACACCCACGGCCATCCCTCCGCCGCCCAACGGAGCTTCTTCAACTGTTGTTGCCATCTCCACCAGCCCCGGACTGAGCTCTGAGCAGATCGGTGCCATCGTCGGCTCCGTTGTTGGCTTCGTTGTTCTGCTGTTTTGCATCTGCTGCTGCCTCTCAATACGCCGCCGACGCATCCAGGCCATGGCCATGTCATACCCAAGCGAGACCGAAATAGAGGTGGTGATTGACGACCAGTACAGGCCGGTTGATCCGTGGGATCGGCAGCCGCGACGAGGCCCAATCGTGGTGCCGCCAGCTCCACGGTATCCGCCGACACCGCGACATACGCCTTACACCGTTCACCATACCCGAAGTCCCCAAATCAAGGGCGTTCGACGGTATCCATGATCGTGGGTCATTCGACATGATGGCGCATATCGTTTTCCCACCGGAAGGCGCGCGATATACCGTTGTTTCTTTTCTTGTTGGCGTTTCTCAGTGCACGGGTTTTCTTTGCAGAAATCTGAGCTGGAGTTGGGATCAATGCGGCTGGGAGTTGGGGAGCGGGTCCTTGCAGGTGGACCACTGCATGTCCCTGATGATGGCATGGCATATTTCGGAAAGAGCGCCTCGTGCAGCGCGCGCACTTTTGTGTCACGCGGGAATACACCCTCTTGGACAAGGGCAACAAAAAAAGATTGCCTAGATTATTCCGTCTTCATGGATGCCACTCAGTCAAACAGGTTGGAATCATTGTTGGTTTCTTTTTTCTTCTTTCCCTTTCCTTTTTTCTTCGCTTGCTTTTTCCTTTTGTTACGACTTGGACGATGTTGACGAAGCTTATGACCGTTTTGTTCTTGCAACCCAGTAGATGATACCCGGCGGAGGATGGTGGACTTAATATCGATGGCATCAAACTCTTCAACACTATCAAGCTCTTCAACACTTCACTGCAGGTCTGTTTTGACACAGGGTGTGCTTCGCCAAACATGGGGCCTTCGTCACATACAAGACAGCAACCAGCCCAACAAAACTGCCGATGGGTGCGATGAGCGCACCTTCCCCACACTCTTCTACTGACTTTGGGGAATCATATATTAGGTAGACGTGGAAATTTGATTGTCAAAACTATTGAACTATTGAAGGTAATGTACGTTCCCGTCACTAGGGGCTGCCGTTATTCATAACCCATTCATAGTGTGACCAAACAACCTCCATCTGTTGTCCCCATCAATTCCAAAGTGACATGAATCTCTATCGCCACCACAGCCCTGTGTCTAAGCTATGCAGCCAACGGGACTAAACTGGAAATGCAGTCGTCATTCTCGCAATGAGCGCAGAGGCTGCCCGCCTTCTCACAAGTCTTTCTGCAATCATGAACACCCCCGCCTAGCTTAGGAGGTGGTGGCGGCGCTATAGAGCTCATCAGCTGCGATTATCAGAGGATGGTGTCTGAGATGAGCTTACGATAAATTCCCAGCTTCTCCGAGTTGGCGTCGTGATCAGAGACAACGGCATTGGTCTTGCAGTCC
This sequence comes from Podospora didyma, assembly GCA_033439775.1. Taxonomy (NCBI): domain Eukaryota; kingdom Fungi; phylum Ascomycota; class Sordariomycetes; order Sordariales; family Podosporaceae; genus Podospora; species Podospora didyma. The sequence goes on from JAULSW010000010.1 coordinate 1,073,657, forward strand.
CCGGTATAGTCGCAAACGCAGGCATCGTTCTTACAATGCCCGCAGCTGCTGCCCATATCCTTACACATCTCGCGGCAGTCCGAAATGCCCCCGCAAGGCGGCTGGGGAGGGGTAGGAGGCGGTGGTACTGTAATGAGTAGTAGGGTTGATGAACAGGAGACCAGGACAAGGGCCAACGGGGAGGATGTGCTTACGAACTGGACGGCCGACAATCAACTTGGGATGGCTGGTAGAGACGAAGATCGTCGCCGGCTGTGAATCGACCTTACATCCCTGTGTCAAGTCACAGTGGCAGCCATCGACCAAGCAAATCGCACACTTGCTGCCGATGCCATCGCACAAAATGTCGCAATTGCGAACGCCTCCGCAGCCTCGGCGTTCGAGTTGGCGAGAAGGTGGAATGGCTACCGTTCATGAGCGAGTTCAAGAAAGCGTACGCGATCATGGCGACATCTTACCGGAATAGATGTTGACGGTGCCATTGGGGTTTCTTGTCACGGCAAGGATGAAGGGCGTCGGCGTTGCGAGAGCGAGCGCCAAGGCCGCTTTGAAAAAGAAAACAAGAATGGCGATCTTCATTCTGGCGATATTCTTAAACGTTGGGGCATAATGAAAAGTTGTCTCAGGGCTTTGGAGATTATTGGCGTCGTCTGATCCTTCCGGTGATGGCCTAGGTGTTGAGGTATTGCAAAGAATAGATGCGCTGAAAGGAACTTCACGAAGGGATGGCGTTGGACCCGGAGGTGGAAGATTTACGCACGCAGTGTTCAAGCAAACAGCACAAGCGACAAGACAAGAATCAGCAGGCGCGTCATGGAATCACCGCGTCGAGGAAGGAGCGTTTTTCTCAGGGTGGCATGATATTTGGAATTCACGAGAACGGCAGGAACAGCCGAGATTGAGTTGCAACGAAGTCACGATATCATCCCGTCACGATATCTTCCCACCTTCGTCGCTAGACAGTGACGTCAGAGATACTTCTAGAGAGTTAGAGACCATAGAAAAATAGTTCGGTAGACAAGGCAACTGCATGTGGATATCTCGGAAGTGAGACGACTACTGATAAAATAAAATGTGTTTCCACGACATTCCGTTTCTTCCTTCGTCGAAGGGTAATGATCCACTTATCAGATACATTGAGTCCTGTCTGCCCCCTGATTTCCAGATTCTGCCGACCGTAGCACACACTCAGCTCTCATAAGGCGATTCACATCACGCCAGTCGTCCGTATCAGCGTCTCCTACCTTTCCGTTGCGATGTCCATTTTCATTGTGACAATACCGAGTCCACCACGCCTCAAACGCCGCCCGGCTGTACATGTTGCGTGGCTGAACTCCTGCATCGCCGAAGTAGTCGAGTATCTCCGAGCAGTACATCCACACGCCTTCGATGTGATGGGGCAGGAGAGGCTTCTTATCCTTGCGGGCAACGATGACAGTGTCGACCTGTGACTGCCAATTCGGAGGGCCGAGGCCGCTCTCGGGGTCGATGTTCAGAGAGCTTGCTATCTGATTGTCGAGGGCGCCAGCGTCGCTGGACTCAGTGCCTTCGCGGTGGAAGGCGAGCGGGATTTCGATGAGAGACGGCACCGGCGCCACAGGGTTGTCGAAGACGGGGTGGTCCGATGGGATGGTAACGGCAGACCAGGGGGGAGCACCCTACTGATCGGCATTGCACCGTATGATGACGGCCTGGATTGACCCAGAGGGAGTGACGGATGAGGCTGAAGTCGAGGAAGACGACGGCGTTGGGTCCACATTGACTTCTTCTGGCTGTAGGGGCAGTAGCAACTGCCGATCATAGTCATTCTCAGAGTCAGTGTCGATGTTATCATATTTCGAGTAGTCGATGCGAGACATGACGAGATAGCTGGGTGTAGATATGCCGAGCGATTATGGTAAATGACGTCCTTGCCCGTAAACCGGTGTAACTGGGAACACGACTCGACGTAAAGAGTTTGCGAGAAATCGGGGAACTGAGTGCTGTGGCGGTCAAAAGTTGATGCGAAAAGTGAGACACGGTGTCGTCAAGTCTTGGCATAGGTCTTGGAATGGTGGTAATGCACTATCCTCACTCCTCCTTGCACGCCAGAGATGGTGTTAGGTTGCAAACCGCCGATCTTATAGTGGAGCTGTCTACACTCAACAAAGGACCAATTGTGTTGATGGACCACCCTCCATAGCCACAGCCACAGCACATGCATCGTCAGGAAGGAGTGTAGTGTCAAGCAAGAAGTCAGATGGCGGTGCGGCTGTCAAGCTAGAAAAGAGAAGCAATCGTGACAACCAGCATGATGAGGTGGCGGCCATTCAACTTTTCCCAGACTCTCTTGTCTCCCAATAGGGTACATCCAAGTACTTTCCATGTCCTAAATAAGCAGCGGCCGCTTCAGCCGGCGAATCTTGCCGCGCACATTTGTATTCGTGCGACGCTGAGGTGGTGCCTTGGATATTTCCCGTCACCCCGGCTGACTCTGGAAGAACAGGAGATTTATGCGTCCTAACTGGGATCGCAAAATTATATTTGCTCTTTCGTTTAATATTGAAAACTTCAAGTTTCTTCCTTGCGCTTTTCTGATGATTAAATTCTTAAATTCTCAATGCTGGTCTTATAGATGGAGTGATGCAGTGATCTTGTTCCCCTGACAGCCGACCACGTGAGACATGATGGACCGAACGTTTCCGGTGGTACTTGAAAACCAGGAATAGTTATTATTGCTAATAAAATTCGAGTTAATTAGAGATCGAAGCTGGTTGAAATACCCTGAAACTATCATCCTTGAAGAGCGGTGAGTGAAAATTCATCTAGCAGAACTCTGGTCAACACACGTCAGCACATCATACTAGTATCAACAACCGTATATTGAAGATGATCAACCTCTCACAGGCACCAAAGGCATAGCAATTGAATGTCAAGAAGAATAAATAGCCGAAATGTCAGTTGAAAGTGGTTCGGATTATACGGAGCCGCTTGTGTGACCTTCCAGATGTGGGATTCTTGACATAACACATACCACTGCGTCAGCGTGCATTGCCAGATTGACGACAACCAAGTACAGTTTATGATGAACGCAACCTCACGCTTAGTCTGGTCAGACCTGCCTCAGCTCGCCCAATCAAGACTCAAGTGTGAGATGACAACATCTCCACGGTGGATGACAAGCCCCATCTTCGGGACTTTCACTACGATCTTGCTGCTGTCAGTCTGGATTATCTATCACTTCAAGCTGACCAGATCCGGGACCTAGTAGACATGATGCTATTGATATCCTTGGAAATGTGCTTAGAGCCTTGTCCTAATGAACCTAGTTTTACAGGGGACAGGTTGCCGCTTTATCCGCATCGCATTTCAAGAATATGGCTGTCAACAAGTATATAAACAGATAAACAGTCCGGCCGTCCAGTCTCAGAGGAACTTCATCTGCACCAAAAAGCAAAAAAAAACAATTCCCTGCCTTCAACTATCTCCAACCTTCCAACACCCAAACTCAGCCAATATGAAGGTCTCCATTACCGTCCTCACCATCCTGGCCGGCTTCGCCATCGCCAGCCCAGCTGCCCTGAGCGAGCGTGACTCGAACACCCCTCACATCCTGGAAGCACGGATCGACTGCACGAAGTGTGGCTGCTCGTCCGCGGAGTCCTGCACTGTAAGTTCCTATCCCATCATGACCACAAGATACGGCCGGAGGCTGACACTGCTGTTTTCCAATAGTTCTTCGTAAGTACTTATCTCCAACATGTTTATTTCAGTAACCATCAACGGTATACTAACAACTCTTGTTGTTCAAGTGCTGCCAAGTAAGTCCATTGCCCCTTCAAAAATAGTCTATTGCCTAGGATTTATTTACGTTTGCTAATTATTTCCCACCAACAAAGTAAACGAAACCCATGTTCGGAGGACGTACACAACGAAGCAACAAAAGCGGCAGCGTGGCAGTGATGGTCGTTGTATGGAGTTCTCCAACCCAGCATTGGAGTTTAAGCTCGGCCGACCAGAAGCGGGTTCCTCTCGTTATTAGAAGTTACCACAACACACTTCAGCATAGCACATAGGAGTCACGGGGGTCACACTCGACAAGTCTACAATACAACTCCCCTTTGACACAACATGATCTCCCGTATCATATAGTTGAAGTCTCTGTGTGATTTGTGCCAAAGTAAAACATGTATTTCTTTGTACTACCCAAGACTATCCGCACCAAACCTATTGCTTTTTCTGTTTATCTGCTCCATGATAACTACACACCCTTCCCCTCCTGCTATCTATCCACTGTATCCCCCTCCTCAAAGATGCTGACACCAAACCAACACCTTCCCCGCCGTCCCCTTGGCCACCGCCTCCCTAACCTTCTCATCCGTACACGTGCGCGGGGTATGGAACTGAATCGTCACGCCGCCATGCCCCGGCTCGCCCGAGGCGACGCATGTCCAGTCGCTCAGCGGCCTGCACAGCAAAAAGTCCTTCATCTGGGCGCGCACCGACTGGCCACAGTGCAAGCCATTAATGTGATTATCGCCGTCGTACGAGATGGTCCATTGACGCTGCGAGTGCAGCTTGGCGTTCTTGCGGGCGCAGGTCGGGATGCGGTCTGCAGTAGTACCTTGCTTGTTCCTATGCTGCTGATGTTGGGGATAATCGTACGGGTCGATCCCCCCAAAGTCCCGTATGGCCTCGGATCTTGCGATCACGGCTTGGCGCTGGTTGATGTCTACGGCGTCGACGCGGATCGGGGAGGCCGGCTTCTTATTGCCAAATGTCCCCATTAGTTTGTGGATTTCGCCAGTGCCGCCGTCGTCGTGTTTATCCCAGGGGGCAGCGGCCACGGTTAAGGGAGCAGGTGCATGGTTCAAAATTGGATCTTGATGAACTTGAATCCTGCCTGGTTCCTTCGCCGAGATCGATGGACGGCGGTTTAGAGTCGCTGGCAAAATCGATGGACGGTTCGGAATCGCCTGGAGGGTCAGCGACGATGGTAGTTGCAGTGCTAGGGCTGCTGCTGCCCATTGGAGCAAAGGCTTTGCATGCATCGGGGAGGTTGCCTCGTGGGGCCGACGAGAAGAATGGAAAGCAGCAAAACATTGGAGGGTGTGAGAGGTTAAAGGGAGAGCTGTTGAAAACTGGGTGTTGGGCGAAAATATATCAGCAGACTCCTCGGGCCGGCTCAACGCCACATCTTCGATGGCCGGGAAGCTTGCTTCGTTGAAGCCGGGAAGTTGGGCTGCATTAAGCTTCGTAACTCCCCCGGGACTCTCAAAGCTTGCCAATCTTCACATGGAGCTGCCGTGTACAGCGTACCATAGACACACTGCTTTGTTGACACCTGGCATGAACAAATGGGATTGCCCGCTCTGATGGACACTATAATACACCCAGGTAAGAACCAACACGACAAGAGAACGGATAAACGCCATCGACAACAAAGGAGTTAGGAGTGTCGTTGATGATCCAACACAGCTAACAGGCAGGCGGCGTGCTTTGCGCGCCCTCAGTCGTGCAATTAACCGTGAAGGTTCGCTGGTGGACATGATGTCAAAACCCTCAGATGTCCACTTCATTTTGCCGGCATGCGTGACGGAGTAAATATGTTCCACTTTTCACAAAGACGCCTCTTACCATGCTAGATCATCCTGTGTCTTCTTTGCGTTCGTTGTTCTAAATTTGAGCACTACGTTTCTCGACGTCGGTTGATCTAGCAAGGCGCTTGGCCCATTGCAAACGATAAGTTGGGCATTGTGGCGCCAATGACCTCTAGTTGCTCGCCATGATTCTCTCTATCTCAGCCGGATCCTTGATGGCAAGTGTCAAATTTTCAGATCCGGTCTTGGTAATAAGGATGTTGTCTTCGATTCTGCAGACAATAGTTAGCAAGGGCGCTACGCATTACACCAGCAACGCAGCACGACACTACTCACCGCACACCTCCTACGTCCCAGTACTTTTCCAATACTTCCGCATCAATGAACTTGGAGTGCTTGGCATCCTTCAAAAACGGCTCTATGATAAAGTTGCAGAAGTAGATGCCGGGCTCGACAGTGATCACGCTTCCTGCGGGCAGAGTTCCCCTCACCCTAAGATATCGGAACATGGCGTCTCTGTCGAGATAGTTCGGGTTGCCGCCGGTGTCGTGGGTGTCCATTCCCAGGTAATGCCCCAGGCCGTGGGGGAAGAAAGCAACGCTTGTACGGTTCGCCAGGATCTCGTCTTTGTCTCCCTTCAGAATGCCCAGCTCGAGCAGGCCACCAATGGCGACTTTGTGCGCCAGCAGATGTACATCGTCCCAGAGCACGCCGTCCTTCAAAACTGCGATGCAGTCCAGCTGCATCTTCAGCACAATGTCGTAAATGGCCCTGCTCTCTTTGGTGAACTTTCCGCTGATGGGAAACACACGTGTAATATCCGAGGCGTAGCAGTCCCACTCGCCGCCGGCATCCAGCAAGAGGTTCAGCTTCCCTGCCATGGGCGCATTGTTGGCGACGTAATGGAGCGTGGCTGCCGCTCTGCCGCTGGCCACAATGCTGTGGTATGCCTGGTTGCGTGCGCCCTCAGCAATACAGTGGCCGATAAAAACGGCCTCAAGCTCTCTCTCGTTCTTGACATGCTTGACCTTCTTCATGACGGCGAGGTGGGCTTCGCTGCTGATTGCGTTCGCCTTGGCGATCATGGCCAGCTCAAAGTCGTCCTTGATCACGCGGGACACCTCGATGGCCTCCTTAAGAATGGAGAAGTTCTTATCGTCAAACTCAAGGAAGGTGACGTGTTCTGACACCTGGTTGGGGATGGCAAAAGCGGTGGAGCGTTGCTTCTTGTCCGCACCGATGTGGGCGAGCGTGGCATTGATGTCGTTGGTGTAGCGGACCTCGTCGACGTCGAACTTTTGCAGGGCCTCCTCGGCCGAGACCGGAAGACCTGACCATATAACGCTCTCGGGGTCAATTGGGGGGATGAAGAGGGTCGAGTGGGAGGTGTCGATGTCGTAGACGAGATAGCAGTCGGCAAGCGGGCATCCTGTGAGATAGTAGAAAAAGCGACGCTGGCTGCGACGAGTCCGTTAGCTGAAGAAAGGAAAGGCAGTGTATAGTTGAAAATGGAAGCGGTGGCATACCGGAACGGCTCGGCCTCGTCGTTATCCTCGAGCAGCTTGGTTGCGCGGCTCTCGACGTAGAGCACGCCGCTGGCATTCGGCACCTTGGAGCGAATGAAGTCAGCAACGCGCTTCGCGTGCTGCTTGGCGGGGTATTTGCCCTGCAGAATCGTGTTGTAATCCATCCTCAGTGCTGTTGGTGGGTTGCTGAAGGCTCGTCGTTGGAAGAAGGAGAGGGGTCGCGCGATTCGGGTCAAAGGCGTGAGCAAGCGAAAGACCTGCATGGGAAGGGAGCAAAGGAGGGGTCCGTCAGAGCTCTGGGCCGAAGGGAAGAGCTTGCGCGCGTACGACTGATGAGGAAGCTCTGATCGAATTGTTGCGCTGCGGGGCACCTGCTCTTCCTGGTCATAGGTTTGGTGGGGCACCTTCCGCGTTATCATCGCTGGGCACGCTAAAGGTTCACAAAGCCGGCGCTACCAACGCCCTTATTGCGGGTCATTTGGGCTCACTACAGGGCTGAAGATGGCTGGAATTGCTGAGCGCCAGCGCTCTTTTTCATTCAATTTCCAGGCGACTACGGAGTCGGATTACTGATTACCATACACAGCGAAATACCATACTGGACGGGGGCTGTCAAAGTCTTAGGCTCTGTCAATCTCTTCGATTTCACGCTGACTCAGCCGCCACCCGGTAGCTTCGATGACCTGTTCCACCTCGTCGTCAGTTCGGACGTCAACGACAGGCACGAACCCCTTTACCACCATATAATTCAAAGCTACCGTCAGTGCACTCACTTGTCGGCGGTTGGCGATCCTGCACAAGGCGTGAAACGTTTGCCCCCGTCCGAGGTGACCTCGAAGCTCAGTTCGGTTTCCAGAGCTTTGCGCTATGCTCTGGAATATTACGCGACCGTCCCTCTGACACCGGGGCTGTCGTCGCCGGAAGTTGTTGAGATCGCCCTGGAAAGTGGACAGTTGGACGCCCTCCTGGTTCAAGGCGTCGTACAGCTGTTGGACATGGCCGGGATCCTGGAAGTTGGACACGCCAACCGAATCAGCGAGGCCATCGCCGACGCACCGCGCCAGCCCCGCGGCTAGCTGGCTAAAGGTTTCTGGATGGTCAAGCGGCCCACGAACGAGGAAGATGTCAACGAAACCCACTGCCCGGCATTGCCCAAGTTTTTGGGTCAACTCATTGCGTGGGACATCTGGGTCGCCAGACTCTGGGTGCCCGTCCTCGTCGTAATGGTATCCATCGTATTCCATCTGAATGACTACTTTATCACGGGGCAGAGTCTGGACGAAGTGTTCCATGGCACAGTTATTTTGGTTGTTCGCGGGGACGGAGAAGAAGTTGAAGCCCGCGTGATACAGCCTCCACCAGAGCTGTGATAAGTCGTTGAACTCACTCTTGCTTCTGAAGAAGACATTTGAGTGGATGCAGATATGCGATCCCTCGACGGCCGCCTTATGGTCGATTGGGATATTAAGCGTGGACCACGGATGAGTAGCGCTGACGGACATAATGACGAACAGGGTGGCTCTGATGATCAGCAGAGATGTAGGGCGATGTTATTATCCCACTTGTGTCTTGAGGCACAAATCTAGGTAAGTTTTGTTTCTGGGCTTGAGTGTTCGTGTAAGTTGATGATCCGCCTGCTCTTCCTTCATTCCTGGGAGCCCGATGGTTTTATACCCTGGAGGGTCTCCGAGAATCAGCCTCATGATTCTCGCCAGTGCACTCAAGATCATTGTGTTCTTTATTGTCTGTATCCCTAGCAGTTCTAGAAGGATGTAATGGAATTCCAAGACCTAGTCCTCGGAAACACAAAGGGAGTTTTGTCGTTATTGTTGACACTTGCAAATAGCCTTGGCAGACACTGGTGACTACAAACTCACACATCCCCCCTGTTACTAGTGTTGTCTTTATTTTATTTTGATATAATCAGCCCCCCCTAGTGAAAGCTTTACGAAACTAGCAGGTTTCTGATTCGTATCATTTCTCATACCAGAGTCCTCAAAACCCCTTTTCTTTTCTTTTTGGAAAACTGAGCAGTCACATAACTTCACCAGTACCGTGGAACATCCAGGGCAAGTGGCAAAAAAGACAGGCAGCCCCCGTGCCATCGAACAAGAGAAACGAACACCAAGTAATCGGTGCTCGCATGCTGAGCCATGGTGAGCCATATATAACTTCTTAATAAGTACAACTGGGACGCAAAAAGGTGTTGGTATGATACTCTTGACACCGTTTCTCCACCTACAGCTGTTAAAGTATTGCAGTTGGAATGGATGTGATCTCTTTCGTCCGTCTTGAACTTAGATACGACTACCTATCTACCTATGTGGAGAGAGTAATACCGTCTCACAACGGTCCTCACGCCTAAGGTGTTTATACTCTAGAAGTGGAACAAGGTCTCAGTTCCTGTCCCCCCTTCCCCCCCCCCCTTTTTATTCCGTTCTCTTTATTACCGTAGTTTCCTTTTCTCAGAGTCTCCAAATTCATCGAATGTTTCGACCGCATTTATGGCCCTGTAGACCTCCCAGCAGACCTCATCGTTCCGGCGAGATTGCTACAATAAACAGACAATCACATCTCTCTTGCGTGGCGTGGTTGGAGAGGTGCCGCTGCACCATGCTAACGTTTCACGAAACATAGAAAAAAAGCTGAAACATTTGAGCCAAAAACATGCTACTCGTATATACCGTTGCAAAAGATATTCATTGCTGCCACTTAACCAAATGCCGAACTCCACGAGGTATATGCTTTGAAGAGAAACTTGTAACCAAAAATAACCCGGAACAACTTGAAACGCAAAAGTCCAACCCAAATTACTCGTCCCGACAATGCTCGAAATGCGTCGTAAGGTCGTGACAAAAGAGGAAACCATGATCCACTGATCCCATTTTCTTCTCTTCCATGCTTTTCCATGTGACAATGTTGCTGCGGGGTTGTGACTGGTGCCAGCAGGAAGCTTCCCGGCCGCCCCCGATGTGCGCGTACGAAACAATTGGACACCGGAAAAGTCGAGTAACAGTGAGTCCATACACAAGAAAAAATGTCTTCATCGTAAACTCTACTCCCAGAAACAATGTTCGGTTCATGCCTCTGCCCCCACTTCTCTTTCACCCGCGCGGAGGCTGCTCGAGGTGCAGGAAGCCTTCTCCCTCAGGCGGTGTGATGGCGTCTATCATGCCCCATTCTCTCCCGCTCCTGAGCAGCTCCCATTGGCGTCGCAGTGCCTTTTCGTCAACAACGAGCTCGAAGCCGGTCAGGAAGCAGAAACTGATCTCCAGCCGTGCCAGCTCCGCCTCGCTCACTCCTCCGACCTTGGAGAACTTGCTGTGTGGGTAGCTCAGATCTTCCAGCGTCTTCATGGCCACCCTCAAACCCGCCAGCAGTAACCGATGGGCATTGCGCTTGGTGACCACAATTGCCTGCTCCAAGACAGCCAGCCGATGTATGTACAGAGAGGTAGCGAGGTAGACAGCCGTCGACATGGGGCAGAAGCGGTGGATGCGCAAGAGGTACTCGGTTATCGAGATGGGCGGGGGGAGCCTGGAGTAGAACTTTCGGGTGATGGCGCTGTGCTGCAGGTTCAGGGGCTGAGAGTTCTCTCCGACAATTAGGTAGGGTGCGAGCGGGGGTTGTGGCTGCGACTCGGGATTGGGCGGTGGTGTAGTATTAGGGGTTCGAAGGTGTACCCCGTCGATGGTCTGGGGCTTGGATGAGGCATTCGGCGCCGGCGCTGTTTGGGAGGAGGATGGCTGAGCGGCGGGAGCTAGCGGGGAGCGGCCTGGTCGAGGGGAATTGGAGGCGCTTGCAGCAAGGCGGGCTAAGTTCTTTTCCGAATTGGAGCGGACGATGCTTTTCTTTTCGGCCTCCATGCCGCGCATGTGGGGGACCGTAGGGCTTCGGGGTGGTGGGGTGGGAGGAATGTCGCCCGTCACCATGACCAAGGCCTCGATGCCGGCACTTAGCAGCTTCAGGGCTGCCAGCGGTGTCACCTTGTAAATGTCGTCGATCTGAGCAGCCAGACGGGGCGAGACTACGTCGCTCTCGGGGCTCGGTATGTATCGAAGCTTGGGATCGGCAGCGGGAACGGGCGGAGGAGGCGGGGTGGGAATGGAACTCGAGTCGCTGGCAGCCTCGGAGACGACATCTTGCTGTTCTGACATCCCGAGAGTCGTTGGCGGCTCCAACTGCCTGCTCAGAGGAAAAGATATTCGGACTGTAGTGTTCGAGCGAGTGACGGCGCGCAAAGTGCTAGGATTCTACGGCAACTGAGGCGTGGCGAGGTCGGGGCGAATGTGTTCGTTTGCACTTGGCGATTTGAAGAGCCCGGCTAGGTTCGAGGCGAGCTCAACTCGGCCAAGGTGGCTCGGAGATTTTGTTTCTGTAGCGCGCGACCTCCAGTCTCATGGTCCCGCGTTCTCAGGCCAGCGCAAACCCTGTGTGTCTCGTGAGGCTCAAGGGATCTCGCTTGCTTGGGAGATGGTGGACCTGGAGCTCGAAATGGGGCAAGGAGATTCAGTCGAGTTGCAAACTACCAGGACTCAACAAACACAAGGAAAGAAGAGGTGTGACAGTAGATTGGCTGGAAACTGGACAATTCGAAGTCGGTTTCGTGTTAATGGGGACTCGGTCTAGACCGTCATGCCCGTTCGGCATGCGATGGCGTTAGGCGGTTGGCGTTAGGACGGCGTTGGCGTGAAGTGATAGGATGGTGCTGGAACGTCGGTAGTGCTGTAAAATAGCGGGGTGGATTGTCTGCCCTGTGCAGGTGAGCTTTGGTTGTCACTGCTTGTGTACTTTTTCTTCGGCCCGTGTTGTGAAAACCCCTCGTGGCCTGTGCGCAATGCTGCCTGCCCCCGAATCCCCCAGTCGCATGCACGGGCACAACCCAATCTCGCCCAAATTCGATTATCGACGTAACGTTGAAAGCACCGAAACAGGAATTCCCGCTCGCCGATGTCTTTCTGGGCCTGGTTACACAGTCTGTATCAATCTAGGCCAAGGGGCGAAATCGGCTGTCGATGCAGGTCGAGCTGTCCATTCTCCAAGCGAGGGCCCCTCGTGTGGCGAATTCGAGGAATTGGTTTGGGAAGGTAAGCAAGCTCTTGGTTTTCTCCAGTCCTTCGTTCCTCTCTTTGAAGGGGGCAGAGGTTTGATGGTGGCGGTGAGGATGATCGGGTCGCTGATTCGACTGCCCCGTATTTCTATCAGCCGGTTTCGATTCCCGAGAGATAAGACGACAGGTAATCTGAGCCGCTTCCGATCAAGCTTCGGTCGAAAGACAGGGAAAGGTAAAAAATTCCCACCACCGTCATCCGGGCTCGCCCGACTTATGAAGGCGTGAGCACTATGGCGGCTACATCTTCCAGGCTGCTGCTGCCGCGGGTCTTCAACGGCCACAGTACGGTCTTTACAGGGGTGGCAGGTTGACAATGGGCCGAGGGCATGCAGGGTCTTCCATCCTCCCAACATGTGGGTAACATCGCGAACACCCTTGGCGGATTTGCAGACGGATTTGGCTGCCACAGCTGGAGAGTCCCCACCAGCTGGAACGACAACGACAGGACCAAACGCTCCCCACGGCCCGACATCGACACGCTTCTGGCCAGCAACAGGGCAACGAATGGCCAGTCTTCAGTGAACTCACGATACGACACCATGGGCGAATAGGATACGTTCCGGCTCACCCGCGTTTGCACTGTCATTGTTTCGTCAACTACAAGTGCCGACCAGCTGAACGCCCTCCCCCAACACCAAAAACTGTCTCGTGATGCCTTTTTGACTCGCGCTTGACTCGAACGGTGGAACTTCCCCGCACACAGGCGGCGAATAACACATTCGCGCGGTGTCGGACACGTTCACTGGCGTCCACCCCCACGCCGGATTCAACGGTCGGGCCAAACAAAAGGGGTAGATGCAAAGAAGACGTGGCTGGAGGTGCAGATGTGCTCGGATGGAGCATATTATTAACAACCTAAAGCAACCTTGCAGTCCACGACCGCTGTCTGACCACCCTGAACCGCCTCGATCGCCCTCCTCAACACATCCTCCAGGTCTGCCGCCTTCTCAACCTTGGCAGCAAAGAGATCTCCGCCTGCCGCAGCCTTTGCGATGCCAGCATAGTCTGGCACCGGGTCGAAGGAGATGTTGATCTCTTCGTTTGTCGCCTTCGACCCTAGCCCGTTCGGATGGACCAGCTCCAACGACTTTCGTGGCGCGTTCCAACCTACGATGGTCAGTAAGAAGACGAAGGGAGAATGAGATCAGCCGCCCACGAAACAGCCCCAGGATTTCTTACCTTTATTGTTCAACACGATTGTCAGCACGGGAATGTTATATCGCCTTGAGATCCAGTACACACTGCCCGGCACCGAGAAAAGATAGGTTCCGTCGCCCACGATTTGGACCACGAACTTTCCCTTCTCTTCTCCCTTGAGCTTCGCTTCGGCCTCCGTGGCCAGCTTGATTCCGAGTGTGCCACCTCCAGACCAGCCCAGCCCACCTCCGCCGCAGTTGATCCAGTGTCCTGGAATTGTCGGCCGAAGACCATCATGGACGAAGGCAGTATTGGTGACAGCCTCGATGGCCCAGATGGTGTCTTGGGGGCACAGCTCCCTCAGCCGGGCGCACAGATGGCCAGTTCCAAACCCCCCGTCGTCCAGGGGCTGACATTTAGAGTCAATGAGCTCCAGCCGCTGCTTGTGCGAGCTCTGCAAGGCCGTCCATCTCTTTTCGCTCTCTTCGCTTGCCAGCTTGGCCCTGATGCCATCGTCAGATTTGAGTTGGGCTGTTACTTGCTCGACAGCCGTCAACGTATCGGCCTTGTACCGGCCCTGCGCCTCGACGTAGAACAGTGGCATCATCTGCTTGAGGGGATCAACGTCAATGTGAAAAATCTTTGCGTCCTTCTTTGGCTTGCAGAGCGTCGGAACCCAGGGCACGTCGCAATCTAGCACAACGATGACGTCGGCAGTCCGGATAGCGGCCTCGTTTCCGAACCGCAGCCCCAACCACGCTGGGTGGTCGGCTGGGAAACACATGTCGCTGCCGCCGGTATCCAGCACGCGGAGGCCTTTGACCGTGTTCGCCAGCTCCACGAGCGCCGGCACCGTTGCATGGTCCCGCCCTGCGTACCCTGTGATCAGCAACGGCTCTTTCGCGCTAGCCAAAGCCTCTGCAATGTCCCGGACAGCTGTCCTTGGCAGTCCTCCGAGTTCTACCGGCTTCCAGTTTTCCTGCGTTAACTCGTAAGGATTGATGTCCATCTCCATGACCTCTCGGGACCCGCACAGGTATACCGGCCCCTGTGGTGCCGAGCGCGCAAACTGCAGTGCGCGGTTGACCATCTGCTTGACGTTCACGCCCGTCTTGAGTTCAGCCGAGTACCGGCAATATTGGGCTACAATCTGCTTCTGGTCGGGAACGTCTTGGATCCAGTGGATGTACTCGCTTCGAGATCCGCGTAGCTCCCCATCTTGTGTGATGGGTGACAGCCCCGCGAAGAGCAGGATAGGAGCCCGGCCACTGCTAGCGTTGTGTACTGCGGCGCCGAGGCCCTGCGTGCCCACGTCGACGTGTACGATAACGCATTGAGGCTTATTCGTCAGGCGCGCGTAGCCATCTGCCATCGACATGGCGACCATCTAGCACGACTGTCAGCATATCTCGGCCGGGACTCGGGCCGGAGGGTGTTCGGTTAGTACCTCATTTGGGCATGTAATGATGCGTGGGAACCGGGCGCTCTTCTCGCGTGCTCCCTTTACCATTGCCTCAATGATGCTCGGATGGTCTGACCCCAGGTTGACAAAGCAGTGCGTGACCCCGGCGTCCCACAGCGCCTCGAAAAAGGCGAAAGATGTGGTATACATCTTGGAATCTTGTGTTGAAATGTCTCGATAGTGGCTTTTCGAGTCGTGGGAAGATGTCGGGGTGTGGCTAGCCAAGTGGCGGACCTGCGTGATGTTGATGTTGTTTCGATTCCCGGCGGGCCGTGTCCAGACATTGGGTGCAGCGGCTTCATTGCCACTTATGAGTCTGGTGTTGGGGCTCGGGCTAAACACGCCCGATCCACGAACCCCTCCATGCAGATGGTATGCGGAGGAGGCGAAATAGCACCGCGTTCCAGCGTCCCTAGACACGGCTCTATGAACCGCGAGACGACGATAGGCGTGGGGATGAGAACGGAGGGCCCTGATAGCCCCCCTGCTCGCTTGAGGCGGGGTCGCACAAAGCGCCATGGTGGTGATTCGGCAGCTGCAGATTATATTTGGACCTTGAATTCTGTCCACCAATCTGCCCAATCGCCAACCCGAAACCCCCAATGGCAATTGTAGGGCGAGTTAAGGGGTCCACTCAGCGGGTGATGGGCTCGGGAACAACTCCACACGCGTCCCTAAAATTGTCTGTCTCGGCTTGTGATTTACCGCCGCAAGAAGCCAGAATGACATGAAGCCGGATACCGGAGGTCGTTTTCCTCACACTCTTTCAGGTATGTCTCATTTCTTTTTCCTCGGTTTCTTTTTGCCCTGTGGTTCCCTCCACCGCACGTGTGGATGTCGGTTGCCAATGGACCTGAAGCCAGGTGTGTCGCCTCAAAGCCGGCTCATGTGACAGAGGCAGAATGATATTTGGCCAAATCGTGAAAGAGAGTTTGCTGGGTGAACGATATACCCCGGAACAAAAAGGCACAACCTGTCAAAGCTTCCTCTGCTACGTATTTATTGCTCCGTCATGAGGCCGGAGCTACTCGGCTTAAGCTATCCCTCCCATGACGTCCGTGTCATCGCCAGTCAGGGGTTCGGTCAGTTGACCGCTTTTTCTCCCATGCAAACACGTTTTGGCGGGCCCGGGTTACATAACAGGATGTTGCGCCGTGCACTTGTGTTTGGACAACACGGCGCTTGGAACCTCGAAGTCCCATCCGGTGATGCTTGGCAACGATTTACTGTGGGGTAAGTCGCCGACGGGAAGACAGCAAATCATTTCGCGTTTCGGGACGAAAGATAAGAAGAAGCCTCATTGTGTGTCTTCTAGTCGTTGCTGTAATGGAGCATGTGTCTATGAGTCCGTAGGGACCTCTGTGTTGGTGCTATGCTCCGTTTAACAACCCCGTCAAAACTTCACAGTTTTGTGCCTTTTGCTGTTTCTCTGGCTGGCATCGCTCGCTAAGCCGCTCCAAGCCGCTGCCGCTATCTTTGTCTACCCCGCTGGAAAGCCGCGCCAGACCGACCGACCGCAACCCCGCATTTGAGGTGACACGAGCAAATTGCGGGGGAAGTGGTGGTGCCCCGCCTTTTTCTCAAACACTTCCATTCCCGTGGACGCTGTGGACAGCTGCAACTGTCTGGAGACTGGTGCTTGAACTAATGTGCATTTCACTCTGAGCCACGAGCTTGGTAAAGACTGAAGAGATTTAAGAGATTACTTCTGAGAAATATTATGTGGCGGATAGTTAACTGTGTTCTAACCTCCTCCCCGTTGGGGAGGGAATATTTGTCCTTGCGAAGCTGAAGCTGACGAAATCTACTCACCAGCGCTCCGATGTTATGACACAATTTAAACAACTCGCACTGTGCACGGACTGATCTGATCCCAACAACAGGGCTCTGTTTCTCCAATATCTTGCTAGGCTAGCATATGTCTCCAAAGACAGTATATGTCAAATGAGTATCAGTATTATGATTGGACTTTTAAGGTAGCTGTTATACTCACCGTTTGTTCATGATTATACTTAAAGTTATTAGTGAACGAGCGAACTTGTTTGTTCATTAAAACTGTTGTCAGTGTTCGGTGAACAAGTGAGTAGAGGCGTCGTCGAATCAGCGTAAGTAGAACTTTGACGGCTGCATATTTGCTGTCCACCTCCTTGCATGTATTATTCGGTTTCAGATTTCCCCCGCCAACCAACACACCACAGCCTTGACAACCACACCTCCAGTGTCTTAGCATCGACGCGAATTACTGCAAGCTCTGGCTATTTGCAATATCGATACAAGTCATTCTCTTGCCTCTGGCAATAGATAATTATCAGCCCACCGAAATCGACCCGTCGCAGCGAAAAGGTCCAAACTTGAAATCTCTAGGAGTCCATCATATCGCCGCTGGCATAGCCATGGATCCTCAACCTCCTGTCCCGCCGCTGCCTCCCACTTTCTCCGAGACATTGCGCCTCCCTCCCGAGCAAGTGGTCCTCCTCGCCCAAGAGATGCTCGCAAAGGAGATTCTAAACGCTGCCACCCACGAGGAGATGCCCAAGCAACATGATGGGGCCCTGGAGTCTCAGGTTACGACATTACGCTGGATTTGAGCCGCAAGAATATCTACGAAATACCAGGAAAGTTCATAGACGTGACAAAAGATTACGTTCAGAGGCTTGCGCTCTCTCATAACTACTTGGAGACCCTACCCGCTAGGTTCTCAGAGTACAGGACGCTCAGATATCTCAGCATCAGGCAGAACAATATTACAACCCTTCCACTATCTGTAAGGCACTCTCGTCTACACATCTTTATTTGCATTCCAATGAGCGAGCGACTGGTGGCCAGCAAACCCTAACAATCTTGCAGGTTTGTGGCATACATACACTCGAGATACTCGATGTTTCACGAAACAAACTCGTCGCACTGCCGCCAGAGATTGCAAGGTTGACGTCACTAAAAGTGCTCGCGGTCGGCAAGAATGCGATTCAAGAGCTGCCCGTCTGCATAGCCGACATGGACACTCTGACGGTACTGAAATTCCATGGCAATCCTATCCTCTTCCCTCCAGTCGAGGTTCTTTATTCTGATGCTATTGCGCCTGCAACCGACCCCTCTGCTGATGCGGAGGAGATAATCGAACTTGAAGTTGAAAGGTTGCGAAGAATTAAGAAATACTTGAAGGGGAGGGTTAAACTTGATGACCGGACGAAACTGGTTGAGTGATAGTAGGAAGTTGCTGTTGAGAGTTTCATGTGTTTCCTTGTGTGTATCATCATAACCCCAGAAACATCCCAAAAGAAACGCAATCAGGGGTAATCAGTTTGGAAAATCCATTTGTTCACAAACAAAACCATCTACGGCAAATAAAAACTCCTTCAGCCCAGGGCTCTGAAGATGTGATGGAAGTGCTCCCAGCCCAATTTGGTTCCTGCTCTGAAGTCTGGTCTGCATCGTCAGATTAATGTAACCAGCCTGCAGAAGCAGGATGACTGAGGAATTCGCAGCTCGTCGTAACTCGGGCAATCCCGAAAATAGTCTGTCTAGACTAGACTGTTTCCAGTACCTCATTGCTTTTGAAGTTGCGAATACGCACTAGGTGTGTGAGAAATACGCACATACGGGGCAAGTCCGCATCAGATACGCAGTAGCGGTATTGATCTGTCCAGTCAGCACACCAGACAAACACCGCGGCCAAGGGAACTTCGGGCAAGGGGGGTTGCAGATAAGGATCACACTGCAGGCTTCATTACAATTCAATGTAGACCAACGAAAAGTGAACGAGATCCCGCCCCAACAGCGAATATGACTTGAGTTTTTCCCTGTTCATCAGACTGTTCTTGAACTTGGGCTTCTCGGGGGGGAAACCACAGCTTAAAGAAAGAAACAACACCAGCAAAATGGGTTCAATCTGGGCAGCCGCCACCAATATTGTGGACACCTTGGGCAACTTGAACCTCAAAGCCAATGCGACAATCGCCAGCACCACCATCGTCGCGGTCCTCATCTGGCGCATTGCCCTAACCATCCGACAATACTTTCTTCTTCGACACATCCCCGGCCCGCCCGTTGCCGCCTTCACGAAGCTCTGGCTCGTCATTAAAGCGCGGACAGGGAGAACGCATCTGGACTACTTCGAGGCGTGCCAGAAGTACGGGAGCTATGTCCGGATCAGCCCCAACGACGTGACGACCGACGATCCGCATCTCATCAAGCGTGCCTGGGCGGTGAGAAGCGAGTACACCAAGGCGGACTGGTACAGCAGCATGCGGTTTCACCCGGACAGGGACAACGTCGCGTCCACCCTCGACGAGAACAAGCATAACGAGCTGAGAGCGAAGTTGGCTGCCGGGGTATGTGACCACCTTCCCCCTCTCCCTTCACTTAAAATCATCTCACGGCAACTGAAATATCTGATCTGTGATAAAACAGTACGCGGGCAGAGAAGTCGACGGTTTTGAGACCCGCATCGACAACCAGATCCTATCCCTGATCCGCTTACTCGAAACAAAGTACATCCCCCACCGCAAACCGTTTGACTTCGCGCGCAAGGCGCAGTACCTGGCGCTTGACGTGATCGCCGACGTGGCGTTCTCGGAGCCGTTTGGGTTCCTCGAGACCGACTCGGACAGGTTCGACTACATCGCGACCCTAGAACAAAACTTCCCCGTCGCGTTCGCGCTGACTGTGCTGCCGTGGGCTGTCACACTCATGCAGTCGCGTTTGTTCAAGGCGATTCGTCCGTCGGAAAAAGATCCTATGGGACTGGGGCGGCTTATGGGGTTTGTTTTCCTGGTCTTCTTTTTTTCCCTTTCGAGTGAGTGTCATGAAATGTCTGAGTTCTGATGCCAGTGGCAAATAAAAACATAGTATCACCAAACGCGTGTCCTTTGAGCGCTACGGCCCAGACAGAAAGATCAGGCGGGACATGCTCGGCTCGTTTGTCAAGCACGGCCTGACCGCCGAAGAGGCCGAGTCCGAGACGATGCTTCAGGTGATCGCCGGGTCCGACACCACGGCTGGTACCCTCCGCGCCGTAATGTTGTATACCCTAACCCAGGGCTCGCGCGTGGTCGACCGCCTGCGCGCCGAGATCGCCACCCACTGCACTGCTCGTTCCCCGTCAGATGTCATCAGCGATGCCGAGGCCTGCGAGATGCCCTACTTGCAAGCCATCATCAAAGAAGCCCTGCGCCTGCACCACCCGACGTCGGGAGCACTCGTGCCGCGGGTGGTCGGCTCAAAGGGGGATACGTACAAGGGGATGTACTTCCCGCCCGGCACGCGCATCGGGGCTTGCTTTGTAGGCTTCATGCGCAGGAAGGATATCTGGGGCGAGGACACGGATCAGTTCAGGCCAGAGAGATGGCTTGAGGCGACCCCCGAGCAGCTGCGCGAGATGGAAGGCGCGGTGGATCTGGGGTTTGGGTCGGGCCGGTGGTCGTGCCTTGGCCGCGGTATGGCGCAGATGGAGTTGAACAAGGCGGTTGCTGAGGTGAGTACCTACTATTACTATGGAAATACTTTCCAGGAGGTAAAGTTGAGAGTTGGAGCCGAGGTCGCTAATACTTGAATGTTCAGCTCTTCCGACGGTTCGACTTTGCCATCCTGAACCCGGAAAAGCCGTGGAAGTCGTTCAACGCGGGCATGTTCATGACATCGGAGTTCTGGCTTACGGCATATCCGAGGGGAGAGGGGGTGGGCTCATAGAGGAATAAGAGGTCCCGAAATCGACGCGAGATTATCATGGTAAAGCTTTGCAAACATTGTTCGGCTCAAATGAAAGGTAGCAGCTTGGAGGGAATTATGGCATGATGAACAAAGAGATTTGGAAACAGAGCAGAGTTTCCCTTTTCGCCATGTTCACTCCTCCTGGACCTTCACAACCGATTTCTTGATCGCCTTGCCGGCCTCCAAGTTTGCAATGCCCTCAATGACTTTGTCCCATCCCATACCAGGTGCGAGTTCGTAATCCAGGGGTCGCAGCCCGCCTGCCTCGATTTGCCCCTCGAAGATACGAACCATCTCCGCAACCTGGTCTGTGACGCGCTTGCTGAGCGGGTTGTCGGCACGGCCGAGGAGACCAAGCTGCACGCGATAGACGCTGATGGAATCGGGAACGTCCATCTCGGACCTAACCAGCGTTTGCATCAGATGTGTTATGGAAAGACGAGAAGGAGATCATCTCACCAGTCATCGGCGGAAGCAAAGTATTTATCTGACTCCTTGGAAATGGCTTCCAGTGCTTTGATGGAGAGTTGGACCGCCTGAACGCTAGCGTCAAAGATGCGTCCAAACTGTCCACCGGTGATTCTCTCAATGAGGCCAAGCTGTTCGTCGATGGGGGCCCTGTTGTTGAATGTCGCCGTTGCCCCGGCTTTGCGGGCAATCTGTTGAAACACGTCAGTGATCAATCGGACTTGGGTTGCCTGCATGGGCTGAGAATGGCCTCATACCTCGTCCTTGGACGGCGAGCAGGAAGCAAGCACCTTGTATCCGCAGAGTTTGGCAATCTGGCATGCGTACTGGCCAACACTCCCGCTGCCGCCCATGACGATGACCCACGAGTCCTTCTGCTCTGCATTGGTGCCGGGAGCTGGGACCTTCAAGCCCTGCCCATCGATGAGCGCGAGGCCAGCAGTCTATGGATTGCCATCAGCATCACACATTCTCATCATGCGCCAATGGGCCACTCACCAACACACCAGCCCCAACAGTACAAGCCTCCTCGAGACCAACCCTCTCCCCCTTCTTGAAGGTCCAGTCCTCTTCCGCAAGGAACGTCTCCTGAAACGGCGAGAACTTGTTCAAACCAACGGGAACACAGCCAAACACGTACTCCCCCTTCTCCAGCTTCTTACACTCCGACCCAACTTCGAGGACAACGCCGCTCACATCGCTGCCGATGACGGCAGGGAACTCAGCGATGAGTACGCCCGTGTGTTGCATGAATGGTTCTCTGTTTCAAAGAATGAGCAGGTTATTTATTGTATTACTCTCCTCAGCTATACTGGCTGGGACTGGAAGAAGAATGCTCACACAGGGTTAAGCCCAACAAAGAGACTTTTGACCAGCGCCTGCGTCGGGCCGCATGTCGGGCGGGGAATGTTGTCCACGACGGTATACGGCTCGTTGGGCCCGGCAATCGTGATGCCGGTTTGTGTTGCCATGGTGAGTGTGTTTACTTATTCTTCTCGAGGCATTTAGCTGTGAAGCAAGGGCGCCAGAACTAGGGGAGGTTGGAACCAAAAAGGGAACGGACAAGGTTTGTGACGTCTTGTGGAGTGGGAAGTTCCTTTTCTTTGTTCAACGGGACAATAAATAGGTAGGAAATTTCCCCGCACCATAAAAACAAGGCTTTGCTGCAAGCCCATTACGAAAACAGCTGAGCTGCCTGGAGAGCAGTGGATGGCTGGAAACGGGACTGAGTCGGCGCAGAGATAGTCCGTTTCTGACAGGTGTGATGGAGGCTGTCATTGGATGGGCGGCCGGGGAGCGCGATAAGGAAAATGCAAACGAGCCTCAGGCAGTCAGCATGCAGAACCTCAAGTTGATAATCAAATGAAATACAGGTTTTGGCCATTGTAAAAAGGAAAGAGTACCTGAAAGTTAGTAGTGGAGGTGGAGGTCACGGCGAAATCCTCCACATCCAGGTGAACAGCGCGCGCCCGCGCTAGGGGTTTATCAATGACCTTTTCACTCGATTGTTTCACCAAAAAAACCGAGTTAGCCGAGTGATCTTCTGTGGAGTGTCGCGTGGAGGCTTGTTCCATACTAATAAGTCGATAGCACAAGGCTCTTCCCTTTTTTCCTTTTTTCTGCCTTCTCTTATGACGTTCTTTTCGTTTTCCTTCACATTCCACATGCGACTTTCTCCATATACTTATCACCAGTCGCATTCACAACGGCGCCTTATTTGTTCCGAGTCCCAAAGGCAACAGACCAGTGATGCGGCGTACATCAGCCAACATTGGCAGCTTAAATTGTGAAGAATTTATTTTTCTGTGTTTGTGGTTGATGATTAACTGTTGGCTCTCGCTCTTACCCTCGTGCGAGTTGATCTCCTTAAGCGGGTTTGAAGGTTGCCGGGTTTTTGTCTTGTCGAGAAACGCTCATCAACATGCCTGATGCAGCTCCATATAATAACGACGTGTCAAAAGTGATCAATTTCACGAGCTCATCATGGTGATTCCAACCTTGATCATGTCAAATATCGCCCATCTCCTCGGGGGCCTTCAGACGGTAGTATGCAGTCTCTCCGTTGCAAGCACTTCAAAGTCCTTATGCTCAAAGAGACCAATGTAGTTGAAGCTCCTCCACGGCTGTTCCGGCTTGGCAATGCACCAGTCAAAGTTGCGCAACAGCTGTTCAAAGAAGGCACGTTAGCTCCAATGCCACGAAAAGAAAGGTTTGTCAAACTTACCTCAAAGATCACCTTTCCCAGCTCCATGTTAGCAATGCCCTTTCCCAAGCACTGGTACTTGCCATGGCCGAAGATGAGATCCTGCGATCGCGCCATACGAGCCAGCTTCGCTTCGTCCTTCTCGACCAGCCAGCGCTCGGGTCGGAACGTCGTAGCATCGTCGCCAAAGACCTCCTTGTCATGGACCACCGAGAAAATAGACACGCTGATGTTGACACCGCCTGGAAGGAACACAGGCTGGCCGTCAACCAAAACAGTCTCACCTCCTTCCGGAACCTGCTTGGGGCTGGCGTTTGTCACAGGCGGGTAGACGCGCATGCCTTCCTTTATCACGGCTTGCAGATATGGCAGCTTCCGCAGCTCAGTATCCTGGATCACGTCCGGAGCAGGTGGAGCCAGACCATCCCGTACAGCCTTATCGACCTCAGCTTGGAGCTTGGCATACACGCGCGGGTTCGTGAACAGGTGCAGCAAGATGATCCGCAGCGCCGACGCCGTGGTATCGCTACCCGCCAAAATCTGGAGGTGCGTCTCGGTCAAGAGGTCCTCGCCGCGGATGCCATGACGATAAAAGGAAGAGAGCATGTCAGACCGCTGATCCATATCACCCCGCTTGAGCCGCGCATCCAGGATAGTTCGCGCATTCGCGAGGACCCTGCCCAGCCCGCCCTTGTCCTTTTCCGAGGGACCCACCATCTTGAACAGGAGCGGCATCTTGGCGAAAGGGACGGCCAGCCCGAGCGCGATGTACCACGTTACCAGCATGAACCCCTCCGCGCTGGCCTTGGCGTAGTCGTAAACGTCCGAGTCGGTGCGCAGGTCGCCAAAGGGCTCGCCGTAGCCGATAGCGCTGATTACGTCGAGGACGAAATACTCGATTTTGTGCGTGAGGTTAAACGGCCTGGCGTGGGCGTCGGTCGAGAGGTACTTGGACCGGATCAGGGACATGAACTCGGCCACGCGCTCGTCCATGCTGCTTTCGAGATGAAGATTTTCTTTTCCTGAATACTGCGACACATGGTTTCGTATTTATACTCAAAACTGTTTCCTTGGAGAAGAATCCCAACTTACGCCTGGTGCCATCTGCTGTCTGCGCAGCGTGTGCTTTTCCTCGTTGAGCTGGCTGAAGCAGCTGTCAATTCCAGGTCGCACACGACCCCCGAGATAATACCATGGCCCACGTGTGTATGGCGACCGCACAGCGCTCATGTGCGCGAGCAGCTCGGCAGACGAGGTAACCAGGTCGTTAGGACCCAGGCGGGCGATGGGTCCTTCGCAGAGGGTGTGTCAACAACGTCAAAGTGTGCAAATGTGATGAGCATACCACATACCATACTTATCGCAGACTTCCTTGTAACGAACGTGGGGCTGCAGACCCAGGAACGCGCGGACGTGCCAGAGGCTGGAAACGCCGGTGCTGAAAGGCCCTTTGAACTTTCGCAGCCGGAAATACGTAGTGATGGTGATGGCGACATAATAAGCGACAAAGCTGCCAGCGGCAAGCAGGAGCAGCTGGGAGCTGCTGACGTTCGCCGCGAGGCCCATGTTGCTTGACGTGGCACCGGGAGCGGATTGAAGCTCTCCAAGACGACGAGCGGGGTTGAGAGGTTGAGAGGGGTTAGGTTGAGATGACATTTTCGATGGCCTGGGAGTGGTTTTCGTCTCGTCATATCCCTGCAACGCCACGAACTTTTCCCAAAGATACAGAAACTGCGACCCCTGATCGTATCCAGTGACAAACGAATCGCGGTCAAGACCAGCCTGACCAGGTGGGGTGAATGCCCCAAGGTCGGTGCAATGACCAATCAACTTTGCATCTCCATGTCGCACAAAGTCCCCAACATGCATGACGCAGCATGCAGCACAACGAATGAGGCTTCCCGCCTGGGATCGGGATGCACGCTTCAGGAATATGACTGAGCATCCGGCAGGCAAATTTCATTGTCATGCTCGCGCTTGGCAGCGTGCATTGTGATGAATCCCAGCTCGACAATACGGGAGTTCGATGCATTTGGCGTTGGCCAGATTGGCAGAAAACTAGCATTCTGAAGTTTGTTGGCTGGTCGTGGAAGGTGCGTTATTCTAGTAGGGAACTACTACTCCTATCAGGAGAATGGGGGTCAACTTGAGACATGGCTGACGCGCAGGCAGGGCAGTCACGAGGGTGCCCTCCGCCGTGGGAAGTAGTGATGGCAGGAGCCAGGTCGGCCCAGGCTCATGACGAGGCAGTCGGGAAGGCACCCTGGCCGCCACACACTGCAATTTCGAGTCACGCAATGCACTGGCGCGCAGGCAGGGCAGTAGGAAGGTGCCCGCTGCCGTAGGGAGTGATGGTAGCAGGTGCAACGCAGGCCACACGGCCATATAAGGGCAGTTAGGAAGGTGATCTGCGCTACCACATCCCTTGGTTGCGGCTGCACAATGCCGTCTCATTGCCAGTCATTGCTGGTCATTGCCGGTAATTGCTTGTCATTGTTTTATCCTGTTATTGCTCAACACACCTACATACTACGCCATCAACCACCTCATATTACTACGCCACGCAGGCGCGAATAGCTTTATTCATTGGCCAACACACTGATACATGTTCGCAAGAAACTTGTATTATGTTTGAACCCAGCCTGTATGTCGCCATAACGACTGGATTTGAGTGTCATCATGTCAATAGGGGGTCTTCTCCCACTAGGTAGGTTGGCACCTTGACCTTGATTACTGCCTTACTTAACAGCCACGGGAGGGAGCGAGAGGGGAAAAACATCATCGATAAAGATTTAGGTTTACCTCGCGAGGCTTTTCACGAATAATAACGGGCGGGCTTCGCTCCTCATAGAATCTTTTGCCGATGAAGAGTCAGGTGAATTAACAAGCGGCGCACAGCAAGGTGGGACATACAACAAGAGGGAACTATGACGAGGTTTGGGGCTATGACCGGAGAAAGCGAAACTTCTGCCACGCTGCTTGCGATTCCTCTTTGGCGCGGTTGTTCATAAAACAACGTAAAGATACTCGTCTTAGAAATATTGGTGACTGCCTGGGTGCTACTACTTCGTCCTTTGGTTCACACATTGATCAGCAGTTGCCTTAGGCTATGTCTATCGACCTTTGCCAAAATAACAGAACTGGATGTTAGTTGCGCAACGTCTTTTTTATTCTCGCAGTTCCTGGAAGTCAGTAGACTGTGCACCTAAAATCTTCCTCATAATTGTCTTTTGACTATTATACCTCATTTGACTCGCCTTTTAATCACGGAAATGCTGCCTGGGCGTGCACATAGCTGGGGCATTATGTGGTCCGAGCTAAGTGAAGTTGAAGCAGCAACAAGCGGGGCCATGCCCTGGATTTTGAGATCAAGGTGAAAGCAGAGTGAGTTCGCAAGTGCCTCTCCACACTACACAAGTACTGCGGTCGCGAGATACTTATATATTTTCTCTGTAGAAGAACAACGCGTCTTTATTCCTGCAACCTTTTTATTCCTGTCACATTTGATAATCGACCACGACCCAATACTCGACCACAACCCAAGCCAATACAACCGCCGAGAACACGACCGCAGCCGACCACCCTACCATTCGACGTCAGCACCTTGCGAATCAAGAAACATGGCGCTAAGGCCCCCCAGCCAACAATCTAACCACCAAATCCTCACGTGGGAGCCCGACATCGTCCAGCTCGTGGGCCGTAACGGTCAAACGACTTGCCTTCTCACCAGAACCAACAGCGGCGGCCTCCACTTGACACCCCACCTTTGCGAGCACAACACGGTATTCCGCGACATGGATCCACAGATCGCGGAGATGAACAGCGCCGTCACAAACCAGCCCAATCGTCTCACACCGGGCGAATACGTCCGCATGTTGCAGCAGCTCCCCGTCCTGAACGCGCGGAAGTCAGACCTCTCGGGACGTCTGATCACCCTGTGGGAGCCGGAAGCGGGCTACGTTCTGCCCCTCTTCCGCGACTCCCGAAGAACGCAATACGTTCTTATGACCGGCCCTCGATTCACCGCGCCCGAGGACTGGGACAAGGACCTGCCCGGCAGCTACGAGGGTCCCCACCGCGCCCCGCCGGAGTTTGGAGACGACTTCACACACCCCACGATCTGTGAGCTCCTATACCCCACCTGGGTAGTTGAGAGCGGTGCGGCAGACAGACTCCCTCACTTTGTCTACCAGCTCGGCCGCCTCGGCTACTGCACCGAACGGGACCAGAGGGAGGGCGGGGGCGGCCACGTTAATCTGTCCACCCTCATCGTTGCCATGGATGTGTGCAACCCCCGAAAGCCACTGTGGCTTATCCACGACGGCTGGACGGACGAAGAGTTTAAGATCCCCGTAGCCCCGAACCTCGACGACAATCGTATCAACTTTCCAGGCCACACCCGCTTTTTCGACATAGCGCTGTTGCTGGGCGACATCATGAAGTGGGACGAGCTCAGCTGGGACAATGCTATGAGATCTGTTAATGCCGCCTCATACACCAGCCGTGCGAACCCCATCTTCTCGACGGCCTGGCACAAGAGGATTTTCCAGGAGGTCCAGCGGGGTTGGGAGGTCTAGCGGGATTACGCGACACATGCAGATCTACAGCAAGAAAAATAACTGCACAACCAACAGAGAGGATGGGAAGGACTGCTAGAATAACAGGCGGCATATATCAGCTGCTGAGATGATAGAGCTGTGTAAAACTCGTGGGTTACACTCGAGGGAGGGCGGCATTGGATGGTAAGGAGGTACATCTCTCTACAGGAGCCGCCAAACAATGTTACCCACACATACCATAGTAACCACAGCGGCATCGAGGCTGCACTCTGCAGTCTCCACAGATGGCATTGACTATCACAAAACTGTAGGATCTTATACATATTTGACTCCCTACATTCTCGCGCCCTACATTCTCGCGCTCTTCAAAGACATTTGACATACTTCGCCCTGCTGTTGATAGGGACCAATAAACCCCCACTTATGCATCTCATCACGTAGGGTCTGCCTGCACGAAGGGCTTCTAACCCCTGGTTGCTCACGGTGCTGTCGGTCTACACTTTCGTCCCATCATTACTTCCTACCTCAATAGCCACCCCCGAAAACGGTTTTTTTTTGGGGCCGAATCCGTATTAGGCTTGGAACCTGAGCAAGAGCTGAGGCGCACTGAGCATCATCCACCACTCTCACATCGAATACTGCACCTAGTTAGGACTATGTTTCAAGCAGGACTACGCCGCGCGACCCCCCGAAATTTACATGTCTCGTTTCAAAGGCTTGTACGCACAGCTACAACGCTAACCCAAACTCTACCACCATTGCCGGAGACCCCGAATGACGGCGTTGAGCTGCACACTTCCATCCCGGCTCCGGACATACCGCAGAGAGGGGTTTTTGAGAGGATTAGACTAGGGTTTGTGTATTAGAGCAAGCACGGCGCCTGGAAAGCGAGTTAGAAGTATGAATATTCCCCGGTGGTCCGATAGGTTTCGCTTTGGAAGCAGGGACCTGATCAACATGTGGGCCCAATATAGCACGTCTTACATGTACAGGCATCCAAATCCCACACCCATTTCGACTAAGCCCCACAAAGCCACAGGGCTTACGCGTAGCTCTCATACCTAGGTAAAACCCCAAGCTTGATGATCTGGGACGTGTGCCCTATTTTCTGGACCTGTACTCCATCAGTTTTGTCTTGCTCAGATGTCGACAAGAACAGATGATGCCACGCCAATTCCATCGAAAGTCTCGCTTTGGTTGTACGGAATGCAAGAAGCTGAGAATCAAGGTAGGTGCATGCATATTTGTGTTAGTTGGGGGTTACAACACTGCTCACTACTCGCCAATCCATGTAGTGCGACGAAATCGAGCCCATATGTGGAAGATGCCTGAGGACTCGGTCCAACTGCTACTATCCCAGACAAGCAGCCCGGAACACCAATGCATCTGACGAAACAGGCCCACCGTGGACAGCTGCCCGGCACTTATCAGCGCCACCCCAGCCGCCGTCGTCTTTTGATCTCCTCGACATGACTCTGATGCATCACTACGCCACCGACACGTGCAAGCATCTCTTTATGGGATCCTGGCAGGTTCAGCTCTGGCAATACGACATCCCTGCTCTTGCCGCCTCTCACGTCGTCCTGCTGCATGGCATCCTTGCCGTGACGGCCATCCACTACGCGGGGAGAGAAAACGCAACGCCGGCCCAGCGCGACCTCTGCGCAACTCGGTCTCTTCACCACCATTCTCTCAGCCTCCCTAGGTTCCAAGCCATGGTCGCATCCGCCTCGGCCGAGACTGCCCCCGTGATCGTCGCCTACGCCGTCCTTCTCGGTCTATGGGTCTATGCCTTCCCCCAGGTGGCGGCCGATGAGAACGACGACGAGCACCAATCTCTCGGCGACATTCTGACCATGATTCAGGCCATGCGCGGCGCTCGCGCCGTTCTGAACCTCTATCGAGACGCCATCACCCAAAGCCCAATGAGGGTCTTCGTCACAAACCCGCCTCCTTCTCCTTTCCTCTTGTCTCCTGAGAAGTTCGAGGATGACGACCGAGTCTCGCGTGTGCGCCAAGCGCTATACTATCTACGGGACCAAGTGCTGCACCACGAGTCCGACAAGGACGCGGCGCAGCAGTTGCAGATTTACTTGGACCGGTACGTGGCCAAGGGACCTGGCCACAACAACCGCTTGGCCGCAGCCTGGATTGCGCGCGTCGGAGACGACTACTGGGCTCGTCTTCGGGGCGGCCAGCCACACGCGGTTCTGGTCTTTGCCTACAGCGCCCTCCTGGTCCGCGCCTCGGAGCATGAATGCTGGTGGATGTCCGGATGGTCGGAGCGGATCATGCGCGCTTGTCGACGAGAGGTTATGAGCAGCAGCTTGGAACGACATGGAATCGCGACGGCAGCGGCGGCGGCGGCGGCTATTGATTGGGTGTGGCATGAACATCAGATCCGGGCAGGAGCCGATGGACTGGTAGATGTAGTGAGATCCATGCAGGCTGGCGGTGCCAGCAGTGGCTGAGGACGTGCCAGTCCGCGTCATCTGCGGTACGTAGCTATATATTATATACTTCCTACGAGCCTAATTGTCGTCAACGCAGTGCTTCCCTCCAAGGCTTATAGTTGCACCTCGTTTCCATCGTTCCATCGTTCCTGTCGTTTACACCGTTCCCATCGTTTACACCGTTCCCGTCGTTCACATCGTTTACGTCGCGTCAATGGAACCGTTAATTGCGGGGCAGAAAATACATCGTATTTTGTCCTGGACAGTACCTAGACATCGTTCCACCTTTATGTCATTCACACCATTGATAGGCCGTTTAACACGACTGCAACCAATATCAAATGGTACAACTTTCTCTCAGCCTACCAGCCCGAAAAAGCCATGACCCTTGCCTCTCTATATCGTCCTGCACTTGGCGGAGGACTGTTACCTGTTGCCGGGACAAGGCTTGGCTTCTCCTTACGGCCTGAGTCGACGACATTTCTACGACTATGAAAAGGGAGGCAGGTCTCTCTCATGCTGCCAAAGATGTCTGACCTGCAAACAACCCATCATCAGTTTTTCATTTATTCATCCATCCATCTATTCCGCGCTATTAAACGCGTCGCTCATTTGCTTCTGTTACGTGGAAGGAAAACAGGCACAAAAATCGTCGAAAAGGAAAAGAAGAGCCCCCCCAAACGGCCCACAGCCCGCGACCCATCACACACACCTTACTGACCTCTCGTCTGCTCAATCCCCCGACCATGTCCGACTCCACCGAGGAATGCAAAGCCGTGTCTCCTGCTTGCCCCGTCGAGGCGACTCTCTACGGCTACTCTCCCAACCTAGGTGGCAACGCGTTCTACACCGTCGTCTTCGCCGTCTGCGCCCTCGCCCAACTCTACTACGCGACGTGTCGATGTTTCTGTCGGCGACGAAAAGACCCGGGCGGCGGCAAAAACTGGACGACCTATTCCGTCCTAACCATGGTCGGCTGCGTTGGCGAAGCGTGCGGTTACATCGGCCGACTCTTCCTGCACAAGAACCCGTGGAACGGCGCCGCGCTACCGATCCAGATGGTCCTTCTCATGGTCTCGCCGTCGTTTCTCGCTGCGGCGCTGTACACGATGCTAAGGCCGCTGGTCCGCCACTTTGGTGCGGAGCACTGCAACAGGTTCGTTCCCGCGCGGTACTGGACCTGGCCGCTGGTGACGGCCGACCTGGTCGGGTTTTTTCTGCAGTGCGGTGGTGGGATCGTGGCGTCCATGAGTGAGAGGGATCCCAAGTTTGGGTCCATCGGGACGGCCATCATGATCTTTGGGGTGTCGTTCCAAGCTGTCGTTATGGCGGTCGCGGGCTTGCTTGTGGCGGATTTTACGCTGCGGGTTGGCCGCCGGCATGGCGCGGATGTGTTTGCGCTTTTGCAGAGGCGGTTGAGAATCTTCTTGCTAGCTATGACGGCGGCACTTTTGCTTATCTTGACGAGGTGCATTTATCGGTGCGTAATAAGACAGCGAAAGGAGAGGGGGGCTGGCTGGCTGTCGGATGCATCGGGCACTGACATATATCTCTCCCAAACAGGATCCCCGAAATGGCTGGCGGTGTGGGCGGTCCCCTGATGCGACAGGAGGCCGAGTTTATGATCTTTGATGGCTTGTGAGTCTTAGCGCCTCCCTCCCCCCCGCCCTTCTCAAAAAAAGAAGAAAAAAACAACAGGCACACCATCCTATCCATCTTTAGTTCTTACTCTAACTCAAGCTTGCGTGCAAAGGTTGATTCTATTGGCGGCTGTCCTCCAAACCGTCGTGCATCCAGACATCTTTGCCAGCGACACACAAGATTCCCAGACCCAGGTCTACGAATTGAAGACGCTATTAGAAGGCTAAGCTAGGTACCAAGGTGGCCCTAGGCCAGTGGCCCGCCGGCAACCGCCTTGATTGTTCCAGCTTTCAGATGAAGACAGAAGAGCAGGGAGGTCGTCACCTGAAACTTGCAAGGCCGCACACACCGCCTAGTGCTTATTGGGACGTAGAAGACTTGGTTCAGAGATAGATTGAGATATAACGTTAAAACTGGGATTCTTATTCACATACAGCCACCTTTCAAGACCTCATAGGCATCCAACCGTGTCTGAACCACCTGCCGAACTTCCTAGTCCTCAAGAGCTACACTGCTCCCAATCATAGCTCACTCCTTGCTGGACCCCGTACCACCCTGCCTGATCTTTGTACTCCACCTTCTCCGAGCTCACGGAGCCGCGGGCACCGTCCTTCTTCGCTGTCAAGGTAAGCTGTGTTCTATACCGGATGGTGCCGAGTCCGCAGTTTGGCAGAGGCCACTGGACTAGCCCGTTGACGGGTGAGATATCGCGGTAGGAGTTTCCGGATCGCGGACCGTCGATGATAATGGTGTCAACAACCTGTAAACAACAACATATTTAGTTCTTTCATCTTTCTCATTATTCTTTCTCTCTTTTTTTTCTTGTCTCTTCCTTCTCTCTGTAGCAAAAGAAAAAAACTAATGGTTCCTAAGAGTTCCGAATCCTACTTACCTCCCTCTTACCCTCAGGAAAATAAGTAAACGTCCACTTGGCTTCAACCCCGTCATCAAGCTCATATGAAGCCAGCATAGCTGTGCCGTTCTTATGCAGCTTGAGATGGTACCCCGGCTTTGCGACGGGGACCATATTCGAATCAAGCTCAGCATAGCTCAGCGTCGTCTCGCACCAGATGGATGCTGATGGAGTGCCGGGCTCGATGCTGGTCCTCAGTGACGGATACGCAAAATGCCAGTAGTAGATCTCGGAGCCGTCGACTGTGTTGAGTCCAAAGGTCGGTCGCGTCACGAAAGGGCCTCGGTCGGTGAGGCCAAAATCAGGACAGCCGGGCCCAGAGAGGGAAGTGATATTAAATTCCCAAAACTGCGGCAGGATGCGGACAGGCGTATCATCCGTGGCTGTTGGATTTGGAAGCCCGAGGGCGGTGCCTCCGAGAGCCGCCACAGCTACGGAGAGGGTAGTCAGCATGGTAACGGTGAGGGCGTCTTCTAAGCTGAGCAAAGCTAGGTAAGAAGTCGAATAGCCAGATGGATAAGAGGAGGGCCGGTTCAAAGCTCATTTAGGACAATAGCGGTGTCTCATTTTATATAAGTGCTTTCGCATTACGGATCTCGGACTCCGAAACTGACCTCTTCCGCAGCTTGTGGCTCATGGCATATCTCCCGGTGAAATCAACTGCAGCGACAGATGCTCATCAACACCATTCCGTGTAGGACACTTAAGCGATGGTCGACTCAGCCGTGTCTACCCCGCAAGATGTTCGCGGTCACGATATTTGGTAATCTATTCGAAGGAAGCGTGGATAGAACCGGATACCACCCACCTCGGACTCTCCTCTTCGGTAATATTTTTGATCACTAAAATTCAGCCTGCGATTGCATTCTCCCGGGGCTGATGTCCTATCTCTCCTCACATGCTCACGATTCTTCAGGACCATATGAGACATTAAGAAGGAAGAGCCAAGTGACTCTCCCCGTAATTCGTTATGCTAAGAGAATTCAGGCTTATGTAGGGTCTATGAACTAGTTGCCCATCACTATACAACTGTCACCGGACGATGACGACATTTATGCAATGCCTGCGCCAGCCGCAATCCCTGTGACAGAAAATCCGATCTAAGGCATCCCTTACAGTCGGATCATTATAAACTATCCTCGAACGCTAAAATAATTCTTTTTAGAGATCGATTACCTAAGTAGTTTGACTAGATAGAAGTGCAAATGAGACGTTGCATTAAAGTTTTGATAGGTTGATGCGACGTTGTCTGTGTGACCGCTGGAAAGATTGGAAGATAATAGAGCATGGCACCTTCCTCTTCATTTACCGAGCTATTCTGAAAAAAAAAAAAAGTACGCCCACATTTGTCCGTGGCCACGAGCGATTGGGATCTGACAGAAGCTAGGCACCTCGGCCGAATAGCGATGTCGTTGGAAGCACGTGTTGTGGGGAAAGGAGTGAAGGGGGTTAATATTCACACCATGGGATGCTTCTCCACCCAAATTTTACGCCGCTTTTGGTCACCGAGACTAAAAACAAAAGACCGAAACTTGGTTGACATTTATGGCGCCACTGCTTGCCCCGGATTTTTACTATGCTACTGGTGTGCGTAGCACGTGCACTTTTTGATAGGCGTGAGACTTGATAGGAACTATCGTGTTGCTCTTGCCACCACATGGCAACAATGTTTTCCCTCTCCCAAAAGCAGCGAGAGTCGGCCTTGCAAGCGCCCCACCCCCTCGTATCGCGATGTACCCACCCCACGCCCCTTAATCGCCTGCTTTCTCTACGTCGCTGGGTTAGCTCGACGTTCTAGCGGCCGCTAGAATCTCCAAATCAAGCCACATCGGAGGCACCGTTGTCGGCCGTGGCAATGACAGGCAGGTCAGTCCCTGCTGTGGAGGGTCTTACCCCCACAAAGTCTCGATCCACTGCGCACTTGCTATGGTCTTGTGCTGGATGAAAGGCGCTAAAATAACCTACCGGCGGGTTTACGCAACAGATCCGATGTTAAGGTGAAATTAACAGAATCGCTGCAACGGCCGACACGTCGGGTGCCCGGCACAAAATGAGTTCCCGTGGTGCTGCGACGCAAGTCTGGCAGGGTTGACAAGAGAGAAGAAAAGAAGATAAATAAGATGGCTGCGTAGTATGTTTTCACGGCGTTTCTTCTTGTTTATCAAGCCAGTCAGCACTGGCCTGACACAAGATGCACGCTTCGAACCACCTGCTTCTGTTGGCCGCCCTTGGGGCCCTAGGTGCATCTGCCAGGGACGTTCCAGCCAACGTCCGCGCATTTTACGACTCTGTAAAGGCCAAAGGAACATGCACCAACAAGCTCGCTACGGGCTTTTATGCCAAAGATGATGGCCCAAACAGTAAGCCCCCCTCTCTCTCTGAATGAACTATCAGTCCAGCATAAGACTGAACCATGTTTTAGCGTTCGCCTACTGCGGCGACCACGTCTCCGACTACAACGTCATTTACCTCAAGGGAAGCGGCACGGCCTTTGCTGACATGGACATCGACTGCGACGGCACCCAAGGCAGCTCGGCCGATGACGGTCGATGCGGTAGCAGCGGCGACACGCAGTCCGTCACGTCGTTCCAGGACACTGTCAAGGGATACAACAAGGGCATCAAGGATCTCGATGCGAACATCCATCCGTATGTGGTCTTTGGTAACGAGGGAACCAAGTCTGGATGGAAGACGTTTGATCCCGAGAAGTACGGTATCAAGCCGTTGAGCATTATTGCTGTCGTTTGCGGCGAGAAGCTGGTAAGTACCCCTATTGATTCATCATGGTATAGAGTGGTAGTTCATGTACTGATTCAGAGAATCGAATAGATCTATGGAATCTGGGGTGACGAGAACGGCGACGACGGCGACAAACCCATGGTCGGCGAGGCATCCATCTCGCTTGCCACCGCGTGCTTCGGGACGGGGATGAACGGCAACAGCGGCCACGATGCCGCCGATGTGCTCTATATTGCCTTCCCCGGCTCGGACGCTGTCCCCGGTGCTAGCGGCGCCTCATGGGCTGCCACTACATATGCCAAGTTTGAGAGCAGCATCGAGGCCCTGGGTGACAAGCTCATCGCTCGGATTGGCAGCGGTACAACTATCCGTAGCAGCACGTCCAAGACAAGCACGACCACCACCAAGGCCACTACCAGTAGCACGAAGGCTACCACCATCCTCAAAACCACCACAAGCAGCACCAAGACTACCACGGCCTCCACCAACCTCGCCACCAGCAGCTGCGGCTGGCCAGGCCACTGCT
Organism: Podospora didyma; assembly: GCA_033439775.1. Classification (NCBI taxonomy): domain Eukaryota; kingdom Fungi; phylum Ascomycota; class Sordariomycetes; order Sordariales; family Podosporaceae; genus Podospora; species Podospora didyma. The sequence continues at coordinate 1,109,685 of JAULSW010000010.1, forward strand.
GGGGCTCCACCTGTTCTAGTAATGACGACTGCCTAGACCCGTGGTCGTGCGTCAACAAGATCTGCGACTGCGAGTGGCCGGGCCACTGCGAGGGCACCGAATGCACGACGGACAATGACTGCTCGAACCCATGGGGATGCTACGGCGGAATTTGCTCCTGTGAGTACCCCGGTCACTGCTACGGCGCGGCCTGCACAAACGACAGCGAGTGCTCTGATCCGTGGGGCTGTGTCGATGCTGCGTGTGCGCCGGATGGTTAAAAATGTCCAGACATTGCAAACCGAAACTACAGTGCATATGCGAGACGAAAACTGCTCCACTAGAACACCACCGACCGCATCGAGGCACTGTGGCTACCTGGGAAGGAAGGCGAGGTGGGTAGATGAGTGTTTAGATACCTTAGCCATAGAAGAGTGACAGATATAGACAGGACCTCACCTGGTAAGTACTGCACTTATCTAGTTTGCAAGGAAATTCCTGACGTGGGAACTGAATATGATTGTTTTTTGGACTTATCCATCAACGATATTTTATTCTAGCTCATACTATTCAAATAGAGCATTGAACTTAAAGAGACTTGATTAAACAGAATGCGATTTCCACAGGCAGAATTCACTTCCGCTCTGCAATCGACCCCACCTCAACATCCAGGCTCGCGCTATCCTCCATGGGTGTGGTCTGTGTTGCCACCTGACCGGCAGTGAACTGGCTTCCGCTGTGGGATGGTTGTGGCCCTTGAGACATAGAGGAAACAACCCAGGGGTCTGTCTCCCTGGGCTGGGTCACCCACTCAGCCAGCGGACTGTATACAGCTGAAATATTTATGTTAAGGTGTGATTCAGGTGTGCAGGGGAGGGTTGGTGAGTGATCATGTACCTCTTGAGGACTGAGCCTGGCGATATTCTTGTCGTCCATGCTTGTGGTATTCGGAAGTACTCCAAGGTCAACCACGCTTGCTGAGTTTTTTTGGGGAATTTCGGTTGATGTAGACAAGCAGTGATGCGTTGCGTTGCTCGGCGGTAGACTTGAGAGATTTTGAAACATGAGAAGAACAAGACCGTGTGCTATTTCTAGCCTTTCCCACACGGCCGAGAAAGCTGCATCTGATTTCCATCACGACAGACTGCTTACTCAAAGCTCAACTATCCACGTTAGTGCCGACAAGATCCGCGTTAAGGATAAGAGGGTCGATGGGAGGGCCATTTTGATCATTGGTCTTGTTCACTCTGTGATGGGTCGTATGCGGGTTGACTGCCTTATTGATGGCCATTCCGGAAGAGGTGATATATGTGATAAGAGGGTCGATAAGAGGGCCATTTCGATCATTGGTCTATTCACTCTCTGCTGGGCCGTGTGCGAATCGATTGCCTTATTGACACGCCCCTGGACGCTAATAAAAATTGACAACAACAACTGCCTCACTGATGACCACTCCGGAATAGGCGATATTTGGGATAAAAGTGTGGAAAGAGGGCCATTTTGATCATTGGTGTTGCTGACTGTCCGGCGGTTCGTGTGAAGGCTGTGTATTCACCACTCATGAAAATGGCCCTCGCCTCGGTGGATCTCGCAGCCTCCCCCTGACAAGGAATGGAGGGCCATTTTTCGAACGTGCCTGGCGAGCTTGTTTTGTGGCTCATAAGGAAGCCAAAGCCAATCAGACTAACAAGTCAACCTCGGAAAATGCCATCAGTCCATTCTCGCAGGTGTGTCTGCACTGACATGTTTGGGTACCAAGGCTTACGTCTTCGCCTTTCAGCACCAGGAATTGTTCAAGGAGTGATAGTCACGAATCAAAAAGTACTCATGCCAGGGCAAGAAGCGGGCGCGCAGCTGGAAGGCTTTCCTTAGCGCTGGAGGCGCTGTGGTTGGGTATTGTCCGTTCGTACCTATACCTTCGTCATGAAGGGACGTGGGAAAGTGACGAGAGACTCAACGATACGGATTCACAAAACATTATGCCTTGTTCTTCAAGTGCATGCAATGGGACTGGTATGACAAGGTCACTCTCGTACGGGGGCGGGAGTCTGAGATGAAATTACAAAACGTACAATATCTGAGAGCGTTTTTGTAGCTTGCACAAGCGCCACTTAGAAAAACTCCAGTCATCTTGATGGTCCCGTCTTGTAGCTGTACAATTAGAAACCCAGCTTTGCCAATGACCAATAAAAAAATTGGCCCCAGAGGCTTGCGGGCCAGCCCCTCAAACTGCGCAATTAGTTCCCTCATAACTACTGGAGAGCCCGGATTCTCAGTGCCGGCTTTTTTTTCCTCCCCTCGTTACTCGAGTGGTTCATCACCAAGCGCCCTCTCCGGGAGCGGTTATCGCAGGACCTGCATCCAACAACACCACACGATGAAACACGGAGTGAGATTTTTTCTACTACAAGTAATTGACTCTTGTATGCGTGATCTTTTTATCCTCACTACTGATTTTGGCGCTGATGCACTGACACGTTGATGTGAAAACCCCTAGAAGGGTGCTGCTTTGCACTTCACATCGACGCTGAGTGTCCAGCGCCGAGCTTCGTCTCGGCGCTTAGGACATTCGGAGCAACTATCATGATCACCACATAATACAAGATAAGCCCGGCCTCTTCGCCTATCCGTCATGGTCTCCCGAGTATCCGTGTGACATACCAATATCTCCCGGCGGGTGGAATGGAACGTCCAGACCGTGTGGCAGTTTGAGCGAGCAGCGGGAATCTTCAGGTCCTCCGCCGCAGGCGCCAGCTGCTGCCGATCGCGACTTCAGTTTCCCCCCGGCAGACTATTGCATCTCACCTAGACAGCTTCTGTTAGTCCCCACCACCGCCGAACCGCCACTGTCGCCGCCGACGACGACGTCTCCCGATCTTGCGCCAAGCACGCTCCCTTCTGACCCTCCGACTCACAAGAGAGCAAACTCGCTCGCTGACAACCGCAGACGACTCTCCATTTCTCCCTCCTCCCACAGGCGGCCAGTACCCCGCGCATCAATCTCCGTCAAATGCAGTTCCCTGCAGTCACTGTCATGCCTTCTCCTCTTTGGACGCGGCCGTTCTCGCCTAGGTAGTTCCCATCAAATTCCTCAAGAGAACGATCCCTAGCGCAGCAGAAGGAAGCTAAAACCTATACCTCTACACCAGCAAGCATATCGTGACCGCCCACCGCCTTTCTGGTAAGGGACCGTTCACCTGTGGCAGGGAGCGATGCAACGAGAAGACCACTACATTCAAGAAGGAGCGGGAGCTAGAGCGCCATTTAAAAATCTATCACCTGCGGGCCGTCTACTTCTGCTGTTGCGGCCATGCCGCCCGCAAGGACAAGCACCAAACCCACCTGCAGCGGGGTACACACCAGGGGGGAACCCCATACATTTGCATTTGTGGGAATCGAGTCGATGTCAACAACAACAACAACAACAACAACAACAACAACAACAGAGTCAATGTCCTCCATGAACACGAGCGGCATATAAAGGAGTGTGGAAAACGCAAGAGAGGGAGACCGCCGAAGAAGACGGCACAGGGACGATGAGGAACGACGGGTTATTGACGAAGCCACAGGGCCGGACTGGCGTATCTAGGAGATAGCGTTTGTGTCCGACGAAAAAGGGGTCAGCGCCTCTCCAAGACACGAGGCCGTCCAGGACCTGGAAGCGGAAACGATTCTAGGACTTTGAGAGGTCCCTGACAATGGAGAATGTGAGATTTTGGCAGGGAGGGGAGGGGTCAGGCAAATCGCGTCCTTTTTGGATGATCCTTGGCAATATTTTGACACGTTTGGACATACAGATGATACCCATGCATCGTTATGGGTCACGCACCGACGCCACCCCGGACTAGTAGTTATTGGAGAGCGACCTTGTCAAGCAGTCGATAAAGCAGTCCATACCAACCTAGCAAAATTACATTCTTAGTTAGTTAGCTCAGTTGTCTTCATAGTGGATGTGATCCGGGAAGGTCATGGCTTCAATTCAGCGACCGACCGGGTTTTTATTCGACTTTCTCGACCGACCGTTTTTTCTCGATTTGTTCGATTTTCTCGATTGTTCCTTCCGAGCCGCTGATGGCGTTGGGGACTCGGCTCCCATATTGGGGTAATGCCGCCCACGGAAGATGGTTCTCCCTTGTTCTTCTCTCGATCGGTCGATAAAATGACGATAAATAACCGAAAAGTCCAGGAAGGGCCTCCCCTGGCACCGAGTCGGAATCTGCCCTCTGAATTCCCTGAGATTGGAGAGTTGGACGGATCTTGGCTGTGTTAAATATAGGGTGGCTGTCTTTGTCACAAATCTCTCCTGGGGCGTCGAGTTGGTCCCTCCCCCCTGTCCTGTAAAGCAGTCGATATCAACCTAGCAAAATTAACATTCTTAGGTGTGGTTAGCTCAGTTGTCTTCAGACTTTTGTCTCTTAGCGGACAGAAACCATGTTGTTGCTGGTAAAACAGGACAAATGTGGCAAAGCGATGCGGGAAAACCATTGTGATAGGTAAATGCAGATAAGTAGTTATATGGGCAGGAGGTTCAACATTCATGTATGGACATAAGAACGAAGTGTTCCCGCCCTCTTCTAAAGGTAGGATATTCTTTCGTTAATCTCTTCCGACTTTCTATTTTACCACTCCTCTTTCTCCACTAGATATAAATCTTGAGAACCTCTCCTAGTCCCCATAAGTCGGGACCCATTCAGCGGGCCCTCCAATTCCCTTATTTCCTGTACCACCTGTTGCAAGTTCTTGCAAACGAGAGACAACTTGTCTTCCATCTCGAAAGACTCCGTGGACAGTGGAAAGAGCCTCTGTGAACAGTTATATTTGCCTTCTGTGCCCCCCGCTCTATCTCAAGCGTGTCCCACTCCTTGAGCAGCTCAGTCACTATCTCATTCTTTCTCTCCTATTCGCGCCGCTCGTGCAGCTTCTTCAACCTTTTCCCAATCTCCTTGTACATCTCCTCTGCGCGCATGACTATGGCGGGCAGGACTCTGACGACATGTTCTGCGATGCGAAGATCTTGAAAGGCAAGCTTTCTTTCCTCGTTCTGAATATCGTTCCACTCTTTCGACCCCCTATCATACTGGGCCTGCTTCTTCATGACGGCCAAGAAACGGTCGGCGTACGCTTGCTCCATCTCAGGCATCTTTTGGTGCTGGTGTTTGAGGAATACGATCTCCTCCGGCTTGATCGACATATACCCTTCCATCTCATTGGCGTCGGAGAATTCCATCGTCCTGGTAGCCATGTGCTCCGTCAATGCCGCCTCGATTTTCGTGCCGCGAAGTAACCCCTCCATGCTATCCGGCAACTTTTCCCAGAGTTGTCCACCATCCCCATACGCCTCGTACAGCAGAAATGGTATCCAGTTGAAACTATCTGCGTCTTCGCCATCGGCATCATCTCCGGCCTTTCCAGCGCCACCTGCATCGTCGACATTGTGCTGCTGCCGCCTCTCACGCACCCTAGCCTATCGACGATCACGTTGCCTCACCCTTGCAGATTCCCTTTGGTATGGTGTCTTGCCCGATGTTTTGCTTTTCTCTTCGTGGGAGTAGACCTTCTTGAGACTGCGCTCTTCCCATCGTTCCGTTCGAAGCATGTTCTCGTTGATGTGGGACCATGGCCTCGCAGGGTCTGGCTTCTCTGGCCCATCCCCATGATCCTGAGTCTCAACAACATTTTTGCTGGGCGGGCTTGCATCTATATCGATCCTATAAATCAAGACTCGCCCCCCCGGCAGATTGAGCGTGCCCCACGATTAGGCAGGCTCTTGATTCTGTTGATGCTGCGGAGGCGGTGGCGTCTGACTTTTGTGGAGCGGTCTCATCGATGACGTAAATTCGACCTTCGAGATTAGGTTCCTAGGTTGGCCAGTGCTTCCAATTGTGGATGACGGCATGGACGCTACAGTGGGATTCTCCCCTCACGAGGCTCCCGCGTGCGAACTCGCTGTCAAGACGAATCAAATTAAGATGTTCCGGGGCCATTACCCAGACGCTTTGGGTGGACTGAAGATTGTCAATAGCGTGTGTCTCTGGCATGGCACCCATCGAGTCGATTGGGAATTCTTTGGCGACGCTTTATCCTGTCGCTGTGGACGACAGAAGGTGAAGAAAACCGTTGATAGATGGTTACCTGGGCGGGGTTCTTGCCTGCCGTTGATTCTTTGCACCAATTAAAAACGAAACCGGATTGGAAAACCGACAGGTGCCAGGACTTTGCTCTTATCGCGGCAGCTATCACCCCGGCTGATATTCCCGCAACAATTCAGAGGGCCGATTTTCTGATTGGTCAACGCGTTTCGCGTGGATGCGAGTGTTGTTAAGGCGCTTGTACATATACTGAGAGACAACAGCACCACCACCACCTATAAGGGTTACGGTTATAGCAGGACAAGAGACTAAGGGCCTGTATTTAGTGCAGTATGCGCGTGGTGTTTGATAAACTGATCTGACGAGATCACCATTGACCGGTGCACACTCTAGAGCGCGAAAGAAGGTAGAATTGAAATTCAAATATTTTCGATTTCCAGTGTATATAGCCCTGATCGAACACTCCGCCAGCCGAGTAATCGAATCAGGGCCTAGCAAATCTATATGTAGAGCCCAGCTCTTGCGCCAGAACGCCGCCCCCCAACAAACACATCTCAACCCATTCCTCTCAAAGATCCTAAAATCCAAGCCGTGGACCATCTAAGTGCACTCAGCGAAACCACCGCGCCACTTGCACTTGGCTCCGCCCGAGCGGCACTAGTTGTAGCACACAGCTCAGTTAGTAAAAATTTAACCCTCGAAACCGCAAACTCGTATGAGTTTCTTGGATTCCTTTATTGGACACGTACTCTCTTATCCGGCGAGCACGGAACGTTCTTGTTGTTCCACTTGCCATTGTGATACTCGCGGACAGCGCAATTTCCGTTTCCTCCCGTCGTGCAGGTCTGAAACGGAAGGTCAGTTAGTTTGCTGATCTGCTATGTTGCTGTATATCACTGAGACGAATAGTGTGAAGACACTTACGCCTTCCACGACACCGCCGGCGTGGGTGTTGGGATTCGGCGAGGCAGCTACGCTCGTGGCGAGCACCGAAACGAGGGCGGTCAGGACGATGGAGAAATGCATTTTGGGTAGTGGAGGTAGTGGGTTCTTGGAAAAAGATTTTGTAGTTGAGTAGGAAGGTACTAAGTAAGTAGATAGTAATGAATAATTGATGGCCTTGATGTTGAGAAGTTGTTGTTGCTGATGGTGAAATCTCAGTGATAATCGGCTGGATTTTTAGCCTGTCTTATACTTTGTCGCCTTGAAAGTATTCCAACATGAAACAAAAACAATTCCGACATCGACGCAGCTGGTCCGACGCGCCCAGGAAGCAGTCAGGTAAGTATCTAGAGCAATGACCAGGGTTATAAATAGTAAATTGAAATTTATAGCACTAGGAGCAGAGACCTAGAGTGCGACGAATAGCGCTGGGGGCAAAGGCGTAGAGTGCAACGAATAGCACTCCTCTTAACCATCGGAGCCAGCCGCGATGGAGCGTGATGGAGCGTGGTGGCGCGCTTCAAAAATCCGAGATCCGTGAGTTTGCGGGGGTTAACCGGCCGATGCGCGATGCGGCGCTGCCTTGAATTAAACCGAGCCCCAGGGTCGCAGTCTGTGAAACCGTTGTTTTGGTGGGTAGTTGTATACCTATGCATCCTCCACTAAACTATTCGGTGCGAGATGCTTGAGGGATCCGGATGTTGCCGGAAGAGCAGTGGATGGACATGATCTCGCGCAGTAACCTAAGCATTTTTGTATGGCCGATAGCCCAAACTCGGACCTGAGGGTCTAGGGCCTATAGCTTCTGGTGCGACGGCGCGATGATCCTGACCGGATTAAAGGCCAAGGTATATGAGAGAGCGCGATCCTAACGAGGAGTCTATACCGCTCTACCTATTCGGAGCTGTGGATCGCTCTTCAAAGCCCGACTCCGCCTCTGGAAATGGACACACACTGGCCGTCAAAGGCGCGGAGACGGCAGACCTGGGGCGCCCGCAGCAGGAGAAAAGGTCCACGACCGACTTGGTCCTGTCTAGGGTCGATACATCCCTGTATGCCTCAGTCTTACCAATCTAGTCTTGCAGTTCTATGAGGACGGCGGTGCGCTCGAGCATTCATGATTCTTAGTCGGACTGGGCGGTCAACCCCAACGGCTGGAGTCGGAAGAGGAGGCGCAGGCAGAAACAGGTCGAGGACAGTTTTGCGAAAGAGCTGGAGTCCGACACATGGTGGGAAGGGAAGATGCATTTTTAAATTTTTGGTTGGCGGGGATGTGGGGAAAATTCCTTCACGGAAGGAACAATTAACAATTGGTGACGGGCGATGCCGCCTTGGCAACGTGGTGTTTGTTCCAACTGCCCTCGTTGATCATTTCGGGCACCTCTTGGTTGCGGGAAGTCGCCGACCGACCAGCAGCGGCAGTGGAATGTGGTGGGCACCATCCACTCATAGGCTAGCGGCGTTGTCCTGAAAGTCAGCAGCTTCCTCTTTTGTTTCCCTAGCCCATAACAGGATAGTCGCACAAGGCCATGGTGAAAAGGTTGGGGAACATGAAGTGGTGGTTGGTAATTTTTGTTCGTCAAACTTGGAAAGAGGTGCATTATCTTCCAGCAGGTGTGGATGGCAACAGTGGTTTCTGACGCAGGTTGGTGTATGCACTGTGGCCCTGAAGTGGTTCTCGGTCTAGATTTCTGCATCTGCACGCCGATAATGCAACACCTGATAAGCTCTTTTTGTTCTTTGAGAATACGAGCGGCAAAGATGTTTCGATAGAAAGGTTCGTAGGCACTGTGTATTGGGCAGCGGGCGGTGGAAGTCTTTCGGAGTTTCCATTTGACCGTCTTATTCCACTGTTCTCTGGTTCATCATTTCCAGGTTTGTGGTCGGTCTCCATTTGGGGAACCATCCGAGCGGGCAGTGCCGCTTTCGAAATGCCGCCCCCATGGGTAAGAGATGGGGTAGTGTGCCTGACATTGTGAATGAAGTACTAGCACACTGACTAATGCAACAGCTTGTCGCAATTGTTAATATTTGCGAAGGCCAGCAGTGCCCTCAGACTCTAGACTGCCGACAGCTTTAGGGTCCGGCAGGCATGGGGGTGGTGAAGCTAGAAGCAGCAGATGCGGGAGAAGTTGTGCCAAGCTTCCACCCCGCCTTCGGTGCGCGATAAGACAACGACAACGAGGGCGGGCCGATGTGCTCTCGCGGCCGGGTTGACAGTATCAAGTGCGCATCTCTAAAGGATTCAGGACCAATGTCTTCGAGCTTTATGCAACAGCATACTTTCTTTATTAAGAATGGCTCGGCCAAACGATCATATGCTTACTGCCTTCAAGCAGTTCCTGCCTTCCTTTATCAGCTGGCGTTGCACTGGGCCCCTGTTGAACGCTGCTTGGCAGCCCTGTAGCGCAGTGATTAGCCCCACGGCCGGCACAGCCATCAGATGCAGCACATGGTGCACCCTGGCAACATGAGAGGCCTGCTGTCCAGGGAGTTGTCAGGCGCATCGTCCATCGCTAAACCTTGTACTCCAAGTTTGCAGCCCCGACTGTAGACAATCGAGCATCTGTGAATAAAATCCATCGTCAGTTAGCCTGGATGCAGCCAAGGATGAGACAAGGTACTCTAGGTTGGGGGGTGCCTGAGTGATAGGCATAGTGTGTTTCCCCGTTCCTTGGACTGAGAACTTGAACCTACAGAGGGAATGATCAACAGCGAAACGCCACCTTATACCTTTACCATGGAAGGTATATAAAGCCTTCGCCACATCCACTTTTTCTACCCAAGTGCCCACTGGCTCTCTCCCTTCAAAACCTACAAAACAAAATCAACATGTATATCCGATCACTAGGCATCTTCAACATCCTGGTCGCTACGGCGGTCATGGGTGCTGTCAACGAACCCTGTGTTGGCTCTGGTGGAAGCGCTGGTCTGTACATCCTCACCGTCCATTCTCAACTCTAAGTTGACATCTCACCCCCCTCATACAGGAGTCTGCGTCACCACGGCGACATGTTCAGCAAGTGGCGGAGTGACCATCAGCGGGGGATGCCCGTCCGACGCATCCGACGTCAAGTGCTGCAGCAAAGCCAGCTGCTCCAACGGTAGCGCGGGCAACTGCCGCTGGACGAGCGACTGTGCCGGCACCGTCGTGTCTAACCAGTGCCCCGGTCCGTCCGCCTTCAAGTGCTGCTCGTCCGCTGCCACTGGCTTTGGCGGCTACCCGACCCCGTCGTACCCCACCGTCGGCACCAGCGCTGGTGCTTGCAAGCAGGTGTCCGTCAGTGGCGCACAGGCTGTAGTTGCCGCCTGGCCTGGCCGTGTGAGACAGATTTACTGCACGAGAGACTGTGCATGCCCTGGTACCTCGGATCACTGCTGCGGAAAGGCCGTCGATCTGATGTGCTCGGATGCTGGTGGTGTAAGTTCATCTTCATCCTCTTCCCATGGTGGTTTCCACTATCCATTGTGACTTTCCCCAATCATCCATCATGTGCCTAACAAGACTTTAAAAACATAGGATGCCACCGAGTCTGGCCGTCAGATCGCTGAGTGGGTCATGAACAACCGCAACTCACTTAACCTCAAGTATGTCATCTGGGGCCAGCGCATCTGGAACCCCAGTGTCGACAGCGTTCTGACATGGACGAGCTGGAGGAGCATGGAGGACAGAGGCTCCATTACGGAGAACCACTGGTAAGTTACCCTTTCCCGAAAATGGGTGTTAGATTCGTATTCTGACTCTGAGTGTCAACAGGGATCACGTTCATGTCAGCTTCAACTGAGTTGTTCCTCGAAAATACCTGGATTGCCATGTTGCGGTCAATGGAAGGATTTCCGTTGTCAGTTTTATTTCAAGTAGTAGCTGAACATACGGCATATCATGATAAACATGCACCTTGAACATTGACTTCTCTATTGCCTGCTCCCCTGGTCCGGGTCATGTGTTTGTTCGGTGAGCCAGCGGACTAGTACCGCGCCGAACCTTGAAGTTTGCTGCCGAATCCTGCCAACAGCTCTGCGTTTCGGGCGGCTTCTCCGCCTGTTTCCCCAGGTTCGTTCATCTTGCTCGGCGATATCACTGCAGCCAGCAGAGAAGTACCGCACTGAAGTCTGATGCTGAAGTTTGATGCCGAACTCTACCAGCAGCTCTGCGTTTGGTACGGCTTCTCCACCTGTTTGATCTCTGGATATCGTCGAGTGGAATGTGATATTCGACACGTGTTGGGGCGGCAGCGCTTGGACTTCAAACTGCTGTAACTGGTGTCCAAGTTGTAGTAATTCGGACATCAAGGAATATTTAACGTTAACCGACGCGATTTCCTAAAACGGCGCGTGTTGGGTCAGCACCCTGATTCTTAGATCCAGCTTCACTGCCCACGGTTTCATGGAACCTCGGGAATCTTGGCCAGTACCTTGTGTATATCGCTCAGATGCATTTGGTTGCGTTCATTTGGCCCTAGACCGATAACCCGTTTCACTTCCATGTCCTGGTCCATCACGGAATGACGTATTTTCAATAACGTTTCAACGCAGACCTTGACCAGTGTTCTATGCAACTTGAATCTAATGGCGGCGCTTAGGCCTACATAAACGCGAAGAGCAGCAATTATACGCGTGGCGGTCTGGATTTCGTTTCCGATCCGGACGCAAAGGGGACTATCGCCATCAAGTAGTCTCAGATCGCCATCAAGTAGCCTCAGAAGGGAGTCGAGACCATTGGCGTCCCAAAGCTCTGATCCTCAGGCGATCAATCTCGATGGACCGGCTGATGACGGGAGCCGATGCCCGGACGTGTTTTTCTTTTCTTTTCTTGTCTGGTTCAATTCTGATATGTACGGCGTTAGTGATGACCTTTTTGAGACTGAAGGGAGATGCAAGATTGAAAGATGATCCGTGAATGAGGGGTAGGACTCAGGCAAGCTGCCAGTCTCAATTGCTGTCATCTCCTGAGGTCACATGATATGTCATGGATGTGTAAAATTTCTGCAAGGGGCCAAAAATGACAGACCAAGCTCGTATAATGAAACGAGAAAACGAGAGAAACGAATAAAAGAAGAGCAAGGACAAAAACCCCATTCAAACCTATTCTGGTATTCACAGTGCCCAAGTCTGACTTCAACAATAAGCCTCGAGTTGGCTCGCTCCATTAAGGCTTTGAGCTACACTTCAATGATACAGCTGAGCTAATCCTGGAGCTTCGCTCCTTTAAAGCATCATTATCATAGACCCAGTACTTGATACTCACCTACCCAACCTGCCTTCTTACTCATATGGCTACGGTACTCGGCGTCGGTGCTTTTCTGGTCGTGCAAATAGCTTACCCAGCAGTCTAGCAGTCTCGCAGAGATCAAGTCTGACCCCGGTGCCAGCCCCAGCCCATGATCCAGCCCTCCCGGACCTTGACCTGCGTCCCCTTAAACGCCGCCCTGACCACCTCGACATTCAATCCAATCTCTTCGCTGCCGTCTTCGTTCGAGTACCAAAGGTACTTCAAGTTCGGATACTTGCCTTCTCTCGTCTGCTCCGCCAACTCCCTGATAGCAGGAAAGAGCTGCTTCCTGAGCATATCCACGCTCAAACACTCGATGCTTTCCGGAAGCATGTCGACGATGGCGCTGGCAGGCATGTTGGGAACAGGGTTGCCGTCGGAAACCCACATGCCATTGATGTGATCGTACTCGCTTCCCGGGATAGGAGGCTGTCCGAGTGCGAGAGCAGGCACGCACAGTAGCTCAAGAGCCTTGAAGTCTTTCAGACGCAAGGCTTCAACCCGAGCCGTCGGATCGTGCTGATGGGGGAGAGCCCACCTGTCAAAGCGCAGATCAAGTCGGCGGAGCGTGTCCTTGAAGGGCCGGAAGGCGTCGCGGAAACCGTGGTCGTACCAGTCGATCACGCTTTCGAAATGGTGTTCCGGGGGGCATACCAGGCGCAAGCTTTCCAGCGCGGGGCAGAGCAGCGCGATCCGGTCCAGATCGTGCCTAGACATGTCGTCGTCTTCGAGATGGAGAAAGGGGACGTGGCCGAGGGACTCCCAGAACTCGTTTGGGAGAGAAGAGGCGACTGGCAACTTTACCGATTCGAGTGCCGGCGCGTGTCGGAAAAGGCTGGCAAATGACCTGACATTGTCCGCATCCATGGTTGAAGTGACCTCGAAGCGGACTAGCGACTCAAGCTTCAGCGTGCTGGGCATTTGTGCACCGAGACTGAGCTCTTGGCGCCGGTCAAGCATGATCTCTTCCACGTTGAGCGTGGTGCAGAGGAGAAGATCAAAGAGCACAGACTCGAGCAAACTGAGCGTATCTTGGCGTTGGAACAACGTGATGGGGTGCAGTTCGATGGTCGAACGGCGAGAAGTATCAGGCCAGGTTACGCCTAAGCGTTTTGCGTAGGATTTGAAGAAGTCGGTTTCCTCGTCGGTCAGGGTCAAAGCGGCGCCCTGCTCGATGGATATTTCCTTCACCAGTAGGGCAAGGTCGGGGTGCAGGAGAAGGTGGCGCACGAGGGAGACTAGCTCGCCCTTGACGTAGGGGAAGATATTCAGGCGCTGGTAAAGCAGCGGGTTGGTGAGGTGAGCCATGGTCTTGCAGGTAAACGATAGGGGCCCAAAAGCATAGTAGTTGTCGAGGGCGGCCTTCCAGGTGCCAGCGATATCGACATCGGGATGATCGAGAAGTCCTGGGAGAGGTCTCAGGGGCGTCGGGCTCTCTTGGAGGTCTCCGATGACTTGGTCCAGTATTTCCATGGGGCATCGCAGGAAGAAGCATGGTTCCGACATGTTTGCGGCCTGGGTTTGCACTCGCAACAGATGGAGATCCGGGAGTGGGTTGGGCTGGGCGCGAAATTTGCGTGGAATGGAAGAAGATACGGATTACGGTTTATAAACCTTGATGAAGAAGGATTTAGTTGAAGTTGCAAGGTAGCGAGCCCAGGCAGCAGCGCCACGCCAAGACTGTTGGTGGGAACAGACCCACCCTGCCTAATGCCATACGAGGCGCGTTCTTGGCGGAGACCGTTTGGACTAACCATGAGGCCATGAGCTGTGCCATCAAAAGGATTACAAAAGAGATGAGGATGTTTATGGAATTAGGGGGGCCGAAATGCGGCGCTCAGTTGAGGGAAAGACTTGTTCATATTTTTCTCTTTGTCACTCTGTTTTGGTAAAATGATGGTCGACATATAACCCAAGTATCATTATCTCAAACAAGATCCTGATCTCATCTTATCATATTGAACCCTGGCGTTGGTCGAGGGCACAAGGACGAGTGCTGAGATGAAAAGAAGGCGCCTGGAATGATGGGGGACGTCTCAAAGAAAGATGGCAATTAAACTTTCCAAGCAAATCGGCACCGCGGCGAGTGTTAAGTTTATAAACCTCGTTGCGGTGCGACTCTTTTGCCTACGGGCATCGTACACGCCACAGGACGAATTGGCCGATACGGTAAGTGTATCGCTCCCTCCGGCGAGGTCGCCAGTTCGAATCCTTCCCCGACCGCTCCCCGCCGTCAGTAAAATCCTCACGAGGGTTTTTCGTAACCGGTCCCCTTCCCGCAAGGGGAGTTGGCCGGCGAGCTTTTTGCCATTTTAGTTCCTTCTTCATCTTGGATGGAAAGAACGACGGAAGCATAGAGGCTCCTTTTGGTGGGAAGAGCAACACCGCGCCTTCCTTCACTGGCTTCATACGCCGGGCAACCACAGGCTTGCGGCTTCCTAATATGATTTTCAAGATGGTGAAATTCTGACCGGCCGCGGGGCCAACTTTCTTTCTTGATTTCCAATTTTGACGCTTTCAACACCTCAAGTTTTCTTCCACCCCCAAGTGTCATGACACTTTTTTCTCCACCTCTGTAACATTATCACAGCACCACCACAGCCCAGCGACGATTGTTCCAACAAACGTCCAGAGCACGGCGCGCGGCCCAATCAAGGCATGCCCAGTCTCCCCCAGAAAACGATTGAAGCGACAGCGCCATCCGTTTTGCCCAGGAGATTTTAGCCGCACCCATGGATGCGAGTGACAGGCTGGCCCCGGGTAAAACGTCACAGTACCGCGGGCGCCATTTAGGCAGTTGCAGATGCCAATCATTTATACCGCTGTGGAGAGCTTCCAGACGCTTAAAGAAGGAAAACCCATTAACAGGCAATGGTATCAAGTACTTAACCGTCGCTCGTCTAGGCCACGTTGCCAATAGGGACGAGCTTGCCACACGCCGACCTACATCATGCCTCTCTTCGACGTCACGGCCATTTGGGCTTTGCTTCCACAAAATATTCTTGACGGATTGGGTGACACCATTCAGACGATCATATCTTGCTAGTCCCTGAACATCTCACCACGTAGCAGCGATACCTCCCGGAAAATCTCAAATCTAGTCCAGATCTTCGCCACCCACCCAATTGGTGTCGCTGCCATGGCTTGGGCCAAGTATTTGCTCACGCGGGCGCTCGTCCTAGGGCTCCTTGCGCAAGGCATCGTCGCAGACGGGGACGCAGACGCCAATGCCAAGGCAGATGTTGCGCCGTCGGTCGGCTCTGACGAGGGCCTCGCCTTTGAGCCCATCGAGAAGACAGAGATCTACACCGACAACGCGACAGCCAAGGCCACGACGCCCGAGATCATCACAGATGTTGAGGTCCCGCCGGTAGAAGGGTGGTGGCAGTCCAAGATCTGCTCGGGCGTGTACTGCATCTTCACCAACCGGCGCATCAACAACGGGCGGGGACTGGTCATCGTAAGCAAAATCGAGGACTTCCACAAGGTTGAGCGGGTGGAAGACCACCTCGAAAAGGCCGAGAACAAGTATGAGGAGCCGATCTCGTGGCAAGAGGCCGAGGTCGTCGATAAGGGCATCGGACTTGTGGCCAACAAGACGCTGAGGCGCGGAAAGACGCTCATGTCTTGGTCGCCCGTGCTGATGGTGCACAAGGACGTGATGAACGAGGTGCGCAAGGCCGACCGCTTGAACCTGCTCGAGCGCGCCGTTACCTTCCTGCCCGACGCGACGCGTGCCAAGTTCGACAGGCAGCGCGCCGGCGGGCCCAAGGGCGACATCACGCGCACCGTTGAGCAGATCATCAAGGGCGCGCCATTTGAGATCGACCTCGGGTTTGCGCGTCACGCCGACGACCACTCTAAGCACTACGTCAATTACCCGGAGATCTCCGCCGTGTTCCAACACGACTGCCGCCCCAACGTGGCCTACCACGTCGACAACAACCTCGCCCTGCGCACCGTTATCGCCCGCCGGACCTCGGTCGGCGAGGAGCTTACAATCGCGTACATCGACCCGCTGGAGCCGCGCGCGGAGCGCCAAGCCTGGGTCAAGAAGAACCGGGGGTACGGCATCCCCTGCCCGTGCGACGCCTGCAACAAGAAGGGTCGCCTCGATGCCCTCAAAGAGTCCGAGGACCGTGTCGCCGAGATCCTCTCCATCCGCGCCGAGCTGCGCAACCACGACTCCAAGATCATCACTTTCGACATGATCGAGCGCTTCCTCAAGCTTCTCGACCAGGAGCGTCTGCAGGTCAAGTTGGCCGAGGCGTACGAGCTTGCTGCCGTCAACTTTAACTACCTCGGCGACGACGTGCGGGCCAAGAAGTATGCTGATCTGGCTGTGCAGGCGGGTATGATCGAGGGAGGCGTAGATTCGAATGATGTCATTGCGATGCGCATCATGGCTAGCGATGTCAAGGGACATTACTCGTATCGGTTTACCCTGAAGAGGAGAGGGCAATGAGACGGGGGAGAAGAGGATGACATAAGAAAAGTCGCTAGTTGAGCGTCACGCTGTGCAATTTTTTTCGTTGTTTGAGGGTTAGAGTGGGATAATATTGCTAGTAGCAGAGGAATAAAGTATTTACACGTCTTCCATCTTTTAGGTTACTTGTGTTGTGAACCTCATGTGTTCTTTTTTTCACGCACGAAACAGAATGCCCAACTTTGCACCACTCCCGCCTTGCCTCTCATCCTCCGGTGGATGTTTCAAGTATTGAGGAGCGTCTTGAGGAATGTGCATATTGAAGTCGTCCAAGTTGTTTGAGAGCAGTTGCTGTTGTCCGTCGCGTTCTTCTACGACGTGAAAACCGTGGGATCCTTCGGAACTGTGGTGTTTGATGATATTCCCAGGGCAACTTCGCAAAGCCCAGGCAAAGAGGAAGCAAAGAATTTGAGTGATTGACGCCATTTGCAAGTTTCTATATGACCCTGTTCAGAATAAAGCCATTGGTGGTAGGTTTAAAGATTCGCGTTGTTGGCTGCCGATGGAATATGTAGCAAACCGAATAGCAGCTTGAAACGGGTATTAATCACTTGGGCTTTATTTACGATAATCATGAGTGCCTGGTGGCTGTTCTTATAGTAGCTATTTGCTTGACGTTTTCTTGCCATTGCAAATGGTATCGTACGATCACTAGATTGATGTCACGAAGGGGCTGGTTGCCAAGGCAATATATTTCAGCTTGGCCTGTGCTAATGAAATGCCAACCTCGATTTGGTCCACGGAAATGCCGGAGATGTGATCTTTTTCTATATTCCCAAGCCCTGCCAAGTCGTAATCCGTCGGATCGCAAGCATTGGCATTGCTTCAGTCTGCCAGCCATCTCATTCCCGTGGCCCTGTTCCTTCCACTGTGTCCATGTTACTCGTATGCTCGGACTCGATTTGCCGGCAAAGTTCCCTCCAGTTCCTCATCACCTCACTTGGCACTGCCCACCCAGCAATCTGCTTAAAGTGTTTACTAAGCGGTAGGTAGAACCTGTGGCCACATCCAGTCTTAATCGTCGTTGCCTTGTCGTAGCAGAAAAAGGGCGGACGTGGTCGATATGGTTTCCTTTTGCGCGCCATGATCCATGATCTGGCGAGGAAAAGACATGCGCAAAGTCTCCAGCTCAGGCATCGCCAGCATCGCGTGTGATACAGCAATCATGAAGGAGCTAAAGGTGTCGGGAATTGTATTGCGCATAGATTCTGCGCCGCCGGTCACATACATGTACTTCTCACATATAGCAGTATCAGAGTTGATCTCAAGACGCCTGAGCCGTGGCCAGAATGGTGTTTGGCTTGTTTCTTCCCTTGGCCAAAACATCTCTGAAATGACTGGAAAGTCTTTGACGACCAATGTACGAAGATTCAAGGATATGTTCCGAAGGGCTCTGTCAATGTTGCCTGGGAAGTAATTTATGGGATGGAAGTAGACCCGCTTGTCTGAGAAGTAAAGGTATTTGCTCCCGTCAGACCAATCGACGGTGAGATATTCCACACGTGGCAAACAAAATGCCAGACCTGAGGTAACGCCGTGGTCTAGTAATTTATAATGAAGTCAGCAATTTTCAAAGTTGAAGCCCGTCTTTTCTCATGCAATGGACTTCTGTAACGGCAAACACTACTTCCCTTCGACACCCAAGACATGTGGGTGGCTGATTCAAAGGCATTAACCACCGCTCTAAAAATGGCCGGATGAAGTGACTTGACAAAAGGATCGAGAATCTCAGCGGAAATGGTAACTTTGTTGATCCCCATAGCGAAAGGAAAATTCCAGTCCGGCGAATCCATTTCGAATTTATGTTTCATAGAATTAGTACCGCAATCTACTTCCAGAGAATGGAGTGACCCAAGTCTGGAATATGGGCTATAGCCAGATAATTGTCTAAGATATTTATCAACTCCTCTGTTGGGGGTACTTGATTTCCAGGTGAAAGCAGCTGCTCCATTGGCTCTAGTATAGCAAAGAGGGTTATTCACTAGGTCCTGCTGACAGTGGATACAGAAGTTTCTTGGGCATGCCCATGAATTGATGGATGAAGGAGCAAATCAGCGTACCTACCGAGAGACTGTGAAGAAAACGACATAGTTTCTCGCGTTGGGAATAGACGTGCCCCGTCCACATCTTCTTCTCATAGGCCAGGGCTTCTTTGAAATCAATGCGATATTCAAGTGAGACGATGTAGTGGCAGCGATGGTGCTTTAATATTTCCGTCATCATTTGAATCTCCTTTGCCTCGACCACGAGAGTCTGGAATAAAACGTGTTCCACAACCGACTGCCATTTTTGAGTTATTGTTGCGCAGCGAGAAAGTCGAAACCTGGCCCTAACCTCATCCGCTGTCACAGAGCTACGCCTGTCGGGTGTTAGGAGCGCCCGAACAAGTTTTGAGCAAGGGGATTGAAGAATCATTTGGTCATTGTGGTATGTCTTGAGAGTCTTCAGATACTCCTCATGAACATCAAGTGCTATTAAACGAATTACTTCGTCTGGAAGGGTGGCGTTAATAGTCGTTTTCTTGAAAGGTCTCGATCTGACAACTACTTGAAGGAATGTCGATGCAGAGAGTGCCAACACCGGATAATTGGTTGTAAGGCGTGGGGGAAAAGTGTGGAAATGATAGCGGAAAGTCCTTATTTATCCATAAGCAATAATATCATAGTCTTGTAGCCATGACTTATCTCAATGCTAGTCATTCAGGTTGGTTTGAGTGAATTGAGGGACTGGTATGGAATGATAGGAACCTCCCCTTCACCTGCTAGTTGTTGAGTTACTACTCATCAATTGATCAATGACGATGCATTTCCAGTGACATTGGTCGGCATTTGGCATTTGTAGTCCAACCAAGTGCGTGCTCAACACACTACTCATCCCTCAAAAACTGTATTGTCGTCCTTAAAAAACTTGGATGAGCTTGCAAATAATTGTTACTCCTCAAGCTGAGTAAGATTTGCGCGTATAAATTGGTGCGTATCTGTAGGACTGGTAATGTTCTCTTTCTTTCCGCCATCAAGGATTTGATAGTCGCCATTACGCTTGATCAGAGCTTGCCTTAATCAGTTCATGGTCAAGACCTTGCTCCAGGCCGCATCCCCATTATCGCTATGGACAAACTCCCCGAACTGGTGCTTTACATAATAGCACTAGAGATTCAACGTGATTATCTGCAATGGTTAGCATCACATGATCACCAACCCGCAAGATTCGAAAGGCTCAGGGGTCTTCTACGCGAAATTTTGCCACAGCCACGCCGGACTCCTGAACCGGAAAGGGACATATATCGACTTTCCCGCTGTGCACAACTCTCACGGAAATGGCAGCGTGTTGCGGAGCAGACTATCTTCAGGCGCCTTTCCATCCAGTCAAGATTTAAGGAGACACAAATGTTTTATCGGATATTTCAACATCTCCCTCGTTTCAGATACCTCTCTACCCTTGAATAGCAAATTCATCTGAAGTTTCAGCTGCACTCACGTAAAGAGCAATGGGGGATTTCTCTCAAGTCGCAACACGAGAGCCATTTCAACTTTCTCCGTACGCACTCGGTAAGCTCCTTTGTCCCCAGATCCAATTTAGAGGACGCATAAACAAGCCTTGTGAAGGCGCCTTCATATTTATAGCATATCTAACATTGCCCCCTTGTTGTTATCATAACCTATGGAACGACTCTCTTAACGTTGAAGTCAGGTATTTGTCAACGGTGACTCTTGACCCCGCCGTTGAAAAGTACAGGATAAACCCTCGACGGTATCTTGGAAACCATTCCCCTTACAATAATACTCGAAATGAGACATAACTTTGAAATGGATGCATTGGATTAGGTGCCTCTACCTGCCGTGGGCGTCATGCGGGTCACCATTGTACTCGAGCATTTGCACATTCACCTTAAGTCAATCTATCCGAGCCTCTTTCGTGCTGTGATCACTGCATTCGAATCAGCCACCCAAATGTCTCTAATCTCAAAAGGAAACGATGTGGATTATTATTACGACAATGATGTTGCCATCCTTTGAACATCCGACTGTCGACTTACCTACCGTAACGAGTAGCGAATATTCTAGACCGGGCAAGCATTCATCCCCTAATGCCATAAACAGAGTTCTTCGGGATATGTCATTGAACCTTCAGTCACTGGTCGTGATGAACGACTTTCTGATCACCTCAGTCCTGTTCTGGCCGAAGGAACCTACAAGCCAGCCGCCATTTTGGCCACGGCTCAAGCGTCTTGAGATTACCTCCACTGCTGGTCTATATGCAACCTCTGACTCTGGCTCATCGGAGTTATAAGATGCGATTTGGTCTGGGAGGCCTGTTTGACGACGATGGAGTCTCCGGGAATCATATTCCCCCTACGTTTAATTTACTCATAATTGCTGTATCACACGCCATGTTGCGTATGCCCAAACTTCAGACTTTGGGTCTGTCGTTCCCTTGTCAGATGATACTGAATAGGTGGAAAAGCTTCACCTTTTCCGCTTTGGGGGGCGATACCTTGTTTAATACTGACGCCTCCGACCCTGACGGCATTCGGCCATGCCCGCCTTTCTTTCACTATGATAGGGCAATGACGGTTCGGACCGAACTTGACCCCGGAGTCTACCCACCACTGAACAAAGACTTCCAGGAATTCATTGAGTGGGAAGTACCGCGGATTTTTATGGAGAACTGGGAGGAACTTTGCCGTCGAATAAATGCATACATACATATAGTGGCTTTACCTCAAACGTAACAGGGAGGGGGGAAGCCGCCGTATTCAAGGGATGCCAATTTTGACCGGGGGACTTGCAGGGAACGGGTCGACGTTCTATCGCATACACTCAGTCAAATCGTTTCTCAGTTACAGGCGATACAGGTGTCATATGGCAGACCGTATCGAGATTTTGGGGTTATAACGGGTGAAATCACGTCAACAGGACTGCGCTGGAGGCCAACATCACAATATTGGACCTCCGAAACGAAAGGAAAAATAGAAACTTAATAACGTGGGTGACTCAACACCTCGTCACTTTAATAATTCATCAACCTGCCCCGTGATATCCACCAAGTAGAACGTCGACCTGTTTCCCGCAAGACCCCCAGCCGGCACCTTGGAATCAAAAAACCAGTTGGGCACCATACAAATTCTCTGCCCGATCTGTGACACCGCCGCCGTCAGCGCCCCAGGCGGCAGTGTTGGATCACTCGGCACGAGCCCCAGATATTCTGCCGTCTTCCACCCGTCCTTTGAGCGCAACACCAACACACCCCTGTCGTGGTCAGTAATGAGCAGCACTTTGCCTTCATACTTATCCGGCAGCCTCATGGCATCACTTCTCTCGACTGTCATCTCCGGTGTTACCGCTAGAGGAACTGGGTTCCCCTTCTTTCTCGTATCAAATTTCAACACTGATCCCGTTGACTCATCTACGACCAGCAGAGTCTTCCCCGCGAGAGCAATCCCCGTAAACCCAAAGATGGTTGTGTTAATCACCTCTGGGACGTACCACTCGACAATCTTTCGCCCGGACCTATCCACTCGGAGCAGCGTGCCCGGAAAGGATCCACAAATCCAGATATTACCATCTTTGTCATGGACAAGGTCATTGAATCCGCCGTAGCGGTTCCGCGAGACGGTTGTCAGGTTGGCGCTCCACAGGAACTTGCGTCCGATGGGATCGTACCTGTTCAGCCAGTTGTCGCCGCGGACGTTGCGGCCCAGAGTCCGAAAGGCGGAGCCCTGTGTGACGATGACTGAAATGAGAGAGGTGTACTTGTCCCAGGCCACGCCAGCGATGTGGAACTGCGAGGAGAAGCTTTGCCCCGGGAAGGATAAGCTGGTGAGACTGTTGGTGTAGGGGTTGTAGACCCCGATACTGGCGTTGTAGAGAATGCTGAAATTTCGACAGTGATTTGATCAGTACCTCCTCCAAGCATCTCTGGCAACTGGAAGCGGGGTGGTGAGAAACCTGATGTAGGCCTGACACAACTTGGGATCCCAATCCATGTTCTCGGGGTACAACTGATAGGCGTTGATGACGACATTGCCGCCGTGGAAAGGTGGGCAGCCATGATGATGGCACTGGACCAGTGGCGCCAGCAGTCCGACAATTGCAATAACCACCCGCTTGTTGAGCTTCATTATACACATTTTAATTCACTCGAAATTCATGCAGAACATAATCTGAAGCGAAAATAACGTGTGCGAGAAGATAGCGACAATATATTGGTTTCAAGTCGCAGTTTGGGTGTGGCCGCCAAAGTCTTGGCCATTGGTTCTGGAAACAGTGCCGAGTGGGCTGTCTGCCGAGACGATGCGATTGGCGATCGTTCCAAGTTGTTGGTTGGTAGCACTGCGCGAGTTTGATGCAAACCCCGCACCGTTGCGGGTGCAAGACTTGTCGGTGAGGGCAGCGGCGACTATGATGACCCGACTTCGGGGAAGCCACGACCAGAGCGCACAAAAAAAGGAAGTGGACAAGACATTTTGCTAGACGCGATCCGCGCTGCGGACCCACTTAAATAGCACGGCTCTTCCACGGATTGGAAGGAACCTGCACACTTGACAAGTCGAGCCTTCCTCGCGGGAATTGATGCCGTTATCTGACCTTATGGGGGGCCAAATCAGAAGACCACTCTTGCTCAAACTTTGGGCAACCTATGACGGCAAGGAGGTTAAACATTTGGGGCAATGCGATGGGACTGGGAAGGCAGGCTGATCTGCAGAAGAACGTGGTTCAACAAATGACCAGCCGAAGTGGTTGTGGAAAGCCAACCAACTTGCAGGACTTGCAGTAGTCGTGCTTACTTGCAGCTGTTGCCTGGTTTCCCCGCTCGCAGGCTCGAAAGCCTCAGGCGCCCGTCACCCATCTCCCACTCTCCCCCTCCCCTCCTCTATCTTGTCCTCTCCCGCGCTCCTTTGCCTTTTTTTCTCGCTCCCCCTTTTTCCTCGTTTCGTTATCCCTTCTGCTAATTTTCAGTCTTCATTGGCCGTTCTTCAGCTAGAAAGAAACAATATGGCCGAAGCCGCGGGAGCCATGGGCTCCATCATCGACACTATCGCCTATGCTTCACAGCTTGCGACGCAAATCCAGACATGTGCCGAGCTGACTGGAAAAGCGGGAGAGGAGCTCCAATATATCGGTTTCGAAGTCATGGCCACAGCATCAGCTCTGAGACTGCTGAATGAGGTCATTGAGGCTGACAAGACCGCCGCCGAGGAACACCGCATCTTCAACAATGCCGGTGTGGCAAGCATCAAATCCCTCGCTGCCGATTGCGAGAAGCTCTACAGCACCATCGTGGTTATTCTACGAAAGGCATGCACTCCCAAGGACAGTTCGCATAAGGTGGCCGGCGTCAACCCCAACGATGGTCTTATTCCTCTCCGCATCTCCATAAGCCAGATGAGGTGGTCGTGGCTCAGTCCCCGAGTCACTCGCTGCTGGGAGCAGCTGCGATGGCTCGAGGTCGGTCTTCTCATCCACTTGAAGATCGCCCATCTTGCCGAGCTCCATGTCAAGACAAACCCACGCCCGAGCGGCGCCTTCGAGAAGGAGCTCGACCTTAGGGTTGCTGCTGGGAGACTCAGAAACCGCCAGCTGCATCTGGCCAGGAAGTACGCCAAGCGCCAAGCCAAAGCCAACAAAGCCCATGGTCTGAAAGCATTTCTTTCCGGGTGCCCTGATAAGGACGTAAACACGTCATCGCGGGTTACTTCCCGGTCCTCCAGCCCCGCGCCCGCGCCCGCGCCCTTCGTTGAACCACCTACTCCTCCCGCAACCAGAGTTGAGCCGCCCGTGGTTTCTGCAACCAGTTCCACTGCGATGCCCGGTGCGATTTCATTGTTGCCCCCCTCCCCTCCGCCTCCGGAATACTCTGCCTCTGTTCCGCTTCAGAACCCACCACAACCGGTGTTGCACAGTATGCCTGAGTTCCAAGGTACTACCCCATGTTCTTACATGACAGAGACGATCAACAAAGCTGATATTAACAATGACCTCCGGCTCCAGCACCGCAGATGCCATCGATGCCTTGTCCCACAGCAAAAATCAGCGACATGGCTTCGAACAATCTTGGGACTGAAAAGTCAGGCGCAAAGTCACTCCTTGGCGAACAGCCTGACGAAAAGCCAGCCGCTAGAGAAAACAAAGTCGAGTCTAAGGACGCTGCCAGTCCCGAAGCTGATACTGGAAAAGAGCCAACCAAGGATGCTGTACCGGAGTCAGCTCCCGTCTCTCCTTCCTCAAAGTTCTCCACCCGTTTCTCCAAATGGATCAAGAACATGTTCGGCTCGGCTGACAACTCTCTCGGTGGCACGTCGAGCCAAGAACTGGAAGCCTACACGTTAGGAGCCAGCACATCTGCCAGTGACGTACCCTTAAAGGTGCCCTTTGGACAGCAAGAGCTCAAGGTAGCGCTGAAGAAGGCCCAGAAGGGCAAGAAGGGCTCCACTTGGTATTCATATGTTGACATGACCGCGGCCCAACGACGCGTCGTCAGCGGGGTTGCCAACTTTGCCCGTCACGAAGTCAAGCACGAGCGGACCTGCATCGGCATGGAGGAGCACAAGAAGGATGGACTCATTGCCGAGTACCTGATCTTCTTCTCTCTCCCCGAGCCCCAGCTTCCCGTCTTATTCAAATGCGCCGTCGGTCGCAAGTTCAGCTTCCCGTACGAGCACTGCAAGAATTACCATGTAAGTAACGGGAACTCCCTTTTTTCTTTCTCTCAGGTCTGGGAAGAGTCGAATCCAGTCCAGCTCTAACCTGTCTCGCCGTACCAGAACATGAGAGAACTCATCAACGAAGCCTATCTGCACGTTGATATCATCGGACCACATGTGCTTGATGGGCACTTCGACCTTGTTGGGCCGAACGGTGAATTGATCCTGCCTTCCATGTGGAATTCCACAATCCGACCCGGCGACGCGATCACCATGCACATGTGGCCCCTGAACAATCCACCTCCGCCAAGAAACAGGCCGCGCTTCGGGCCACCCCCAGGGCAACGGTACGGGGGCCCTCCTCGTCCAATGGGTGCTCCTCCAAACTGGCCCCGCCCGGACGGAAGATATCCTGGCGCTCCCATGCCGCCAATAGGTCCACCACCAGGGCCGCCTGGTCGCCCAATGTTCATTCGTCCGCCAGGCGCTGGTGGTCCTCCTCCGGGATTCCTTGGGGTTATGAATCCACCACCTCCACCGCACCGGACGAGGTCAAGAGGTATACCGCCACCCCAAATCATCGATGTCGTGCCGAGCAGACCCCGACGCTCGCGACGTACAAGGACCGTCTCGTCCTCCTCATCGGACTCTTCGTCGTCGTCGACATCGTCTGACGACTCAGACGTTGAGATTACTCGAGAGGAAGAGGACGAACTCTGCATCATCGATTTCGAGCGAGCCGCGAAACGCGAGCCCGGCGAAGGCAACATAGCCGACATGTTGCGCCAGTTTACCAACGTCAAGGATGTTGGCAGTGACTTGTTTGAGACGCAGGACATGTGGAACTCGGACACGAGCTCCAGCTCTGCTAGTACGGTCTCAGTCACTAGTACTACGTCCAGTCTTTAGCCTGTTAGGTTGGGTTACTCGTCGGCCCTGACCAGTTGAAATTGGCCTGCGGTAACTTGCATTCGGTGCTGGGTTGCGTGTTTGTCGAGATGCCTACGAATCTTCTTTATGTTTTTTCCGCAGGAATGGGTATTCCCTGTTACTCTCAGTTCATGTCCCGGACGAGAGAGTGATAACAATCTGAAAGAGATGGCCGATTGAATTATGAGACATGACGTGCCTTTCTTATTTCTTTGTAATGTCTTGTAAGTCAGTTTACAGAGTTCTGGTTTATTTAATTTGCGTCACTACCATTACACTGACAAGTGTTCTTGTCATTACTGTGCTACAACTCCGCTTGAGGATTCCAATCAGTGTAATACCAATGGACCGTAAAAATACCTGACCAGTGTCTTGGAGGATCGGGGTCAGATGCACATAAATTCACTGGTGGCCAAGGAAATCTGTCCATTTGTGGACCTCGACTGCTACTCTGCTTTGCGGCAAAAGAGTGCGGGTATGTACCCCATATTCTACGGAAGCCAAAGTTTTTACACGAGTTACTGGCCTCTTAGCTGTGCTCTATGGCCCATTAGCCGCGACTCGGTACCTGCATTTGGCCACAGATTACTTATATTAAAACTCACATCTCGGCTCTAAGATCGCTTGGCTTCCTCTCACTTGACAAAGATGGACTTGCTTACATCGCCCTGCTGGCCCCTCTCCGCCTGGCGAGAACTTTCTCAGGCAGGGATGCATGAGCATCCATGATCGTCACCATGAAGTTCCGCCTCGCAGCTGCATTGATTACCTTTGCCCTTGCACGCGACTGCCTATGCCTTCTCGAAGAACGTTTCATATCCTTCGAGCCCATTGCCCCGACTGCCGCCCATCTCAGCATCACCAACAGTCCCATTCTCCTCTCACAAGATGACTTTGTCGGCGTTCACATCGCGTCCAATAGCCTAGCAAGCGATCTATACCAGATCACGGGAGTTCTCCGCCAGGTCAGGAGAGGCCATTCGGCAAACATCACTTCTCAGTGGACCGGCAACGGCACCACCATCCCCAGCGCCATCATCGCTGGCTCGCTCAACTCCTCCCTGATCCGCAACCTTTCATCCCTGAGGCTTCTCGACACCTCCGACCTTCAGGGAAAATGGGAGACCTTCAAGACGACCATCGTGCAGAAACCCCTCCCGGGTATTGAACGCGCCCTCGTGATCGCAGGAAGCGACAAGCGCGGCACCATTTTCGGGATTCACACGCTTGCCGAGCAAGCCGGCCAGTCACCCTACCACTGGTTCGCCGACGTCCCGGCTAGGAAACACGCGCAGATCCACGCCCTGCCCAAAATCACCGTCCACGGCGAGCCGTCTGTCAAATACCGCGGCCTGTTCATCAACGACGAGGAGCCCGCCTTGAACACCTGGTGGGCGCGGTACCACAACGCAACCCGCTACCCTTTGAACACGGAGTTCTACGCGCACGTGTTCGACCTGCTCCTGCGCCTGAAAGCGAACTACCTCTGGCCAGCCATGTGGAAATCCTTCACCCCTCCGCCGGGGAACATCTTCTTCACGGACGACCCGGGCAACCAGCAGCTGGCGGACGATTACGGAATCGTCATCTCAACGGCGCACCACGAGCCCATGCAGCGTGCGTCCAACGAATGGGACGACACGAAACTCGGACCGTGGGACTGGTCCAAGAACAAGGCTAACATCACGACCTTTATGGAAGACGGGATCGCGCGCGCGGGGAACAACGAATCTTACATCACCGTCGGACTTCGCGGGTTGGGCGATTCGGCCGCCACGAGTAACCTGACCAACGCGCTCGAGATGCTGAAGGACGTGTTTGCCGTGCAGCGCGGGATCATCAAGAAGTACTACGGGTCCGAGACGGGCGTGAACCAGGTCTGGGCCCTGTATAAAGAAGTGGCGTCGTACTACGATGCTGGGTTAGATCCGCCCGAGGATGTCACGCTGCTGTTTCCGGACGATAACTGGGGGAATGTATACCGCTTACCGTCTGGGAACGAGGAGACGGACAGGAAGGGTGGCACAGGGGTGTATTTCCACTTCGAGTACGTCGGCTTGCCGCGGTCGTACAAGTGGGGGAACACGAACAACCTCGCCAAGGTGTTGAAGGAGCTCATGCATGCGTATCTTCGAGGGGCGACGAGGATCTGGATCGTCAATGTTGGGGACATCAAGCCCATGGAGCTGCCGCTTGGGTTCTCCATGGACCTGGCGTGGAACGTGTCCAATTTCAGCTTTGAGAGGATCCCCGAGTATCTTGAGGCGTACGCGACGCGCGAGTTTGGGCCGGATCACGCCGAGGATATTGCCAGCATTCTGCTGGAGCACAGCCATCTTGTCGGCATGCGTCGGTACGAACTCGTCACCCCCGCGACCTTCTCGCAGCTCAACTACCTGGAGGCCGAGCGTGTTGTCGCCAGATGGCAGGGGCTTGCTGATCGCGCTGCGGCCTTGTACGCACATATCGACGCGGAGCTGAAACCGGCATTCTTCCAACTTGTTTACCATCCCGTAGTGTCAGGTGCGCTGTACTACAACGTCACCGTGGGGGTCGGCACCAACTACCGCTTCGCGCTCGAGCGGCGCAACTCGGCGAACCAGGTCGCCCACCAGGTTCTGGCCGACTTCGAGTCTGCATATGACCTCGTCGAGGAGTGGGACGCGCTCTCGGACGGCAAGTGGACCAACATGATGTCGCAGGCCGTGTATGACGCCGTTGAGGAACCGAAGAGATGGGCTGGGCCATCCCGTGACATTGTGTCCAACCTCTCGTTTGTGCAGCTTCGGCAGGACATGCAGTTCTCGCTCGGGAACCTGGGTATTAGGGCTGAGGGGTCTACTAGCGCGACTGAGCAGGGCCGCTGGGCCGAGTCGGTGGACGCGTCCATGCCGACTACAGGCTATGCTCCTGTGCTCCCGTCCATGGACCGGTATGGACCCAGTATCCGTCATGTCGACTTGTTCATGCGCGGAAACCACCGCGTTCCTCTCCACTGGGCGTTGGACCCTGTGCCTGTGGACTGGTTATCGATCACGCCTTCCAGCGGTACCCTGAGCCGCGAGACGCACTCAGACCAGCGGCTGAACGTCACGATCGACTGGAGCAAGGTGCCAGCTGGGTTCAACAACACAGTCCTTGTCGGCATACGCTCGACGCCCGCCTGGTATCCGTACTTTGACCAAATCCGCATTCCCGTTCGCAACTTTGTCGTCGAAGCAACATCCGGCACCTTCCCTGAGACCGGCGGCTTTGTTTCCATCGAAGCACCGCACTTCCAGTCCTCCTCTGCCATGGCAGCTGGCCCAAACAACCCCCATTTTCAAGTTTTCCCATATCTTGGCTCTCGCAGCGAATCCGGATCCATCGCCCTGAGGCCATTCAAAGCCGCGCGCGCATCAAAGGTCGACGCCGTGGCGATATGGGTCAGCTACGGCATTGCCCTCGTCGCGCCAGCCGACCATCTTGAAGCGACGGTGTACATCAATTCCGGGCTCGACACGGACCCGAGACTGAAAATGGAGTTCTCCCTCACGCTCGACGACTCCCCCGTCAACTTCACCCGCGTGCTGGGGAACTACATCAAGAACCCTAACGCCGGCGATATCCCGCCCGAGTGGATGGATCATGTGGCGGATAATGTGTGGACCAAGCAGGTGAGTTTTGGGGCTGCGGCAGCGGGAGCGCATGAGCTGGTGTGGAGAGTGAATTCGCCCGAGGTGTATTTGGAGAAGATTGTGCTGGATATTCGAGGGGGGAGTGTCAAGCCGAGCTATCTTGGGCCGCCCGAGACATTTAGGTTTCCTTGAGATGGATTATGACTTTGTTCACTTGGAGGGGAGGTGTATCCGCAGATGAAATTGGTGTTACAATCTGTTCCAAATGCAGGGGGATAATGACCCTTTTCAGATTTATAATCAGTTGCAAAATAGAGAGGATATTTGACCACAGTTACAAAGGAAGAATGAGATAAAAAGAGAGCGAAAGCCAGAGAGAAGAGAGAGGAAAAGTCAGCGAGAAGGGCTTAGCAAATGTGATACCTTCGATTAATCAAGTCGTGAAGGAAGCGATAATCAGGACCAGTGGGCTGGCAAGCGCTAACGAGGGAGGAGAGGCGATAAAAAGTGAATGCTTCAATGTCCATAAAGCAGAACGGCGGGCTGCTGAACCATTTAACCCAGAGGAGATCGGAGGTGATGACCATTTGGCCAACTCAGTTTATTTGGTTCAAATTAGCAACCAAAGGGATTATTGATATAACCCTCAAATAACCCTCAACCCTGCTTACATCACGACATGGCCAGCGGAACCTTGAACCACTGTTGACTTTTGCACCGAGCACCCCACCCTAACCCTAGCCCAAGCCCATGGCAAAACCAGTGGAGCAAAAAGACTAAAAACATACAACACCAGGGATTCGCTGGTGGTCACCCACCCAACTACTAGTCTGGCGGTCACCGGCTTGTCTATGGGAGAGCGGACGGGATCCCGAATTTTCCAGTGCCTATGGTCGTATGTGGGAGAATGGTTCGGGAGAGAGTACTTTGTTGACGGGAATGAGGGTACTAGGGTTAGGGTTCATAAAGCGGCGTCTTCGTTCGGAGGTTGCGCCAGCTTTGCACTGCCAAGATACTTAGGTATCGACGTACCTTGAGTCGCCCCTTGTTCTTTAGAGGAGGCCATGTTGGGGTTAGCGGTCGGTGTGCTAACACATTCGTGAGACACCTGTAGTTGCTTTGGGATGATTCGTGCGTATTACTTGCCCTCAAGTTTTTTCTCTTAGTCGTCAACGAATCTACGAACGTGTTAAGGTACTTTGTTGTTCCTAAAATTCTGTGAGGGAATTTTAAGAAATGTGTTGGGATTCCTCTGGGTCCCTGCAGGTGCAAAGGTTTGATGATGAAGCTTTAAATCATGCCTAGCATAGACGCTTGATGAAGCGAGACATTTCCGATGAAAAACCAGCTTTCCTCCAACCGATCGGTTGGCTGGACTTGACGTACGACAAGCAACGTGGGAATTCTGACGGGGATCTGAGAAAGGGAAGAAACCTTCATCCAAAACCCGTCATTTTAATTTTGCAGATTTGAGAAGCAGTTGTCAAAGTGGCCTCCGTCTAGAAATGGTTGATCTACGCAAAGATGATTTGCTTCGTTTCAAACATCTTGCGAATATGAACATAACATCAATGTCCTCAGTATTGTATAGATGACTTTGAGAGATTAGTACTAAGCATTCAGGTTTACCAGGCAGCACGTGTTCGAATAATGCTGTCCGCCCAACATTCGAGAAGCCTTAGTCGGAGAGTGCCATCGGAGCAGAGTTTCAATATCACGCAATATGGAATCGGGGGACTCGGGACACAGGGAACGAAGCTAATTGGAGATCATAGGAACGATGTGACACGATATAAACAGTTGGAGACCACGAGGCCATGGTGGTTGCCTGTCAATATGAGACCCTTGCACACGATATTAAGGGGACGAGCTTCGCGACCCAGCACGGCGGGCTCCCAGATGAAGCGATGCAGGCAGTCAATCATCTCCCCAGCTATCGGCAGGTCACCTCATCTATTTTGCTGCTACCTTGCTATCGTTTCCGGTAGTTTTCGCGGATGATCCCTAACGTTTTAGACGACCGAGTATCGCGGAACCGCACGCTGCCGACCCCTATCCTTGAGAAATGTCGACGACGACCTCATTGCCGCGTTTGGCTCGGAATAATTCTAAGTTTAGACTTTTCTGACATCCTAGTATTTCCAAGAGGATCAGTTTGTGCTACCAAACCGCTCTCTCGTATGGGTCCGGCTAAATGAGACGGTCCTCGACTCCGGGCGGTTAAAATCGCCACCCTTGAAACTCGAACAAAAGAATTATCGGAATGTGGGCGTGATCTGGCGAAACGATATGTGGGTGGCGTTCATTCTTGGTTTGTGTTGGTGATTCATGTGGTCATCCAACTTGGCAATAGCTTCAAAAACAAGCTGATCAAGACCGAGTTGAGAATAGCAGCCAACTGTTTTTTGTTCGGTGCCGAAGTTCAATAGCGCCTTCCTGACCGCTACTGCTGGCTAGCGAGAGACACGTGGTGAAGCGATCACGTCGTCCCATCATGGCAGCATTCGCACCTTCCCCGTTTGGACCAAGTCAATGCTACTGGCAGTTGCAGTTTGCCTCCAAGTTAATTTATTTCCCGTGTCGTCCACACCATGGCTGCGCTTAAGCGAGACACCCTGAAACACAGCTTCGACCACCCAAGCGCTAGGAGGCAAACTAAGGCGAGGTTCGGCATTCCTCAGCGATAGTGTCCCCAATTCCCAGAGGGCTGAGGAGGCATGCCACAGAGGGGTGGATGTCGCTCGCGTATTATATTGGTGGTTCCCAAGCTCACCAGGTTTTCCTTTTGACAGCCCAAAAATAGTAGCGGGCAAGAACTCCTCGGTCTCGGGCCCGGTACCGGCGTCTAGATAAATCTCCTACCCCACCATCAAGGTCCTGGGGGTCAGCTGGCGATTGTGATGACTGACTCCCACACACAGGCTCTCCTTTATATGTCGCCATTCAGGTACCCCTCTCACCTTGGCTTGGTTTCTCTCCACAATCCGTCGGCATCACCCGTCAGCCATTCCCCTTTGGGTGGGCGTGCCGGTCAGCACGCCCCCAAACACGGTCCCGAAGGCACAGACTTCATGCGATGGGGCGTAGCTTACCCCGCGCTGCACGCCTCGGTCTGACATCCATGGACGCGCAGCGACGGCTAGACTCTCGGCCTCTCAGCCTCATAGAAACACCACACAGCACCTGCATCCCCTGGCAATTCGCTTACTAGAAATTCTCATAGGCCCAAATGCTGCCAGGGTGAGTTGCTCGCTTAGTCGAGAGTACGTCAGTTCTTACTTTTGCTCTGCGCTAGGCCGTATGAACCAGCCTTGTTGAGGAGCTATCAGAGGCAAAGGCGGAAACCGAGGAGAGGAAAGGGGGACGGGCGAGAAGCGGTTGAGCTCGCGGCCGGCTTCCGGGGAACCCCTGTCTGGCCTCCCGTCCCGACCACCAACGATGCTGCAATGGCAGAGAAAACACATGGGCCGTAAGCTCGCACACAGCGGCAGTCTTCCTTCAGACCTTGAAAATTTCCGAGACTGCAGGCAGGCCGGCTTGCACCCACCCGGGTTTGTGTCACGAACACGAACCTCCCTCAGCAAGGAGTCGAGGGCGAGCGGAAGAGACGGAAGGCGGCAAGATGGTTCCTATCTCCTCTCTTGGCTTGCTGTGGGCATTCCATGGCACGATGACGGCTGCCTTGCCGTCCCGTGTGGATAATCCTGTATATATATATGACCTCGCGTCCCACACAGTCGGTATCCAGGTTTCGTAGAGAGTAGAGGCGTCGATCTATTCCGACGTGGTCTGTTTCATACGCATTACAACGCGTCCACTTTTTCAACCATGCGTGGGTGCTTCAACAGCCCGACCGCAGCCTGCTGTGCTGTCGTGTTGGGGTTTCTTGTCTCCTTCTCCTTGGCCAACCCTATTGTGCCTCATCCTGTGGTTGACCTCCTGCCGAGGCAAACCATCACGCCGGGTGGCAAGCCCTGCGGTCAGAACAATGCCACCAACCGTGCCTGCTGGAAGAACAGCTGGAACATCAGCACCGACTACGAGGTCACGACGCCGCCCGCGTTCAACACCCGCACTGTAGGTTACCGCTGTCACACAAACGAAGGGGATGTCACTGACGTACTCGTCGCAGTATGACTTACACATTACTAATGTTTCTAACTGGCTCGGCCCTGATGGTGTCAGGAAGCCTGCCATGTTGATCAACAGTGAGTGACTTCAAGCTCGCGGCTGATCTGTCGAAATGCTTACCAACGCCAAACAGACCAGTTTCCTGGGCCAACTATTTCAGCCGGTAGGTGCAATGAGGAAGCTGAGGCCTAGATGTTACCGTAACTGACACACTACCGTAGACTGGGGTGACTACATCATTGTCAATGTGTACAACGACATGCAGGACAACGGGTGAGTTAGAATCCGCACCCACAAACATGCACAGTTACTGATTTGGCCAACCTCAGAACATCCATCCACTGGCACGGTATCAGGCAGTTTGGCGAGAGCAACCAGGACGGAGCCAACGGTGTGACTGAATGCCCGATCCCGCCAGGACACAGCAAACAATACGACTTTCATGTGACGCAATACGGAACATCATGGTAAGCAACGGCCCCACCTCAATGCCATGATGATTTGACAAACCCCACTAACACAAAGACAACAGGTACCACAGCCATTACTCGAACCAGTACGGCAACGGAGTGGTGGGCTCTCTGATCGTCAATGGCCCCAGCTCTGCCAACTGGGACATCGACCTCGGCCCGTACATGATGAACGACTACTACTGGGAGACCGCAGACCGCCTCACTCTGCGTGCTGAGCTGGTTGCCAACGGCGGCCCCCCGGACTCGGACAACATCATGTTCAGGGGCAAGAACGTACACCCAACCGGCACAGGCGGCTCATACGACCGCATCACCCTGACACCCGGCAAGAAGCACCTGCTGCGTCTCATCAACGCCAGCGTCGACAACTCACTGACTGTCTCACTGGTCGGCCACAACTTCACCGTCATCGCCACCGACCTCGTGGCCGTCACGCCCACCGTGCGCAACAAACTCTTCCTCGGCGTCGGCCAGCGCTACGACGTCATCATCGAGGCCAACCAAGCCGTGGGAAACTACTGGTTCAACGCCACCCTCGAAACCGCCAACAACTGCGGCAAGACGCGCAACAAGTTCCCGGCAGCCATCTTCAGCTACACAGGCGCCAGCACCACCGCCCTGCCCACCAACAAGGGCACCCCCCTGGTCGCCACCTGCGTCGGCGAGACCGGATTCAGCCCCATCGTCAGCCGCACTGCGCCCAGCACCAACTTCGCCCCCTCCGCCCTGCCCATCAGCCTTAACTTCCCCACCGGCCCCCGCGGCCAAGTTTTCGAGTGGCGCGTCAAGAACACCCCCATCGTAGTCGAATGGGACCACCCTGTGCTCGAGTACATCCTCGAGGGGAACAACTCCTTCCCCGCCATGATCAACCTGGTCCAAGTGCCCCAGGCCGACGTGTGGACGTACTGGGTCATCCAGAACGACTTCGTCCTCCCGCACCCGATCCATCTCCACGGGCACGATTTCCTCGTCCTCGGCCTCGGGTCAGGAACCTTCAACGCGGCCACCATGATGAACCAGCTCAACTTCGTCAACCCAGTTCGCCGCGACGTCGCGCAGATGGCGGGCAGCGGCTGGATGGTGATCGCGTACAAGACGGACAACCCGGGCGTCTGGCTCATGCACTGCCACATCGGGTGGCACGTGGCTGCCGGGCTGGGCATCCAATTTCTAGAGAGGAAGAGCGAGATTCCCGGATTGATGCACTTGGACCAGATGGAACCGAATTGTCAGGCCTGGAGGACGTACCAGGCTACGAGTCCGTACTTGCCCAAGACGGATTCGGGGCTGAAGAAGCGGTTTGCTGGGGAGGGAGGGGGGCTGGAGGGGCAGGTTATGGAGCCGGCTGTTAGGAGGATTGCTTGAAAAGGGGTGCATCCGTATACCATGTTGACAGCAGTTTGGGTTTTTTTCATTTCATTTCACATTTTTCTTTTTTTCATTGGTGGCTGAAAAGGGAGGTGGTGGGTGGGGGACACAAAGACCCGGAGTTTGTCGTGCATACCATCGGTTTGATGCTACTTTTGCATGTTGGTACAAGGCAACGAACATTTTGATAGCTGAAGTTGATTCATATTTTCAAAAAGAAAACCTCTTTTATGATATGCTGCCACGCTCATTTAGGATAATGCAAGTTACCTTACTATTTCCACTAGAAAATACAGATGGTCGCTGCTTGTACCGTAACGAGAGAGATGTATCATTCTTCGCCCGTGAGCCACCCTTGGCTAAGATGAAACTAAATAATATCAAACACCTCTGAAGTGTACTTGCCCTGCCGCTAATCGTCAACAGCCTCGCCATCCATGACACCGTACACGTAACAGACACTTGTGAACCGAAACCTCGCGCCGTCGGGTCTCAATATCATAAGCACCGCTCCCCCCAAACAAGATACATATGATATCTCCTTTCTGAGCATGCCTCAAACCGAGCACGATGAATGGTCTGTCCTGAGACACCATCAGGCTCCAGTTGAAGCCATTCATGGCAGCCTCCATAAACGCTTCCGAGTCTCCGATCGCTGCGGCATTCCTGTCAATTGTGTGCCAGTCATCACGCTCCTGGTCGCCGCGTGAATCGCTGCCCTCGGGCGCGATATTGATGTCGTATGCCTCAGCTAGATAAGCCCAGAAGTTCTCCAGGGGCTGATCTCTCATTCGAATGCCAGCGATTCGATAGTCTGCCGCAGCGTGACCATGAACGCACGAGCCAGGGCGTTCCGGGACGGAAATTTGTCGCCTGCGAGTTTATAGACCGAGGTCCACACATTCAGTACGAATGTGGAAGGGGTTACAAAGTCGGCCCTTTCAAACGGTTTATATGATGTAGCGACCACGTCAAGCCGGAATCCTGAGAGGGACAGGATGTTATCGTTGCTTTCAGAGATCCGTGGAGTTACCTGCACAGGAAGGTCGCCAGATGCGCGGAAGCCCTTAAAGGCTGACTGCCCGGGACTCGGTTTTGCATAGCATTGAAACATGCTATGGGGCCGAGCTGCATCTCCGCTGAAGTCAACTGCCCATGATGGAAACTGCTTACTCCTTGGTGAATAATAATAATATACTTACGAGAGGATATCGAGGGTATCTGAGCTTGTGATGAGAAAGCGGGTGACGTCACGGAACAAGATTTTGGCCGGTCGTTCGTAATCAGGCACCAAAGCTTTGGGGAATTCAGAACTGGTGGCGCTATCTTTAGTTTCGCTAGCCAGTTCTAGTATGGAGAATACCTCGTCCCGAGGGTCCATGTCACTGAACTGGAGGAGTACTTTAGAAGTGAGAACGGGTTCATATCCTGACCAAAATTTGCGTTGTGATCAAAACGGGCAGCCAGGAAGAAAAAATTAAATGCAGCGCCAATGCTCCATCGCTCGCTGCCTGTCACATATGGCCAATGTAAAGGGGTACGAGACCGGCAAGCGACGTCCAACCACGCACAACCCCGGGAAAGTCTTTTTCCAAGGCAGCTCTGAGGATCCGCAGAGAAGCCTGGGTTCGTTCCTGGACAAAATAGCTTCCTGGATTACCCACATTCAGAAAAACTAGGGGTGGGTCAGGATCTTCTTGAGGACGTCCCAAACAGGGTTATTGCGGTTGGGGAGGCCGAAGGAGGAGTATTCAGCTAGCGAGACCCTTGGCCAGGATTGACGGGAGGTGTAGATGTCGTGAGAATGGTTGACTAGAGTCATCGCTAGATCAATGCTGACGACATCGGGGCCAATAGATATGATGGTTCTCTCCGATGTCGTGTAGATATCTCGCATCAACTCGACCTGATGCTGCCTCTCTGACAGGTCATCTTGGTTGATGCAGATTTGGCCTATCCAGGTCCCTTTCCGTTGGCAAGAGAAGATTAGCCTTATCTGTGTTTGTAGTTAATGGGACACTGGAGATCTCACTCACATTCTATCTCATCCTTCAGGCGATTCTGTTTGAGCGCATCCAGCGCTTCACGGACGGTCGGGGTTATTTTGATGGTGCCGCCGTTGCACAGCAAGGGAATGCCCTTGGGTGCATTTCCCCAGCAGTAGCTGAGCGCATTGTAGGTGGGACAAGCCGATAGAGGGAAAACTGCGATCTCATGGTTGTGGGTGAGGCTGTTCAGGTTCGGATTGAGCCTGAAGAGGCTGATTGAATGTGGAGGCAGCGGCCGGACTAAACCAAAAATATACCCCATTAAAACTCAACAAAAAAAGTGACATCGAGGACATCAAAACATATCGTGATTCGTCGCCTGCAGGATTCGAACCTACGCTCCCGAAGGAACTTCCTCAACTGCTGGAGTCAGGTAGCAGGGAAGCACGTTAACCACTCCGCCAAAGCGACTATTTGAATCTTGGATGAAAGCGTCACTTGAAAGTGGACCCACGATGCCCAGCCAGCACTGGGCGGCACGTTTTGGCCTGATGGCTTCACGTTACACGACGCGATACAAGCCATGTCGTCTCATAATGACTCGCGTTAATCAGCGTGGCGATGAGAGCGCACTGTGCGCTCAACATCTTGAGATCGGGAATCATGAGATACGATTTCAAACGAATAAAAAAGTTATTTCAGCGTGCATGGACCCAGATTCACGCAGAAGTTTCATTGCTGGGAATTCTTGCGGCCCTGAGTTTTACCTTCCTGTCACACTCGTTGATAGAACACGCACAAAGCCGTGAATCGAGATGAGATGTTCGCCCAGCCCCCGAAACAGCATTTCAAGTAGATGAAAGGGTCCCATAATCTGGCGGTTATAATGTCCCTTCAACTGGCACAGCGCCCCACAAACTCCAACACGTCCCTGTTGAACTGCTCGGGCTGCTCATAAAACAACCAATGCCCCGAGCCATACACCGACACCGTGACCCTGGTCTCGTCCACCTTGCCGCTGTGCTTGATCCTATCAATAATCTCGCGCATGCCCGCAAACGGGAAACACCCGCTCCGCCAGCCGGCCATGACCAGCGTCGGCACCGCGATCTCCTCGAGCGCCTCGCGGTGGTCATACCGCGTGTGATCCGCCAGCAGGCGCGCCAGCCACGTCCCGTCGCACTGCGCACTGATCGCCGTAAAGAACGCCTCGTCCCTCGCCCTCTGCTCCGACGACACATTGTCCTCGTTATCCGGCGCATGGCGGTATCCCAAACACTCGGCCACGAGACTCAAGTGCGTCTCGGCGGGACGACTGATCCACGCCTCCTGCGCGGCCAGCAAGGTCGCCTCGTCGTAGCAGCCGCGATGCGCCTTGGAGGCATCCCAGCCGTCGAAGCGCGACCGGTCCTGCACGGGCGCCTGGTCGACGAAGACGAACCCGGAGAACTGGAACGCGGCGCTCCCGAAGATCTCGACGTACGTCCACAGCACCGCCGCGCCGATGGAGCAGCCTACGGGCACGACGGTGAGCGGCTTGTCGTCCGCGGCGGGTGGTGACACGCGGGGCCGCTCGAAGACGAGGTGGGTGACCAGGTCGTTCAAGTCGGACGCCAGGCGCGCGACGTGGTATCCGCCCTTGGTGCGGCCCGATCGGCCGTGGCCGCGCATGTCGGGCGCGACGACCCAGTAGTGTTTACTCAGGGCGTCGAAGTTGCGCGTGAAGTACTCGGACGACCCGCTGAAGCCGTGCATCAGCAGGATGCACGTGTTGTACTTGGGCCCGGCTGCGAGGGTTCCTTGGGTGAGAGGGAGTGATGTCTGGAACGCGAGCGGGCAGCCGTCATTGGCTGTGCACTGTTCGTAGTGCATGGCGGGACGTTGGGAGGGGT
This sequence comes from Podospora didyma, assembly GCA_033439775.1. Lineage (NCBI taxonomy): Eukaryota > Fungi > Ascomycota > Sordariomycetes > Sordariales > Podosporaceae > Podospora > Podospora didyma. Next base: position 1,149,499 of record JAULSW010000010.1, read on the forward strand.
CGTCGAGTGGGGTCTGGGCCATGGCAAACTGGGAGACAGCTGGAGGGAGGGGTTCCTCGCCTGTGCTAGAGGTTTCTGAATGTGGGTGCTTGATAAGCTCCGAGACTGAAGCGTTGACGTGGCGGTTGAGACAAGGAACTGGTAGCTCTTTCTTTTGTGAGTTGCCTGGGAAATTTGACTCTCGATTCGGCAAACGGACGTACGTGATGGTGACATGTGGAACCTGAATTAGGGGTGGGTGGAAGCTTCCCACTTTGGCGCAGTGGTGCTGGTGGGGCCAGCGAAACCATTCACACGTGGCATAACACGTGGTCCCGATATCAACACCTAGGTTAATTCAGAGGATACTCTTTCCCGTTGACGAGAAGTGAGAGCATGATGGGAGGAAGATAGTTATACATGCTCCGTTGACCCTGCTCTGTGGTCGAAAGGTCTCTTAAAGGCGAAAAATGAAAATAAAGAGGCCAAAAAAAAGCTCGGGTGACTTGTTCGAGGCTCGAACCCGCCCCCCTACGAAAAACCCGACCGGGGAAATTTTTCATACTTTCGACTATGTTGAGCAGAGACTCCCTGCGCCAACGTCCAATCGTACAGGGCGATTCCCCCCTTGCTGAGGTCAACTTGGGAATTCGACCGACGACCTGCCATATACTCTGGCACGCTTCAATGCGCGAACCCGGACCCGAGAGAAACCCATACACCAGGACCAAGTTTGATAAGAGCCCAAAGCAACCAAGAAATTGAGAAGGCTTCCAAAAAAGATGTATGGTAGTAATCGTTTTCTTTCTTTGGATAATGCTAGAGAGCTACCTAGTACCTACCTACATATATGCTGCGAACTGCTGTATGTACCTTCGTCGCTTTTCTCCAACAGATCGTCGTCTGTCGGGTGAAAGCAGCCGCTTTCATCTGTCAGCACGCGTTTTCCCAGCGTGCGGCTCAGAACGCACCTGCCTAATAACCGAAGGCGGGATCACTCATTCACGCGGAGTACGTGACGTCAGATGACATCACATACACCCGATACACTTTGAGGGGCTTATTTAAGGGCCTCTCTGTTCCTGAGAGCATCGTGGTCGTTTTCACGTCCTGACAAAAATCTACAGCAGAGGACAAACGCAGAAAAACACAATTCCAACACAGCACCCCCAATTCAATAACAGCACCTTAAGTCAAACTGCAGGTAACATACCACGACCTCATTCCAGCATCTTTCTTCAGTTTCCTGACATTTTTCGCAGACATGTCTCAGTCCAAAGAAGAGAAGATTGCCAAAGCTCAGGCCAACTTGCCCCTCCCTGAGCAGCCTCCCGTCGGCTCGGACTGGCAGTCGGCCGATGCACGCACCACCGGCGTCGGGAGCGGCCGTTTTTCGAGCGATGTCTCTTCCGGCGATGGATCGACAGCTGGTCTGCGCGAGCCTGCCACTAAGAGCTCCGAGGCGATCGATATGAGCGGCATTGGTCGGCAGGGCAAGGACAACCTCGAGGGTCCCCCGAAGGATGCATCGTCGAGATAGTGCGTTGTGCGAATGGGGAAATGTGGTCAGAAAGGCAGGGATTTTGGGTACATGCGGCAAATTGCAAATTACAGAACTCATAACCGCAACCAGAACGACATCATTGCACTACGGTCAAAAATAGCGGAATACAGTGACCTTGCCTATCGTTTGAAATCATGATTGTGATCCTGATGCATCAGATTGACGTACTAGTTTTGTACAAATGAGATTTGTTTTTTTGACCCGTCCATTCATAGGACGGGGAATGAGAGGAAGCATCCACAGAACGAGGACGTCACCGATTTACCTCGCTAGCATACTTCCACCTGACTTCATACTCCCAGACGCATTTGATCACTCATCTTTCGCCTTCTGCACCACATCTGCGTAGGATAGTTCGCCAGGCGGCGGGGGAGCGGATGGCGTACTGTCGCCACTCCCATATCTTCCAAAACTGCGGCCTGAAGATGGGACAGCGCTTCCCAAGCTCATGCCCACTTCCACGGCAACTTGCACTCTCCGCTTGCTCATCTCAAGCAGGTCTTTATCGAACTCAATCCTGCCCTCACAGAACGCAACAATGATGGAAGACCCGCCGAACTGGAAGATGCCAAGCTCGTCGCCCTTCTTGACCGCCGCTCCTTGCTCGCGGTACTTGTCGTGAATGCTACCAGCCAAGGGTCAGACATCCTTTTGCTCTCTTCGTTCACAATTCTTTGGGAAAAGAATACTCACATCACAGAACCAACACCAATCGCGCCGATCGCCACGAAGAGAACGTCCCAAAGTTCTCCGTCTCGATGATAACAAACTGCCGCTTGTTGCGCGTCAGGATATCAACATCGGAATTCAAAGCCACGGGATCAACATCATAGTAGTCACCAGGAATACCCCTAAACAACTTGATCCTCCCTGCCACAGGCGAGTGATACCGGTGATAGTCCTGCGGAGACAACCGAAAACTGGCAACGGCCCCGCCGGCGAATTGCTTGCCAATAGCGGTGTCCATGGTCAGCGAGGCAATACTGGAATCGCGGCCCTTGATCCACAGCCTTTTAGATTCGGCGACCGTCTCATAAGCAACCATGCGCGAGTCGGCGGCGCAGACGGCCGTGTATGCGTCGTCGGGACGATTAATAGGCCGCGACCCTGGCTTATGGTTCCGCACGAAGAAATCCTCAAAGTTGCGGAACTTGTTGATGTCCGAGGGCTCAAAGTCGTCCATGTTGATCTCGTAGTCGCGCACAAACTTGGCGATGCGACGTTTGGACTCAGGGGTGCCTTCCTTCTTGCCCTCGTCCAGGGTGCTGTCGTGGAGGTGCAGGCGCATCAGGTGGGTGGTGTCGATCCATTCCGTCAGCGGGTTGAAGAGGAGGATGAGTTTGAGTCTTTTGAGGAGGGGCTCCTTCTCTCGCTCGTATTTGCCGGTCTGAATGAAGGTGGTTTGTTAGCAGCAAAAACAACCCTATGTAGCAGGGAAGAAATGGAGACGCGGGCGGCGGTGACATGCCTTGCGGACGTATGATTTCCAATCCCATTGACAGCGCTGCCTCTTCTTATCAGTATCTCGTGTTTTCTCGGATGGCAACATTTGAACGCGCATCTGAGTAAGGTAGTAAACTCACTGGATACACCTAGGAAAGCAGGTATTCCAAGACGCCGTGTAAAACTACCTCGAATCTATCCACGAGCTCCATCTTGTTTTGCAGTGCAGTGATTTGGACGTCAAATAATTCTCGGTATCGAGTATATTGCAACTTGTTGGATTGCGCGGCGTGATGTTAGAGTTGGCATCCCTGGGCACCTGCCGTGGGTGACGTAATAGAGGGCAACAACCGAGATTTCTTTGGTTCTCTTTGATGTCCAGTGTTGCGTCAGTGATATGGTTACACAGCGGCGGGGAACATGGTCCACTCCAAGCCAAGCAAGTGGTAAAGGAGCGCGATTGGATTAATCTCTTGCTTCGTCAATTAATCCTGTTCACAGTTTAAACTGCTTGCACACTATCATTCTGATAACGTTTTCGGGCAGTGCACCATTCCCAAGCGAGCACGGCGACAAAGCAGACATAGTTGTAGACCAAATAAGTAAACACACTTGAGTATAATTCGACTCAACACGCAACTTGACGGATGCGGAATCGTTCACAATGTGTTTATTATTTGCCTGCGCTGCCTAGGGACTATCGTAACGCCTCAACTCCATATCACGCCCTTGTGTTGAAACAAACAACCTTGGTGATACCATCTGCCTGCTCAGACTTCCTCGGTCAAGCCCATCTGCTCGTCCGACGGCTCCGCATAGGTTCCCTTTGGCTTGGTGGCATGGCGGGTGCGCTCCTTGACGATGTTCGACTTGTCAATAGCCTCCCGCTCATCCTGCTCTGTAATTAGGAAAAGGTTAGGATTGCATTTCTTTTGTCACGGTCAAGGTCTCATCGAGACGAACTCACCGAGTTGCTTGTCCGAATCCGCGGCGCCAGGCTTGATGGGATCCTCAACGGCGTCGTCATCGTCAATGACAGGAATTGCCTCGTTGCCGGACGTCTTATAAGACGGGTCGTTGACTTGACCGTCGGGTGCGTCACGAGGCAGCTCGTCGCCGAGCTTGTCGTCGGTGTAAGCGTGGCCAGCTTTCGACATTGTGCTCTCAGAGTAAATCGCTTTGCAAAAGAGGTTTTGGTGATGTTTTGTTTGTGGCAGACGATTCGTGAAGTGCTTTGTGAGGTTGTTTGTGGAGGTTTGTTTGTGATTGAATGTTTGCGAGCCTGATGTTCATAGGTTCTGACTTGAAATACTTTTTGGTTGCGACAGTTGCTTATGGCGACCCGTTTTTATCTTTTCGCACTGTCGACGATGAGTTTGTGGGCAGATATGTACGTAGCCGCCGGTCATGACGCAAATGACGTGTATAGATGTGTGCGAACATGGGCAATCACAAAGGTTGGCAAAGACCAAACAGCTGTAGTGATGTCATAATTTGAGTGCCTGACGTTAACGATGCGAGCACCCGGTACAACTCCGCTTTTCCATCACATCATGAAACTTCGATCTTATCTTCACTGCATTGATTGTTCTCACAATTCGGGCAACATCATACTCAGATTGTGCTGGAAACTGCTACAGCCCCTCTCCTGTCTCGACCGCGCCTGCCTTAGAGAGAGACCCCGGGGGCCCTGCAACCATGCCCAAATAGGCAATCACTGCTAACGTCATTATGCAATGTGCATCGTCCCAGGGAAGTTTGCCTCGCTGTGGGAATTGATGTCCAATAATTTGCTATAACTACTACGTATCTTGGCCGTCTTTCTACTGAACTTGGATTTCCTCAAAGACACAAAGAAGGCACAAAGAGACCATAACGCCGAACAAGAATCACCCCTCTACCATTTGAAACAACACATATCTTGCGACGAAAGATGGCCGACATGGACGACTACGATATCCCGAAGGAGGTACCTGCCTCTGCCGACACAGAACGTGACCCAGACAGCGTCGTTCGTGGACACAAGGCCGCCATCAACAACCCCAGTTTGTGACATCTAGGCACACGTATGCGCGTGTGACAGAGCGACTGACAGTTTCTGGTTTAGATATTTTTGACAAGGCAAAAGCCCATTCCCGCCAAGTCCTTGAGACTTACGGAGAGCCCTATGAGCCGTCCAATCCCTCGCAAAAGACCTCTTCCAATGCAGACGGCAAGAAGGACCCTGGAAATGTCGCTCGAGGTTTGAAGGCGAGCATCAGCAATCCGGGAGTCTCCGACGAGGCGAAGCAGCGGGCGCAAGAGAAGCTGGATGCGATGCAGTGATCGTTGGATGTGGACGTGAAGAGACTTCCAGCGAGAACGCCCAAGTATTAGTTTTAGTACTAGGCATAAATCACCATTCCTGCTCGTGTGAAACACATTCAGCCTTGATAACACATGCAATGTCCTCAGAAGCTCTCATATGGCGTGAAAGATGGAAAGGACCACCACCAGTCAGCTTCTCAAGCGGTCCCACTCACACTTATCACCTGTGTTGACTGATGCGGGTGCTTCGGAAGCGATTGTTGGTCAACAGCAGCAGACGCGTGTTCAGCTGGTTTAATTGTAGTATATGTACTAGGAAGGAGTGACCGAGGCCTCAAATGAGCGTCTGCGAATACAGTTCTATGGTCTGAAACTGCCTCATCAGTTGCCCTACTTTTCCAGACAATCATAACAAGTTCGACGGCCCTTTCCTGAGCTCCATTTCTCACTAAACCCCTAGTATACGAAATATTGAATCGCTTGAACTTTTATATAAGCAAACATCGTCCGCCCTCCACCTTCGACTCCACTCTGGCCTGCATCAAAGCCCAGCCGCAGGAGGCCGTCACATGCGCCTCTCTGCAGAAAACGGGGGCAGTTGCGAACGGCATCTCGGCACACCCGCCCGCCTCATTAGTGGAGGGCGTTACGACGCGTGGGTCCAAGATGGCGTAATACCCGCGCTTCGCGGGGATATTGGATCTGGGCTGGCCCGATCCGAACACCGCCTGCCCTCCCAAATGCGGAGTCAACAAAAATCCCGCTTTCATCTTCCGACCTCATCTTTTGCTGATGCCCTGTCGATCAAAGACGTGGTCATTGACATGAGGTCCTGGGCCTGCAGTACTGTGTTGTCAATGAACTCTGGTCATCGGTCTTCGGCAATTTTCACTCCGGTGATGGCCTTGCCCAAGAATGCCCAGACCTCCCTCGTTGCCATTACAAGGTAGACTCCATCTTGGCGGATGTGCCGAGTCCCTTGGCGTGGGCATCTTATCAGCAATACTTCCCCTATTAGGGGTTATTGCATATACATCTGCGCGGGCTGCAGACAGAGGGCACAAGAACACCCCCGCTCGCTAGGACAGTCACAAGTTGCGGGAGACGAACCGCATCACGCCAAGTGCCAGCTGCATCAGATTGTTCAGCTAGACAAGGTGGCAAGACCCACGTCGGCCCAATGGCGCGATGGAGTGTAGGTGTGATGGAGATAGCTTCGCCATGTTTCCCCACAAAGTGATGACTGTCCAATGTCCATCCCTAAGTGAACATGTCCTTAAATAGGAGTAACACAACCTGCTGTCTTCCGAATCACATCGGACGAGCTTGTGCCTCTTCCAACTCAACAAACAAACCCCCCAGCCATCCATCATCATGTCTTTCAACACCTTTGCCGAGAACATCCGCCTCGATGATGGTCACATCCTCCGGGCCGGTCTCCTCAACGCCGACGGCAACGTCAACCAAGCCGAGGTCGACCTCAACCAGTTCCTAGGCAACAACAACGGTAGGTCCCTCCCCAAGCCCGATCTTGATGACTTGGTAGCTCACCATAGCAGGCGCATTCGAGTGGAGCGGCGAGAACTTCTCTGGCTCAGCCCAGAACATCAGCTTCTCCATCGAGGGCGACAACGTCCCCGTTCTCCGTGCCGAGCTCGCTGATGCCGACGGCAACTTCCACGGCGCCGACATTAACCTCGCCGAGCGTATCGGCAACGACAACGGAAACTTTGTCTTCAACTGTGAGTGTTCTTCATTACATGGAATGATTGGTACTAGGGACTGACACTAAATTTCATAGAAACAACTCGTGCCAAAAGACGACGGGTCATTTTTGTTGGTTCAAGGAGTTATATGTATCTTTACCAGCGTGGCGAGTGAATATGAAATGGACTCTTTTCATAAGCCTTTAAACTCGGCTAAAATCTAATCATGATACCATCAAACAAGCGTGACAACCATCTCCTTAAACCTCGACGTATCAAACTCGCCCGTTCTCTGGTCATTGCAAAACCCAATCCTCACAAAGTGCATCCCCCGCTCCTCGAGGATCAATATCCCCTTGAACGAAGTTTTCCCATACGCAACCATCCCCCAACACTCTCGGGCCGTCTCGCGATCAAAGTCCAGCATAGCCTGCGGGAACTGATCCTTATCGTTTTTTGTAAACGCAAGCGACCCTACATTGTGCCCCAGCGCCCGCTCATAATCAGCATTGTCCCTTCCATATCCACGGGGTAGATACCACATCGGCGCCAAGAGTCCCTTGATAGTGAGAGTACCGAATGGTTTCTGTGCCATGAGGTCATCCTTGCCGCGATCCATGTCCACGCCCAAGATGGTGAAGGACCAGTGTTCATAATCGCCTTTGAGATAGAAGTGCACGTGTCCATCAACCGAGGCCCAGCTCCACGACGGGGCAACCTGGAATGCCGGCTTGGACAAGATGGTGCATTTGTCGAAGCCTGTCGCCTTGCGGTTGGGGGTGCCCAGGTGTCGCCAAGCCGGTCCCCAGCAGAGACCCTGTGCGAGATCTTCTGCCCACAGTCCAGCAAGGTAAGTTACATCACTTCCGACGACCTCTTTGAAGCGAGCGCCGACGCCGGCCATGGCGGGGAACTTGTCCGTTCCGAAGGTCAGATTCCTTTTGGAAAACTCCTCGACGGCGAGATACCAGAGGTTCCAGCTCGGCTCTTTCTTTTCGTCTTGAGAGACATAAGCATTGAGCCCCATGAACGGCCTTACTAGGGTGCTGGGCGTCGATGATCTTGAGAATAACGGATCGGCTTCCGAATCGCTGTGCCGGCGGCATTCCCAGTAGATCTGCTCTGCGCCAAAGTGAATAAGGGCAGGGGACAGGAGTTTCTCCTGCAGACACCAGCCCCTCGTGTTGAGGGGACACTCGGTGAGGACCTTGTCAAATTTCTTGAGCGTCTTCCGGAGCGTATACTCTGAGCTGAGGATGGCTTCGGGGATGCCTCTGTTCTTTCTGAGTATTCCTGCGTTGCTGGAGGGAGAGTCGAGGGCCGATATGGTGACATGGCCAGCGGTGCTAGAATAGGCTCGAGTCAATATCATCTTCTTCCTCAAAAGCTTGGGAGAAGCTCATACTAGATATCAGCCATCTTTGACGCCTCTCGCTCCCAGTCCGCTGCGTCATCCTGCACAATACACAGCGCGTCAATCCAGATATATCGCAATCCCAGACGCCGTGTAATGGTGATCGCGTCCTGAAAATTCCTCGGCAACTGCTCCATATTCATCCCATTTATCCGATCTTGCAGTGTTGCCAACGTCGTCTTGAACGGGATGGCGCCGCCCCAGCAATGGGTCAAGACCGCGTATGGCTCAAACTCTCCCGCAGCCGGAACATGAAGAGTAGGCCGAACCCCACTAGCATCGACGCCAACATCAATAACTCGTGTAGGCAGCGTCGCCCCTTCTCCTTTAGTCGCACGCTTACACGAGTCATGCCCCTCCACACACTCTCTTAACCACCAGCGCGCCGTCTCAAACACATCTTCATGTGTCCCATCGCGGGGGATAGCATGCCCCTCAGAATGCCACGAGGGTTTCTTCCCCTGCCAGAATAACTCCTTGTCCCCAAAAAAAATCCCAGGAAGTCGCGACCGCCGACGACAGAACTGGAACTGATGCGGCTGCTCGACCCAGGGCGCGGAGCGTGTTCTCATTTTCTCCGACCCCGTAAACCGCGCGATGAACCCGCCGAACGGGTGGAACAGAAGCGCCCCCGTGCATTCATCTGGCCCTTCTGGACTCAGCTCATCGTAGACAAGGCGGCAGAGATCACACGTCTGGGCAGATGCGGCAAGCGCGTCGAGGCTTCCATTGTTGCTGTGTTGGAAAGCGTCGCCCCATGGCTGCCAGCTTGATGCGGTCGGGTCCTTGATCCACCGGCTCGAGGGGTGGTATTCATTTTGCTGGACGAAGCTGAAGCTAATGATGTCGTCGGAAAACTGGCGGCAGAGAGTGCACAGCTGGCTGATGGGTGGATCGGCCATTTTGACACTGGTGAGGAACGAAGTGTGTCGCGGGGAAACGTCGTTGCCTTGGAGGCTAACTCTTTCTGGGGTATGGTGGTCCGTGCATGGTCAATTTCTTCAAGAAAAGCAGCGCGGTTGTTGCCGACTTGGCCATATACAAGGTCTCTGACAATAAGAACGTCCAATAGTTAAGAACTTCAGAAACTCATGGTAAAAGAGCCATATGAGCCAGAATACTAATGGAACTTTCGTTAGGTAGGCGGTTATTCCACGTCACCATCGAGCGGCACACCCATAGGTCCCACACGCTAGTACTCTCAAGTGTTGAGCAGGCAGAGTGAATGGCCAGAGAAGAACCAAAATTAGACAACTTAGAACCGTAGCTCATGTCTCGCTGTTTAGAATTTAGCAAGAACGGTACAAATATCCTAGAATACTGGAAACACAAGTATTCATCAGTGACGAAAGCGGCCCGTCTTCTGCTAATTGGGATGTCACCCCATAAACGTACCACTCCGAGTCGAGTAGGATATCCACCGAAGCTATCAGCTCGCCGCTCATTTCGAGGCTGGGCTTCAATGAGAGCGTAGACGGCGCAGGCGAAGGTCTCCGGAAGGGCAACCAAGAGGACAACGATAGACTTCTCCCAGATGGTGTTGCATGAATAAGGGTCTCCAATGTCGACTGGTTGTCTGGCTTAAAAGTCTCCAGAAGCAAAGATAGAGGAGCGCGGAAATAACTGTGTATTGGCATGCCAAACTAAACAAGAAAATTGGCCCTCTTGTCTGCCCCAGCACGAAGATGGGCTTCGAGAACAAGCGAGAGCCTGGAAAGCCAGTTTGAAGTCAAATAGACCGGCCAAGGTCGTATTTGTCGTCGTTTCTGCAATACTGGGAAACGTTATTGCCAAAGTCGCGGAGGAAGATCAACCACACCGTTGATGGAACCGGGCTCTTTCTCGACTTAGGAAATGGAGTGGTCTCGACCACGTCGTTGGGCCTTCGCCCTTGACCTGGGAGGTACTTTGTAGTGTCGATGTCCGCGCCGACTGACGCCCTGAGAAGCAGACTCAACTCTTACAAATGTCGGACATAAGCGCCCTGCGACCAGTAGGCTGCCCAGTGTATGAATGAACAGCCTTGAGGGCGGCTGTAGTGGTTGTGCCACCGAAGCGATTTTCCCCATCAAACAGCCATGCATCCCATGAATACACCACAATCGCGGGCCTTGCGAGAACCAGAAGGAAGTTCGGAGTCAGACAGGGGCTCTGGTCCATTCCAAGCTTCAACCTCAGTCTTGTGGGAGGCTATCGAGCTCTCAAAGTCCGCAATTGAGCTGACTGACGGATTGCGTCCATCCCTTGCGCACTCAGAAAGCTAGATGAAGGTGAATTCGTAAATATACCTCACATCATGTTCGACGCCTCCGGCGTCTGAACTGGCAAGACCAACTGTTGTTGTCGGGGGAGGTTAAAATGCCACGAACTTTACTTCTGCGTTGCGAAGCCAGCTGAAAACTTCCACCAGTGGGAGCTCGGACCCAAAGGGATCATCGCAGGTGGCTTTCAGGAATTCGCTGACGGACCGATGAAAGAACTCTATACGGTATCCGAAGTACGGGCTGTCCGAGATCTCGTCGGCTCCCTTGTTCAGCTCGAGGAGTCCTTGCGTCAAGAGATGAACACGCCTTCTGACGCGGTGATGCCTCTCTGCGATCTCAGATAGAGTGTATGGTCATCTCTTTTAGTCCAAAGGGAAATTAGTAGTGGTCGGGTCCTAAAACCAGCCAGCGTCATCAAGCCATGAGACGACAAGAGCGTTCAGCCCCCTTTCGAACGGGTTGTGCGCTGCAAGGTAGAGTATCATATTCGAACGGCGCCGGACTGATGGCGATGGATCTACCTTATCTAACATCTTCTAAAACATGTCGTTCAACCCGTCCGGGCAGTCTCGGAGCCTTTCGTGGAGGGCTAGCTCGTCTTCGTGTCACGATCCTCATTGGAGGAAGCTGTGGGGCCAGCAGGAGCACATGCGGGGGAGCATAAGCTGGCGCACGGACCAAGTGGCCCCCCCTACTCGAGGATAGCCCCTTAGGGGGCCACAAGGGGGCCCAGGGAAGCCACTATGATGTATATAAACAAGAGAGCTGAAGAGCCTTTGTAGTTCTTCAGCTATCAACCAAAGTAGACAGTTTAGTCTTTGCAATTGAACCGTGGTTCAGCAAGCGATCTATTTACTCTTTGATACTCTATCCACTCTTGGTTACTGTGTGTGACCACTCACCCCCTTGAGCCTCACCCCATACCCCTTGACGAGGATCCAGATCGTCACACTTCGCCGTTGATGGTGCCGTTAATGAGCGAGCGCACAACAAGACTAGCCCAAAGAAAAACGCCGTCCGCTCTGTTGACGATGTCACCGACGAGCTCCCGGCAAACTCGTTGGGAAGCGACCTTGTCAGGATCAGAAAGGTGCTTGGTGAACTGAACAGACGCAAACTTGAAGAGATCGCTCCGTGTAAGCTCGTGGAACTCCACGGTGGCGCCGGCATTTCGAAAGACTTCCCGAAAGACGGTATAAGGCCGCGCAGAACAAACGATCTTAACGCTGTCCGATTTGGCCCAAGAGGTAAGCTTTTTGCCGAGGTTTAGGTATTGTGATTTTCCTGGTTGCGAAAAATGTCCGCAATCAGCTCTGGGCATTGACTGAGAGTGTGAAACAAGATGGTGCGGTAGAATCCTTCCAAGGTTCGCTGGAGGCGATAGTCCTGAGCCCAAAAGTACATACGGATTACTACGAGCTTTTTGTTCACAAGCCTAGTTCGAAGCGATTCGTGGACCTGGGGGTGAGCACCCAACATCTTCATCATGGTCGACTTTCCGGAGCCAGCCTTGCCGCAGAAGACAAAGATGCGGCTGTCGGCGATCAGAAATGTTTTGAAGGCTGCTGATACTTCTCGACGCGGGGCATCGAGGTTTGGCGGAGCAGGTTCTTCCACTATCCACTGAAAGGTGTGTTCCTCGGCGTCTGGGATCTCTCTCTCTTGCCAATATCCCATCAAACCGGAGTCGTCCAAAGACAGAATTTTCTTTCTGTGTCTCCTTTGTCAAAGTCTGTAGTCTGTCTAGCTGGTCACCTAGAAGGCGAACAGCGCTCAGGATTTCGGACCTCGCATCTCTGTGGGATACCAAAGTCACTCCCATCCGAGATCCTTTCGACTTCATTTGAGACCTGCTCGCAGCAGTCAAACTTATAACGTTGGTGGCTTTGGCTAAAGTGGAACTTCTGCGTGATACAAGAGCAGGCATAGAGGCCAGAGACTCCCTTGCCTTTCTTTCAATCCGCTCGTAGAAGCCGAGCTAGAAGGGCTGGTTTCTCTGGCTGCAGTGGGTGGCGTGGCGGGCACCCGGCATTCAAGAACTGCGGGATCGTGAGGGTTTTCTCGACATCGTTCTGGAGGCCCTCAATCTTCCGTCCGTTTGTGTTTGACAGTTCGATGGCATCCTACTGAATTCCGTCCAACTAGCCTCTGGTAGGGGATTGCCCCTTGCTATTCGCTGAGGTTAGCGCAGGATTGAAGAGCAAGGCAATGCTTTGGTGCAGGTACTTACCAAAGAATCAGGAGCAAATGAAGGCTGATCTGCTCATGATACTGGCACAATATCTTCTCGATGGACTCCACATCCGGCTGTTTCCTCCACACAGCCCAGACCGCCTTTAATGTCTCGCGCCGTCTGTCATTCTTTGGCAGGAGCGACCGGAGAAGATCGAGCAGATTCTGGGAAAGAGCGTGGCACTTCTTGGACAGGTCGACGAGGTCCTTGTCATCGACCAACAAGGGGTAGTTGCTGTGTAGGCCGCTCGAAATAACCTCGAGGTCCTCAATCACCGTGGTGATATGGACATTTTCCTCGGTGGCGTCTGTCGTGGAGCGATGAATCGCTTTTGCGCTTCGCACAACTTTGAACCCAATGTCGATAAAGGTGAGGATGCTCGAGGCCAAGCTAACTGCCTCCATCCGGGGGGCACAGGTTGCCTGTCGGTGTTCGGTTGTTGATTGGGTTTGATGCCTTGTAATCTGTAGAATAGTTGCCCAAAGCTGAGGTGGGGAATCGCAAAGAGGGGTTTTGGGCAGTGACGGCTCAGCCCCAATGTCACAGATAGCGTGAGGCTGACTCATTGGTCGATACTGCCCCCCGGCAATTGTGCATAAGGGCTCGGGGAAGTCACTGTCCATGCGGCAGCGTCTGCCAAAACTTGAACTGAAACGCTAGAGCATTTCCGATTTTTTCTAGAGCTAAGGAAAACCACGGGTCATAAACCAACCTTGAAGCCACGGCGAGGCTGCAAGTGAGTATTTGAGCGAAAATGCACAGGTTCAAAGCCCAAAGGCAAGTAACGTTCAAGTTACAGTACAACAATCTTTCCATGTAAGAACCTTGTCAACGACGCTCATCCCCATCGACCAAAGTTCGCAGCAAGTGTGGGCGAACTGTGGAGGCTGTTTCTTGAGGATCACGATCACCTCTCAAGTTTTGCAGCAACTGTAAAAAGCAAAAGGCACGTTCGCAACCAACCTGGGCACGTCGGAGGGCTTGAAATGGAAGGAGTAATGGTTGTTTGCAGATGCGCTGGTGCTGCAAAAAACGGAAGGTGCGAAATAGTGTAACCCCCCCCCTCGGATTCATTTTCCGCCCAAATCTTTTTGCGAGTTGCGTCTTTTGACAACAACACATGCATGCTTCGACAATTGCAACTTGAATATTAATTATTCTAGTCCTATTTACCCATCTAGACACTGTGTCCAGACACAGAAAAAATGACACTGCCTAACCAGCCACCATTTTGATCCCAATCACTTCTTGACGTCAAAACGATCCAAGTCCATAACCTTCGCCCATGCCGCCACGAAATCGCTCACCAGCCTGTCCTGCCCGCCCGCCTCGGCGTACGTCTCCGCCAGCGCACGCAGCTCGGAATGCGATCCAAACACCAGGTCCGCCCTCGTGGCAGTCCACTTGGTCGCCCCCGTCGCCCTGTCCTTGCCCGTGAAGATCTCGTTCCCGGGGCTGGGCGTCCAGACCGTGTTGATATCCAACAGATTGACGAAGAAGTCATTTGTCAGCGTCGCGGGCTTGGTGGTGAGCACGCCGGTTTTGGAACCATCGAACGTGGCGCCAAGCACGCGCAGGCCGCCAATCAGCGCGGTGAGTTCGGGCGCCGTGAGGGTCAGCTGCTGCGCCTTGTCGACGAGCAGGGCCTCGGTGCTTGCGCGTCCCGGGGCGGTGGCGTTGCGGTAGTTGCGGAAGCCGTCGGCGCGCGGGTTGAGCAACTCGAAGGAAGAGATGTCGGTGTCGGATTGCAGCGCGTCGACGCGGCCGGCTGTGAAGGGTACGCGGAGGTTGCGCTGGCCTGAGGCAGCTTCAATGGCTGCGTTGCCGCCGAGGACGATCAGGTCGGCGAGGGAGACTTGCTTGCTGTTCTTGTTGGATTTGTTGAAGTCATCTTGAACGCCGCGTAGCGCTGCCAGGACGACGGCAAGCTGCTTCGGGTTATTGGCCTGCCACGACACTTGGGGTTGGAGGGCGATGCGCGCTCCGTTGGCACCGCCGCGCTTGTCGCCGCCGCGGAAGCTTGAGGCGGAGCCCCAGGCTACGGAGACCAGGCTGGAAATAGAAACACCGGGCGCGGCAAGTATCTTGGCTTTGAGCTTGGCTTGGTCTTGGTCGGTGATGGACGGGTATGTCGCAGTGGGGAGAGGGTCCTGCCAGATGAATCGCTGCTTGGGAACCTCGGGCCCAAGATAACGAGCCACGGGACCCATGTCGCGATGGAGGAGCTTGACTGTTTTGTGTTGTCGTGTCAGCATAAAACCGGGGAGGTTCAAGATGGATATACGTACACCACGCAGCGGCAAACGCATTGGTCAGGGCTGGGAAGTCATCGACCCACGACTTGGCGATGGCGCTGTAGATGGGATCCTCGCGCAGGGCAAGATCGCTGACAAGCATGGTGGCGTGACGGAAAGTCTTGTTGAAGGGATCGGGGTAGTCGACGGTGCTGTTGAGGGCGATGAACTGCCAAGCGCCAGCCGGGCTCTTGGTCAAGGTCCATGTGTTCTTGAACAAGCTGTTGAGGAAGCCTATGATGCCAAGCTCCGGTTAGGACATGATTGGCGGTTCAAGGGGAGAATGGGGATGTTACCGTTGCTCCACTTTGTCGGCGTCTTAGACCAGATGACTTCAAGTCCGCTGGTGATGGCATCATCGCCGCTCCCAGTGCCAAAGCTGTTGGCCCAGCCAAGTCCCTGCTGCTCGATGAGGGCACCCTCGGGAGGTGGACCAAGTTCTGCAACGCGGTCAGAACAACTTCTCCCGAACCAGCTTGACGGATGTTTACTCACCAGTGCTCGACGCACCGTGCGTCTTTCCGAAAGCGTGGCCTCCAGCAATTAGAGCAACAGTCTCGCTATCATTCATGCCCATGCGGCCAAAGGCAGTGCGAATATCCAGCGCCGACAGCTTAGGATCGGGGGTTGCGTTAGGCCCTTGAGGGTTCACGTAGATGAGTCCCATATGGGTGGCACCAAGCGGCTCCTCCAGCTTGCTGGCCCGCGCGGCAAAGTCAGTGCTACCGTTGTACCGAATGTCGTTTCCCTCGGGTACGAATGTGGTTTCGGATCCCCAGTACACGCTCTCATCAGCCTGCCATGTGTCGGCACGGCCGGCGCCGAACCCAAGCACGGGGAAGCCCATCTGTTCGAGCGCAACGTTTCCGGCGAGGAGAAGCAGGTCGGCCCATGAGATGGCCTTGCCGTATTTCTTCTTGAGAGGCCAGAGCAGACGTCGAGCCTTGTCAAGGTTTCCATTGTCTGGCCAGCTGTTGAGAGGGGCGAACCTCTGCTGGCCCTACACACAGAGAGAGAGAAGAGTCAGTATCATGGAACCTCAAGTTGTTAAGGGGGGTGGGGGCGAAGTTCAACCAGACATGAAGAAATTCGGGGAGGGGTCATACCATGCCACCGCCACCACGTCCGTCGATGGCGCGGTAAGTTCCTGCGCTGTGCCAAGAAAGACGGATAAAGAGACCACCATAGGTACCAAAGTCGGCCGGCCACCACGGCTGCGACTGGGTTAACAGGGCCTTCAGGTCTGCCTTGAGAGCCTTGTCTGCATCATCTTGTCAGTACATGTTCGTCTTCGTGGACTGTATGATAGCAAGCTTACAGTCAAGAGTAGCGAAGGTGGCAGCGTAGTCAAAGTTGTCCCCATACGGATTCTGCTCCGGAGAGAACTGGCGGAGAACATCGAGCCTCAGCTGACACGGCCACCAGTCATGGCTGCGAGTGCCACCACCAGCAGCGTCGCTAATGGCGGGGCATTTGCCGAAGGACGATTCGAGTGCGTCGAGAGAAGGCTCGCTCGATCTTGCGGCTATTATGCCGCGCTTGTTCGCTGCACCAGCAGCATAGGGGCAGCCCTGGCCCGAAACCAGAGGCAGGAGCCCTACCAGAAGAGACCGGATCGAAGGCGACATCGGACCAAGTGTTGCAGATCAGGGCTAAACTCGGCTAGGATGAAAGACACATCACACATTGCCGAGGGAAGACATCGAAGTCTGTTGCTGGCTTTATATCCTTGGGTGCAAATCTTTGCACAGACCAGAGTGGATGTCGAGCGGATCTGATGATACTGTGTGAGATGGGGCACAGCGCAGGTCACTCACCATGTCGTCCCAACATTACGAATGTGATAATGGGACGCACAAGGTCGATCACTGTTTATTGGTCTGGGCATGTCTGAGACACAGTACGAGAGGCTCGAGTGTGTCTAGGGCGCATATACGCACACTGGGACAAACAGGCAAGGGTCCAGAACCCGACAAATGTCGACTTGCTCTGGGTTCCACTGTGTCGGTGTAGCGTCGGCCACCCGCAGGAAGAATTTTTCCTTGGCGTTGATTGCTCCGAAACATTGCCTGAGTGGCTTATCCTTGACGGTCGAGACCCTCTGTTCCCCGCCGCCGCATGCTGTTTAACCCAGCGAAGGCGGTGATATGTTGCTCGAGGCTGCCCGGAGGCTGGCTGATGACAACCCCGTCGAGTCGGAGCGGGCGACACGTGGACGGCATTTATCGAAGCCTCGGACATTAAAACCAGGTTCAGAAGAAAATGGATGTCACCTGCAAGCGCAAGCCCTTGTTGGGCGATTATTGATGTGGATTGGGGACCCGGGTCAGATACCGGGTAGCCAATGGGCGTGTTGACCAGCGGCGATCCTCAGCCCCTGACAGTCCGACTCCAGTCCTGGGGGGACCTGTTGCCCAACCCAGACGGGCGCTGGCGATGGGGTTACGCTGACGGGAGTTTGCATCGAAAGTCCCTGCGTTGCCATTGTCTTCATTCTGGGCACCTTCCCGAGCGGCCACCATTGCTTTCGCCTACTCTTCTTTTTCTTTATGTGCTGAGCCAGCTGCCTCTTTCGACTCTTTGACCCGCTCGTCATCTCGCCGACAGTGAGATTATTCTTTCTTGGTCATCGTCTTAATAGGTAAAAGATCTGAATATAGTGGGGAGAACATGGTCTGACCCCTCGAGCTGCTGTGTAACCTGCCTGAGTGGTCGGACCACAGACAGAGCCAAGCAAGAGTCAGCAAATCAACAAAAAACAACCATGTCTTTTCCGCGAGAAGCGAACCCTGTCCAAGCAACTCAGCGATCATTTGCCCGTTCCTCCCCAAAGAATGGCGATCCTGTAGGAATTTCCCCAGGTCAATTGATTCCATAACAGCCCTACAACCATTGGCTTTCCCAACTTACGGCCAACACTCCGTACCAAACTCGACGAAAAAGAGGTAAAACTGAAAACGTGCATATGACTGTGAGTGACCACTGGCCAACCAGTCAGCTCCGAAATCTGGGTCAGCAATGATTCCATTCCAAAGCCCACCACCACCCTTGTTCTTTCCATACCAAAAGTCTGGGCAGGCCGCCTTTTGCAAAGTTGGCACTGTGTCGATGCTACCTCGGCGTGCGTATCATCTCGCCATCACAAATTCCCGTCTAATTTTACACCACACCACACCACACCACACCACACCACACCGCTTCCACCTTCCAGCCTTATTGACAGTGGTGGGTTAGTTGTCGCGATTGTACTCTTCCATCAAACGTGGATGCTTGTCCAGGTAGTCTCATTCACACTGCTATTTCCGGAAAACATCGGATCATGTCTCCACCAAAAACCTCCCCATCACAATCAACACAATCAACAACCCTATCAGAACCTGGCCACTGATCTTGGCTATAACGTTGGCGCGGTTTCCGGCGGTTATTCTAACCTCACGCCAAGACAAGCTCCCTCGACAAACCCCACCGTTAGTCGAATGGCTCGTGACTTCGTTGCGTGGGGGTCACGCAAAGAGGATGATCCGGACAGAGCCGAATTGACGTTTTGTTCAGTCCTTCTTCCAATGAACATGACGCGATTCTGACACGAGCAGCAAGGTAAGCTTTTGGGGGCGCTGCTTAGAATATCTATCTAGGCACCTACAGTAGGCGCCAACTCCACATAGCCTTGAAGCCACACCTTAAGCCGTCGTCATCACGAAAAACCTAATTACACATACCGCATAAGGTCGGGGGATTAGTAAGTCAGAAAAAAAAAAGATGAAATTGGAGAGTGAGATTATTTGTTGGTTACGAAGTGGCCGAGATGTGGAGGGTGATGATTATGAAAGTCCCATGCATGAATTCGAAGACTCGTTGTTACGGGCTGGGTGGCACGGTACAAATATGGCAACGACAGCGAAACACACTCCGATAAAAGTTTTCTTTATGTGTCTTTCTCGTTATGTATTGCTTTCTAACTGTTTTTCGGCCTTAAAACGGATTAAAGATGATTGTATTCAATTTCTGAAATTAGATCTCACGCAATGGACACGAGCTTTTTGTTCCCTTGGGAAACACGCACTGCAACTTGTCAGTACGTGTTTCGACAATTCTGCAAAACACCATCTGATGCCGACGAGCTCACCGACCCATATGAAATCCATTAGCTGATTTGATCGTTCATTCTTCAATTATTTCCCTTCGAAGATATGATGGAGAACTCGATAACGTATGAAAACCAGTCCTAGTACCTAACCTCATCGCTAGTGCTGCTATCTGCTAGTTAGTCCCAGTGACATATCCACGCCTAAATAACTGTGCAACAGTGGCGCTTCTTTGCCTTTTCCTTCTCCACACCATCCTCCCGCACCAGGCACTGTTCCATCTCATCATGGCCCGGCTCGCGGGCCCAACACACCCGATCAATCTCACCCGACGCCTGCGCCATGAACCTTAGCTTGAAAATGCTTGGGGCCGCGAGGTTGAATCTGGCGCGCCAGGCCTAGCTGTTGAAGGGCTGGAGCCAAGTGAACGTGTCGTGATCGTAGTGCTTCAATGGCCAAGCTTGTGACTCGAGGCCCTGGAACAGCACTTCCAGCCCGCCAACACCGTCTCCTGGCTGGTCCGGCGGCGAATCTGCAGCTTGAACAAGCCTCCGAACCCAACATAATCGCCAACATATGCATCGAGGGGCGACCGGGCATGAGTGTCAGGTGTGCGCGCATCGTCAAGGATCTTGGCATTATCCATCTCGCGCCGTGCATGGTTGGCTGCGACTTCGCCGGCGAGAGCGACGTAGTCAGTTCTTTTGCTGTCATCTTCATGCATGATCGTTTCTAGGATCAACTGCAACACCCAGCCCGACAGCATTGGTGACCACAAACACCACGGCGCCATTGTACTCGGGCAGGAGGCCCAGCATGCTCGTGGAGCCGGCCAAACTGCCCGTGTGCACGAGTAATAGACCGCCTCGCTTGCCGGGGAGGAGCTCAGGCATCTCCTTGACGAACATGCTGTTGCAGCCCACACCTGCAAGCGTTTGGGGCAACTGGATTCGGTTCAGGCCCAGTGCGTATGAGTTCTCCCTCAGTGAACCGCTCCTCTTGCCGATGTGGGCTGACAGCTGCTGACCGACAAGCTTAGCTGTCTAGGCAGCGAGCAATGCCGAGCCGTAAGTAAGCATGTCGTTAACGGAGCTCCGCAAAGCCTGCGCCGGGCCCATGATCTCTCCATCTTGGGTCTGGGGAAGCGGGAGCTTGAAGGGCTCTCTGTTTTCGACCACAGCGTAGGGCTTGGATGGTCTGGTCCTTGGATAGCAGGAGCTCTCCGTCGGCGCCATACCACCAGTGGGTTGATGCTGCTAGCCTCGTGTTGTGGATAAAAAGATCCAAGATGGTGACCTCGTTTGTCACGAGTGGGTCTTGGCTGTCTGTCGAGTTCTGGAAGAATGGACTTAACAGGCATGCTCCATGAAACCCCCTGCCCGCCACAAGCTCCCTGCCCCCCACAAGCCCCCTGCCCCCCAGAATCGGCTGTCATGATGCCCATGGCACTTGCGACAAATGACTTCGTGAGTGAGACAACGCCATATATCGTGTCTGACTCGGGACGCAGGCCAGCTTCTACATCCCGGTGTCCAAAATGGGCGGTGTGAATGATGTCCGGTTGGGCCTGTTGGCCGCCTCCAGAGCCATATGATTGAGATGCGAGGGCCACCCCAAGAGACAGCCCGGGCGTGCCTGTAACCAAGCGAATGGATTCGATCGTGTCGTTAAGGGCTCGTAGACGGGTCAATAAGCCGCAATTCCTACACGGAAAGACACAAATCGTTAGCTTTATACGCGTCGTTGGGTGGGAATGACAGGGGAGACATCGGGTCGGAAGGACAGAAGAAAGCTTGCATCTTGGAGGTTGCGCCAGGCGTGCGCCGAGTTCCAGTGCTGCGCTCGTGCTTGGTAGGGAACTGGCACCGTCGAAGAAACAGTAGGTTTTGAGGGGAGCGTATCAAAGAACTGGGGGGGTTGCTAAAGGGAAAGAGATTTCGGCGATGCGTATGGCGCTCTTTCTTCGGGGTTGAACGGCTCGGAGATGCGAAGCAATAAGCCGGCGAAAAGAAGCCTAGGAGCGAAGGGTGCCGAATGAAGGCTAGGAGCGAAGGAGGCGATGATGGAGGCGAGGCGGAAGATGAGGGACCCAGAGAACCATTGCTCGCGATCGCCGTAGTCATCTAACCGAGAAGTTGTTAGCAAAAGGTCGGAGCAACTGTAAAATAAAATCAAAAGGATAAGAAAAAGAAAATGCGCCCAACATTGTACCCGAACCCACGTCGACCTCGTTGCAGAATTCGGGCCCCGAAACAGGCACACGGAAGGTTTCGAGGACTACCACTGAGCTACAGTGCCGGACCATCTGGCCAGATAAACTAACAAAACGTGCTCCGAAAGTGGCTGATCAACCTCGCTTCACTGGCTCTCACTCCATCCATTCACCCATCCACATTCACTTGCCCATCGAAGCTTAATAAGCAGGTCTTCAGGTAACGCGAGAGCAGGCCTACACTCTTCTTCTCGGTTGGGATAAAATCTTTTTTTTTCTTTCCTTCCTTTCCTTTTATTGAACACGCCGACCCTGCAGAGCAACAAGAGCCCGCAATTATCGCCCGGTGCAAGCTTTCTTTTCTTTCAAGCTGTCAGCGCATCCTTACAAGGCTCACCATGGAGGAAATTGCGGAGAGGCTGCGCGCCGCTGGCCCAGCCATCACCGCCTCTACCCTTCCCCTAACCGCCGGGTTCCGCGAGAAATTCCAGTGCAACAACTGGAACTATACGCTCGCCGCTCTCGTCAGCGAGCCACTTGCCGGCGTTTCCCTAGGCCATTATCTAGTGGAGCACTTTTCAGACCTCTCGGCATGGCGCACACATCCGTTATTCCCCCGAGCAAAGGCATTGACGACACTTCCGAGACTGGTGACAATATTTCTGAAGACTATGTGGCTTTGGCTAAAAGCACACCGCTTCGCACCGAGAGGCCATCCGTTGGCGATGAAGGGATAATGTTCGGCGCCATGGGCGTCAATAGTCGTGTGAACGATCTTCTGGTGTATTAAAGAAGCATGATGAGAGCTGGAGCGGAACAGCTCGCGAAAGGGACTACAAAAATGCCTCAGGGCTCTCCCTTCAAGCAGGTCGCTGATATCTGGAGCGCACAAATGTCGCTCCCCGCGCCTTCCATGCCCGAGCACTGGTACGCCTTGGGCTTCTTCCGCACACAGCTTCCCAATACCTTGATGTCCGGATCAATGAACGGTGGGAAGCTCCCAGACCCTCCTGTCGTCACCAGGGGTTCGCCCTCCCAGCTGGCCTTGTACCACGGCGGGACCTCTGTAGCGTCGCAGAACTGGATGATTCTGCTCCCCGGAAAGTAAAGCGCCATCGTGGTACTGACAAACGCCATGGCCAATTGCGATGCCGGGAACCTCATTGCCTCCATGCTGCTTATATTCTTCTCGACTCTCCTCAGAAGAATGAGTACGAGGAGCTCTCGAGAATCGCTTCGAGGAGAGGAGCCGAGCAGTGGCAGGAACTCCATGCATCGATGGCAAGGAAGCAGCTCCCCAACACTCACCCGAAACCTTTGGAGTCATACGTCGGGAAGTATTGGAACGAAGTGGGCAATTGGTTTATGGAGGTCTACCTCACGACGACCAATGAAGGCAGTGGCGGTGGTGGTGGCCTGGTGTTCGCATTCTAGGGAGACCGAATCCACTCGCATGCCCTCCGGCACTACAACCACGACGTCTTCACGTGGCTCCTCACGCAAGACGAGAATGCTGCTGTTGGTCGGTTCCCGTACACGTCTGAGGGACCTTGGCTCATAAAGTTTGATGCCGAGGGCGACACAGTTCAAGGTCTGCGGTGAAGCCAAAATGGGACCAGGGATGGGGAGTATTTCCGTAAGGGTGAGTAACTGCAACAGCTTTAGAGCTGCAGAATGTGTAGTCTTGGCTTGGGGAATATCGTAGTTCCAGGACACCATGAAGGCGTGGTTGTTCAAGGCGGTCAGACCTCTTCACCGGACTGTACCATGGATTTACTACTACTAACTTATCTCGATGCGTTTATTGATATACATTCATCATTTCACTTTATAATTGTAACCCCCAACTTGGTAGATGTCTCATCCCTTCAAGATCGCGCCAGCAAACCGCCAAGACAGGAACGAACCCCGATCTGACATTTTTCTCTCGCCATCCCTCCCTTTAAACGATTCGAAACTCGGTCTCGGTGGCCCCAAATACCTCCTCCGGCGCCTCCCCGTCCATGGTACCGTTCAGGTAACAGTCACCAACAATCCGATAGCTCGTCCCGTCAACTCCATTACCCCCCTCAGTCTCCTCCACCTCCCGCAACACAAACGGATACTGGCCCCCGTAAAACACGCCGACCACATCCCCAGCACGAACCCCGTTGACCCCCCACCCAAACCTCCCCGCCTCTGTCTTGAAGAACCGTCGATTATAGCACCACCGCGCATTCGCCCCCGACAGAACCTCAAACGACTTCTTGGCGCGTATGAAAAACGCCTCGGCGTCCGCCTCAGCCAGGCCGTGGCACTCCATCTCGTGCCGCACACGGCTGTCCATAATCTCCCTCGGCCCGGCGTCCAGGTTAAGCTGGTTCTCCATGAAGATGCCCCAGCCGAGGTCGCCGTCCCAGTCCAACGCTGCTGGAGTACTGTCGGTGTTGGAGCTGCCGTCTGGGACAGTAAGAGGCGGAAGCGTCTCGTTGTCACGAGTGCGGTTACACATAAACGTCCGCCAGAGTGCTTCCTGCGTGCTATCAAACCTTGGATGACAAAGGATCGGCGCCTCGCGCAGGTCGGATTCCTGCCCGCGGTCCGGGTAGACGATGGCAAGAACGTTGAGATACCAGTCTCGTCTGATGGCGGCGAGTTTCTCGTGTAGGCGGTTGTTGCGGACGTCTGTGCGGACTGCTACTGCGGGATCTTCTTGAAGACCGCCTGGACCTCCGATCTCGACACCAAATTTAAGGGACGGCATCGGGATGGGTTTCTTTGTCTCGACGACGGCGATGCGGTCGAGTAGCAGGCCTTTGATGTGCAGCACCCCGGGCTTGGCGTCGAGGTCTATGGTGAAGTCGGGGGTCTGGCGACTGCCACAGGCGTTGGCGCGTAAATCACGCACGCGGAAGGGCTCAACCCAGCCGGGCCGGGTCCAGTCCGGAACCCAGGAAGGGAGGTTGAGGATGGGTGCCGGCTTGTCGGGGATATCGGTGAGACAGTGGGAGAGGATGTCGAGTGAGCCCGATCGCAGGTTGTCGACAGCGAGGATAGTGAAGATTTCCTCGGGCGTCTTGGAATAGTCAACCTCGATGACGTTCTTGCTGTCCGTTAGACCAAGGATGCCGTAGATCTTATCGCTGGCGATGGTACTCTCGAACTCTCGCAGCTCCTCGAGCATGGTGAGAAGCGGCATCGTCGCACGTGGCAGACCCTCTTCTACACGCTCCCGACGCAGCATGTCCATCATGTAGATGGCCTTTGGGCCGCGGAATGGGGCGAGGGGGGCATCCAGCTTGAACTGTCTGAGGCCGCAGATCAGGCCTGCGAGGCGGGCCCACGAGAGTTCGAACTGGCCGATTTGCACAGAGACGTCTCGCGCGCTAGCAATCTCCTGGATCACCCACGTTCGGTGGAACTAAACACAGAAAGTCAGCACTTCATTAGACTCGCGGAATAGATAGCAAAGCGCAACTCACCCACGCACGCTCGAGCAGCTCAGCCAGGGCAGCCCACTCGATAGCCTCCGTGTTGCACGTGTTGACAAACTGCCACTGGATCTCACTCAACGAAGCCCCCTTCTCCAGCAGCCCCCGCGTCAGCAACAAGTCGTTCATAACCTCGTCGATGTTGTGCATCGTCCGGACCGCCTCCGTCTCGATGCCAATCTCCTCGCCCAGCCAGACGCGCACGCGGTCGGCACCCGCGTAAATGGCGCCCATGGTCTTGACGTGCTCGTTGCGTTCGTCCACGTCCTGCTGGTTGATGCACAGCGCGTCGACCCAGATGCGCAGCGTCTTGTCTTCGGAGCGCAGCCGGCGCAGCGCGCGGTGCAACTCTCCTCCAACCGTCATGGGCACGCCGTCGCATATGATCTCGCCGTCGGGCAGCGCTCCCCCGAGGCGGATGTACGACCGCGCATGGTACGTGTGGTCGAGCAGGTCGCGGAACATGAGCGACTCGCCCATGTCGACGAGGGTGCCGTCGGGCTCATAACCGTACGCGGCGACGTTGAGCACGGCCGTGTCTGCTAGCTTCTCTTTTGCCGCGACGCTACGGCTCCAGCAGTAACTCAGGGCCTCGTACGGCTCGTCTGGTGACTCGTAGAGCATATACGACAAGCTGCAGACGAGCTCATCCTCGAAACTTCCGGGGAGGACGGTTAATATTCTAGTCTCATCGGGCAGATTCAGGGGCTGGTACGGGTAGAGCGAAGTGGTCATGTTGAATATTTGTGTGGTTCAAGATCAGCTGCACGAGCTGCTGGCGGTAATGTGTGCAGTGGAATTGAAGCCCGATGCCACAGGCAGTCGGGTCTTCAGGCGATCCTGGCTACCTCCCTGCTCCACGGCTCCATTTTAAGTTGCCACTAAAATAGCCTACTGCATTGTATGTATGTAGTTGGTTCTGGTCAGCCGTTGGCAGGTTGCAAGGGTGGTGCATTGAGTTGCTCGGCGGTCTGTTGCAGCGGGCCGAATCCAGGTATCCAAGTTGAGGCCGCCGCCTATAAATTACAGTTGAACGAACATGCCACAGGGATTGAAGCCAACTTTCACATTTATTATTCTGATTGAGGTGTGATTCCTTCAAAGCTTATTATGTTAGATAGTAGCAAAAGCTGACATGGAGAGATTAACATTATTTTATTATTACGAGTTTTTAGTTTGCTCTGTAAATTTCTTCTAGGTACCTATACCATGGTGAAGAGTTTGAATCCTAACCTCGTGTCTATTCTACCCTAACTGCGCTTTTGGATACACTGAAACCCGCGCGCTGCGCATGAAATAGGGCAGATTTAGCGGTAAGATACGGTACAGCTTCCAAGTGTGCTGGGTTTTTAGGGATTCTCTGGCTTATAAAATACGGGCGAATACACAGGCACGGGCACACTGGCGCTGCCACGAGCTTCGTCAATTGAAGCCCTCCAAACGTCACGGTTGGGAATCCGTCTTAATCGCTCAAATTCGCAATAATGTGCTGAAACTAATGTTCTATCTCCGTATGCAACATGTCCGCGAAGTGATTGAACGTGGACTGTTTTCGTTCTGATTGTGGTTGGTAGCAGTGGGTGGTTGGACGGGCTTTATTGATGACCTGTGTCAGTACATCCGTAATCCGTAAACTGGTCAGTCTGAACTTGAAGGGTTCTGACATGCATTTGTCGATGCAGGGTTAGGGTTATGAATTATGTGCACGGACCCAACGACACATGAGACAACAGACTTCACATAATCTGCTTTTTCTCGCCCATTTTCTGTTGACTTCATTTGACAACCATTGTTTGTTTGTCCTTTCAACATGTGCTTGTCTCACAAATCTGAAGCCCATGGCATCAATCTTTGCAATATCATTTTATATCTCCAGCATCTCCTTGTCTTCCTTGAGTGTTCGTAGTCGAACTAGAAATACACATTTTAGCATACATTTGTGCCGTCCACATTTGTCTTCAACTGAATCAAAATGTTTGTTTAATCACGAGTACTTTCCTTTTTTTGGGTAATTCTTCATTGCTGGCTCAAAGTCATACCTGTACTTTGTAACAGGTGGCGGAGAGGAAACAACCCCGCAAGGCGAACCCCGAGGCTGCATCAGAGAATGGCGAAGCAAATGTATGGTGGCTGAGGCCCTGCAAGGCACCTGGCACAGCCATTGCGAGGGAGGTTTTCCTGTCCCGCACCTCCCCCGCACTCATTTTCCAAGCTCACCCGAATCTTCATCCAGCATCTCGACGCGGAAACGAAGATACCGGGCGAAATGGAAGCACTTGCAGCTCTGTCGCTCGCCGGGACCATCGTCCAGTTCGTCCAGTTCGCCGGACAGCTTTTCAGTGGTGCCCGGAACGTCCATGCGTCCTTGAGCGGCACGTCAGCCGAAACACAGAAACTAGAGGGCCTCTACACGAAACTCAGCACACTGAGTCACGGTCTTAGTACAGACCGCCAGAAGGTTGGAACCACAGCAAACCCAGGAGATGGACTTTCTACCCATGAGGCAGATATCGAAAAATTGGCAGCCAGCTGCGAGGATGATTGCAATAAACTCCTCCACACCGTACAGGGTCTGAACACAAAATCCCGGTCGGGTCCTGGGTGGTGGAAGAGCTTTCATGTGGCGTTCCACGAGCTCGCGAAGTCAGGGGAGCTCAAAGCGCTCCGACAGCGCATTGGAGATTACCAAAGCACCATCACGACTCTGCTCTGCGTTGCGTCCAAGTAGGTCCCAGTAATCAACTTGTTTTATTGAAGAACCTTGCGTTGAAAGTCATCTAACTCGTCCTCAGCGACACCATTCATACGATTCGGTCAGAACTCGCTCAACTCGCAGCCATGACAACCACTACACGGTCACAAGGATTTCAAGAGCTCCGCGTCATTATGGATAGTCTGAACACCTTGGCAGAGAGAGTCAAAGAGATGAAAACTCCTGACAGCGACGGCGACAATGTTCATCAAACAATATCGGCCATAAAGAACCTGCACTCAAGGGCCGTGAAGTTTGCCATCAACAAGGCATACTGTCAAGTCTGAACTACAACAAGTCGCCATTCCCGACATGATGCCACTCATTCAGCTCATGGCAAACCTAGGTCCGGGAAGTCGACCTTCATGAAATTTCTTGCCGGTCACAAGCAGACCCAGGCAGCTCTCAAGGTTTGGGCAGCAGGGCAGACGGTGGTGACTGCCTCATACTACTTTTGGGCTGCGGAGGCCCCGACCAAAAGTCACAAGAGGATCTCCTTCGCTCGATTCTGTACGACATTCTGGACCAGTTGCCGAGCCTGATCCCCGAAGTTGCCCCTGGCAGATGGATGATTGGACAAGGGCAGTTTGGCAGACCGACAGGTTTGGTTGCAGATCCAAAATCCTGGACAATGTCTGAGTTGCAGGCTGCCATTGAGCGTCTCAAGAACCGGAGCACCCTCCAGTTCCAAGATGCAAAGTTTTGTTTCTCTATTGACGGGCTGGACGAGTATACCGGCGACCACTACCAGCTCTGTCAGGTGATGCAGGGTCTAGCCAAAACGCCAGGCATCAAAGTCTGCGTCTCCAGCCGTCCTTGGAATGTGTTTGAAGAACATGTTGGAACGATATGTGCCGGAAGGATCCGAATACACGAGCTCACCCTCCAGGATATTTTTATCTATGCCAAAAGCCAGTTGAAAGGGCACTCGAGGTGGTCAGCCCTCGGTTGCAACGGCGACGACGCGGGTACCAAATCAATACTCGAAGAAATCACCAAACGCGCACAGGGGGTTTTTCTGTGGGTGTTCTTGGTGACCAGAGTGCTTCGAGAGGGCATGACGAACTACGACACGACGGCCGAGCTATGGACACGACACGACTCGACTCGACAGCATCCCGCAAGATCTCGAGGACTTCTTCAAGAGCATTTTGGCGTCTTTAGAACCGTTTTATCACCCCAAGATGGTAGGCACCCTGCAATTAGCACTCACGGCAAAAGCTCCCCTAGATATGGAGATTTTCTGCTTCCACGACCTGGAGTACGAGAATGCCAAGTATGCACTGTCCGACATCGAGGGCCGTTGGGATTCAACCAAATGGGATGAATTTAGAGCCCCCTTCGCACACCGACTGGAGTCTAGATGCAAGGGCTTGCTCGAGATTGTCGGCGGTCGAGTTGAGTTCCTCCACCGTACGCTCAGTGACTTCCTCCGCACTGCCGAAATGGCGGACTTCATAGCCGGGTAAGCCAGACAAGGTTTCAATTCCCATATCTCCATCCTTCAGGCATATGCTTCACAGATTCGGCACCTCAATGCAGATTCTTTTGTGTTTCAGATCATCAAAACCCTCGCTGAAGCATTCAAGTATGCCGACAACTTCTTCGAGTGGGACGGTCGGGCATCGACCAGGACCTCGCGCGCAATCTTGTTGACCACATTGGCCTGTCTCACCGGACAGTGTGTGACCCAAGCCTTGATGCACTGATTGTATGCGCACATGCCCCATCATGTCTGGCCCGTCGTGAGGCGGAGTTTAGGGATTATCTAGTCAGTGCTAACCTCGTCGATTACCTGTCGAGAAAAATACAATACGAACCGCATTACCTTGACAGCATGAACCCTCCAACAATATCCATTGTTCTGAGACTCAGTCAATCCGCCTCTCCTATCTTAGCTAAAGACAGCACCCGGACACCAAGACGGTTGCGAATGCTTCACATGCTCCTCCTCAATGGGCTCGATCCAAACGAGCTAGTTGGGCCATCGCTGCATGGGCAATCTCCATGAAACTACTTTTTCACTGACTGGTCCGAAAGACTAGCCGGCACAGTCTCAGAAACTGAGCTTAGGGTCATTTGTCTATTCCTTGACTTGATACCCATCCTACTACACGACTTAAGTACCGATCCCTTAGGTACAGATCCTTTAGGTACAGATCCAGGATCTTTTGGCCGTTCTGGGTACTTTTTTCCAACTCGGTCTCGATGAGTCGGTTTTTTTTGGGGAACCATCACCCTTCACAAAATTTCGAGGAGCGAAAGGCGTTTAATCGGCTTTCTGACGCTTACTTTGATGCTTTGCACAAAGCACTTCCTTCTAAGTCCCATCATGATTATATACGCTCCAGCACGTCCACCGATAACTTGCTCGAAGCAATCGATATGATACGGGAACATCTCCGCAACGGGCACGCACTGAATCTAAGAGATCGTGGGGTCCAACACTCGTTGAGATGCACCGAAATCATTCGTATTTTTCTCAGTCGACTTGGGTGGCCAAACTCCAACGTTCCATCCCTCGCTCGCCAAGTGAAAGAGGATTTCCCACCGCACGTGCACCAGAGCTTGATGGGAGCCATCAGAGCGTCAAAGGCTTTGGACTTACCAGCTAACCAGCTGACTACAACACAAGTAGTCCTAGGAATCAGAGTCAGCAATCCAAATGCACAAAAGCATGCCTAAGACCGATCTTGGCGGTAAAACTGACATGCGGGGCGGAGGGGACGTCCGTGGCCAGGGACAAGCAAAACTAGCCACACCAACATCAGACGATGCTCCAGAGTCTCAAGGACCGAATGAAAACCAGCGAGGGGATGGGAGAGGGCGGAGTGCACCACGATATAGATCTGGAAACCATGCGCGAGGACGTGGGAAAGGAAGGGGCCAATCTGATCATGGAGTTTATAGTTCAGAGCCGGCACAAGACTCCGTCCCAACTCCGGTCGGTTCTGGATACCCTATTCCACGACCTCACCGGGCCAGAGGAAACTGGACAGGAAGAGGCAGGGGGGAGGGAAGAGGGACAAACAGAGGGGCGAAGAATGTCACCAGTTAACTAGTAATGTTTATTGGCAGGAAAGATACGGAACTTCGAGGACATTCCGTCATATACCTAATTTGCAAAATTGAAAATACCCAGAATCCGGAGAAACATGAAAATACCGTGGAAAAGCCGACCCTGAAGCTGAAAATGCGAACCAGTAGTACTAAGGGATAGGCAAGTACCCAAGGCTCGAAATCCTCATCTTTTCAGATGCTTCGCAAACCAACTAATAGCCTGATCCTCTGCGTCCCGAGCCTGCTTCAATAAATTCTCATTAAAATGATCCACCCGATTACTGAACCCATGATTCGCACCAGGGTACACCACCACCTCAGTCTCCATCACATCCCTCTTCTCCGCCCACACTTTCTGCGTGAGCCCAACCTGGGCCATCGTAACCGACATGTCCTGGTCCCCGATAGCCATGGACGCCGGCTTGGCCACCTTCTCCACATCATCGGGGTACGTCACGACGCTCGGATGCGCAATGAAGATAGCGTCGACAAGAGGCTTCTTGCCCCCATCAGCATCAGCAAAAGTGACACTATCTACATGAGTGAGGAAAATGGCGTGTTTGCCGCCCCAGCAGAACCCTGCCGCGCCGATGGATAACGATGACCCTTCGTGGCTACGGACTGCTTCAAAGAAGGACCGGACGATGGGCCACGAGACGGACCAGCGGTTGGTGAAAATCCAGGGGAAGACGTAGAACATGATTTGGGAGGCGTACCACCTATCGGCTTGTGTCAGTTACAGTTTGTTTCATGTCTTCTTGGACTTGGAAACCCCGAAAACCAAGGACTTACTACACAACGAGTAGACGAAGGAGGAAAAGTAACTCACGGCTTCCAAACCCAATCACCAAGCGTAGCGGAACTCATAACCTTGGGCAACACATCCGTAATCCACACCGGCACAGCCGGACCGCTCATAAAGTCAGGGAGATACACAAGAAAATCGCCCTTGGCGGCGTACTGGTCAGCCAGCAGACGAGTATTGACAAACTCCCAGCCGAAAAGATCAGAGATGATGACGATAAGACCCTTGGGTTTGACGCCGGCCGCCGGAGAGGCAATGTACGTGTCCCGGCCATGGATCTTGGCGACATTTCCGGTTGGGGTCTCTGTGCGGACGTGGCCGCTTAGACAGTCTGGACAGACCATAGCGTTGGGTATAAGGTCTCTTCAGCAGACAGGTTGTCGGGGTTGGAGAAGTGGGGAAGCACGCTGTGATGTTTGGTTTGTCCTTATCTCCTCGTCTGGATGTGTGAGCGATTTAAGACTAGAGCAAGTCCAGTTGGTCTGCAGCTATGAGCGGTTAGCCGGATTCCTTATCGCATGCCATGCCGTTGGTGCTAAGCTGAATCCGTCTTCAGCCAACATCTCGAGGCCTCGACGGTTTTGATGCCCAAGCCCATACCTGAACTCATACACCCGTAAACTCATAATCACAAGAATGGGAATCTTGAGAAAGACAAAAAGCATCTAGTAAAGAACTGAAACTCTTTGAAGGTTGGGTTTGTCGGTTTTTTTCAAGACTTATTTAACATTCAGTATGTACAAGAAATCATCATTATGACAGTACCCAAACCCTGGCCTCCCAGCTTTCATCCCCTTTTGGCAAACCAAAACGCATGACACAACCTTTGATACCCAAACTAGTACTCGTCAACATACTATCACCCAGATGTTGAGGTGGGCGCAGGAGCAGCCGAAGTCGGCGCCGCAGTCGCTGCCGTCGTCGTCGAAGTCGTCCCGCCGCCACCGCCGCCGGTGTTATCCTTGCCTACCACGACGGCCTGGACGACCTGGCCGAGAGTATTAAACACAATATTCACCAAGCTTCCCAACGCATCGTATTTATACGTCTTTTGGGTGAGTCCGTTCCCAAGCTCCTTGGCCACGCCCGTAAAGGTCATGTTGCTCAGATAGTTGCCGACAATGGAGCTGACAATACCGCCCGCGTCTCCCACGACCTCCTGGACGATGTTGCCAAGGTTATCAATCAGGAAATTCAGCTTGGAGTTGCCCTGCACGATGCTACCCAGCAAGCCGTCGACGGCGCCGACGACGCTGTCCACCAAGTCGGTGACGTCGTTGAGCAGGTTGATAAGCAGGGGATTCAGGTCGAGAGAAGCTAGCGTGCGGTTGACAATGTCGACCAGGTTGCCGAGGCGGATGACAAGCTCCAGCTCGGCATCGACGTCGGCGATGGTGATGTTGACCTTGGTGATGCCGACCTGCACGCCAGCATTGATGGAGACCAGGTTGGCCACCTCGGCGGCGAGGTTAATCTCAGCGCGGAGATTGTCCACGTCCAGCTCGATGCGGCCGACGTGGAGTTCGGGAACCTTGAGCAGCACGTCGGGCGGGTTGTTGCCATATGACGACCCGCCGCCGGAGCTGCCGCCGCCTCCGCCAGTGCCGCCACCAGTGCCCGTGCCGGATGTGGTGGATGGCGGAGGGGACGAAGTGGTGCCGGATCCAGCTGGTGGCGCGCCGCTGGATGCAGCTGACGATGCAGGAGGCGGCGAGGCCGCGGGTGAAGAAGCAGCAGTTGTTGCGGGAGGCGTGGTCGCCGGGGGTGTTGAAGAGTCTTGGGCTGCTACCAAGACGGCGAGGAACAGAAGGCCAAGCAATCTCAGCACCCACGATATGCTAAACGTCTTCATTTTGGGCAATGAATGTTACTGGTTTTTTCCCAAACGACCGATTCTCGCAACGAATGAATGAAGCTGGGCCAACGACCACAGCAGCAGCTAAAATACGAGAACGGAGAGAAAGGTCGAGAGAAGTCCTCCCGAGCTGCGGGCGAGGGGGGTGCAATGAGTGTGCGGACTTGGACCGGGAGATATCTCGCTCAGACAAGCACTCGCGAGTTGGAATCCGACATGGCATGCTGGGATGAGATGGGCAATTCGATCGTGGAAGAATGCCATCATTGCAGCCAAAAGAATACCACCCCAATTTGGGCTTATTTGGGCACGGTATACCCCTCCAGACCTTGATTTGGTCCCTGTTGGCACCAAAGCGGCCAATTTCCAAGGTGCAGGAAAGGAGAAGCTGGTCGGAGCGTCGCATTGATCAACCCCCGTCGTCCCTAAATGTCCGGTTCGGTGTAACGCTGGCCACAGCGCGCTGCCAGGGGGTTGCCATGTTTTGGATTTAATGCAGGAGTGCCGTAATTTAGGACCCATCTACTGGGAACTCAGCGCAACCTCGACCAACTTGTGCCTTGGAAGTGCCCAGGTCCATAATGTGACCGCTATAATGGGCATGCTAGTTTGTGACGTTGAGCAGGCGCATTGAGCTTGCGCGATTCAGCCGACCGTGACCATCATTCAACTCGCAGCGGTTTCCAATTACCACACATCCGCGAGTTTCCCGATGTGATCGTACTTGTACGGTTCTCCTGCCCCTTTCCCTCCGACATTGTGTGTTCGGCCTTGACTCTTGTTGCCGCCGCCGTCGTCTGGTTTTTTTTTTGGGTGGCCTAAGAACGACGAAAACTCTTCACTCGTTTCTCACCTATTTTCTGTCGTTTGTCAGCAGTTCATATCGACACCATGCAGGGTTCACTCAGAAGGGCCAGCGCCTTTCTCTTATTCGCCATCGCCGGCTTTGTGCTCGGCCAAGACCGAGGCGATGGGTACTACGGCTACCGGCTCGAGCAGCGCGGCGACCCGGAGACAGTAACGTATGAGACAGAAGATACTGTGCCCGGTGTGGTTCTCCCAAAGGAGCCCGACGTCTACCTCAACGCCAACGTGTCAGTGGGCGAGATCAGCGTCGAGGTCGACAACATCACGGCCAAGGTGAACCTGGACGCGCAGGTGCTGAAGCTGCTGCACTTCAGCGCCGGCGTGGACGTGAGCATCGATCGCGTCCGGCTGCTCATCCAGAACGTGTCTGCCAAGGTCGAGCTGGAGGCGCGGCTGGGGAACGTGGTGTCCATGGTCGACGATGTGCTGCGAAGCATCGACCTGAACCCCATCATCGCCACGCTCGGCCAGGACGTCGGCAAGATCGTCAACAGCACGCTCGGCGTCATCGGTGGACCTGTCAACGGTAGTGGCAGCGCGGCCAGCGCAAACACGAAACGCTCCGAGCCAAACTTCAACCTGGAGCACAATGTGCTGTACAGCGTCAACGACTACCAGGGGAAAGCGCACACGAACCGCGTGCTGGCCCAGAACGGCAGCATCTACGACGAGTTCCTCGACAACGACGGGAACGAGCAGCGCCGCGTTGTGGTCGGCTTCTACGCGCGCGACATGACCTTCACCGGCCACAACAAGACCATTTCAGTCGACGGCCAGGTCAAGGAGTACGAGCTGCAGTATGAGTACAAGCCGTTCCCGGGCATCGAGGCCATCAGCTGGATCTATCTCGACACCACCGGCAAGGTGACGCGCACCCAAGTCATTGCCGAGCTGGAGGGCGGCGGGAGCAGTACCATTAGCAACGATTCCGAGCTTTGAGTCGCTGGGATGCAGTTTCAGTTCTTTTTTCTGGCGTTTGGGATTTGGAGCGACTGCTGGAAATTGGAAGTCGCGAATTTCCAACTTTGTTGAGAAGGTGTCGCGACCACGCGACTGGGGCGGGCAGGTGCGGGGTAGTGGAAATTGGGCAGCTGCGATGCATTTCAGGCGGCGGTCGCAGTTTCCCATCTCAGACCCGAGAACCAGGCAGGTCGTCAATCTTCGTGTAAATAGCTTTGGCATGAATGTCCCATTTAATCAATCATGCACATCTCCCGCACAGTTATTAAATATTAGAGCGATGGGTTTCCAAAGGACGGACGATTGATGGTTGAAGCTCCCTAACAAAGATGGCATTTGCGCTTTCCCATCGCGATTCGAATTGGAGGATAATTGGTCCGTGCGGCAATGTTTCGAGATGCGGAACTGCACAATTATTGGGCAAGATGCCTTCAATCAATCGGGACTACAACCATTAAGATTGGGCAGAACAGGTTCCATCCCACAAGATTTTTTGGGGATAAAATTGAAGGGCAGAGGCTCTATGGTTGGAGGTGAGATGCGGTGGTTGCGACTTAATGAAGGTTCGATGCAGTGGCCTGCCATGGTATGCAATGGAGGCGAGTATAAACTGTAGGGGAGCGGAGAGAAGAAATACAGGGCGCGAAACCGCCCACGGGGGCCGCACGGGGAGGGCGAAGGGAGGGAGGGAAAAAGGAGTGGAGCGAAATTTTTTTTTTTTAAAAAAAGCGGGGCCCCAAAAAGAATGGAGCGGCAGTCAATACAGGGACGTTCCCTGTCCACCTGAGCTCTAAAAAGATGGAGGGAAAGCAGTGAGCCTCAGAAGTGAGCCTCCATTCATTATGGGGGCTTTGCGCTGCAACTATTCTTTCCCCATACTAGTCAAACCCCGTTATCCGTTTCGGAGCTCAATGCTCAGATAGTTGAAGTCTCGAAGTTGCACAACTCCCGTCCTCAGCCCAACAACTTGAACTTGTCCATCCACCTCTGATTACACACCTTCCCAAATATGCGCCAGCTGAAGCCTATCCATCGTTGATACCGTAACGCAGAGCAAATAAAAAGCTTTACAAGTCTCGTCTTTCATCATGAATGATATAGCCAGCTCTTGCTGAATGCTGCCTGTACGAGCCCATGTTTATTTCTTGATTCTGGTCTACGTATTTAACTAATTAACGTATTTTCAGATAATCTAGCACATGCGCAGATTGCCACCCACCGCCTTCAGGTCGCTTTGGATCTTCTCAAGCTAGAGAAAGAACGGCTTGCAACTGGTGTCAGCCCTAACAGTGCCGCCTTGGACGGATTGTTAGCAGCTCTGAGAGATACGCTCGCAATCTTGAACGAGCTTCATTCCAAGATTCTTATGAATTTGGGGTGCTATTGGATATTTGCAAACCTAATGACAATCATGCTGCTTGACAGTTGGGCGTGTTTGCGTTGTTAGGTAAGGTAGCCAGCCCAAAACATTTCTTAATGATGTATCCATGGGTCATACTCGTATTTGAGAGTCAGAAGAGAGCCTGTTAGTAACATGGTGCTGTGTCACTCTAACTAATGGGGTTCTCAACAGGACAGGCAGAGACTTAAGGAAATCAAGCAGATAAGAGTAATATGTCAAATTGCTTAAACAAATAGAAGAGGTTCTCTAATCTGCATATTTGTAGGTGTGTTTAAATCAAGTGGAGTTTCGCCAAGTGGTAACTTAACTTCCTTTCTGCGTGCGTTCTAGGAGACTTCAACACCGAAGAAAAAAGCCAACGTTGCCGACATTCCGTACCATCCACAACAGGTCCTCCCAACAGCGTACGCGAAGTACCCAAACCTGCCGAGATGGATGCGTCTAGTTCTGAAGGGGTCCCCTTCAAGCCTGGAAAAAAACAAGCACACAAATTTCCCCTTTCTCGATCACAAGAACCTTAGTGTCCCGCGATTCCTGTTTCGGGTTATGTCACCCAAGTCGACCAGGCAGACTAACACAGTCTAGGCCAGGTCCCATGTTGCCACCGAAAACCCGACTTCGGTAGAGGCGCAGCGGGACATCTTTGACCATGACAACGTAACGGTAGCGTCGTTGCTAAGAAAGCACTGGAAGTGGGACTCGCCTCATGTATCAAATCTAGTATCATGGACATGCTCGATATCAGTCGCGATCCAACACATCATCCGCCTGAAGAGCGATATGGGAATATCGGACAACAAAGCACATGACAGGGACACAGATATAAACCTTTATGTCATAAACACTGCTCGTCTGGTGATCCCCGCTTATTTGTCCCGGGGATGCATTTGCTGAAGACTTATGAACCTTTTGATCCCGGCTATTTCAAATCGCTCAAACAACTCCCCCTTTAGGAGGAGGATCTCGATTATGAGACAGGTTACGAGTATTTTGGCGAGTACTTATCCCAGGGCGCCCTGAAAATCGGGGGGAAGTGCCAAGCCGTTAATGCACAGGCACCTATTGAGGCGGGCTTGTTTACGATACGGACCGGCGTTCATGGGTTCAATCACAAGGACAAAACGAATACGGGCAAAGAACTAGTTCGCCTTCGAGAGCAGCTCGATGCCGAGTACGACGAATCAAAGCTGGAAGAGCTATCACCAGCCGACAGGTCAACGGCAGTCTTCCAACAGATCTTCGGAACGGCTGCCCATATAGCATATTGGTTCCGTCCTGTCTGGAGAGTAGTGATTGCTGCTCATCTTCTAGCCTTACACCCACAGCGCTCCACCGCCCAACTTCTGCGAGAATTTGAGTCTTTTCGTTTCACCGGTCTGTATCTTCCTTCTCTTTTCTTCTGTGAAAAATGTTATCAG
This sequence comes from Podospora didyma, assembly GCA_033439775.1. Lineage (NCBI taxonomy): Eukaryota > Fungi > Ascomycota > Sordariomycetes > Sordariales > Podosporaceae > Podospora > Podospora didyma. The sequence goes on from JAULSW010000010.1 coordinate 1,187,589, forward strand.
TACACTAATAAGAGCTCTAGATAAGGACATGATCACGCTGCTAAGGAATCAAATAGCCCCACCTCCTTTCGAACTAGCCGCCTTTCCCGAGCTTCACCGAGCAGATATATTATTGCGCAGCGTTCTGAGTTCATTCACCAGGCGTGATTTGAAAATTATGTCGAGGTTCCCCGGGCCCCTTCACATCATCCGATTTTACCGTCGAACGAAACTGACATTTCAACTTTCCCTCAAGAAAGACTAAACGCAGTGCACGAGGACATGGCGGATGCTCTGATAGTGACCAAGGACCGTAACGAGGCTATGATTCGATTTCCTGGCGTTTCTCTAGGAGGCGATTTAGGCTTCTGCGACATCGGTAATCACTACATGGACAAGATCAAGCTGAGATCCGAACTTATCGTTTGTTTGGAGAATTTGATTCGGGATTTGAAGCCTAAAATCGATTCAGATGAGGCATTCTGGCAAACAGCCTCAGACCTGTCACCCTCCATTGGAGGAACGACTCTTATGAATGAAGAAAAAACACTCGACGGGTTATTCAAGGGTTACTAGTGGCTTAAGGCAATTTATTTAGAATACTAGTGTAATCAATGCACCAATATGATCTAGGCCTAGGGCAAACCAGACAGAAACGGGGGACTTCTACCAGTGATATCTAACCAAGCTCTTCGGCTATTCTTTTCTTTCAGCTTGGCTCGCGATTCTAGCGGGCTTAGATTTTACACATACTCGGCTGACCTGGCAACATTCCGCGGTCTTTGTACTGATGTCCACCTTAGTACTGATCTTTCTTTCAACCAGTTGACGACCCGTATTCTTCTAGCAAGTGCCACTTGCACAGCACTCGGGGCCATCCCAGCAGTGACTTTCATCGCAATGCTATCAAAAACAGTCAATAAACTTGAACGAGTATCTCGATGGGGGGCTGTGACTTACGCATTCGCGGCGCATAATGCGGTCCTCCATTGTCCTCTCGGGAGCCGCCGCAACCATGGCGATGAAGAACGAGATAAGAAGGACGGCGACACGCATTTTGTAGTTGCTCTGAAGATTTATAAAGAAATGGGAGTATGTGATTTGTATTCAAATATAGATTTTTGTTGATAAGAATCCGAAGAAGAGAACGATAGTAGCTGTGTCTGTGCCTGCAGTCGAGCTTGTGATAGTGATAAATGATGAATCACAAACTCCGGCGCTTGGAGAGATAGATATACATATATAGACCTAATCTTCATTTTAAACTTGATAGGCTATTAAATTTTAGACATGAAGCAGAAAAAATCTGTTTCCCAGAGCAGCCGCGCTGTGGTCGGCCGCGAGATTTGCGGCCAGCCGACCGATTTGGAGACCAGCCCAAGACCACGTCATTGCAGCCACTCACGCTTCTCGATATGCGCGCTGCGCCGTCGTCCCAAAACGCTTATAACCAGGCCCGAGACAACATGAGACGAATTTGGCCATGACTGGGAAAATTGGTAGCCAAATCACTTTGGTTACGTGGCGTTTTGTTTACTTGGCTGCAAGGCTCACCACCACTCAGCCGGGTCAAGGGGCAACCTGGAATTGAGCCAAAAAACGTTTCGTTTCTCAGGCCTGCGGGCAGCACCCTTAAAGCCCCCAGTCAACATTTCAGGGTATGACCAAAAAAAAAGTTGTTGCGCATTTGACAAGACTTCAACTTCAACTCCAACGCTAATTCGCAGCGAGGATTTCAACTACACATTCTCATAACTGACTCTCCACCCCAACATTTACTCATGCCTTGAACGCCATCGGCGCCATATGACCCGGGAGCTCTCTCAGCCACCCATCCGTCTCCTCGACAACGGTGCTCTTGACAGCACATTTATTCATCTCCTCCACCGTCTGCGTCTTGAGCACACCCTGCACACCCGGGCTGCCGCAAGCGTGGAACATGCAGGTGGAGTTCATGGCCCTCTGCAGGCTGTCACCCTTCCACCCGAACAGGTAATCTGCATGCGTCCCGTAGCCGTTGCCCTCAAACGACCAGACGAAGGGCTGCTTGCCGTCCTTGGGCCACATGTCCTTGAAGACGCTCGTGTCCCACATGGTCTCGTACGCGACCTGCGGGACGCGCACGGGATGCGAGCTGGGACATGCCCCTGCCTCTTGAAACCCGCCCTTGATGGTGCTGTACATGTGCGACTGGTGGTCCGGGCTGTCGAGGTTCTTGCCGTCCCAGCAGGCGGGGAAGTGGTGGATTGCCATGATCCCGGCTGGGCACGGCTTGGCGGGGAAGTCTGGGGTCTCGGAGCCGCGGGTCAGGACGGTTTGCAGACAGGTATAGCGAAGACCTGGGTGGCCCTTTGCGGCATCGAGGGTGTTGGCGGAGGGGCTGCCGGTTGTCATGCGGAATCCCTGTCGAGTGTGTTAGATGGCCTCAGTTTTGCATCTGTCCGCAACTGGAAGGGACTCACAGGAGGAAAAGCTCTGATGAAGCTCTTGCCGTTGTTGTTGAAGTCCTTCTGGGTGTAGTAGACAGTCATTCCGCCTTGGATATTTGGCGCGTCTTTGCCCTCGGTGCCAAGCTGGGCATTTGGGTACTGCGGAACCCGCTTGTAGGAGCCGTTCTCATGCTTGAAGTACATGACTGCCGTCCAGTAGTTTGACAGATCCTCAGTGTAGGCGCATGTCGTGCAGCTCGCCTGCTCGCCGATGTCGCCTGCCATGGACGCATTGAAGGCATTTCCACCAACAATTTGGTGGACGTGAGTGGAAGGAACGCGGCCGGGTTCGACGATAGGGTCGAGGCGTTGAATGGAGACTTGGGAGCAGGCAAATCGAAGACCAGCCTGGGAGAGCCCGGCCTGAAGGAGGACAGCAAGCAGCTTCATCTTGATCATCACCGCACGAACCGTTTACGAAGTCTCTGGCGCGACAAACAGAATCCTTCAGACCAAACAGGCCTGGGCCTGGCCACCATTATCTATACAATGCAGGCTGGCCATCCTCGAGTCGGCTCATTTGCCGAAAATGCTACGCTATATATGAATTAGCCTGATGTCTTCAAGTTAAAGAGCGATGGTGGATTCTGCCGACTTGAGCGATAACCCGTAAGAATGAGAACAAATATTACTTGCCACCCTTTCCGCCAAGCCTGCCGCCAATGACCAATGTTCAGCAAAAGACGGCAAATGCTGAGGCAATCAAAACTCGAAGTGAGTATTTTTTTGACTTTATGTCACTGGACTGCAGTCATACTTGTGTCCACTGTTTGTTATTTCTTTATTTCTCATCACGAAAGGAATCCCAACACACGTCGAGTCAAGAAGTCAAAAAAACTAATGTTCTCTCCCGCCGGGAATTGAACCCGGGTCCCGAGCGGAATCATCTGTGAAGTTGACAAGCTCATATACTGACCACTATACTACGGAAGATTCGCAAGTGTGGACACTCGCCGTAGCTGCTGCTGGTTGATGGTGGAGAGAGTGGACTGAGCATACAAGTAGCCAGGACTGTGCTCCACCACCCCACCGGTTCTTAAAGCACTTTCTAGATATTGTTGTGAGTCTCATGTCATCTGAGTTGCAGTTAGCATTACACTCAGCCGGGATACGTTGCTTGACCTGTTGTATGGTGTTCTAGTGTGAGAAGTTTGTAAGTGAAGCCCTTGTTCCTCGAAAGAAGTGAAGAGTTGCCCGGGGTGTGTATACATGAGTAAGCGATGGGGCTCGATTTTGGATGATAATTTCAGTATTAAACATAATCTGATGACTTCGCTTGGCCAGGTCACAAGCCATAACGGTAATTGTTTTCTGAGACGGCGAGTCTTATGATCGTCAACTGAACGCCAAGCAAAAATCAAGGGACAAACCTCAGAAAATAATGTATGGCGTTGTTACAAAACAAATACTTTCAGTCACCTCAAGATCAGGTATGTAACCATTCCATTCGCCTCGACGGCGACTTTAAGTTACTCAAATAAGGAAGTCCAGTTGACCTGTGAGGGTCGGCATGGACGGTGGTTGGGCGGTATGATCTGACGATAAGACGCTATCGGATGCAGGCAAAAACTCAGTGGGGTTTAGATAAGCTGTTAGCTCGCCGTCCGTGTGCAGGATCATGAGACAAGGACCCCGAGGATGAATGCAACCGATCAAATTGGTCACAAATCGCTCCTTGGGGTGAATTCTCTCAATCAATTTGAGAGTAGTTATTTGAATTAGTCCATTTTTAACTTTGCTTAAACCTGGAAAGAGTCCAACGTCGTTCTTTCTCTCCAAGAATAGTTGCACCGGGAATAACGATACTAAATCCGAATCTGACAAGCGTGCCTGCCAATCTTGTCCGTCACGTGGCCCCATGCCGAAAAAGGCTTGGCGATGACAGGATTCCCAACATTCGAAAACTTGCAATCCCTGAAACCTCAACGCCGACAAACCACCACCGACAATCCTTCACCCACCCACCTCTCCACCCCTTCTTCAGTCACCGCATTCGCGTGTTGCTGTCAAGATGGCCGCTTTCGTCAAGGCTGTTAACGCGCGAATCAGGTCAAACCCGGTGACTGATTACTTCTTCTCGACGCGTACGTGCCCAGACCCAAAAAAAATAAAAAATTCTGCTTCCTTCTCCCCGATGCGGTAATCTCCGGTACCGGAATCCGGGAAACCCCCAAAGTGTCCCAATGACCCGATGACAACTACTTCGCAAGTGCGATCTTTGACGCTATCGTGATCACTTGTGTTGCTTGAACCTTTATTTGGCATTTGCTCTTTGGTTGTGTCACGGATGCTAGGTAGAAAGCTAAGGAAGCGGATGCATGAAAGACTCATGAGCTAACATTATTTACTAGACTTCTGGGGCCCGGCGTCCAACTTCGGTATCCCTGTGGCTGCCATCCTGGACACGCAGAAGAGCCCCGAGATGTGAGTCTTTGCTTGCCGGACAAACCGTTCGCACTTGATTCTAACCCACCAACCAGGATCTCGGGCCAAATGACCGGCGCCCTGACCATCTACGCCTTCACCTTCATGCGCTACTCGCTCGCCGTGACGCCCAAGAACTACCTGCTGTTCGCATGCCACTTTGTAAACGCGGGCGCCCAGCTGACGCAAGGTTATCGCTATCTCGACTACCACCACTGGGGCGGCAAGGACAAGTCGGCAGTGGTCAGCAAGGGCGTTGAGGCTGCGAAGGAGGCTGTGGCCAAGGTCGAGAAGTCTGTATGAACGTCACGGGTCTTGAGGCGTGAATGGAACGTGTAACTGTGTATCAATGGCAAATAATAGTACAATAGATTTTTACATTCCTATTCCGCTGCTTGAAGCGGCTTCAGACATGGTAACATAACATCATTCCGACTTGTAATTCTTCAACATCTCCCACCGTGTCCTCCTCCACCATGACCGCCAGGACCGCCATGCCCCCCTCCCATGCCCATTCCGTGACCTCCTGGTCCGCCCATTCCCATCCCGTGTCCTCCCCCGTGTCCGCCGCCGCCATATCCTCCGCCATACCCTCCTCCGTGCATCGGACGAGGCCCGCCCATCATAGGTGGCCCCCCATGGTGTCTATGACCGCCACCGTAGGACTGGACGACAACTGGCCTGACTGGCTGTGCATAGCCATACCCGCCGCCCGAGTATTTTGATCTGGAGCCGAAACACATGGTTATGTGTAGGTGGTATTAATGATCCGGTCTGTTTCCGGTTTCCTTCAACGTAGGCTGAGGAATGAAGTTCCAATATGAAGACAGACAAGAGAGACCTCAAATCTGGGTTTCAACCCCTATCAGTCAGATTCGTTGTCTTAATATTGAATATTGATGGGTAGGAAAATACCTTCAGATTTTGTGCCGTTTGCATACTCTCAAGAGGATGGTGTGTGTGATAATTACTAAAGTGGAGTTTTTGTACGAAGTATGGTAAGCATTTGCAGTGAGAGGTGACCTAAATGGATATAATATCTGGAGTTGGTGTCTTATATGAACAGTCGCACGGATTTAATGGCCCAGACAGATGATGCAATCGCCTTCCATGTCCTTGCTAGAAAGTGATGGGTTGGTGGATACTACCAGGTAGTCGAAAGCTTAATCCGTGGGTCTAGGTTAAGGAGTCGTCGTAACACACCGGCCGTTGGACACGCGGCGCAAAAAACGTTTGCCGTCGCAGCCGGATCAGATCATAATACTGGTGGTGGTGGGTAGTCTGTTCGCGTACGTCATGTCAATCAACTCCTTCAACGTCATGAAGTCTTCGCCACCTGCACTCCACTTTCCAGCCACGTAAAAAGTGCCACCGGCCCCTTAATGTGGGAAAATCGTCGAGGAAATGAAATAGCATAACTCTATCTCAACCTCACATAACTACTTATATCATTTTTCAAGTCTTCGCTTGTCTCCCAGTCTTTCCATTTCGTGGCCCTCATTCCTCAAAGATTCCCCATATAATCGTGACCGTCTGAATGCATTTTTGTGCAAGCAACTCTCTTTTAGCATACCATTCTCCGTCATGGGAGCGTCGTAGTCACCACTGAGGTCGTAAAGCACGGCACGGTCGCTCACATATTCACTGCTGAGCTCATCCAGACAATATTTGTCGTTTTTCCCCAGCGACCGTGAAGTCGCTGTTGTGAGCGGCGCGGTGAGGGTGATGCTGCCACCCTGTACTGCGCCAGTTGAATAACAGCGAGAAAGCATGGTTGAGGCGTGAACAACTTGTGCTCGTTGGTTTAGTTTTGATGAAGGTGGGTCGAATTCGAACCGTACTGTTTCGTTGGTTTTGATGGACGCCCAGGACTAGGTAGGGGCTTGCGCGTCAGTGGTTCTTTTCGATACTGAATTACTGGAAGACAATCGTATCCATGAAAGACCAAGGATCAGTGAGTTCCTCCAGAGCCCGGCGAGGTATTCATCATCGTCCCGGAGGGCTTGAAAGAGCCCCGCAATCCCTGATAATGCCGGGTGGATGTATTTTTCCATTGATCGTTTCAGGTGACAGTAATGTTCAACGATCTCGTGCCACAGCTGAATCAGGCTGATGTTGCTAGAAACATCACTGCTGTGAGGACCTTGGTCTGGAATATGAGCCGAGAGTGCCCTTGTCAGCGCGTTCTTGTTCTGAGCAATCTTTCTAGGTGCGTCTTCTTCAAAATAATAGCCACACTGGCACTTCAGTCCCTCGGCACACTCCCATGTCAATTCTCCATACGAGAAATGTAGAAGCTGGGGCGACAGAAAGGGCTCCTGAAAAATCCAAGCCCGGGTTAAGAGCGGGAAGTAATCTTGCAGGACGCCGATGTCAGCGATTGCATCATCCCTAGTCAAACCCTGGTGTACTCTCACCCACTGGAGCTCGTCCGATGCGTACAGTTTGTAAGTATCGTAAGGAATTTCTGAGCTAAACCGCAGGTGTATGGGGACGGGAAACCAATTCATGGACCTGTAATCTGCTGTGGAGTAACAACCACCATTGTCGCTCGAAGCATCCGTAGCACAGATGGTGGCGTAGGCGTTTCGATAAATGGACCACATTTTGCAGGATTGTTCCTGCCAGTCGGCAAGGCTGTCTTGAATAATGCAAATGGAGTCGATTAAAATGTCTTGTAGGCCAAGTCTATGTGTGAAATCAATGGCATCCACGAAAATTTGAGCAAGGCCTGTTATTGCCGCCATGTTTCTCGCCAATGTCGCCTGCGTAGTGAGACAGCCGGGTTTAAAAGCCCCAACAATGGCTCAGGCAGACATACAAGCTGAGCTTCCCCGTGTCCGTCTCGACCAGCTTTGGGGATCCGAAGTGACATCGATGAGTCGTTTGGGAAGGGGCGTGGGCTTGCCGGAGTGGCACTTGCATTCGCCAATCCACAGGCGTGCTTGATCTAAGCTCTCTTCTGAGGAGTTGTTTCAAGGTATGATCTGTTCTGGTAACTCTGGAAACGGTTTGAGGTCCCCTAAGCTGCATTTAGCAGTCGGTCACAGACAAGCGTTGGCTTGCTATACTAAGTAGTACTGACCTAGTTCCGTGAAAACTTGGATATTCATCGCTGTGTCGTCATTTTTTACGCTCAAAGCGCTTTGCAGAGAAATCCTGTTAATATCTTGTTTAGGTTTACAGTTCCGGGCAGAGTGGAAGAAGTCGAGATATACGTTCGTATCCTCGATTCGAAACATCCCGGCTGGCCAAAGAGTCTCCACTGCCCTCCACAACTACCATGCATCTTGGGAAACTTGCACTTGAAATCGCGTTCCGAATTTCTGCAAGGCTGCAAACAGTGGCGGAGAATCTTCATTGTAGTAATCACTGCAACTTTTGGCCATCCGAATGGCCTTGCCAGTGTGAGTGGTCTCAGGAGGGCAATGCACCCAACACATGGACGCGAGTCCGCGGGGTCGACGCCGACCACGAGGACATCATCGGGCTTTCGACAACGAACAATGCGAGGAGGTGGCATTGGCGGCGTCATCAAAGCTGTAGATTCCATGTTGATTGATAGCTGCGATGTATCAAGCGACGGATGTGGAGGCCGATGTGGATGAGGGAAGTTGGAGTTGAAGCGAAGAGCAGAAGGTGGTGGCTGCCTTAAAATGTGAGCAGCAAAATAATTTCATGCGCATCAGGCGCGCCCAGTGTTCGCCATCAGCCAAGCTACCGCTACGATTCAATGCTTCCTGCAAGGTAGACATAATTGTACCAAGCCCCACATCACGTATACGTCTCTTGCAATGAAGAGACGGTGACAGTTTTTGCGCCCTCATCGTTCTTGCTCTCAGCTGGAGGTGATCACCGAGCAGGAAGGAACAAGGGTGAGCCGAGCAATTATGCACGCACTAGCAGACTATACCTTCCATATTTACCACTCTGGCCGTCCTCATGTCAACATGTAGTCCACTTCACGCCAGACAGTGTATGACATCGCTGCACCCAATCGGGCCCCTCCCCCCATAAGTACGTATTCTGAAAGGGCAACCAACTATTGGCCCGCTTTCACAACCACCTCCAACATCTTGTCCGTTTGGTAGATAAAACAACACGATATCAATTCATTCGACCTGAAACTCAAAACTACATAATTTACCAACGAAAGTTTGTCACCAAATCACCAAATCACATCGCAACAACATCAAGCTCCTCATCAGCATCAAGCGACGCACTGTACAATTTCCCAAACGCCGACTTGGGCACATCAAGGAGCGTGTAGGGGCTGTCAAACTCGACCAGCTTGCCGCCGTCCAGAACAGCCACCTTGTCGAAATCCATGATCGTCTCCAGACGATGCGCCACGGCGATGATGGTATGGTTGACAAACTTCTTGCGGATGAGGCGCTGTATCACCTCCTCCGTCTTTGCATCAATGCTGGTCCATGAGAAAAGTACCAGTTAGCTGCAGTCGTGAAGATGAACACAAGGGGATAATGAGTCTTACCTGCTGGTAGCCTCATCCAAGATGAGAATATTGCCGGGCCTAAGTATCGCTCTGGCGAGACAAAACAACTGCTTCTGGCCACTCGACAGGTTCATCGCGTCAATGTCAGCGTCCAGACCGCCATTCTTGTTGACAATGTCCAAGACCTGGACGCATCGGAGTGCATCCCGAATGGTCTCATCTGATGCAGCACCGACAGGATCCGCGTTGAGACGGACCGATCCCTTGAGCAGGAAGGGATGCTGCGGCACGCTGACGATGCGACGACGAACTTCTTGCCTTGGCAGCGTGGCAATGTCTACCCCATCTACGAGGATGGACCCGCCTTGCGAGTCCACCATGCGGAATAGGCTCATGATGAGCGATGTCTTGCCACTGCCCGTTCTCCCGCACACGGCGATCTTTTCGCCGGCTTTGATGGAGAGGGAGACGTGGTTGAGAACGAGGTCATGTCCGCTATTAGAAAGGAGTCAGTCAGCATCTTGAGGTCAAATTTCATCAGTCATTGGCAAGAAAGACTCACTTGTAGGCAGCAGAAATGTTGTCAAACTCAATAGCACCAGTCGCTGGCCAGTCCGGCGGTGGAGTCTGGTCCTCGCCAGGTTGGTCCTCAGAAGGCACCGCGGTTCCAGTAAAGCTCCTGATTCGAGCGACGGAACCAATCTGCGTCTCCAAAGTCGTCCAGAAGGTGACGAGCATCTTGATGTTCTGGCTGAACTGGATCACGTTGAGAAGCGCAAGGCCAACGCCTCCTGCACTGACAGTACCGCGGAGCATGACCACGAGAACCATCAGCAATACGGCCACGGCGGCGACAATCAAATCAAGCACGAGCGTCAGCCAACGCTGGGCAGCAAACAAGAGGTAAAACGGCCGCTGTGAGCGGTCGAGCAGCGTGTGGTTCTTGCTCTCAAGTGTGCTCTGCCACCCGTATGCGCGGATGGTGGCCAGTCCGCTGAGCGACTCTTCGAAGAGAGAATAGAGAGGGGCCTTGGTCTCAAGATCCATCAGACGCAGCTGACGCGAAGTCCGCAAGTAGAACTTCTGAACGAGATAGAGTGCAAGCAACAGAATAGGGAATGAGATGGCTGCGTAGATGGAGCCAAAGCCAATGAGGGCCATTTGAGCGATGCAGAGAATGAACGCTGGTGGACAATGGTCAGTCAACCTACCTTTAGAAAGACAAAGGCGGCAGAGGAAACTTACTTGTAAAAGTGTTCAGCGCGGCAATCGGAAGCTCCATATCAATAAGTTGTAAATCTTGACTGAACCGGTTGATAGTGGTGCCTGAATCCGTGTTGACAAAGAACGACATGGGTGCACTAGTGCCGATTGACTGCGTCAATTGTGATTCAGGCTGTGCAAAATTGGAAAGCCATACCTGAGTACAGTTTTGAGCAACGCCAAATGGAACTTCTCTCCAGATTTGGGAACCATGGAAATGATCATTTGCCTAGCCGATTATTAGTTTGTGTTCTCGCATCCAACATATGAAGAGTAAGTGCTTACCAGCAACTGATGAACAAGCACACAATGGCTGTGCCGCCAAACATTGCATAGATACCCAACCAGTACCCCAACCTATTATTAGGATAAGTCTCATTCTCAGCCGCCCACCATTGGACCCAGACATCTGGCGGCAAAATCGTCAGCAACACATCACCAAAAAAGCCCGAAGAAATGGGAGAACTTACTCGGAAACGAGATGCAGAAAACAAAGCCAACGATAGCAAGAATGAAGATGAGAGCCGCACGCCAGCCAACCGACTTGATGTAGTACAAGTATATCTGTACGTCTCCAGTCTGTCTGCTGATCTCAATCTCTCCAATACTGCTGCTAATACCTGCAGTCTCGCTTGACGCCAAGGAATCTCCTGAGCCGGCTTCCTTGGACAGAGTGGTAGTCATGTCACTGTCAGTGGGATCTGTGGGATCGGCTTCATCTTCACCGTCACCGGGGACACAAGACCAGTCAGGGCGAGGGAGAGAAAATGACGAGACATAGCCTGCGCCGTTGTTGAGCTCGGCAAAGGTGCCTTGGCCGCAGATCTCGCCCTTAGAATCAATACAGACAATATGGTCTGAGTATGGGAGGCGTTTGGCTGCAAATGAAGCTAGTTAGCATGTGATATCTGGATGTTGAGATGATCAAAAGCTTACCAGAAGAGGACACAATCAAGACGGTGGAGTTCATTTCGCGAAGGATGCCCTTTACACCAAGGAGACTGTGAAAGACATGGTTCTCAGTCGAGCTGTCAAGCCCGCTGAGAGCATCATCCAGGATGATAATCTCTCTACGAGCATAGACGGCACGAGCCAACGCCTGAAAAAAAAAGGGTTAGCATTTGCACATACAAAAAAATGAACCAAGGAAATAGTAAAAAACTTACGAGCCGTTGACTCTGACCACCGCTAAGGGCAATCCCAGCGCTGCCAATTCGCGACGAGTCGCCCAAGGGCAGCTGACTGAAATCGCGGCGGAGGGCACACGCACGCACGACACGCGCATACCACTGATCATCAAACTCTGAGTGGCCAACAATAGCCTCTCGGACTGTACCATTCATGTGCCATGGGTTCTGGGCGCAGTAAGCCACACTCGTAGAACCCAACCGCACAGAGCCGGCCAGCGCTGGGATCTCGCCTAGCAGGGCCTGCAACATGGTGGATTTGCCGCAGCCAACGGGTCCGATGATCATGGTCAGCTTCTGCCAGGGTACCGACATAGTGATGCCGCGAAGCAAGGGCGGCTTGGCTGGGTCCCAGCCGAAGTCCGCCCCCTGAATTGCGATGGCGTCGACGGCAGACTTCTCCAAGATGGGCAAGTTGAGAGCCTCATGGGGTCTGCTGCGCTTGTCGACCCGCTCATTTGACTGCAGAAATTGCTGGATACGAGCGAAACTCCCCACGGCGCCGAGGAATGTCGCCAGCGACATGACTAACGACGCCAAGGGCTCTGAGAGCAAGGCAAATAGGGAAAGCGCGGTGAACACACGAGCGGTATCCAGTGTCTCATCACCGCCATTACGGGCGCGGACAGCAAAGATGGCAAAGGTCAGTACGGGGGCAAACACCTGGGTTACGTAGGCAAAAACCATGTTCCAGATGATCAGCTTGCGGAACTTCTTGGAGATTTGCAACTCGTTGACGCGCAGCTTCTGCATGCTGGCCAGCAGCGTGTCGTTTAAGCCGGACATTTTGATGCCCTTCATGGACGACAGCATGGCCGATGTGGCGGATATGCGTCGCTCAATCGCCTCCAGCCACATTGCTTGGCGCGACATGATGAAGTTCATCGCGACCATGGAGCCAAGTAGCGACACTGAATGATGTTAGAAGAAGTATGCTAGGAAGAAGCTGTTGGCAAGAGGGGCACTGACATATTGAGAGAACAACAGGAACAACACATGCGACACCTAGCTGCTGCTCCAGGAGATAGATGGCGACAGCAACCTCGGCGGCGTTTGACCATATCTCGTGCATGGTCTGCCACCCATGTACGATGCGCTCCATATCGGCACTCATGAGTGTCATGGACGCGGCGGGATCCACCTCTTTCAGGCTCAGCGTGCTCGTTTTGCGGTAGATCATAGAGATGAGCCCTGCACGAAGCATGGTGATGGTCCGGTATGTACGATGTTGGTATTGACCCATTGTAACCTGCCAGGTGTCAACTTATTTACTGGAAGAGGTGATGAGAGATCACGTGATTGAGTGAAAGGGCTTAGTGGAGTGAGAGGGACAATGAGTGAGATGGTAAATGAGTGAGATGGTAAATGAGTGAGATGGTAAATGAGTGAGATGGTAAATGAGTGAGATGGTAAATGAGTGAGATGGTAAATGAGTGAGAGGGTCATTGAGGGAGAGAGTCAATGTGTGATGACAAATGAGTGGCAGGATAATGATTGAGAGGGTCAATGAGTGAGAGGGCTAATAAGTGAGAGTGTATGAGAAGGTCAATGCGTGAGCGGCCAAGTGACCGGAAAGACGGTCAGTGAGAGGAGAGGTGGGTGAGTGAGGATAGTGAGTGAGAAAACGGAAGATTGATGAGTCATGAGTGAGTTGGTATGCGTAGCATGAGTTGGTATGGTAGTGCGAGAGAATGTATGTGGCGGAATGTCTTTGGTAGTGAGGGGAAGAGCGAGGGAGCGACTGAGTGAGAAGGCAACATACCGCGATGCCGACGTACACCAGCAAGTATGCGCCAATGAGGCCATACCCGACTTGTGTCGTCTCATCATTGATGGCTTCTTGTGACAAGTGAATGGCACGGTTGATGAGAAAGGGCTGGCAAAAGGTGAGCGCCGTCAGTGCGGCACGTGGTGGGATGGTCTGAAGGATAGGCGACTTCAGGACGCCGAATGCGGACACGAGGAGAGAGTATGACGACTTGTTTTTTACTGGGGACGCATCTGTCAGTACACCCTTGTGATAATGAAGCTGAAAGAAGGGGGGAAAGGTGAGTGAGGCTTACCTGATGCCCAAGCTGTCACAAACCTCGCATGGCAGTAGGACGCCTGGAGATGCTTGTCGAGGGCAAACAAATCGTCGACATACAGCACCCGGCGGAAGCCCTGAGCAAAGAGTGGATTGAGCCACCAGAAAAAGGAGCGGTTGAAAACGCTGCTGGTGGCCTCGGGCGGGTAAGACCGGAACTCTGATTGCAGAAGACGGCGCTTGTCCAAAGCCTCGAGCACGAGAACAAATGCCTTGGCCAAGACCGCAGCAATGGACACCGAGGCAATGGTATCGGCCCCACGGAGCCGCAAGGTTCTTGCGTGGGCAATGTCAAAGATGAGGGTGGAGAATAGGAATGTGTTCAAAAGGGAAGATGGCCTGACGGCACGGTTGTGCTCGACGTATGAGAGGAGACAGAGGCAGAGAGTGGAGAGAGGAGTGATAGCAGCGGCGGCAAGGGAGGTCCGGGTGCGGGTGGCAGACGGACTGCTGCTCCACAGGATCAGCGTAGCAAACTGAAGGACAGCGAGGGCGATCCAGGCGGACTGTAAATGTGGTTAATAAGAGGCTTTATTGTAAGATTTCCATGGTGAGAAAAGGCTAAAAGGGAAAAAGAGGTGATATTCAGGTACACCTTTTGAATTTTCCCTGTTGAATTTTTGGAATCTGAAACCGGACGCCAATTTGTGAACGAAAACCTTGAGCTTACAATTTTGAAAGTTGCGAGGTGGTTTCCCGGAACTACCTTCTTTGTGCGCTTCCACAGAAACCATACGCGCGCAGGAAGCACGAGCAATAACAGACCCAGCGGAAGAACGGTGAGAATAGTCTCCTCAAAGAGAAGCGTAAAGTCGAACCCACCACGACACTCGCCGGCGTGAGGGCCGAACGAGTCGTCGAGGCGAGCACAGGAAAATGCGGTTGACTGAGACATTGGCTCCAAACTCTCGGAGTTGGGTATCAAAGGCCGCGCGTACGTGGATGAGATGCCTCTGTCGTTGAGAGGGAGAAGCAGGATGATCTGGGTCGTACGTACCTACATATTAATTTCCATCCCGTCATTCTTGGTGAAAATCTTTGCCTCTGTGTCCTTTCCCATGGTAATTTCCAGCCCGTCCTTTACTCTCATGATGATCTTTGCCTTGTGTCTGGATCAAGGCGCGTGCCCAACCATTTCCCCCGGGAATAACTCCATATGGTATCTTGGCTAGAACACAATTGTTCTTTCACCTCTTTCTGCACCCAGTCATGATGTTGACAAATCATGACGGAAAATCTTTGCCTTGTTGACAACGTTTCCCGATCGGGGGCACTCGACGGATTGGGAAGGCGAATGAGACCACACACCGAACCTTGTTTTCTTCAGCTTCGTTTTCTCATCATATGGTGTGATACGGCATCATGGGACAATCTTTGCCTCATGGCCGGACTAAGGCTCGTTGGCTCCGCGCCAGGCGTCCAGGGGGAGTGCTCATATGCGAACTCAACCAAGGTTTCAGCTTTGCCTCGTTACCAAAGAAGATTCGCCGAGCAACGCTGACCGAACGCACATCATCGGAACAATAGTATCGGGACGAGGTGACAACGCATCTAGTAGCATGCTGCTCTCCACAATGGAACTTCAGATGCCGCCTATGAGTGTATGATTTTTCAGCCGTTTGTCACGCGTTGTGGGCGTCATCGTGCTTGGGGGGCGCTGCAGAACGGGTTTGGTGCGACTTGGCCATGCCGTGTTCCGGCCAAGACGAAAGCCACTGGAAGCACGAGTGCCACGGGACGAGATACGTTACACAGCTTTTGTACAAAATAGCCGAACCGCTGTCAGAACTCGGCATTACTGTAAAGAGTGCATTGCACCCGGGTTTTTCAACCATCACTTGCCTGTCATGAGTAAAGGTTTTAATTCTGAGTCCCGTAATGCTCAGAGGGTTATTTATATATCCCGTCTGTGCCGTCCTTGCTATTTTAAGAGTCAGCACTGCAAAACGGAACGAGTCGAACCCAGGTCAGAGTTGGGGCAATGGGTCATTATAGACCATGTTGAAAGGGAAAAAAAAAACACCACAGAGGAGAAGTTAATCTGTAGGGCTAGTCTGGGCCCACGATTCTCCGTGTGCTGGTAGAAAAATTTCCGCCCCCTTTTCCTCGCACCGACCTGTTGCGCGACCCCAGCTTTCGGCCCGGCTTCTGCTACTTGAGCCAGAAACAGGCTGCCCGAATCCTGCTTTTGGCGACGGAATTCTCCGCGTTGCTCACCACCGCACTGGTTCCTGACCGGCTAGCCACAGCTGTGTGACAACTGAGCTGCAACCTGTGCGTGGCCATGGCGCAAAATGTCGACATTGTTTCTCCTCTGACGCACCCACCAACCAACCCATCGGAAGACGCCCACGGAGGATGCCGCCTGCTACCCATCCAGCCAGCCGCTTTTCGCGCGCGAACTCTTGGGGCTCCACCAAAACAGCAGAATATGCATTTAAGGTTGTGTTCGGGGTGATCCGGTTAATTTTCAATGTGGTGTCCGGGGCGATCTCCAACCCACTTGGGCCATTCATATCTTGGTTGGCGTCCACGATTGGTTAGTGGCCCTCCTGCTGGGTAGCAGATCGACAATTCAGTTTCCCGTTTCCTCTTCCGTTGTCAGATTCCGATCCAAGCGTCCAGGGGGGTATCCCAATATATAACGGTCATGGTTTCCCCATGGCTCCACCTGCCAAATATTGGGGAACATCTTGTCGATCTCTCGTTGCCATTACACAACCGAAACGACGGCAAGGCGTGCTTTTGCCCTGGCGGCAATTGCCCGAGCAATTCACTGGCCGACAACGGTCTGCCAACTGACAACTGACTCCTAGAACCTGCAGCGGTCGGTCGAGTTGTTTCACTAGAGAACTGAGCAGTTCTGAGTGGACTGTCAGCTTGTGCCAGATTCGACGATGTCACCTACCGGGTTGAGGAAATATCTACAGACGTCACTCCTGCTTTGACGGAAAAAAGTGTCGCCCCTTTCGTTTCCATCGAGAAAAAAAAGTTGTCAATGACGGAGGCAGTCAAGAAACGAAGATTCAGGGCAGGTTGGCGGAAAAGTCCGAAAAACAAGCCAGAGGCCATTATCTCCTAGTGGTTTGAGTTAATATAACTGTCCTGATCGTCATTCTGCCGTGGTCTCTAGTGATATTGAAGTGCATCGTGAGAAACGAACCGAACTTACTGAATCCCAACTATCTAATCAGTTCCCACTCATCCTGATCGTCTTCCATTTCCTCGACACCTACAGATCATCATTTTCTGTTAGATTGCCTGTGCAGCTTAATATCTTTCCCCTTCACAGCATACCGGGAAGTTACGAATCTTACCTCGGGCACCATGAACACTACCGACATGATCAGCGACTGGGCCGCGTACCTGACAGGTGCGACGCCCTGTCGATTTCCGCGGTTCAGCCGCCCCGTCGACGAAGCCACTCGCCGGCCCATCATGTCGGCTCGGGTGGACATCGAGATGGCAGACACTGCCAAACTCCTGTCGCTGTCGACCACAACCGATCCCGACGGGCTCATTGTCGTGCTGCAGGCAGCCTGGGCACTCCTGCTGCATTGCTACACTGGCCAGGACGACGTGAGCTTTGGTTTTCAGCACAACACGGCTGATCCCATTGTTGCACGCTTCGTCCTCAATGACTGTGTCACCGTTACCGACGCGGTGGGCCACGCAAAGGCAAACATGGAACTTGCCAGTCGTCTCCCTCCGCTTCCAGCCGAACTCTCGCACCCTACTGGCAAACAACCCCTCTTCGACACCGCGATGGTGTTGTGGGGCTTTGGCAGCACAACCCCAACACCCTCATTCTCCAAGGCATCCTACCCGTCACTTCGCCTTCTAGGAAAGAAACACGGAGAGACCAGTTTGAGCCTGTTTCTAGAATGGAACAGCCACATCGGCATGGCTAGGGCACATGGTGCCCTAGTAGCAAGCACACTGGCTCGGCTTCTGTCAAGTCTTCTTACTTGCTCTCCGAACGCCCAAATCGGGACACTCGACTGCATGAGTCGAGCCAATCAGGATCAAGTTCAGCAGTGGAACAATGAAATCCCGATCCAGACTCTGGACCGCTGCGTCCACCATGTCATTGTCGATCAAGTTCACGAGCGTCCTGAGGCCGAGGCTGTCTGTGCCTGGGATGGCTCGTTCTCATTCCAACAGCTCGATGTCGTGACAAACCGCCTAGCCGCTCAGTTGGTGAAGCACGGAGTCGGCCCGGAAATCTTCGTCCCACTCTGCTTCGACAAGTCTGTATGTGAATACCGGTTTCCTGTCTCTATTCTTGGCCCACTTAACTAACTGATGCACTAGAAATGGACCGTCGTCGCAATGATCGCTGTACTCAAAGCCGGCGCGGCTTTTGTGCCCCTTGATCCATCTCACCCGGTGGAGAGACTCCGAGGTCTCTGTGAGTCTGTGAGGGCCAAGCTAATATTGTGCTCCCGCCATCATGTGCAGATGCTTAGCCAAGTCCTGGATACAGTGGTACCAGTTGATGATGCAGCTGTGGCTGAGGAGTCGGGTCTTAAGGAAACTGAAGGTACGTTGCCCAGTCTGTCCAGCGCTAACGCAGCATATGTAATCTTCACTTCTGGATCCACCGGAAAGCCCAAAGTAAGCAAAGATAACCAAGGATTGAACCCTGCCAATGGCTGCTAACTCTAAGACAGGGAACGGTCATCGAACATCGGGCGTTTTGCTCTGGCGCCAAGTTCCATGGCCCAGCTCTGCGCATCGACGGCACTTGTCGTGTTTTGCAATTTGCAGCACATACCTTTGACGCCAGTCTAGTAGAGATCCTTACGCCCCTCATGGTCGGAGCATGCGTCTGTATCCCCAGCGAGTACGAGCGGCTCAACGACATCACAGGCGCCATCGGCCGCATGAGAGTTAACCACGCCACATTGACGCCATCTTTCATTGGATTCCTGATGCCCGAGTCTGTGCCTACGCTGCGCAGGCTAGTGCTGGCTGGTGAAGCTATGGCGCCCTCACATGTTGCCACTTGGTCGCACATCGAGCTAATCAACGGCTATGGCCCTGCTGAATGCTCTGTCGCAGCGGTCGTCAACTCGTCTGTTGGACCCAACACCGAGCCCAAGGATATCGGAACGCCATGCGGTGTGCGGGTTTGGCTTGTTGATCCCGCCGACCATGACCGTCTCGTCCCCGTTGGTTGTGTCGGCGAGATGCTTTTCGAAGGGCCGACACTAGCGAGAGGCTATGTCAACGACCTCATCAAGACGGAGGAGAGCTTCATCTTCAGCCCGGCGTGGGCTCGAGATGACCCCACTCGTCGCTTTTATAAGACAGGTGACCTGGGACGGTACAACTCGGTCACAGGATCGCTGACGTATGTTGGACGAAAAGACACCCAGATTAAGTTCCATGGTCAACGCATCGAGCTCGGCGAGATTGAGCATCACTTGGCAGCCGACAAGAGCGTCAAGCACGCAATGGTTCTGCTCCCCAAGCTGGGGCCCTTGGCGCAACGTCTGATTGTCGTCCTTTCACTCTCGGACCGTTCTGATGGCAACCAATCCAAAAGGGAGGCAGGGCTGAAGTTGACAAACAACCCATCGTCAAGCGAATCGACTCTCGCAGGAATTCGTGAACGCCTTGGAGCACGACTTCCAGCTTATATGGTGCCGTCGACATGGCTTTGCGTCGAAGCTTTGCCTATGCTGCCTTCTCGAAAGATGGATCGCAAGGCCGTTTCCACATGGATCGAAAGCGTCATTAGCACCGAACAGTCCCAGAAAATCATCATGGGGCAAACATCGACGCCACCGTCTAGCGACGAAGGCCAAATCCTCAACCAGGATGATGAATCCTTGACCGATGTCGAGGTCAAGCTCTGTAAGATCTGGGGCCTCGTTTTGAATCTTCCCCTTGTCCAAATCAAAAACAATGTCAGCGACCGCAGCTTCCTGAGTCTTGGCGGTGATTCCATCTCAGCGATGTCCTGCGCAAGCCACGCTAAGAAAGCTCAACTGGGGGTGTCAGTTCAGGAGGTCCTTCGGGCCAAGTCACTTCGGCAGCTGGCGGAAGCCGCCAAGCCCCTGAGTGAACAAAACAAACAAGACTCCTCCCCCGAAGTAGAGGACCATGCGCCATTCGATTTGACGCCAATCCAGCAGATGCATTTCAAGACTCGTGGTGAGGCTCAAGGTGACGAGCACTTCAACCAGAGCTTCTGTCTCCGTCTCACTCGGCACACTGATGCAGCGGCTGTCCGCAATGCTCTTGAAGTCGTGATTAAGCGGCATGCAATGCTCAGAGCACGCTTCACACCCGTCGGAAAAAGCGGACAATGGCGACAGTTCATCACAACTGACATTCAGTCGTCGTATCGTTTTCGTGCGCACGAGGAGCCCCTTTCGACAGACCAGACTGCCACAGACATCGCCAGCGCCCAGGGCTGCCTCAATGTTCGCCAAGGCCCTCTCTTTGCGACAGAGCTTTTTGCCATCAAGGGCGGCGATCAAATCCTTTTCATGACAATCCATCATCTCGTGATTGATCTTGTCTCGTGGCGAGTAATCCTCGAAGAAGTTGAAGACATCCTAGAGGGCAAGATGCTTGGAGCGCACCCATCGCTCTCATTCCAGCGCTGGGCAGCCATGCAGATGAATGACGCAAGGAGTTATACTCTACGCCAAGTATTGCCCGCTGCATCACTCATTTCACCTGCGGAGTTTGCATATTGGGGTATGCACGACCGTCCCAATCTGTACGGCGACGTGGTGTGCCAGAACTTTGAGATCGACGTAGCCACAAGTTCCATCCTCTTTGAGCAGTGCCATGCCCCTTTCCGCACCGAGACGATAGACTTGTTGTTGGCAGCTCTCATTTGGTCGTTCCATACCAGCTTCCCGGACCGGAGACCTGCACCCGCCATCTTCAATGAAGGTCATGGTCGTGAGCCGCCCAGCGAGGATATCGATATCTCACGTACCATTGGCTGGTTTACGACCCTCTTCCCAGTGGCTCTGTCGTCACCGACTTCGTTCACCGATACCCTTGTCCAGATAAAGGACATTCGTCGCCAAG
This sequence comes from Podospora didyma, assembly GCA_033439775.1. NCBI lineage: Eukaryota > Fungi > Ascomycota > Sordariomycetes > Sordariales > Podosporaceae > Podospora > Podospora didyma. Next base: position 1,208,529 of record JAULSW010000010.1, read on the forward strand.
TTCCAGGCAACGGAAGACCTTACCTCGCCGCGCGATTTTTCAATAATGAAGCTCAGGCCCAATGGGGTGCCAAGCATACCGATATGGAGATCTCTTTCAACTTTCTTGGCCGGTATCAACAACTGGAACGTACCGGAGCTCTTTTTCAACCGGCAGTAGGCGCCCATATGGCCGGCGAAGCCCACGCGGGAAGTCCAACCGCCGACTTTGGGCGCGCTTCCCGCCGCTTCGCTCTCTTTGAGGTTTCGGCTGTCATAATTCGTGGTGCCTTACGGTTTGGCTTCGCATGGAACCGCGGTATGGCCCATCAGACGCGAATCCCCGAATGGGTTGTCGCATGCGAGTCGGTACTGAAGAAGGCTGCCGTTACGTTGCCTACTCTGGGCTGCAGGATCACGCCAAATGACCTAAGGCTTCTGCCAGCACTCGCCCCTGAAGACCTCAAATTGTTCGAGTCCACCAAACTTCCTGTTCTGACAAGTACTCG